>CM076261.1:62887768-65287768 GCA_038380795.1 Pyrocephalus nanus
TTGCTTTCTATGATTATTGAATGATGGAGGGTTTGTATGTTTGTTTTTGTTGCTGTTATCCTGTAAACAGCCTCCTCTTCCTCTTTCCAACATAACCGCCAGCATGTCATCCACGCAGCTCCAAGTAAAGAGAGCCAAACACTATCATTTACTCTGGCACTCATGAACTAAAAAATATTCCACAGAGACAGCAAAGTGTTGGCTTGGAAAGAACAATTATACCCAGTTGCTTTTTATTTCAATCTGTATGAAACAACCAAGAAATCCATGAGTTGCCTGTAAGAATGAAAATGTACAAGACAAGGAACCAGGTAACTGAAAGAAATCACAACACTGAAGGAATAAGGCATGTTTGTTCAGGGTCCCAGAACTATACGACAGAAAATTTCTATTTTTGCATAAACTAACCTCACTGAGGAGGTTAAGGTGAATAAGCTGAAGATTCATGTCAGACTGCACTGAGAAATTCCACTATCCTGCAGTTCTAACTATGACAAGTTAATTAATCAGAAGGAAGCATCAGCTTAAGTATATAGGCACTTTCATCAGTAATGTGTACATTAAAAAGGGTCATATTCAACTGATCAGGAGTTCAATGTTCTTTTTATCCAAATATAAAACCCTTATTTTTAGACAAGCAGGTCTGGAGAAAAAAGAACAAACATTCAGAGTACTCATCTTCTAGCTGTGAGGAATTAGGTTAACACAAAACACTGCTGACAGGCTCCAAAGGGGACACCCTCTTTCACCAGAGGAAGTGCTGTTACATCCAGAGTATTTTCCTAACACAAGATGAGTATCTATGAGGAGAAGGAAGAAAAACCCAGGAATCTTCATAGCTCCAAAAGAATCCACCCTCCCAGGGTGATAAAAGGGCACTCACAAGTCAATTCCTTGTTCTATTATTTCCTTTTGTTGCTTTAGGACCTCAAACTGCTCTGGGTTGTCAGTGCCAGACATCTGTGTGCTGTAACTGCCAATTCCTGATGAAGCAGTAGAATCCAAGGAATTTAAGCTTCCATATCTGTTAATTGTCTCAGGGTGTTTGGTTTCACTGCTGTCCTGTTCTGTGGGTTTTTCTTGGCCTAGAAATTCAAAAGGGTTACATACATCCAAAATACATACAGTGGAAAAAACCCTAAAATCACTGCTCATTCGTAAAATCCTTTCTAAAGGCTTCGAAAATTTAGTATGGTTGCCTTCAATGATGTATTTGTTTTTATAAAAATATTCTGCTTTTATTTTAATTGGGAAAATAATAATTAAAAAAATCACTACAAAATATCAAGAAGAATTCTTTTAGTTCGTCACATACTGAAATTTAAGCCTTAATTATAATTTGTAGGCACCTGGAAAAAAATTTGAGGCCTTAGAAACCTAATTAATTACATCTCATATCTTTTATTTTCAAGTCAAATATTACTTTTTACCTGAAGAAAACCACAATATTCTGAATTTCTGAAGCACAGTGTCTAAAAGAATGTAGACACGTCAAGGAGTCAGTGCTCTCAGCTCACAAGGACAGCCATGCTAACCACCCTAAAAAGTTTATTACTTCACCTACCAACTTTAGGGACCTAATCTGAAAATTCTGGCATAACTTTAGTACTTCTCACCTCAGGTCAGATGGAAACAGGATTAAAACAAGATTAATGACTTAGTTACTTCACTGCTTACAACATTCAAAGCTCTATAGTTATAGTAAGTAAATAATAAACAAATGAGTAATTTTACTATTAAGTAAAAAAAAATGCTCTCCATCCAGCTTGCTCCAGTAGTAATTTAATCAATAGGAAATTAGATGCAATTCGGGGAGCTTCAAAGCAAGTTCTGAGATACTTTTAAAATTAGAAATACAGAAAATAATAGGAATATTATGAAAAGACAACTTAGCTTGTTCAAATGACACCAAGCTTACAAATATTTCTATAAAGAAAAAAAATTATTCTCTCTGTTTAATGCAAGAGACCTTACTAAACTGTACACCAACATTATCAAGATATTGCTAGTACACACTAAATTCTTGCAGCACTTCTTCACTTAAGCCAGAACAAACATATTGTGGCTTACCAAGTGTTGTCTGAGAATTGGGATTTACATATTGATCCTTACTCCACTCGACCATGCACTTCAAGATTGATACTAAGCACTCCAATCCTTTTTTTCTCAAACTTAATTCCTAGAAAAGATTTCATAAACAATTAATTAGTGGAGTTTAGTTTCAACCTGTCATGCCAAGAAACATGAAGCTTCATAAAGTTTAGCAAAATTTTTACCTGAACATTGGACATGCCAAGCTCTTGGCTACCCCTTCCTTGAGCAATCTTTGATAAGTCATTAACCAGCCTTTCAAATATATTTGCTGCATTTAAATCACAATCATAGTTCACGTAGATGTCCACTACACTCTGGGCATCTATAAATAAAGTGACATTGTCAAACTTGGAACAAAAACTAGGTAACTCAATGAAAGGTAAGTACAGTTTTGTTCTTCAAGATAAAAATGTAAAAGCTAGAATCAAATGGTCCTTCATACCTGCACATATCCTTGTCAGCGTCTGTATAACCATCCACTTATGATCAAATGAACTAGTAGAAGTTTCCAAGATATACAGGAAAATTTCTTTGAAGAAAACCTAACAAATATTCCAGGGAGAAAAAAAAATCTATTACAAACACAGTCACTAACTTTGATGCCAAAATTCTGACATAATTCTGAAAGCAGTGCCTTAAAGATACAGGAAATAAAGGGAAAAAAAAAAAAAAGAAGGAAAGGAAGAAATACAACTTACGCTTGACACATTCAAATTGGGAATTTGAATTGTTAGTTATGTACTTCTGGAGTTTTAGTCAGATGAAAAATTTGCTTTATATTCTGAGCATTCAAAACCAGAAGATGGGAATGATGTCAGGCTCTGAAGGACAATTTAGCCTAACGAGACATCTAAGCTGCTAAGAGTTCATTTGGGATTTTGAAAGGAGAGGTTATTACCTCAAAATAGATTTTCTCTACAAGACAGTAAAAACATAACAAACAGCCACTTAAACAAATTTAAAGTATAGGACCTTCATTAGAAAGGAAAAATTCTAACACAAAAGAATCACACTTCAGTATTAGATTATTGGAAGAAGGGTAGTGGTCAGGCACAGCATAAAAACTGCAGCAAGTCCTTTAATAAGAAAGCTACTCTTCCCTAAAAGACACATTAGTTTTCCCTGAAATCACTTTAGTACAGGTGCTGTTGTTTGGAACAGAGATGATTTTATCCCCTCTCAGTTCCTCACTATATCTATCAGCACTACAGGCTGACTAATCCAGCCAAGCACGCTTAGCAGGACAGGCTTCTCACTACTTCCCTGAGCAGCAGCAACTGCTGTAATGGCATCTGAGCTCAAAGTGAGAAGTGCTACATGGCATTACATCACCATCCTACGCAGAACTACATCACTGTTCAGCACTTCTTAAGAGTTCAGCTCTTCACAGACAATTGTGGCCTACCAAATCCACCAGCACGTTTTTTCTAGAATGCTACTGACAGTCTCAGGCTCACTTCTCCAATAGCATCATGCAAATATCCAAATATGTAACTACTCTTTTTTATAATATTTGGCTATTCCTTTATAGCACAGAATTTATACAGAGGGTTTTATGCTGTTAGCCATGTAGGGGTAAGCGTAAGGGTAATCGCACTTTATGTCACGTGTTTGGGGAAAAACAGCAACGTTGACTTCTAGGCAACTTTGTCAGTAAGTAATTTCCTCGAGCAAAACATGCTAACAACAGTTATGTCTCTAAAGAGACAGGCACACAGCACAATCCCAGGTAACAGTCTTAGTAAGGAAAGCACCCTATGAAACCTAAGGAGCTCAAACATAAGATCAAAGACTTTCAAGTGCCTAAATATACTTAAGAGAATACTAGACTGATATTAAACACAATTTTATGTAATCAGACATTACAAAGAAAAAAGTTTAACAAAGATCATGCTAAGAGCAATCCTTAGTTACATATTTCCTGTTTTCCGATTTTTTTACTGAATGACAGTAATGTTACATACTCTCTGAAATCAGGAAAATATTTTTTTCTGATAGAACATTTTAAAAAAAGAAGCCACTGATGGAGTAGAGAAAAAAAATTTCAAGAATAGAAACCAAACCCAAATCTAAATTAGAAGAGAAATTAACTGGAAGGTCTGCATATTATGAAGGCACTTCAGATCTCTGCTTCCAAGATAGAGCTGAACTTGCTTTTGGTGTCACCTTTGGAGAAGCATATCCTGGAATGAATAGCTTTCCAAAACTGTACTTATTATTTACATTTCAGATATTTAAAAATGCTATCACTATGTTACTTATTGCAATTCACATCAGAGTTGAGACTCTGTTCCTAGTATATTGGAAAAGTAAACCAGAAAGGAGCCAATAATTTATTTATGTGGTCAACTGAGAGTAGGAGTTTAAAGGCAGCTTATATTAATGACAATTACAAAAGAGTGGTAATGGTAAATACAGCTAAATGCCACCCCAACTGCTCTGGTATCTTGGACTTGACTGCAAATATATTCATCGACCCATTCAGAAATAAAGTTACAATACAACTAATGTACAACTCAAGCTATTTTACCTGTCAGAGCTACTGTAAGTCAAAAGGCCAAGGGAGGGACACTTCCAACAGAATCTGAAGCTTTTCTTTTAAAATATGCCAGAAAATTCTTACACAGACGAAGAATGCAGCCTCAATCCCAAAATATATAGATTTTGCATATTATAAATCAGAGCATATGGCTCTCCTTACAGCTCCAAGACACCAACTGAATGTGAAGTTATCTACTTGTCTACCCACATCTTTTGAATAACCTTTAGGATCAGTAGCTGAAATAAGAGGAATTCTTAGCTCACAACCAGGAAAAAGTTTCTGCCCCCCACATTTTGCAATAGATGGACACTTCGGCAGCATCAAGTTTTTTTGCTTTCATACTCACAAGGAGGAAACAGAGCCCTGATATGTGATGATGGTCCTAATTCAACATATTCTAGAACCTGCTACAATAGGGTAGGGTATCCTGTATCCCATTTTCCTCAGATATGTCTTCATTTTCTGCCTGGAATTTGTGAAAGGATGGCAGCGATGGAAACCCATCCAATTTCTGTCAGGGAAGTTGGACTGCAATGCATTCACCACCTACATGCCGATTGTAAGCTCTGCGAGCACATAACAAGCCCAACACTTTCTGGGAAGCAGGCTGTGTGACTGAGGAGCAGCTCAGCCCAGTCTGCCTGATGTGCCAAACACCACACATGCACGCAGTTTGTCTTGAAACCCTTCAAAACACATCATATTTTCAAGGCACATTTAATCAACTGCTATAAAATACTGGAAAATCTATTGTTTCTTCACCTAAAAAGTATCAAAATAACCTGGTAAGTGATCAGAACACAATCCTTTTCTGACCTGCTACTGTCAAATGAGGTTCTTCCTCCAAAGCTGCCATAACATATCAACTTGTACAGTGACATCCACAGATGAAGAATTCCCTGAATTCAAGGTCCTTGTAACAGCAACATTATCAACATTTCTCAGCATCTTTTCACACACTTAAGCTCCAAACAGATGGGGCAATCTGTGGGCTTCAGTGTTCATACTGACTCCACAAACATAAAAATACTAAAAAGCACAGTAGGGACACCCTGTACACACTACTGCTTAATTCACCACAGAATTTAGATCTTTAACACGTGGGACACCACAAGAGGGTATCCACGTCGTTCTAAAGGACAGATTAGTTCTGTACACAGCTACACTATGGCACAAAGAGTAGAACTCAAGAAAAAGCCCTCTACATAAACCTGGCTTTCCCCTATGACTTAGAATATATTGGTCCAGTGAGAGAATTCACACTGTCTGCAAAGACTCAGACAACTTATTGCTAAGAATACAGATTTATCTCTACTTACGGCCCAAGGAGTTTAATTGTGTGCATATCTTTAGAGGAAATGAGATTATCTTATTCAAAACATATATTGATATAGACCCTGATACACAAAGAGAAGTGGCTACAATAATCAAAGAGCTGGGATTTCCCTAGAGAAAGAAATCTGTTCCACTGACCTTAAGGGGAATCCACAATGCTTTTCAAGGCATTAATTTTTCTTTTAAAATTCATTTGTAAAACCATATATTACATAGACTTTTCATAAGCGCACTCATTTTCCTAATTTGTACTATGTAGTGCAGGGCTAAACTTTCTTAATCACATTATTTAACAGATTGATTGAGCTTAGCCATAAACCTAGTCAATTCTGAGTTTCAGCATCATTCTGTGATAATAACATGCCACAGCCAAAAGAAAATTTTTAAACAAGGAAGATCTGGCAAATCTTACACAAAAGCTGTGAGTAAAATTTATCTAAGTGAGACTGAACTACAAGCAAACAAACAAATGTTCACTGAACATGCCCCACTCTTTAGTTAAAAATTAATGTAACGTACCTCGATCTGCATCTTTAGATGAGTCTTAAAGTTTGAGAGGAGGGTAAGAAATATGGAAAGTGAAAGTTCAAAAACTTCTGGAACTGATGAGACGCCATTTTTTGACAGTGCAACACAAAGGTACTGCTTTATAGCATTAATAAACATCTCATTTGTCCTGAAGACTGGTCCTGCATTTTGCAGAATGGACAGAAGCAACTGCAATGAAAGAATCTTTGATCGCAGTTCATGAGATCTAGAACAAAACAGAGCATGTCAACTCAGCCTAAGTCATAAAAAGTCATTCTCTTGAAAAGTCAGTACACACCACAATGATTTTGCAAGTTGTATGTTAATGAAATTCACTCAAATTTGACATAGCCTGTTGTAGAAAGGGTCATTAAAAGATGTTGATCCTTTTTACTGTAGTGGTCATTCTTCAACCAGGTGGGCAAGAATAACTTTTTACAGAAAGGGAAAAAATACTATTGAGCCACTCTGTCTTCTGCATCACAGCACTGCAGAACAGCAGCAACAGGAAGCATCAGAGGATGAAGGGAGCATTCTTTCCTTTTCACGGACCTTTGGAAGATCCCATCTAAAATAGCCAGCCCACCCACCAAATTCTGACTACAAAAATGTGGAAATTCCTCCTCCTCCTCTATTTCCACCAGCATGGAAAGAGAGTTGAAGGACTATAAAGACAACAGCTGTACTGGCTGACCTACTTCCTGCCAAGACTGAAATCTCTTTTCTAAGATACATTATTTATCAGTCACTGGCCCCATCCCACTCCAAGAACAGGTAAGATACATAACATGCCTATTTTAAGCATGGCAGTCCCAAAGTCAGGCAACTGCAGCATTTTCAAGTGCCCCACAGTAACATCATGCTTCTTACAGATTGAAATAAGCTAGAATTTCAGAACAGTGCTACTATTTATGCCCTAAAAACCAAACAAAACCAAACACAACGAAACAGCCAAAAAACCCCCAAACCACACACACACAAAGCAAGCATAAAGGAACCTGCATCTATGAAAACACAATGCAATAAAAAACATCCTGGCTGATAACATTCTCTCAGCAGACTCCCAATGCGCCTTCCCACTTCTCAAAAAAAGAGTACAGCTCCTCTGAAGGCAGGTAAAGACATAACAGGCTCTCCAAACAGGACAGTCCACAGCTTTCATTAAACAACTGCCCACTGACAGAGGACAGTTATGAAACATAAGGAACAACAACAGGAAATTTTTCATCCAGTGCAGCTCAGACACAGTAAGGAGTGCTTCAAGTCAGCATGTGACACACACAGTAGTTAGATATTTGCTGTATATTGCAAAAATAAAAGCTTACTTTAAAAAAAAAAATTCAGTCTAGCTAAAAACAAAAATGCAAATTAATAATGAGTATGTTACAAATAAACTCAATTATTTCTGTCAAACAATGTGGGATGGGGAAATCAATCTGCAAACATTTAAAACTCATAAAATGTAATTCCAACAGTAGACTTTTTTCTGAAGACACCTTTGAGAAGAAAACTGAGCCAAACTGAGTGACGAATTTGTCCCTCTCATTCTTCCTAATGGGCTGCAGGTCAAAGTCAATGCCCCAAAACTGCTCTCTGTAGGAATTTTTCAAGGAAATGCTTGGCTCTGGCACAGCACAGCAGCATGGAACTTGACATAACAACCTTTCTTGATGCAAAAGGCTTGATTTTGCATCACAGGGTATCAAGTGTGTAGACAGCAAATTTCAGTCATAAATAAAATATTAAATATTGCCTATTTGCAGCAATTGTCAGCTCCTAACTGAAATCTTAACGTGCTGGGCTTATCAATCCTTTATGATGTGTAAAGCCCACTTAATTTAAAATAACTTTAAGGAAAAAATAGCGAGCAGACCTTCAAGATATTTCATCCCATCTTATTTTATTCCAGGGAAAAATGAAGCAAAGACATTAACCAGGTTCCCAGGAAGCATAATGCTGATCTCAACTCCCAGCCTTGTGATTTTAAGCTAAAGCTCCATGCCCAGTTACCTAAAATTTAAAAATATTTCATTACAGACTTCGTAACAACTTCACTGGAAATATGATTTTTAAAGGGGCAGATAAGGCTCTTTAAAATGCTGCAGACACCCTACGCCTCCCCTTCCAATTACAGCATGTTTGTAAGAGTTCAAAAACCCATCAATGCCTCAGAGCCACTGATAAATTCTAGGCACTTCTCCAAATACAGGATATCTTCGAATGTATTTGCAGTGAATTTCTGTTGCCCTAAATGCTGCTTCCTCTGAGTTGTTTTATATGAAAAGCTTTATCAGTGCTAATATGAACGTCAAGCTCCAAGAGCCTCAACAGCTATTGCTGCTCTTGCAGAGGGAGTTAAAGCACTTAATGAATGGGCAGCTTTAGTTTCAGAGAACTAAAACCACAGGATTTTCATGGAATTTCCTGGAAGACAATTCTCAAAAATAGTAAAGATAAACCCTCAGTCTTCATTCTCTAATACCCTGACTTTCCACAGTGCATTGCTAGATAACTTAAGAATGGTTCCAGACTAAACCTTCAAGCCCTTTCTAGTACGTATTATCTTTTCAGCTTATTAAAACCACAACACACATCACTGATTAAACTAACCTGTCTTAAAGTTACCTACTTTAAAAGCTAGACCTTGGAACAGTAAAGCTGATTTTATTTTGAAGAATACCAGTATTACTGCCATCTGAAGTAATACTACAGTTTTAAGATCCCAGTAACAAAAGAGCAGGCCTCTTGCAAATTATTACCAATTGCTCCTAACATGCAAAAAAGTATGCATATAAATTCTATCCAAGATCAGAAAGCAAACTTGTTTTGCCAAGACTCAAACTTAATACTGGCACCCATTTATGGAGAATTTATTTTTTGCTTTACAACAATAAATCCTCCAAGTCAAGATGAAAACATGGTATCTTCAGACAGAGCACAAAACTTCCAAAACCTGCCAAATAAAGATCTTGGTTTCAAAACATTTGGCTTTTGATTAAGTAGGCTGACAAAAGTGTCCAACCTGAACAAAAGAATGAAATACTGTAGCGTGAACTTATCAGAACACACGTCTGCTCAAAGTGAGGAGCTTATATTAAAAGGAAGTAGAGCTGAGTATGTGCACTGGACACACAATATGTCAGAGATGAAAGAAATTGTGGGGCACAAACAGCAATGGTTATGAAGCTAGAAATTACTTAAAAGCAGAGCAACATGAACCAAGACCAGAAATGCCTCAAGATCTTCTACACAAACCCTTCTGAAAAGCATTATTAGGAGCAACTAGGAAGAAATGATGTACTTATAGGAGGCATAGGTGTTGTTAAGAAATTTCTAAACAGGTATACAAAAGATGCACTAAAACATAAAAGTATCTTTTCAAAGTTTCTAGGTTCTTTTTACCATACCATTACTTTCTCAGTAACTGGGAACTCACAAAAATACTAAAGTAATTTATTTTTATTTTCAGATAGTAAAGATGATTATGAAAACTCTTAAATTTTACTTACTTTGGATCTGGTGGTCCATCTGACAGGGGCTTCATGGAGAGCTTACACAGTGACCTGAATACAAGGAAGGCATCCTTTTGTAAAATGTGGGAAAACTTAGCACCAGGGGTAGGTCCTGAAGAATTTCCAGATTCCTAAAGAAGTTAACATATTTCAGTATTCCATTTTGCATTAGCAGGGTGTGTAGGGAAATCCCCACCTCCTAGCAACAAGAAGTTAATATATTATACATATATAACCAATTCACTTTAGGTTTATGGTCTCAAGACTAAAATAAAACAAAATATTCTGCAGTCCAGTTAAAATGAACACACTCACTTAATAAAATCTGCCATCTCAGTAAAGAGTCAGAATTAATTAAAGACTGTCACAAAATTAGGTAGGTCAAGTTTAAGTAGGGTAATTTGCAGTGAACTGCCTTCAGGCATTTTCAGTATATAACTAGACCCAAACACTTGACATTTTAATAGAATGTGAGTAGTTATATCCTCTCATCAGACACATTTGATAAAACTTCTACGGTAAATTAAATACCCCTATTACCAAGTTCTTGCAACTTTGTATTATTGTTCCATATATAAGAAACATTATTTACTGTTAATCTTCTCCTTATATGACCTATGTGACTGTAACTTTTTAAGCTTCAAATTTATTATTCCTAAACCTAATTACTCAGCACACTCTGACAGCAGAAACACTCGGTCAGTTATCTGATACAACATATCTGATACAACAGAGGGAGTGTGTTTTCCCATCTATTTTGTTAATGAAAATCAAATCCTCTCACACGTGAAACTATTTATTTAAAATCCCTGCAGTAAGGTCATGCTATAGGCTTGAAATTATTTATCATTTGAAAAAAGCACACTAAAATTACACAGATATGTCAATAATCGGTGATATTCTCCACTATGTATCTTGAATACTAGTTTTATTATTTCTCAGAAGCAGTTCACAAAACAAGAAACTGAGTTCTGTAATCTTGGAACAGTGGGGCAGCTCAAAATATGGCAGGATAAGAGGGACATCAAATGGAAAATTCACTTAGAAAAATTTCATTTAAATACTGTGTTAAGGAAGAATAATGCTTAGAACATTACTTCATACTTGAAATTAGTCTCAGTAACTTAATTTATGGAATTATATTTAACAGTTTGCAGAAGCATTGGGCAACATTTAAAAGCATACTACTTTTTTCATTATTTTCTAATTTATAACTGCCTGTACCTGAGTATCGTTGGAAGAGACAGATAATCTGTCATCAGGTAAAGATGGTGTATAAGCAACAGAAATTGGAGTCCCTGGAATTCCATTTGCCTGAATGTTTTCACTGTCACTGCCATCCTCTAATGTTACAATTGTGCCATCACCACCTGCACTTTCAGCAGTGCCTTCGACATCTATCAAAAAAGATGGAAAAATTATTAACAAATGTTACATGAGATTCAAAATTAAAAAGAGCTGTTAAAACTAACATTTAAATACTAAAACAATCATAAGGAGGAGCTTAAGGCAGAATTTACATGGCATTACAGAACTATAAAAATTGCACATACTCTTAATTCCCACTAATAAAAACTACAATAAAAAAATTACCTATAACTTTACATTGCTGGGGTCACCCTCCTACCAAGTTTTCAAGAATTACTAGGATGGGAAATCACCCACTAATTTTATAATCAATTTCCAATAAATTAAAAAAAACTAGTTGTAACCCTGCTAATACAGAGGGGGGCCCATTTCTGAAGATTGTTTATGTAGAACAGAAAAGACAACCCCAACCTTTTTTGCACTTTAAAAGCACATTTGTATCCAATATAAAAAGTGTAAATCAATAATCTTGTCCATTTTACTGTTAAACAATGCACAGCTAAGGTCAGACAACTGAACCTGTCTTGTCCTGCATATTCTTAAATAATTATATGTTTCAGTTAAATATTTTAAAGTGTTAAAGCAATTCTTAAGGTCAAGATTCAGACTGCTATTGACTAGACAAATATTATATAATATTACATAATACCTCCAACTACTATGTTCACCATTTCCTGCACAATACTTTCTACAATTTCTTGTGCCTTCTCTTCACACTCGTTGCTTTCACTGTCATATGCTCCTCCATCAGCTTTAGAAAGATCTTTATGAAGAAAAACAAATACAAACAAACATTAACGATAAACTTGGACATTAAGAAGGTTTTTGCTTGCATTTAGGATTTAAAAACGCAATCACAAATCTATTAACAGGAGAGTATATATTAGAAAAAGCATGTTTGGTCACTTCAAAAAATTCTTACATTGCAGAATGTAAGAATTTTTGGTTCAGCCTGTAAATGGTAATTATTATACAGGCCTATGCCAACAAAAGACATCAATGTTGTATCTTCATGTACAATAAACACTGAAAAGTCAATGGCGTTAAGGCGTTATTCTCAAAAACTTTCACAATATTACATAGACACAAAAAGGAGTCTTTGCTACAGTGACTACAACTGAGTGCAGAACTAAAGAATACTCATGATGAAGTTTAACAGTAGTAACAAGGACAAGAGGTACTTTTTGTTAGTCAACTACTTGAAAATATATGCCTGACTCCAGATTTGGGAGAAAGAAAAAAAAAGACAATCCTTAAGCCCTTCTCTTTACAGACATTTCCCTCCCTCCAAGAAACAAAAATACACACTGATTACTTTCTGCTGCTGTGGCTTGGTCAGCCTCTGTCTGTTCATTTTCAGCACTAGAAATGTCAGATCCATTTTCTGCCTCAATATCTTCTTGAAGGTTTTTGTCCATATCATTTGTGCTGTGGTCAAGTTCTCTCTCATGGTCTTTGGACAGCTGATCAGTCTGTGCTGGAATATGTCTCAGCTGAGGTGATTCAGGCTCATGATGGCTTAGTGGAGACTGCTGTAGATGGTGTTGCTGTCTGTGTCTTTCCTTTTCCATCTGTTTGGCTTCCTGAAGCTAAAAAAGCATTGCAAACACACAAGAACTTCTCTATTGAAATATAATAATAAGCTGTATACATTATTTCATAAACACAACATGTGTATTGTCTCTGCTTACACAGTACCTTCCTAAAAGATGTAACAGTTCAAGAAAATGCATCTTTGTTTAATCATAAATAATTTTTATATCACAGGATAGTTCATTGAAAGGGGACAACTATGCACATTGCACTTGGCCATACCTTCACTGTGGGAAGAGGGATGACTACACTACACATACTGTGAGACCAAAAGTTGTCCGCCTGCCCTATGAGGAATTTCAGAGAGCAGATGTGACAATAAACAAGGACTGCATGGAAAAACATAAAAGCAGATGTTTTTTGTGATCCCTTGATCTGGAATCTCTGAGAAAGGGAAGAATTTGTCACTTGTCTAATGCATTAAGACAACATGCGTTAAAGTCAAACCAAAGCAGGACGTCCTTTGAGGTGATGCTCTAAGAACTGGCTTTCTATCCCTGCAGAGTCTACTGTTTACCAAAACCTTTGTAACTTTTTATACTGTTATTCTGGCTACTGTGATCTCAGCCCTTTACTCTTTTCCACTTACAGCTTTCAGTCTTGCATCTTTTGGGGTGCTAGAGAGCCCCAAGAAGATACGACTCAAACTACAGCTCAAAAAATTCCTTCTAGCATTACTTAGACATCATACTGAAATAACTGCACTGAGTGTGCAAAACAAGTAGGACGGCTTATCAAGATTAGACTTTAGTCTGGCAAAAATGAAGATTTCCAATGTATAATAATAATAATAATAATAATTCTCTTCTAATTAGGTTGCTTAGAAGGATAGTAACTGCACTGACTCCCCAAAGCTTTCAGGTGCTGTATGGCTCTTGACACTTATCATAAATACGACCTCTCCTATTGCTTCAACTGTGATGGCACCATGTACCAATACGCTGTTGCTTCTGGAGGTAAAGTAGGAAAGTACTACAAACTTAGGAGTTCGCAATAATACAGCAGAATTACTTCTAGAAGTAGCTAGGAATTCAACCTGTTTTTAAATCTGGACATCAGCATTTTTGCTTATGTGGATTTTGAGTGGTTTTTTATGTCTTTTAAAATAGAACTTAGGACAATTATTTTGCCTTATTCATCTTTACTATCAGCAGTAGAAAGCACAAGGCATATGCTGAGGTCCTTGCTGAAAATTCACCACAGCATTTTCAGTGACATAAGTAAATGTTAAAAAGTGTATATGAAGTGTACATGACTGAAGAGACTTCCATTTGCTTGGGAGGGTTGCAATGAATATATTCATTAAATATAGAGGACTACTATGAGAAGTTTAAAACCTATACATCACCCCTAGAAAACATATTTGACAATTATTTCAGAATGCAAAATGCAAGAAAAAAAATACAAGAGACCAGAGAAGTACCTAAATTAGAAAAGCCAAAAATTTTAATAATAAAGACAAAACAAACCTCTCAAGCTGGTTTGCTTTCAAGAGCTAGTTTCTAAATAAAGATACTGAGATACTCACTGCTTGATTTTCCATACGTGCAAAAATGACATTCAGCATTTGTGTCAGAGTAGCCTTGGCTGTGGTTTGATTTATAAGATTTTTGCTTGCTAGGTAGATATTGTAACATGTTCGTACAGCCTGTAGCACTGTTCCTTCGTGGATTTCTATGTGTTGAGATGTTACTGCAGTGAGCAAAGCCTAAATAAACAAACACATATACACATATATATTTTCCACTCAGAACCTCAGCAATCAGAAAGTTTGCAAATTGACAAACACTAAAATTGGATTACTTCTAAAATATATCTAAATACACATCTTGAACTGCAATTTAATTATGTTTTCCCAGGTACTCTTCTAGCCATGTCAGAACATCATATATATCAGTTATACTAAACTGAGAGTGTTTGTAATCAACGTATCTAGGAAATACATGGTTTCATAATATGTAACAGCAAGAAGCAAGTAATGCAGCCATCAGAGAAGTAGTTAATAGAAGTCATGCTAAACATGAACATATTACCTGTTAAAATCTAGAGAACAAGCCAAAGTCTGCAAAAGTTGTTTCAGAAATAAATGTAAATGTGACGAACAGAGTATGAGATCAGGCAGCTATAGAGGGACAACTGCCTTTTATAAAACTCTTTTTAGGTAAATCCTAGAATATTGCCCTCTCTGTAGAAATTCACTTATTCCCTCCTTTTTGAGTTAATATCTCCTTCACTTAAAAAAAATAAAATAAAATATGCACATAAGCCTGTAAAAGATCAGGTAAAAGAGCGGTAAGGAACACCTTATCTTTATGTGAGGAGGAGGCAGGCTTTTTTTTCCCCCTGACTTTTAACATTAGGAAGCAGTGCCAGCTAGCAGAAAAAAAAGGTGACAAGGCTACAGATGGATTATGTGCTCTTTAGTTTTAATTGGCTTAACAGCCTGAATTTCTTGAGTTTTTTCAGTATGCCTGTTATGACTACTAGACCTACTAGTATGCCTGTTACAACCTCTTTTCATACCACCCGATAAGGGGGTGTGGAGGCCAAGAAATGCTTCCAGCACACACAGAGACAAAGCTCCTTAAGATATTATTACAAATTCACTGAATAACATCTATGCAGACTGAGAAGTCAGTCTTTCCACAGGACATCTCCTTGCAGATATCTAACTATAAAAGAGTTCAACTTGGCTACAGAGCTCATGACAGTCACTTCTTTTGGGTTTCTTTCCTTCCCAGGCACTAGAGACTAATCTTAATGACTACTATAGACGTTTGCAAACTGATAAGCATTTTTAACTTTGATCTCTTGCTAGTATCTTTCATCTTCCTTCTAATTTAAAGCCATCCTCAGGCCATTAGTCATGCTTACTTCACATCTCAGTGCCATT
Organism: Pyrocephalus nanus; assembly: GCA_038380795.1. Classification (NCBI taxonomy): domain Eukaryota; kingdom Metazoa; phylum Chordata; class Aves; order Passeriformes; family Tyrannidae; genus Pyrocephalus; species Pyrocephalus nanus. The sequence goes on from CM076261.1 coordinate 62,903,634, forward strand.
TCTATTCCTCTACTATGACAATCTAGTAGAAATACAAGAACAAACACGAGACAGGAAGTATTTTACAATTACTTTCTGAACAACATCCTTTCCTCCTGGTAGCTTCCATTTAGGGCTAATTTGATGACATGCCCTAAACAACATCGCCTAATTCTGTATCATAAAAGAGAACATCATTACCACAACAGGCATGACCGCTAACCCTGACAAACCACATGATGGTTATCAGCAGCAGCAGCACTGCTACTCTTCTGAAATCCTTGTCAACTCATATGTTAGAAAAATAAACCTTTCCTTTTTCATTTAATTGCTTTTCTTCATGTAACTCCCCACCCTTACTCTGTGACCAAATAGCCACTATGTCCAACTCTTCTAAAGAAGAGAGGTGAGACAGTGTAGAGGACAACCACCTCAGCAACAGTCCTCAGTTAAGGAGGGTTATTACACAAAATCCAGAACTGCTACACAACAGTGCCCATCCTTAAGATGTGAACAACAAAAGCTCTGTCTTCTTTCCAGCTACACACTCTTACTACTTACTTTGCAACAGGGTCTTCTGGGACATGAAATCACCTGTGCTATTTTAACAGCAACACATCAATACACTTAAAAACTAAACAGAATAAAAACACTCAGGTGTTCTCTGGTGTTTGGAGGTTTGTTTGTTTTAAAAGTGATTTTAGTAGACTCAGAGTATTAATGTGTGCTAGGGCAAAATCTGGGAGCAAAGGCTAGATGGAAAATGCCTCCATTTTTCCAAGCTACTCCTTTGGAGTCACAGCATTATGTTGCTCTTTTCCGTTACACTAAAGATTTGCTGTTCAAGGCTTTTCACAGCTGAGTTCCCACTCCTTGTGGTCACACTTAGCTCATCTGTTTTTATCCAGTATCTTCAGTGGAGTTAAGGAGAGACAAATAAACAAACAAACAAAAAAAAGCCTACTTTACTGTACTCCTCTCCTTTGCTCTTCTTTGTGAGAAAGAAAACTTTGTAAAAACATTGTTAGCACTACCTCCCTATACTTCAGTTCCTTCCAGAAAAGCTTTGTCACAAAGCCTGAAAAAATACCAACAGCCAACATGCTTTCCTCGTCCTGAAACTACTGGCTACCATCCTAACTGTGAGTTTGTTTCCTTATGCTTTCCTTCCAGTCCTTCACACCTATTGTTCTGAATTTGAGAAAGATCCTACTGTTCTGTGCTGCTACCTAGTTACTATAAATAAAGCTTATTCATTTTTATAAGCAACCATCAGATGGCTTTGGGAAAGGAGAATAATCTTCAGGATCATTTCTTGAATTACAGATTACCCTATCTTTGTGTAACACATAGAGCATTTTTTCTTTTAGCTTTAAGTATGTTTGCCTAGTGAATTTCCTATTATGTAAAACAAGTGCACAGGAAGTATCACACTTCGTGAGGCAAAATGAATGTAATTTTAAAAGTAAACTAAATTAACAATAGTTCTCTACTAAAATCATCCAGCATCAATCTGTCCCTCTAAACTCTGCATTCCTCTCACACTGAATATTCTGCAAGAACAGCACAGTTACAGTCAAAGAATATCATTACTACCAGGAGAACAATTTTCAACTCAGGGTCAGTCGTTTTTTCCTCTCAGCCAACTCTGACCATTTTATCTTTGGAAGATTTATGACACAGTAGAGTTGTCATCTGATCAGCATGGGCGTACTTTGTTTTAATTTCGTAATTCACTTGCCTAGAAACTCCTGAATACTTGAGACAGTACATAAAACACAGTAGCCCTAACTCCTCTCTCTAGTGTTAATTAGCTACTGGAACCACCTAATTCTGTCTTCTTTGAGAGGGACTATCCGGTTATTTTCAATAATATTTTTTTTAAGTTAACTTCAAGTCCCAACATTTACTTATCATGAAATAATGTGTTACTACGGACTGACTCTTGAAAAAACACAGGACACTGAAGTCCTCAAACCAGAAAACAACAAACACAGGCAAATAGCCTTCATAGATAAATAATTTTTCAATATAAGTGACACTAAAAAATTATCATGCAGAATGCAGTAATGTAATCCTCCAAGCAACATTTTCTTTGTGAGCAAGTGAGAATCTAATCTTCTGCTTTTTACCATTTCCAAATTATTCAGTCACTTATGTTACATATTTACATTGCTTTAAAATACTTAAGTTTACCTCACTTAGTTTACCAGCTTTGAAGCACTGTGGAAATACACTGTGAGGGTATGAAGAACAGAAAAACACAGTGTTTGCTTTCAGCATGCTTTCACAGTCAAGACAGTGATTGAAATCAACAGTGTCACATCCTAGACTGTATGCCAGATTTCAGTAATAATGAAATTATTAATTATAGGTAAGACTTAGTATTTGATTTTAACTAGTAATTTTTATATATGTAACATCAAGTTTAAGAAAAAATTAACTATATTCTCAAGCATTTGGTCAGTTGCCAGCCATGAAACTCACTGAAGGATTATGAAGTTTCTGAATGAAAGAGAACTATATTCCAGTTTCTGATATGGAAGATAACAAAGAATATAAATTATATAAGAATATAAGGTTTTATTTAGTTTTATTAAGGACATTTAGGTGTTCAAAATGAACTAGAGTCTAATATGGAATTAACCGAATAAGTATTTTGCAAAACAGAAGTATTTGTGAAACTCTGAAAACAATCCTTCTCTAAAAAATAAAATTTGCATGCTGACAGGACAGTATTTTCAGGTTAAGTAACGAGAACCAGCTGTTAACTTAAGCCTCAAAATACAAGTATTCAGAAAAAATTTTTTGCATCGTTTTATTCTCAAAGCATTCCATAACCCACAGCTCCTTCTAATCTCAGCAGGAGAAATTAAGTTTTCAACAATCTTTTAATAGGAAACAAAAATCACACTATTACATGATACTGTAGATGATTAAGTTACTGAGCATTCCACATTACTGAAACATAAAAGGACATGGGACTGAAGTAGTTCTTTCTAAGTGTCTTCTCAATTCATAATCTGTTTTCATGCAAATTTTGTTATAATTCTTTCAAATCCACCAACATTCTCCTTATTGCTCAGAATCAGTCAGCCTTTACAGACTTCCCATTCTGTAACCCAACAATGAGTTGTCATCTATTTTCAGTCAGTTTCAAAAGGCAACTTGTGCAAGTGACATTTGATTCAACTTTTCTTCCTCCAGAGACACCAGTCATACTGACAGTGTGATCAGTTGTAAAAAGACAGTCAGGAGCAGACCTTATGAAAAGCCTATTGCACAATGAAGACTCAGAAAACATCACTAAATAATATTCAAGTTTTCAGACTACAGCTATCAAGCACACACAATAATTTTTCTCTGCCAAAGATGAGTAAATTAAGCTGTAAAAGTATCTAGATAACAAATACTTTCCATACAGCAGGCCAAGGTAAAACACAGTTGATAGCATGTTCCATCCTTCTTTCACATCCTTATTCCTTCTTTACAGATTTTTAAAAAAAATGAATACAATTTTTGCCGTAATTTTAGTTCTTCAGGAATAAATAGGCCAGATAGAAATGTAAAACAGAACTTCAACTAAGACCTCTGCAGCTGTCAACAGAAGTCTGCACTCCCACGTGACAATGCCATAGTAGCCCTTGGAGAGCAAGCCTGGAGGCAAAAAGGTTCAACCAAAGGAGGCGATTCCAAACATAATTTGCATGAGCCATTTTCAATCACACCAGTGATTACTTGCTTTTTTTCCTGCCACAACAATCCCCATCATAAGAACTAAGCAAGAAATGTTCATGGCTTCACATCAAAATTACACCAAATCAAACTAAACTACAAGAGGAAGGAAGGAAAAGGCCAGTTTCCCAGTCTGGTTAATCACAGGGTCTGTAGATGAAGAACAAGGGCATTACAGAGATGAGAACACGCAAGCAGAAACAGGAATAGAAAAGTTAAACTGGCCCCCATCAAAACAAGTGCAACACATGCCTCTAAGCTTAGATACCTAAAAAAAAAGGACAAATTATACTCCTCAGTGTCAGCAAGATTATTTCCTTGACAGTCAGCAGAAAGGTATTTTCAGAACTTCTAAGTGGCTCTGGTTGTTGGGAACCAGTGTAAAATGACTCTACCACTGGAAAGTCATCTAGTAACTAGGAAACAGCACTGCATGGAAGCTCTGAGCCAACAAGGGCTCCCAGATCCTACACTGAGGGCACCATGCTATGCAAGGAACACCCATACCACATGCAGAACCAAGACATTCACGATAGGAAGGTGTTCAAGTGATCAAGATTCTCAACTTTCATCATGGCATTGGTGATGCAGCTGCCCTGTGGGAGTGCTGCTTATGTTGTGGGTAACACCCAGGGAGTACCAGCACAGGAAAGCAGGAGATGCAGGTCCCCCATGCCTTCTGTCTCCCAGATGGAATTAAAATTCTTCAGACAACTAGGACCACGGAAGAGTCTGAGAAGCCATGATTAATCCTTCAAATCATAATGAAGGAGTTCACACTCAGCTCAGAACTGAAGAGTTATGAGAATATGACTGATTTAGCATTTTCATTATTCCTCCAAAGTCAAAAGTTCTGGTCTTTGCCAGAGTTTTCTAATTTTCAGGCTTTTTAGAGTGTTCAGAGTATTGGACAAACATGGAGACAAAGTCAAAACAGTACTCTCCACTTTCCTAGTAATTCTAACATGGCAATCAGCTAAATGTAAATAGTAAAAAAAAATAAGGCACTTAATGTATACACTTAATGTTTTTGATGAATTTATTTTCTCAACCCTTTTCTTGGACAGAAGGAATACCAACTCATAGATAAGCCCCTTCAGGTGAGGAAGACTGAAATAAGAAAGCATTCAGAGAGACAGTATTACAGTGACAGGGAGATTTAATAGTTCCAGCTACTGAGAGTTTAAATCAACAAAAACTTCCTTCTGCAAGATGAAAAATGTCTTAAATGCTTGGGCAAAACAACACAACAAATCTAGAAAACAGCAGCATAAACCAACATTTTTAACAACTATTTGCGGGAGAAGTGGAGTGCAAAGAAAAGGAAGATTTAAGACATGAAAAGGTGTAGAGCAAACTACATTCTTTGCAGTAAAACAAGCAAATACAATGCCAACGAGGTAACAAACACTCCATTTCTCATAACTAACTCTGTTTTCTTCACCACTGCTCACCATCAGAGCCATTCAAAGACTGCTGATACAGGAGCAGGGAATGGCATTTCCACTAGGTAGCTAACTTCTCATACTTGGCACAATAATTTCCTGCAATAAATACCCATAATTAATGGCTGCAATCAGAAAACAGATTCCCCAGAAACATTTATTTGTACAAACTCCACATGCAACATTTACATAAGCTATGGAAAGAAACCCTGGACCTCCTTCAAGCAAAAGGCTTTGACACAGCAGCACAAAGCTACTGTGGCAACACCCAACTGCCAGGTCTAATTGCATTTCATCAACCAATTCCAAAATGGATTTTAAAATCTGCTGCTTAATTACCATTTCCCCCACTGGGATTGCAGGATGGTTTGACAGTAATTCCTCACAATTAGAGGAGGCACAATTATAGGCTCCACAAGTCTGCTGTGAATGAAATTTCACCCTGTGGTCTGCACACAAGACTTGAGGTCACAACCATGAGTACACTCAAAATGCAGTGAGAGAAATTAGGGAAAGGAGCGTAGGACGAGGAGTTTCCATCTCAAAGAAAAAGGATCAAGAAAGCATTTAAAAATTGCCATTACATTTACAAATTAAACACTTCTGCTCTTGAACTCTGAGGTCACGAATGTCTTCCTGCTGTCATCACGATAAATACATGAGGTATTAAACATGTTACCTTTATTATTTGTAGCTGAACCCCTTCGTCTGTTTGAGGGCCTTGAAAACAGCCACATATTGTCTCGATAATTCTATCAATTAATTTTTTGCCTGGAGCTGTACTGTCTGGAGCATTCCCTGTCAAGTGCCCATATGCTATAAGTTTCTGGAGAGAAGAAAAAAAAACTCACATAAATAAAGAGCTTAAAACATTAAGCTGGCTTTTTGTTATAATAAATAAATTCACTTGAAAGCTCTAACTTGCACAGAATAATTAAAACAGTACGTTGTACCCCATGTCACATAAAACATCAAGGATTTTTTTTTAAATGTCTTCCAGATTTATTCCATTTTCACTCAGCAACTGCAATACAAAGTTTGTCAGTAAGCTTAACCTTAAAGCTTTTGTTCATCATTTAGCAATGTTTTAAAATGAACAGGATTCTAAAAACTAGCTCACATCACACAAGTCTCATGTGTAGTCAGCACACAAATGTTCTTAATATCAGATAAACCAGCTGCAAACACTTTCTATTTAAAAATATATCTATTTAAAAATAGAAGATTAGCTAGTAGCTTCAGTGTTTCTTCTAGTTTTAAGTGTTCTTTTATCCCTCTTTTTCACTAGGTCTTCAATACCAAGAAGTGGAATTTATTATAAAATTAGTAAAATTCTCTTCTGAACACTTCAGACATAAAAGTATTTGTTAATCTATGCAGCTCATCTACTGAAAAATACAGAGTAGCATCATGGTGCAAGAGCTTGCCAGGCATCAATGTGCCTGTGACTATAAACTGGGCTCACTGTTGGGCTGCTCAGGAGAAATGAATGGCAAAATTCCAGGTTGTAGAATTTGTTCTGAAAACATTACAGGAGCCTCACAGGAGTTTTGAGAGGCCAGATATCTCAAAGTGAAACTATTTTACAACAATTATGAATAACAAAATGAATTTGCTAATGCTATACCTGCTGTGTTAGTTCAACACATATTTGAACACATGAAAAGAAGTAGTTGTACATAATAAAACTGATCCAAACACATACCTGTGGTAATACATATACACACAAATAAACACATACATACACTACATAATAAATAACATACATTCACCTTTCGTGAGAAATAAATGCTATCTGGTTGTGTGTGCAATAAAGTAAAATAATGAAAATCCCATGACATTATTTGTTACATAAAACTGCACTTCCCCTCTAAAGCAACAGAATTTAAAGTTAACAGTTAAAGCTCATCTTCATACAGACCTGTAAACAATCTAGAGATGTACTGACAATCCTGGGGCACTTGGACTGGCATGCCAATTCAAATGGTAGGAAGTATTTGTCGGCTTCAATGAAGCTCGTCTTTGATTTCACAGGTGGAAGAGTGCTTGAACCAGACTTTGCTTCTCCATGAGGGGGACTAAACAGAATGACTGTATTAGAATGCTGTAAATGATCACACAAATAGTTCTCACCCCCACAATGTTCACGAATGAAATAAAATATCAAGAAAATTAACATTGGGAAAGACTAACTTCTATGAAGTTAACGGTAAAATGTAAAATATTCTTAACAGTTTTTAGAATTCATGTCTCCTTTGTGGATCGGGCAAATTGACCCATTTGCACACTAAGTGGATATTCAGTGGTCCCTGCTGGTTTGAGGGCATAAGACTTGTTTCCTCTCAAATAGGAAAAGACTCCCGTTATTTGATTGGTGAAAACAGAGAGGAAGAAAAGAAGAGAAAAAACAATTTCCACATCAAATAATAATTCAGAGATGTCAAGCTTGTTACTACTAGAACCAATAAAAATACAACTTGCCAAAACTAATGACTATCCTGAAAGTTATTAACTACTCAACTACTGTATTACGACACAAGTTTGGTTCAGTACTTTGGAGAAAGTACATCTATTTTGGAGATGAAATCATATCTGAACTTCAACCCTGAACATACTCAGGGGAAAAAAACAAATCAACAAACTAACAAAAAAACCCACCCAAACCTTCACCCTATCTCTGCTTCAGGTGACACCACAGAATTTAAGAGTTCAATGATTACCAATATATCTCACATTGGTAAAAGTTTCTGAAATGACTAACAATACAAAAGCAAGAAAATTATGAGCTGTTGAAGTTTTATTGCTTACAGCACCTTTAGAAAGGTCATGCTCATTAATACTTATCGACAAAGGGACCTTAAGAATGGGTCATTTTTCATTAATTTGTGTGCATCAATGCAGTTTGCCCTTGGCTCAAAGCAAGACGTTCAGATCTTTTATTTCACAGAGAGATCATCACTTATCAACTATAAAGCATTTCTGACCTTTTTTGTGCACACACAGGTATCTTTACATTAAAGGTAAACTATACTGTCTTAAACAGACTTCACAAGCAATATAAGAAAAAAAAAAAAAAGGGCATAACATCATATTCTGTAGTGAAAGATTGTAAAATTCTTGCAGCAATTCAAATAGATCTTTACAGAGCAGCTATATTCAAATACAGGTCCTACGCACGTTGCAAATAAAATCAGATGCTTCAAGGAATACATTCAATTTCACGCCACTGAAGTGGAAGAATAAACTGCCAAGAGTTTATTATAAATCTATGGAATGACTGCAGTCCCATGCATCATGAAGTGAGCCTTAAACTAATCAATATACATTAGTTTTAGCTTTTCAAGAAGCAAGCTGGATTTTCCTTGAGATGATGTTTGGTACCACATTCAAACAGACCTCCTTGTTTAGGTTGTTTAAAAAGGGCACCTAAATTTTAGGTCTTAATAGTGAACAACTAGTGTTAAGATGCTACTTTCTACTAAGTAACATTTCTTTTTAAGGTTTAACTTATCCCTACAATTTTTTTCCCCAAAGAAAATCAGAGGTTTGTTTTTCTGTTGGATGTGCAACTTTATTTATTGCCCTGTGTTGCTTTGCTGGAAGCAGAGCTCTTTCAAACAAAACTCCAATCAGATAACTTGCAGAGGAAATATATGATTTTTCTATGTTCTTAAACCTCTCTGAAATTCTTATAAAAGCTTTTCTCTGAGGAATGAAAGGGTGGTTATCTCTTGCTTATGTCATGACAAGACTGTTCCTCATCTAGTGATTATGTCTACTGAAACTATTAAAATTAAGTTAAAAAGAGCACTCCAGAAATAAACCCAGAATTGTTCCAGACAAGGAGCAGGCCATGATGAGATTCTGGAAATGATGAACCCAGGCCAGAGCAAGCTACAGAACAGGCCCGAAGCTCCTCTTAATTGAAAGCTATTTTAAAATGGGTAAGATATTTAGCATGGAAGATGATGCACATTTGTCTCTGGAAAGGAACTCAATAACCTCATCATGTTACTGATGATGTAAGGGAAGGGGATAGCAGAGAGGGGAGAATACATTTCTACTTAATGTCAGTGAATTGCTTCTGCTGGTTTATTGTTTTTTTGATGTTTGGTTTTTTCCCAGCAGACTCTAAAACCAAAAACGATCCTCAAAACTTTCTTCCACCAAGGCATTTACCAAGCATGAGAATTATGAAACATGCTGATCATTACATATCAGCAATAGGAAAAGGCTAAGGTATGTATCAAACAATGGATTTTGAAAACAATATTGGAAGCATTTGCTGTGTACCAGTTATATAAATCAGCCTGCACTTTTCCATTCCCCTCCACTCCACTAACAAATACCAGCTCCATTAAAAAAAAAAAAAAACACAAAGAAGCAGTCTTCCGTGCAAAATTTCTGAAAGCTGGAAATTAATCAAATTTTCAATGCATTCCAGGTTAACTGTGACATTAGTTACCTTGAACAGGGACTGGAAAATTTTAAAGAATCAGCATTAGAAGTTCCTAGAGAGGGTATTCAAATCTCAATTACAGAAATAAGAAGCTGAAAAAAATTTGGTAAACTAAGAGGTTTATCTATTCTAAGGCCTAGAATAACAGTATTTTCTACTGCATCTAAAAAAATTGACTCTACAGTAAGAATAAGGAAGTCCATTCACGATTTCCAAGTCCAGCAATACCTTCATAGCAGCAAAAGCTACTGTCAAAATAAAGACAGCACTGAAGAAATAAAAATTTATTTAGAAAATGTACACAGGCAGACACATTCTACCCCCAAAATAAAAACAACTTCAGACATTATTAGGACAGGAATGAAACACCTTAAGTTCAGAAATGGCTGAATCATACTTGTATAGATAATTATAATTCAGCGTTCTCATTAGTTTTACCACGGTATTTAACTACAGGATCAGATATTACCTTTCCTTATTCAGTGCCCAGGACAAACATCTCTCACTGAATATTTAACATTAAGGTTTGTTTTGGTTTTTTTCTTATCATGCTTTTCACAATGTGGACTTCTGCTTTATTTATACTACTCTAGGAAAACCTTATTATAAATCCACTTTATTACTTTCTGTCTGAGACAGTCTTGTGGTGCTAGATACAACACCTTCTGAACACTACACAAATATTACATTTATTTTTACAGTCCCACTCTGAGTTAATGATTTTATTTTGCTGGTGGAAAATGAAGAAACAGTCTCAGTCAGATGCACCCACTAAGGTTTATGTGCCCAATTTGATAAGCTGCAAGACTAAATTTTTCAGCGTATTTGATATTAAGTTTTCCTTTACATCTTCTGAAATGAAGTTCCCACCGGCTTTCCTTCCAGCTAGACGCGCTTACACTTTCCAAGTCCAAACCTGCAGATTTCAGCTCAAACACCCAGGGGATGAAGTAGAAATCATTAGAAGCCAATTTTGACAGCTGTGGTTGAAATGATTTGCCCAAAACCAGGGCAGAACACAGATTCCCAAGCAGCTCCCATCTGCTTAAGCTGTAAGAACACTTTCATCATCAGTTTCACACACTGATCTGATTCTTTCAACAGGTGGTATAAAAAGTCCTCACCACACAGCCCTGACTCACAGTCAGTAATGTACACTGTGGAACATGTAAATACTAATAACGCACTCGACAGCTTACCAATACTTAAAAATTTAGTTGCTGATAGCAAAAGAGTGCTGAACGTCAAATTTTGGTTCTACCTTCACACACAGATGAAATGCCTTCATAAATCTACACCTATTCCCTAACAAGGTCCTTTCCACACACTGTCTTTTCAAATTACATTGGTTTTCTCTGCTCATTCCCACTTCCTCACCCCAATCTCTTCCCCTTGCTCACTCACAGCTCAAGTCTTTTATCTGCATTCCAGGCTCTTTCCCCCTTCTCTGAGCCCACTTCAAGGCTTCTCCACCAATACAAAGAAAGAAACTACCGTACCACCCACAAAGACCTTTTCCAATTTTGATTCCCATTTCCTACATTCCCTGGCCAGACAGTATCAGCCTGCTCTCTCTAAGCTATTTTCTGATGCTACTCCCAAGCCCTGTGCCTTGCACCACAACAGCCAGTCACATAAACAGCACTATTTGCACATTTCCAGATACTACCAGCCATCCAAAACATATTGAAAATACTTTTCAGAGAGAACCTGTATTCCCACTGCAGAATAAGTATGATAAACATTTTAACATGTTAAAAGCACTATCACTTAATATGATGAACTATCACATACCTTTGCTTTTCAGTTTCAGCCTTTATTTCCTCTGTAAAATGAAACAAAGGCACAGTTATAGAAATGGTGTCATAACAACAAATATAAAATTAAATAACTGAAAATGTCTGGAAAGCAAAACTATTTAGGCAAACATTTGAAACCAGGATTAGTATACAACAGAAAATACATGTTTACAAACAGTTGCTTAAGTACTTCTATTCTTCACCTGCACTGATTGCAAACTGTATCAAAATTACTTTACCAATCTACATTCAAAACTGAATGCTTAAATTTGCATCAACTCACGACAGCTAAACACCACATCCCTGGAATTTTCTGGCAAGACATGGTAAATTCCTTTCACAGCTCACATACACAGAAATAACAAGGCAATCCAAAATATTATTAGAACTATTAATTTATCCATAAAAGATAGGAAGTACACACTGCTTGTTAAATGAGGCATATACAGAAAAAAAAAGGCACAGATTATACAGAAAAAAATCCCAAAACAAACAATGCCCCACTGCTAGTTCTTCTATGAAATCTTAATGACTAGTAAACAGTGTTAGATACCACAGTAATGACTAAGGGGGAGGAAAAGAAGTTTGTACCGCCTCTATTTCATACTATTTTAAAATACATAAAAACAGAAGGACTAAGACTTTAATGCTTTTGACAAACACTTTAAAATTATGTTGAAAATGTACTGTAAAACAATTGCTTGAATTACTGAAACTAATTTTAGGAAATATCTTTGGTTTCAAGAGTAGTCTTGTCTGTACGCTCTAGTCATTTTGCATGCTTAAATCACAGGGATTTTGGAAAGTCTAATTTTCCAATGCTGCAGGAATACATTCTTTATGTACGGGATCAAGAATGGAGATACATATATATATTTATATATTTATATGTATGTGTGTTATAAGAAATCATCTCAGAATGCCTGTTCTAACACCAAGTCCTGCTCAAACACGCAAAATCATAATCAACTAAATACAACACCTTACTTTGATTTTCGTGTATAAGCTTTAAATTAGTGGCATGGACTGATTCTGACAAGACCCGTACCAATTTCATATTTCAAACTAGGCTCCCATGCAGCAAAAGCACAATTCATCTGTGTCCTGTCCCTCATTTACCATTTCACACAGTCACACTGATTCACTTACTTAACACAGGTTCTCAAGTTTGGCATTTTATCACAAATCACGAGCAACAAATATGTTTACTCAAAGACTTGCTCAACATCAAGAAATGTGAACAAAAGGAATACACAACAACCTAAAATCTACATCTTATTTCTGATATGACTGATGTTCATGTTTACCCCCCGTAAGCTCCAGGTTAGCAGGTCAGTGGTTCATCCCAGAAACAGCCAGAGGTTGTTCAAATGTGCATTACCCGGGGTTGTTCAAAACATGAAAACAATTCCATATTCCAGACATTCAGTATTCCTCAATAAGTAACAAAGATAACAACATTAACCTAGTAGTCAGCAATGCTTCAGGAAAGTATGCCTTCCTCCCAGGTTATGATATTCAGTCCACTTGCTTGAAGACAAATTCCTGACCAACAGGAACTCCTCCCTCCAGCATCTTCATACCTTCCATAATTTTACCTCCCACCTTAGCATTCATACCCAGGAAGTCTGCTCCCTGAGATGCTCTTAAGTCTGTCCAACAAATATTACCAAGCAACAGATACAACGGAGTGGCTTCCAAGTTTAAAGTTTCCAACCAAACCCACAAAACTGAGCAGAAGGAAAAAGCTTGTGTAAGTGTCAATCTAATTAAATGTTACTACCGTTTCAAGAAGCATCGCCTAAGCCTATTAATGTGAAAGTACAGATTTTATAACCTTTGTTAAATAAAAAGGTTCTTATAGTAGTTAACATCAATTATTTTTAGAAGGCCAATATATTTTTTAATGGCAGATAAGCACATGATATGATACTGCTACTATGAATGAGGTAGAGATCAGACTTGAACTTCACTTTTACCCTTGAGAATAGAGAAAATGTAATTTCCTTCACGGTGTGACTGTTCCCTCTGCTCTCCACATCAAAACACAAGTTAATCACAGTACAATTTCATGGTCATGTAACAACCACATCCAGTCGTAACAATACAAAAATTCAAGAAGCATTATCATCAGAAAAACAGATTATAATAAAGGTAACTAACAATTCTCACACTAGATAAATAAACTCTTAAAGACAAATGAAATGGAACTGACTGATACAATCTTTTAAATGGGAAAAAGCAATCCCAGAAAAACTAAAAATTAGCTAGAGAAGGAAGAGGCTTGAAAACATAGGCCATTTCCTTGTTTTGCTCTCCCACTCCCCAAACACACAACAAAACCGCAACAGAGAGAATCCAAGAGCTGGAAAAGCTTATCTCAACATCACCATTGATTTTGGGAAGGAAGAGGAAAAGAGGATGTAAGATGCTGAAACAGGGGAAGAAAACCGTAGAAAAGGACTACAGCTTTCGGAGTCTTCCTCTGTATTATCTGTGACGTAAACACAGAATTACTACAGAAAACAGCTCAGATTATTCTAGGGAACTGAAAGGATTATGCATCCTAAAATGGAACTAATTGTACTAGTATTTAGTACTTTCAAATAAAGTGCACCAGCAATGACACAATAAATCCCTCCTGAACTCTCACATTCACACAGAGCTCCAGAATACCACAGAATTAACGGAAATCTACGTGACTTTTGCACAGAGAAGTGAGAGCTGATCAAAGAGGTGTATTATTTTGCAGTTTTACAATGGTATGCACCAGCCGTTTCACCACACAGGTGAAATGAGTCATGTACAATAGTTTCAACACAATTTTCCATTTCATCTACACTTCTACAGACCATCATCATTTAAAAAAAATCTCTGAAACCGTGTAAGACCTTTGTTGTTGGTTTTTGCTTGGTCAGAGCTAATCTTCTTCACAGTAGGTTATATGGTGCTGTGGTTTGGATTTGTGCTGGAAAGACTGCTGACAACTCAGGGATGTTTTAGTTACTGATGAGCAGTGCTTACAGAGAGTCAAGGCCTTTCTCAGCTTCTCACCCCAACCCCACCAGTGAGCAGGATGGAGGTGCACAAGTTGTTCAGAAGGGACACAGTCGGGACAGCTGACCCCCAATGATGACAGGAATATTTCACTCCATATGATGTCATGTAAATTGTGTGTGTGTGTAGGTTGCCTGTTGCTGCTTGGGGACTGGCTGGGCATTGGTCACCTGGTGGTGAGCTACTCCCTTTTTACCTTTTTTTTTTTTCCATAACTCATGTTTCTGGGGTTTGATTTGCTCCTCCCCCATCTTTTTTTTTTTTTTTTTTTTTTGCTTATTAACCTGTCTTTATCTCAACCCACAGTTTTTTTGTAAGAGACTTCATGGGGCTTAGTTGCTGGCCAGAGGCAAACCACCACAACAGGTATCTATAATTCCTTTCTCACCTCTCCAGCTTTAATTCACTATTTCAGCATTTCATTTGAAAGTTTTTCCTTACCCTCTACAGACTGCTCCTCATTTTTGCATAAAAAGACCCCAACTTGTTTCCAGTTTTCTCCTTTTTCCTTTAACACCTTATAACCAGCTAGTCTCATTTGCAACTACAAAATTTCCAAATCTCTCTCTAAAGATAATGGTAAGACTTTATCAACTTAGATCTAATTCACTGTTTATCCCCCTTCCAAATCCAATTCAAAGCATGATTTAAAACTTGACTACACTGCATGGTGTCTGTAATTCCCATTTGAAATTTGTTTATGACTGGATTATTCCTTTGGTTCCCAAGCCAACATCCCTCTGCATCTGAAACAGACCCCCTTTTCTAGGTTGTCTTTAGGTAATATTTCTTCTGAATACCTAAATATGCTGTCATACCATGTAAATTATAAATATCTTACAGTTATACTTTGGCAGAAGTTAAGGATAACACTCATCAAGTAAGGGATAACTGAATTGTTAACTTTAGGAAAGCTACACAGACTCTAAAATTTCAACATCAAATTGTACATTAGATTACAGGAAAAAGAATTCTTATGGCACTTGCTACTGGGAAAAATGGAAAATATTTACCATAAAATGGAAAAATACTTAAAAATTCATTACAAAATATGATGCTAGGAAAACCCCCACACTTGCAAGCATTTATCATGTATCTCTCATTAATTTTTTTCCATTCTTGCATCAGATTTGTTTTCAAAAATGAAGAGCATGTTGTGTTCCCTCAATACTGTATTGGCATTCCCTGCCAGAGAAGCACATGCATAAGTCTCAATTTTACAAGGATCTGCACATCTTAAGCTAATATTCACCATAAACATAAAAGTTTATTTACTTAACTGAAAGTGTATCTTTTGGAATAGAAGACACCCTACATTCTCACTGGAAAAAAGAAATACCTCATAAAAATTACACATAAAATGTATTCATGTGCTTCTCTGCTCACTGGAGGAGAGACAGAAGATGCTCTTCCCCTTAGTATTAAAAAAAAAAAAAAAAAGGCGAAAATGTATGCAGATGACTAAAAAAAAAATCACAACGATATACAACTAAGAACAAACAAACAAAAAAGCATTAAATATATAATGAATTCAAGGCAGTAAGGACTGGCATTTTAAAGAACTGTAACCATCTGGCAATCAGAAGGAAGCACCAGCCAAGCAGCACAGGCCGTAATTCTTCAAGGAAACCAATCAATGTTTGGAGTTCACAAGATTTATACCATAGAAGACTACTGTGAGAAGGAATCAATGTGAATTAAGTTCTTTCAAGTCAAAGCCAGTGGATGAGATACAAGGAACATGCAGTGAAGAGGAACTTAATTTCACTCTAACTATAGATAACAATATAATTTGTATTATAACATTAAAAGCGTTGCTTGAATTGACTTTGCATTCTTCCACCCAAGTATTCTAGTGACTGTCTCGAACATCATACAAAATATTTGGCAACCAAGAGATTAAAAAAAACAACCCACTGTCCTTCCCCATGTCAAGGCATCTGGAAATCCTCAGACATGGCAGTCTAAAAGTATTTGTGCTCACTGTACTCTTATATAAAACTAGAAATTAAGCATTTATTTGAAGAGAACTTTAATTAACTACATTCCCAACTATGTAATAAGGTTATTACATATATGGTAACAGTTTAATTACAAAAATTCACCAAACTGGAACTCACATTAGTAAAGCCATGTCAACCTCATGGGAATAAAAGAAGTCCACAGAACAATTTCTCCCTCAATGAAATAAAATTCTAAGCAGATCATGCTAAGTTCTCCCTCAAACAGGTGATTAGAATGTATTTCTAAACAAATATCTGACACTTTCTTTTTTTCTGGATATCTGCTAACTTTAAGCAGTGTCAGAAAGTCTCTTGCGTATTCAGCTAAAGTAAGGAAGCATTAACACCTAAAAGCCACTAACAGACTTTAGAAAAAAACTAAAATAATCATGTCTAAGGAGACCCAACAACAGACCTGGAGAAGCATCCAGCCATTTTTAACTCAAGGTCATTCAGATACTGACAATCCAGAGATGATCTCTGTGGGCAGCTTCTGCTAAGTCAGTACATCTAAGGAAAAAGTTTCTGTAAAAAAACATGCTGCATATTTAACACTTGCTTTTACCCAAACATTATTCCTAGCATCTAAACTGCTTACAGTTCTTCCACAAAGCTGAAGATTTGCCAAGAACAGTATCCAGAACACACATAGAGATTTTCTTTGTGCTTCCTGCTGACGACCCTTTTTGGTCCCACTGAGCCTCACCTTCACCTCACAGCTCCTGAACTGTGAACTACGCCAGCTTCTATAAGTTTCCTCGTATTGAAGATGTATAGAAAAGAGTAATTAGCAAACTCAGATTATGGTACTTTCCTCTCTCATTTATTTTTTACCTGTAGCAATGTAATTAACTTTCAATAACTTTTAACACATCTATTTTCAATGGTAAACCGTATCAGTGTATGCAAATAGTAAGCAGACAAAAAAATGAAAGCTTTCTAATAAGCCTCACTGGGATCTCAGATCACATAGAATAACTAAACAGTTTAGTACAAATACTGTAATTCCCCTAGATTATCAAATCAGGTTGACCTACCTCAAACTCATAGTAGTGCATGCACCTTCATTACAGGAAGACAGTACTGAAACAATCAGTATTTTGGGTAGCCTGAAGAAAACACCACTCCTTATGAAAGATTAAACTGTTCCTTAAGTGGAATTTCTAAGATGCATATGATAGCACTATGTCTCCCTGTAAATCCTGTAAACAGCTTTCTCCATCATGCCTTCCAGGATGCAGAGATCTCTCCTCCCTTCCCTCAAATCCTCCTGAACGCAGTGACTAGAAAAACAGATGCAAGTGCAAGCACATATAGCACCAAAGTGTGAATTTTACCTGTGTACATTCTTCCCATTGTAGAATACCACGAGTGTTTCTTCTCCCACAAAATTCCTGAGCCCAGACTTTTGCACAGGCCTTCATTTACAGTTTATTTACACATCTGTATGACCGCTGGTATTTGCTGGGGTCAAGTACCTTTCATTATACCTACTTAACTCTGTCTTCAAAATTACAGCTCACACAGCTATGGTACATGGACAGAAAAGAGCAAAGTTCTGTGCAGATTTAAGAAAATTGCTGTTGTGGTCTTCACTTAGAATTTATATAGTAGGAAATAACCATTGTACAGACAAAACAAAAGAATCGTAAGAGTATATTTGAACACTTCAACTTGCTTTCCATTCCAACTTTTTATACTATTGCTTCTTCACGTTTACAGGTATCGAAGGAGTAACTAAGGAAGCAGATTAAACACGTTATTTAAGCAGCAGCATTCCAAACAAACAGCAATTACATTTTGAGTCTGACAACTTTTGATGAAAATCTGTGTAAACCCTCTTCGTTCTGCTCTGCAGAACCTTCTAATCAACTGAAATGCTAAGTCATATCTCATTATCTTTGAAAAACATGGAGAAATAACCTTTCAAGCACGTAGAAAAATATTTATGTGTACATACACACAAGGTAAAAACTTAAAAGTCACAAATACAAACTTTGTACAGGTGAAACGCTTAAACCTTAGATGACACTAATCCTCTGAAGAAAGTGCTAATACAATGAAGGAACATGTTATGTTATTACTTCCCCTGCCATATTTTCTGCTATGTTAAAGGTTTGCAGCAAATCCTGTTAGAAGTATTTCTCTACTTTTATATCTGCAATTCAAAAGATATGTTTGATGGGTTTTTTATCTGTGAAGCAATCTTCTCACCTATTCTCCATTTTCTCTTCAGCCATTTTTAGACATTCATACAGAACTACAGCTTGTCCTTAGCCCTGCTCACAGTACACCATTCAGGAATACATAACTCTGGTGTAATTTCAGAAACCTGAATGCACAACTTGTCTTTATTCAGTCAGCCTTAGTACCTGCTCCTTCAACTTATTAGATGTGACATTTTCAAATAACAAATCACTGGCCAATCTACAGAAAACCAGAAACGACCCTAGTGGCCTAGTTGCTTAAAATTAATTCAGAATAATTCAATCCAGCAGGGCTTTATAACTGGATTTTCTGTAATAATCTTTCTATTTGCTAAATCAACTTGAGACTACTGTCAAGTTGCTTCACTGACTACTGAGAAGAGGAGGCGGGGTGACACACAAATAGGTCACATATTACCAAGGATAACTGAATTGTAGTCATTATTAGTAGCATTTATATTTTAGCGTGTGGCTGAAAAGCTCATTTTCTGCAGCAGTAACTTGCTCTGCTTCCCCTCAATATTATATGGGTCCCCATCCCTTATTAAATTGACAGCAAACTCTCAGCAATATCCAAACTTTTGTCTTTTTTTAGATCAAAATCAAAGAATGGAAAGAGACTCTTTATTTATATCTTTAAACACAGTTATGAGAAGAGGACAGCCATATACATTTATTTTAATCAAGCACAGCACACCTTTCAAATACCTTGTTCCAGCCTCCTCCTCCTGCCTTTGTGTATCAGTTTCATGCCCAGAACTCGCAGCACAAGTTGCTGAAAAGGGGAATTAATATACACCAAATACACACTGACATAACCAGATTACAGACAGGATCTTGCTTATATTGATTTTTCAATGTGCTTTAATCCAGTCTGAGGGTGACCTCCAAAATAAAGTTGGTGCCTCCTACACCACACATCTGTCTGTGCTTATTTGCACACTCCTCACACAATTACTACCAAAGCACCAAGCTTTAATAGCTTGACAAATTTAGTTTTCATTGGGTAAGTGAGCTGTTTCAACTCACTGTAGACTTACATGACCCTGAGTTGCCATGTGTGCATCATGTTTTGGGAAAGAAGAGCTGGAACAGAATCGCTCATTGCAGTGGGTGCCGAAAGTACACTGGAATAAATATACTGCAAAACCCTATGAAGTTTACCCACTATGCTTCATCAGTATTACTTTTCTTTTTAATGAAGTAAGTTTTGCAAGGACAATAATGGTTTTTTATCATGCAAAGGTGAGGAAGTCTGCAGCTG
Organism: Pyrocephalus nanus; assembly: GCA_038380795.1. Lineage (NCBI taxonomy): Eukaryota > Metazoa > Chordata > Aves > Passeriformes > Tyrannidae > Pyrocephalus > Pyrocephalus nanus. The sequence continues at coordinate 62,923,582 of CM076261.1, forward strand.
TACATTCCTTTTCATATTCACAATGCGTATAGTTTTTCTGACCCTTCTTTCTCATGTCACACATTAAAATACTTGTGAGTTGCATAAATTCTGATTCTAGAAGCTACAACCCCAGCAACACAGCAACAGCTATCCACATGGAAGAAGGTAGCACATTATGAAAATGGCATAAATTCAATTCCACTCTGTTATTTCTATTCCTTTTTTGTAATTTTTTCTGCTTAAAGAAAGTAGGTAGCACACATAAGCTGTGCAGACAGATGAGTCAACTACTACTCAGAACAAAGGAAGACTACTCAGCAAGAAAAACTTACAATGTTGTTTAACATGCTAAACAGCAAAAACTTTTTTGCTACTTAACATCTCTTTCCTCCTGACTGCATCATCAATCTGAATTAAGCCAATACAACTGGGCAGGCCTGCTATAAAATTGCAGAGGGACTCTACCAGTTCAAAAGTAACTAAGTAACACTGGATTAAGAAGGTAATATTAAGTTTTTACCTTAAATTTTTAAAAGACTTTAAAAACAAAACAAGCATCTATCCTTCAGCCGTTTTTGCCATCTACCAAGGGCAGGATGGAGAAGGAAACTCAGAAGAAAACAAATCCTTTAGCTGGTATTACTACTATTGCTAGGGAAATACGGTTCATTAATTTATAATGGACTAGAATCACAGAAAGAACAGAAAATGAAATTCAACAGAAACATGAGAACCTGTGTTGAGGGAGATAATTTATTTCTTTACTAAAGAATATAAGAGGACAAAATACTGCAGAGAAACAACCAAAATAAGACAGACCCCCTACAAGAGTTGGATCAAAGGATATACTACAATTATTCACGTTCAAATAACTATAATTTACAGAAAGAGCCATTTCACCAACTGACTGCAACAGTATACAGATCAATATACAAAAAGATTCTTACCAATGTCTCTCATGAAAATCCCAACATGCTGGACTAAGAAAAGCACTGCAAGTCTTTGGAGACAAACAAACCAAAAAACCACCACAAAAAGCAGCTTCTCTGTCTTACTAAATGATTTTTCAAATATTCTTGCACAGAATCATAACTGCCATCTAACCAACCCATAGCAAGGTAAAAGAAACTAACTACCAATTATAAATTCCATAACAGAGGGATTATAATCAGCATAATTCTTGAGAGAAGTCAAGTTCATATTTACATCCCCCCCGTCATTGCAACCCAACATTGCAAAGCACTCTGTGTGAATTCCTGCAAATACCTGTAACTCCCCTAAAAAGAGTTGTGAATCTACCAATTGAGTTAAGTTTCAAATCTAAGCAAGGGGGGCAAGGTTAAGCTTGAAGGATGATACAATTTAATGGTCTGAAATAATATGTAATTCCTGCAGTCTCTCTAGAATAGTTCATGCAAGACAACAGACTCATCCCCACTCTTGTTTACCTGAGTCAACTGATGGGGTACATTAGTTTCTCAGCATATTCATCAAAGAGAAAATAGAGTGAAAAGCCAGGACAGATATTCTCAATAGCAGGTATTGCAGAGAGACTCAATACATTTGCTCCTCCTATCAATTTTCTCAAATGTTCATTAGTTCACTTGATTCAGTATTTGCTCCAGTCAGCAGAATTGTGGTTTGCACTGCATGCAAGAGCAGGACTGCACACACTTTCTAATCCTGGTGGGTTTGTGCTTCCTCAAAGCCACACAGAAACCATTAGCTCTGTTGTTTAAGATTGTGAAATATATTTGCCTAATTTTAGAGAAGGTGAATCATCAGTAGCTCTTGAGTTGCTACAGCACCTTGATATGTTGCCCTCCGAGTTCTTCTGCTGCAACATAGCTGATTATGTATGACATTTCTGGTGAAAACTATCAGGAATGAAAGAAATGTAGTATCGTGCCTTACAACGAAAGCAAGCCAGTGGTAATGCACGTTGCACCTTTTCATAGCAAGTTGGGCTTCCTGTCCTTCCCCTCCCTCAAATGAATAGGTAAGTTTCCCTCACTTTTAAGATCAGAAGCTCAAGCACATCCCTCATACTCTGTTTGGAAATGTATGAGTTTCTGGGGAAAAAAACCCCAACAAATATTATACATATATATATATATATATGTCAGAAACAAATTTTGCAGACACAAGATTACATTTGAAATAGGGAAAGCATTTTGAATCAATTCATTTCCATCTGCCTGAAAAAGCTTATCTGAAGTGAAACATATCCAGAACAAAATCCTGTGATTTGTAAGTCATCTGAAGAGACACAGTGAACTTCTCTCTGAAGATCATCTTAAAGTTTGACCTTTGAGTTCAAAGCAGGCAAACACGAGCAGTCTAACTAAAAAAAAAAAAAAAAAAAAAAAAAAGAAAAAAATTCAAAGATCTGATAGAAAGAAATTATCTCAGCCCTCTGCTGGATTCTTCCACCATATCCATTCCCCTAAGCAAGAAATTTCTGCACACTCGCTTGAGGTCAAACAATGTGATAAATACAAGGCTTAACAGAAACAAGTCTCTGAAGTATCTAAGTAACTCTTAAAATTTAATTACCATTTTTAATTGTTTGCATTTACAGCTGAAAAAGTATCTAAACATTCAACAGAACCTAAATTTAGAAACAGAAAATGTCACATTCAAGCCAGGATTCAGCTTGATATATATGATGTTTCTCCCCGTGTGTTTCACGCATGCCATCTGCCCGACCTCCTGCAAATGCAAGTCGTCAATGCAATTAGGAGCTGAGGAAGCTGTGCAGCAGATAGACCAGGAGGTGTGCTTCAGGACTTGCCCAAGCATTCTCCAAAGCCAGCACAGAGCTGATCAATAATTATGGAATACAAGAGATTAGATATGTACAAAGGCCCCTAACCTTAGGCATCTTACTCTAAGTGAATCCTGTTTCAGGAGTTTATGCTCTAATAAGAGAATTAACAACCTACTAATAGAAGTGACAGATAACATGAATTTAAGTCACATAGCCAGTTTCTCAATTTTTCCCAGCACCAATACTCACATATTTTAACAACAATATTACAGTTGTATACATAAAGCACTGCATTTACATAAATTATGACAGAAGCTCAAAGAAATAAAGACTATTTTCACTTATGTACTTGGGCACTTTATGAATCAAAATTTTAAGGCCTAACAAAGCATAAATTGGAAAAATCAATCCACAGTATATTTTGCAACAGTTGAGCTCTCCTTATGTTATACAAGCATTCTGTTCTTCCTGCTTCAGATACAACACAGCTTTTTACACCTACATTTAATTCTAGAGTCACTGTATCTTCAGCTCATGATGCCATTCCCAGAACAACAGTATTTTCAATCACCATTTTATGTCATAAGACGGATTTGTATGCAGTAGCTCTAGTCTACCTAGTTAAGAAGAAAAATGTCTTTTTCCTTTATAGCTAAACATACATTTTAATACATAAATAAGTAAAAAAAAAAAAAAAATTAGTTTTGAATTTTGGTACCACCCAGCTCAAAAGCTATTTCACCACAAAGTGCAGGCAGAGTGGAAAAATAACTTTCAAATGAGGAATGAAGGCAACTAATAAAGCTTGACAGACAATGAATGTTTCATGAAATACATAAGCAGATCCAGGTCCAAAGAGTCTAACAGAAATGGAGCATCCCTATCCCAGATTTTTAAATACAGTTGGTGGAAACTTTAGGAATTGGGGAGCAAACACAGAAACAAAATCTCAAAATATCAGACTGTATTGGAAAAAAAGTACAAGAACAGAAGATTTTTCTTAAACCCTTGATATCTAGCCTGCATTTTGCTTTCACGAGTGGCCGACAGCATATGCTTAAGTAAATGCAGATTATAAAAGCAGGGCAAGAATGCTGCAATAGTTCCCTCCTACCAGCATTTAGCCATCTGTGGCTTATACTCTTCCTGCACAGAGACTGTTCCTGCAGGTTTGACAACCCTTCTTAAATTTTCATTTAATCACTTTTCAAACAATTTTAACTTTTGGGATGAATATCATTACAAGCTGCTGGAAAGATAATTTTTTTGCTTTACCTAAATAAGCTGGGTTCTTTACAGGATCTCTGGATCTGCATTATGAGAAATTACAATAAATTATTCTCTCTTTATGTCTATACCACTTGCAATCTTAAAAACTTTCTTTATATGCATCTTTCTCGTTTTTCCCCTCCAGGAGAAGCATAGTCTGCTTGGTCACCTCTGAAAAATATTCCATCCTTGATGACTTCCAATGCATCATTTTTAAGACCACAGTCTCTCGGGAGCAGCAGAGAGCAAAACTGCACATGGAACACATGATATCTTCATAAAGTGCTGTAACAGTTCAATATTTTCTCTATTGTTTTCATATTTGTCTTTTTGACAAAGGAATCAATATTCTGACTGAATCATTCACAGTAATTCAAATGTCACACACCCTACCACCACAGATAAAAGTCTGTGAGAGCCCTTGCTTGTGCAATTTAGAACAGTTTCCTCCTCCACTCAAAGGGGTCAGCTTGCCTTCAGCAACACTCCACTAGAGCCATGTCATGTGGTCACTACAGCACAGCTGCTGGCTTTAGCAGATTGTTTGAACTGTTAAGTATTTTCTTTTGTCAACCTTTGTCACCTCACCATTCACCCCAAAACACCACAAACCTCTAGAGAACTGAAATACCTCTCTGCAGGAAAAGCAGTGCATGTAATCCTTGACAGCTCCATACCTTCAGAAACCCTGGGTGAGCAATCTGGTTGAGGTTTACAGTAAAACTGGCTTACCCTACACTTACCTATACAAACATCAACTCTGTCTTGCAGATTTGGGATGGCAAGTTTCCCCTCTGCAAAGTTTGCACCGATTCTGCCTCATCACAGTATACACACCCATTCTGTTCTCGATCAGCTTTATTCTTTGCTACAATTCAGACTTGGGAGGCTGAAGTTCTCAAGATTTCTTTATCCTTTGGCACTTTTTTTTTAAAGAAAAAAACTCCCAAACACTGACTCTAGTCTCCCATTCTTTTACTGTCAACTGATTATATTCCCCAAATACTTCTGTGATACTATTATCATTTACACGCACAGATATGGGTGTGTTTTCTTCACTGTTTGTTCATATCGGCTTTATCAAACACTTTTCATGAGCTTTTACCGATACCTGATACACACTAACTGTTAACAAAACACATGACAAAAATCAGCTCTAATCATTTTGGTCCTTTTGAGACTATGTTAGACCATATAATGATCAGAATGCTATCAGTTCTTTAATTGCTGCATCTTAAACCCATTCCTGGGTACTACTCAAGAAGGACTCAAGACCTGTTCAATACATCTTAACTGAGTGTTGTCAATGCAGTTGAGTTTATTTACCTACCATGACTAAGCTTTCTATCAAGTACAGCAAATTAAACATTCATACCTACATAGTTAATGCTATGTAATTAAGACTTTTCCACAAATTATCCCTCTCATTCCTGGCCTGTTAAGACAGCATCCACATTTTAAAACTACTGATACTTTCTCAGCTGACCATTTTTAAAGACTTCTGGCATTCATATACAAGTAAGCATTTCTTTTGACATAAATTCCTCAATAGGTAACTATCTCTTGACACTTCTCTGTTATTTTCTACTATGCTCTATTTGCCCATTTGCTTCGTTGGTGACAACCAAAGACTAAAATAAATGTTTTAGTAATGCTTTGTATTTATTCTGGCAAGGACAGGCTGCTGCTGCAGAACAAGACTGGCATTATGTTTTTCAGTCTTGTTTCTGGATCATTTGGCAGTATGAACAAAAGCTACACGTCCCCTCTTCGCACAGCCCACCTCTTCAGTAATACTTTGTCATGTAAGAGGATCCTTAACATGTTCCTGTTTTCTCCTTTAAAAATTATTTTTCAGGAGTAAGCACACATGCATAGCAGTGATGACGCATCCTTATTCCACATATTTTTTAAGTATAACCACAAATTACTATTACATACAAGCTTCACAGTTTACTCAGAGTAAGAAAAGTAATTACACCTCTGGTGTGCCCTCCACAAACACAAGCATACAACATATTAAATAGGTGCAGAACAGACTCATGGAACAAAAGAAATCCTGGCATATGGTTACTCTAAGCCAGCCATGTGAGCATATTTATCTCAAAGCAGGTATTTATTTTAGCTGCTGGAATATTTTTAATAAAATCCAGAATTAAAACTGGTCAAACTATGGGTAGTAACCCTCCCCACATCCTGCAAAAAGCATGAACATTTATGCTTTTTGATCATCCTCCTTCTGAAAGGGACAAGCATTTGCTATAACATTTTCAACATCTATGAGGAGGTTTCATTCACCTTTCTGTCAAGCAATCAGAACTCTGATTTCTCAAAGACAAGATACAACCAAGGACAGTAAGACCTTGTGCAGTGTTAAGTTCTAAGAACAGCAAGAATCAATTTAAGAGATCGCTTTGTAATATGGGGGAAAATCTACACTTTATTTTTAACCTCCATCCCTGCTATAGATATGAGTACTTTTTTTTCCAATTTGTAAATGGGTAGTTAAAAAGACAATTTAAAAGTTGGAAATTACTAAGTTTTATTTCAGACTTAAATACAGGATACTTTTAAATTGAGAAATGGCAAAAAAATAAACTCCCAACATACTCCCATTAAACAGCCTGCTCAATACAGTAACTTCAAAAGCAACAAAACACATGACACTGCAAGACTCTTAGCCATTTCAAGCACTAAAACTTTAAAGGTCACATGTAAATCTATACATGAATTATACTACTGGTAGCCTCCTAATTAAAAGAGCATTAAGCCAACTTCCCTCCTGCTGTAGCTCTGAATTGTAAGACAATCATTATCTTTTCCAGCTACAAGAAGACAGGCAGACTACAATTTAATGCGTGTCCATAAAATTCATCAAGTTCTATTCGACAGTGGAAACAAACAAACAAAAAAGGATAGTACAGACTTAAAAAAAGTACAGAGTTAAGTTTATTTTCAGATCTATGGTATGCCCCTCAAAAAGGTTACAACCATATCAAATTTGTAATTTTCATCCACACAGAAGTTTGTATTTGTAATGGAAAGCTCAAACTTTAAATCTGAAGTCCTGATGTGAGATGTTTCAAATGAACCTTTCAAGGTGATCACTAAAGTTCTGATTTCTCCATTAAATTCTGATATAGGAAGCAGCTCAGACTAAGATTCTTGAAAGAACAAAAGAAGTAAGACTATGAGTACTGAAGGACTTTGAAACCTCCAGTGTGGCTGCTTTCAGTACAGCACATATGCATCAGATTATTAACACAATGAAACCTTAATTTTCCATGTTCTTTTATTTACATCCATGAAATTTTTTGAGACAAGTTTAGACAACATAAATTAAGACAACTGCTCATATGACAACTCTTCTTTCTTTTCTCATATGCCAATAAGAAGACAAGTGGAAGGCTACTTAAAAAGATCACCACTACACAATATTGTTAGCTCCACCCATGCTGCAAACTGTGCTACTAAGAAGTGCTTCTTTTACCACTGCTTACCAAAGTGTGAAGAATTTAAGGCATTCAGTTCCATATTTACTGGATCCACTGTTCATAATAAACTATTGTGAAAAAATGTATTTGCATTGACTACACAAATTATTCCATTTAACAATATAATTTCTATTTAAAAGGAATTACTTATACTTTCTACTGCACTGAGATTGTGCCTCTCTTACTCGTTCTTTAAGAGCATTTTAGGACACCTGGTTAAATAAAAGCTGTTATACACAGTCAGTCAAAGAACCTGTCACCTGCCTCAAGTTCATCATTGAAAGCCCGAACAGCAACCAGGCAGACAGCAGCTTCTGCTTTCATGTGATAAGGTGATGAACAAGGAGAGAATGGTCCAAGTACTGCTTTTCCTTCAGTGTAAAAGACCATTAATAATTCCAATGCAAATTTGGTTTCAAGACTCATGGATGGAGGTCAAACTTCACTTCTCTTGTCTTCTTTCCTGCACATAAGATACAAACCTGAAGCTTCTCCAAACATCGCTGACCACCACAATCTGTTTTCTCCACAGTGTTAGGTACAATTTTAAAGAAGAAAATTAGTTCTCTTCACAGCAAAATTTCTAGGCATTCGAGATCTATTTATATGCCTAATTATGCACACATAATCACACAAAATAAAGTGTCATGTCTCAAATTGCAAGTGGAAAACATCTAAGTGTCTCATTTCACTGCAGGTGAGGAAAATTTTAATCATACTTCTCAGACACTTAGACAGTCTTTATCCAGTTTTTCAAACTTTCATGCAAATGCAGCAGCTGTCCTATTCCAACAATTTTACCTAAGGTTATAAAGCTCTGTTTCCATTTCAAAATAATGAAACCAGAACTTAATTTATTCCTATCCACTTCCCCCTACACCACACAGGATCCAGTACAGCATTCTTACAAACATCAGTCATTAGCCAAACGAAGCAAGCCAAGACTGCATTTTCCAGCTTTCCTGAGTTGCAGAAAAAAACCCAGTGATTTTATGCCAGCTGCTCAGTCCATGCAACAGTAACACCCAGACCTTTATACACCCTGTTAGCACCTGCAAGGTCACTTGCCAGGCATGCAGAGGTGTTAAGTTTTAACATGCAACAAAACCATACTTTTGAAAAATATATTTTCATATGAAAGGGCACTCCCGTTAGTTTATGCTTACAACCTGCATCAAAAGTACACTGTTTTGTGCAAATATCTGTGTTAATTTTTAGCACATTACTAAAATTAAAACACGATGGGAAGCTACCAAAGAAATCACACCAGTGCCACACTACTTATTTTCAAATTACAGATTTGTAACTCTGAGAGTGTACCTCATACTATTCAAGCAGATAGCTTAGCCCTGTAGTATAAAATGCTACTTAACATCTTCAGTAAACCTCCATATTTTTATCTCAAAGTCTAAAAATATCTCCTCCCTAGTATCTCTCAAACTGCAAAGCTGCACAGTGCAATGCCGAAGCATGCTGGTCATTCAAACATTCCTAACAACTAACTGACACGCAAACTGACATGCAGGAGTCACACACGTACTTCAAGATTAAAAAAAAAAAGGGGGGGGGGGGCAGTAAAACACTCCTGTATCCAACACTGGCTAGAATCTCCTGACATGAAATATTTACAAACCCAATTACATTTTTATTTCTAAATGAATAGAAGGAATAACATTACAAAACCTGCTAAGATTATTAGAACAGCAAGTGCTAAAGACAGAACGTACAGAATTTATATTATTAATGGATCATCTTTTTGAAACCTATCTCCCTTTGTGTTTGAGTAGACAGAAAAGAGAGCTTGAATAAACCCATCTATCTCAAGGGTATTTTCACTTATCTTTAAAATTTAATTTTTCTGACATAAGAAAAACATGAAATGAAGAAGACTGAAGAGCACAGGAGGGCAGACATGACCCATTTGAACAAAAACAAATATTAAATAGCATAACATCAATAACTGTGCAATCTGGTACCACATGAGTATACGTGATAGACAGGAATGGGGGGAAAGGGAAAAAATCAAACATTCTGAACTAAAATCATTTCAAAAGAGAAAAAAAAAGTCCAGACCAATCATGATCTAAACGTCTTATTAAAAGACACTCTTGGTTTTGGAAATAATTTAGTTCTGCTATTAAAGCATGCATACAGTTCTAAAATAAAAAGCTTGGATAAAAGACAAAAAAATCCACCCATGCATGACAAAACAATTATAAGCTGTATTAGGTGGAGTTAGGATAACCTCCACAGTCCCTATCCAAGCTTCCATGTTGCTCTTGACTACAGCATGGTACTAAGAGCTCAGCTTCCTCAAAGCTTCAAGTTCTTTTAAGAGCTTCTGCTTCCCAACTGCAGTCTCATCACCTACTAATACATCCACACTAAAAATAAAATTTAAAACTTCAAATTAAAGAAAAACAGCAAGCAACACTAAGCCCAGAAACTCCTGAAGGAAACCAAGTAAAATCTCCAACATCAAGATGAATACCTAAAAGCTAAGAGCAAGGGCAGACTGGAAAGAAGCAACATGGAAAAAAAGGGGAGAGGAACAAAACTAAACCCAAACCCAAACAAACAAAAAACCCACACCAAATTTGTCTATATTTATCAATTCAAATGAAATTTTATCAAGTCTTTTTTTACCAGTTTGGCAATTTTTACTTTTACTCATCATATAAAATTAAGAACTGAAGAATGCAGGATTTACAGAAGACTAAAATGTGGTAAAAAACTTAACAGTGTAGAGGACCTGCCCCTTTTTTTAAATCTTTCTCAATACCTTGCTGACTGTCAATTTTATTCTCACTCATATCATGTATCAGTCACTTCACTACTTTGCCTGGGATCAAAGTTAGGCCCATACACTAGTAATTACCTAGGTCATTTCTATTCATTCTTGTAACAATGCTGGCACAGTAGCAGATGTCTTGCAGTCCTCTGGAACTGTCTTAGCATCCTAAGATTGATTAGAAATCAATAAGAGAATTGTGCCATCTATTTCAAACCCTCAGGTCTTCACAGGCCTATTTTTAGCATCTCTTTACATCGATGCTCAAAATGGAGAGTATCACATAAGTATCTACACCTTACCCCTCAAAACAGATTTTTATTTAACACTCCTCTGCATTCCATTAAGGTATCTATAAAATATATAGGGTAGGTGTTGTTTATTTGGTTTGGGGTTTTATTTTCTTAATTTTAGATTCTGACATTAGGTGTTTTTCATAGGAACACCAGCGACCACTTGATCAATTATCCTTGTACAACACTGTCTTTCTATAAAGTCCTATAGAAGCATTTCATGTTTTCCCTGATTGTTTGGAGACTTTTTGTATGTATGTATATGATTTTTCTTAAAGGTTTGGTTTGCCTAAGAGTAACCTACAGTTTCTTCTACTATTTACTTATGGAAATGAACTACAGGTGAACTGTAAGCTACGCACAGAATACTTCTTGGTCTGTATGCATTTGACTAACACAGCTATAACACATTATTTTTGTCTTTCAGACACACACAATAGAGTTCTGCCTTCTTTAACAGACACAAATTATCAAACTTCTTACTCATCTCTGTTTCCTTGGTACCTCCCCTCCTTCTTTGAAATCTGCAGAGCTGAGTTTCCCAAGTCCCTTCAGCCTATGATGCTCTGCTGCCAGTAGCTGCCTTTCCCAGACCAAAGTATTTTCTGCCTGCAAACCACCAATTTACATGACACACAGGAAAGCTTTCTGTCTGGATGCAGAAAACATAAAACTCCTTTTCCCTGCCCACTCAATTCACCAATTTAGGGTTGGCTGTTGCAGAACTGAATGAGAGTCATGTACAAATTTGCTGGTCTCACTTCCCGGTTCCTGGGTGCATTTATTTAAAGAGCAAACTAATCAGCAACCTGATAAAAGTATCAACACCAAAAAAAACCCCAAACTGACAGCTGGGTGCCGCTACAAAAAAGACAAGCCTTCCTCATCTAGGTCTTTTTAAGTCTGTGATTTCAGCTAGGAGGTTTGCCAAGAACAGGGAAGAGAGACTGACTTAGAATACCCACTGGCTGAAGCTCCATCTCTATGAGCACCCATGTGATGATCCTTCCTGAAAACTACACAAGTGAACATATTTAACGAGGTATCAAAATACTATCTCAACACCAAATTGTTCTCTGAAGGATTCCAGAAGAGGTCTGGAATGTACATCCGATGTCAATAGTCAAGCTAATTTTTTTTTCAACTACACGTGAAGAAGATGCACAAGAATAGACACTGTTGTCATCCTGAATGAATGACACAGTGGTTAATTGGAGACAAGAACTAGGGGAAGAAATTAAAAGATGAAAATTAAAGCAGTAATACACTGGAAGTGTGCAGAAAGAAAAATCAGCTAGAACAAAACCCCACAAAACAGCAAAGATAGTTCTTAGAAGAAATAAATGCATTCTGGTCACAAGGCAAGAACTTCTCATTTTAAGCTTCAACATTCCAATTAGGGCTCTAAAATATGCAGCAGAACAGAGGTATTTAAAAGCTGTCTTGTGTCCCAAAGATATGTTGAAGTCTTTCAAAATTAAATTTTAAAAGATAGTAAAAATAAATGTTAAAATTCAAAATATCAAAGGCTTTAACAGAGCACATATTTCAGGATGAAGTCGAAGTTATACCTAAAAGAAATATCAATTTTTCTTTCCAAGACAAAACCCAAGTATTTGATACTCATTATCCGTTAATTTTTCCAACCCAGATACAATCCACCTTGTTTTCTATAAATGTGTTCTTACATACACCCTGCTAACCATGTCCTTTCTCAAAAAAGTTCATCAGCATTGCCACTCTGCATAGCCTAGATCTGATTGTATTTTAAACAATAAAAATTCCCACTATACACAACTTTTCTTAAATGAGCCCCATAAATTCCACATAAACAGCACCTTACACAACAAATGCAAAAGGCAACCTGGAAAGCAGTTTATGGGGCCACCCAAGCTTACTGTTGCCAAGCCAAGTTTTAAATCTTTGCAAAAGTAGATGAGACTGAAAGTTAAACCCTGCTAGTTAAACCCAAGCTTAGCAAAGCAAGCAAGAGGTGGGAATGGCAGCTTCAATTTTTAGGGGTTTGGGGGTTTTTTAAAATATACATCTTGGTTTTACTAGCAAGAAGTGTCCATTTATCCTCCTTGCTTACTTAAGGATAAGTGTTTCAGAAGAACAATTACAACCAGAAAATAAATTTTCTGTGGACAATAGCGACATGTGTTGTGAAATACATGCCCTTAGCACTTGCAGGCAACAGACAATGTTACAGATCTCTTTGTATTCAGCAAAGACATAAAAAATTCTGACCTCCGGATTCTAAAAAAGGACAGCTAGTACTCATGAAAGATGGAAGGCAGCCTACCAAGAGCAGCACTATCCAAATTAAAAACAGAAATTTAGCTAATCTTCAACTTCTCCAGTAAAATTTATTTCAGTGCAGTAACACGATAATGGTCTTCAAAATGCATTTTTAACTGTCCATGATAGTTTACGAAGGTATTTTACAATGCATCCAGCATTTCCAACACATACATGCACTTCAATGCTGACTGTTAACCTAACTTATTCTAATATACATGATCATATGTATATGTGAAGGATACAAGAAGATGAAACTGGAATCTAGTAAAAGGTAAAAAGAGAGACAGAAACGTATGCAAGTGAGACTTTCCCAGGTCATTTACAAATCTGTGAAGGTAAGGATGTAAATGAACCTTCCCAACTCTGGGTAAGTTCTACTCCAAATGCTACCTGTTTCCAGAAAACCTGAGATTCAGTGCTTAATTATATCCTGCTGCCTCATCATCCTACACATGCACGTAATGGCAGCCCAAACTGAATGGAGTTGTTACTTTCACTCAAGACCTACGTCATCCAGCAGCTTCCTTGCATGACAGACTAAAATAACCCAAGGAGCACTAAAGAACCTTTTAAAACTAAGTTCCAGGCCTCTTCAGTTGGTAGTTTCAGAACTCCAAGCACCACTTGCACACTTTCTTTGAAGCACATACTAGTACACATCCACATCATATTACATTACTTGCAATCTGGAGTTTTATAGAAGAGTTGCTTGACTCCAAATTTGTAGTTGAATTAGCAGCTTTTATACCAGCAGGGAATTACAGTTTGCTTAGCTTGGTCCTATGAAACCACCTTTCCAGGCAGGCAAATCCATAGTCCAGATTCTGACACAAAGCACTAGCAAGTTTTGTTCAGTCTACTGAAAACTTTATGTTCAGATAAGGATCTTTTGCCCCCCAAGACCTTTCATGGATTATGCAAACACAGTGTGTTTACAATAAAGTTTCCTAGACTGTAATACCACTGAAAAACAAAACAGAAACAGCAGTGGAGGTAACTCACTGGAAAGCAGCTTCTAAATCTAATCCTTCTGACAGCTTGCTGCCTAATGCTTTCTGCAAGTGGACAATTTTAAGGATAAACTCATTCCTTACACAGATTAAGAGCTGTTGCTATGCAAACAAACAATATGAAGTTCTAAATTAGCTCTATTACATTAGGTGACTAAAGAAATGCTATGTTTTCTACACAGAGAGAATATCTTTCAGAAAGAACAATGTTACATGAAAATAAAAAACATTAAACTTGGAGTCAACTGTTCTGTATTAATCCAGACACAACCTGGTGAATCATCAAACACAGGATACTACAAGTATCAGGCTTAATTTCATCCCTATTAAAAAGCTGAAGAGCATCCATAATTCAGGTTGCAATACTTAATTGATATTTTGCTTCCTTATCTTCTAATAAACCACAAAAATGCTCATACTAGAAGGATCTCATCTTAACACCTGCTCAGAGGTCAGACTGTCACAGTAACATACACCAGGAATTTGCAGGCTTTTTTTCCTAAGAATTTGCAAACCAAAAATAAATTATGTATAATCGGAACTAAGTGCAACAGCACAGATTTATAAAAAAATACATGGAGATTAAAAATGACAAAAGGATGTTAAATAAAAGATTCTTAAAATTAAAGATTCTTAAACACAGTATAAAAAGCAGAGCTGCAATTTGTTTGCCTGTTGTACAGGAATACCATATTTCTGGTCAGTGCTTGCTTGTTTTTCAAATATTTAAATAGCATCTTATACAGACAATGTAAATAATGGATTTAGGGGAGGAAAAAAAATCAAAAAATGACATAAAGAAAGCCTGGATTAGTAAAAACTCCTAGTTAGAATATCTGAAATACTACTAATAAGCAACATTTTACTACAGTCATGCAACTGTGAAAAAAAAAAGACTTTAATGGTTGAGTTTCGTATTAATCAGACAATTTCAGTGAAGACAAATCAACTAAATATTCAGACTGAAAAAAAAGGTGTTGATTTGAAGATGTGTAAATACTGCCATGATTTTTAAAAGCTACCTTTTTATTTAACAACCACTAAAAAAAAAAATCCAAAAAAACCATAAAGTCAGACTTTGCCAGAGTTAACAATAAATTGAATTTAATTCTAAATTATTATTTTATTAATGTTTTATCACTACTGTTGTTGCTTTCCAAAATAAAGCAATTTCTTAGGAATAAAAAGTCTGTACTCCTTGCTTAAGGTGGCAAAGAAGCATCCAGTTGAAGAGGAGTCTCCCAACAGATGAGGAGCTAGATGGACAGAGCACAACACATGCATCCTACTTCCAAAACTATGAAATGCTATGAAAATCTCAGCTCAACTTTCACAACCAGTTGCCCCACATGTGAAATAAGGATGATAACTACTTTTCTCTGAAAAGCTTTTTATAGCTAGACATGAGCACTTCTCTACTCAAGAGATACATACTGCCACTTCTGAATTAGGCGTCTGTCACAAAACCAGACAATGGACCACACTACATTTACAATTACCAACTGCATTTTGTTGTGCCACAACTGGGAAAATTTTATTTCAGTAGGACTCTGTTAATTAAGATCACGTCTGATATTTTTCAAGTTCATGAAGCCCTCCTATATACTTTGGTGATACACACAATCTTGTATTTCTTCTTTTCTGCTTCAATGGCTTTTCAATCCACATTGTACTGTTTTCCTATTAAGGCCCCAATCACACAATCAGATCCACAGGAAAAGGTTTCAGTGAAGCTGTAGGATAGAAATCACTGGGATGTGTGCTTGGGGGGGTCTCAGTTTACAAGACATGAGATGCAAGCTGTACAGTCTAGAGGGCTTGTTTTATAATCTGTGTAAAACACAGGAGCCATGCTTGGAGGGATCTGGATGATACTCAAGACAGATCAAGCTACTGAAATAAAGTACAGCAGAAACACAAGATTAATATCAATGTCTAATTCTGTGGATGACATGCTGGCTGAATATAAATTCAGTTTAACAATAAAAACCCAAATGTTTCTCTGTTGTATTTCTAACATGAATGCACAGTCTAATGCCAGTGGAAGGGCCAAAGGGTTACCAGTTTAATCCCATCTGCATAAATCATAACACTATTGTTAACCATTGTAGTGACAAGTCAAAAATGTAAGATACAAAGTCTTTCTGATCAATTTTAATTTTTAAGAAATAAATAGTCAAACTACAGTTATTTCTACCCCTTCATCTGTCAGAGTCTTTCACAGACAAAGAAAACAAGATGATTGCTCTTTTTTGGCTATTGGTTTTTTTTTAAGTACTATAAAAGACAAAATAGAAAGACAAAAAAAACCAGCATGAAATTACTTATATTAATTTTTCAAACAAGTGACTTTCAGCTTCATGTTATCTCTTCAAACAAATCCATTTAAATGAATATTATTCCTGTACCAAGTCAAGATAATAATCTCCAAACCCAGAAACAATTACACCAGAAAGGGAGAGACATAATCCATTTATGTATTATTTAAATAAAACAGGTCTTTCTCCAGAAGTCTTTCAGTAAATATGTCAATGTTTTGCCACACAGGTTCAAGCCCTGCCTGTAATCATCATGTCTGAACTGTGAAGCCCACGCTGTCCTTTTACGCTGCCTGTTATTGGATGTGTACATGTGCTTTGTACTATCCAGCACTGGTACTTCCCTCATGTTCCCTGACGAGATGGTGCTGACACAGCTGAACTACAAACCAAACACCCCTCCTTCGGCCCGAAGCAGGCAAACGTTCTCACTTCTTTGGAACCCAACAACATGGGGGGCTGGACTTGATCTCCAGAAGTCCCTTCCAACCCTAACAATTGTGTGATTTTCAGTGGCCGCTCCAGCTCTGACATGCACTAAGGAAGCCCCCTTCTCCATCAGCTGTTTCTCCACCAGGAACGACTCGGTTAACGCTCTCCCTGACACATCTCCCGGACCATCCTCTCCCTCTCTAGCCTTCCTTCCGGCTCCGAAGGGACACCAGCTCCAGACGTGACTCGGTGTCATTGTCTCTGCTCTCCGCCACCCCCGCTTCCTCACCCGTCCCTCCTCCCTCACCGCTGCCTGTCACCTGCTCCCTCCCCGCCGGCCGTCTGCTTCCAGGTCAGCTCTGCTCCGCTCAGCTCCGTCTCTGCCTATTCATCCTGCGAGCGGGGAGGAGGAGGAGGAGGAGGAGGAGGACCCGCCGGGCGTCGCAGCGCCCTCGCCGCCGCTGTCAGCGCGGGGCTGTGCGCGGCGAGGCCGCTCCCGGCGATGCTCGCCCGCAGCCCAGGGTACACACACACCGCCAGGGGCTTCTGGGGCTCTGCAGCACGACCTGTGCCACGGCCCAGCCCGCAGCCTCACCTTCCCCGACCCTTCCCCGCCGGGCAGCCCCTCTGCCTCGTCCCCCCAGAGGATCCACAGTCCCCCCGCAAGGCAAACACGCACAGGCAAAGCGGGCCCCGGAGCGCACCCCGACCTCTGGCCGCCCCTTCCCTCCTGCCCGTGCTGCGCCTCACCTAAGGCCACCTCGCAGGCTTTGCGCAGCTGGGAGTGATGCGCCTTCTTCACCTCCTTGTCGGCCAGGATCTTCTCCAGGGCCCGGGTCAGAAACATGTTTTTCGTCTTCTTCCCTTCATACATGGGCGCGATCGAGCCGTGAGAAGAGGAGGAGGCGGAGGAGGAGGGTGGGGTGAGGAAGAGAGAGCAGGGCACCGGCCGCTCCCGCCGGGAGCGCTGCCAGGGGCCGCGGCGGGCGCGGGGGAAGGGCTCCCTCGCAGGGCGTCCCGACACCCGCTCGGCGGCTCCCCCGGGGGGAGGCTGGGGTGGGCCCGGGCAGCGCTGATAGCCAACCCCCGCGGCTGAGGGAGGACGAAGCCTTCTCCTCCCTTCTCCTCCCCCGCCCCTACTGCGTGTGTGCGCGGACGGCGCCCGTCAGTCCCCGAGCCGCCCCCGGCCCGCGCCCGCCTCCATCAGCACCGGCGGCAGCAGCAGCGGCAGCGGCGGCCGCAGCAACAACCTGCCCTCGCCATGTTGGAAGGAAGCGACGTCAGGGCCGCAGCCGGAGCGGGAGGAAGCGGCGGCCGTGTCCCGGGAGGGAGGGCGGGCGGAGGGAAGCGAGAGGGCGGGGGGCACTCGCCTTCTGCCCGCCCCGCGGCCGCGCTACAGGTGGAGCGGATCCGCGGGAGGCAGTGGAGAGGGCGGCACGGAGATGGCTGCTGCCACCTGGGAGCTGGATGAGGAGGAGGGGCAGGACTTTCCTTCCGGGCCACCAGCGCTAGGAGGAGGGGGAGAAGGAGGAGGAAGAAGAAGAAGGTTCTCCCGGCATGCGACACCTTCCCCTGAAGGGCGGACTCCTCCGGGGCTGGAGCAAGGGAGGTCCCTCGCAGCGAAGCTGCCGCCCTTCCCCGGCCGCCGCCTCCCGTGACGAGGAGCGCCCGTGGCTCCGGCTCCCGGGGGCAGCCAGCGCGGAGCAGCCCCCGCCGCCGCGGCAGGGAGGAACGCCTTGGGTTGCGGGACGTGTCCGGGCTTCCCGGGGCGTTCCTTCAGCCTCCTCCCGCTCGCAGGGTTTGGGCTTCGTCCCCGCCTCGTCCTTTGGCTGCCTGCCCGCACCCCTCCTCGGCCGGGGATGAGCGCTGCACCTGCAGGGGTTCGCATGGTGCCCTTTTCCTATCGCCTCCATCCTCCGCCTTTAATATGCTGTCATCCGGCGTTCCTTCCCATTGCACGTGCACTAGAAATACAAAGAAAAAAAAAAACAAAACCTCACAAAACAAACAAATATCCCCACAAAAACAAACCAACAAAAACAAACGAAACAAACAAACACACAAGCCCCCTTCACTTACAACTAAACAGTGCCTTTTGTGATTTGTCACTTCAATAAATTGTCGGAAATTTTTGTAAAATTATTGGGGGAAAAGTGTTGTTATGTTTTGGTTTGAGTGGAGTTTTTTTTTGCTTGCGTTCTTTGGCCCTTCTTCCTCCCAGACTGTAAAAGCATAATCTCGTGCTTGATTTGGAGCCAAGAAAAGCTCAAGTCGAAGATGGCTAACTGCAAAAATATCATAAGGGCCAGCTTTTGCACTCAGAGGTAATACACCAGTATTTAAAAGTAGAATTTGGCATGAACTGAAGCCAGATCTGGTTTGAAAAATTTTTACCT
This sequence comes from Pyrocephalus nanus, assembly GCA_038380795.1. NCBI lineage: Eukaryota > Metazoa > Chordata > Aves > Passeriformes > Tyrannidae > Pyrocephalus > Pyrocephalus nanus. Next base: position 62,942,641 of record CM076261.1, read on the forward strand.
GATTAAAAAAAAAAAAAAAATCTGGAAATGGAAGGACAGAATTTCTTCATATACCTTTCAGTCAGAGCAGGACAAGGCTATAGCATCAGTGTGCAGAAAGCAGAGATGGTTGTGGAAACCGGAGGCCATCTCTGACCTTGGAGAACAGAGAGCCAGCACACAGGTAAAAGATAATCCCCAACCAACTTTCCCAGTCTGTTCTCTATTCCTGTGGTCCTGCTCCATCAGTCAGGAACACAGCCTTCCAAAGTTAGTCCCCATCCTTTCCTTATTGAGAATTTGAGATAGATGGAGACTGCCTGTTGTGCCTCCGTGCTAAGGCCTTGTAAGCATATCAGCCAGTTCATTTGAGCACCTGTTTCTTTGTCTACATTGGAGTAGTTGTAGCTGTATTAGTAAAGGTATAGTAATCCCAGCCTCCTAATGAAGAGGCAGCTAATGTTGCTCAGTGTGGCTTTAACCGGTTTCCCTAATGAAAAATTACCTGTGTGAAAATTACTTGTTGCCTCATTGGTACCTATATTTGGACTTTTTAAGGAATACCCTGGCACAGCGGATTCACTAAAGCTATAGCTGAATGGTAGGCCTGAATGTTAGGGCAAAATGGTTGTTCTGCTGAAATTACTTTATTTGTACCAGTGGCTTTTTCTGGTCACTGTCAGAACCCTCAGGCTATTTTACTAGCCAAATGATAAACAATATGGAAAATATTAAGAGGAAATTATGTGAATTTAGCATTATGACAGCTTTGTGAGAGAGTTAGAAGTCACATCACCAAGCGCATTGATTCTTGAAATAAATACACAAGTTTTTAAATTACCATATTCAGATTGTGTTGGTTTATTCAAAAGACTGTGTCTTCAGCAGCACAATTGCTAAGCATACTGGAATTATTTCTAGTAATTTATTTAGCAAAAACATTTTGCCTGTTGGTTAAATATCACATTTTTTTTAAGTACAGGTGCAAGTTCAGAAATGCAGATGTCAAAATAACTGGTCTTTCAAAGCTGTGCATTAGTGACTACATGGCAAGAGTAAGAATTATCATGGAATTCTTGCTGGTAGTTTTGCACAAACCACTTTAGTCCAAATTTCCTTAGCTAAGTCAGAGCCTGCAAGTGTTATTTAGTAAATGGAGTTTGCTATTGATTTTCACAGTCCATTTAGCAGAAATAGACTTGCAATATCATGAAGACAATGGGTATCTGTACATAAAGAGCACTGAGCACTGCAGTTATCTGTTTTGTTCATATTAATGTCTGTTTCCATGTTCTGTACATAAGGTAGTTTTACATGTAAAATATGTTTTAGTTGAGCATACAGAATTGCTGCTGAAGAATTAAACTACTGGAGAAAAAGACCTGTCAAAAAGAGACTCAGTTTCATGTCTGTTATTCCTGCTCTAACGTGAATAGACTAAACCATGTGTTTTGGTTTGGCTATTTTTTAATGTGGTTTGAATCTTCAATTTATGTTCTCAGGTTTAAACAACTGCTGCTCTGTTGACTCAGTTTATAGCTTGGCACAGCTGGATATCTACATCTACATGCTAATCATAAGGTAATCACTATCCAAACCTCGCAACAGTGTGAAGCTTGTGCTGAAGGATTGCTTCTGAAACTGCACAGGAAGATCTTGTAAATCCCCTGTCCAGGAGGTCGACATCCAATTTCCTTCCAAGAATTGAGTCAGTAAGGATGGAAATCACAGGGCAACTATGATATAAGCACTGGAGATAAAAAGACAGTCCCATGTCCTCATTTAGGGCTAAGCTATGAATGGTGATCAGCTTGAGTGCTGTGTCCCAATGCTTTGAATAGTCAGTTGTTATGACAGATTTATATACTAGGTAAATGAGGTATTCAAATAATGTTTGCTCAATTATAAAAAAATCATATGTCTTTGAGGATCCATTTTGAGGGCAGATTTTGTTACAGAGACTTATAGGCCATAAGGAACTTGTGCAGCACTTTGCTGATTACTTTAAAAGCTAGTGGTTTATCTCTAGTGCAAGGAGAATAAGAAAACTCAAGAGAAAGCAAAGGTGAAGATTTAGAATATTTATCTTACATGGATTCCTAACTAAAGACAGAATTATAGAATCATTCAGGTTGGAAACAACCTTTAAGGTCATTAACTCCAACTGTAAATCAAGTACTGCTGAATCCATTACTAAACTGTCCCTAAGTGCCACATCTACATGGCTTTTAGATAAATACCGGTAATTGGCATCAGTAAACGTCTGACCCAAGGACTGTAATCCTCATAGCTGCAGAGATCCCTCTTTGGTTGCTGGTGAAGTTCTGAAGCTGTGGAAAAGGACTGGTAATTGTTTTTGTCTGCTCAAACCACTAAGTGTTGCTGGCAATATGTATGAAATATTATAGTTGTCCAATCAAACCTGAGAAATGTTTTGTGGCCAACCAAGAATAAACATGTTGATATGTACGTGCTAAAGCACAAAAGCATTACTGCTTTTTGAAGCCTTTACATTTAAACATAGAGCAGCACAAGAGAAAAAATGTATTTGAGAAACACTGCAAAAAATATCATCTAGTACATTTTTATTTACAAGTTAATTGGTATATTCCAAAAGCCATTTATATTGTTTCATATATTTAAACTGTTTTCAGTGAGTGTTAGATACTTGCTTAGTAAAAAGCTGTAGAGAACTTTCCATGTGAGAGGGAACAATTAGCACCTGCTTCTGATGGGTTTATGTACCACAATTGTATGTAGAGCTTGTTTGAAAATGCTGAAAACTAGGACTTTAAAGCCTTTGCTTAAAAGTCACATGGGCAGTAAAAGGGTATAGTAAAAGTGCAGTCTCATGCTTGAAACAATCTGATGATTTTCAGTTGTTCATCCTCCCAAAGAGAACTCTTTCACCTATATGAGCTCTCAACCCCTTTATTGTGTTGGTCCAGTTGAGCAACTTTGCAGTCTGTGGTCCAGCCAAAAATCAGCCTTATAAGGAAGTTAGTTTTCAGTGGGATTAGTGAAATGATCAGATTTACCTGCATATTCAGTACATCTTACAGAAGAAAGGGAATGGGGAATGTAGGTAATGAGGAAGGCTGGTCTGCTGCTTATGGTGGTATTGTCTTCTTAAATCATCTTGATGTTGTGAATTATATGATGAATTATATTCAGAATGTAATTACATTGAAATTAACCTGACAAGAAACAGAGTATTTTTTAATCCAGATATATTCCATATCCTGATTCATCAGGCAACCTCAAAGCTGTTTGTGTTAGCTCAAGTGTGGGGATAACACAAGAACAGAAACAAGAAAACAGGTAAGACAAGGGCAGGCTAGCTTTTCTTTTTTGCAACAGTATTGGTTTGTGTCAAGTACTGTTTAACTACTACTTTCAATATAAATTTTCTTGAGTATTTCCACTGTGCAAGAGACCACTCAGCCCTGTCTCTGTATGTAACCCCATATATAGGTAGGATGGATCAATAGGACCAGTGTATTCATGCCAGAGTATATGAACCTTTAATTGTGGTGGCTCAGTTGTCACCTTCTTTAGTTGCAGAATAATGCTTTGCATCTGTTCCTGTTCTGTTTTCGTGCACCAGATGCAGATAATCAGTGCGTGATGGATCAGAGTCCAGATGGATCTGACAGATGGGAACCTGGAACAGGAGAGAAGCTGTGATTATATTCTGCAACTGCAGGCACCTTGGTGGAGAAGGTTCTAAGTCTCTTACTGAAAACACAAGATTTAACAGGTCTGCTGGTGATGCTTGGTCATTTAATACTGAGGTACAAACCAGGCATTTCTCTCTGTCCCTTTGTGAACTCCTAGATTTGTCACCCTTGTAAAAATAAGTGAACCATAATTCAGACTATTCACTGTATCCGTTATGCAAAGGAACGCAATCTGTCAACCAAACTGCAAGAGATTCACTCTCCATAAATGTACTTTAATATTTTTAATGGGGTTCTTTGTTGTAGTCAGGTTTTTTTTTGTTGTTTGTTTGTTTGTTTGTTTTTTAACATAAATTCAGGAGCAGAATATAAGAAGTCCATTTGTTCATAGAGTGAGGTTGCAGTATATCCACTGCTGCACTGAAAGAACAAAAAATCAAATTTCTATTAGTAGAGGGAATATGCATGAGTATGTAATTCCTAGGTTGGTCCCAAACGTTTTTATGAAAGCATATGACACCCTGTAGTGAGCTGTAACGAAATAAACATTCATCGCTGTGAGGGGGTTCTTTCAAGGTGATAAATTTATTCCTTAAACCTAAAAAATACAGAGTCTTGCTGTATTGAAATACATTCCCGATTCTACAGTTAAGTGAGGACACATACTCCTAGCAAAGCATTGCTTTTTGTCAGTCTATGACATATAGGAGAAATGTCAGAGAGCAGTGAAGATAAAAATCCCACCTCTTGTGGTTGATGGAACAAAGCTTTGAATCGTGGCTGGAAACTGTGGAGGATATCAAAGGCTGTCGGTTGTAGCTTGCATGAAGGCAGTGGAAGTTATACTGCTGCATTTTCTGAAATGTGATTCCTCTTTGCTAGGACTTTTTTCTGTGGGAATACATTTTCTTCTAGCCTACCTACAGGAGTTTACAACTTCTTTCTTCAGCATCTTGCTCCTGCTAAGAGGTAAATAATTCAGTTTCCAGCTTCCATGGCACCTCAGCATACTGTTCCCTTATACTGTGAATGAAGAAGGAATATGAGTATCTATCTTAAAGACAGAATGAAATACATTTTTAAAAATTGGTCATGTAGGGTTTTAAAAAAAGTTTCTGTAGTAGTTTTTCAAACTTGGGGGCCTGATTATGGATGTATCAGCCATAACTGTCTAAAAAGGTGAATTTCTGAGGTTCTCTGATAGAGAAGAATGTTTCTTTTGGGGAAGTAGAAATGAATAGCACTTCTTCACCCTGAATCAGGAACCTATTATACAGTTATTGTTGTATGTGAGGCTATGCAAATGCCAAGGTAAATCCAAGCCAGTATTGTGACTCCTTCATAATGGCAAATATTTCTATCTCTAAATGCCAAGAACATAAAGCTCTGGCAATTTCCTGAGAGCCTTTGCACTGCAAAAGAAGACATTTGGAGAATGTATGGCAAAGCTAGCAATAAGATCCACTGATGTATTGCTTTTCCCAGCCAACTCCAGCAGATAAAATTGCTAAGGAACTATAATTGGATTTTAAGGAGAAACTACTGAAGGGGGGGAAGCCACAACATGATTGCCCTTTTTCCTGGGAAGTGCTGTCACAACCATTATGGCTTTCCTAGTTTTCTCTGTGAGTGTGAGCCTGGTTAATTAATTGTCTCCCCAAACATCTGTAAGGAAGAACGACCATAGTGTATGCTTATCCTGCATTCTAATCTCCAGTGTCAGTTTAAAAAATGGGAATATTCTGACTTGTGACAAATAAGAAAAGTAACAAATTTAGTGAAAATTATGACTGTCCTACCTTCATATCCCAACTTCAGACTCCTGCAGGTCTTTGTAAGTGATGTGACATGACCAGTGTAATGCATGCTGAATTGTTCTACAGATTAGTAATTAAATACCCTAGATACTGAGTGCATGAAACATTAGTTTGAACCTAATTCTTATATGTGGAATGACTCTTTTCCCCTTGATCTGAGGTGAATTCAGCATAGCACTGTGAAACTTGGGCATTTTCAAAGGTTTATGCAGATCTCTTTCAATAAGCTGCTAATAACAAAAGAACAGTTGAAATGAAAAGCAACTGAGAAAAGTTGAATGGGATTCTGCTGGAGAAAAATATCCCTTTAATCTCTGTGTAGGGTAAGTCAAATGAATAATAAAGATGGTTTCCAAATACTTTAATATCCGTGTTGAAATGCTTAGAGAAAGAGGTCATAAAAGTCATGTGAATTAAGGTGCGAAGCAATGAGACTGAAGCAATAACCACTTTTAACTGCCATGAAATGATCTTTGAATCTGCCTGATTGTTTCCTCCAGCAACTGCAGTGGGTTATTTTCTGTCAAAAATGCAATAACTGATATTTCAGCATATACATTATAAACTGTGGGCTTCATGGCAGGAATGAACAATTTTTAATATGAATAGCTGAAGATAAAATTGAATGGGTGTTATAGGTACTCCTGCCTTGAAGAAAGACATTAAAGAAGCATTGTAGTGGTTCTTTCTAGTATGCTGGTTAGCTAACTAGGTATTTGCTAGATATGTATGCACTCAAATATTTTTACAAGACATTTTGAAATACCTGCAACAGTTTTGACTAGATTTCCAAGATGTTTCTAGTTTCAAGTCAACTGTCACAGATCACATGCAATCTGAAACATGAAAAACTGGAGTGACTGGCTCACAGCAAGTACGATGGATGTTTTTTCGTTACATTGAAAGCTGTTGCTGTCTGGGTTCTGATCCAGGTAGACCTGGAGTGTTTACTTTTGTTATCTGGAAGTTTGTATTATGTGCTATTTCTTGCTTAAAGAATTTAAGAATTTATGATTTTAAATTACCTCATGCAGGAAGAGGGACAGTGGCTATCTGAAAATGTTGCTGTGCCACTGGAGGGACTGTTGAGGTGCAATTTATTATTGTTTGTAGCTGAGAAAGTCAAACAAATGTTGTTGGGCTAGTGGGCTCATACAAATCTCATTTATCATAGTTTGTGAGACATGCATCAGATAATTCTACAGGGCCAAGTTCCTCTGAATCCATAGCGCCATTACTGATTTTTGTGACTGCTTCCCTTCTCAGTTCTGCCAAATGTGATTTGAGGTAGGTTGTGGTTACCAGCATTGCAACCCTTGCTTAAACAAGGAGTCTGTGAAAGGGAGGCTTGTGCAGATATGATAGATACCTAACAATACAAAGGAAGAGTAATGATAATCTTTATGGTGTTTTATATGTACCTGAACCAAACTTGCTTCCTTGACTAGCACTGGGACTAGATTAATTTTGCAATAAAAGTGCAGTTACATGAATTTAATAGCAGGTTGTAGCAGTGGAGCTTGAACTGGTCTGCTTGATCTGTGTGGGATGGGGGTCATGCCTCTGCATGGCCGCAGGTGTCATCTTTAAAATGCTCACCTGTAAAACCCCTTCTGTTCATTAGTTTCTTCTTCCTTCACTTTTCCCGGTTTAAACTTGTGTCAGCACATAGCTTCTCACTGGCTCACTATTTTAGAACAGAAATAGTATGTGGGATATTAATGTGTGCAAATGGCATGAACAGAGATCTAAGGATAAAATATGGTGCAGTTTTTCAAAAGGAAGCATGCTGACAGTAATCCTAAGGTATAAAAGTTCATGGAGAAATATGTAAAGGAGGGTACACAATTCTGCATCATTTTATAATAGCAGTTTGAGGCATTCATGTCACAAAATATGAGACCCCACTAGAATTTTCCCCAGGTTTGTGGAGGCTTAAGTTCATGTTTTCACTTCTTTTTTTCTGTGGTGCTGGATCAAAGGTAGAACACTAAAATGCTAATTGGCTTTAAATTCACAGTGTACAGTATAGGAATGTGGTTGTGTCCTTTGAAATAGGTGTGAGCACTCTATGAAAGCTGACTGTGCTCTGGTTTAAAAATCTGTGAGATAACAGAAACGTCTTATAAGCAGGCTTTGAGTATTTGTGCACATCTGGTAAACATGGTCACTGTGTGAAATATAGTATTAAAACATTCTTGTGTATTTGCAAACCTAAATGTTATTGCAAAAACGTACATTAATTAAAAAAATCACAGAACACAGAAATCTGTAGTCATTAATTCTGTGCATAAATTCTGAAGTTGTTTTTACTTTGTCATTTACTAGAAAGTATTTAGTTCACTCATACATTTCTAATAAATATTTTACCATGAAGCTATGACTACATTTTATTTTTCTTGCTAATAAAAAGCTCAAAATGTGTTTTCTTTCTAATGAAGATATTGAATTCTGTAAGAAAAAGATTGGTTTCTGCAGGGGGAAGCTGAAGAAAATCTTACTTTGAATATTTGTTTGCTAGTCTCCATTACTGATCATTTACATTAAACATTGATTTCTTATAAAAATAAGGTAACATTTTCATTTTAAATTCAGACAGTGCTTTAAACTCAGTAGCCTTTGAATATCATGTAACACCTACTAGAAACAACAAAAAGAGATAATTAACAAAGGAGGCTGACTGTTTAGAGGGGTGTCTCCTATGGATTCAAAAGGCAGCTGACAGTCCAGGCAGCTGCTGGGGTAAAATCCACAGGGTCTTACCAACCCCGGAATTTGCTATTTTTGGTGACAGATTTAGAACTGCCCTGTGATAGGTTCTGAATACTCTACATTGCTAGATTATTCATGTACTGTTATGCTGTGTGCCTTCAGTTTTTTCTATATTCTGTATAGTAGCATTTGTTTAACTTCTCAAAGATCTGTCCAGGAAAAAGAAGAAAAAGAATGCACCAAGCAGCAAACTTAACATTAGACTGCTAATTGTTATTTATGGGGGCTCTTACGTTTTTGGCTACATCTCCAGCAAACTACAAGGACAAGAAATGAAATGTGAATGTAGAGTAACAAAAATAATGGGTGGGATTAAAAGAGCTGTGAGAGAAAGACAGAAAAGGAGAAGCACTCATGGTTCACAGCACCTGAAAGAGGCCAGGTTTCACCTGTAGTGGCTGAATAAATTAGGTCTGCCTGAACTATTGTTGAAGTTATGTGACAGAAATAGCTATAGACAGTTTGCTGATCATGTATACCTTATTTTTATTAGACAAATATTTATGGGTAAAATACCTTTCAGTTTTAAGAATCAGAGAATGGTTTGGCTTGGAAGAGACCTTAAAGATCATCTCATTCCAACTCTCCTGCTGTGGAAGGCATGTTTGTTCCCTGAATGTCCCATGTGCGGTGAGCAACCCTGAGAAAAAGAAGTTCAGGCCTCTGGATTCAGCCAGAGCTGCTGTGTAAGCCCGGGTGATGTATTGGAAGTTAAAGAATATGTCTTATCCTAGAGTGGAAATTTGCTTAATTAATTTTAACAGTTATAAAAACTAGACATCCAATCTAAACCATCATTTGGACTCCTGGTACACAAAAGGACTAACATCTAATGAGTAACTCGTGCACTACCAGTGGTACCAAGTCCAAGATAGATGTGACCCATGGACAAAAGTCTTTGGTGATCTTAACAATAAGCTATTAACCATTTCAGTCTCTGACAACATGTCATCCTCTACATCATTTTTCTGTATCAGCTACAGAGGGAACCAAATCAATTTAGTTTTGATACAGTTGAAGTCAGATGAGTTAAATACCACCTTCAGAGCAGAAAGGCCATGAAATTCTTCTCCCAAACAAGTGAGAATTGAGGCCTGCCAGCCCAGGAGATGAACACAGAAAAACAGAAGGTGAATGGTGGCATTGGTAACTCTATAACATCTTGTTCCTTAGTATCCTGCATTACTGTACCCCAACAGTTAGAGGTTTTGATCTTTTTCATAGTGGTGTATATAATTGTCAGGGAACATCTAAGGTAAAGTACAGAGAGATTCATAGTTGAGGTATGTGAGCTTTGGTACGTAATATCTTAGTATAACAAATTTGCAGAGTTTAAAGAGTACATATTTATAATTCCTTTTTAAAAGCAGGTATATACTAGGCAAATTGACTGTGGCTGTGTTAAAATAATTTCCCACACTGAATGGCAAGTAAAATGATATATATCCAAGAGTTTTCGCTTTCCTTGCAGCCTTGACTCCAGTGAATCTGAGCATGAAGTGTGATTTAAATAGATACACATTATCAAGATTTAGGGAAGCCTAAGAAAGGCTTTCTTGGAAACATTCCTGTATAAGTCTCATCTCTTGGGTCCCAGTGCTGCGTTTTGCTTGGAATTTATTACATGTCTTTAATTTCATACTACATATTGGTTGTGCTGCAACTTTATCCTTTTCAGCAATGGTATCAATTTGTTCTTGAGAAGCTGTGTACTTATGGAAGTACATTGAAATGCAGAAGAATTGAGAAAAATCATTATTGTGTGGCATTATGAATGTCTAATGAAAAATGGAAGAAGAAATGCACTTCTACCACACAGAGGGATCGATGTTTTGATAAATTTTATGGCAAGCAAGACTTTCCATAAAGGAATCTAAACCCTCTTCACCTTTTGGAATCTTATAGGAGATACATGGTTCATTTTACACTTATGCATGTTCCTTTGTGGAAATACTCCCCATATATAATGCAGACAACTTCTGCTACTTCTGTATAAAATCCACTGCTCTGCTTTTTCACATAGCAGCTGCCAATCTGTTTTTGCTCTGTTAGACTTTATCCACATATACAGCTGGAGAGGTGAAGATAAAGTGCCAAATTGCATGGAGTGGGAAACAGTGGTATTGCCAGGTGAGTGAGTAAGCATTACTAGATAGATACCTTTTACCTCTTTCTAATATCCACATCCACCAAAAATTAATTATGTCACGGGGTCCCTGAATAATAATTAAAATTAACATTGTCCCCATGGGTGTACTCCAAAGGCAGGTAATTTTTTTAAGGTAAGAGAAGCTTGATTATGTACTCTGACACTATTAGATAAACAGATAAGTGATTCTCTTCATTTTAATGTCCATCTAGTCTCCTTTGCTTGTTACTTTTAGAAATAATCTCAGCAGTATCTATTTATTTTACTTACTCAGGATGAAGTTATTTTTATACTCCTCACAGAGTGTCATTCAATCTAAAATTATTAGTTCCTGCTTGTTTGCCAATTTTTTTTCTAAGTTTTGTTCCTTCACCTGTTTGTTTAGTCACCAACAGCAGTTCACTCTTCCAGTATGCGATCTGACCCATCACCTCTGAGTTTTTCAAACACTAACATTATTCAGCATTGTTTTCTTTATCTTTCTTAAGTATTGGTGCTTCAGTGATTTTACTCCTGGTTAAAAATAAAGATGCCTTTTTATACTAGTTAAGGTAATCTCTGTTTCTCTTGGGGCATAGAGTCTTGCTATTTAATTTGGACTTTTCCTCTACTCCACATTACCTTTGCCTTTATTTCTGAGTCCTGAAACCAAGTGAAGATGGAAAACATGCTGTGAATATTCCACCTTTGGTCTGTGCATTCAGAATTAGAGGATGAAGATGATACATGCTGTACTTGGTATGGTTTTGGACAAAACCTTCCATTAATAATTTGTCTTCTGGGATTATTTTTTCCCCCATCGACATACAAACAGTTAGTTTTCAGCAGAATGGAAATCACTGATTCCAAAACAGAATTTTTAAGAAATTGGCTTTTGGTTGGACCCTCAACAGACAGTTCTCTTCAACAGAGAGTTATTCTTGTACATATTCAGGCTTTAGCAGCAGTGGACTGTTTACAATTCCAATAGAGGCAAAAACCCCCAAGATTTTTTCAATCAGTTTTAAACAGTGCTGTTTCTAATGGGCTGTGTGCCAGCAGATCTGCAGCCAGGCACACCAGCAGAAGAGCCTTTCCCTGGTGTCATGCAGAAGACTGTGAAATGAATGGAGACCTTCCTTTCTCTGTTATAAAAGTCTGACACAGACTAATGTTTTTTTGAAAAGTGCAGTCCTGACAGCTGTGGAATGTGGTGTTCCTACTCTCAGCTGAAGAAGAGAGAGTTGTAGAAGAGTTTCCCAACGTTCATTAGCCAGTCTGCATCAAAACGTATCTCTGAGGAGTATCCCAGTCTTCAGACATGTTTGCAGCAAGGTCTCTGCTGAGGCATCTCCTGAAGGTTGCGCTTATTATCTGCAGTGTTTGTAGATCTGTGTTTGACAGGTAGTGAACTGCATCTGCCAGCTCACTAAACAGCCTTCAGCGTGATGACAACTTCAGGTTATTTCTACCTCAGCTTCTCAGAAAAGAGATGTCATTTCTTGGAAAAGAAACCTTATTAAAATAAACACAACAGTTCAACAGAAAATCTTTAACAAGTGTAAGAGAAGGGGTTTTTTTTTGGTCTACAATTACTGTTTTAAAAATGTATTTCTGCAAATGGTTAATATATAGAAGAATTGTTTACAGGCTGAAGTGGTTTCAAAAATCATGGTGGCAGCTGGTATGGATCTGTAGGCTCTCCAATGCTCTGCTTAATGCTACCAGACTTTCCAGGCACAGTTTCAGACATCCCTTTGGTCACTATACAGTGGTATAGGACCTTCTTCACAACCAATGGGGTAATGAAGGTTTTCTGGGATGCAATCCCCATTGGGAGTTGGGAGTGTAAAACCCCCTCACAGCCTCTCCCCTAAGTGCTCATAACAGCAAAAAACAGAACCCAACCTCTGAGCTCTGTAGGGCACAGTACAGAAAGGGCTTGCCCCACCAGAGGGGCTTGTAGTTGGTGTGTCAACAGTAGTGGCAGGTAACCCACAGGAGTACCCTGCAGCAACCCCAGGAGGAGAACTTGTGTTGAACCAGTGAAATAGCGTCTTTTAGGCTTTTAGGGAACTGGCCAAGCAAGCTGAACATGCGTGTGCTTACAGCAGGCAGAGGAGAGATGCTGAACACATGCTGCCTGCTATCAGCAGCCCTGCGGTTGCCAAGAAGTGCAGCTACACCCTTACATAAACCATCGCACAGTACACACTGTGCAGCCAGACGTCTTGTTTGTGTGCGAGTGGCTCTGCGTAGGTATGTGGGGAAGTTCAACCTGCTAAGGTTTGTGATTTAAATTTAGTACCAACAGACAGCATTCCCTTCCTTTTTGAAACGGAGGAAGAGAAATGGAGGTGCATGCAGCATGATAGAGCAAATTTATCCTGTCAGAGAAGGCTCAAGTACGTCTTGTCTTTTTGACAGATTCTGTGCTATCAAGGCCAAAGAGCAGCTCTGATTCTCCTACAACACTAGTAGGCATTTCATGCATTTAACCCTTAGAAAACTGGCTGGCTTATAGCAAAATAAAAATACATCTTTCAAAATTATCTCTGCGAATGTGATAATTCAAACAGCGTAAAGCAATTAGTCTGTATAAAGAACTTATAATAGACCAAGTTCCTTTTCTTTTTTTTTTTTTTAGTAGCTATTTCTAGCTCATTAAGCACAGAAAACCCCTTTACACTCAGCTTTTTAACTGCACTCCATCGATTCAGCCCAATCAGCACAGATTTTCTCAATCTAGAAACAAAGCAAAATGAAACAAGGGAAATTAAACAGTGAGTAGATCAGTCATCTCTGCTCAGCTTTTCAACCTGCTATAACTGGATTTTTATAGTTATGACATGCTAAAAACAATAAGAAAACTGAAAACCATGGCTGTGATTTTAAAATACTTTATTTTTAAGAAAATTGAAAATTTATTATAAAATCAAACTTTCTCAGTCTTTTTTGTGAGTATATATCTTCAGACCTAACTAGGTATTCTACTCAGAATTGGAAAAGCGTTTCATTATTTGGTTATAAAAAGAGACAGTCCTCCCAGCACTGATCCATCCTGGTATGCAGAGGAATAGCCTGGCACATTGTAGTCAGCACAAAACACTTCAACACTTGCTTGCAGTCATACCACAATATTTATTTCAGAAGCTGTTATCTACTATTTGATATAAAGCGTATGGTCCTACAGATCTGGGGATATTTTAAAGTATTTCATTGTTATGACTATCCTGCCCCATGTCTTTTTCAATAAGACCAAGCAGTGCTGAGGTAGCTGGACTCACAGAGCAGGCAGGAAGGATGGAATAGGTTACTCCACATCTTTATGGCAGTGGATGGACTTTCCTTGCCACAGACAAAGTGTGCTTTCTGCATGGCTGGGGACAGTGGCAGATTTTTTTAATTAAAATTTGAATTTAATATTTATGAGTGTATTCCCTGATGTCTGAATCCAAGGGCAAGCCCTGCTGTGCTTGACTCGGTTTCTCGGGAGAGGGCTCAAAAGGACCTGCAACTGGAGAGAGCTGAGTCTTTCTGCTTGACTGCTCCAGCCTGTCAGGCAAGGACAAATATTCAGGGGATAAAGATTTCCCAATTCTCAATGTCCTTGACCCAAACATCATTTGCTAAGGACAGCCATATGTTAGCTCTCTGCCAGTTCCCAAATTTGCAGATGTTAACAGAAGACCTTGTTGTTAAGGCAGGCCCTTTTGACACCACATGCAGCCTAAGGCTGTGAATTTCTGACAAGCTGCTCAACCAGCACATCATGCTTGGGGTGACAGGCACGTTCAGATGAGAACTGAAAACCGTTCTGGAATCTTTCCCCTTCCTCCAAGTCAGACCCACCAACAGCATCAGTACTCCTGACTTGGTGGTGCTGATGGGGCTGGAAAGTCTGTCAATGCAGTCAGCCAGAAGGTAGCTCTCCCCACACCCAGCTTCCCTCCTACACAGTGAAGGAGGAAGCAATTACAGCTGTTTGGACCTAAATTTTTTTATTCTGAATGATTATGAGAGTCAAGCATATTCCAAATGATCTACATTTTCTGTAAACAGAAGACTTAAAAAGTCAGAAAAGGTATCTTGTGTGGTAAGCATTTACAAATGTTTTTTAAGAAGTATACCTAATGTCCTAGGGTTTAATATTTAAAAAGTCTTCCTGTAATTTATTTAAATTTCTGTTCTCTTGTCCTGTTTTCTACAGCAGAGGGGTAGTTGTATCTCTATGCATTTGAGATGTTGTCCAGGTGTTTTACTATCACTTAAGAACTGCATCAAAAGGGTAATATCTGGCTTTTAGACAGAGAATTCAAAAAGATGAACTCATTGTGCGAGAGACTGAATGTGACAGCTACATAACAGTGAACTATGGAAATTATATAGTAGTTTTGTGCAACCAAAGGAAAGGTCAAAGCGCTTACAAAAGTACTTGTTATCCTACCTGTGCTACCGAGTATTTTATTGTTTGAGTGGTACCATTAAATTGAATGTAAACATAAAAAGGGAAGGGATTGTTTAACATGAGTAAACTGGAACAGTTGAATAGTAACTTATTTTTGATAGGAAATACAATACTTTCTTCCCAGCTTTAAGAATTAGATGCAGTCTTGTCAATCAAGGGTTATTTTGTGCAGTCCTAGAGTAGGCAGCACAATCTGCACACTGCTGTTTGTTGTAAACTAGTGGACTGACTCTGGATGTCAATGGATATTGGCATTCAAGGTCATTTAGACTCTTTCGATTCAAATTTCAGAAAATTCAAAAAGAAATTGCCATTTTCCATAGGCCTTATATACTATGAGTGACCAAATACATTGACCTTTTTCAAGCAGCTTCTGAAAAAATACACAAGGAGCTTCACCCATCAGCTGTGCTCTTTCTTCAAGGTTTGCAACAAAACTCAATACCTTTTTTGACCTATAAAGTCCAATTTTTTTGCAATTTGTGAATGATGATTTAATGTTTTGGGCAGGGTGACTCAAAGAGGCATGGACCTGTTTCCTTCTCATTGATTAATCTCAGAAGGTTTTTTATAAAAATAAAAGCTAGCCAAAAAAAAAAAAAAAAAAAGAACAGAAAGAACAGATCTTCACAAAAGCTTATCCGAGCACTTTTTTCAAATGACAGAAGTGGCTGTAATTATTCTATCAATAATCAATGGAAGTGTAACTTCTGGATTTCACATAATCACTATATATGTGATTTTGACTGATGGGTTAATAAATAGTGTTTTGCTATTCATGTAGTTTTTCTTGTGTCGAATGATAAATTGTACATATGACCATAAAATCACTTTTCTAAAAACCAGCTATCAGTTCTGTTATCCTGTAGTCAATAAAGACTGCTAAAGAGAAGTACAAAGGGAAGAGAACTAAACAATTATGGAGATAAAAAAGAGCTGTTCAGAGAAGTCACAAAGGCTGCGATTTCATATCCAAGTAGCTTATTTCCATTATTTCTTTTCCTTAGGGTAAACTACTCCATTTAGAATCACTGTTGCTGATAAATGTCTTACAGATTTTTAATTCAGGAAATAGAGTATGTTCTTTCTTAGTGACTGCCCTTCCATCAGCTTTAATGACGCTGAAATTAAAGGGCTCAGAGACTGTTTACACTTGTATTCAGCTGTGGGGCATTAAATTACCCTGCACAGGCCTTCAAAACTCAGGTCAGGTTTCTCAGTAGCACATCATACATAGTATTCAGGTGGAGTCCACCCAGATACTAGCATTTAGCTTTATTTGAGGACTGATTTTGGTATCAAGTACTTCTAAATGTCAAAGCTTCATACATAAATCTAAGAATACTTGCAATTATTCCTCTCCAAGAAGGTCAACTAGATCTACAGTGTTTGGTTCTTTTGGTAACTAAAAGATGTGTTTGTTTGTTGGTTTTTTTGTTTCTTGGTCCAAGAGTTCAGTTACTTTTCGTTACCAGTGGAGTTGCAATGCTATAAAGTTGAAAGTGAGAGGTTTCATCTTGGTGAACTATTGAACTATGAGCAGAATCAAACCACCACATCAGAATCTGGTTTCTCCCAGTCCATGGTTGTACTTTAGCAATTCAAAGGTAGATTTGCCTCGTGCTGATTACACATACATCATGCATTCTGCCCTTCATTTCAGTCTCTTATGTCCTTATAGTAGTTCAGTCTTGTCACCTAAATTCAGAATAACTCATAACAATTCGTGCTAACAATTAATTTACACCCCTATCGAGGCCATTGGTCAAGAATCTGTGCATAGCAAAAGACAGTTATTGCTGTCTTCAAAATATTAAATGATTATGGTCATAAGCAATTGGAAATTACTAATGGATAGATATTTTGAGAGCTACTATCCACTGGATTTTTAATGAACTGTAACAGAAACTTGCATTACTCAAACTAGAAAGAACTAAAAAAATCTGAACTAGCTTTCAGAAGGCCTATTTAAAATGAATGTATCGATTAACAAAATGTTAGACAAATAGAATTAAATTCTGTCATTGTTGCTCACGGATTGCCTTTTGCAGTCCTGAAAACAAGAGTATGCGAAAACAATGGTATGCTTAATGAAATACAGTGCTCCCTAAACTTATAAAGATTGCCCATTTGCTAATTTCAAGTATTTATTTAGAGAGGATGTAGGTTTTTTTAAATACCACATCCTTAGTGTCAGGAATGTTTCACAGATAGTTAACTGTTCCATCCTTGAACTAAAACTTTAAAACTTACATGAAATATGAAGAATACTTCAAAAGTCTTTGATGATTTTGTTAACAAATATGTTTTATTTAACATGTAATGTCATAAGATTAAACTCAAAATTAATAAAGTAAAATATATGCTTTTCCAGATATAATAAGATTTAAAAAATAGTATTTTAAAAGTACCAAAATCCCCTCAGCATGTTGTTATTTTCTCTGTGTTTTCATTATTGTTCTTTCAAACACGGTGCTTATTCACTGTATTTCATCTGTAAGGCTTTTGCCTTCATCTCTGGCTCACTTAAAAATCTATTAAGAATGTATTAATTTCTTTAAAACATGCAAAAAAAAATAAAACTTCCAAGAGGAAAAGCCACATAGCCATAGAGCTGCAGAACTTACTGCAAGAATACTGATAAATAAAACATCAGTTATCATCAGTTAATTACAGTTTAAGCCTAAATCCTTGGTTGGTGGAAATGGGCAGTCACTGACTATAGCAAAGCCTATATGCACCAGCTGACTACCAGCTTCCAAGTTCCAAGTCATGGCAAGGTGCTTTGTCTCTCCATAAAACAGAGTATTGTATATCTGAATAATATTCCATTATAAATCTTACACATTGCTAGCAAAGTTACATTTTAAAAGGCAGTATATTGATTCTGAGTCCACCCCAATATATACATTTGAAAAGAGGTTTCTCTGAACAGGTAAAGGAAACCTCGGGTCAAATTATTGCATAATACGAAAAAAAAATCACAAAAGTGCGTATATGTAGGTATGTATGTATACATGCAGAAGAAAGCCACATTGCCACTTGCACCTACCACTATGCGGCATTTACTGCTGTGGACACAGGCCTGTCTTGGGTCACAGAGTACATTTACATGAATGTAAACTTTAGCCCTTGGTTTGAGAGATCCCACTATGAGATGTTTTTCTATTAGAGAAAGGAGCAAGGATAGGGCCTGCCTGGAAGTGGAACTTTATTTCAGGCATCTGTATGCGGAGCAGGACTTGCCCCACTGAAGCTGCAAAATTAAAGCTTTATTGCAAAAAGAGGAAACTATTTACACCACATTGGTAGCTAAGTTAGTATATCAACTTTATGGACTTCTGTAGAGCAGATATCAAATGATTTTTTCCATTTCTCACCAAGTAAATCTGTTAGAAATAATACCATGTTTCCCACTAGCTTCGTGATTTTGAAGTGGCCAAGCTTAGAACGGCAACTGAATGTACTGAAAGGCATCAGCACTGTCAATTAAATGTTCACTTCAAGCTCCCTCTCAATGACATTTCTTCAGTAAGTGAAGAGTTATATTTTTAACTGCAAGCATGGTTTCTGTGCAGGTTGGTTTGATCAGCATCTCAGGAAGTAAAAATCCAAAATGGCCAGTGTCACGCAGCTCAAATGCAAATGCGTAGGGGATGCCATTTTTGTAGGCCCAGTCCATAGAGCTGCCAGAACTCACATCTGAAAGAGGAAATTCAGGGAAAATTTTAAAAGATGTTAAATGCAGGTCATGTTGAAAGTACCAGAGGGTTCATGTGGCATTTTATCTCTGGGACTCAGTGAATATACTTGCAACTCAAACTGCTAATTGCTCTGATCCTGAACACCCTTTCAAGAAGGGCATGGGCCCCCAGCATCTGGTGAAAAGTGCTCAGCGTGATATGGATTAGACCCTTGATTTTCATAGGAAAAATATTATAACCGACTGTTTTGTGTAAAGTAAAATTTTAATAAAAGAGAACATTTAGAATAAAGCCTCAAACTGTTCTTGTCCTCATCTGACTGAAGTCTAAACCTTTCCTTCTACAATGATCTCCCAGCTGAACTGGAACTCTGTGTGCTTCTAGGTTTAACCTGGGTTTTTTAGGCAATTCCTTTTCAGAGAGAAGAGGAACAGTTGATAAAGTCATATAGCTTCTCCTTTTTAAAGTGCTTTTAAAATTCTTTTCATTTGTCTTATATTCTCACCATTTCCTCACAGCATGAGAGCATTTGCATTGGTGGTGTCTAATATTAACAAACCTTCCCGAGGAAGTGTGCTGCTTATGCTTTCATTATCTCCCTAACTTGATTACCCAAGACACATATTTATATAAAGATCCATCTCTCACGTGGCCTGCTGTACTCTGTGCAATTCTGGGATTAATTCATACTGCTTTTCCTTTGACATAGGACTGACTGCACTGTAATGAGCACAAGATGATGACTATGCTTTGAGACTGAGGCCCACAAGAAGTGAAGCTTTAGTCAAAACACAGAAACAGCAGAGGAGATGCAGGAGATTGCCTGTGAAAAATCTTGAACTTTTCACTTTTTCAGTATCTGTTATCATTATCCACAGCATACAGGCCTCATAGTTTCAGTAAAGAAAAAAAAAGTGTCTTGGTGAAACCTGCTGAACTTCTTTTTCTCTTACCTGTCAACTGAGAGCTCGCCTGACAAATGCTGTTACAACTTAGTAGTGCATTTGCAGATAATGATATGCTTTCTAAGATCTTAATTTGTCTCTTTTTTGAAAAATATGGTTTTATATTTTACAGGTATGTTCTTGCTGGCTTTTGTCTCTCATGTGCATAGCATTTTAATCTCTTTCATTGCATCAGTTGACTTAATCTTACTGCAATCAACTGACTGAATCAGTTGCAAAACTTCATCTTCCGCCTTCCTCACAACCCAAAACTGGGTCAAAGTTCACTTTAAACAGTGTTTGCTTTCTTTGTTATAATAAAGGTATTCTCCTTCTTGCTATAGGAAG
Source organism: Pyrocephalus nanus (assembly GCA_038380795.1). Taxonomy (NCBI): domain Eukaryota; kingdom Metazoa; phylum Chordata; class Aves; order Passeriformes; family Tyrannidae; genus Pyrocephalus; species Pyrocephalus nanus. The sequence goes on from CM076261.1 coordinate 62,962,481, forward strand.
GTCAAAGTCACAAAATCTGCCATAGGCAAACTTACACAAAGTGCTCGAAGCAGGACCGTATCTGTATCTTATACCATAGGCTGACTGAAGAGCGTTAACAGCATTATAGGCTGCTGATTCCTGGGGAGAAGGAGAAAAAATAAATACATAAATTAGACTTGAAATTAAATAATGTAATGAGATTGGAATCTGAGTTCAATGGATGACTGTCTTCTGGCACAATGCTGTGTTCAATGAGACTGTGGCAGCTAACTTAAAATTATTGCAAAAGATAAATACTTTTTTTTTTAATTGATAGCAATTCCCTGAAAATCCTGGTTTGATATTTTCATGGCATATAGAAGCTCACTGCACTGTGAATGACCAGACATTAAATATCTGTAATTATAATCTGTATATATCAATTTAGCGATACAATGAATTTAGACAACATGCGACACCATGAGATGAAATACTCTCTTTTTTATGCAGTTTAAAAGCCATGCATACATCTTCTGTGGCTGCATTTCCCAGTCCACTAAACCTTGTCACTGCTGGGCTTGTGAAGGAGAAATGATGTCTTGTTGACACTCCACAGCGGTTCAGTGAGCAGAGTGGGAAGAAGGAAGGAGACAAATTCCAGGTGAATGTTCAGCGCTGGTCTAATGCAGTCTTGCACAATGCATTCTTGCATTTATGCACTGTTGCATAAATGTGATTTCAGTACTGTACAGGGAAAATCAGCATCTACATTTCAACACGTAGGTGCAGTCTGTTTAGGAGGTTCACAGCATCCTGTGAAACTGGGTGCAGAAGGCCTGGCCCGTGGCAAATTCAGAGGGTCACACACAGAGAAGGGATGCACAAAAGAAAAAAGAATATTATGATTCCAAAGAAAAGTATGCTGGAGAATGTACAGTGGAGGCTGGGCAAACACAGAGGCATAATCCCTTCAGAGGAAATTATCATCTTGGGAGTTAGAAACTGCTGGACTTTGAATCACTAGGTAAAGCTACAGTGGTTATATTAGTTGTGTAACTTCCGTGAACTAAAGAGCTACAAGTCTGGATTTATGCAAATCTTCATGAGCTCAGTCCTTACCTTGTTATTCATCAGGCTCTAGATGAATGCACATTACTCTATACTTGCCTTTCTGTATATGTCTTCCCTAACCTTCCACTTGGTTGCCCTTGTTACGAGTTGGTATTCTGACTTAATCCTTGCTCTGACCCATGCAGGCATTCCTGCTGTGGGTCTTTGTCTGAATAGAGAAGCCAGGGAAAACTGCTTTAAAATTTCATTCCAGAAACAAAAATAAATTAATTTTCACTTACTAATCTGCAGGTGGGGCTTTGGATAGTTTATTTTACACTCTTAGCAAATGGAAGAGCACTTTTTTACTCGGTTACAAAAATCTGTTAAGCACAACCAGATTTTTTGTTTGTTTGTTTCTCAGCAGAGGGATGATGGTGCTGGAGACTCTGACGTTTTCAACTTGGCCTCTTGCCACCTTCATGAGAGAGTATATGGAGGTAAGGACCACTGAACTCAATGCTTCTGTGAACTCGGCAGGACTGGGATGTGGTCGCCAGCTGGTGTGAGGGGTAACCTCTGACTTGCCCTAACACCAAAGATGGGGAGGTGGGAAGGGGCCCTGTCCTGTGGCAGAACGGGTAAGTGCTGTCACTTGGCACTCTTCCTCCAGATGCCTCGACTTCTGAGTTGTGACATGCAAGACCCATGACAGGGCTCGAGGTGCTGGGACCTGTGAGGGCAGCGAGGTGACAGTGCGAGGTCATGGCAGTGGCCGTGGGGCTGCGCAGGGCCCGGGGAGTGGGGAGCTCCAGAGGCAGCCTGGGGATGTTGTCTGGGGCCTGCACAGAAGTCCCAAGTCCCAGGCTCAGTTGCTGAACCAAAATTTGTGAGCAGCTGTGCTTGCCATGCCAGGGTCGTGGTGTGGTCGGGCTGACACAGGCCTGATGCCAAGGGAGTGGCAGACAGGGCTCAGCTGAGGGAGCTGAGAGGGGTGGAGAGCAAAGCCCTGGTAAATATGCCATGGCAAGGAGTACACAGCCACAGACAAGAAGATGCCTTGGGCATAAGTTACACACTGTACAGCAGTGAGAAAACAGAAGCAAGTCCTATTGAAATCTTTCAAACAAATTGTTTGGCAATGCCTGTTTAAAATCAGCACAATGTACTGGGTTCTGTGCAGAGGCAGTCTGGAGGTCAGGCCAGGAGTGTCTCAAGTGCATGTTCACCACTTAGGCAGGTGTCCCTGGCACTGTGAAGTTGAAGCTCTTAGCCTTGAAGGGTGCAGCTTGCTTCCACTGTTGGAGCTATGTGCCCAAAGAGACAGTTCTCTACTGTATCATACTGTGCAGGCTGGATCCTGAATAAATCCAGTATTTGAACACCCTCAAGGAGAAAATGCCACATAAAATTACCAGATTTTTACAAAGACATACACAAACTCAGTCATGCCATGTAAGTTCACTACAAACAGTAAGGCAAATGACTGTACAGGAAGAAAAGGGATGAAAAGAGGTGAAATTTAAAAGTCTTGAGATAGATGTATGTTTTTGCTGGGTTTTTGCAATCTGAAAGAGTCTTTTTATTTTAAGTATTTTAAAAGAACAGATTTCAGGAGAGCGTTAAGAGAGTTGTGCCTAAATTAGAGCAGAATATGCATGTTGTGATCAGTACACAGCTCTCCAGTTTCAAAGCAGCTCTGAATAATTGATCACTTTAATCAAAATGGTAACTGACAGCTCACTAACATGATCTGACCCAGACAGAAACATCCTTTCTACTGCTCAGAATTAATTGTGTCCCCCTGCTGGCACCAAATGTTATTTATCTGCTGTGCATGTGGGGTCCCACAGTTGTCCATGTACACAGTCCATGTAGGCAAACAACCTTTTTTCCATCAGCTTCAGGAAACAGAGATCCATTGCTTTCCAACTCCGTGTAATTTCCAAGAGAAATGGAGAATCTGAAACCTCACCCTAAGTCACCGTTTCAGAGACTTCAAATACTAAAAACTATTCAGTTAGGAACTAGCAGGTGATGCAGCCTTTGGTTGTAGGCAAATATTAAACCACACAAATAATTAAGCAACAGTATTTAATTCATTTTCACTGTGATCCCCATAACAAGCATTATAAATGACAGGAAATTACTTCAGTTTCTTTTTCCAACCTCCTTGTTATTTTTGACCCACCTAAATAAGAAGAAGTGTAAGGTCCAAATACTGGCAAAATATGCAGAATTGCCATTTGGCTTCCATTTGCCCAGGACTGTTTAAAACAAATGTCTTTCTTTGTTCCCTTAGATCTGTTTCACTCCCTCCAATGAGGAGCCTGATACAACGCCTCACAAACCTTAGGAACACCTACTAAACATCAAAAACTGGGATCTTTTAGTCTAAAAGCTACAGATGGAAAGATAGAGTGTGTGTGTGCTACGGGGCAGTTACTCCCTGTCTCAGAATGGAAATATCCCTTGGGCAACAAAAACTGTGCTGCAGATACACTGGTATGTGTTCAGTCTTAGACAATCTTTCTCCTGTCTGTAGTGTCTGCCATTGCCTTACATTACTCCGGATAACTTCATAATATACCCAATAATTATATACTTGCAGAGGAGATGCTGATTCTGATTCTTCCTAACACCATGTCTTTACCACCTTCTCTGTTGCCTGTTCTGAAAAAAATATTCTTGCATCTGCTGGTCTTCAAAGGAATTAGATTCTGTTGTTTTAAATTGCCAGTCTATGATTTTTTGATATGTAATAGTCATCAATTCACTTGGGGAACTTCTTTCTCCATGTTACTCCCCAAAAGAAGGTGGAGAAGGTAGAACAAAAAGAAGATTCATGATTCACGGTCAATACAGGGCTATGTGGTCAGTCCCCACAAGTCTCATATTTTTAGCTCCTTTGGCTGCTTAGTTAAATTCTAATTTGCTCTGTTCCACAGGAATGATGTCAGACAGAAGAATGTCTAGTAGCTGCTGAAATTAAGTGTCTCAACAGAAATAAACCTACAAGGAGAGTTTAGCTTGTGGAGTGCTGGCTACTCAGCCTCTTGAGAGAACAGCCTAGCAAAACTTCAGTGAAGCTCCAGGGACTGACAGCATCATTTATTCTGCAGAGGATAAATCTAAGGTGCAGTTAAGCTCCTTTGGAGAAAACTAGCTTAAACTAGCAAGTTAAAAGTCACTGCAACTTGCAACTTTCAAGGTAAAAGTGGAAGATATATGGAAAATGTAATTTACTGGGGACTGAGGGTGACAGAAAGAGACTTGCAAGTGGTTGATGCAGTGTGGGTCTGTGAGCAGGAGCAAAGAGAAAGCAAAGCTTAGCCATATTTCTCTAAGAGAATAAGCCATAAGGAGGGTTGTATGAACAGGAGGATGGCTAAAACAGATTTCAGACTGCAAACTGAAGGAATAGTTCTGCATTTGGATGAGCATAAAATACACGAAATGTGTATCTGTAAATCAGTAAGCTTCCATCAGAAAATGTATTCTTATTAATTTATTCTAATATACAGAAGCCTCTGATGTTAATTAACTGCTTGTCTTAAACAGTTAAAAGCACTGTGTCTAAGAAGAATGATACATAATGCAATTGAAGCTTTACTTTTGGTGGAATCAAAAGCTTTCTCCTTGCATTGATAAATGTAAACAATTTCAATTTTTTTTGTTCATAATATTGAAGATGATCTTCTGTATGCTCCTAATGTTTAAGTTCTGAACATAAAGAGACAGAATTTCAGCTAGATGCCCAAGGACTCAACTACATAATTCCCATTACAGTTAATTAAATAAAATGATAATAATTATAATTAAAACCCAGGGATTTATCCTATAAAGTAATTTAAAGGGACTGATGGATGGAAAGCACTATACCATTTTAATCAAATTACCACTGACTCATGGTGAGTGAAGGTTATATAACCAGAAATGTGATTGCAGGCAAATCCAGAATAAATACCCCTCAAAGTTAAATATATGCAAAATGTTGAAGAAACAAGTCTCCTCTCAAAACAAAATATACAAAAAATATTATATAAGGGAGCATATTCTCCCAAGTTTTAGTGTACTTACCACACAGTTGAAGTTTGGAATAGTTTCATATTTGTAAGAGTAAGGGTACAGCAGCATCTGTGCATATGCATGGAAGGACAAATAGGCTTTTATTTGTTTCCGATGTTTGCGGAGGAAATGAGCAACAGCCTTTACTTCGGGCTCAGACTCAGGAAAGGGACCACAGTATGTGTCATCACATGGGTGAAATGAAGCACCTTCATCTAGAGATTGAAAGAGAAAGTTGATGGTGAACGATCACAGGGAATTTCCAAGGGTCAGCTTCTGGCTCAACCTTCCTTGACCTCCATGAAAAAGCACGAAAAGCAATAAACACATTGCTTTCTTGTGACTGATGAGAATGAGTCAGTGGGACCTCAGTACAGCAATCTGCTTGTTCATCTAGTAGACACACTGAGTGTCCAGTTGGCCAACTACAGGCGGTTCTCCCTAGAGGACATACTCCTAACCCAACAGAAAGAGGAGAGCCTGACTTCATTGTCCTTTCTTCCCTGGCTTTCCATATCAGTAGTACTTTTTATGACAGGATTTCCTTATTAAAACTATTGATGGGTCTCAGTTGGTCTGTTTGAAATCAGAGAGCTATACCTCTTTATTAGTCACTGCCAAGACAAATCTAGCCTTTAGGAGCATTTTAACGTACTGGCTACTACAGTGGTGGTTACAATGGTAGGTAGATAACCTTAACAGGCATTACCTTAGAAACTGGTTTGAAACATGAAAATAGTTCCTGACTAGATTGCAAACCTTGAGAGAAAAAAATTACAAGCTGCATGGTACAATTGCTCAGTTCGTTAAAATAGAAATCATCTCAGTTTGTACAGGGCCTAAATTTCCTTCAAGTCTGGGGCAGGAGTTCAGTTTTGAGGATATCTTTCACTACGTCAGCCTGCTCAGGTGGCAGCAAACTGCACAAGAGTAGCCTGCCTGTAATATCCCATGAGGTACTGAAAGATGAAACCTAGAAAAGGGGATGTGGTGGTGGCTCCTTTATCATTTAGCAATTCTGGATCTAAGCCATCATCTCATTTACAGCTTAAGGCCTGGGCCTAAAAGAACAATATTTATGCAAATCCACTCCAATCTTATCTGCTGTGATTTCAAAATACCATGCTTTACACTGACCTGCAGAATAATAATAATTTGAGAACTTCCCTGCTGCCATTAGAGACCTACAAAGGCAATGCTTTATTAGCTTTCCTTTGTATAGTTAGTACTGCAATCTTCAATTAATAATAAAATTAATAAAATTAAGTAAAAATAATAAAAGAGCAGTGTGTGAGTCATAAAAATATCAACTAAACCAGGGTTATGCAATCAACACAATGCCAAAATTAAAAAGTGGAAGAATTTCATGCTGCAGTTTCATTTGTAAGATGAAAACTGAGGCTACCATTCAGTGGCCACAGGTGGGGATTTCAAAAGGTATTAGTGCTTGGATTGCAGTGGATATGGAAGGGTTATACAGAGGGCAGATGGTCTCTTCCATGCCGAGCAGATGGCCACCAAGCCATCCAAATCTCAAGAGCACACTCTGCCTCGATGTCTTGTCAGATAATATAGCTAAAGGAGAGCTATTTAACAGAGCTTCCAGAGCCTTTGCTTTTTTTTAATGGATACTTCATCTCCTGTAACAGTCTTGTATATGGATATCATGGAAATGGATATCACTGTTAATATATAGCAGAATCCTACAAGCTAAGGGTAAAATGACCCAGTAGAAAAATATGACTCAGTTTAGTGACTTTCAGTGAAGAAAAAACTTTCTGAACTGTCCAGCCCATTATTTTAAGCCATTTTGAATCCCAGCTGTAGTTACTGCTTTACCTTAAGAGAAGCTGGCTGTAGTAAAAAGAGGGAGTTTCCATGGTGGCCTTGGATAATGTAAGGATATACTCAATTTTCATACTGAAAGTTCTTTGAAAGCAACTCAAGAAGGAAAAAAAAATTGATACAGTGTGTATCAACTCCTGTGAAATTTCTGAGTTACAGTCATGAGAAGCAAATGGAATTGTGTCAAATGTTACTATGCTGCCTTATTTTTCTACCTGATAGCATATCAGGGGAGTATGTGCCCTCCAACATCCATCACGAGATGAAATGAAAAAAGGAAATGTGTGCTGAGACTGATAAAACCAATGTTTTGATACAGAAAGAATACTGAGAGGATGGATGAGCTAGAGCATGATTCTCAAACTTCCTTGCAGCCAATTCTACCAGTATGGGACACTGTTCTCAGTGAGCACTGGGGTGCACAGGAAATTGGGATACACTGGAAATTCTAACTCCCATTGCTGATCTCACAGGGATTTGGATGCAACCTCTTTAATTGGATTTGCCCTATGACACAATTTAATTGTAAGTACCTCGTTATTTGCTTTAAAGTTGTTATTTATTTCATTATAATTAAACCATTGTGCTGGTTATTGCACATATATACTTATTGCAAGGAGCATTCCCAGAGTTTTTGCTGTCAGTATTCACGTGGATCTGTGTGCAATTTCTGTGCGCTATTTTGGGTACAAGGGTGCTGCAATGTGAAATCTAGCACAATCAGGGCTAGATTTGGCCTTTTTCTTGGTCCCTAGAGAATACAGAAGCGGTATGACAAAGTTTACATCAAAGTCCTGCACTAGAAGGGAAGAGGAAAGCAGACAGCATGCTGTGATATCTGTACTGACTAGCTCCCTGCTGCTAGCTTGCAGCGGCTTTGCTGGGGCTGGATTCTCACACAACACACCTGCCTGGAAGCCCCACAGTGAAGTTCAAACCTGTCTGCAAACTGAAGTGTGACTGAACTGAATGAAAAGGTTTTTACAAGCACATGCAGTTTTAAATGTTAAACGCACCATGGTCATGCAAGCCTCAAAATGTGATATGATCTAGATTCTTCGCTGACTCATTTAGTGTCCAGGATCTTCTGAGCACCAGTCAGCCCAGTTCATGAAAGAGCTCTTTATTCTCCATCAAAATAGAGAATCAGAGTTTGGGTTGCAGTGAGGGGAGCAGAGCATGTGCTTGGTGAGATGATGAGCAACCTTGAAGGAATTTTTTTTTTTTTAAACTCGGGGTGAGGACCTGTCTTTCATCTTCAGTGCAGGGGAGAAATGCAACAAGTAGGGGATTACAACACACAATACATGTGGGTATTATTATGGTTTCACTCAGCCTAGAAAAAACAGGTTTTTAAATGAAAACTATGTAAACATTTTTAGGACTGAGTAAAAATGTGCTCTAATACAGTGGCTAGGGAGCAGGAAAAGGGAGGAGCAAAGAGATGTGAATCCAAGAAAGATTAATCAGGACTAGAAAGAAAACGCACTGAGTATTAATGTTGCAGTGATAGATACCTAAAATATATCTCCAAAGACTTCATAAAAGAACTGATCATTCCAACTATGCTGGTGGCTATCTCCTGAACAGTAAATGTATGTTCCCAAAATACCTGCAGTTGTGACTTATGCACCTGAATAAATGATGATAGCAGTGATGCAGGACTGCTTCATCTCTACATTATTTTTGCAGCATAAAATTGCTTTAAAGATTGTGATAGCCCTGGGACTCAACTAACATAGGCTTTCTGTAACTACTTCTATGTCAGTCCTCTCTTTGCAGCAAGTAGAGTTGAAAAAATTTGGAAGCATATTTCACAGGTCCATACTGTATTGAAAGTGTGCTCCTGTTCACACTCACTGCATTTGTAAACTTCCTGGGCAGATTATTCACACTCACTTTTATCCTCACAGTTCTCAAAACTCTACTCGAATAATCCAGTCGTTGCATACCAGACAGTGCCATACAGTACATACACCATAGAGTGCAAGTAATCAGAGTATTGTGGAAACATCTAGAGACTTCCAGAGGAAGAGCGATGGGCTGAAGGGAGGGCCCTTGCACTAGCATTATGCAAACACAATTTCTTGTCTTTACAAGCTTGTAGTATAAATAAGGAAGGTGGATTAATGCTGGAGGAGAAAAAAGCTGCACAGAAGTGAAGGAAGTTGCTCAAGACGGGAGAGCAGGTAAGCAGGTACGAATTGCCATGTTTCATAACAAAGTGTTCTTACTTTCTTACACTAGAACTTGTAGGGCTGCTTACACCTGTGTGAGTTGCACTGTTTTATATAAGATTTAATAAAATACTGTTTCTTCGACGGACCCATTTCAAATCTTCTGCTAGTTATTTGATTACTGCTTCATTCTCAAGGCAAAATTGAGGCCAGTTTTTTATGGAAGTATTTACAGAAGTGCTGGGAGATTCAAATTGTATCTCCATGCGTTTAGAAGCATCTTCTTTCTCTATTAAATCACTAATAATAAAGGCCTTAAGACCGCTGAGGCCAACAAAGCAAGTTTGACATTTCCAAAACTAAAATAATTTCAGAGAAATAAAGAATTGAATAAAATGAAGTTTGAAATGTTTCCTAAAACTGTAGTCAGGTAAATCCTGAAAAGTGATGGGCCAGTCTCAATACTGGGCTTCAAATTGTTTATATGATTGCCAAAATACAGAATAGCTGTATGTGTGATTTTTTTTACTTCTGCCACATTTTCCATGAAAAATTTTTACTTATGATAAGGTCCATCTTTCCAAAGTTCAGGACTTAATTTTTTTAGAAGATAAAAGGCATATTTGAGCCTTGGCTTGTGGCTTTATGAGAAAGTATCTTCAACTTTAACTGTGGAAAAGAGAACACTTCACAACAGATGTGATCTAACCTACTTGGATAATTACCTCTGTTGGATAATTAAATACAGAGTAATCTGAACTGGGGGACCAAAGCATCTCTGTACTTACCACACCATTTCACTTTCCAGTTGCGATTAGCATCAACACCATGACAGTGAAACCTTGTGTTCTTTGATCTCGTTTTTCTCCAGAATCGATCCTAACAGAAGTTACAAAGTATTTAAACAGCAACAGTACTATATTTTGGCAAATATCTATTTGTACACATAACAAATCAACCCTAGTAAACACACTCAGTATTCTACTTTAACTGAAGTTATTTACTTCCATTTTGCAAGGCAAAAAGTGATGGACCAGATTATATAGAAAGTCACCTCTGAATGATGTACAACCATTTGCTCTTTCCCATCTTAAAAATTTTTTGAGTAATACTACTGAAATTACTTACATTTGTCCAGCTAAAATGATATCCATCCACATTAAATACAGGCATGATATAGAAATACAGTTGAGTTAACATCTTTCTCATGGCAGGATCACTCTGGTATGTCTGAAGAGCCTAAAGCAGAAAAAAGCCAAAGAAAACAGTTTCCATAATAAAAATAATTTTCAAGTTAAGTGTTGTGACAGGCTAAGACAGTCATGAGGCCTTCAGCAGTACAGATATCTGATCTCATGGCACCACAAGCATCCTCTGAGCTCTGCTTGAAAGGCTGACATCTTCCTACAAATGTGATTCAGACAGCATGTGAACACAAGAAAAACGTATTTAAAAGACCCTGTTCTCTCTGCTACTCAGCTACTTTCAAGTCAAGAAAATATAACTGATACTACAGAGAAGCAAATGCATACAAAGTATTTATTGATATAGGAGCTGAAGATCAGTGGAATAGAGTCTAAGTTGAGGAAATGAGTTTAGCTCCCATAAGACAATGGAGTCCTGTTGCTTCAACCAGGTCTTAAATTTGATAAGGTCTTAAAGCATTTAAGGCTCCCATTACATAAGCTTTTGTTGTATGCATAATACATGCACAATTATCAATACAGGGAGCTTATTCCTTTATAACTTAGAAACCCCTTTATTTTGTAGAATCTTAAGTATAAAGGCTAGTAGAGGAAGGTTAGGGAGGGAAAGTATTTTTATTTTCTGCTCTGCATCTTTAAAAACACAGCAAAAATCAGAGGCTCCTCAGCAGTTCTATTTGCTAGTGCCAGAGATGCTCCTTTATCCACAAAGCTTGGACCCCACATGCTGTAGCCAATACTGTCCCTTGTCATAGCTGGGCACCAAATTTGCACCCTTCAAAGCTCATGTGTTGATTCTGTAAGGTGAGGAATCGAGTGCTTCATGTGGCAGGCGGAAAGTGTTTCACACTGATGCTGGGTTCAGAGGGATGCCTGAGCCTGGCTCCTCTCCTCCTGGTGCTGTGATTACAGCCTTCTGCTCTGCCGTACTTCTGGCCCTTCAGATCCAAAGAGTAGCACGTGTCAGGGGGGCAAAGGGAAGTGTTTGCTCTGAACTAAACTAAGCTAAATGCTTTTCAATTGACAAAAGCCAGGGAACAGTGTGAAGTACAGGAATTCAATACTTCTGGGCTCCCAACCATGCAGCTGTTTGAATTACTGAAGCTGCCATGGGAGCTGAGGGATGCTTTTAGTGGAATACTGGTAAGAAATAGCCATACACCTGGATGTGTCTGGGTCTGAAATTTGCTCATGGAGAGGTCTGGCATTTTTTTCTTCACTGAGGGGATTAGTGAGACTTCTAAATACTTTGTCTAAGGGGTTCATTAACCCCTCTCTGTTGTGTAGTGTTTTCTCCTCACCCAGGCTCAGTCTGCCCTTCCAGCAGTGCTATGCACATGCAAGTCCTTCAGCCTCACTTGCAGATCCAAAGCAGTGCATCATCCCTGTGCAAAGCCAAGTCACTCAGAGCTGCTCCACAGTGCTTCAGACAGGCAAGAGGAGGGCAAAGTGGCCAGTAGAGGGCAAAGGGGCACAGCACAGAATAAAATGAGATTTAGGCAGCAGCTGGAACATCATGGTGTAGAGCACTGCAGGGTGGGATGAGATGCCAAAAGAGGGGCTACCATAGGCAGAATACACATGTGACTAGATAAATAGGGCTACTATGTGTGTTAGGCTAGCCCTGCATGTAAATCTGCATGGGACTGAAAGTTAAGTGTGGATGTGAAATCACTAAAACTGTTCTTATAGTGGAGACAGGATCAAGGCATGCTCCAGAACATAAGTCAAGGGAAATGAACATTTTTATCATGCTTATTTCAGGGAGAAGCAATTTAGCTGGGGAGAAAATGAGGCTACATACACCATTTCTTTGAGTTTTTTATGCTTTCTCTTTTTAGACAGTATCAGCAAATTAAGCTCAGGTTTTGTCCCTATGTTGGATATTTACATGATGATGAGATTGGCATATGTGCTTATATCTGTACTTATGTATGCCATTCTTTCACTGTCAGCTGCATCTGTAATTACACATTTTGCTACACTGTAGTGTTATATACTGTATTTTAAACTGCAATGCTCTAAGACTAAACACTTTAAAACACTTTAAAAATTATCTCTTTAAAATAACTACAGATAATTAATTAATTTAAGGTAATACACTGCTTAGAATTGCATGGATGAGCTTTGCAAATTTTTCAGAACCTTTCCAAATTTGCAAAAAATGACATAATTAAAATACTTGAATTAAGGCTTTTTAATACAAGTTTTAAATCCTGTGGTGAATATATTTTTCTTCCTAGATAAAAGCACCACCATTTAGAAACCTAAACAAAACATCAACAGCAAAATGCCAAGCACCCCTTCATTTTTTTGAAGTTACTCTGTGTTATTTTAATGCCTGCTGTCACTGGCAAAATACCAGGAGAGACTTTAGGAAGCATTATAGTCTCCCGTAATAACATTCAAAATTTGAAATCTTAAAGCTGATTTAAAGCCAAATATGTCAATCATTCAGTGCTGTTCTTTAAAGAATTTATGGGTTTACTTAATAACTTGATTACCCTTTTAGACTAGCATTTCATTAAAAATGTGGTGGAACTAGTGCAGCTATCTTCTTCATGGAAAGCAAGAGGGTAGGTGGTGTAAAGTGAGATCTTATTCACTCCTTTTGCTGAATACGTTTTGTCTTTCATACGGCTTTATTCCGGCAATTTTATGTGGTGTATGTAATCAGGCAACACGGACTGTACAATCTCTGGCAATGTGCCTCAGAGTTACCAAGGTGTGTCCTTGCAGGAGCAAATCCCACAACTTCCCTTTAGTGACATGACTCCCAAATCCTCCCAAAAACGAGCATGTGAACCACCTCCCCCACCCCCCTCCAGCGGTGTTGAAACGTTTTCTCCGAGTGTGACACAAGCGAGGCAAATATGAACCATTAGTAAATTAACCGCGTTGTAGTTTTCACAGAGCTCTCAGAGTATGGCTTGATACTCCTTCCCCATCATGCAATCAACAGCAGCTTTGCTGCTGAACGTGCAGAGAGCCAAACCGGCCCAATAAATGCTGAATAGTGTTATTAGTGAGTGAACAGATGACACAGGAACCCTGCCAATACCGTGCAAGCAATCTGCCTGGGGGATGGGGGAAAGGACCGGTGATTAATAGGAGGGGGCTCGTTCATCTGGATCAGCTGAGTGGTGGTTGTTGACAGAGCTACACCGGCTTAGGCTGGCTGAGGATCAGGTCCATAGGAAATTTAATTTAGGGGATGAAGTAAACAAAAGAGCTATACTGTAAACTGCCAAGGCAATAAAAGGCAAGGGTGTAAAATGGATTTAGGACGCAGTTAGGCTTTTTATAAAATAAGGGGATTGACCGAGAAAGACAAAGCAAGGAGACAGGGTTGAGAGAAACTCTGAAATTGCAGTTGAGCTTAATAACAATTTGCTATCCCACAATTAATTGTTATTAAATTTAAGGTGACAGTTAGCTTTTGCTGTTTCTGGTTTTGAATTAAACAATCCCACTGAATTAAACAGTTACTATTTTAGCACACGGAATTGACTGTCTTTACTGTTGTACCAGAAATCACATAAAACTGCTTCTTATAAAACAGGATTAACTCTTCCATGCCATTATTAAGATATGATTTAAAACATTCTTTCTGACAGTAGCATACAATATTTTACTATTATCTGTACATCTTACACTTCATCAGAGTGACACTATGATCTGCCACTCAGGCCTTCATTGACACTTTATCAGTTTGACAAGTTAGTAATTAGCTGTGTCTTTGTACTTGGAAGCAGTACACCTTTTTATCTCCATTTTTCCTTTTACTGCTAGTATCCTGCTTTAGTATTCAAATCACAAGCAGAGTAGTAAGCCTGTTATTAAGGCTAAGATACAACTGAGTATCTGAAAACAAATGGCTTAAAACAAAGGGTCAATTATTCAAGGCTGAAGCTTGAACTGTGTCTGATGTATCTTCTTTCCTTCCTCTTTGGGAGCAGGAGAAACCCAGAAAAAAGTGAGGGAGATGACTGTGCTGCAACTGCTCTTCAGCACTCAGGGGAGAGCCCATAAAAAGAGTCTGACAAGAAGGATCTGCAGAATCCCAATATAAATGAGTGTAAATGGAGAAAATACTAAAGCAGAAAAGAGGCAGAGGGATGATGATGTGATGTTAGAGAAGCAAACAGCCATTCCAGGGAGCTTGTGCAAGGTTGGGACTACTCAAGCAAAGGCATGATCTTGTAGGGAAGAAGCTGCATAACTACACAGATCTTAGTAGAAATAGGAGACATAACTTCTTGGTTCCACTCTGTGAAGCAGCACTTAAAAAATCCCTTAGGTCCCAAACAAGTCAGGGACTGCCTAGCAGGGAAAGGAAAGGCCAGTGTTATTCTGAAGCACTGTGAGTGCTCTGAAAGGGGCAATACAAACTTGTCTATTAGCAATTGTATGAAACTAATGCCCACTTACTTGGTGGAGACCCGCCGAGATATACGCCTCTGAAAAATGTAATTACTGAATTTTACATCCTAGTTACGTTGGTCTAGGGTAGTACATATTGAGGGCAACCCAATAGGATTCACTCAAATACAAGGTTTAATTAAATTGTGGAGACACAATTAAATAGAATCACAGAATCACAGCATATGCTGAGTTGGAAGGGACCCGCAGTGACCATCGAGTCCAGCCCTTAGCCCTGCACAGGACTGTCCCCTAGAGTAAAACCATGTGCCTGAGAGTATTGTCCAAATAATTAAGATACAAATTACTGCTTGTAATTCCATTTCTGGAACCACTAAATTGTCCAGCACATGGAATTTTCTTTCACAGTCCTTTCTCATGCTCCATATTGTTTCTGCATATCAGTAGTTTTACTGAGGCCCTAAGTCCTCAGCATCATCACACAGGAGTGGATTGCTAAAAAATAGAGTAGAATTTCCTCCCCAGGGCAAGTAATGTGTTGTAACAACAACACAAATTCTTTTCATGACTTGAAGAAGAACATACCCAACAGCTTAAAAGCCACGAGGTGGAATTTGAATGTCCTAGTGATGAATACTTATACAGGAGTTTTCACAAGCAAGTGTCATTGAGGAATTCTTACTACAGGCACAACACAGCTGCAGTGTTACTTTTATTTTATCAAGATGTACTCACATCGTGAAAAATTAATAGCTGCAAGCAAAATGAAAGTACTTTTTACCTTCTTAAAATTATGGGTAGGCAGGAAGATGCAGCTGAGTAGTTGAAAGCGCACAAGAAAAATAATGCAGTACTTATTTCCTTTTGGAAAAGGAAAACTTGAAACAATTTTAACTGTTTTTTTGCCATCGTGAAGATGTCACAGCAAAGGAAAGGACCTTTCCTAAACTGTCTTCTTGTTGAATAAAACCTGGGAAGTTCCACCATGCATCAAACGAGAAAAAACCCCCGCTCAGTATAAAAAGAGTTTGCCACAGCTGCCTTTAAAACAATGCATCACATGCCTCGTTGTGGTGACAACATGGTACTGCACTTGATCTTTCTGGTCTTGGCTTAGATTTTATCCATTAAAAAAAAAAAAACAAAAACAAAAACAAAACCAACAAAACCAACAAATAAAAAACCAACACAAAACCCACAAACAAAAATCAAAGTATCACAACTGAGGGCCCAGTCCGGGAAACTCTCATTGATAGTGTTCACTGCTACTTTATTTTCTTTCCCCTCAGAAGTGGTGCACATTAGTAACCTCTGTTTTCAGTAGCAAAGATGTACTAGAGGGTTGTAGGTATGTGGAGTGGTATATAGGGTGGCTGCCAAAATAACTGAACACATTCAGAACTGAAACAGCTGTGGAATGGAGGGAACATGTTAAGTAGAAGCAGGAACTACTACACATAGGTGTGATTACTGCACAGAAACTTAAAATGTCGGGAATAGCATTTGGAGGATGAAAAAATATCATGAGGATAAAACAAATTCTGCATTAGTACCAGTGCCTCTTGCTGCTGAAAGGCTGATGAATGAAGTGCTGAGTGAAGAGGCTGCAAGTGGTGATCTCTCTGATGGAGAAAACACAAATAGTGTTTCAGGCAGAAGCTCCTGACAGAGAAGAATGAGTTAGCTAAAGACAAGTAAGGCTGAGTGTTTCAAATATAGATACTGCAGAATGAAACAGATGGATTTTTCCCCCAGATAATGGATATATAGGGAGCACTCAGAGAAGTCAATTTTTTTCTGAGGTTAGGCAGCAAAAAATACAGCTGGGGAGATTAGAATCCGGCAAACAATGAAAATTAAGCTTCAATGATTGTATTGCATTTACTGAAAGAGCTGCAGAGCATTTGTGGAGAGATTGTCACCAGCTGACTGGTCCTTCAAGAAGAAAAAAAAGCCCAGTTTTTGTGGTGCCATCACCACTGGCACCTGTGAAGGATGCTGCAGGGGGTCAAGCCCCTTGGAAGCTTCTGACCTTCCTAAACCAAGGGTAAACTAAAAATTGATGATCAGGAGGAAAACCCAGATAGGGAGATTTCATAGAGTAAGAAGATGCAATGATTTAAAGAGAAACAAAAATTTCATGTCAAGCCAACATCATCTGAAGAGCTTTAGCTGAAGGGAACAGACCTTGGAAAGAAGGAACATACCAAGCTAAAGAGTGAAAAGAAAACTCTACAAGTACAGTCTTAGTTTTGACCTTGCACACCTCTTATTCACTTTGGAATATTTCAAATTATTTCAAAAGCTCTTCAGATTTCTGAGGGCCAGCAATCAAAGATACATTAGGAACAGTGGCATTCCTGTTCCTAAGGAAGGGGACTAGCATAAACATATGGCTTATATGGAGAGGTAGTTGGGCCCTTGCTTTCCTTCCTCTAAACTTCTGCTTGGCGAACTCAAAAAACCCCAAAAAACAGATGGAAAGCCTATCATAGGGATATGTGAAATAGACTATCTCAAAGAATAACTAAATATAGAGGTAATGAGCATCCTTTGAACTAGTTTTAGTCTGAAATCCTGGATTGTGGGAAGTGTACCGATTCAAAAGACTTAAGTCTGTTGGCAAGTGATAGGTCAAGTGTATAATCTTTAAGAAACATCATTGTGTTTCTTTGCATAACTATCTTACACACCCCCAGGATCAGTCTATTTCTAAAGTGAGTGAAAAAACTGGTATCTGAATTTAATAATTAGCCAGTATTTCAAGCTGGTAGCTATGGATAGCAAGGGGAAAGAAATTTTCTGACTCGTTAAGGACTGCTGGTTTTGATGGAGCTCAGCAAGACCAGAAATGATCCAGAATGTGAAACTGTTTTCCTGACAGTGTGGACTTCAGCACTGGAATGAATGACTGAGTGTTGCCTTGACTGTTGAGGCAGCATATTGCAGATGTTTTGTCCATCAGAACACGGACTGTGGAATTTTGTGGAATAAGTGCTACACTGGCTTTCAGCAGATCTTAAAGTAGGAAAACTTATAGCTTTATTGCCTTCTGATGGTATGGCCTGCACGGCGCAGAAAAAGAGCCAACCCTTTTTTGCACTGTCTGAGTCTCCTGCTTGGACCTGTGTCTGATCCCACTGCTGTCCTTATTTGGCTCTGTGTATATGCTGTTACTTTAGCTATTCTGTCTACAGGCAAGCACTTCATAAACATTCTTGAGGAAGAATCTCAGGTCTTGAATGCCACAAAATTCCTGGTAAAGACTGGTCTCTGGGGCCTGGTCCACAAGCCTAATGGCTAGTTAATTGGCAGCATGCATCCCATATGCAACCCACAAGGTGAGCCATAAATCAGTCTCAATCTGAGAATAGTGGGAGCAGATGTTGCAATTTTGCTTCTTGGATTTACTGTGTGTCTCTCTTGCCTCATTATTATGGTGAAAAGACGTGATTCTGGTCTGGTTTTGGAAGAAACCAATACCAATGTCAGCATAAAAAAAATTAAAAACAAAAAATTGAGATTTGCCCTCAGAATTTAACTTCTTTGTCTGCAGTTACATGTTTGCTCCATGGCTGCATGATGAAGTCCAAACCATCATCTTAAATAGTTGAGAACTCAAATAATTGGGATCCCTACTGAGGATGGGAAAAGAAGGTGATGGTGGAGGTTACTGCATTTTCCAAATGTGAGGCTATTTTTACCTTCATTTGAGGCCCTGATGAGGGACCTTTTAGGGGGATGCACTTGATCTTAATGGACATTTCTCTTACAGTTTTCATTGGATTCTTAAAATATTTTGTCCAGGAGAACAAACAATGCTTGGCTCTTGAAGGTTTTTAATTACATTTCTTGGATTTCCTAATCTTGAAATACGAACTCCTGCATCAGAAACAAAGAATAATGCATCTTTAAGTCCCATCTCTTCATGTTATTTTCTGAAAATTTTGTCTGAATGACAGACATTTCAAGGTTATACATCACTGAAATGGATCAAATGGCAGCATTTATTAGAGGGAAGAAAGTCAAACCAGATGTAATGGGAATCCTCATCTGCTTTCACTAAAGCTGAAAGAGAATCTAGTTTTGATGTTAATTTGAATAGCAGTCTGTGAACCATATTTCATATTTTTTAAAAAATGGTAAAATTCTAAATTTGAGGTCTGGATAATTTGATATATGAATTCTACTCCTCTCCTAAGTGCACACCCAATGAATAGGAGTTAAATGTTCTTGCTTAACATGTATACAAATGTAATTATATTTTTGCAAAAATACTATAAGTTCTGTGTCTTTGTTTCTATGAGGGTTATTTTAGACAAATATATGCTATGTCTGAATTTTGTTTCTAAAGTCTACTGCTTTCTACAAAGTAATCACACATAATGGAGTACTTTTCATAATATTTACTAACGTTTTAATGTATTAGATCCCATTTAGCCTTTTTAAAATTCTAGACTAACAATCCTTTTTTTGTTGGTTTTTTGTTTTGTTTTGTTTTGTTTTTCCTTTTTTTTTTTTTTTTTTAAATCTTGTTGTGGACATGAGTTCTGTCTTCATTTATCTTTGCAGGCTGCCTTCACAATAGCCCACATGTAATCAGATCTGTTCCCTTTCACAGTTCATCTTGCTCCCCTACTCCACCATAGGTCTCTTTATATTTCCACTTTCAGAGCCCTTTTTCCACTCCTTTCCAGCTGAGTAAGGCTTGAAATTGAGTGGGACTGCACCGTATGTAATGTGAGTGCTATTTCACCACAATGCAGGTGCAGACACTTCTCTGTTGTTCATTGGCTGCTACCTAAAGCTCTGATCTTGTATGTGCAGGCCCTCCTCTTTCTTGATTTGAAATTCAATGACAATGAGGTAGGGTTTGTCAGAGGCCACCAGTACTGCTAATCCTGATAGAACATCTGATTATCTTTAGCTGAGAGACTACAGACATTCAGGGGCGCCTTCTACAGAAACAAAACAGTGATGTTGTTATTAACACCAGACCTATGGAACACAGAGTCAAGGCTAGAGCTCATTCTGGAGTAGATTATAGGAAAAAAAACCAACACAACACATAGAAAACAAAACAAAAAAACCCAACTCCCCGAGCCATGGTCTTTGCTCTCTATTTGTTTGTTTCAAATACAAACAAACAGAATATGGTGGTGAATAGGGTGGTTTCTTACTTTAAATTATATTATCACACAATGCAAAACTCCTTCCTGTGCATTCTCTTTTCTCTTTTAAAGCTTCTATATCTTTTTCTGCTTTTCTCTAGTTCCTCTAGAGGAAAGATGAACTTTTTTTTTCTCTAACTATTGTATTTGCCCACACACAGAACAAGCCTGTGTAGCAGGCAGCCCCTTGCCTTCCCATGCTCCAGCCTTACGTCCTTGATTCCCTAAATCTGATCTGCTTTAGTCTGTTTTGCATTTCTAGATGGGTGGGACCTGGGTCCTTCTCAGATAAAGAACTCCAGACGCTTTGTAGAAAGTGAGGAGCCGCTGCCCATACCCTGGCAAGCCACACTAGCAGCTGCTCAATGGCACCTCCACCCTATGGAGGTGGTGTCTCTCCTTGTTTGCAGCAAATCCACTGGCACTCAGAAGCTGCCAGAGGTGTAGGCATGATAATTGAGGGTTCACGAGCTGAGTAGGAGTATCTGGTCAAGTTTGTAGCACCCAGTCTTGAGCTTGAATGTTAAGTGACATACATGCATAAGTTTGGTTTTTTTTCTAAGCTAAGGCACTTGAAAAGCCTAGTTGTACACAGCAACATGGATATACTTCAATAAAACCAAATGACAAAGATCACAGGGTGAAGAGAAAGCTCAATAAAACATTTCAGGCTGCCTGTGTAGTAAAGGAATGCACATATGCTGTTCCTGCTAGAAAAGAAGCCAACATCATGTATATCCAACATTTCCTTTTCCTTGCCTTAAATCAAGGGGCTTGTGGTGCTATTCCTTAGAGTCAACAAACACGCCAGGAAAAATCTGTATCCAAGGTGACTGCCCTTTCTCAGAACTGCCCATAAGTGCCAGGGAGGATGGAAAAGTGAACTGCTGGGCTGCAGAGGTGCTTAAGGGAGGAGATGGCCAGCAAAAGAGAATTGCAGAGTTTGAAGTACAGAGAGACCTTCAGTTTTGCCAGAGTTCTTATTAAAAATGTCTAATTCATATAATGAGAAAAGCAATATCCTAAACCAAGTGATCTAAACATCTTGTCTCTCCTCCTTTCCCAGTAATTTTTAATATAATGATGGAGATTATGAGTATAATATATTCTTTTCCTGATGCTTTTTGCTTTAATGCTGGATTGAAATATTGCTCTAGGAAGGGATAGGGAAACTAAGGTGGTACATTCTTGCAGTCTTGAGGAACTCTGCAGAGACTTTTTTTTAATCTAGGAAAGTGCTTTCTCATAGTTGGTAAAGAAGCCTTACTAGCAAGCTACTCTCTGAAGATCTCAGATAACAACCAGAGCCTATATTCTGGCATAAACTCCATGGAGAAACCTTGTGACTTTTACCTGGCTGCCACATTGTAGTGCTTTATGGGAAAACCTTGGTAAGGAAGAGGTACTTGGGCAACAGGCTTTCCCATCAGTGCCTGTCTGTCCCAAACATCTTCCCTCCTTACTGCAGCCTGTTCTCCTGGGTAGAAAAGCTGCTCAGAAATAGTTGCAAGTTAGCTCATCTTTACACTGACAGAAGACCTAATGAGAAGACCCATCATCATTGCATGCCAAACTATGGATCTGGTTTAGCCTATCCATGCATCAGTGGCCGTGGTGACAGGCTCATCCAAACTGCCATGGCCTCATTATTTATGTGCTTGCAAAAATACTCAAATCACACCTATGGGGGTTTTTTAAGCCACATTTGACTTCTGGGAATTACATTGCAAGATAGTCTCCATTGTGCAGCTAATATCTCATATTGAATAAATGTTTGTTGGCTAAAGGCAAATAGCAAAATCTTGTAAACTTATCACTCATCTGTAAGGAATCTCAAATTAGAAGAGATTAAATGCTGATATTAAAACAACACAAACACCACCACCACAAAACAAAACAAAACAAAAACCCCCCAAACAAAACAAACAAACAAAACACAAAAAACCCCCCAAAACACACACCAAACCTCCCTCCCCTCAGACAACTGGGAAAGCAAAGTTCAAAGTACATATACCCTAGTGATGCATACAGGATGGGCAACAAACAGGAGGAGCTGGAAGCCATTGCACAGCAGGAAAACTATGATAGTTGCCATCATGGAAACATGGTGGATGAATTCTTGATAGGTTGAGGCCAACTGTTCAACAAGGCCAAGTGCCAGTTCCAGCACTTGGGTCATAACAACCCCATGCAGGCTTGGGGAAGAGTGGCTGGAACGATGCCTGTTGAGAAAAGAACCTGGGGATGCTGGTCAACAGCCAACTGAACATGAGCCAGCAGAGTGCCCAGGTGGCCAAGAAGGCCAATGGCATCATGGCCTATATCAGGAATAGTGTGGCCAGCAGGACCAGGGCAGTGATTGTCCCTCTATGCTCGGCACTGGTGAGGCTGCACCTCAAATCCTGTGTTCAGTTCTGGGCCCCTCACAAGAAGGACACTGAGGTGCTGGAGTGTGTCCAGAGAAGGGCAACAGAGCAGGTGAAGGGGCTGGAGCACAAGTCTTGGGAGAAGTGGCTGAGTGAGTTGGGGTTGTTCAGTCTGGAGAAAAGAAGGCTTGGGGAGGTCTTATTCTCTCTACAACTACCTGAAAGGAGGTTGTAGTGAGGTGGGAGTCGGTCTCTTCTCCCTGGTAACAAGTCATAGGACAAGGGGAAATGGCCTCAGGTTGAGCCAGGGAAGGTTTTGATTGAATGCTGGGAAAAGTTTCTTCTCTGAAAGGGTTGTCAAACATTGGAACAGGCTGCCCAGGGCAGTGGTTAATTTACCACCCCTGGAGGTATTTAAAAGACATGTAGATATGGCACTTAGAAAGACAGTTTAGTGATGGACTCTGCAGTGTAAGGCTAAGAGTTGGACTTGATGATCTTATAGGTCTTTTCAAACCTAAACAATTCCATGATTCTATTTAATGATTCTCAGATTTTATCTTCCTATTCCTGTGGAATTACACATAAGAGAAATGTCTTTCTTAAACTATGTCCTTAAAGCAAAGATACTGCTGAACTGATCTGAAGCAATGCACGCTGGCACTGATTTACCTGGACTATTACCAGAACCACAATCTTCACACTTATAGGTCTTGGAATAAAATCCTGCTTCATATCTCTGCCAATATGTGTCTGGCATATTTTTGCCCTGTGCCTAGCTGGGTCTGGCTATTGCTATCAGCTTTATCTATTAAGCACTTAAGTATTCTACAAATAACAAAAGAAGAGGTATAATAGAGCTAGTTCTTTTTCTTATTATTAATATGTTCGATCTTTCATAGGAAAAATTCAAAGTTTATTGAACCGAAGGGACTTTATGACTGCAAATCTTTTAACACTTACTTCTTTCACGAACCACTGGCAAAAGGCAGGGCCAATCCACTCTCTTGCATGAATCCCACAGTCTATCCAAACAGCTTTCTTGTAGGGCCATGATCTTTTACCTAACTTGAAGCGTGAATATTCACAAAATATCAATAGATCTCAAAACATCAGTGAAACACAATAATGAGAAAATAACAGAATATGAGAAACACTAAACCACTTTGAATTTACTCATCTAAAGGAACATAAATTTATTGTTTTCAAAGGTATGGCCAAGATAATGTTACGCACGTATGCCAAGACAATAAGGCTGATCTATGGGAAAAAAAAAAAAAGAAAGGAGAAGTGAGATCCCTCAATTCCTCTTTTATGAGGAATGATATCCTTAAATATCACATGGAGTAGGGTGAGGAATAATAACACTACAGGAATAGCCTGATGAAGAATCAAATTTTCAGAACTCTTCAATGGCAGAGAAAAAGAAAATACATTGAAACTAAAATTTTTTTGTGTCTTGCTGACACACTCTAATTTGTGGTCCTAATCATGCAAGTTGGAAGCACACAGCCCTTAAATTTTGTCAGCAGCTAAAAGGGAATTGTATGTGGCACAGGCTGAAAAAGGCTCCAGAGTCCTCTGGGGTCCCTCTCCAGCATAACTGCTCTCCTAGTTGTCTATAAACACAAAGCTTTCCAATCCCCTTAAATCCAAATCCTGCTAATTGAACTTGTCCTGTAATCTATCTTCATGTATATCCAGTCCAAGTAAATAGGATTTGGCTTTTAGTTTTCTATCTTTTTTTTTTTTTCTTCATTGAAGATGACATTCAGAGAGACACTTAGATCTTAGCAACCTATCCTTAGGAAATGCTGTTAAGCTGCATCTCTGGTGTATAGGCTTTAACACAAATAACAAAGTGTCTGTCCCTGATTCCAGACTTTAGTCTGATTAATGACTATTTAATCTTTACCTTGAGTACATACAGTGGTCTCCCTTCATAGGATTTTCCAACAGAGAACATCTGAACAAGATCTGAATGAGTTCTATTCAGATGATGCATCCAGTCCTGGATCTGCAAATACAGAAATGAATCATTGCTTCAGTCTTTGCATTTCATGAAAAGCAACTGTAATACATTTATTAATCTCAGCTCTCAATTTTTGGATTTTCCTGTAGTTTTTATTTTTGTCTTTTTTGTTTGTTAGCTTTGCTTGTTAGTTTGTTTATTTGTTTTTTGGACACTATTATTTGTCTCTTATAGCTCTATTGCCAGAGTCTGGATGCAGCCTTCAATCACATGATATTTTTTTTCTCATTTCAATGTTGGATATTACTGGAATGCATTAGCTGTCCATCAAAAATCTGGGGATGGGGCTAGTCCACCATTCTCACTAAATACTAATGGAACAAAGAAAGAAGTTCCCTGATTCTGCCTGCCAGAACACAGAATGGCAAACAGATTGATTTGCAGGATTCAATGGTACCTGCAATATTTGTTTCACAGGCATCAGACCTTCCTGAGGTGCAGCACTCTCCATGCCCAGTCTAGTGACTTTGCTTTGGTGCAAACTGAAACTGTGTATGTGAGCAGACAGGAATCAACAGAAATTATTTACCCAGCCACCATCTGGGGTAGTTTAACATGAATTTGTATCTATGTATTTTTAAGTATTTGTGCCTGTTGTGCAAATACTTAAGCATTTGTTCACATCACTTAAAAGACTCAGTGTGACTAATCACTCACTAAAATCTCTTATTCCACTGGAGTAAAAGACCTACTTAAAAAAAAGAAGTCATAAGCTGTCAGAAATAGTTACATGTAAAGATAAACCTTGAATACGTATACTAAAATACATATATTTTCAAGAAGGTGCCTATTTTTGAAGAAGAAACACTTAGATCACTTCTGAAGATGATCAAGTAACCAGAACTTACAGAGAGACTGTAGTAGATAAGAGGAACAATATGAATTTTCACGTACTTCTTCCAGGGAGTGATACACTTCGTAGTTGTACCCAGAGAGGGACCTTCGATTCCTGTATGACCTCAGTCCAGTTTGGTTTTCTACTGCTTTCTGTAGGTCTGATATGAGAATCCTAAGCAAAAAAGAGAGCAGTATTACTGAAAATGTAGTAGAACACACAAGCTAAATCAGAACAACAATCACATTGAGAAGAAATATAGCAGGAGTTAAACCATTCTGACTTTACTTCATCTGTTATACTTTGACAATAGTGCTTCAGGCTCGTTTGAATGTAAGCTGCCAAATAAATAGCCCAACTGCTTTGAAATATAACAGTGCTTTCAAAAACACAATGAGCTTGTTAACGACTAAAACAGGATGATGTAAATAATGTAGCCAGTGTGAAGAAGCAACCACTTTCATTTGTTTATGGAGCAGCATTTGCTGTCTTCTTTTATAATCCAGTTATATTATGTGATCATGGATCTTCAAAAACTGATTTCAAACCATTTAAAAATCTTTTTAGGCTTAGAAAGACATGCACATACTATTTTTCTGGCATGGAACATTACATATAGTTACAAGTTGTAGAGGCAAAACAAAAAAAAGAAGAACATGGCGGCATTATCATTCTGTCTAAACCACAAAAAACAGCAAACAAAAATTCATCAGTGTGTTTTGTTGTTCACATTATCTACACTGCAAAAGTTGTTTGCCAGTTGTGTTAAAATAACTCGGGAAAACCACGAAACAATACCAAATGGAAATTAAATATACTTCCATAAAATGTGAAAGGTTCTTTGCATTAAGAGTAAAATGCAGAAAGAGTTGTGTAAGTGGAAGTATTTCCTGGTTTATGGCAAAAATAAATAATGAGACAAACATAAAAATATAGCAAACATCTAAAAATAATTATAAAGAAGAAGCTGGAGCATCTATCCATTCCACGAGGCAGTAGCAGGATCTGGGAATATTGTCACTGACATCAGTAACAACATGACTGTAAAACTGAGTCAATTCTTGTATGCCAACTTCTCCTAAAGCATGGCAGTATGTCATCACCATATCACTAATTCATCATTCCTGTGAAATGATAGTGACATTCAACCTTTTAAATTTTCATAGGCATCAGCTGCATTGATACAAAAAAGATGGAAATAAATGGCATTTACTCTGCTCCTAACTCAGGTGTGCGGCAGGTACCGCAAACATAATAGGTCTATCTACATGTAATATCAAAGTAAAGGTTATTCCTGTCTTCAAATGCATTAGTGAAGTAGTTGTATAATTTGGAATTACATTGTTCTACATCAGCAACATTCATTAAGCAAACTAAAGAATTATGGTCTTGACTTGCAAAGTACTATATATACTATAAGACCAGTACTGTAATGCCTGTAATTAGATTAAAGGGGTGCTTTTATTCAAGTTATTAAGACATTTAGTATTAAAAAAAAAATACTTGACTGCTTTGTAGAATTCTGATTAGTGTAAGTGGCTACCAGAATCAAGCTCTGTTTGTTCACTTTTAAAATAATACATTTAATTTCTTAACTCCTGATTGTTAATGCATCTGTACTCTACATGAGATTTGATAATATTTCTTTACTCTTAAGTGACTGTGTACTTTGTGTGCATATAATAGAAAGGCTCCTAAGTCTCTCAGGTTTTAGGGCAACCTAAGTGGCTTCTTTAACAGAAAACTTATAACTGAAGCAGCTTGGTGCAAAGTGAGTTTATCTGATGCCTGGCTTGTTTTCATGACCATCTGGTCAAGAAGTCAAGCCTTGAGTCAGATAAGCCTGTTTTACAGACAAGTACTGGTCACTTGGTTTATTATTACGAATGCTTAATGCTTCCTAACTTTAGAAATTTGTCACAATTTAAGCAAGCATCAGGCTGGAATTTTAGCTGGCCTTTGCCTTGGATTTTCCAGTTCAAAAAGGGATGTAGCAATTTTAACTCCTTTGCAGAGTGCGTAGAAATTAAATAATAATTAAAAAAAAAACATTATGAAAACCAGCCACGTGAAAAGGAGCTGTACAAAGTCTTGCTTGTGGAGCAGCCCTTCAGCTCAGTGGCTGTGCCTGGTTACCCTGCTCTCCCTGACTGTAGCTGTTGTTGGTTTTTTGGCAAATCCTCCTGGCTCTTGTGGAGTTACAGATCTCAGGAGGTTCATCAGGAATAGCACATGCTTGTAGAGACTTTGAAGGGTTTTGCTTCTGATGGCTGGGACCATCTGAGATGGGCAGCAGGGGGATGAAGAGGGAGAGCAAAAGAAAAATCTGGACCTGACAAAATGCTGCCCAGTTTCCTTCTAAGTGCACGTAACTTGTGCGCCAAAAGTCAGAGGGGAGATTTTTCCCTGTGAAAGATTAATGCAATGTTGTCATAGTATTTGCACCATGTTGTTTCAGGTAAGCTGAAGAGACCCTTTGCCCTGTCAGTTCTTTCCCTTGCATGCTCTGCTCTGCAACCCAAGTAGAGGTCTTCAAGTACAGTGTTTATAACACATATAAAATGGCCTTCTGTCATTTCATTAAAAGTGATTAATGTGACCAGGAACAGCAGCAGACGTGAATACATCTGCTGGGGCACAGTAATTAGGGGACTTTTTTTTATAAGCACAGGAAAACAATTACAGAAATCCCCATCTCACTTTTAAACATAAACAAAACTGAGGGGTGTTGATGACACATGAAAGTCACTCTGAACTTCAGCTATTGAGGTTGTGTAATTAATCTTCTTGTATTTGTTTCTGTATTTTTAGAACAACAAATTTATAAGAGACCATTGTTATAATAAAAATGGAATTCTGATCAGTACTACATACCTACATACATACACATACAGTATGATTTGCACCATCCTTTCCTCACTGAGAAATAAACAAAAATACCCTCATGTAGCTCTTTATTCAGTAAATATTTGAGAATTCAAATAACTCATCACTTGATTATTCAGATGCTTAGGCATCTCACTGAAAATTCTTTAATGACAAGATCATTACTCTTGTCCAGTGTATCATAATGACAAATATGAAAGGATAAGTACACTTCAAAATTGTCTTGAATTTTTTTAAGGAACACTATAAACAATATGTGATCCTTAGCGTGTATGTATTTATGCCATATGACTTGTGTTGGGCCACTAGGATTGGAGAGTAATAGAACTAGTGTGTTCCTGTATAGTTGATGAAGAAGGCTTGCCTCTGTGTTTGCAGCACACTCGTAAATAAACCTTGCTCCTGCTCAGTACAGAGAGAGGCGAAGCAGGCTGTAGAATTAGTAATTACCATCCCTCTCTTAACAGATGTGATTTCACATACATTGAAAACACTTCAGCTTGACTCCAAAGGAGGACATTTAATTAAAGCTGCCTGCCTGTGGGAGATTTTCTGTTCTCCCATTAAAACGGTTGTTTTCTTGGCAGTGCCAAGTTGTCTGCCAGTCTAATTGCTGTGGTGTGGAATGTATTCCCAAGCACACTTGGCGTGGTAGAGGCAGACCTGCCTCAAAGGCCAGATCTCTGGAGCAAGGCACAGCAAGTGAAGCACAGGCTTACGTGTAGTGGATGTTTGCTTGCTGGAGGTAGGGCAGCAGGCTTCGGGTCGTGTTCTGCGGTACTCGCACGTCAGTGACCGTGCCCTCGACGATGTGGAAGGGGCTGCTGGGCTGCCACAAGTCCACCTGTAGTGCAGGAACCAACCTGTAATTCATACGCATTCAGTGTAGGTGGGGAAATCCAGGAGATGGCACGCTTGAAGGGATGTAGGCAAACACCTTGGGCATGATACAGACAGTAAACTTGCACTGGCTGGTCCAGCTTGACATCTATACTAATGGAGCAGATTTTGAGGAATGATTGCATCCAGTTTACCACAACTCTCATGGGAGATTTGCCAATGGGAAGAGAAAACAGTTTCCAGAATATGCCTCCTCAAATAGTTTGGAATAAAAGCTACTTCCAGCTTCATGCACTTCCTTAGACTACTATACATTCCCTATGTCCTATGGAGTCCGTGAGTCTCTTTTATTTCATTAGGCATTTTCTGTGTTCATTGGGGCAGTAAAAGAATGCTAAAGAGATATAGAAGGCATAGCAGATACCACTGTTGTTTACAAAGTGTTCCCAAGCTTCATTCTTGATAATGAGCAGATCAGAGGTCAGTAACAGGCCACCAATACCATGAATACCCAAATTTTATATGAGAAGTCAAAGTAACAGGATTAAGATAACCAAATCATTACAATCTTATAAAAAATGATAGCTGCTGAACGATACCACTATTATTATTGTACTACCCCATCTGCCCACATCTGAGGGATGTTTCTTGTCCATTTTTACATCCTTTTGTTTCCAAATCTGAAATACACTTGGAAATTCTAGCCTAAGACATGCATGAATTTTCAAAAAAGCAAGGAAGTTTACAAACAGGGGTTTGAAAATTAGTGTTCTACACCCTGTAGTAAAATAGTGTAGGATGCACATACTCTACAGCAGGGGTAAAAACAATTCCTCCTCAGCCAGTGTGAGGACAGTGGCAAGAACAAAAGTTAACAAATCTCTTCCCAGAGCTGTTGGATAGTCCCAGGAGACTATAAATGGGAATTTCAGCAATCGTCTCTGTATCAATGTGATAAATATACATGTCAGGATCCACAGGCTTAAAAAATATATGTTTGTGAGCTGAATACAAGGAATGGACTACCATGTCCACATATGTCTTAAAGAGAATTTAAAAATAATTAATATTTGATAAAAGTCTTTTGAAGTTTATTGCATTCAGCTGTGCCAGGCTGAACTGATGGAAGTCATTAATACAGCTCGTGAGTGTCCACTGCTTTCCAGGTTTCTAAGAAGGTTTTTGTAATCTGCATTTTAAAAGCTCCTGACTACTGTGCCTTACAAGCTATTTTTGAAATATCAAATGCATTTCACCTGGTCTTGCTATAAACTCATTTGTGAGGGGAGTACAATCTTGAAACAAGGGTTTAAATCTCACCATTTCTCAAATGGTTGTGATTAAGAATATTCTGATTACCAAGAGGTCGTCTGACACTGAACCTGATGGTAACACATACAGCAATAGTGACCTCAGTCCAGTTAATCCACTTAAATGCCTGCTACTTTGGAAGCAGCCAAACTGAAACACAGTAGCAGCCTCTTCTAGTTCCTGCCAAAACCACTCTTTGTTTCACGCTGCCACAATATGGTCCATGGATCCGAGTGACAGTGGTGGGTGGGCGCAGCATCTTTTCAAGTCTAACACCAGGACTGGCAAAGTTCACAGGGCTTGTGAGGCTGACAGCAGCTATGACAGATGGTCAGTAGAAACCAAACTCATGAATTAAATGGTGCTAAATGCTACTTATAAATAAATATCTTCTCACTGTGCTAACACCTTATGTTTGTTAGTTTATCTGTCTTTCATATTTTGATACATTAGAGGCACCCAGTGAAATTCAACGTGGTTAATTTCCCACATGGTAATTAGAAATGTGCATTAGACTTTTAAGATTTATCCCTAGAAATGCGCATCAGAAAGGGTAAGTTTGTTTCTCTTGGAGCAACAGTGTATCAATCAGCTTGAGCCATGTTTATAAAAATAACAACAAATTGTTACACACAAGCTAACAGCAACCAAAAGGCAGTATCCAAGCACATAAAACTGTAATAGAAAAATGAAAAAAAAATTCATACTTCAGATACACCTGAAACTCGTCTTTGTTCTTGGCAGTTACTCAGGATTTATTTTAGAGAAATTCTCCATCATTGTGGAGGGGATAAACCAACCAATATTCACACCATTAGTTATAACATCACCAAGCTTTTTAATTTATGAGGCATTCTAATTATTCCTCACATTACTGGCTACAAGTGAATATCAGAAGCAGAAGCAATCTTCATGGAATCAGTGGCATATTGCACACCAGTATTCTCTTTTGGTGAAAATGAAGTATTTCACTCCTGGAATTGTCCTGGAAGTGAGACAAAAAAATCCCATATTTAGAATGCAAATGATTCCACTCCAGCTCATTTCCCTATTAGGCTTCATTTGACTCCCACTTTTCTTTCTTTGCAATGTAAACAAAGCATTCAGTGCTCCTCTGAGAGATGTTACCTGTTCTGTTCACAGTACTTCAATTGCTGACTTGATTTTGCCTTATAAAGCATATAACAAGAAACACATTTCTCCAACAGACATCTTATTTATATTGCAGCCTTCAGCTTGTCCTTGGTGTGACATAGAGATAGTGCATGAAAACTAACAAATAGAAGATGGATTTCAGGGCAGGCATGCTTGGACTGAGCAAATCCAACTATCCTTTACTCACTGTCATCTTCAGGAGACTTCATCATTGCATCTCCCATGGATACCGAGGGTCTCATAGGAGTCATTCCTCTTCTTTTAGCATCATTCTGCTCACAGTTATGCCTTGGATTTCCACTCTGGGCTCTGCTGGATAGTGAGTGGTAGTGATACTAATTGCTATCCTATCCTCTTTACTATCTGTGATGTCGTGGTGTTATCCCCACACATTATACATTAGCTGTTATACAGTATTATGAATGGTGTACCAGTCAGTGCCAAAAGATATCTATTTGCTGTGTGGGTGGTAGGATTTGCTAGGTAGGAGGAAGATTCTCCAGCTACAAAACAAAGAGATGAAGAAATCCTACAAAACTCCCTGAACATACAGCAAAAAAATTGAACCTCAAAATCCATCTGGTATCTTGAGGCTAGAGGAAAAGCTATATGCTTAAGAGCATGTCTGCAAATATAAATACTCTCGTCTCCTTTACACATCTTATCCTGTCTTTCAGGAAGCAGGTTGCCTTTAAAAGGTCTTGGGATGTTTTATGCCTTAAATATAATAAGCAGAGCCCATTCAAGATTTTTCAGCATGTCCAGAGTTGGGACCAGGAGACCAATTACTCAGCACCTGCCACTGCATACAAGTGCAAGTGTGACTATGGGTAGCTGTTCTCAGGAACAGCAGTGCACCAGTGTCCAGTGAATGCTCTTTCCCAGAATCCCACTGGAGGAATGAGCATCTTCACCAGCTTTCTATGAGAAGAAACGTCATATAAAAGAATATGGGTTGCTCTCTTTTCTCAAGGGATTTAAGCATATTATTGCTTTATTAAACCAAGAAAGTATAAGAGATTATTAATTGTGACTACATAAGTAAGCATTCCTTTTTATCTTCCCATTCTTTTTTCAACCTCACTCATCCCATAGAAGACCCTCTGGTTCAACTTGTTCTTAGAAAAGCCAAGTTTCTTTTTAGGCAGTTTCTCTTTAAACCGAGGTGTTAAAGACAGCTCAAAAATATAAATGCATCACATTTTACCTGGACACCTTCCAAGGTACAGCAACCCTCTCATTAGTCATGTCTCTAAGTTTTGGCCAGTACAGTGTTGAAAAGTCAGCACAAGGCAAAGAGACAAATATTTTAAATAGATTTGGGAGCTGAACTAATAGAATTCAGAATTTTATTCCAAAGTTTAAAATTATGCAAATAATTTTGAAGAATACAAACACTTTGTTGATATAATGCTACATGTTACAAATGGTGTACAGAAAACTCTGTTGCCCTGCCAAGACAGAAACCAGAACAGGGAGTTTTTCTTCACTGGTTCAGATTTTCCTCCTGCTTATTCCATGCCTGTGTAAAGAGAGTCTAAGAAGAAAAGAGTCTCCCTGCTTTTCTCCATAAACCCTCTCATGGCTACATAAATCCCACAGTCTTTTTTTTTTTTTTTTTTTTTCAAGTCACTGAAATAAATCCCCAGCTTCTTTAGACCACAGGGCTTAGTCCAGCCTTTGTAATTAAAGGCATTTTCTTGGGCAGTAGCCTCCAGTTGTCCCTCACTACCCTTTCATAAGCAGATATTTAATTTCTTCATCCATTTATCCTGAAAGGAAGATGCTTAGTGCTCTCATCAGGTCTGCAGTTGTGTATCAATCAGAAGAGATGACTGATGCTTGTCATAAAAATAACTAGAATAACTTTGCCATAACTTATATTTAATATCTGGAGAAAATTGTTCATATGATTTCTCTGTGTTATACCCCATGAAAACAGTAATTTTGCTATGCTTTATTACCTAGAAATTCCAGTTTTTACTTTTACTGAGTTGTATGTAGCAATTCATGTGCCAAAGCTGGCCTTGTCCTTCATATCACTAGGAATGGATTTCTTTGAGAAATGCTGTCATCTGTAAAGTTCAGAATATAATTATTGTTATGATGCCATCAGCTGAAATGGCTTGGCATTTCTGAGCCTCTTGTGAAAGGGAATGTGCAGTCAATAATGCAAGCAGTGACAGTTTGCTCATGGACTCTCTCAGGAAGTGTGGGTTCCCCATTTGCATCCATATGCTCACATATAGACACATGAACACCCTAAGCAGTCCTAAAACTCATTAAATATGTTTTCAATTATAAATCCGATAGTAGGAGGTAGAGAGTAGAAGAAGTAGAAACTGCTCTGGTTTCACTGATGTCATCAAAAGTCTGACTGAGTATTCATCACATAACACACAAGAGGCAGAGTCACATGCATGTATATACATAAACACCCCTTGCATGCACATGCACAGTATGCAACAGAATTTTAGGCTTCTGTTGGTACATTTGAAAAGAAACAAGCAAGGAAGAATGACTCCTGTTCACTTTGACATTGGTGGATAATTATAGCTGTGCCGTAGTTCACATGGAAAGAGCAGAACTGCTTCTCCGTAATGCCTTCACCCTTAAAAATGTTTTCAGGATCAGGACTTTCATCCTCACTTGCTCCTGCCAATTAAGGAACTTAATTGATAGTCCTGATTGCAAATCTCCTTCAGCTGCCCTTTACGTGCTGCAAAGTGGTCCAGAGGCAATTCAGTGTGGGATTCCCTGTGCTTTCTAAAAGGACTTAAAAGGCAGTCCTACTGCAAAGTAATTTAGGTTTCTGACTGAGCACAGTAGACATTTAACTGGCTCTAACTTTTCCAAATTTATTTGCTCTTCAGTGAGGCTGGTAAGGGTAATTGTGCCAATAAATCAGGATTGATTCATGGGATTGCAGCAAACATAACACTGGCAGGGACAGAACACGAACAATGCACAGCTTGAAGTTTTGAGTTTTGTAGATCTTTGTGGAACTATAACAAAATAATGGTCTTGCCCTCTACTTACACTGGTATAATTTTACACAGGGCTGTACACTGAAAAGAACCTGTAGGCTATTCCTCAAGAGACTGACTGAGATAAAAATCATATTCAGTTATAAGGTAACTGAATGTCCGTTCTTACAAGTACAGATGCCACTGGGTTAAGTATATTTGAAAGATGGGAAAGAGTGTTTAACAGACTCATTAAAAAACATGCAGCCAAACCCATATTTTGTTTCTTATTAAACTATTTATAGCTTCATTCATTTTGTAGTTGTTTCTGCACTGCATGAGAAATAGAAGGATAATAGTGAATGGGGTAACATCAGATTGGTGACCTGTCACTAGTGAGATTCCATAGGGCTCCATCCTAGGCCCTGTGCTCTTCAACATCTTTATAAATGACTTGGATGCAGGACTGGAAGGGATACTCAGCAAGTCTGCAGATGATACAAAACTGGGAGGAGCTGTTGACTCCCTTGAAGGCAGGGAGGCTCTGCAGAGAGACCTCAGCAGATTAGAGGACTGGGAAGTCCCCAGCCATATGGAATTCAACAAGGGAAAGTGCCATATTCTGCAGCTGGGATGGGACAACACTGGATGTTCATTTGTACAGACTGGATGAGATGGTGGAAAGCAGTGCCATGGAAACGAGTCTGGGGGTCCTTGTTGAGGGCAAGTTGAATATGAGTCAGCAGTGCCCTGGCAGCCAGGAGGGCCAAGAGTGTTCTGGGGGGCATCAGGCAAAGCATCACCAGCCTGTCGAGGGAGATGATTGCCCTGCTTTGCTCTGCACTGGGGCAGCCTCACCTTGAATATTGTGTGCAGTTTTGGGCACTGCAATAGAAGAAAGACAGTAAGCTATTAGGGACCATCCAAAGGAGGGCAATGAAGATGGTGAGGGGCTCTGAGGGGAAGCCATTTGAGGAGTGGCTGAGGTCACTTGGTCTGTTCAGCCTGCAGAAGAGGAGACTGAGGGGAGACCTCATTGCAGTTACAACTTCCTTGTGAGGGGAAGAGGAGGGACAGGCACTGATCTCTTCTCTGGGGTGACCAGTGACGGAACCTGAGGGAATGGCCTGAAGTTGTGTCGGGGAGGTTTAGGTTGGATATTAGAAAAAGTTTCCTCACCCAGAGGGTAGTTGGGCAATGAACAGGTTCCCCAGGGAAGTGGTCACAGCACGAAGTCTGACAGAGCTCAAGAAGCTTATAGAATAGTAAGCCCTGGGTTTGATCCTGCTCCAATCAGGGCTGTGCTGATGACTTTGCTGAGCTTGGGCTCAGGCTTCCTCAGAGGAAGCAGGTTCCTCCCATCTCAGAAAGCCCATGTTTTCTATATCTTGTGAGAACAATACACTCACTATCTTGGCTCTTTTCTATCTTGCACCTTCCTACTGAAGTTTTTCTGGAACAACATTTTCCTTCTCAGCCTGACAAGTGGTTTCCAAACATACCTTCTGATATACTGATGAATACCCTTTGCTGTCACCTGATGTTCTTTCTATATCTGAAATAGTCTATTCATATCTGACTGGAACTCTAACTATGAATTAGGGTAAAATCTGGACTGAAAACTAAAGCACCTTGCTATATAGATATATTTGGTATATGTGCAAAGTAAAATGCATAGCCTTGGCCACTGAGCTAGTTCTTTCCTTCTGCAAAATAAGATTAGCTCCACTTGGGTGGACAGGCTTTCTTACTGCATTTTCAGATGGGCTTTTGTCCTCTGAAGTCTTTTTAAGCATTTTCCTGTGGAGGTGTAAGCTATCAGATTTATAGCCAAGTGATCCTTTTCCCCCATGAGACATTTTTTTCTGATTCTCTGAACTGCAGTGACAGAATCAATTCAGGGATTACAATGGATAAGCAGCTGCTGTAAGGACTAGAAAACAAACAAGACTTCAAGGCCTGCTAGGCTGGCTCCTCCCAGAGCTGAAGAAGTGCCTGGCTGTGCCCAGGAATTTCTTTTGTTAAAACTACTGAAGAATGAGTGGTCTAACTCTATTATGCCAGGAATGTTCACAGAGCAGTAGGTTCTTTGCTACCTATACAAACAGTCCTGATCCCAGTCAGGCGTTAAGTGATAAAAAGTGCTTGTAGACCATGGATGGAGTAGAACTTATCAGTCAAGGCTCAAATGAAGTGCTGCTTCAAAAATAACACTTACAAAGGAAAATTCCAGGGCAGATAATCAGAATCTGCTGGGTCTGAAGACCCAAGTAAATTCCTGTTTTTTGCAAAGCACTTGGGAATGTGACATTTGCTTCTGTCCATCAGGTCCAACAGAATTAAAACCATGAAAGGGTGCATAAATCAGTGACAGGCTCCTCAAATTGTCTTCTAAACAAGAAAGAGCATGGGGGAATAGCCAGTCATTGGAGAGGCATACAAGACAGAGTGACAACAGATAAACAAAAGGAGTCCTGGGAGACAGAGAGCAGGTAGGAATACTCAGGTCACTGTGGTACTACCATCCCAAATATTTCTCTTTCATTTGTTGATTACTGTCATAATTTGCAAATGATTAGTGTGGAACTGTGAGCCTGCAAAAATATATTTCTGGTCTTAAACAAAAAGATATTTCTGTTCAGGATCAAAGATTTCTCGCATATCTTTAAAAAGATAAAGTATTTATAAGAGCAAAGGACTGCAAGAGAAAAATCTACAATTTGAGATTGATGCCTGTGACGGCATTACAGCAGCAGCCAATCAAAAAATTGGGACAGTGCTCTATAGCTAGAAAAATAAATAAATCCATGAGTTTGCACGTGAATTGCCAAAGAATTTGCTGCATTTAATTAATTACAACCATATGAAAATGTTTCTCAAAACTGCTATGCAATATACTCATCATCTTACATGAATGTCAGTGGAGGAGCTCCACAGTCATTTAGCCCTGTCATACTCACCATCCTATTTACCTCAGTGGCCTTTAGCACCTAAAGGTGTTCAAGGATGTGGGGTGATGCTGCTGGTGGGAAGCAGGTACCGGGGTCTTATTTTTCCTCCCCAGAGAAACTGAAAGGAATGATGTAGGAACATGCTGGAGACAAGAGTATGTATGCATGTATGCATACTGATGGCATCTCCCAGCTGCTACAACCTCTGTCAGTGAAAAGTAGAAACTGCCATCTCCTGCCTTGAAAGAGAATATGACTCTGTTCCCCACCTGCCACATTTTTTACAGCATCAGCCACATGTTGCTCTAAGAAAGAGTTGCATACAAGCAGTGCATGATGCACAAGCTTTCTGAGAACTTTCTCTGGAGAGGTGGTGGCACTGTGGTCCTAGAGTGTGAGGCTGGTGCTGGCAGTGCAGGGGACCCTGCTTGGCCCGGCTGAGACATGAGGGATCAGGGCCAGAGCCACCTCCTGCTGCTTTGGGGCTGGGATACAGTTGATCAGACTCAGTGTATTTAGGCTTCTTTATAGCTTCTTTACTGTGGATGAGTTTATTGGTTGAACACATGCAAGTTCAAGCAATTTCACAGAACTAACAGCTAACAAATTTTAATCTGTAGAGCTGGCTATTTTTACTGGCAGTGCAGGTCTACATGCTATGTTTATCCCACCAGGGAAAAAAAGCAATATTCCGTCACCTAAAAGTTAACAGAACCAGCCAATGAAGGAATTAATTTATAATAATGATTAATAACAAAGCACTGTAGGCAATGGAGCTACAGACTAAAACTAATTTGTGGAAATTACTCAGCAAGTGATTATGACTAATGTGATTTGCCTTTGGGCAATTCATAAAAAAAAAGTTAAATGTGTGGAATGAAACATTCATTATCCATTATTCCCTCAGTACAGGCAATGGCATTCATACTGTAGCAGAGCCTATACACTTCAAGCAGATTTCAGGGGTTTACTGCACTAAGAATTATATGGATTCTTTTTTCTTTCCTTGAAAAAAAGAAGGGGCAAATATCCCTCCTAAGGAGCTCCAGATGCTAAGTTTAAAAAGTCCTGAGGGATTACAAGTCGTGTAAAAGTGTGTGAGTTAACCTTGCAGCTTAAGTATTGGTAGAAGAGCAGTCCTGTTTGAGATCAAGAGGTTTCCTCAGAAATAAAACACCCCTGAGTAGTCACTCAACCCCTTAGATGAATTTTCTTGCTTATGCTGTATCTCGACTGCCACTGCTGCCGAAGCTGATCACTGTGGGCATATTCTAAGATACTTCTTATGCATCAAGACATAGAGAAAGTGATCCTTCAAGGATGTCTCAGTGTAAGTTTCTGTAAATGCACATTCAGGAAAGCATTCCCTTTATGTTGGATACCCTTACCAAAAGGGACGGACTTTGCAGCATTGGCTTCTGCATGGCAAAAGGCAGAGCTCTCACCACTTCTTTCCCCACTGCCCCGGTGTTTCTTTTGGAAAGCAAACAGCTAGAGCAGACTGTAAATGACAAAATCTACTCAGGAAAAATCATTAGTAAGGGCAGTCATTAAGACTGGCAGATAAAACGAGCGAAAAGATGCACTGCTGTTCTTTCCAGTGCCCATTTATTTTCTTCATGTTTGTTTTCCCTTTGTCCAAATCAGTGAGCAATAAGAAAGGGTATCTTTGCATTTGCTTTATTTTCTGCCTGACACCAAAATTCATTGCTTTGTAATAGAATGACCAGTATAATTTTCTCAAACTTCTTTGTGATAAAGCCCTTCGGAAGGATATGCTCATTTGAACTGAGGGGAGAGGAGATTTCCATTTAATTCTTTGGATTATGAAAGGTAGGCCAGAGAGAAAGGCTAAGTCACTCTGCCTTCAAGTGTGAATTTAAAGGCAGAAGGACATAGCTGAAATGAACACAGAACACTATAGGTAAAGCTCCCTCCACCAGACACAGTGAGGAAAAAACCTGGGAAGCTCTTTCCCTTATCAGAACAGATATTCTGTTGTATGCAAAGAAATCCTGCAACAAGAATACAATCCATTTGTGCAGAATTTACTCAGTGTTTGCACCATCCTGGGAATTTATTCAAAATATTTACGTTGTGCATGGTTCCCTCTGGGTGTGAACTGGGCTCCCCAAAGGACTTTTGCACAGTAATTCCTATGTTTTTGGGGGATTAGCTAATGTGGACCTAATCCTGATTTCACTAGAGAGTGTAACTTTTTGTACCTTTGAAATACATCTCAGCCCTAATAGACAAACTTGCCTGAGTAGAGAAACAGGCCTGAATTGAAACCCAAGTGCAGGTGTCCTTCTCATTTCATGAACAAAAGTGATATAATTTTTATTTTCACTGACTTTTCTTGTTCTTATAATACTGTCAATAGAGGATACTATGAGGCTATATCACAACTCAGGCTGAAAACTGAAATTTGCTCAACACTGAGTAACACAACAGAAGGATCCCATGACTTGAAAGGATCCTGGTTCCATCTTTATTTTTCCCTTGGGGAGCAGAACATGTGAGTAATATAACAGGTTGATATTAATTTACTTGCTTAAATCAGAATGGATTCAAAGGAGATGTGCCTTAAACAAATTTTGATTTTCTGACTCAAAAACGAAAGAATCTGAAGCGCAGTCCTTGTAATTATATAGCAATTTGTATATCTCTGTTGACACTCCTGTTCATATCTCTAATGTCTGTCAGGCATACTGTGCTAAGACAGCAACAGGATTCTATCTGAGTTTTGTTTTGTAGCTTATTTTGCACTATCGGGCTTTTTTAAAATTTTCTCCTGAACACATAATTAGCATTGTGTTTAAAGACTTACAGTCTTACTGTCTCTTGAATTTTCAACTCTGGAAGTCTAAGGGCAGGAGAAGGACAGAGGAGACTTGACATGGAGAGTTAAAAATTGCACAGCTCTAAATACATGGTTCCTCTGAGGAGCTGATGACTTGCAGCCACTATGGACTTCTGCTACTATTGTAAGGACTTGGCACCTCTGAGGAATGTCCTTGTTGATCCACTTCTTCATGAGGGAATAACCTGAGATTTTTTTTTTTTTTTGTGGGGGGGGGAAGATGATAAGTAATATTAAACATATCCATGACTTGTTAGCCACTCAGGTGTCTCTTTCTGTCTGACTCCATGCAGATGAGCAGTGAAGCAGCTGCAGATGGAAGAGCCCTAAGACCTGACATGCAGCCAAACAGCCTATGTTTACACAACCAGGTGTCACTCTGTTCTCTCTTTTACTGAGTCTTCCCTTCTACCTCCTCATCTTAGTGCCTCAACAGAATCAATCACTTTCTAATTAGCTAGTCAGATTCCAATGCAGTTTGCCAAAATGTTATTATCCTGCTCTCAGAGTTATAGCATGTAATTATTTATTCAAGTTTCTACTGCTCCCACTTTGATGGAATTGGGTGAAGGAATCTCTTTCTGGGAGCCTAAGGGAGCTCTGTAATGAGAAACAGTTGCAGGAAGGTGAGTAACCCTTTTGCTTCGCAGGGTTTGCAATATGAGGAGAAAGGAAAAAACACATGTGCTCCCTCTTTATGTTCCAGCATTTAGGGGGAAGAAATTAATGCAAAAACCAGCTTCCACATGCATTTCTTGGGTTTATGGTTAGTTTGTTGTTTTTTTTTTTTTCTTAATTGGGAGTAAAACAATTAGCCTTTTTGGAGTGTTACAGTAACATTCACAGGTGAGGGTCAGGCCCTTAATAAGCAGTGTAGAAACAAATATAAGACAATATTCTTTAGGAAAGTTGGACATTACAATACCAAGTTCAGTAATACAAGGTATCATGACACTACCTCTGCTGACCATTGAAAGTTTTCATGCAACGTGTGCTCAGTTTGGGGTCTTGAGAATGGGATTTATAAAAGATAGCATCTTGAGTGGGGAATGAACTGAACATAGTGTTAAGAAATGCAGATGTGAAGAAGACAGCCTCAGTTTTCCTACTTACAGCTAGTAAGGTGTCAGTGTATTGACTGCAGGAGTATTCACAGCAGTAAGCCTTCTCCTGGGCTGAGATACCTAAGGGAGCTCTATCCTCCTTCTTAAAAAAAAGGTAGCAAGAAAGGTTTGTCATAATAGAAAGATGGAATGCTTTTCAGGAGGGTGTAAGAGCTCTTATAACATCTTCATTTTGGTTTATATGGTAGGTGGACAGAGGTTTGATTTATGTGTACCCCAGATGTTAACTACTAGACTAGGAAATTATGTGCACCTTCTTTTTTTCCTCACTGAGAACATAACCATTTACGTGAGATTTCAGCAACAGAGACAGAGATAAACCACAGACTGCCTAACAGTTTGCTGGAATCGAAGGCAGTGAGCAGCCCAAAGGTTTTGCATATGCTCCAAATACTTTGGTACAACTGGTGTTCTGCCGTGACCCAAAACTGTACGTCACAGGACCGGCAAAGTTACCAATTTGTTCCTTTGTCTATGCCAGCCAGACACAATAGAAGGCTTGAGTTTCTGTGCCAAATGACTTTAGCTTGTGCCTGTGGTGCCTATAAGGTTGCCCATCAAACTCCTTTATCTTCACAGGTACAGGGAGAAGCCAACTGTTGCCTGCTGGGGTCAAGCAAAGCATGAGCTAACACAGGGGAAGAGACAGAGCCTGGGAC
Organism: Pyrocephalus nanus; assembly: GCA_038380795.1. NCBI lineage: Eukaryota > Metazoa > Chordata > Aves > Passeriformes > Tyrannidae > Pyrocephalus > Pyrocephalus nanus. The sequence goes on from CM076261.1 coordinate 63,004,329, forward strand.
ACGTGCAACTCCTGGAACAAACTCAACATAGTGATCAATTTGTCACTTCCCTTGTTCTGCTCTGGTTAGGCTGTGTTTTGGCAACTATTATCAAGGCTCAGCCCTTTCCCTCTGTGCCTGGGGACAGCGCATGTGCATGGTGCAGTCCTTTCCACATTGCCGTAGGGGCCACAGACCTGGCTTACAGGCACTCCCCCATTCTCTAAGATAGTGGGCCATGCTGCTGTGGAAGGTTTGCCTCTGCCTTCTCTAGCTGTGCCTGCAAAGCAGCATGCTGCAGAGTGCTCCTATGCTGCACTGCTACAGTGGGAACATTACATTGGTATGTGCAGGAAAAGGCCAGGGAAGAAATATTTTGGTTTGTTAGTGAGTCTTGTAGACGCCCTCTCAACTGCCTCTAGAAAATTATTCTGCCAGAGAGATTCCCAAATTGAAGCCACTTCCTCTTCCATATTCCTGTGTGTGTTCATAACTTGAATTAACTCAGTGTTTTAAATAACACCATCAGGCAGATAATGAAGCATGCAACTACGGACGCTAGAAAGAAATGGAAGAGAGAAGAGAGCAAATTTGGAGTGTGGCTCCTATATTATATATTACTTTAGGGCAATAAGTGTTTCTTGTTAAAATTGTCAGGCATGATGAATCTAATTCTTATGCTATTTTATTGGGAAATTAGGAATTTAATGGGCAAAGGCTACTTTCCAGATTATAAAACAACTTGAAGTGCCAAGTGAAAGGCAAGTCAGTTGAAGACTACAGTCTTCAAGATCAGAAAAATAAGATGAAAATAATCAAACTCACCTTAAGCCTGTTGAATGCAGCCCTCAGGATCTGTGTTTCCCTCTTGCTCTCAGGAACAACTCGTATGACTTTATCACTGCCAATAACAGAACATTGAATTGATACTTTAGGGCTCTTTGCAGCAGCACAGTGTGATGGTAAATAGGTTCAGATAGCTACAATAATTGTGCTCTTTTTCAGCATCTGCAAAATGTCAGGTGAATTGGAACTCAGCTTTTAAACTTGGCACCTTGGATTATGCACTTCCATAGACATGATTTGCTCTTTATAGATCAGTGTCAGCTTGACCCTCCATTTCTATGTAAATGCTTTGTTCCTTCCTTCTAGGTTAAACCATTCAAGCTGACATCTTCCATACTGAGTATATCTGCCTCAGATCAAAACTACTATTTTTTTTTTTTCAAAGCAATTAATCTGTTTCCTAGGAAGAGATTAGGTAAGATACATTGCTTTTTCACATGTAAATCTTTAATGGGCTGTGAAAAGTCCAGTGTTCTTATGCATTGAAGAGGGGACAATTTTAGAAAAGAGTTGGTCTTCATATCGCAGCATGCCTTTTGCTTTATCCATTAAAGCTTGCACAAATTTAGTGAAGTAAATAGCTGCCCATACATGCTCAGAAGATTCCAAGTAATAGCAGCTGGTTTTGTTCACTTTCTTCAGCAAAAACTGAAATAGGGTAGGTTTAGATAAGATATTAGGAGGAAATTCTTTACTGTGAGGAGCACTAGAACTGGTTGTCCAGATAAATTGAGGAGGCCCTATACCTGGAATTGTTTGAGGCTAGGTTGGATAAGGCTCTGGGCAACCTGTTCTAGTGGAAAGCATTCCTGCCTGCAGTAGGGGCGCTGGAAATAAATTACTTTTAAGGCCACTTCCCACCCAAACCATTCAGTTGCTCTATGATCTTTGGCAAAGAGGAAACAGGAAAGTGAATGACCATTCAATGACCACCATCTATGCCATGAACTACGGGAGGCTGGAGACCACAGGAAATATAGCAGTTGATCCTGTAACTAAGACATCAGCCACAGATAAGAAGGCTGACCTGGCCAACGCTAATTCTGGAACTTTCCTACATTTTGAGGTTTTTAATTTGTACTTTTGATAATCCTCTTTCAAGAGACCTCAGAGGTCATGCATATCTTTATTTCTACAGTTCTATACACTAGCCAGAATACCTTTTAAATAAATTATGTACAGCTTCTGCATTATCTGGGAATTTTACACAGTAGAGTTTCCCTTGACACTGAGACATTGGTCCCTTAAATATACTGTGAGCTCTCCTATTTCACTGAAGCTTCTGAGTCTGCTGAGAAGATATCTGGCCAACTAGAAAGACCACAGGTGAGTGTTCTGCTGCTGGCTTCACTGTATTAGGGAGGGTCCCAAGCTGCTGCTGTTCTCAGCAAGCAGTTACCAGGTCTTGTCTTTGGTGTACTGCAGTTTCTGCACTATCTGGAAACCATTTCTCCTCACCCCTATTCTTCTTTAGTCTTTTCTCTAAAGCCAACATCTGCTCCCCTTTGTTGGCTTCTGATCCTTCTTTCTGTCTCAGCTCTCCAGTTTTGGTTCTCATCCCTTCTGAGTTTTCCCTGCAGACAAGTCCCAAGCCTCCCAACTCCTTTATGGCCTTCAAGTTTTTGGTCCAGTTAGACTCCAGGTTATTGTTGCAATAACACTGATGTACCCAGGGATGTGGACCTCAGTCCAATCTCCTTGACTGCTGTTGACCTTACTTGACAAATGGTTTATGCCTAAGAAAGATTTATGAAAACATTCTTATTATAATTTGGCAACTATAAAAATTTAGGGGATATTACTGTGCTTCCGATGCAAGTTTAACCTCCTGTATGGGAATTTACACAGAAGGGAATAAGCCTTTTAGAATACTACAACTGCTACACCTTTCCAAGGAAAATAGATGCTTTTAATTTATCATACATACAATAGTAATATTCTTTCCCATTACTCACTTCTTTCAGAGTATCAAATTGCTGTTAAGAAGGAAATGAGTAAAAAGAAATAATAATTGCCCAGGACATGTGAAGCCAAAGTAACTAATAAAGATTCATTGGACGTTTCTGGAAGGATTGGTACAATCAACATATAAAAAACAGCTTTTAATGAAATAAGTAGCTAAGCATGTGTTATGCAGCTGTAATGGAATTTCAAAGGAATGGATATCATTTAGGTATGGTCTTGAATTAATACACATTATTCTAAACTGCCTTGGATTAGCTCAGCTACTCTATCATTTCCAATGTGATGAAAAACCTGCCTGAAAAAAGAGGAAAATACTGGTGTTGTGACACGCTGATCACTTGACACATTGTTGGGAAATGCCTCGAGATGTGTCTGGATCTGCTGTTAGAGAGCTCAAGCAAGCAGTTTAGCATACCTGGTAGTGTTAGTATTTTATTAAAAGATGGTTAAGCCATTACAAGGCACTTCCAGTTTCTGTGCATGCAAGTTGCAGGAATAAACTGAATTCCTGAGAACTCTCTGCTAACACCCACTTCTGTAGGTTGGATCACCAGTGGATAAGCATTGCACATTCTTCAAAAAAGCAGATATCAAATCTGATTTTACTAGAGATATCTACCAATCAAAGAACATAGTCCTAGGGTTATTTTTAGCTTTACAGCCTTCCTAGTTACATTTTACATTAAAGGAATAAAACAATTACCTTAAACTCTGTGCAATACCCATTGAACTTAGGGTAGATATACAAGAACTATTTAAAAGCCAACAACAAAATCTACCAGATCATGGACTAATGTGGTTGATACATGGCAGCTGTACCCCAAACAATAAGGTCTACCCCCTGGTGAGGTCCCCTGCCATCCTTCATGTTGAGATGTTGAGGAAAAAGAAGCAATTGAGCACATATACATCTAGGGAAAGTTGTGTTGCCTGCAGACATATGTCAGCAATCTGCTGATTTATGCAGCTAAGGTTATTTTTCTAACCATAATGTCTCTAAATCTTTTTTTTAAAGGCTGTTTTTTTTAAAATTTCTAAACAAACAGCAAGATGGGATATATTTCGTAGAAATTAATATACAAATTTACATCCACCATGAAAAACTTTCAATTTACCCCTAGCAACTAGGCTAATAGAATTTAAAGCTAGGATTTAGTGAGATCTTTAGAATTTTGTGTAAACACAGTTGAAGCCTTTGCCAAGAGCAAAACACAAGCTTTAGTAAATGAACTGACTGACTGAGAGTAGTGAGCAAAGAGTAGAAGCCAGACAGCTGGTGTCCCCAGGGACAGCCTTATGTCTGAGCAATATGGGTGACCAGCTGTTGACCAGCACTGACATGCAGTGTCATTTTTTTCCCCTTCATTACCCTCTTATATTTTCAGGAACAACATGAAAAATGACACAGCTGCTTTTGAAACACAGAATATGCTACATGGCTTTAGGAAGGGTGATACTCCCCATTGCCAATGGGGACTAAAACTCATTGGTTTATTCCTTTGGCTTTTTCCTTTACTTCTTTTCCATTTACTTCACAGTTTTACTCATCTATGAACAGACCAGATGGATTCAATGAAATCATTCTGCAGCACATCTATAACTTCTTTACTGATGGAATTAGTAGCTCTCTCTCATGAAACTTCCCTGCTAAGTCACATGGCATGAACTGCATTTATGTAAATTCCTCATTTCCTTCAGGAAAATCCTTCTTATTGTTTTATTTTCCTGACTAATGGAAACCTTAATCAGATCTCTGCTCTCCCATGGAATTCAATAAAAGTATGTTTACAAAGGCTTTACAAGTATTTTAAACACAGTTTAAGGAATTATAAGCTATAAATCAAATACCTATAGAAAAACTAGTAAAGAAAATAAATAAATTCCCACTTATAGGCATTCACTCCTAATGGTAGAGAAGGGATTATAGTTCTTGAGAACAAGATGCCTTAGTTGCTGCACTTAAGTGGTTCAGTAAGGCTGGACAACACATCTTTAAAGAACTACACTATAAGAGACTCTTGTCAACTCCCAATATGCCATAAGATATCACTTGCAATGAAAGATAATAGCTTCATTACTTTTTCTCCACTAAATTCTGCTAGTCAAAATATTAAAACGTTAATGTTTTTCCCTCTCTTCATTACTAGGATGAAGAGTTTTAACAGGCACTCAGTCCTGTTACAAAATCAAGTTACTTAGATATGGCTGGGCTTCTTCCGAAGACCTGATGGGGACATCTGGAAAGAGAACTTTACAGAACTTCCTGAGCCCTTCATTATGGTTTTCTGTATTACAGCAGATGCTGATCCAACCAGAAGAGAACACCATTTGTATTGTCTAGACAGCAATGTTCATATTTTCTGCCTTTTAGTTATTAAGGCTGGAAAACTGATGCCATTTCTAGTATAAGGAAGAGCTAGCTAATCTATAATTTTTAATGAAAAATATATGCTTGGGTAATTTAGGCAGAAATGCTGAGGAGGCAAAATATGTTATTGCATTATATTTATCAGTATAACACAGATAATTTCTTGGAAAGTGGAACTTTTATGCAAGTTGCCTGCTAGTTCCCAGGCATGGGATATCTGATTTTCATAGATTTTTTTTCAGGTGCAAAAAGAATTTCTTTACCTGAGCAGGAAACCTTATGGACTTAAGCAATGCTGTATTACTAGCACTCTTCCTTTAAACAGCTTCTTTCCAGAAACAGATGATACAGAAAGGTGAATGTCTGCAAATATTCCAGTTTTCATTCAAACTAAGGAATGATGCTTTTCCAAGCAAAGCTGGCCTCCAATGTCTCAGAAGCATTGGCTATAGGGCCATGTAGCTTAAACACAGCAAGTGGGAATCACTTGCTTCAGTGCGTGCTTCTGTCTCAGAAAAAAAAAATCCCAGCTGTGTATGGTAATGTCATTGCTTCACCAAGTGTCATCCTTTGTGTGCAAATAAAAGAGAGTAAGGAGGCAGTGATTCAGGGTAAAAAAAAGAAAACAAAGAGCAAGACCAATACACACTTAAGACAAACAAACAGACCAAATTAGGGAAATGGATGACAAGGAGATACTGAGCTAACTCAATACCCGGGGGGAGGCTGCAGTAATCTGCTTAAATGAAACAACATGTATAGTTGTTCAAATTCCCCAACTAAGAAATGTATTGTAATAACATGTTTGCATGAAGCAGCTGATGATCTTTTAGCTTGGACACAATCCTTCCAATGACATATTATATGAAGCACTGCTACTTTTACAGAAAGAATTATCATCATTCTAGTAACAAATTATTTAAAGGAGCTCCTGCTATAGGCCCATCTACTTCTTTATTCCCATGGCTCATGTATTTCTCCAGTGAGCTGGTCTGTGCTTTGTAAGGAAGAAATGAGTAGATGGTGATGCTGTCAGGCTTGGCATGGGCCTGACAGTACCAGGATGCTCATCTGTCTATCTGGGTGCTCCTCCACCCAAACAGCAAAGCTTCCCCCTATCCTCCCTCTTCATCTAGATTGCAGAGGCATGTTGAACTTGTGTGGTGTGGCCAGACAAGCTTGGTTTAGTGTCTTGATTAGGAAGTAGCAAACAATCACTCCTCAGCCAGTGTCCCTGAACAGACCTGATTACCTCTGCTCCAAATATCTTACCCCTTTTCTTGTTCCCCGCACTTGCACCTTGGTTTCTCCATCTCTCAAAGAAACAACTCAGCCCTAATTACTTTTCCTCAGTTGGTCCCAGCTTTGTCACATCTGTACCCAAAATGGGTATTTCTAGGTAATCTCAAGTTCATATGGTATTACTGACAGGGTTGCCTAGATATTGTTGCCCACAAAATGTCCCCAGTATTCCCTTTTCAACTACCTGTGGAATTCAACCGTTTCTCAAATACGACCTTCTTTACCTCCTGCAAGATTCAGTTGTCCTTCACAGTGCTATCTGAATTCCTCGTCAGCTTCTCACATTGTCATTCATATCCAGTAATTTCTCACGTCATATCCCATAGTTTATCCATGTCCTGATCACTTAGCTTAGCCTCAGGCCAGAGTCTAGTCCACGTGCTTGCTAGGCCACGTCTAAGTCTAGGCCATGAGCTGCACATGCTTGCAGCTCCCATCATGCTGAAAGTCCACACAGAAGCTCATATGCTTTTCTGAACTTTAAAGCCACTTCAGTTCATTCTAAGCTGCATGCATGTTCTCAGACAACTGCAGTAACTATTTCCAAATTAAGTATCTCAGGACTCTGGGCAGCAGATCTGTTCTTGACCTTAGTGAAACCAAAGAAGGAATGCCACGTTTGAAAGAGGTTTGTTACAGAATTTAGATATCAAGAGCAGAAAGCTGAGCAGGGGAATGGTTCAGTGTTAGAGGCCCACATAAGACTTCTTGTGCTCCAGCTTCCTTTAAGAACTTGAACAAACAATCACAGACCATCTACCAACGAGGTTAAGTGCAGGCTTGGCAGAAGGTTTCCTGTACTGAGCTCCATATGCTTTATATCCGCATTGTTGGCTGTCATTCATGTGTAAAAACCGCACACTGTGTATTTGGTTAGAGATATTTGCTGGTGGATTGGCTTGTCTGGTCCCTCTCTTCCCCATCTGTTTCAATGGCCCGTGAAAGAGTCTGGGCTCTGTCCTGGTAGGTGAGCTTAAAGCACGGGTAGCTGCCAAAGCCTGGCATTGAGCCTGACTCTGAGACTGAGTGCACACCTGCCTGTAAAGCATGATGGACCAGCTGGGCCTTAGAGCTGTGTTTAGCTGATGGTGTACACATGGTTCAGCTCCCTGCCCCCATAAACAAGGATGACATCATCCCTTAATCTTGTGGGGATATTGAGAGAATAAATAAACTCATGACTTTTAAGCCTCCTGATGTCTTTGGTAATGGGAGTAAGGAAGGGACCATAGATGGAAAGCACTAAATACAGCTTCCACAGAAGAACAAAATTCTGCAACTCTTATTTTAAGTCTTGAAGCATTGTGCATTTACTTCATAGACTTCAACAGTGCTGAAAGAAAAAAAGCTTTTTTTCCCCCAGAATTTAGTATTTTCCACATCTTCAACTTCTTCTATACATGATAACATGGATAACTTGGCAAAGTCTTATCTGTATGCAAAGAAGGTGTGCAGAGGATCCTTACTTTTCAAGATCCAGTGAAAAATTAGTAGGTACAGCACTTCTATCCTTTCATGCTTTTTCACACACAGTGAATTCACATTTGTAAAATCATGAACAGCAGAGTCCAAATATGAGATGTCCATGCTCTCTTACTTTGGAGACAGCTATGAAGCTGTAAAATATGCTCAAACATTGGAACTAAACCTCATCTTTCAGTTGTTCAGTCAAGCTACAAACCTGGAAATATGAACTACTATGTTTTCAATGAAAGCAGTTTTCTACAGTCTTTAATGAAAATTTTAAACTGGCTATATTCTGATAACATTGCTTGAATTATCACCACTGCATCCTAAACCTTAATATTTTACCATGAACAAAACATGGTAAAATTGATTTACCATATAACCTAGAAGTAAGTAAAAAACCTATTTTTTATACTAATAAAGAGCTTACCACACACTAGTGTAAGGTCTAAACCCTTCCTTTAGAATATTTGAAGTTTGTAGAAAACCTTTAAATTATAGAACAGAAACTATGTGGACTTCACTTTTTATGAGCTACGGTTTTGACCGTGACCTTTATTGAACCTGTACTTGCCACAGCAAATACCTGCACATTTCCAACTCTGTGACCACCACTGAATAGGGTATACAGTTTATCTGCCTTAATGACTTCTTCTCAAGGACGAGACAATCCTTCAATCTTTAAAAAACAGAAAAGAAGACATTTTAACTTTCATTTTCTTAAGACATGCCCTTTACTCAAATTTGTATTTATTTTTCTTCCCTCCCTTCCCCCTGCCCATAATTTAAAGATAATCTCTATAGGCAGCCCAGAAAATAACTTGCCAAATTTATTATATAGTTTCGTTTAACAGCAAAGAGGAAGATCTTATTATCACCAGGTCTTTTCTAATAGTACTCTGTTCCTCTCATTGTTTGCAATGCATTCAATCCAAAATTATTTCCATCTTTGTAGAAATAATTTCATAGACTAACGGAATAATTTTGGTTGATGGGATGCCTGGAGATCATTTCAATCAGATGTCTTTGTAGCTCTTCTCTACATTTGTTCATGTTTTTTTGCTTTTGAATATGGACCAAAAGCACTGTGTAAACTTTGTTACTCCTTTGAAAAGTCTCCTACAAACTCCATATTATGGCCCTAACACACTGGAGCTCACTGTCATCCTGTGACTAAATATTACATTGCTATTTTTTTTCTCCTTGATCCAGACCAAGGATTTGCAGTAATAGGGAGAAATTATTGAATAAATGATCTCAAATGTATGATCTCAAATTTGAACTGTTGCATTTGACCCTCGTTCTTTTAATTCAGTCATTAAGTCCATCAAGTTTTCTAAATACATTTCTAGAACCCTTCTTGAATAAATAACTTCAGAAAACAACTGGAACTAAAAAGTATTTTTGTTTGTTTGTTTGTTTTTGGGTTTTGTAGGCAATGTTAATTCAAGGCATAGAGAATGAGGTTTCAAAGCATGGAGCAATTCCTGTTGCTGAATGAGACCAAGTCTGAAAATATTAGGTTATTCCTGACAGGCGATCCCTTTAGCTCATCTTAAGGCCCTGATCCTCAAGCTCTCCTGAATGTACAAAGGCTTTAGGCCTTAGGAGGAGGAAGCCTGTATTTATTATTGTACTTGGCCCTGAAACACAAGTAACTTGTGAGCATGTGTCCGTAAGTGTATAAAAAAAGAGATCAGAGGAATTGTCTCATACATATTTTAAATAGTAAATGTCAAGATGATGAGCCTGTATTTAATTTAGGACTTATCATTAGTGTTTTCTATGCATTTATTCATTTATGCAAGTTACAGCAAGAAAGATGAAAATATTTATGGAGTAAAAAAAATGTTATGATGTGAAATACTGCTGCGAGGAGATGTCTGTAGCATGTTAAGCTTCCCCAAACTATTTTATCATGACTTATTACCTAGTTTGCTTCCACACAGTGATTTTATATTTTAATTCAGAGAAAGTACACCTTTAATATTAATGTCTAAATAAAGGACAAACAGGACATGTCTCTCCAGAGTTTTGCAGGACAGGATCCATAGATTTCAAAGCTGGGGAATACACCAAATTTATTGAATATAGTAGGGAAAATCATAGACTCATAGAATCAACTGGGTTGCAAAAGACCTCTGAGCTCATCAAGTCTAACCCTTGATCCAACATTGCTGTGGTTACTAGACCACAGCACTAAGTGCCACATCCAGTCTCATCTTACAAACTCCCAGGGATGGTGAATCCACCAGCTCCCTGGGCAGCCCACTTCAGTGTCTGAATCCTGGGTCTATTTCTCTTTTTTCGGTGTTACTGCAGTAGTCTGGTGTAATTCCATTGATTTCCGAGAGTAATGCTAGGTTAAGCAAGAAAAAAGCAGCAGGCTTTTTTGTTTTCTTTTTCATTACAGCACAATCAGCTATTCCTGTGTTTCAGATAAAGGTAACAGAGACCTGGGTGCTGAACTGTTCATCAGCTTGGGATGCTGTTTTGAAGACGAAATTGTAAGCCTGCAAGCACTAAGCTCAGAAACAATTACATGTGACATTAACTGCTAAATCCTACCACAGCAGATGACTGAGAGTCTCACAGAGAGCCCTCTTATTTTCCCCAAAAGGACATGAACAAGGTGACAGTGTTGACCTGAGATGCAACACTCTGTGTTCAGGTAGACTGTCTCTACCTGAGGATGAGGAGAGTCCCTCAGCAAAGGGACACCTGGCACACCTAGACTGAAGTCAAACGGTATTTGCAAATTTCTCTTCAGTCTGTATTGCAGAATATATTCCCATGAGCTGAAAATGATACTGCAAGAAAGGAGCAAATTAAATATATATAAAGCAGAGATGTAAGGTAGAGTCTTTGAATTAAAAATGCCAGACAGTTGGTCTCCAATGATGGCTGGTGCATTGTGTCAATTTTGCTTTCAACCAACTGCCTCAGATAAAGGCACCAGTGAGACAAACCTAGCAGTAAGTCGAGCTGCCTGCAAAACCCACAGTTATACCTGGGAGTATTCCCCAGTTTAACACACAACCTGGATGTATCTTGGCTTCAAGCAGAATCCCTGCAATGCACTGCTTTAAACCATCATTTCCCTGCGAAAAGATGCACGTCACTGACCAGAGTCTGTGTACACCCTCAAAGCAACCTACATTGTTGGGTAATCAATGTACACAAATGCACTTTTCATTCAACGCTGTCAGGTTTTGCGCAGTAAAATGTTTTGAAAAACTCAGCGGTGTTTCTGGATGCTTAATTATGCAACAGGTTCTCTTTAAATCAACTTTTAAAAAAATTAAATCTGAAGATGAAAACGTTCAGTTAAATTTTCAGTGAACATGAAAACCAAACATGAAGAAGGATAAAGAAGTAATTTTCATGAATTCTTTTTTCATTTTGCTTTAAAGAATCCTGCACTGAAAAGTGCAGCTGCAATTCTGCAGCATGTATCCTTCAAATTGCAATGTATTTACTGACCCATCTTTCCTTACCAAAATCAGTCCAATTTCCGTTAAGTATAAGCAAATTATGTATGCATGTGCCTGCAATAGGAAGTTTTATTTTACTGTTACAGATTTTTAATATTTAAATTTTTGTAATTTTCATATAAAAGCCAGATTTATTTTTTAATATGGGAGTTCAAAACAACCCTTTGGAACTAGCTGTAGTACTACAAAGAGCAACTTTTGATTCTGTCTTAAGGACCACTTTTCCATGGTGATTAATTTACAGAAAAGGTTTAAAAGCCTTTCATGGTGGGACATTTTTAGCATACGAAGAGGGAAACACTTATCCAGCTGCTCCATGTAGCTTTATGGATGCACCTAGTCTTTTTGCTTATTCGGGCATTTAAGCTGTTTTCAAGCTCTGTAACTTTTTTCCAAGCATTTTTTTAGAAACACAGGGTTTACATTAGTTTCTCATACCATATGAGTTCCTTGATAATCTGCCCAAAGCCCCTCTGGAGATCCCATGCTGCCAGCTTGCGTGTGTGGCCCTCCCTGTCACATTCTCTGCTCACAGGGCAGCAGCTCTTCAGATGACTGCTTGCAGCACTTCTATCAATATTTTGTCAAAAGCATAAATAAGGTAGATAAGAATAAACACAGAAAATATATGGGGAACCAACTCTAGGACCTGCATGTAACCATACACGTCAGTAAAATTAACAGTGCCCCTAATTGCTTGCAGGATCTGATCATCAGGAGGCATTTGAATATAACGGTAGATTAAAAAAACAACAGCCAAAGGTGTGTTTAATGTGATCATCATAAATATCTTCATTACTCATTTTATAGGCTGTAAAAATCAGCAAAATAGCCATGTAGAAGTGCCTTTGCTTTGATAGTCTCCATCTTGAACATACTGGATTTTGTTATATTACTTTTTAGGGAGGGGAGAGAATGGGGTTTTTGTTGGTGAGGGTTTTTTAATCTACTTATTATTTAAAAAAATAAAGTGATTTTATGTATCAGCAAGGGACTTTCAGATGCACCCATGGAAAGCCTGAGGTCAGCTGTATTTAGGAATTGGGGTGTGAAAGCCAACCAGACTCACTTTGCTGGACATGGAATTCACTCTATAAAGGCTGTGCAAGACTTTCAATGCCTTTACATTTGTCTATCCCATCAGGACACTCCATTTTATCCTTCTGCACTTTTATAGTAATAAATTTAGGTTCCAACCTGGTACAAGGTTCCTCAGGGGCAGATTACCCATACAACACTGCTATCAGTAGGACTGGCATTTGTGCTGGCCAATTACTTGTTAAGATAGGCTGCCATACATTTTACTGTGCATTCAGCTGGATACAGGCTGTTTTATTTTTCAGTGTCAAAAGTGAAAGCTTAAAAAAAACCAAACCAAGCCAACAAAAAAAAATGATCAATAATATAGAGAATGTGGTGGGAAAGAATTAGAGAGGAGGGTCTTCCTGGCCAGGCTGCCTAAAAAAAATGAAAGGTGACCCAAGAGAGCTCTTATCATGATGTGACTGCAGCTGCTTCTCAGGGCAGTGCATTTCTTAAGTGGTATTTAGTCTTTTCTTATGAGAGAGGCATTGTGAAGGCACATAACATTGTCTTAATCCCTAACGATGTTCTAATACGTACATCACACTTCTTACACATACTCAACTCTGTGTCTTGATAAAAAGGGATGTCAGGATGCTCTGTTTAAACATGTTTATACTAGATGGCAAGTTTGCAGTCTCACTTAACAGCAAGTAGTGGATGGGAAGGAAGTGTATAACACAGCCATGCATAAACAAGATAGCTATGCATGATTTGATGGATCTGTATCTTTGAACTTGCTCTTGATATGCATATCCTGACTCTCCTTTGATCTGGATTTTCCCAAACAAATTCTTTTCCTCTTGTTCCTCAAACCAGTCCCGAGTATCATACACAACTGACCTGCTATCCTATCACTGAAAAATGTACCTATAGTACTGAAGAAAACAAAAGCATACCAAATGCAGAATGCTATTAGAAACACAAAATCTAACTGAAGGCTTGGGGAGGGATATAAATATTTTAGTGGAAATGAAATTATTTATTCTCTGAAGACAGCTCCTGTAAGGCAGCTGCACCAACCATTAAGGCAATTATATTTTGCCATTTTTATAAGCTGCTTGGGAAATAATTTTTCTCTACTAGATTAAAGCTGTGTCAGTTCTCTACAAAATCACTTCTGACTTAAGGGAATACTGGAGATATTTACATCTTGATTGTGTTAATACTTGATTGTGTTTGTGTGGAGCAACTTGGAGTTCTGCAGAAACTTTTGTGCCTCTTAGTTTGCTAATAGCCTGACCTTAGAGGATGCCACAGTAAGATTTCCCTAAGCATAAAGTCTGTTTGTGGTTAAGATAATAATGGTTAGTTTAACTGGAGCTATTGAGCTTCTCACAATTTCAATACAATTGAAAGTGAGGCCCATTCCACAGGTTTTCCCTGAGCTTCCCCACTGTAACCCTTTCACACCTTCTATCACGGTGCCGTGAATAGACAGAATGATTTTGTTGTATCATGAAGACAGACGGTTGTAGGCGTGTAAGAAAATGTTGCCCTTTCTAGCAACACAACTTTGTTAATAGACCAGCCTCAATTCTGAACTGCTGAGAGGGAGTACTTTGTAAAAAGAATAACCTTAGTCAGGCATGTTGGCAAAACACCTCTTAATAGCTGTCTTCTTGCAGGTGGTTCTAGCACCTGTGTTAAAGGCCCTGACTTGGTACAGCCCATAGTGAGAGATGGACATCTCAAGACCATGCAGACTGATAAATATATGAATCACCTTCTGGAAGTCCAGTACAGTATAGAGCACAATATCGTTAAGCTATTTTACATTATATTAAATTTCTCTGGTAGCATCACTTTATGACTATCTGTTTTATTGCTTTTTTCATCCCTTTTTTCTTCACAAAATTGCTGTTCTCTGATTCCAGGGATATGACTGCTTGGAGCACTTTATTTTGAGCTTTGTACACTAATCTAATGCACATTCTGACATACTTCCTCAAGCCAGCTGAGAATGACTTTTATGCCTGTTCCTCATTAGCAGAAGATAAATGTATATTTTTAAAATAAGGGTGACAAACAAGGATTAACAGGCAATGAATAAATTAACAGGTCTCGGTGAGGTTATTTATGTAACTAAAGTGAGGTAAAATACTTCACCAAGGAATAAATGTAGTCCATATATTATAACTGTGCTCTGAGGATATTTAACTTCAAGGCAATCTGTGTTTATGACCACAAGGACAAAGATTTATATTACATATTTAAGTAATACCACTTTCTTAAAATATCTTTCGAAAGCAGTTGGTGTTCTTTTCTTTTTTGCTGGTGTTAATACACATTGTTTTATTCAAGTGAATGGAGTTAGGCCTGCTTGCATAAACTGGGAACCTGCTTGTGAATTTTTCTATCTGCTGACATCTGTGATCTACAGATGTTGGGGCAAAATGTTTGTTGCAGGATGTCTATTACCCTGAAATCCACAAGGTAATAAATTATTGGTATTTGTTTAAAATACACCTACCTGGCATGGGCAAACAAGCCTTTCTGCAGTACAACCCCCTCTGCAACATTTTCAGTCTTGGTGGCTTTCATTTTTCTTCTTTTTCTGTTTAAAAATATCCTCACTGTAGTGTGAGTTAGATGTAATATCCAGCAAAGCTACCAACACCAAGGTTCTCTCCATTACACCAGAAGGCTTACTGAGCTGAAGCACTTTGGAATAAAGAGTCTATACCTGAAACACAGCTTGACTGTGATGGTTGGGGTTGGAAGTAGATCATCTGCTTTTAATTAATTTTTTACAGGAGTAACAAAGATGATGTTATTAAGTCCTATTAATACTGTAATTAGAGCCAATAAAAATATAAAATAAATTATAATTAAATATTTTTTAGTACTATATTTCCAAACTTTTTCATACTACTCAACTGGGAAATAGAACAGTAGAAATGAACAATGCAAGGAAGCAGGAGATTAAAATATCCACACTAAAGTGATGTCAAGTAGAAGCTGCATTAAGGCAGTTTCAGCACAGTAACAAGGAGCCACTGAACAATGTGAAAGAAAAAGGAGAAAAGCAGTGAATTTTTTTGTTTTTGTAAACAGAAAGCTCTGAGGTAGCATTTTAGCTCAAGGAGTACAATCTTGAACATTAAGGAACCCATAGTACAAATGAGTATTAGATGAACAACTACCACATTACAGATGCAGCAAACTGCCCAGCATTGTGGATGAAGGGCCATATTGCAGGAGCCTCAGATATTCACAGTAATCCCACTTGCCCTGACCAGAGCCAGTTTCCTGCCTCCAGCAACTGTTTCTGCCATGATGCCTAGAGCAAGATGCTTCAATTTTCCTTTCCTTTGTGCCTCAAGCGCTTAAATTTCCTTAAAAACCTCTTGATACGCTTCTGGAAGGCATACACAATGTAAACTTGGTTTGAGATTCTCTGAAGGTTAGTATGGGTCAAAAGGTGGTTATCTTTACCAAAGCATCTCTGTTTTAGGCCATTCTCCTTGCCCAGTCAGCTGGATGTGCCTGCGGAAGGGGACAGCCAGATGAATGCTTGGTTGTACTTCATCACCTGCGTGAGGAACAGCAGTGAGATACTGAAGCACACTGAATTGCCCTTACAGAATCTGTTCACTTTTTTTCAGTAAACCAAAAACCTGAAGTAATGTGGAGATTAACACTGTGTGGTGTGTAAGGGGAGTTTTCCCCCTCTGCCCTCAAGCAAGA
The DNA here is from genome assembly GCA_038380795.1 of Pyrocephalus nanus. Lineage (NCBI taxonomy): Eukaryota > Metazoa > Chordata > Aves > Passeriformes > Tyrannidae > Pyrocephalus > Pyrocephalus nanus. The sequence goes on from CM076261.1 coordinate 63,020,523, forward strand.
AGCTGTGACAGCTGTGCTCAGTTTACTACAAGGGAAGCTGCCAAGGGCAGACAAGTTGGTGTCTTCTCTTAAATCTTTAGCTCAGCCTCAAAAACCTCTCCAGGGCTGCTGGGACTTGCCCTACACTTCTAGAGCCCACTCATGGTAATATGACTCCTAACTTCAAACATGAAAGCACTTCTGTTACTGGTTTCTGTAAAGGAAACATTGAAAAGACACCTTTGCAAGTGAATTGAAGGAAGAAATGGATACTGAGTGTTGATGCTTTGCTATATTTATGTTGGGTATGGTGCATGCATAGCTAACACTAGTGGGGCTGGTTCCTGGTGATGCACAGCTGTCTCACAGCAGGAGCTGAGAAGGCTGAAGCACCCAGCGAGACAGCGCCGGGTGGGCACCACAGAGCAGCCACATCTGTGCATTCAAGTGGACTGCATGGCACTTCCCAGACACAGAAGTCTTGCCACCCAAGCCAAGGCTGATGGGACAATTCCCCTAAGTCCACTCAGATGGGTGTCTCAGGTCACACAGGTAAAGGTTTTGCTTCCCCTAATAAAATTTTTTACTGAAGAACAAATAGTGATCACTAAATATGAGTCACTTCAGTCCTCAGCTAACAAAAGAAATGGTATCAGTGATCCTGAACTGCTTCAGTAGTTAGTCAGTCAGCTAATTTCTCATCTCTGAGGACAGTGATTTGAAGTGATCTGCATATTTACAGGCATGAAAGCCTTTAGTACAGAGGTCCCAGCATACAGACTGTATATGGCAATGCTTTATAGTAACTACATTTGTTTCTACAGTTATATTTTCTGGGCCACAAAGCAAAGGAGAGGAAAAATCGTGCTAGTTTAAATACATTCCTGGTATAGAGCAGCCAATTACTTCATTTTTAGGCAATACAAATCTAATTACAATGTGAAAGTATTCTTCTGAAAAAGGAGCCAATGTCTGAGTAAAACAAGTGATGACAAATGCAACAATTTCATATTCTCCTCCAAGACACCTCAGAGACTTCAGTATCTTTATCAATGATAAACGATGGAGATTAGGAAAAAAACTTTGCAGAAGACACACCATTTGACAGCTGCAGTGTTTCAGACATCTTATTCTTTAGGTTATAGTGCTGAGAGAGGGACAGAAGCTACACAAACATTTTAATTCAGATCAGAAATGCACTTCTGATGTGAACCTGAATGTCCCTTCTTATGAACATGTGGTTTGCACTATGACACAGCCTCTGGCTTCATAACAGACATAGGACCAGTCTGAGGGTGCATGAACTGGACTGAACACAAACTGAGAGATGCTCCTGGGGTACATGCAATGTGGCCCAACCTCAAACCAGCTTTCAGTCTGTGGGATTAGATCAACCAGTCCAAAGCAAAACCCAACCAGATTGTCTGTCTGTCTACACAGCACTAACTGCTAACACAAGCATAACCTGAAGGGGTGGTTATTTTGACTCAATTTGGTGAGACTTATAAGTAGATCTTTGCTTAGATATAAATTTAATCAAACTTCATATTTTAAATTTACCAAAGGTAGGATAACTAATACAGGGCAATTTTTCCCACAGAAGACCATACCTTTGAGAGGGTTGATGTATATAGTACACCACTGCTTGCAGAAAACATTTTTTCCCCACTCAAATCCATGTCATTAACACACAAGGCTTCTGGTGAGAGAAATTTCATCCTGAGACTTTTGTAGTAATTGAGGTAAATCCTAATTTGTCAATAACCACCCAGGAAATTTATTTATTTCCAGAGAAATAATAATAAGGAAGTTAATCTATTTTGTTTCCAGAAAATTTTTATTAAAATATATTTTAAATACCTCTGCTGCCTCTTTTTTTTCAATCAGTGAAAGCATGAAAAACACCCACAGAAATTTCTTTCTGCCAAGGGCCAATTTAATCAAAAAACATCCACATTACCTTTTGTTTTTGCCAGTTCTACATGACAGATGTTTTCTGCCTGCAAGGGCACTACGTTACATGAACACTGATATCCTAATGCTATCAAAGTCAGTGCATACTTAAATGTGTAAAATCAGCTTTCTCAGCATCACATTAGATTCTTACGTGAAATGTTACAGTTTTAAGCAAGTGCCAATGAAACCAAAGCACTCTTCTTCAAAATTTCTCCATAAAATATTTTAATGATCTGGTTATGCATGTACATAGCTTTCTAAAGGTCTTTTGCAAAACCATAAATTCCCTGTTTTCACACATTTTAGAATCTCATGCCATTAGCCTAACTTTTAAAATTAAGTGCTATAAATGACTAAATACTAATTCTGATGGTTTTAGCTTCTTTTCTCTTTTCAGTATTCATATTACTATTTTTGAGTAACATACAAATTTCAGCCCTAAATTAGGAAGCATTTTGTCTAAGCCATCCGTACTGATGGATTTTATTAAGCGAATTGGTAGATTTGAAGGGCTCTTTATATGCTCTGAGGTTTGCTTTTTACATTTATTCTGAAGGTCAATTGCCAAAGAGAAAGATGCTATCAGTTCTGTAGATAAAGTGAACTTAGTTCCCCAGGTAGATGGGTATTTTGGGTGCTATTTGCCCACAGGAAGCCTGGTAATTTGCTAGAGCTCGATACAGATTGCTGCAGTAGTAAGTGGCATCCCAGTACTGTGCTGTTGCTCTTGTAAATGACCAAGCTATCACACATGACCAGATAAAAACAGTATAATACAGAAATACAGCAGACCCATGGCTAGTTTAGAGAGCAGAGCAGGGTGGCTGCTAGCTTGCCATTTGGTGTCACTTTGGATGTGCAAGTGAAGAGATTCCTGATGCTGTAAGTCTCCTTAATGCTCACACTTAATGAGTAACACCTAAAACTTGACTCTGGGAATCCTCTAAAGAGCAGCATAGCTGCTGAATTCCCTTGTCCTGTTCCTGTGCCCATGAGAACAAAGGAAGAAGCAGAAGCCCTTTTGTTTACGCTCTCTTTGATATCCATGTCCTAAGTGAAACTATTTCATTGATTTTCAAATTAGTTTAATAGCGTACTTAGTAATACCACATTACAATGTTTTTCTGTGTCAGATTACGAAAGACTGATAATCTGTTCTGTGGCCCACTGCTGGTCAGAGGTCTGATGGCAGTATCAATTCCTATGTGAGCACTAAATTGGAAGAGAAGTGGGGGCACCATTATCACAAGAACAAGGAGGGCATTGAAGAAGACAGAGGCAGTGAGAGAAAAGCCTGGTTAGAAGGCATTTGCACGAAAACACTTGACTGTCACTCAGCATAACATACTGGCTCTTAATAGTTGTTTGGGGTTTGTGAGAAGTCAGTGGCACCTCTGATAAATAGCACACCAAGCCAGAGAGGAGTGACAACTGTGATCCTGTGGTCTGATGTTTCTCAGCTTTCCTGGTCATTGTTGACTTTGAGTATTCAAATAGTTTGTGCAGACTCTAAGAGAAGTCTAAGAAATATTAAGTACAAGAGAACAAAAGCATAAGGCTATTTATCTGCTGGGTTTCAGTATAGAGGTTTGCAGTGGAGACTCAGTTTCCATGATATTTCAGATATTTTTGATTGCATGACCTGAGCAGGAAAAAAAAAAAAATTACTGACATCAGCATGACTATAACTGGTTTCACAGCTCCAGAGGGCCTGATGGTACAAAAAGCCTAGACCATTCAGCAGAGTGGGTATGTCAGATACAGACTCAAGTGTCAGATCTAGGGACAAGAGTACTAGGATGCTGTAACCTACATAGGAATGGAATAGACTAAGAATGAACTATTTCAATTCCTCTGTTTTCTATCTCACGTAACTTGGAAACTACTGATTTTAAGCAATTTTATGTTTTATTAGGGTTTAACATCCAGGAGATAATCAAGATTCTTTTTCTGCCTAACAGCAGCTCCCATCTATTTCTAAAAGCAGCTTGGTGCTTATTTGCAGAATAACTTAAATCAAGATATACACAAATGGGAGGATGTGCAGTCTGTGTTTCAGATGACATAACCAGTTAATTCTAGACACATTTTTATAACTGAAAAAACACAGTTCACAGCTGACTTCTTCTAGCAAAAGATTTCTGATAATAGAGCCAGACACCAAACTAGGTGTCAGACTCAGTTTAGTAAAGAAAGCAACTGAGAAGTTTCCAACCAGTCAATGGATGCATTAATGGTTTTGCACAGACGGGAAATCTTTTGTTTCCCTTGACTGTCTATACATGTAAAACTTTGGATGATGAGGGATCATAATTCTTGTAGTACTGTAAATTTGTCCCAGTCCCAATTAGAAATGCATACTTAGAGGCTTAGAAGAGCAAGGCTGTAAGCCCTAAATACTAGGGCTGAGTGTGAAGGTTTGCCTGTGTGGGGATCCTCTGAAGAGAGAGAAGGGCGGGGAATAAATCTAAATATTAAATGTTAAAGGTTCCACAACCAGGAACACATGGCAGTCCAGACAGGCCATTGTTTGTTAAAACATGTGGCAAACTCAAAGCCCAGTTTAAAGCTGGCAGTATAAAATTTGTTGAGGCTGCCAAAGAACAAGATGTCTCATGCCTGGAATATACTCTTGCCTTTACTGACTCTTTGTTCATGGGCCCTGTGATTGATATGCCAAAAGGACACCATAAATCATTCCCAATTTAATGTGAGGTATTGTGATGTGAGGTATTTAATGTGAGTTGAGGGTGGGAAATTCTAGTCACAACATGAATTTAAATGCTTTACAGTTCCATTCACTTTGGAGAATTTAGTAACTTTCGGAGAAAACAGCTTGTTTTATTATTCAAGTGTCAGAATCAATGTCTGTGTTCTTCCCCAGCAATTCAACAGATAAGTAAAAATTCAGAAAATCATGTGGCAGTGTTATTCATTTTATCTAAAGGAACAACAAAGCTGTAAGCTTCAAGTAAAAGTCTGACCTGAAAATATTCTTCAAACAGAGAAATAATGCACTGTGGTTTGGGAGTCCCTTATGTTACCAAGAAAAGAAACATAATCTACTTTTTAGGAACTCTGCTAAACCAAAAAGCCATAGCTGTTATTAGTTTTTACTTCCACACATGTAAAAAAAAGGCTTAACGCTCTGAACTGGAACTTGGGAAAATCTCTCCTATTTGCCTGGTAATCACTTTTCCCTCAAATTAAGGAGGATTCATTTTTTGGCTGAATTCTGATTTTATTGTTGCAATTTCATCAAAACCTCCCTGCAATAACTTGGCTGCCCTCCCAAAACTCCTAATCGGAAAAGCATCAACTCTGTGTTTTCAAAGTTCAAGGTGTGGTTACAACTGAGTTATGGCCTGGACTAGTCATGCTAAATGTGACATAATGATTCTGGCTCTTCTACTGGGAGAAGCCACTGAAGATGGTGAAGGGACTACTTGGAAAGACTCAGTACACTGACAACACACAGCAAATCCCATTAGTGCCAGCTGGAGCCATGTGGCATCTGTGGTAATAAACAGATGTTATATGCACTGGTAAAACAACTTACAGCTGATTTCTTGAGACATGACATTACATTTGTTTATTACTTGATTGTTAAAAAGCATTACCACACTGATTATTTGTTAAACATCAATCTGGAATATAGTTTGCTAAACTAAGACAAACCACAAATGCGGAGATCTCCTCAAAGTATTGCGCCTTTGTCACTGAAATACCAAACTTGCCATTTGAGGTTTAATGTCATTCATTTTGTTTAGACAATTCACTGCTGTGCTCTTAGAATAAACCACTCCATGCTGCAGAAGCTGGATTTATGAAACACGGTATAAACATGTTCTGCCTAAGAGCACGCAGACAGTAAATGCCTAGGGCGTTCTGTAATTGTCCTGGGAATATGGTTTCTTATACATCTCAGATTTATTACTGTAATTTTCATTGGACACCTGATACAGTAAATGTTTCTAAAGGTTTTATAGTTTTTATCTAGAAAAGACAGAATGTTTAGTCTACCTAACTGAATGACATCATGCTGCTCATGCTTTCTGTGTGAAAGACAGTTACCTTTCTGTGTGTTGCTTTGACTTACCAGGTTTCAAGGGTTATGGACGACTTCCCCATTTCAGAAATGTTGATGCACATATTTGTGTGAATGCATGAAAAATAGTTGTAATTTTTAGTGAAAAAGGACATTGCTACCACTTCATCCAGGATGTGAGCTATACTGGATTGAAATAAAGAGCCTAGATAATATCTTAGAGCCATTGTTTACGACCTCCTGCTTACTCCCCTCTTTATTGATCCCTATCTCTAACTCTCACACCCTGAGAACTACCAAAACATAAACCAGGAAAATCCAGAGGGATCCAGGAGAACAGGAGAGCAAGATACCAAGTTCAGAGGGTGTCAGGAGAGCCTTGTACTCAGGTATAAGCTATTTCTCAGCCTTGCTCATATAAACTCAACATGTTACGAAAGGGAGCTTTGTCTGTTGATACTTCACGGAAATTTCCTAAGTGTGATTTTTTTTCCTGCTACAGTAATTCACAAAAATTATTGAAATGCTGAAGAGAACTGCTAACTCCTTAAACAAATCATCTCATCAGCATTTCTTGCCCTCTGCCCAACTGAAAACAAATCCCTAGATTGAAAACATTAATAATAATAAAAAATTTTTAAGCTTATTTTCACCTGTGTAGGGCAAAACTGTCCAAAAGATGCATTTTAGAGCTGAAACTGCTCTTACCTGATTAAAATTCAGTCACACAACAACAAAGATCTGAAATTATCTGCTGACACAGCAGGTAATAAAATGCCTCAGCCCCTACCCAAAACAGTTCTGCAGGTTGTTTACGATGAGACATGAGGACAACGAAGTAGCAAGGGTGTGAGAACGGAGAGGCAGGTATGAGGAAAAGGGGCAGGATTTTACACAGCAGGCTGTAATCTCAGCTCAGCACCTGCAGAGCCAGCCAAAGGAAAGGTCCTTTGAAAAAGACAACTGAGAAACTGTGTACGCAGGCCTTCTGCGAAACAACTTTTGATGCCAAATGCTATTTCCACCAGGGAGCTGCTGCTTGCCAAGAAATGTCCCCCAGGCAGCATTTTTGCTAGAAATCTGCTTCTGCTGCTGTAGCACCCAGTGATTTTATGAGACAGAGCGTCTAATGTACTTGCTCCCCATCTAAAGGAAAAATGCTGTGCTAGGGAAGGTAAAGATTTGGTTGGTCTATTTAATTGTGCTGAGTTTTTGGTGGGTAAGTAGGATGTAGCTCAATTTGACCGAAATGACCTAAAAGAGGGAGATGAAATTTCAGATGAAGAAATACATAATGTTTGTATTATCTTATGCTATCTTGAGTTCACAAATTTTGAAACCTGTGAACAATATTGAATCTCAGCCTTGCATTGCATCTTGTCCTAGAAGAGGACAGCTGCTTCAATATGCCTGAAGGAATAGGATTTATCAAAATTATAAAAGGAAGGTTTTTTCTGGATATTAGCAGCAACAGGACATGTCCACTAAATGCTATAATCAAAAGCCAGATACAGAGTTGTGTTTATTTTTGATGTTACATTATTTTTAAAAATCCAGATAAAATTACATTCTCTATTTTTATACACTTACAATTTAAATTTTCTTTATTACATTGTATACTGGAAAAAAAAAATAAGGTGAATTAACTTCCATTATTTCAGTCTATAAAGCTGGGATGGGAAAAATATGTGCACTCTGAGTTACACTTGACATGCTGTGTGAATTAATATCACACAAATTTAGAGCTTTACAAAACCATTAAATTGTTGGCTCCGTTTCTGCAGCTTCTTTCTCGTTATACTCTTTTTGTGATCAGCCATCATTACATAAAGTTTCATGGAAAATGGAGTTGGCATGCTCCATGGCTAAGAACAAGCTGCCAAAAAACTTATATTATGCAAGAAGCAGCACAAGGTATGAGGTGATACTTTGCTTTTATATCAGAATTTTGTTTTTTCCATCTCAAACAAAAAATGTATCTTTTTGTTGTATTTCCATTTTTGCTTTTGTAAAATAGAGGGGAGCGACCTAAGCCATACATCAGGACGATGTGTGGCCAAAACAGGAAAGGCCTCTTTGGCTTTCGCTGCCACACCAAGAGGCAACATTTCCTTCGGTTAATCCCCACTATACGATAAGACAACTCTTACTTCTTTCTTCATAAACTGTAATTTAAAACCCTCCCTTCCTTGTTTCACATGAGTAATAATTAACCTTAAAACATCAAAACCCTACAAGCAGTGGGGACACAAGTCTTGAATGAGGTGGAGTGTTTGGTTGTCCTTGTTTTATGAGCGAGACGTCACTGCTAAAAGCGAGCATCTGCGTGTTCCTCACAGACAACAGATTCCAGTTTTGTTCTGAGATTACTTCATTGTACAACATCTGGTGTTTTATAGCCATCTAGTTTAAAAATAAATACTCTGTATGCAATTTTATAACTTAAAAAAACTCCCCTCAAATTCACCCATTTATTTATTCATTCTTGTAAGAAGCAAAGTTCTTTATACAACAACTAATTTAAAAATTCCTCATTTATTTGCTTTAAGTTTGTATATTTTTTTCCTCCAGCAAAAAGTAATGTTTTCCAGAGGAGCAGAGGGACTTGGGTTGCTAAATACACCCTAAGAATTACTTTTTCCATTGCCTGCTCTGAAACTGGTCCTCCCAGTTAGATCCCTGCCTAAAATATTTTGTTGTTGTTGTTGTTGTTTTATTTATTTTATGTTTTAACAGAATTATTTTACATTTTTATTGGTCAGCTATTAGCTACTCCATTAAGAATATATTTCATTAGCTCTAACAAGATAACTGAAATCAGGTAGGTCCATTACTTGTAGAATTAAACATTTGAACATTTAAAATGTATGTCTCTTCCCTCAGCTGATGTCACTTCACAGTAAATACACCTGAATATTAGAAACCTCTTTCCTCAGACCTCCTAGTTCTCAGAGTCCTGTCTTCTTCAACCATGCAGGGGAATGCTTTCTGGGTTTTTTTTTTGCTTCTTTTTTCCCAGTATAACAGTGCAGGCTGCAGTAGCGTGACTTGCTTCAGGCTCTGCAACCACATGCCTTCTAATTCAAAGACCACCCCCAGTGTAGCTGCTATACATAAAAGCTTACATGTATTTTTTTCCACAGAGATAATGGTCACTGGATTAAAGACAAACAATGCAGAAAGATCAGATTTCACAGAGCACAGTGGGGATGCCTCGTTCTCCACAATTCTGTACCCTAAATTGTTTCATGGAAATGTCTCGCTGTCTGCAAATTAGTAGGACTGATCTCATCTGACAAGGTGAAATCTGTGGGTTTTCCCCTCACACTTGCAGTTTCATTCAGCAGAAGCAAAAGATCATGTTTTCCTGCTCTATGGAGCCCTTCACCACCATTACTCCATGGGGCTTTTCTAGGATTCGGAGAAGTTGCCCATCATAAAAAACAGACATAAGGTTTAACTCATCTTGAGCACTAGTTTATACTGACTGCTTGCCTCGTAGGAAACTGACTTGACTTCACTTTTCCATGATCTCCCAGAGGCTTAAGCTATTTAATCTTTCTATGGTTTTTAACTGTGTTCCCATTTATTTATGAGTGATACATGCTAATGGTTACATATTGTCCTTCATCTTGGTCAGCAGGGGCAGCCTGTGCTGACAATCAGTCTTTAGGGGTGCCTCTTTGTCCATCACTCACCACGTAGTCAAAAAACCATCAGTTATCCTATGGAGAAGAGATGATAGGTGGCTAAGGACTAAGCATACATAGAGGGAGCAGATACTAATGAGGGTGCACTGATGGTTCTGTAGCCTCCAGGTCTGTGACACCTGCTAACTTGCTTCTGGACATCTACTTCCTAATTTGATATGGGTTTCTTTGCAGGTGAAGCTAGATGCAAGGCCTTGAAAGATATAACTACTTCATGCGACAAACAACATATGCTGTAGACAGCAGGAAAGGCTGAAGCCCCTGAGTCCTCCCTCGCCCTATTTGAGCTTGAAATATCCACATTTCTGTCTCCATGTTGGCCCAGAACTGTCTGACAAGACTAGATCAGTGTCTTTGTCATGTATCTGTCTGAGAGAGGATGATGGAAAAATTTCTTCACTGAAAGGTCAAGCACTGGAATAGGCTGCTCAGGGAACTGGTTGAGTCACCATCCCTGGAGGTATTTAAAAGACATGTAGGTGTGGTGCTTAGGAACATTGTTTAGTGGTGGACTTTCCAGTGTTGGGTTAACAGTTGGACTCAATGATCCTAAGGGTCTTTTCCAACCTAAACAATTCTATGGTTCTATGATTCTATGACCAGTTATGTTCCTTTGCCTGGGACCTCTGAGAGATATGATACACCAAATGTGCTCAGAAACTGGACAGCCTATGCCAAGCAGACAGGGTTCCTCACAAGATGTGGTCTGAGCAGAGAAGCCTCTGGTTCCTGAGTTTCTCACTCCTTGCAGACACTTTGGAGGGAGAGCCACTCTCTCTCAGGACAAGTTAGTGTTGAACAGGGACAATTCTTGCAGTAGGGATCAAAACCTGCATAATTACATATTACACTGCAGTTAACATTCTAGGCTAGGCCTCAAAAAATACATGAGAAATTATGTAAATGCTGCTGGATAGTGAATATAAAAGCTTTTACCCTTTATACTCAAATGCTTTGATTTCCTCTGAAGCCTTTTTTTCTGGCCATATCAAAACATGATTATGTTTGACTATATCAAAAGTAAGCAAAACAAAAGAACCTCAGCTGAACAAACCGAAGGTGAAACTATTTAATTTTTCACAAAGAAAGCAAATTACTCAGACTTTATGTTCTATTAATGATCTCCATATACATTTTTTAGCATTGTCACTGCCACAGCCAGATGGATCAGGGATCCAGCCTGTTGATAACCAAGTAGGATAAGGACAGGCTGTGCTGTCTTTGTGCCACCGGGTGTATTTACACTGTGTACTGCCGGCAAGGACACGAGCTCATTCTGTGGAGACACTTGACTTAGCAGCCCAGACTTGGCACTGTGCTCACATGGTGACTCTTGTTATTTGGTATAAATTTTGGGCAGAGCATGTTCTTGGCTGCCTCTGTCATACAGTTCAAGTGAGCCCAAGGTTTATTTCCCTGTTGAAACTGCACCATGATGAAAAAGGCAGAGCTCTTAATAAAACATACAATTAAATGTCTTCACTGTTTCCTTGGCATGTATAGCTATTATTTGCCTAACACCAACCTATTTAATAAATTTATTGAAGATGTTATTTTTCTTTAGACACTATCACATCAGTCTTGTTTGTTATATAAAGAAGGACTTATAGTTTAATCAGACATTAAGAATGGTGAAATCCCTTTGCTTCAAAACAACACAGGGGATGATGGCTAGTACCACAGTTAAATTTTTCTTTGGTTTTGCACTGTCAGGAAGGTGCTTATTTGAAAATGAAAATAGCCTGCATGCTATTGTTCCCTCTGCGAGCCTGAAACATTCATTAGTGATTGTTCCGCAGACATAGGTCTGGAGGGGGATCTGGGAGCTGGGACTGATCAAGAAGCCAAATTCTGCCAAGATAAATGCATGGTGTGCTCCTTGGAATACACATCTGAAATTAACTGGTTTCAGGCAACTGTCTCCAGTTCATATCTGCACAGGGAGACTGACAGGCTTGAGGTACACAGGCAGGTACCAAAAAAACCAGCCAGTCCTGCCCCTTCCCTGTGCCAGCAGAAACACCCCAGAAGCTCTGCAGCAGCCAGATCACAGCCTGACAAGCTGTCAGTTAGTCCAGGGGGAGAAAAAAAAGAGGAAGAAGTGTTTTTTTTGCTCTCTGCGCTCCTGCAATTGGCTTGCTGTAGGTGTAGGAGTGCCACTCACCGAGCAGAGGGTGAACATTTGGAACAGCAGGAGCACGACCGACTGCCCTGGCAGCAGGTGGCTATTAGTGGGGTTAGTGGGGTTTGGCTGTGTGACTGCACTGCAGCCTTAGAGTAGCATCTGGTGGTAATCTTGTTCGGAGTAAGGTGAAGTAAATCAAAGAGTGCACCAGTTTTCCATCAAGCCTGCTAAAGTAATTTAGAATAGTTTGGGTTGGAAGGGACCTTTAAAGGCCATCTAGTCCAACCCCTCTACAGGGACATCTTTCACTAGTTTAGGTTGCCCAGAGATGTGGTAGATGATCCATCCCTGGAAACCTTTAAGTTCAGGTTGAATGGAGCCCTGGCCAACAAGAGTTGTTCCGGTGTTTCACAACATTGTAAAAGGATTGTTTCATATATCTAGTCTAAACCTCCCCTCTTTTAGTTTAAAACCATTACCTCTTGTCCTATTGTTACAGGCCCTGCTAAAAGGTTTGTCCTCATTTGTCTTATAAGACCCCTAAAGTACTGAAAGGCATCAATATGGTCTGACTGGAGTCTTCTCCAGGCTGAATAATCCCAACTCTCACAGCCTTCCGTCACAAAAGAGATGTTCCAGCCCTCTTACCAATTTTGAGGCCCTCCACACACTCACTCCAGCAGCTCTATGTCTTTCCTGTGCTGGGGACCCCGAGCTGGATATACTGGAGCACTCCAGGTGGGGTCTCACAAGAGCGGAGTAGATAGGCAGAATCACCTCCCTAGACCTGCTGGCCACAATTCTGTTGATGCAGCCCAGGATATGATTGGTTTTCTGGTCTGTGAACACCCAGAATTTATTTTTAATATAAATTAAAAAGAGCTTCTTTTTATTTTCTGAGTCAACCATGAGGTGCTGCTAACTGTATCATTTTTCTTCGGAAGATATTTGAAATACACAATGATGTAAGAAACAGTAAGTTTTTCTTAGAATAACTTTACTGTAATAAACCCCCTACGAACTGACTTTCAAAGTCCAGCTTTAGTAGTCTCCCCTGTATAGTGGCATTAACTGAGCTGCAGAACATGAAGAAAAGAAGAACTGTTTTGATTTGGTAAGATACATCTGTTTTTTCCATGACTGTATTTAGGCAATCTAGAACATCTTCCCCTTAGCAAATGCTTTTCTGTGTATTGCTTTCTCTGGTAAATTTATAGTGTGGCTTCTCTTTAAAGAAACATAAACTTTAGGTCCCTTTGTTCCCCAGAGGAAGAAAAGGGTCAGCAGAACCTTGTACTCCAGAGCATTTGGTCTGCACAGAGCAGACACAATGAGAAAAAAAGGGTTTGTGCTGCCTGTCCATTGCTGGATTCCTTCTCATTTGGCAAGTTCAAGGTGCAGAATATTAGAAAAAATGGAATATGTTGTTCCCATTCATGTCTGAGTACTTTGGCTCACCTACCCTCAGATGCCTTGCACAAAATGCAGTTTTAGAGTTTTCTTCACAGATGCTTTTTTTACTATCAGTGTCTGTTTAAGGTCTGATTCTAATCTGATATACTGAGGTGCAAACTAGTAGCACCCTTGAAATTCATGCATGTTTTGCTGTAACACCAACATCAAAACAGAACCACAACTTTGTATTCTGTATTCAGTCCTGTGACCAAAGCCTTTAAATCAGAATTGGGATTGGGTTTAATTGTGTCCAGAAGTTTGCTGACTGTGGATCTGTTCCTGCAAATCTGAGACCTGCAAAAGCCCTGTTGAGTTCTGCAAGGAGTTTTGCCTGCAGCAGGGTTTTCAGAGAGGGTCTAATGTATAAATGTAATTATTGGTTCTAGTTTTGCGACTAAACCTGCTTATTGTTGCAAATATAACAGAGAGTACAGGTTTCACCGAAAGTTGTTTTCTGCGTGAAAAGTAATACCAATAACATAAACAGGTAAGGTAGGTGGACAAGGGACAGTAACGATACTGTTTATTTTAATGGGATTTTTTAATTTTATTTTTGTGTAGAGGGTCAAACTACAGAAAAATTATCTACAGCTTGAGAGCAAAACAAATCATATTTCCTGAGCATTAAAAATACTGACTGTTGATCCACACTGGTGTTTTCAGTTTTTACTGCTATATGCATGCTCACACAGCAGGTTTTGCTTACAGAACTGAAGAGATGCCCAATATATGACGAATAGAACTGTTTATTTCTTGAATTTTGCCTGAATATTATGCACACAGTGCCCTCTTAAATACTACTTTCTACTGCAGAAGAGGGAGTACATTTTCTGTTATGCATTCAGAAGTAAAATTGAGAAAATGTAAGTGAAGGGCAGTTCTGCAAAACAGAGATGACAGAGTTTACCTTTTGGAGATAGTGAGAAATGATTAATGGTGGCCACTCACCTTTGAGTGGATGGAGCAGTAAATGTTTCCTATAGCATTTTGACCATGTAAGGCCATTTTAGACATAGGGATGACATTTTATAGATACTAGAGTTTCAGGCGATGAGACGTGGCATCCTGTTTATTGTGCACTGTGTGATACAGTTGTATGCAGTGTATGAAACTAAGGGTTACCTACAAATTATTAGCAATGTATTCAAGAAGAGCAGATTTTTACCCTCCCTTTTTCAAATTGGCTCCTTCCAGAATCGTGATTTTCCTTCTGGACTACAAGTAGGTTCCACTGTCTTTTACGTGAATTGCTCAAATATTTTAGATTCCATTTTTTTAAATTAAAAAAAAAAAAATCAGTGTGTGTGTAAATTATACAGCGTCTGTCCCCTGTTAAATCCTTGTTAAGTCCCACACAAAACATTCATAGTTGAGAACTTCACTTTAAGAAGCCTATGAGCGACTCTGGAAGAGCGAATTCACAGCAGCAGCATCTGGAAGTGAATATAGTGTAGAAGTAGGAGCTTTGGAGTTCCCTGCAACTAGTACCAGAAGCTCTGGGAAAAGCTGTATTTCTTTGCCTGATTATTTTCATGAGACAGTGAAACTGGTTTGTTCAAAGTGGATGCTTTAGACTGAGGGTCTAGACAGATTTCATATGTGAATTCTTTATCTTTAGAAGTATCTTTTCATAAGTACATTTTAGAAGTATCCTCTTTTTTGCAGAACATAACTGTTGGATTCAAAATCAAGCCTGAAAATGAATTTTCTTTCACACTACACTACATTCCCATTTGTAACATAGATACTTTTAAAAATGAGGAAAGAGTAAGTGTTTACTGGAACTGGTTTTACACTTCCAAAAGAATCATTTTTACTGGCAGACCATAGGTTGCACATAATGTAGGAAACCTAGGAAAGGTTCAGGGTTCCAAAGTACGGGTGCAAGCTTTGCCCATGCCCTGATTTTTTACATCTTCCTTTACTCCCAGTGATTTTTGCTTGTCTCTTCCACCTCCAGAGGCCAGAAACCACAACACCAGTCAATGGGGTCCCAATTTGAACAAGTACAGGAACCGGGCTCACATGGTGACACAAACCTGCAGATCATTTTAGACATGGCCACAGTAAATTGGGAGCCTCCTTCCCTGGCATGCACTTCACTTGGGTAATGTAGATATGCACTGTTGTTCCAATTGTTAAAAAAAAAGAAAAAAAAAAAAGGAGGGAAAGAAAGAACAATTGAAACTCTTCATATTTCTTATTTATAACAAGAGGGGAGACAAGCTTTAAAAGGTAAATTTATCATGCTTGGACATAGAGAAGAAAAAGAATCAAAACTTGGCAGTATTTTTTTTTTCCTGTAGAACATAAATGTTATTGTGCAGGGGGAATATCAGGTGATGAGAAAACACATAAGTAGAGCTACAGTGCTGGTTCAAGAACAGGTATAGGGGTCCCAGAGCTGTTGTGGATTTCACTGATCTGTGCTCTTTTAGGAAGCAGTGGTGCTTTGATTATAGAATTATTGGTTATTTAAATAAAAGGATGCTTAATACTGCTTGTGCTAGAGAGCTCACAGCTTTTCACTTTTGAGAAGCTCCTTGACACCATTCACTATGTCACCATGCACTAAGTGTGGTTTTCGTCTGAATGAATATGATTACCTTCCATCTCATTCCGGTGGTGGTAATTCCAAATGCTTTTTTGCTAGTTTGTGCATGACATTTTGCTTTGACTTGGGGGTGGGGAAGGAGGGCTGAGCAGCAGGGAGAAAGAACTTTTTTTATACAGCAGAGCTTTTAGTCCCTGATTAAAACATTTGGAAAAAATCTGAGAGGGAATATCATAAGAGGAGTTTCTTTATACTTCTCAATTCCCTCAACTCATTTTCGTCACACTCCCATGTGTTTTTTCCATGAGACAGAACAATTGCCAGCCATTGTGTTTAAGGTACTGTGGGATCAGTTATGGTATGTAGGGGTATTAATGGGCATTAAAATACCTGAAATTTGCTGAATGCTCTCAGATTTGATATCTGTCCTTATCTACATGAACAGTTGGTTTATGCAGTTTTCAGGATGTAATGTCAAAGTAGCTACAGCACATTATATCTTGGATTACAGAACATTTCTTTACTGTTTCCTTGCTATCCATATCACTACCATATTATTTTATGTAGTTGTTACACAATAATGTAAGCATGTAGTATAGCCTTCATCTGACCAAGAGAAATGATAATTATCTGCAGTACTGCAACCCACAAAAGCATAACATTGAGGGGGAGTTATCATCGTGATCCAATATTTAAAAAGACTCCAAATCCTGCATCAAAAACCTTAGAGAAGGACTGGCCAAGTTTTTTCAGCCTTTGCCTGCTCTTGGTTATTTGCAGGTGAGAGAAGAGGTGAGATGAGGCATGCTTCTGAAAAGGCTTTGGAAGGACAAAAAGTGCGAGAGAAATTGGAAGGAACATGCCAAACCACCATGTACAGGTGGAGGTAGATGAGCTGAAGTCAAAAGGTCAAAGTGGTGACTTGCAAAGAATCTTAACCTGCTAATAGGAAGCCATCTCCTTCTTCATAGGATTCCTGAGAGTAGGAAGATTGCTGCATTTGGTAAAAAAAAAATCCCCAAATTACATCTGCTCCAGCAGGACCTTACTCTGTAAACAAACTGTAAACAGGCAAGTACCCAAGAAAGAGTAACAATGACACAAAAGGGTGAGGTAAAAGTACTCTCCCAACATACCAAAGCAGTGATCTGGGCTAAATGTATTTCAGTATCTTATCTAGCAACTTGTTCTTTTATGGATCTGTCAAGCCTCCTTGAATCCTCGTAAACATTTCAAATCCTTCAGCAAGGATTTCCACAGGTCTCAACCTGGTTCCTACTAGATTCCTTTATGTCTCCTGCTTTTTGTAACTGGAAGAAACAGTGAATAAATGATGTCTATCCATTAGGTCCATGTTAATCAAAGTTTGTAGACATCTGTCAGGACTTAAATTGTTTCTACTGGAGACCAAAGAGTCCTCGCTTTCTTGGTTATTTCAGGCACTTAAACTGTCCCTATACATTTGGTTATCCCTGTTTCCTCTATTTGAACTTCTGGTAATGGCCTCCTGAAAAATCCTCTAGAATAGACCACATCTACTCTGTTCAGACCTTGACATGTGTATGTCTTCCTCTTGCCCATCTGCCCGGAACCTTTGAACAGAGCATGCAAATGCAAGAAGAAAGAATTGTGTGTGTGAGTGAGTATAGTTTTCAGTTTGCTGTTGGGCAGCTGATTAGCAGCGCCTTTTAGACAGCTCCTCTGAAGTTCCTTCTGGCACAAGAGCACAGAGGAAGGTTGAACTGCGTGCTACGTGAGGCAAAAGGCGACAAATACAACTGTACGTCCCCCAGTCTTTGCAAGACCTCAGCGGGCATGAGAGCTGCTTCCTCTTTGTTGAGGCTCCCCAACTATTTGCTGACTTCCCAAAGGTATCTGGAACACATTTCCTTAAAGATATGTCCATATGGCATACCTGCTCTGCTCTGAACACAGTTTGGAGACACATGTGCAATACCAACTAATTAAAGTCTGAGTACTCAGCTAAAGAGCTCCAATTGTACTGTGCCTCATAGTGCTGGCCTGAGTTTATGAGAAATGTTTTCCATTGTTTTTTCTTTTTGTTGTTCTTTTTTTCTCTAATCCCTTTGCTTTAATTATATTTATGCCTCTCCCCTATATGGTACGGCTTCTGGCATGATAGAAATGATTAGGATTCACAGCTATTTCGTAGCACACAATGAAGTCAGTTTGTTGGGACACCCTTTATAATGGTGAACATTACAAAACTATTCACCTCCCCATTGGCTTTCACAAAAAAACCCCTACCAACATTTTTTTCCCTTTTTAAGTGATGGCCAGGTTCAGTAGTAATGGCAATACCTGCTCAACTGTTTCTAATCAACAGAAGAAATTACACACAGAAGAAATTAAAAGACCCCTCTCAGTACACTGGGCTGATGACAGATGGACAAGATATATTCATAATTCTGAAGAAACCATCATTCCATTTCTAACTAATTTTCCATCATCTTTTATTGACGTGAATAATGCCAGGATAGTAGAAATGGAAAATATTAGTAGAGTGGGAAAAATATTAGGTTGTTTTTCCAGTTTGCGTTACAGATGTAGTACACAGTCTGGTTTCTGTTTCAAATATTGCCCACATTTTCAGCAAGGCTTGTAAATGTATTTTGCCCCCCCAGTACAATTGCCTGTTGACCAAGAGGTTTTATAATGAACTCTAGCCTTTTTTGTTTGTTTGTTTGTTTGGAGTGGTGATTTTTGTTGTGCTTGCCCAAATTCTGGAAGCTGATGAGAAACCTCTTTTTTTAACTAGAGTCTATGTGGAAGTTTTAAAACAGAAATCAACAAGGGAGAGTTTGGGTAGGTCTTTCACATGTCACCTCAGGAACACAAAATGCTTAAACAAGAAAATATTTTTTAAAACTTTAAACAAAATTGTTGAGTCACATAGATGAGCACAGGTACAATATCTGAATCTTCATGCCTCTTTTACTATTTGAACCAACTTATCGTTGGCAATCTCACCCAAACATAAAGGATATGAAAATGTGTATTTTGACATCTCGTACATCAATTCGTAGATAAGTCATGCAATTATTATTCAGAAAAAGTTAAGTACCAGCACTGAGAATGTGTTATTCATCTCAATGCCGCCTGGAAATGAATTGAATACAACCTGGAATTTAAAAAAAATGTGTACGAGACCAGCCCAGTGCTATCGGCTCCAAACAAAGAGAGCAGTGCTGCTGCAAAAAACTTAGAGCAGCACCTTGGCTTTAAAGAACAGTTTAGTTTTCTGTCCTGCTCCTTTCCAGCACTGTCAGGAGGGCTACTGACCGTGGTGGCCTGTTTGATTTCCCAGTGCAGGCAGATACTGGAACCTGAGGAACTGAGGAGAGATGACAAAACAGCTGTCAATTGTTTAACTACTTTCTATCACTAATAGTGACCTAGGGGTGAATGACTTCATATCACATTACCAAATCCTTGAAGCTTAAGGCATGTTTGGTTTTTTTTTTTAAATTTCATTTTAGTAGGGGAATTTCGATGCCTGGCTTGGCTAATAAAACAAGAAGAATAATACATCATCCTACTACTACAGAGAATTATGCTTATTTTGAGGAATTTACTGGTCAATTGGAAAGAATTTTATATCGAATGTGAACAGATGCCACTGGCTTCTAATGCTCCTAAATTTGACAGCATTTTCATTTGCATGGTAAATTTCCTATGTTAAATACTTTCTAAAAACAGAGTCTTTAAACCTGGCAAAAAACATACACTTTGGAGGCAAAGTCTAGCAATGATACCACAATTCACCTTTTTACTACTACTTAGTTCAACTTTGCCTTTCTAACACAAAACTGGACTTCAAATCAAAATTAAAAAAGGAAAAAAGTCTAGTTTTAAATACATGTAAAAGTCTTAGTCTTCACTTGCTTACAGTAAATCGAGTTCCATGATTGCTTGAGCTTCTTATGCATTCCATAATACTCCTGCACATTGTTCATCTTTTTTTAAAACAATTTTAAGTCCCAGTAAAATTGTCCCCTGAAGGAAAATATAAACCTTCATTCACTGCAGAGCACGGTGGAGCCTCTAAAACTTTTTCCACTCTCCCCCCCCGACCCCGTATAAGCACAATTTCTTTTTCCACGAGGACACCAAAACTTTTTTCCTTTCCCCCTAGTGTAGCATCCTTCCTATTGCCAGCAGACACTCACAGGATCTCTACACGCTACAAGTGCCAGCAAAGCACACGACCAGGTCGGCAGGGGGAAGGGGCGCCCGAACGCGCAGACACACCGGCAGCTTCTGGCCGGCGGCGTGGAGGGTGCGCGGCCAGAAGCGGTGCTGCCCCGCGGGCGGAGCGGGCCGACTTACCCGGCGTAGCGGCCGCGGTGGCCGCGGAGCGGCAGCGCAGCCTGGAGGCAGAGCAGACAAAGGGGCAGGAGCCCGCGGAGCGACATCGTGCGGGGCCGCGCCGGCACCGCCATCGCGGGCACAGGCACAGTCGGCACAGCCACCGCCGGCACAGCCACCGCCGCCGCGCCCGCCCCAGGTGGCGGCTGCTGCCGCGCACACAAAGCCCGGGCCGGGGCCGGGAGGAGCGGAGCTCTCGGAGCTGTTGCTGGTCGCCGGCGGCGAGGGGGAAAAGTCGTGGGAGGACGGGCGTCGCCCGCAGCCCCGCCGCGCCTGGGCACGGGGACGGGACGGGGACGGGACTGGGCGGGGAGGCGCCCGGCTGGGAGGGCTGGGGGTGCGGGGGGTGCGGGCCCCGCCGCCACCCTGCCCCGCGGGGAGCCGGGGGCTGGCAGGGGCCGGGCGGCGGCGAGCAGCCCCCCGCGGGCACGGCGGCTCCCTCGGCGCTGGAGGGACGAGGGGCGCGGCGGGGAGGGCTCGGGCTGCAGGTGCTGCGGCCAGGCAGCCGGCCAAGGGCCGCTTAACGCGCGGTCAGTGGCATGGGGGGATTATCGGCGAGATTTCCCCGGCTGGGCAAAAGAGCTCAGGCTGATGAGAGGGCAGGGATACACTTCCACAAAACAAAAAGCGGTGGAGAGTCTATTGGGAGCCATGAAGCGAGGAGAAAGTGGGATTTCATATTACCAGTGTGGCCAAAAATCTTGGATCGGGGTAGTGGGAAGGGAAGAGAGGCTGATACAATAGGATGAAATAAAATCACAGCATCTTTTTAAAACTGCGGGTTTACAGCCCCTTTTCCACGCTGGTGAGGGTGAAAGATCCACATAAGAACAAGTCAATGGAGCACTGGGAATAACAAGAAAAATGGGAAGAATTTTGCTGCAAATAATTGTAGTTTATAGAAAACACATGGAGGACTTGTTAAAGAAAATGTGGGTAAAAATATGATGCCAATATGGAATAAATTGATAGCCCCTTTGATACTTTTTTGATACTTGAATTTTTCTAAAAAGAAGCAAAAAGTGTTTCAAACTCAACTGATTCTCAGCCTCTCTGAAAGCAGAATGAATGAGTGGGCTGTAGACAAATAAAACTAGCTGACATTTGAACATGTGTGAGAACTACTGTAAATCCCTGTTAATGTTTCAGAGACACAGGGAGCCTTTTAAAAAAGGACTGTATTAAACCACACACACTTCATATTCTCTGGCTGTAAGGCAAACAAGCATTTTCCTTTGTCTCTTTTTCATATTGGCACCACATCTGACACCAGTTGTGTCATAGAGTCTAGAGGTGGAAAAGACTTTGTCCAGGGCAGGATTATTCCCTTCTGCTTGGTTACTGGTATTCTCTCCCTTGAGCTTCCTGTCCCCCATAACATACCCTGCTTAAAATCTCCAAATAATTTCTGGTGAGATATGTAGAGGGGAATTTGTGTGCATATATCTCTTGTTGAAAACACTTCCCATTTACTACAGACAACTCCCCAAACCTTTTCAGTGGGTCTTTGGTCTTGTAATAAATGTAGCTTTAGCTTTACAAACACCTATTTAATAGAAGTTCTACTCTAGTTCAGAGGTGACTTCAAAGGGAAAGTCAGCTGTCATGAAGTCAAGTAACTGACTTTTGAAGCACACGCCACTGCTTTTTTTCATACATTTACTTTTCTTACGTTGTATCCTTGCTACACCTGAAGTATATCCAATAATACACCAAATTATTTAAATGTTTGAAAAATGTAAGCTTTTCTATTATCCTAAGATATATGATTTTGGGATAAAAACCTGGCTCTATTGGAGTTAGTAAGAGTTTTACTTTGGGTTCTGTCTGCAAAATAGTTTGGCTATTATTCTAAAAATTTTGCTTTCAAGAGGAAAACTTGGCTCCATTTAAATTAGGGAGACTGTAATTATGGGCTTCTGTGGCTCTAGTTTTCAGTCTTAAATCCTGCCTTTCTGCAACATTCCCTGCAAGTAAAATGCAGGAAGGTATGAGAAAGAAAGGGAATTCAAAACCAAATAGTGAAGGAAAGTAACACAATGGGGAATAAATACACAAAAAAGGTATTGTTACCTTTCTTAACATGTATTGCTTCTACTAGTTTAAAATAAATTTTTAAAATAATTTAAAAGTACACTTTTAGAGCTGTGGAGAAGCTGGAGAGAGAAATACCTCCAAAGTACCAAAAAGGACTTTAAAAGGGGTAGGGATAATGAGGGTTATACAGATCCATTGGTCTCTCTTTGATCCATCAGTTTAAATTGTACTAGGTGACAGGGCAGACTGGAGGGAGGGCTGGAACTCTGACATGCTGGCAGCTAGGAAAGGATTAAAAGACTGTAGTCGAGCCTGGAAGTTACACATGTGGTAAGTCTACTTTCCCAACAAGATGGGGCTATAAAACTTGCACACAGCGAAACAAAGAAAACCAGAGTTTCTTTTCCTTCATTTCTTGGAACTGAAAATGGGAATTGCCAGCACCAAGAGTTCTGATGTGCAGCTTGGAGGTGATGAGAGCCTGTGATGGAACAGGAGAGAGCAAACTGAGATACAGAATAAGATCATAGTGTGTCCTGAGTTGGAAGGGACCCACAAGGATCATTAAGTCCAACTGCTGGCCTTGCACAGTATACCCCAACAATCCCACCATGTGCCTGAAAGCCTTGTCCAAACACTCCTTGAACTC
Source organism: Pyrocephalus nanus (assembly GCA_038380795.1). Lineage (NCBI taxonomy): Eukaryota > Metazoa > Chordata > Aves > Passeriformes > Tyrannidae > Pyrocephalus > Pyrocephalus nanus. The sequence goes on from CM076261.1 coordinate 63,043,425, forward strand.
TGTCAGGCTTGGAACTGTGACCACAGCCCTGAGGAGCCTGTTACAGTGCCTCATGACCCTCTGGGAGAAGAACCTTTCCCTAATATTCACCCTAAACCTCCCCTGACACAGCTTCATGTTGTTCCCTCGGGTCACTGGTCCCCAGAGAGAAGAGATCAGGTTCTACCCCTTCTGTAGTAGTAGCAGCTTGATTTGCACTCTACTCTTCCATTGCAATTCCGCTCCTGGCAGGAAGGGCAACCTTGTCCTTCCTGTGCCCTTCCCTGGCTCTTGGCTCCAATTTTTCTTTCTGTGTTGGCAGGACCTCCACTACTGTTTGTGAGGCAGCAAATCTGTTCCCACTTAAGGGAAGTGGTGATTTGGTTCTTACGTCAGCTGGAAAACCCTGCTATGGACCAAAGCAATTAAACATCAGCAAAATTGCTGCTACCAAGCCCTGCCACACTCGCTATCAAAATGGTTAATATAAGCAAGATTTGGCCTTAAATTTTCACCTTGGAAGTGCAGGATGGGAATGCTGCCTTTGGCTGGCTTGTCCTGCTTTCAGCAGTGCTCCTGCAAGAGCAGAGTGACTTCTAGGACATGCTGAGCCAGGGAAGCTGCCTATGGTTTGCCTCCTCAAGATGGGGGATTTATCACTTTACAAGGAATGCAGGCAATTGCCAAAACAGAGGCAATTCTACATGGCATGGAAACAAGAAAGGCCTCATATAAAGTGAGTGGGCAGGGAGCCTGCATTTGGTACCTGGACTTGAGAATATGCCATTTATTGAGAAAAGCAGAAAAAGGGCAATAGCTTCTTATAAACATGTTTTATACTCTGAGCTGTAATACTCTGTGCCAAATCTCACCTTCATGAGAAGGTTGCATTGGCTCAAATAAAAAATCCTTGCTGTACATTTGTTAGATTCATAATGGTTCAGAAACAGGAATTTAAACAAGGTTTACGCTGTTCTAGTTTAAATCATACCCATTAATAATAAATTAGACTAAGTGTGTTCATGCTGGGATTTGCACTGCTATAACTCATTAAAAAAGATTGAAATTGATTGAGTGCAATGTCCTTTTCAAGATCTGGTCTCCATTTCTTTTAACTCACACAGAGACCTTGACAGATGAAGGACAGTGAAAGTGGCCCTGCTGATTCTGTGCTAGATTCGGTTTGGGGTCTAAAATAACATGAAAGCGATATAATTCATGCATGAGTGCCACGGCCAGTTAGCTGTAACTAACCACCCTCTGTAGTCAGGAGTGTTACTGTAGCAACAAAGAGCTGATAAACTAAGGACTTCCCACCCCTAGGGGTTGGTTATTCAGGTTATGCTGGGCTTCACACTGTCTGCGACAGGCTGCTGTTGGTACCTGAGCTAGTCTAAACTTGGGGTACCAGGCTGCTGCAGAGGCAGGACATGGAGGGTGTCTGTGCTTCTCTATGTAGCTTTGCTACCTTTTCTATGCATCCTTCCACATCCCTACTTTCATCTCTTTTGAGTTCCTTCAATCTCCAGCTCTGCCTGCTATCTGTGTTCCTTCTTCCTGGGTCTGCTGACAACCAGTACTTTGGAAGGTGCCCTCACTGTGGCCTAGGATGTGGTAGAACTGGAAAGAACAAATGGTCATCTAGTTTGGTTAAAATGAGCCAGTGCTGAGCATTGCCTTGAAGGGTATTCAGATGTAATCAGCTTACGAAAATGAATTGTGTCTTTAGAAAGGATGAGTTTTGCAATTGAGAATCTTGACATTCTGTCTTAACTTACTTGGGGATGCTGCATTATTGTTACTGAGTAATTTTATTTGGATTTTGTCAATGGCACTGAACTGTAATAAAATTATTCAGTTAAGGGAAAGAATGGAACTATTGCACCTATAGAATTTCTGTCTTCTGCTATTATTCTATTATTCTGCAGGAGGACAGGAATACAGCTTAAATATTCTTTTATGTTTTGTAGAATCAAGAGACATTTAAATATGGATATGTTTTAGAAGCAGCTTAAGGAAAATAGATGCGTAACTGACAAATCATCAATAGATCAAGCCCCCATAGGAGCCTCTAGAAATCATACTCATAAATCACGTCCGAGAAGAGTATTACAAACCTGATGAATTCTTCCTCAGCATGGTTTTAGTCTTGGAAAGACTGCTATACTTTTGTTCATAGCTTTCTTTGCATGTAGGGAATTCCTTCTTAAAACTGTGCACAGGAAAAAAAAATATCTTTGAAGGATCTGCATCAGGCAAGATTGTGAAGAAAAGCTTGTTTTATCTTCAAATTCAGACTTAAGACAATTCTGGCAACTTTGTTTTAAACTTTTGACCAAGAGTTCTTAAAAAAGGCCTTGCTCATAACAAGTGAGAGATGTGTATATAACTGAATAAAACCTCCTGGTGAGAGGAGGAGGAGGGGCAAGTACTGATCTCTTCTCTGTGGTGACCAGTGACAGGATCTAAGGAAATGGCCTGAAGATGTGTCAGGGAAGATTTAGATAGATATTAGAAAGAGGTTCTTCACTCAGAGGGTGGTTGGGTGCTGGAACTACCCAGGGACTACCCAGGGAAGTGGTCACAGCACCAAGCCTGACAGACTTGAAAAGGAATTTGGATGATACTCTCAGGCACATGGTGTGTTCTTGGGGTGGTCCTGTGCAGAGGCAGGAGTTGGACTTGATGATCATTGCGGATCCCTTCCAACTTGGCACTTTCTGTGATTCTGTGATAAACAAATTGCTGTGTGACTGTATGTAGATTTTGTCTCAGATCTCTCTACCTATCCTAGCACTAATAGAGAAACAATATCAAAAACAATTCCCTGTATGTGAACTTACAGGATTTTTATTTGAGTGAAAATACAGCCTTTCATTAGGCAAGAGATTCCTCCAGCTTTTCTGTTCTCCTGAAAATTTCAGACTAGGAAATACGAGAATGGCAATTTAAAAATTTCTTGTGTGTCCTTCACAAATCATGTGTATTTACTTTCTGTACAAATGGTTTGTGTAATAACACATGGAACTTGTATTGTGCATTCTGACATTCCTCCATCCCTCTTTGAATTTCTGAACTTTATAGTCATTAAAGATCTCGGCCTTCCTCTAACTTAATTTAAGCTGTATTTTGGAGCTATTTTGCAGGTGGGGATGCTAAGATATGTGGAGGCTGAATAATTTGTCCCAAGAGTAAGAGCAAGTCTTTGGCAACTGTAAGTCTAGTGTTTGGACCACTTGAACATATGGCATTAGTGAATTGTATTAGATTGTGTTTCTAATCTAAAAGGCAAACATATTATTTTCCAGAGTCTCAAACTTTTTTGAGCATTCTCAGGCTTAGATACAGTTTCACTTCTTTTGCTCCAAGAGGAGTTACATATTCCCAGTGAAAGAATTAAGTCATAGAATCATAGAATCGTTAAGGTTGGAAAAGACCTCTAAGATCATCAGGTCCAACCATTAACTGACCACTGCCAAATCCACTGTATGTTCAGTATCTAGTTTTAATATACACATTACTTGAAATCACTGGATACCCAGTAATGACTTTTTACAATGGCGAGAAGAAAGAAAAATCATAACAATATTTATTTTGAAACACTGTGAGAAATATTCCAAACTAGCACTGCTCTATAACAGCTACTGCCCACAAAAGATGGCAGGTCCCCAGTTTTTATTTATAACAACTGGCATTTACCATATATGCACATGTGAAAATATTGAGAAGGAAAAGGTACTCTTGAAGGAGTAAGTCCAATACAATAGTGTGCCACGTGACTCCCCAGACAACTCCTGGCTGCAGACATTCTGCAAAGAACTATCATTATATCTTCTAGGGGGAAAGGGAATATTATGTAGAGTATCGTGCTAGAGGTAGCTGAAGCAGAAACTAGTGAGTTGTTAATTTATCTGTCAGCTGCACTGGCATGAAAAGTGTCTTTCCTCCTCCTCTCTTTCTCACCCTGAACATTGCCTGATAATTATCAGGTCATTTTACCATCTGTGCCTGGAATGATATTTTGATTGTCCTCCTTCAAATTTGGATGCCTCAATAGGTTGAAACTGTATATAATTAGGTAGTAGGTACTTCAGAGCTTTATGCAACTTGAACGCGGAAAAATGCTGAAAAGACTGCAAAATATGAATGGTAAAAAATGCTGGTATTACAGGATTCTGTCATTCTGAAACATTAAAAAGCCAAGGAATAAAGTCTAGATCTGGTGAAATATGTCAGAGGAGGAAAACAAGAGGAACTGTAAAATCATATTTAGTGCAAATCTCCTTATGTCTTAGGAGGCAACAAGCAGGCAGCACTACAGCGAGAGATCATACCACCTGTCTGTCAGCAACTCAAAAAAAAAAAAAATGGATGCATGTGAGCTTGGCTATGAGAGGAAATTGTTTCATTTGGGGTATAGAGCACTGCCAGGATCCTGAGGGCACTGCTGTCCCTTCCTGCCCCTGCCCTGCCTGCAGCCCAGGGCCTGTGTCAGAGCTAACAAGTGGATACAAAACCAGAGGAGGCAGGGTGGCAGGAGCTTGAGAGTACCAGAAGTTGCATCCAGCCATAAATATGGAAATACAAGGTCAAAAAGCAACCTGAACTCAACCCCCCATATTTCTGATTAACACTCTACATGAATTTACAGCCATTGGGTTATTTTGGCCAATACTCCACTGACTTAACAAGAGTTGACTTTACAAAATTTTGGTTCAGAAAAGAAGTTCATAATGAGAATGTCATCATTTTGTCATCTGCTGGAAGTTGTGGGATCCAGATATTTGCACCGAAAAGTCATGTGTTGCCATCTTCTGTTGCAGGGCTCTTCCATTTAAATGTGATCCTTTAAACCTATTCTTTTAGTTCAAAAATTCTAAAGACAACCTGTCATACTGTTTTTAACTCTGTACTAAGAGAAAGTGTGGAAAATGGTTTGTTTAAAGAAAGAAAAAATTGCTAAAGGTGTTCCTTAATGGTTCAGTCCAGGGTAGACCAAGTGTTGTTTTCACCTGACATCTGTGTTGGTAATCCTGTTTCCCACAGCGTTACAGTGCTGGAGATACATGAGATATAGTTAAATAACATTTTGGATTACAATTTAGCTTTTTAGTTTTGCCATCAACAGCAACAACAGGGAGTTATCTCAATGTGGCATCTGAGCTAGACCTTATAGTATGTGATCTGAATGCAGTATCTCTTTTCCTTCATTGGAAAACGTACCTAGTGGCTGATAAGTTGGGTTGCATGTAGTCTTCATCAGTCATTGCTCTCTTAAACATTGTGATTTCACATGACAGTAGTGTAATTTTTTAGCTGCTATGTTACTGTCCACAGAAGCAAGCACATGAAAACAGAGAATAGGAGCCTGTTAAATTATGTTTCACTTCCCTGAGTAGTTAGTCAGTGGATATCAATTTGTTAACTATAAGTGATGACTTTCTCTGCTGTTTCTTAACAGTATTAAAAGTGTTTCACATCTCATCATGTAGATGTGACTGTAGAAGTGAGATAATACCTTACTGATAACATTTAATCCACATATATGTGAAGCTTAGATAGAGCAGATAAAGTTCTCCAGGTAAAAACAACTCAATTCATAGTCATTATCAGTTCAATTACTCAGTCATCAATTCAACGATCTTGCTAAACTTCAAGTGTTTGTTTGTTTGTTTATCCAGCCCAGCTAGTGTCCTACCTTCCTGCCCTCAGCATGCTCCTGACATACCAGACAAGCAATGAACTTTTTGAATCCAGGCTCTATAGAGTGAAAACTTCTTATTCTAAGACACTAAATAAGAGCTGTGGGACCTTTTCTCTGGAAATGAATTACAGTTTGCTGCCCTCTATTAGCATAAGTCTTACTTGTGAAGATAGATATGAACCGTCAAGGATAGTTTATCTTAGTAATTCTTCATTAATATTGAAGTTTTCTGGTGGAATACCATTTTGCTTTTTGTGACGCAGCTATCACTGGGTATAAACAAGTGTCTGAGAATCTGAGAATATTGTTGTTTCCAAGAAAATATAAAATAAGTCTGTATGTGCTCTGATGAAACTTTGTCAAATTGGTTGATATATCTGATCGTCAGAATTAGAGTATCCAGGCACCATGGAAACAGTTTCCATGGCAAAAAAAGCTCAGAAACAGTTCCCCTGGATTAAATCCAGGGATGCAGACTGATAATCTAGAGCTTTCTCTAACATCTAGAAAGGCCAATACTTACAAGGAAGTTGCCACACGGCTATCTGAAGGTTGTAACCTCCCAGTGATGGAATATATTCTTACCCTCCAGAGCAAGAGAAGTGCCATGATGTTTCCTTCCACTCCACACATCTTTGGTGTTCAAAATGCCATTAGGTGGTTTGGTGGCAGTTGCACATTCTGTCAGTATTCTAAGTTATCTGCCAGAAATACAGATGATCAATGTCATAATAGTCTTCCTCAGTAACACCTCAAAAAGACTAGTTACTATATTGTAGAGAAAGTACTTTTAACCCATGTAGTGAGAGTGGAGAGAGTAAAAAGCATGTAACAATGAGGTCTTTCATGATAGACACACCATTACCTGTTTGAAAGCTGATTAAGAAGGAATCACAGGGTCTTGAATACTTGTAGATCAACACATTAATAAAGCCCAGGAAGAGCACTGATTGGGATTTTTTAAAGGCTAACTGAAAAATACTTGATATTTCCTAAACACCTCTCTAATAAAAGGAAATAAAAACTATATTGAATTTAATGACCTTTGAGAAGAATTAATTTTATGGCCTGACGACACAGTTCAGCGATTTCGATTTCCCAGGAAATAGGACAGCACTGTCTAAAAGTTTATCCTGGTTCAGTAGTGAAACAGATTCTGCAATTAAAAGGGAAAAAAGCAATATGTAACAAGAAAAAACTGAGAAATATATAGCAGTAGATACACATATTCTAAACTTCATAAATTCTGAGTTATAAGAGTATCTAAAACCATCAGGAAGAAATTAATGACTGGCAAGGCTAAGAACAAAAGGGTTTAAATACATTAAGTACAGTGTAAATCCTAGCTGTGGCAAAGAGGCACTGCCTGATGGGTAAATTGTTAACAATAATGCAGAATTATCAGAAGGATTCAATAGCAAAATCTGTTCTGTATTTGGAAAGAAGCAAGAATCAACACTATAATCTTATACCACAGGAGAATCATTTCAGCAGTGGTCAAGGAGGAACATGAACCATATCTAAGAAGGAATAAAGAAAATTATAATCAATATGGCCATAGAAGCAGTATTGTGAACTTTCATGATTTTAGATGAATCATGGATTTCAAAAAACATTCTGGAAAATTGAAATACTGTTCCATATCATGTATTACAAAGGTAGAGTGGCTGATGCAGGTAAGGCTGTTGCTCTGACACAAGTCCTAGGGAAGACAGAAGAAGAATGGTTTATGCAGAGTGCAATTAGAAATAAAATCTGAGGATTGAAGTAGAAGTAATGCTATTCAGTATGAATGGTGAAAAAAGATACGCCAAAAGATTTAAATCAAGTGTACCTGACATTTTTCACAAAGTATAAGCTGCCCCTCTGGGAGCTGGGTTGATTGCCATATAGGTGCAACGTATTCCAACTTTTTAGAAGTAGAATACATGATTTCATATTGGTCAATGTTCTGAATAGCATCAAGAATATCTGTGTGCAATATCAATAAAGGGCAAATTCACAGTTTAAGAAACTAACTAATAAGTAAACAAAGGAAGTGGTCATTATTAGGAAATTGTAATTAACAGGAAAGATCAAAGCAAGGCTCCATAGATATAAGTATTAAGTCTGGTCTAGGACTTTCACTTGTGATTTGGAAGTAAATGTAAAAATCACTGCTAGAAAGCATTTACACAAACTTAACTGAACCAGTGCAAAAAGCCCAGGAACAATAAATTACAGAGAATCATTTGGGTGTTTTAAATTCAGTATGGTCTGCTTTTCCTATTTGTAAATGGATAATTTATAACATCTGAGACAAGTATCCTCTATTTGCTATGATCCACAATAAATGTGAAAGGGATGTTAGCTGAAGTGGCTTAGTAGGATGTTGGGATTCACCCAGTTCCCACTACTGGAGGCTAGTTGAACTCCCAATCATAGACTCATAGAATGCCAAGGTGTTGGACTGGTCCTTAAAGATCATCTAGTCCCAGTCCCCCTGCCATGGGCAGGGACACCTCCTACTAGACCAGGTTGCTCAAGGACTTAACCAACCTGTCTTTGAACACCACCAGGGTTGGGGCATCCACAACCTCCCTGGACAACCCGTCCCAGTGTCTAACAGCCCTCACAGTAAAAAATTTCTTCCTAATATCCAACCTAAATTTCCCCTCCTTCCATTTGTATCCATTACTCCTTGTCCTATCAGTACAGTTTCTGACAAAGAGTCCTTCTCTGGCTTTCCTATAGGTCCCCTTCAGATACTGGAAAGTTGCTATGATCACTCATTACATTTAAAATACCAACATGAAAGAAAAAATATTAGATGGCAAAAGGTGCTAGAATCTTTTTGTGCATATTTACCATGCTGTTGTGAGATAGTGGCTAGAATCTGGAGCCAGGAGTCTGAGGGTTTTAACTTCTGGGCTTACCTTGGTGCTATCCTGATGATGATCCTGCACAAATTACATCATCTCCCTCAGCTTAAGTTTCCCTGTCTAGAAAAGAGGTATAATGATACCATTTTCAAAGAGCACTTAAGGAATAGTGAAAAGTGCCAACTAGTCTTACTGGCTCTGTATTACACTAACTACAGCCCTCTGTGATGGATGTAGCTAGGAACTGCTCTAAAACATACTTCTGATATTGAAAAAGACTGAAAAATCACTTAATGAATCTAAAAGTGAGACTGTCTTGTGGAGTCTGGTATATATCCACGCATTCAATGACATTCAAAATTTAATGAATCGTAAGGACAATATGTGACCACAGCTCACTGAGCTGGTTTTTGCAGAGTAGCTCCATGTACCTGTAGAGACAAACTCTGTCTTTCCAGTTAGCGCAGATCACTTGTGATATGAGATAGGTAATTGTAGACAAAGCTTCAGGATCTTCTTTTGGCAGTTGACCAGGAGCTACTTAATTTGACCCCTGAAACTTCTCAGTAAAAATGCCATACTCCCTTCTTTACAATTTCTTTCATACGAAACATATGTGGATGTTCACCTCTCCTGCTTGTCCTGAGGTTTGCTAGTAGGTGACAGCAACACCTCTAGAAAATCATGAAAGTTAACAAAACCAATCCTGTAAAAAAAATTTTTTTTAATAAACCTATAAAAAGACACCCTACTTATAAGGTATAGCTGATATTTCTCACTTGCCAGTTTTCCTGCAGCACATCAGTCTCATGGACTTGAAGAGCTGGAGGAGGCACTGCCTATTTGCGAGTCCAGCACTAAAAAAGAGCTGCTCTAAGGAGTGAGTGGCTCCCCATAGCTCAAATAATCAACCAGCTCTGTAGGAAGGCTATTGTAGTACTTCTGTCTCTCTCAGACAACATGATGCTGTAGGATAAATCACGAGAGATACTTGTAGAAATTGCATTAAGAGGCCCATTTGCATTGATAATACCAAAAATTCCTGTTTTCCTGTGGAAAACTAATGGAAGTTTAAGACTTGACAAATAAACTTTTAGAAGGGTGTGTATGAATCTATTTAAAGCAACAATCAGAACCTCAGTCCCCCTAGTCCAGCTTATTCCCTTTAGCTTTGCCAAGTAGCACTTAAGTAAAAGACACAAGAAGCCTTTACCTGGTGTGGAATAATCTCTTTCATTAGGTTTTATCTGATCTCTAACAAACATGGACTCTGAGGTTTGAGGTTTCATGATTTTCTTACATGTAATTTAGTTTCTAAATACACAACCAGCTTCTAATCACGTTTGGAAGAACTTCACTGTGGTTAGAAATTTGTAGAATCATTTCTACCAAATTTTTATCCCAGTGTGAACTCCTTCTACTGACTGAGATTACACGTCTATTTGAAGTATTTCTTCGAGAAACATTTTAGCTTTAGAAACATAAATTTCTGTTCTGCTTTATTTCAGAATCTTCACTATATCTCTCGATTTGATTTTATCACCAGATATACAAATTGTCAGGCATTTGTTTTTTAAACTCATTTACCGAGGAGGGTATTCTGACCCACTGAAATAATTTACTTCAATCTCCTGCCATCTAGTGTCAGAAATAATACACTTGCAATTCCTACAGCTGACCTGAGGTCTGGCAAGTTTAAAGTACAGATTGCAAAAACTATAAAATATCCTGGAGTTAATTTTTGTCATGTTTAGCACATTAGAATGATAAAAATATGTGTGTGCGTATTTATATATTTGTATATATGACAAAAGATCTTTTCTATATTTATTGATTCTGATGTATGCACTAAACCCATGCTTTCAGTCTTTGTGATTTGTTTGGTGTTGAAACAAGGTGTTTGTGTTTCAGGAAAGCAAAGTTTAAGAAAACTCTATAGGGTCAATCAAGTAAGCATGCGTATTTTTTGTATATTTTTGTGGGTAATATGAAATATATTAACCAGTGCTCAGTAAAACAGACTTTGCTGACTTCTTCACTGACTTTGTGGTGTCTTGAGACAGTGTGTTGTTGCAGCAGCCTGGGGAAAGGTTTGGGAAGGCTTACACATCAGCTCCTAGCAGACAACCTCCCTCACTGAAAGACTGGAATGCCAAAAATAAAGGGAGGCAGGTGGGAACTTCCTGAGGCACTTCGGTATGGCCAATGCTCCTTTCAGTGTGAAGTGAATACTATGAGACTTTCCCACCCCTCAGTCTATTCATTCACTCTACTTGTTGCTTAGTTTTCAGGTCTTCTAATAATCTATGACTACTTCCTTTTTTTTTCTTCCTCTTTGCAGCGAGTGGTTCCTTTGCAGCTGTATTAGTCTGTGATGCACTTTCCTGGAGGTACAGATTTCTCAGCCTCTTCTCACTGGAGTGCTCCAGCCCCTCAGCATTGTGGTGGCCCTTCACTGGATGTGCACTGGTTTAACTATAATATTTTCTGCATCAGAGCCCTAAAACTGGACGCAGTACTCCAGATGTAATATAGCAAGTGCCAAGGGGAATAATCACCTCCTTCAAGCTACTGGCTACATGGCTTTTAACAGTCCAGGATGCTCATTCCTTGTGCACTTGCTAGGCTTTGGATTGACAGTCCTTTCAAGTTTGCTGCCACTGTTTCACTCATATTTGAGGTCAGAGAGTAAAAGGTCAAAAGATGATATAACATTGACCTGAATGATATATTTTAATTTTGGTGCAAGGTGACAGGGCATAGTGGTGAGACAAACTCCCAGAGAGTTTTGACAGACTCCCATAAGCACAATATTATTGCACTGATGAGCTCCTCTAACCCATTATATTTGGCAAATACCATACAATTTAAAATTTATCTTCCTTTGAACTTCACATACATACAAACTAACATATATCTATATTAAGACTACATTTTAGCAGTTATGCCAGTCAGTAAGAATCTTCTGATGAGTCATGTATCAGTGTGCTCTTGTGTTAAGAAAGCTTTGTGGGAAGGAAATTAAAGAATAATTAGAGCCATGAATCTTCCCAAGACTTGTAGTGTAAGGCAAGTATAATAGGCAAAGATTACCCACAGATTATTTCTTTCCCCTTAGCAAGAAGAAACCATGAGAGATTTGTGTCTAGACTAAGCAACAGAGTCTTTTCCAGAGTGCAGTTGGACAACATGTTTCATGTTCATCTCATTTCTCAAGACTGTCTGAAGACTGCCTGGGAGCAGCACTGTAGGAAAACCAAGATCACTGCCGAGTGGTATTTCTAGCCTGTGACTCTTTTAACCGTTCTTTATTCTCTTCTTGTCACATAGCTATTCTTTGAACTGAGCTGCAAATGAGTAAACATGTGTGTTCAACTTCAAAATCACAAAGTCCATTGAAAATGGAAGTCAGATAAGCTCTCCCTCGGTACATTCCCTCAGTCTAGCAGCAGGCAGGCCGATACTATTTGCATGTTCTGCCTAACTTTACTTAAACTAAAACTCACAGTGACCTAAACAGGCTATTTGGGTTACTTGAGTAGGACTCCTACAGGAACTGTGGACCTTGAAATTCTAATTTAAGAAATATCAGTGATATTTGAACAGAACCTACCAGTTGTTTTAGGCACTGCAGTGTTTCTCAACACCACTTTAATCTGTATAATTGGTTTTTGGTTTTGGTGTGGGTTTTTTGTTTTGTTTTGTTGTTTTGTTTTGTTTTTTTGTTTGTGTTTTTTTCTGTTGTTGTTGTTGTTGTTTTATCAGAAGAAATGGCACTACCACTGAAGTTAAGGGGTTTGCAGAGAAAGTGGAAATGGTAGAGATTCTTCAGGGGTCACTAATGTGTTGGCACCTTTGTAATCTTATCTTCTTTGATGGAAAGTGATGGAACAGGTTTCATCTTTGAACATGATGAAAAATCAGTTTGCTAAGCTGCTTAATCAGTTCAAAGGATCCGACAAAGAGAACAAGCTAACAAACAGCAGATTTATCACATGCTGAAAGATTGTCAGAAAGAAAAAATTAAGCAATGAAGAGACCCTAGGAATACACTTATTGCCTCAATAAGACAAGGAGGAACCCAAACGAGAAAAAGTTGTCAAAGGTGTCCCATTTGCTTTACATTCTGTTATGTCTGTAAAGAACACTGAAATGGCATTACAAATTTCCATTCCCCTGTAGCTAACCAGTTGTCTAGGAAGCTTAGATGGACTGCATGAAATATTACCAGACAAGATTATTAATTTGATTTTAAAGAAGGCTTTGAACGAACTTGTGGTGATTAAAGTAACAGAAAAAAAAAATCTATTAGGTTGCTTGCAATGAATTATAACCCAAATGTTATATGAAAGCTAAAATCACCTCTTAAATAAATTCTTAAATTAAAGGAACCAACTAAACTTGTTTCTCACTCTGTAAGGTATAATGGGCTGTCATTCCAGATGTTTACAGCAGCAGTATATCTTAACTCTGATATATACGAGAAAAATTAAAAACTTTATGCATACTGGAAATATTTTGAGACCATCCCCTAAATGTAACTGTGCTTGTAAATACCTCTGCCATTATCATAAAATCAGTTCGATCACATGTAAAAATCCTTATGTTCCATGGAGAACTAACACATGATGCATACATACATATATTTTACTGCTTACTTTGCAGTAAGGAATATTTTGATTCTCCATCACATCAAGTTTCCCCATGGGAAGCATTTAAGGTGCTTTAGGATGAATGTACGTAGTTTGGAGCATCACAGTGTGCTAGCATGCCAGTCAGGCTTGTATATTCAACTCCTGTGGATAATACATGTGGGATCAGGATCTGGTCTACTATCTTTTCATCAATGATTAACCACATTATTGTAAGTATTTCCATCCAGCTTTGTCACTTATCCATGAGAAGTGCTTGGGTTTCAAAATCAGTATATCCATTTTGTGTTCTACAAGCTGCTTTAATTTTTTTACCTATAAGGACTTCCACCAGAAAAAAAAAATTTCATAATATTAAAAAAATATTGTAAGGTTTGAGAAATGTATCTCAGGTATTTACAACAATTACAACTCTATGAATAAAGTATGCATCTAACTGTGAAATGGCCACTGAGAGGTTTAATGACAATATTTAATTTTAGTAGTGTACAGCTTTTTATTAGTAAGCTTTTTATAGACCATAAAGGTTTTTTACATGCATGATCTCAAACTGTTAATTTTTAAATTATTTTCCTTCTCAAAATATATGAGAGTTTCCGTGCTATAATCACAAATAAGAGTAAGTCTAAGAATGTTAGTTGTATTGGTAGCATTTTGTTATACTATTTGAGTAAAAATATTGTAATGTAATAAGCTGTGCAACTTAATAAGAGGTTTATTGTGACTAAGTGGCAGAGTGGAATAGCATAAATAAGTAAGATTCCTTCCTACAAAGCAAAGATAGTTGGGTGTGGGTCTGTGCAATAGGGGATTCCCAGCAGTGTCCACAGTATGGCTGTGAGATTAGTGAGCACATACAGGCAATGTTTTTCCTTCCTCCTTTCCTTTATTCCCCACCCAAGACTTAAATTTATCTAGTTACATACCTCATATGCACAGAACTAGACATCTGACCTTTTAATTTTTTTTTAATATGGTAATCATGTAAAAATAGGTGTTATTTTTTTTGCTAACTCTTGTTGTGTTTCTCTGCAGATATTTTGGGCTGTCAGGCTGATAAGGCAGCTGTTGTCAGGTAGGCTTGGGGAAATAATAAGGACACAGAGGAAGTAACAGACATCATACCATCAGGTACAACCAATAAAAAGTATCAGCTTTCCTTACAAATTTCTCCTATAAGAAAATTGACATTGTTATTCACTGAGAATTAAAATTTTATGGATCTGCAGAATTATTTTTGAGCAGCCAAAAATAATGTAAAAAACAAATAAAAGCATCCACAAAGCTCCTGCTGTTCTTCTCACTATATAAAGTGCTTCACAAAAGGGCCTTTTACATCTTGTAAACTTAAGCCTCACAAAACTAATAACCCTAGGCTTCCACTGGGACTCCCGAAGGAGATGCAGGATGACTGACGTTGGTTAAACTGTGCCCAAGAAAACTTCTCTTTCGCTGCTGAAATATGAGGGAGCTTGGAGACAATAATCTTCACAGGATAATTTTAGGTTTTAGGCAATCCCTTTGGACTTCTTCCTGCAGTTTGCAGAGTTTTAATTACTTTAAGGAATAATTTGCCTGCTGATATCTTGCTAGGAATAGTTCCCTGAGCTGTCTAAAAAGATACTAATGTGGATGCAAATAACAGTCTCTATGGACATAAAAATCAGTTAAAAACACATTCCAGGCTGGGCAGATAGTGACCAACAATTACCAACAGTTCTCCAACTGTTTGAAGAACTATGTGAAATGTGGTTGCGATCTTGGTTCAGTTGGCCACATCAACAGAGCTGCCCGCATTGCAAGCCTTGGCCACTATGGAAGCCTCTGCTTAAACTGGGTTTAAACAAAGCTCAGTGCTGGAAGAGGTCACTGGGGGCCAGGGCTGATGGAACTTGCTAAGACATTCCTCAGAGGCTGGTGCCAGTTCTGCTCAAGCTGAACCTTTTTGTGATTTTACAAAAGAATACAGTCACCAGGGCTGTCATTCACACACTTTTCAGTAGCTCTAACTTGACTAAAGATGAAGACAGAGGAAAAAAAAATCTATCAGATTTCTGACAGAGTGTCAATGATCTTGTTTCATAACCATCTGGGAACAAGGTGAATTGTCACAAGGGAGGCTTCTGGCAGTGCAGCCAAATCACTAAGTGCCTGGAGTATACAATAAATGCTGGGGTATGTATTAAACTGCAGTGACCCTTGTTAGAAATATTTATTTTGGGCAAAGTCCTCTTTTTTTTCCACACTGCGTGCTGAATCACTGATATCTCTGGTTGTATAGGACCTAAATCCCCATAGAATATGTGTAAAATGTACACTGGGCTGGTTTTTAATTTGAATTTCTCCATCTCATTAGGTTTTACTTGTGCACCCTGCTCCAAATGTTAAATAGTAGCTATTACATTTTTTCTCTCTCTCAACTGAAGCATAACTAAATGTTACAATTTTACATTGTTCTTTGCTGTTCCCCCCCTTAATTTTGCCAAGATTCGTGAATGAATTATCAACTCTAGGAAGATACCTAAAGTATTAGCTGTCTCATAGTCTCGTCTCTGTGATTTTGTGATACTTATATGTGGTAGCTGTCATTTGCATTAGCCCTTGTGGGGTGCAGACCAGCATTACTGAATTAGGTTTGGATGAATAGCATGTAACGTGGCTGGAAAAAGATGCAGATGAAAGCTACTTCCCAATAAAACTGTAGCCGCAGTCAGGGAGATATGGGGCTCTCTTGGGAAAAGAGATAATAGAGGAACTGACCTGTGACTGGTGGGGCCCAGTTCCAGTTCTGGGCTCCAGAGAAATACAGACATGGATGTACCAGAGAGAGTACAGCAAAAGATTGCAAAGATGATGAAGGGAATGCAGCATCTCTCCTTTGAGGAGAGGCTGAGAGAGCTGAGAACATTCAGCCTGGAGAAGAGCAGGCTCAGGGGAGAGCTCAACAATGTATTAAAATACCTGAAGGGAGGGTGTAATGAGGGCAGAACCCAGAGTTCAGTTGGGCCCAGTGACAGGACCAGAGGTAATGGGTGCAAATTGAAGCATAGAATGTTCCCTCTGAAGCCTGGGAAACACTTTTTCACTCTTGGGTGGTGTCTCAGTTTAAATGAGACACAAGTGTTTTGCTGAGGATGAGTTATGAGGAAGACCCAAACTCTTCCCTCTAAGCAATTGTAAATCTGAAATTAAGAGGCTCCTATTGAGGAAAAAAAAAAATTGTAGTAAAAGGAAGAATAACAGTCCTTTATTAAAAGATATATGTGTATTGGCAGAAACAATGAAAGAAAACAAGTAAAACCATCAAATGATACTCCTATACCCAAAAATAATCCCCGGTGTGCTGGAGAAACCGAAAATGGAGATCTTCCCTCCCCTCTCACTGGGAAAGGGGAGAGAGAGGAGGGAGAGGAAGAAAAAGGTCCTTCCCTACAGGAACTCACTCTGTCCTGCTGGCTGAATCGTGCAGTATAATTTTCCCTCTCCTTCTGATGTGCACAAGAACTGCTGCCAAGAAAGAAAAACGAGAATGGAGGAGGGGAAAACCCTCCCAAAACAGTTCCTCTCTGATGAAAATCCAAGCAGAATTCTCTGCTGGCAGCCAGACTGAGAACAAAGCCACCTCCAAGCTGCTACTCTGACCTTGTTCTAGCTCTAGCAGCCACCTGAACTCCTCCCTCCCGTTTCCCAGGAGACGAGAGGAAAAAAAGTAAAAAAAGAACGTCTCACCCATCCCCACAGACAAGATTCTGAGGGCCATCGACTAGGAATGTGGTTCTATCAACCATTTCTTTTGTGTTACTCAGTTGCCTAAGCCACAGTCAATCTGCCCATTCAACATCCCCTTCACACAGTGAGCAGGGGGAAGGGAAAAATTCCTGCTTAGTTTCTAAGAAGCAGCAAAACCATGACAGGGGGCCAAGCACTGGCACAAGTTGCCCTGGGAGGTTTTGTGTACCTATCCTTGGACATATTCAAAAGCTGCCTGGACATGGTCCTGGCCTCTAAGTGACTCGGCTTGAGCAGGGGGCATTGGATGTGATGCCCTCCAGAGGTCCTCCCAACCTTGGCCATCCTGTGATTCTGTGAACCTGTCAGAAGTTTACTTATATGATTTACTGACTTCTAAAAACCATCAGTATGATATGCTGATTTAACAATGCTGCTAAAGAACTTTCCAATTAGCATTGTGGAGCAGAGACGAGTCTGTTAGAGAGTCTGTTACAAGAAACAGAGGATCAGCAATGCAGAGAGCCTCACTAAATCTGTAGATCTCATTTCTCTCAGGCATTTTCTTTGTTTCTCTTCATAGAAAACAGCTTAGTCACTCCTTCCCGCATTTCGGTTGTCACTTTCCAAATTGATTGGAGCTCTCATCTGTACAAAGCCTCTCAAAATTTTTGTCACAGACTGCTTTTCTCAAAACTCCTGGGAACATCATAAGCCATTCTGATCACTCTTCCATCACTTTTGTCAAATACCCACTTTAAATACTCCTCACTTCTCAGATTATAATTTATAGGTGCTGATTTACCAGCTCTTGTGCAGTTATTTTTACCCTGCCATATTTTGACCTCGGTAGGACTTAATGTTTCCTTGTAACTCTGCAGATCTCATTGCTCTGAGCAGTATTGCCAGACAAACAGATAGGGCTTGCTTATGTTTACAACTAAGGATTAAGAGCTCTTTAAAAATGGGACATCTGTTAATTTTTATATGCCATCAGGACTCAAAATTATATACATTTTTAATGAAATAAAGAAGGTGTTAGATTTACATGATTACTGTGACTAATTTCGCCTCCCCTGAAGATGTTCCTAATTTTCTTGTCAAAAATTAAGTATTAGTTCACTAGTGCCAGTGACTATAGTCTTTGAAAAGCAGCTTCCAAACAGGAGAAATTTCTTAAAATTGGTGTGAGCAGTATTGATAGGTAGCGTGTACTTGGAAAGAGGGGCTGAAGTTTTTCAGCTGTGTGACTGAAATGAAAAGAGTTACTGCTTCCAACCATGACACCTCACCTTGATGCCATGTTAAATTTACCAGAAGTTACCAACTTGTCCTTTGAAAGCTCACACATCTCAAACAGTATGGTAGATTCTGGTTTTGTTCTTAATGTACTATCTTCTGATGTTTGCCTACAGGCTTGAGGTGGGAGCACCTTGCTTTCCTTCAGAGGAAAAGTTCCCTGAGTCTGAAGAAGGTGTTAGCTAGTCAGTGATAGGATACTACTGCAGAAACGATGAAGATTACATTGTCCATGTATCAAGACAGGGCTAAAAGGCTATTATTTATTCAATGTTCTACTAGAACAGCAAACAATTTGATGACTAAACGGTATTTTTTGTCCCTCTAATGCTGAGTTGCAGATGTCTGAATTCTGTGAGATTTGGGTATGTACTGCTCTACCTTGCACCTGTGCTTGTTTCAGACCCCTCTGGGTCTCAGAATTCAAGTTTCTTTTCTTGCCTACAGATATGTCACCCATAGTCTCATATTCCTTTTGGACTTCCCTTTGCCTCTGGGTTTCCTCCCATTCTCAGATACCTCCTTCAAGCCTTCACTGGGAGCTTATGTGGATGCTATTCCAGCTGTGTGTGTGTGTGTGTGTTCCCATCTGCAGAAAATTATTCCAGGATGGGTACTCTTGAAAGCACACAGGCAATAGGAATCTCAACCTTTCTGCATGCACCTGAACTGAGACCAAGCACAGCACTCAGCAGACAGCCGCTGCCATTCCAAAAATGCTTCTGCCTAAAAGGGGTTAAAACACATTCGTGTACACACAGATGGAATGGAAAAATATAATGCTAGAATCTCAACCTCTGCTCAGAATCATCATACTGCAGCTCTTCATGAACTTAGAACCTACAAAAATTTGTGTAAATTTTTCAAAAGAATGAAAAAGCCACATTTTCGATACAGCGGCTGGCACTCCCCCTTTTCTATCCTTGCCCACATGAAATTCGAATCCCTACTTGAAAGAAAAAATTGCTAGAACTTTTAACAAACCTAGATTATATTTATTTTTTTTAACAAAGGCTAACTCAGTCTCAGCCAATTCTGACTACAGAGCTGAATTACTTTTATTGAAATCTGTTTCTTTCCTTCTCTTGTCCCTCCTCAGATTTCAAGCTGACACGATACTTGGTCTGGAAACAAATTCTAAGGGCAAACTACTTGGCAGAGCTATAAACGACTAAACTCAACATTTTAGGTGAAAAGTGGTAAACTTGATAATAGGTGCTGCTAGTGCCATCTACCATAGGAACTAAGCAAAGCACTACAAAAGGAAATTGAATAAAGGCCGATCTTGTTTTCTGCTACTGCCATGGAAATCACTGGAATCCACAAGTCTCTCAGGCTCTTTAAGGACCCTTTTTTCTGCTGAATCCTGCTTTTGCTCTGATTTCCCTACTGCTAGAGAGATCAAACAAAACCACCAGTATTCTTGAGCCTGGGACCTCTTGTGTTAACAGAATAGTAGAGAACAGGCACAAACCAGAACATCACATCAATGCAAGAGTAAGAGTCTCAAAGGGAAATAGAAGAGCACTTTCCATTCTAAAGCTGACCTACTCAATTTGATTGGATGACCAGAGAGAGAAAACTTCCCTGTGCTCATTCTGTAGCCTTCCTAGTTGGCTCTAAAACATGCCCAGATAAAAGAACCGAAAGCTTAAATAGAATTCTATTGAAGTTTAAATTCCCTGAAGTGCAGTCTCTTCTATCCATTCTGAAATCTATAGCTATTTACTTCTAGCTGCTTCTGAAAGTAAGCTCCACTATCTGATGCTGATAAAATGTATAAAAACACTCTTGTAAATTAGAAATACTAAAATCTGACAGCTTGCTCTGGATAGAATTACATTGCACAGACATGCAAAATTTGTCATCCTATCCATCTGTTCCCCAATGTGTATTTAAAAATGGGCGATGCCACAAAAGCTAAATCCTGAATGAAGCAATGGAAAAGCACTGCATATTCTGGTGCCTGGGAGTCAGAAGAAATGAGCACAGACTCAGCTGAGTAGCAGAAGGGCTCTGGTGAAGAATTCTCCATCACTGTAGGAAAGATATGTTGCTGGCATGGGGAAATCTATATCCCTGGTCTGCCCCTAGATATTGGCAATAAATTCAGATTGTGGGCTGAATCTTTAGTTTCACTACAGCACTGAGCTCTGAACTGTGTTATTCCTCATTATGTCTGGAGACAGTCATGCACTGTAACTGTTCATCTCCAATATTTCTATTTCCCTTCAAAGTTATTGGCCAAGATTCCTTGATTTGAGTGATAACAGAGGTGACTACACGGATTAAAATCCTAGACGATATATCCGGATCCTTTCCAATGTCCATCTGCTTTTTGTGAAAGCATTGTGAGATGCACACTTCTTTGATAGGAAAGAAATAAAGAATAATTTACTCTGCTCTGAAGTCTTGATTTAAAATATGATGGAAACAATCCATGTTTTATGTTCCCTGATCAGTGGCAGAGCCTGGTTCACCACACTTTAGTAAACCATGCTAATAGACAGTTTCTGATCTTTTTTACTTATGACTCTTAAAATTACTTTCAAATCAATAACTGGGGAAGGAGGTGGAAGGAAATGTGGTTTTTTTTGGACTGAGGTCCATATGAGGTTATTGACACAGACTTTTAGATATACACTTTACAGACCAAAGCATCCTTCCTGTGGCAGGCCTTGGTGTAAGTCCAGTTTTGCCTTTTAAAAATACAGCAAACTATACTATATTCAAAGATAAATTATTTACCCAGCTTTAAAGATTAAAAAAAAAAATTAATCCAAGAATTTGTGAATTTCGGGAGCAGATGAACTGCAGAGAAACTCATATTTTCATATGGAGCAAACAACGGTGTTGATGCTCAAAGGAATTTTTTGAGAATACTTGGATATCTGTCTTGCTCAATGTGCCAGCTGTATTGAAGTATCTCTCTTGTCTGCAGCTTGCATAAAATGTTCCTTCTGATAGTCAAAATTTTGATGTTTTACCAGTCTTGGCCTAAAAATATGTATATCATAAATTTACATGAGTTTTAAGTTATTTACATTACTTGTAAATGCCTATTAAAAATGCTGTAGACTATGATTTCATTTTGAAATACTTGCCTTGATTCTAAAGTAGCTTAAGGCTTTCATTAATGAAAGTGTTTTTCAATTATAATGGATACAAGGAGAAAGTTTTGTAGCTAAAATTATCAATTTTAAATCTATGAGATATTCAGATGCAAAAAATGTCAATAGTTATTCCCTGAAGACATGAAGAGCTATAATTTGAATGCAAAGTGTTGTTAATATATTTGTCCCTGCTTAATTACAGACCAAATCTATAAATGCTTATTTATATGCCTGTGTGTTAATTCCTGTGGACTCACTTCTGTGACCAAAGTCAAGCATGTAAAGAGGCTTTACATGGCTTGAGGAACCACTCTCCTGGGGTATGTACGTTTTATTTGATTCCTTTCTGCATTTCTTTTCCAACGAATCCACGAGAGGGCAGTACACAGCAAGAGTAATGCAGAAAAATTTTGCTGCAGCTCTCTGCAAACAACACCCAAACAATCAGAATAAGGAGATTGGTCCCCAGCATTGCTCACTTACAGTATTAAAAAAAATCTGGAGTCAAGTCTGAAAAATTATTATATTTCATTATTTTAAGTGAACTTTGTCTTCCAACTTTGGAATCTGTTGTTATACTTGGTTTCTGGTTTCACAGCTATAAGTTCTGTATAATTATTGAAAAGTGGAAGTAAACTGAATTTAGAAAGTAATCCTGATACTAAAGGTGCTGTGGCCATAATGAAATAAATCCCAAACAAATATAGTGAATTTAAAACTGTGAAATTATTGGTAGAAAATTATCACAACAAACCCAAGAGCTGTTTCAAGGCTTGAGACAGAATTAGGCATCTGTTAAGTGTCTACTATAGGTACAGTTTTGTCCTTGGGCAACAGCTTTTTTTGACACAGTCAGATTGTCTCATCCCATTAAAAAAACCATGAATTCAATGATTGTTGCAGTAACTGGAACAACTGAACTATGTAAATCTGATTAAAACTTCTCATTTAGACCCAAAGACGTGCTATGCTGTTTCTGATTGCAGCATTTACTAATTAGTGATTAAATCACCTGTGCTTGTGACAATAGTACATTGGCTGTGCAATGTGGTGATGATGAAAAGGATGTACCTGATATACAATAAAAATTCAGCATATCTTTGTGAGTGGATTATTTTAATTCTGAGTATTAATGGAATGCAATTTTTCTTTCCTAAGAGAAGTTGATGCTAAGATTATCCCTTATCTAGTGAACTAATGGAACTAAAGATTTAAGACAAAGTCCTTTAAGCATTTCACAGCCATAGCAGGTATTTTTGTGTGACCCCCTCACTTTTCTTTCCCATGGTAGAAGATGCCACACCTCATCTGTCACACATTAGGTTGCCTTCAGTGAGAACAGGTATGGAAACATTTCTTTAGATTCCCACCAGAGGTTCCTAACCTTAGCCTTTCCAACAACTCCTGTCTGTGCACTGACAAAGATCTGGCTGCCTTATGTAGTGGCCAGTTTAACCTGTGTGCCAGGCTCCTGTCTGCAAATGCTTCAATAGGCACAGCAACTGGATTACCTGTCTAGTGTAGAACAAGCTGCAGTGTGGCCCCAGTTGTTTATATGTGCTCTGCACAAAGGGGAGCAGTGTTTATTCTTTATGTCTACTTCTGGTGCACCACAATATGAACATTAGTGGAGAAAGGAGTGACTTGTACAGACAGAATATCAAATTCATCTTCTCTGAGGGTCAGGTACAGGGAGTTCTGGGTGTAGGACTTTAATCTTCCTTATTTTCAGAGTTCAATTATGCTGTTAGAAGGTATATTTTGGTTTTGGATTTGATCTCTGTTCAGCCCTGAGAGCAGCAGTAATAAAGATCCTACATGTTGCAGCTTGCAGATGGAGAAACAACTGTTTCTTTCACTTCCTGCAGGGATATGGGTTTGTGTCCCACTGAGCTTGCTTGTATCCTCTTCTACTCCAGCATCCAGCCAAGTGCATGTGCGTATGTGTGTGTGCTTGTGGATAAATACACACCAAAGCACAGACAGACACATATAAATACACATATTCATACAATTTCATATTCTATTTTGTCTTGCATAGAGAAGCAAGAAGAGCCTGCAGGCAACTCCCACCAAGTACCAGTGATTATGTCACCTGTGTGTCCGTGCCTTTATCTAAAAGCACACCAAGAAGTTCTCATGTGAATATACTCTGTATTTGATAGTAGAAATGATAAATAGAGTTGTTTTCTTCTATAAAACCCTATAATAATTCAAATTACCAAGTAGCTATGGATGTTGTCTGCATGATGTGCATCAGAAGGCTCATTTAATGCTGCACCATTCAGAGTTCTCATCAGATAACAGGACATAAAATTACCTTTATTTTCTCTCATTATAGTGTTATCCCTAATAAGTAGAATTTTAAATGATACCTTAGAGAGTCCAAGTGCTTTCTTACCGGGATCATAACAGATCAGCACAAGGTATCTGGCGAGAGACTGGCTCTACATTATCTTGATTTTCTGGATGATATGATATCCTTGGCCTTACCAAATGAATACCAAAACTCCTTGAGAAAGGCATAACTCGACCCTTTGACAACTCTTTGGAACTTTCACTACAGGTCTATGTTGCTCCACAATCCTAGATTAATTATTTCCCTTTTTTTTCCCCCTGTTGGTGATAGAAATGGACATAAATGTTACAGCTTCTAGACATCATGAGCTGGAAAGTGTTTAGCTCCACATTGCCTTTTTAGTCATGAGAGGACTGCACAGGGCTTGAGGTCAGCATAAAACTGTATAAGTCCTGTGAACTACTTCTGTAATTGATCCCTTGAAATGGTCTCCTTTGGTGAGAACGAGATTCTCTGAAATCTTTGGCAGAACTAATTGGAATTGTGAAAGAATGAATGATCATATATAAAAAAGGAAGTTTTACTTTGATTTTTGAGCCAAAAAGATAATAGTAGGCTTGTAGCTGAGAATTTGACTTTTATAACTTCTTTGAAAGTTTCTATATGAGTAATTCTTGATCATTTATTCTCTTCCTGATGTTCGAAGACTACAGTTTTAATTTACTTTAATCTGTGTATGAATAATTGATCAGTAGCTTTTATATGGTGTTAGTCCAGTAGAACTATCCAAAGTTCCCAAGCTTTTTACATGAAAGATGAAAAATTCTGCCAACAGAAGATGATTAATCAAAAGAAATTGTAAATTATGTATGACATTCACTTCTTTTTCCTTTTTCTCAATAACTGTGCAAGTGACAATGAATAAGTGATATTAAGGAGAAATAAGTTAATATAAGAAGTCCTTATGAAAATCAAATAAAATTAGAGATGATAGGATATTGTATTGTTTGAGAAATGTTGTTTAAGCTACAGACTGTTGATAGAAATCACTCTCATAATCACTATTGGCAGTATAAGCAGAACAGATGGAATATGTTCCAGAAAAACTTTTCTTTCTAAGTCATTCCTATTTGAAGAGAGTAAAGAAATTATTATGTGAGGCTGAATGTGTTGAGGTGACATTTTTGTTTTTGTTGTGGTTTCTCTATGTGGAATAGATACATTGAGCAAGACAGAAGAAAAATAAGCAGGAGAAACCAAGGCAGATCCTATTTTGGAAGCTGGGAGAAAGGACAGGAAACAAGGGACAGCAAAGCTTCACAATGCCGTACTCTTAACAACTATTACATTCATAACTACCAAGGCTATCATGAAGCAATGATTGAAAAGAAAGATATTTGGTTAAACTAGCTGATATGACTGGAAAAAAAGTTAAAAATCTCCTTTTTTTAGGCACACTGAGATTTTTTTCAGCTGTCTTGTTCTTTGCTGAAAGCAACAGCACTTGTAGCTAAAAACTTAAAACCTTAATTACAGCAGTGAAGTATTAAGTCCATTTACTTCCAGGTTCAGAATAATGTAGGTGAGGAATTTTACTTGAGGGCCCTTGTACTAAACAATACAGGAAAAGTTTAGTTTAGTTTTCATCCCTGAAGAAGGAAGACCCTTCCCCTCAGATTTATAACATCCTACAGCAGTTATGTGTGAAAGGATGATTTTGTTTCCTGAACGGAGCTGTCTTTCTAGCTATACAAATACCTGTGTGCGCCCTTCTGGGCATCGGGAGTTTTTCTGTTGCTGTGTCTGGAAGTGAATAGTCTTTTAAAACTGCATGACAAATCAAATCTCCCTGTTATTTTTGTGGTTTGGGATGTAAATTTAAACCGTTTTCCCCTGAGCTAAGAGATGTTGCATTGAAAGAAATACCGAAGTCATTAGTCTATACAAGGACCTCAGGTGACACAGTATCATGTGCTTACAGATGCATGTAATGCCTATAAAGTAGGCGAGTCTGTTAGTGCTGGTAGGTGCACAGTCTGGAGTTTTATGACTTACTGGATAAGCTCTGATTATTTTGTTGATGCAATCGGTGAATGATAGCTAGGGGATGAACAAATCCTTGTCTCATAATCATTGAATCATTGAATGGTTTGTGTTGGAAGGGACCTTAAAGATCACCTAGTTCCAATGCTCCTGCCATGGGCAGGGACACCTTCCACTAGACCAGGTTGATGAAAGCCCCACTGGCCTTGAACACTTCCAAGGAAGGGGCACCCACAGCTTCTCTGAGCAATCTGTTCCAGTGCCTCACCACCTTCACAGTGAAGAATTTCCTTCTAATATCTAAACTTGCCTTCCTTCTGCCTAAGGCCGTTCCCCCTTGTCCTATCACTACATGCCCTTGTGTAAAGTCTTTCTCCAGCTTTCTTATAACCTCCCTTTAGGTACAGATGTGAAGGTAAAAGAGTTCCTTATTTGGTTAGCAAAGAACCTGGTGAATACATTTTGTTCCTTGTGTTCTCTTGTTACTGTTAGTGGCTAGTAATCCAGCACATGGAAAAATAGCCTACTTGGCCAGATATAAATCTGCATTGTTTCAAAATTTTCCAGGAGTTCATTTCAGAATACTAAGGAAAGTAGTACAAAGGAAACAAAAATGATGAAAACTTGAGATCAAACAGCCAGTAGAATGCCGTCCTTTGCCAAGAAATGTGAATTTTATTATTCTTGTAAACAATCCTAAGAGTGAGTAGACTAAATTAAAAGTCAGCATGGCACTACTATACTGTGTTCTTTCTATTTCCTTCGTGCCTCTGAAACAGTTAAAGGATACATGTTGAAAGGGATGTTTAAAACAAATGAAAGGATGCTTAAAACATATTAAATATAGTGAACACCTATATTTATTAAAGCTGAGCTTTTTAATAGGTTGTTTGGCCTTCCCTGTTTTTACTGTTTTGTTTCTCTTGGAGTTTTCTCTTTCTTTTTCTTGATGCACAACTCTACTAAAAAGATTAATTTTAGAAAGAATACATTTATAAGACTTACATCACTATTTTCTCTTGTTTGAAATTTTAATCAGGAACACCCAAACCTAATCAATCAAATGCTTAAAGGATATAGGGTAATCAAAAGTACTGGAGAATTATATAATTTTCTTCTTTATTACTGATGGAGAATTGAATACTTGACAGCCCTCCATGCCCAAGCTTTTTAGACTTTTCAGGCCAAAAATACTATCTTGACGTGACCCTGTGCAAGCACTGCTGAGCAATAGCTAAAACATTGGTTTGTTATCAACAGTTTTTGTCCCCAATCTAAACTACGGCACCATATGGGCCACTATGATGAAAATTAACTTCATGCCAGTACACCCTGTAAAAGCTGACAGAGCCACCAACACTGCAGCTACCATGCATTTCCATGCTTAATAAGGGCTCTACGGCCCACTTATTTAAAAAAGAAAATAAATTAGAGAAAAGGATGTGAGCTCATGCTTTCTTTTTGCATTTTTGTTGTAAGGACAAGTGTGGACTTAATTCAATATCACAGATAAAAATCCATACTCTTTGGTGAATATGCAAATGACATTTTAGCAGTTTTAATTTCTTATTTGCATATCTGTTCTTACTTGCTCTTGAGGTGTTGGCGCAATCAATTTGCATCCATCCACACAATTCAGAGAGGTTGTTTTTTTTGTGGAAAATGTAAAAATATACTTATTGTTATTTAGGTATTTAAAATGTTTTAGTCATTGATTTGGAAATATAAGCAAAACAAATATATTTTTAAATACATGGTTCATTTCCCAGACTAGACAGCACTGGAAGATCTATAAATACATTGCATGAGTCTGTTCCTCTACTGGGAAATCAAATGATGTTAAAATACATTTTGAAGAGCTGTGATGATTGATATCTAAAATGTTGTGGATTAAGTTCCTACACATGTAAATCAGCCTGGAAGCTATGAAAAATTTGATCAAACAGAATCTTATACATAGCTAATGATCAGAGAGGGGCACCATTAACACTTCCCTTGTTTTTAGTACTTAAGATGCTCCTAAATGTTATTCTGTCCTAATTACAGTTGCTACAACAATAATAGAATATTGTCAGTGAACTGACTACATTTAAAATATATTTTCCAATGGCATATCAACGAGCTCTTGTTCCTTCAGTTGTGTCCTACAAAATGATTCAACTTGTTCTGTGATTTACTCAAATGTTCCTCATGAACATTCTTCATAGTTCTCATGTATTTTTAGGTTTGTGAACCATGCTGGTGATCATTACAATTTCTGCTTCAGAGCTTCTTCTTTTATCACTCTCTGGTGTCACATTAGAAATTCTTAGCTTTTGTGTTTTTTTCAGAGATTTTTTGCATACAAGGGAGTCATATTTAAATCTTGCAAAAAGCATAAAAATTATTGCATCATCAGAAGTGCTGTTTGCCCGTTAGCTAATAAATGACCAGGGCAAATAAGTAAAAGAATAGGCTGTATAGTGGCAGAACAGTACCCAGTTAGAGAGAATCTCTTCTGTTACTCACTATAAGAAAATTTTCTTACTGTGAGGCTGACCAAGCACTGGCACAGATTGTCCAAGGAGTTTGTGTGGAATCAACACCCTTGGAGATATTCAAAAGCTACCTGGGTATGGTCTTGGGTAACCAGCTTGAGGGGGCCCTGCATCAGTGGGTATGTTGGACCAGATGAACTCCAGAGATCTCTTCCCACCTCAGCCATTCTGTGATTCTGTGGAAGAAAATATATTCATGTCCGTACACAGCACAAATCCAGACAAAAAAAAAAAGCTCCATCAAATTAATAATGAGCATATTCTGCGTTAACTGTGATAATATGGATCACACTTTATAACATTACCATATAGACCAATTCATAAAGTTTTAAATTACATAACACAGTTTCATGCTGGAGTTGAATTTTACTTCTTCCCTAGAAATATCCTCAGGATATGTAAATGTGAGTTACAAAGGTAAAATTCATGGCCAATCTCTGGACCCCTGAAATGGCTGCAAAAATTTATCTTGCCAATGCCTAAAAAGCCCCCAATTACTAATTTTAATAAATATTCTGCAGTTATGCTCACACAAGGTATATATTGTCAATTCATTGTTCTGAAGGCAGTGAATTTAAAGACTTAGAGAAATGCTTAAAATTTAATTCTGGTGATGCTAACTATGCATTCAAGGATGTATTTAGGAAAGTACTTACACATATGGTGATAGGTGCATGAATGATTTGCCTACAAGCACTCTTGTTTACTTCATGGTTCTTGTTAATATACATTAGCAACAAAGGGAGGGCTAAGGAGAATCTCCATCCTTTATTGGATATGGGGGGAGACATAGTGACAAAGGATGAGGAAAAGACTGAGGTAAAGATTAAGGTATTTTATGCCTTCTTAGCCTCAGTCCTTAGTAGCAAGACCAGTTGTTCTGGGGGTATCCAACTCCCTGAGTTGATAGAGTAGAATGATGCCCTCATAATCCAGGTGATCTGCTACACCACTTAGACATGTACAAGTCTATGGGGCTGGATGGGATCCACTCAACAGTACCAAAAGAAGTGCTCACAGAGCCACTTTCCATCATTTATTAGCAATTCTGGCTAACTGAGAAGGTCTCCTGTGACTTAAGGTTAGCAAATGTGATGCTTGTCAACAAGAACAGCCAGAAGGATGATGCAGAGAAATACAGGCCTGCCAGCATGACCTCAGTGCCAGGAAAGGTCATGGAGAAGACCATCTTGAGTGTCACTGTCATGTGAAAAGTGGGAATTTAGAATTTTCTTGTTGGTATCCCTGGGAGAGTTGAGACCCTGGTGTCCGACAGTCTGTCATCATTTCATAGGGAGACCCTTCACCAACAGATTCACAAGATCAAAGGGTACCTCGACCTCCCTTCAACACAGCCAAGACCCCTCAGCAGGTCCTGCCAAGGTGTTATCTGCTGCCAGATACTGCAAAGACTCACTTTAACAGTTTAAGGAATAACACTTTTTATTAATACAATTTGAGACAGAATAATAAGGTTTGAAGGTTGTCAGTGATAGTGTATGCTGCAAAAATAAGTTTTAAAGAAATCTACTGATACATATATTAAGCAAGCACAAGCTCTAATACAAAGCAATCTGCTAATATGCTACGGAGTAAGCATAAACAAAAGCTCTAGTTCTAAAAGCAGCACTTAATGCTCATAGGGCATATTTCTCACCCAAGGCGGCCCTCTGGGGGCAGGAGAAGATGGACTCAGCCCATTGACTGGTCCCACCAGTTTCAGTGGAGGTCCTCTCCCAATTTCCCTCTATCCCCGACTTACTTTTGTACGACTTTCTTTATGTTTGGGTGGAGTTTGAGCAGCTCTAATCATAAATACCTTATATTTCTGACTGCTGTATTTAATGGGGGGGGGAGGTGGCGGCACCTGAGGAGAGTGTTTGACATGGTGTATTGGCTTCAGCAGCAGAACATCTTGATTCTCCCTTATCAAACAGGTACTGTATAGTCTCAGTACCACAGTGTTCTCCCATGCTGCTGGGATTAGAATGGAGGGAGGCCACGCAGACTCCACTTTGCTCCACACTCCGTTCTGTTTCTCTGAGCAGATGTTTATCATTGTACTGGGAGAGCATGTCGACCTCAGTCCATCCAGGGAGTTGCAGCTGTTTTTTACCTTAAAATTCTTAATTCCTTCTAGGTTTAACTCTATTCATCATTCCACAGTCATCATGCAAGTGCTTGTGCAGCGCAACCAGGGAATCAGGCCCAGATAGCATGGGTTTGGGAAAGGTAGGTCCTGCTTGACAAACCTGATTTCCTTCTATGACAAGGTAGATGAGAGAAAAGCTGTGCATGTTATCTATGTGGAAATCAGTAAAGCTGTCTCCCATAGCATTTCTCCTGCCTTCTCAGGGCTTAGATGGGTGCACTGTTTACTAGGTAAAAAAATGGTTGGATGGCTGAGCCCAGAGAGTAGTGGGGAATGGAGTTACACCCATCTGGCAGCTGATAATGACTGGTGTTTCCCAGGGCTCAGTGTTGGGGAGATTGCACTGATGGGCCAAAGCCAATGGTATGTGATTCAACAAGGCCAATTGCCAGGTCCTGCTCTGGGGTTAAAACAGCCCCATGCAGTGCTACAGACTTGGGGAACAGTGGCTGGAAAGATGCCTAGTGGAAAAGGATCTGGGTGTGCTGGTTGACAGCCAGCTGAGCATGAGCCAGCAGAGTGCCCAGGGGGCCAAAGGGCCAGTGGCATCCTGGCTTGTATCAAGAATAGTGTGGCCAGCAGGACCAGGGCAGTGTTCCCCTATACTCAGCACTGGTGAGGTTATACCTCAAATCCTGTGTTCAGTTCTGGGCCCCTTACTACAGGAAAGACATTGAGGTGCTGAGACATGTCCAGAGAAGGGCAACAGAGCTGTGAAGGGTTTGGAGCATGAGTTTTACAAGGAGTGGCTGAGGGAGCTGGGGGTGTTCAGAGGCTCACCAGGGGGGACCTTATGGTCCTCTACAACTACCTGAAAGGAGGTTGTAAAGAGGTGGGGGTCGGTCTCTTCTCCCAGCTCACAAGAAACAGGACAAGAGGAAATGGCCCTGAGTTGCACTAGGGGATGTTTAGATTGGATATTAGGAAAAAATTCTTCACTGAAAGGGTTGTCGAGCACTAGAATCACCATTCCTGGAGGCATTTAAAAGATGTGTAAATGTGGCACCTAGGGACATGGTTTAGTGGTGAACTTGGCAGTACTAAGGCAATGGTTGGACTCCATGATCTTAAAGGCCTTTTCCTACCTAAATGATTCTATGATTCTATGATTCTAAGATTCTAAGAGTTGTGTGTCTGGGTCCCTACTGACTTGAAAGAATTATGGTTGAGTACGTTGCACAAATATTGAATCAGAGGTTGCATGTTTCTTTCTTTAGTATGATTTTAATAATTTTTTTTGATTAATTATTTCAATTAAAAATTGGGATCTGGAGGATGAACTGTGTCTGTATGAAGTGATATTCTTGTTTTCTCCTATTTTCCGTGCATGAGAACAGTAGTAGTACACATGATGGCTGTGTGGTGCATAATGGAAAAATCTTCATTTGTCAAGTAACACATTTGCCTTTGTTTATAAATACAAGGTCCATTTACATCTTTAGAGTGGGAAACTTGCCACTTCTAGCAAACATATGAGTAGCAGGGGAAGTAACAATTATGAAATAGAAAAAAAAGTACTTTTTAGAAGACGAAATGCAGTTAATAGCAAAGTAGAGCCTTCACATAAATTTAGGCTGGGAGATAGGTGATAAAGAAATTCTCACTTTAAAGTAAAAAAGCTTTGGGAGACAAGCAGTCACAGAATGAACCTTTCAGCTCAAGCAGTCTTTCCCATCTTGTTCATTTAAGCTCCGCTGATTGCTGTGATCTGCACTACTGCTCTCAAGAACACACAGATTACTTAGGGCAGCATAAAAAGGCAGAAGCAATTTCTTTGCAGGAAAATGTGGACCTACACATGAAGAACACATGGCAATGGCAGCATCACCGTTGTTTTGATAATATAGGAACAAAAGTACAGAAGCCGCTGGAGGGAGAGTCTGCAGCTGGGTCCAGCGTCTGACAGGAAGGAAAATGGTGACAGGACATTGGTCTGCAGCTGGGAGTCAGAATCAGGCCTGGGGAGGAGATCAAGAGTCAGACATAGTTAGTGCCATGGCAGTGGGGCCAGGCAGAGGCCAGACTGGATGTCAGTGAACGGCTGGACCTGGCTCTACAGAGCCCATGGCCAGGAAGGGCATGGAGAGCTGGAGTCCAGCCCTGCTGTCGCGCTGCTGGGGCAGGGGCTGAGGGCCCCAGGGGCTGATGTGGGGTCTGGGGCTGTGGGCAGGGTGGGGGGAGCACCAGGTAGTCAGGGCAAGGCTGTTAAGGCTGGTAAGTACCCTGAGAAAGTACTTTGTATTAATATTTGACAGAAAAATACATGTTTTAATACTCTTAACCAGAGGTTGATGTCTATGGATTTTTGAAGATTCAAATGGCAAAGTAGGGTTGGTCATCACTATGAGTTTGTAGAGAAGCAATCCCACAAAATCAAAGTATGGTTGAGGTGGGAAGGGACCTCTGGAGGTCCTCAGGTCCAGACCCTCTGCTTGGACATGGACACCCAGAGCCAGCTGCTCAGGACCCTGTCCAGACACCTGATCCCTGGCAGAAGACTCTTGATGTCTTTTTTTACCTCCAGCAAGAAATAAAATTGGATGAAATTCTGTCTTGCCTCAGGTATCCCAAGCTCAATGAAGTAACTAACTGCCCTTCTTCAAGCAGTGAAGTCAGCATTTTGCGTTTCAGACCTTTTCTTATTCCAGTCACTGCTGTGTAGTTTCTAATTGATTTAGATCAGATTACTGATTTCCTGCAGTATACATAATAGATTTTTTGTGTGGAATGGGTTATTTCCTACACATATTTTTGTTCTTTAAATCCTCAACACAGCTGTTCTTATTATGCACATGCAATTTTAGGGGAAAATACCAGACAGATTTTATTCTAAAGACTGGTGATTGCTTTCACAGTAAAGTTGCTTCAGAAAATTTTTTTCTCTGGTTACTTTTGATTGGGGGATTGTCCAGTTAGGTGACATAGTGTTAAATCACACATCAGATAATTGTCTTGTATTTAGTTTTTGAGATACTGTGACAAAACCTGAGCAGAAGGTGTAGGCTTTGGGTTGCAGAAGTGCTGCAGTTAACATGCTTAAATTCTAAGTGAAAATCAGAGCAAGTATATTTAGGTTTTGGTGGTTTGCAAGTGTCATCTTATTGATTCTGCTTTCTTTTGTGGGTGATTGAGAAAACAGGGAGGATCAGGACAGTGAAGGAGCTATAATCTGTAGCAATATCCTTGCTCCAGCTCTAGAGAGCTAAATGCAGGATGGGCCACACAAGCTGCCATGGCAGCACTGGGATGAAACAAGACCGAGATAAGAAAGTAACTTTTAACCACTTGAATAAAAACCTGAATTCCACATGTAATAACTCAACATGAGAAAATTGTTTTCTGACTAGAGAGACTCGACTCGTGCACTTGGATAGTGTTTGATATCAAGGGCCCTGCTGGCTTGTCGTGGATTTGTTATTGTTGGGATGGTGGTGCAGTTTGGGTGCAAATCAAGGGAAGTTTTGAGGGTCTGTAAAAACAGTGTGGTGAGACTCCTAAGTCTCTGGGGGTAGGTGCTGTGTGTATGCATGTGGCTAGAAATGCCAAGGGCAGGCTTACACGGTGGTAGGCGATGGCCGTGCAGGAGTCAAAGTGCAGGACAGACTCCAGTAGAAGAATTAACTGCCAATTGACATAAACATTTAGTTACTGATTTGGGTATTTAGAAAGAAGACAAACATTGAAAGACTTGGGGAAAACACCTTCTTTCCCTTTCCCAAGACTCAGTTTCACTCCAGATACCTTTTCTTCCATCTTCCTTGTCTTTACTCCCCTTGTTATGGCTGAGGATTACTTCC
Organism: Pyrocephalus nanus; assembly: GCA_038380795.1. Lineage (NCBI taxonomy): Eukaryota > Metazoa > Chordata > Aves > Passeriformes > Tyrannidae > Pyrocephalus > Pyrocephalus nanus. The sequence goes on from CM076261.1 coordinate 63,077,590, forward strand.
AGTCCCTATTGTAAGTTGACAGGTGTCACAGGCACTTCAGATCAGTGTGTAGCAGTTTCTGTCTGCTTCTCCTTACTTCTTTTATTTTGCTGCTTCCTTCTTCCTACATTTTTCAACTGCTCTGTGCTGGTCTTATCAATGGGACTTATAGCACATTGTTGGCTCATATTAATGTTGTCCCTCAGAACTCCCAGGTCCTTCCCTACAAACCTGCTTTTTAGCTCGCTGGCTGCCAGTGTTTGCTGATGCATGGAGTTATGCTTCCTGCTTATGGTGCAGGACTTCACATTCCCTCTTATTGAACTCCACGGGTTCTTCTCTGCTTCTCCAGCCTGTTGAGGTGCCTCTAAATGGCAGCACAATGATCTTATGCGATCTTATAAAACCAATCCCCCTGGTTTTATATCATATGAACACCTGCTGAGGGTACACTCTGTCCCATAATCCAGATTATTAATGAAGTGGCTGAACAGTATTGGATCCAGTGTCAGCCCCTGGGTATTACCCTAGTAAATTGCCTCCATCCAGAATTTGTGCCACTGACCAAAACCCTCTGAGTCTGGCAGTTCAAATAATCACAGAACAGCTGATGTGGGAAGGGACCTCTGGAGGTCATCCGGTCTAAGTCCCCTGCTCTAGTACGGCCACCTAGAGCCAGTTGCCCAAGAGTGTGGCAAGACTACTCATAAATATCTTCAAGGATGGAGACTCCACAACATCTCTGAGCAAGGTGTGCCAGTGCTAGGTCAAGCTCACAGTGGAAAAGTATTTCCTGATGTTCAGAGTGAGCCTCTTGTGTTTCAGTTTGTGCCCATTGCCTCTAGTCCTGGTACCAGGCACCACTGAAAAGAGCCCAGTTCCCTTTGCTTTAGAAAACAATCATCAGGGTTGGAAGAGACCTTTGAGATCATCAAGTCCAATCATCAACCTAGCACTACCACTGTAACCCCTAAACCACTAAACAATATCGCCCAGCACCAGATCCAGATATCTCCAGGGATTATACCTCCACCATCTCCCTGAACAACTTGACCACTCTAACAGTGAAAATGTTTTTTCTAATAACTAATCTGAATCTCCCCTGTCTCAGCTTAAGACCATTTCCTCTGATCCTCTCACTGCAGGCACAGCAGAAGAGATTGAGTCCTCAGGTAGTTGTAGAGAGTGATGACATCTGCCCTAAGCCTCCTCTTCTTGAGACTAAATAAACTCCACTCCCTCAGATGTTCCTCATAAGACATGTTTTCTAATACTTTCATGAGCCTTGTTGCCCTTCTCTGGACATGCTCCAGAACCTTTTGAGCCTCCCTTCTAGTGTATGAATATATGGATGAGATCCAACCCTCCCCCTAAACCGAGCCTTCTTTTCCCCAGCCCCAGTCTAGGCTAAATAGACACAGATATATATAGTAATAATACCAGATCAAGTTTCTGTATTATGAAACGTGTCATGGTTTATCAAAGAATGACACAATAAAAAGGATATTTTCTACCAAAAGGAGTGCAGGCCTTGGGGTCTGGAGCTGTATATCAGAAGTGGCTCAACTTCTTTATCCAAGTAACATGATCAACCTAGGCTTATTACTTTGAATCTTACTGCAATAATTCCTTTCATTTGCTAGATAAACCTCAGTTCACCAGTCCTTGCTGGAAGTCCAAATGCTGCATATGGCATTCTTAAGCATTTATGGAATCAAGTACCAGGACTTTAACACCACTGTAACACACAGAAGCCAAACTGCACTAGCAAGTGGTGTGCAAATCTGTGATAACTTGCTGGGGCAGCAGATCTTATAGCTGTGTTATATATGACCTCCTTTGTAAAGTAACCATAAAATCCTATTTATTGCAGTACTTTGAAAAACAATGGAACAGACAAATGTCAAGGCAATATTATTACTGCAACAGAATAAGATCTACTGTCTGAGAAGGGAAAACCTATCAGATATGACAATTTACACTTATTTGCATAGGTGTTACTATTTAGGCTCCTGTGATGAAATTGATGCCACTGTAGGACTGCTGCCCTTCACTCATACATCCAGTTTACAACAGCAGCAAATTTTGTGTCTCTTTTTACTGGGAGGTACTTCGTGGAAACAACTCAAGGTATTTTTGACATTATGGGAGAAAGGCAGTGCAAGTTATGAGGGCTTATGAAAACACAAAAGCTGCCAAAAAACCCCTCAAAACCCTATATTGATTTGTGGGTTAGTGGTAGTCAAGTGTGTAAATGGAGCTAATAGCTGCTAAGAACCCAGAGGTGCACGTAGTGAAATGACTTAATGGCTATTGCACAACGAATTAGTGGTAAACTCCAGATTCAGTTCTTAGGTTACTGTTTCATGGCCAGTGAGCCATGTGGCTTCATCAGTACAGTGAAACACTGTTTTAATTGTGATTTCGTGTTATTGACAGAATGTGTTGGTGTGCTTTTTAGCTGCACAAACATTTCTGCAGTTCCTTCCAGTGGTCATGGGGCACCTGTACAGGAAACTTTCTAGATTCCAAACAATGTCATAGTGGCTAAATGGGAATTCTTACTGTGGAAAATAAAAAGGCTACTTCCACAGGAAATTCCTAATCATCCATTCCCATAGCTGCCTTAATGCACTTACTGCTACACAGCCTTTATAGATGGCCATAAATGGTTGCTGTTCCAAACCTAAATGTTATTCAAATTACTGATTTTTCAGCACTTATAAATCAGTGTTCTGTCACTGGCAGGCACATTTATATCCTGCATCTAATATGCTTTTGTCTCAGAGCAGCATTATTCCACCGCTGACCTTAAACACTTCGGTTAGGCATAGGATGATGCTAAACTTATGCTAACAACCCAGAAGAGATTAATATTGAGACAACACTTGGCTCTGTTTCAGGTTGCATGGCTTCTTGGCAGAAAAAAAGTGTTTAAAAATCACCACAGTCGGCAAGTCCTGCATTCCATTCACAAGGAGAAGTTACTCAGTGATGGATATTGTACCAGGCTGAGTGTAACAGTGAGGGTGTAGCCAGCAGATTAAAGGAAGCAATTCTTCCCCTGTGTCTAGCACTTCAGAGACTGCTGATGGAGTGCCATACTCAGTTTTGGGCTCTCCAGTACCAGACAGACTTTGACACGTTGGAATGAGTCCATCGGGAAGCCAGCAGGAAGCTTATAGGGTACAAGAAGGGACTCAGACAACCAGCTGTGTTTGTTCAACCTGTAAAAGAGCAAGCTAAGGGGGAACCAGCTAGGTTTGCTCAATCTGTAGGAGAGCAGATAGGGGTGGTGATGCTCTCTGTAACTCTCTAAACACCAAGGTATAGAGAGATTAAGTCAGAATCTTCTCAGAGTTGAACTGTAAAAGGGTGAGGGGCAACAGACACAAATTAGAATACGGAAAATATTGACTCTACAAGGGCAGGACTGGTTATTATCTGGTCCCATGGTGGAGGGAAAAGAGACAGAGACTCTAAGTCTAGATTTACTTAGAGAAAGATTTTTTTAAACACTTGTATTATTAGTTGTACATGTGAAAAAAGAAACTCACTGTCTCAAAGGGCTGTAATTAACTTGCCCAAAAATTGGGGACTGCTGTTGTCTTAACCAGTTTTTGTCTGAAGTGCAATAATTGTTGCTTTGACTGTCCTTCCTCCAATAACAATACTAATATTTGAGTGTTGCTTTGTGATTTTTTTAATCCTAAAATTAACACTTAACATCTTAGACCTTTTCCCTTATAGGAAAGATAAGAGAATAAGCATCCAGATCCCAGTCATGCTGCTTAAATGTCTGAGTGGTAGTCATTCGGATCATACCACAAAGATCAGGTAAAAATCTACATAAAAGAGACTTAAAAAAAATAAACAGAATAGTCTCAGAAGTTTGCAATCAGCGCAGAAAACTGTAAAAAGGGGAAAAACTTTGGGTCAAAAGAGATTATTTTTGTGGATCAGAGGCTTCTGGATAAACATCGGCCAAGGAGGAAAGCTGTGATTATGTACAGGTTGAGATCCTTCTGCCTGCAATGTAATCTAATTCTGCAATGTCACAGATAAACAAGCTGGTAAAAAAATCTGAAGTCTGGAGTTTAGTTGGTAGGATTTGACTGCAAGATCTAGGTGTTTAGGTTTGACTCCAGTAGAAGTAAGCACATTACTGAATCTTCTCAATTTCTACTGCATAAAACTGGTTTTGTATTTCTACATTAAATCTTCAGTTAAATTGTTAGTTTTTAAAGTGATATATCAAAATTGTTGCCTTATGGAAACAAAATCCTGGAAGATAGGGAAGCTGACTGAAGAAGTTGGCCTTTTTTTTAAAAAAAAAAAAAAAAAAAAAAGGTTACACATCCTTGTTCAATCCTTGTTCCTGAAAGAAATTTGTACAGCTATAGTTGATATTTCATAGTTTACTGGGGAAAAATTACGTGAATATATTATTAAAGTTATATATGTTGTTATGATAGGTAGAGGTGAAAGGAAAGGTTAACAAGATAGTGACAGAGGAAATGATCATGTTTTATTTAAAGTATTGTACAAACATTTAATATTAATGTCTAATCCTTTTACAGTTGACACACTAAGTATATTTATGAACAAATCTCCATTGTTTAGTGCACAGATTTTTTAGCAGTGATTTTCAATTTTGTTTTTAATGTTTTGTCTACCTTCCTAGAGAAGAAAAGTACATTACACACATGCTGTAAAATGTTCTTTTTCTCAAACATAGCTAAAATAAATGGGTGATAGTTCAAGTAGGGTTAGCCTGCTAGTCCATATTTCATCTGAGTCTTTAAAATGGTCAGTGAAATCAGTGGAATTATGGTGATTTATGTCAGCTGATGACCTAACCTTGTGTCATGTTGTTTTGTGGTCAAAGCACATGGCTTGGCCTGCAGAGCCTCGTCTTGTTCCCTGTTTGGACAAATGAATAAAAAATATCCAAACACACAAATCACAGTTTGTTTGTGAAGTATCTTGCTATAAAATAGTAAGTTGCCACTGTGGTAAACTTACTATTCAGATTCTTTTTTAAAATACTGCTTTTAAAAACAGAAATTCTTTTGTTTTTCATATAAAACCCTTCTACTTGGCCTTGCTTTCTGGGCATGTCCAGTCTTATTCTGCTTTTCTGGTAATGACCTATAACAGAAAAGGCTTTTTAAAGGATTCATTTTGGCAGAAGCTTCATCTTCTGACAGTAACAATCCTACCTAGGGAAGAACATATTTAGACCGCTCTGTAATAGTTATCATTCTTTCAGCTCATTAATAAAGAAAACGTACCAACCAAAAAAACCAAATTAATTTTTCAGTTTAGTTTAAAATTTATCTTTTCTTGTTTGATAGGTATTGCTAGAAGCCTTAATTTAGAATGGTTTCAAAATATTACTTTCTCCACTCTTGTACTCTCTGAAGGGTTGGAAATACAAAATATCTGCCTTGGGTATCATCAGCATTAAATCTCTGGAGTATAATAGCATTTTGTTCTGTACTTTCAACTTTAACCAGTGAACTCAGCATCTCAGCTGGTTTTTATTATCTATGTAAGTTGATGCATGGCAAAAGAAACTAGGAGAAAAGGGAAGCTTAGCTCCACGTACCTTGTAGTACATCATAACTTGGTCTGTATTTACTCTTATTTTGCCAGAGACAAAGAAATACTGTGCAAGTATCAGTTACTGAAAATAAAATGGAAATCTTGAGACCAGTCAAATCCTGTTTGTTTTGTGCTGGTATTGCCAGTGTGACTTGTGTTCTGCTTACATGCATGTCTAGCTTGCTTCTGGACATCTGCTTTATGTTACCTCAAGTTGCCTGCTCCCGTCTCTCTCTCTCAAACACACATTTGGGAGCACAAAAAATAATCTCTGAAGAAGTAAGAACTGAGGTGGACTTTTTTTTTGGTCTTGGGTTTTCAGTGAATTGATATTTGAGGATCCCATATGACTTAATCCAGCAATTAAACCAAGATAGAATTTTTTTTAACCTAATTAGTATCCTTGGTAATTTAAGGTTAATTTAAAATTTTTAGCAAACAGCTGACAGTACCTTAAACTGCACATGCAATGACTACAGAGATTACTGATCAATTTTACACTTCAAAAAAAGATTAAAAAAACTCTAAGTCATTGCAAAAGTAAGAATATTAAAATCATTAAGGAAAAAGACAGAACTTTTTGAACAGCAAAACAAAGACTTTAGTTACAATAAATATTTAATGTATTAGCCTCTGAATAAAAGTAGTGAGTCTTTCCACTTTGAGGAACAAAAGTTCCTTACTTAGATATGATAAAAATACCTCTTGCATCAAAGGTATTTTAAGCTGAGCGAAGGAGTGCCTTCAAGTGAGTGTACATGCAAAGTACTTGCAACGGTATAAAGGATGCCTGTTAAAATGAGATATGTATCTGTCTGTCTTATAGCTTGTACCACCTGATGAATCTCAATCTTTTCACCTTCTAAGTCCTGCAGAATAATTGCATAAGTTTATACAATAGTTCAACCACTAGTGCTGAAAGCTTATTGATGAGTTACTGCCCTCTGATTAACTACAAACAAACGTGCTATTGTCTTTGGAGAACTCACTGTACATCAGCTAACATTTTTTCCCGAGAGCTCGTAATTAGATTCCTATTATTATAACTTTTTTATTTTATTTTTACCCTACAGTAAACTGAATGGAAATTCATTACACTTTCTTTCGTATCATGTTTTGTTTCTTTTTCTGTTACCCAAAAGCCAAAGAGATGGCGAGTTATTTTTCTGTCACTGTTTACACATAAAATCTGCTTCTTAGTCTCTGTTTGGTTGCTCTGCAGAGCTTCCATGAGCAGATCAAAAAAGATGTTTTTATTGATCATTTCTTTCCCATGGAGAATCCATGGTGATATAATATCGCTAGCAAAGTAAAAGGTCTTGCATTTCTTACCAAGACATTGGAGGTTTTTTGAGATTACTTGTGTACATTGTATTCTTCTTATTTCAGCTTGCATTTATAATTAAATGGGTTTATAATTAATTTTATTTCAATTTCCTATCAGCTTTTAAAAAGGTTGCCAAATAGCTAGCGTGAACAAGCTGTAATCAGATGTCCTCAAATTGAGGTGGAGTAATTTCTTCTGTTCTTCTGCTTAGATACTACATAAGGTGAAGTTTTAGTTTAAATAGCTTTCATCAGGGTATACTAAGCTGGTATGGAGCCTTCTGGAGACCATTTTTACTTTGAAATGCTGGCTTCATGGGACCATCAGTTTCTTGCTGAACTAATTAGAGTTTCCTGAGGAGATTTCGCCATGCACTTGCGTTAGTACACGTTTTTTTTAATGCTAATTTAAAGTCAATAGATACTTGAACTAACTGCACTCCTGTCTTGAGATTCTGGAGGCGTGCTGGCTCATGCTAGATAGCCTTCTAAAGAAAAAACATCTGTAGGGAGCACTTGTCATCATAAGACCTAGGTGTCTTTTGCTGCAGGCTTTCTTAAAGGTAAAATCGACCCCTATAGGAAAAGTCAAATACATTTCTTTAAATGAATTGTAAATAATCCCTTTTCTAAGGAGTTCTAATCTCTCTGTATCCTTTTAGGTTTTTTTTTTTTTATTAAATCAGATTTGAATCATGCAGTAGTCCTTTTCATGCTAAGTAAAGCTGAATGTTAAGATTTTGTTTGCTACAGATGTTTGCTGTGTCCCTTGTGCTGGTGGGAATAAAATTATTAAAAGCCTTGTAGATAGATACACACCATCATAAGAGGCTTGTGGAAGAAGTGTGTGGTGAAGTCCTATGCATTTATACTCAGAGAGCAATGCTGTAGAAGTTTAGCATTAAGTCTGGTTTGGGGGAGACCAGCTTATATTCAAAATACCTATAGAAGTCTTTTGATTATATGAACCTAATAATTATGCTGATGATTATATTACAGTAATGATTATAACTTACAGTGCTTGAGGACATTTAAATGCCTTTGTGGTTAAAGTATTGCCATCGTTCTTCCAAAATGCAAGAAAGGAAGATTACAGATCTGATTATTTTTGTTCATTCCGTACAAATACTGACTTCTGTTTAAAACCTGTGGCTGCAAAGCTGGTTTGGTGTAAACTCTGTGGTGAACGAATAGACAGTAATGTGTCAGAAGTGAACTTTGCAATTTACTTACCCTCCAACACTTGCTTCATTTACACCTAGTCCCAGGCATATTAACCTTATTGCTCAATATGGTATTAGAGTCCCCTGTAAAGAAACTGTTTTTATTGTGGTGAACTTTTTTAGTGTTTGTTAATCACATTTCTTGGATGGGTCTCTTAATAATTCCTATGGAGGTGTGTGTTTTTTTTTTTTTTTTTGTTTTTTTTTTTTTTTTTTTTTTTCCCCAATATCAGAAATGTATTTCAGCTCTGTCTGAAAAGAAGACAACATTAAATTCCCAGCTGGACTGAGGAGTCCTTTACAGTGCTCTGATACAAGGTAATGTGCCCTGCAGAACACTTGATTTCATTCTTGTGTGATACTGGAGCTGTCTTACACTGATAGCCATTATTCAGTAGCAATTCAGAAACAAATTCATGTAGTTTTCCCATAGAGTAAATAAGTGTCATGGCAGATCACTGAACTTTGATTGCTATCATTTGTCATGTATAAGGTATTTAATACCCAAAAATTTGTTCCAAGTCATCAGATAGGACCACAAAGATGATTAAGAGAATGAATGATTTTACATATGTGTAGAGATTGAGGGAGATCACAGAATCATAGAATCAACTGGGTTGGAAAAGACCTCCAAGATCATCAAGTCCAACCCTTGATACAACACTACAACTAGTGGTTACTAGACCATGGCACTAAGTCCACATGCAGTCTCATCTTAAAAACTGTTCAGCCTGCAAGGGGGAGGGTTCATGGGCAATCTTATCCAAGTTTCTAAAGGCTTGATGGGAGAAAATGACAAAGAGAGTATTCAACTTTTCTCAGCAGTGCCAGCTGACAGGACTAGAGGCAATGGGCATACATTAAAAACCATGAAATTCTGATTGAACAGAAGAGAAGACTTTATTGATTTATTTATTTTTACTGCAGAACACTGGCCAGACACTGGCACAGGTTTCCCAGAGAGATTGAAGAGTTTTATCTGTGGAGTAACTCAAGACCTAGCGAGACAACCTGTTCTATGTGGTGTTGTGAATAGATCAAAAGTTGTGTGCTGCCGTATTTTTTCCAACAGGACTCTAAATAGAAATTCAACTTGGGCCTCAAGTACCCTTGGACCAAAATAGTTCTTGTTGCATTCCAAAGTTATAACGTCCCATGGGAACAATCTGATTTCTCCAGTTTCTCCAAACGTCTTTCCACATAGGGAGCAAGAATTGCTGTTTCCCACATGCTAGCATAATCAATATACTGTTTTATATAACTTATTTCTGTATTTAAGACAGGTAGTGCTACCTACTACTCAAGATCAGTGTTCAATCACAGTGTAAAATCTGCTGTTTAGTTGCTTAAGACATTTTGTTCAGGCTAAATTTTTTTATCCCATCTGTATATTCTACCTTTCTTCCACTTCATTTTTACCCAATTTTAGTGTAGTGAAAACTACAACTGGAGCGATTCAGCTTTTTTTCTGAAACCAGGGGAATAGAGTAATTTGCCCATGCCTTTATTACTTCAAGCAGGTTGTCAGGAAAATTGGCTAAGCCTGTAGGCACGTATGTTTTCCATATTGGTGTCTAGTATTTAGAATGACTTTTCCTATCATTGCACATCTGCTGTGGGCTTTGCTGGGTTCAGAGGCCTTAGGTGAGTCATAAAAATCTCTTCTGTGTTGTCACTAATGCTTTTGCTGGCCTGTATTTTGCTGCCTGTCGGAAGGAAGGAGCATTGTGTGAGGGCAGCAGCAGTGTAAAGTGGGACAAGGATCACTTTGGCTTTAAGGTCTCCTGGCAATTAGGTACAAACATGTGAAGGGAAGGGATACTTACTTCTATAGGTGATGGAAAGAAAGATAGTAAGCTGCTGCTCCTGCCTCTTTTAGCTGTCACCTCAGCCTATGAGTGTGCATGTGGCTTGTGGCAACTAATGGCACATGTCAGAAGCAGAGAGGAATCTCTGAAGAGAAAAATGTAGACTCTTATTTCTGCTTTCCTAAAAGAAAGATGGGGTGCTTCTTGACATGAAATTTACTAAGTTTGAGGCATCTGACTATGACTATATGAAGACTCCTGTGTTTAGGAGCAGGAAAGCAATACTGTGCTTTGGATCCTTTTTCTGGTTATCCCTTGAGAAAACTTCATCATGGTTTCAGTGGGTCACTCTTTTTTTTTGTCATTCCAACATAGCATCAGCCTTCTTGGTGCTAATGCAAGCAATTGTGAAGCACCTAATCTCCTCCGTAGGATTAGGGCAGATATCACAGAACCTTGGGACTTTGGGACAGAGCTTCACTGACAAAGCCCACTAAGAAGGTAAAACAGTTTTGAGTTTATCACCAGATAGATATGTTGTCTATTTTCGGTAGGTTTTCTAAAGAAAGAGGCTTCAATGATTGAGCTGTGTTGGCTTTTTCAACCCATTAGTTCATTTGAGCCAGATTTAGCAGAGCAGTGAGGTCTTTAAAAACATAAAGTTCTGATTTTCACAAAAATTGGTGTCTGTTTTTGAAATGTACTAGCGCCATATTGACAAAGGAGTTATGCTGAGGTCAGTAGGCAACTTTGAAGGCTAATCTGCATATGCATAAATTGCTGAGAAGGATACATAGCAGAATTGGTTCCAGCAACTGCTGCTTCTTGCCTAGAATTTTATGCAAGTGAGCTGACTGTGTTTGGGAAGGGGAGGATGCAGATAAGTAAGTCACATTCAAAGAATTTTTTTCTTTTTTAATTTTTTTTTCTGCTCTTTGGGAAACATCTTGTGGAAAGTGTATCCTCTGTTTCCCAAAAGATGTCTGGGGCAGACAGCTAGATGATGTCTAGTTATCAGAACACAAATGTCATTGCTTATGCTTCCCCTCTAAAGGACTCATATTGCAGCTGGAGAAGAGTTTTACACTCAGGTTTTAATTTTATGCTGTCCTTTTAGGATGCTGCAGGTTTAGAAAGATAGATGATACAGAATCTAGAAGTTGAAGACCTGGATTTTCTTTCCAGTCATAGACCGAAGAGTTGGCCAAAGAAAACTTCAGCTTTCATCAGTGGGCTTAAAATTCACATGGAAGTGTCCTGACATATTGCAGTCTTCAGGAAATCAGTTCCCCTTGTCTAAAGTAGCTCTATACCTTTTGCTAACTGTTTGAAAATAGCTACTGAATTATTTCTTATTCTTTTAATGTATCATGCGAATTTGAACTTTGAAAGCAGACAGGAAAGCTGAATAATCTAGGGATTTTACAGCACTTTGTTTTAATAAACAAACAAACAAACCAGACAACCTAACACCCTCCACACCTCCCTCCCCCCAGCCTTGAAATAACTTTTCTGTACCTGCTCAGCACATCCATAGCTATGCATATTTTTTCAGAATATAAAAGCTCGTATTTATAACATGCATCAGTTGCAATATACAGTGTAATATACATCTCGTGGGAAGGTGTGGAAAGTTGAAATGGCTCTTTGCTGATGATTAAAACAAAACAAAAACAACTGCTGATTCCCTGGCCAGCCAGCTTGCTTGGGACATTTTTATAATTCTTTTACTGTTGTTGGAGAACTCCAATTAGCCTCAAACTGGAGCTCGCAGCTTGTGTGTGAAACAGGCAGCTGCTGGCACGCAATGCTCCCTGAAGTTGTTTCCTTTCCTTTTTCCTGAGATTTAGCGAAGGGGGGGAAGGGGCTGGAGTCACATGGATACAAAGCTTTTGATTAATGTCCAAGTCTGCTGCTGCGGAGGCTTTCCAACCTCTCAGCTAGCAGGGCGAGCTGGGAACCAGTGACCGCTCGTTTCCTTCAGGCTGTGTTCCCTTCCTGACGGGAAAGGAGCGCGCACCGGGGTGGCTGCTCGCCTCCGGACCTCGGGCGGCCGCGGGAGCGGGCTGGGCTGGGGCTGGGGCTGCGGCTGCAGCGCGGCTGGGACCGGCCGAGCCCGGCCCCTCCGTGTTCCTTGGCGGGGTCTTTTGTTGTCCTCGCCCGCAGCGCAGCGCCGGGGCGCTCCGGGAACGGCGCCGGGCTGGGAACGCCGACCCTCCGCGCTGCACCATGACAGAGGAAAGCAAAGGGGAAGGCAAGGGGGAAAGCGGGAAGGACTTGGAGAAGCAGCTTCGCTTACGCGTGTGCGTCCTCAACGAGCTGCTCAAGACCGAGCGGGACTACGTGGGCACGCTGGAGTTCCTGGTGTCGGTGAGCGGAGGGCACGGGGGGGCCTCTCCTCACCCGCCCCGCGCCCGCTCCCGCTCCCTCAGCTGCCCGGGAAGCCGGGAAGGCGGTGCCCAGCGCGGCGGGCAGCGGGACAGCGGCACTCGCAGCGGGGAGGGGGTCTTACCCTGGGCTTTTGCTTAAAAGGGAAGGAGAGTAACAGGTTTCGAAATGGCCGGGGGGTTGGGGGGGGGGGGGGTCGTGCGTTGCCCACTCCCCACCCCTCCAGCCGCACTTTGGCACGGATGATCTCCCATCTCCGGGCATGGAAGGGGAGGGGGTCTGATGCGTTTGGGTTTAGCTCTGCCACAGCTGGGGGGGGGTTGCGTTCATTTTAGGGCGCCGCGATTGCTTTCCTTGCGATAGTCCTAGAAACCCAGCGGTGCAGGGGGGAAGGAGGAGGACAGGGGGAGTGCTGGTGTGCAGCAGCTGCTTGGCATTAAAGCCACATGTGGCGTTCACTCCTGTCTTGTGATACAGGGTCAGCTGCGAAGGTAGCACGTTCTGGTGAGCTGCGTTGAGGCAGCTTTAGCTTCCTTCTACATTTGACTATCACTGTTGATAGGATTATTGATGCCCTAGTCCGAAAGGCAGGAGTTCCCACTCTCTCAAAAAGCCAAAGTGACAAATTATTGCAAAACAGATGCGGGCAGTGTTTAATTTGTGCCTGGTCTCGGTAGCATCACTTTAGAACTCTGTTGTGATAAGTATGTCCAAATCAGCTGCTTCAGCTGGCAAAAGATTTAACAGTAGCCCCATCATACTTTTCTCTCCTCCCCTGTCCCATTGAAGAGGGGAAATCCTTCCAACTGCAAACTTCCTGCTTTGCTGCCTTGAGAACTGTGAACTTTCTGCGTATTATCATGAAAGAGGAAATTCTAAAGTTGGCTGTGACAGGGAGAGTAAAAGCACAGAGATTGGGGTGAAATAAGATCTACAGAGTAGCTTATTTTCTCCATATGTTTATCCTCAGCAGAACCATGAAAAATGGTAAGTGGTCCAACATGTTTTCTTTTTTTTTCTTTTTTTTTTTTTCTTTTTTTTTTTTTTTTTTTTTTTTAAGTTTAGGATGTATGTTTGAGAAAGAGGCTGTGTGATTGTCTTTGAAGCTTTTCTGTAGGAGCATATCTGGCTGCTAATGAATGTGCAGTTCCTGGGGTTAGACTAGAGCTAGTCTGAAGTGACCCCCACCACCAGTGTGAGGTCCCAGCACTGAGTATTTCTCTGTCAAATGTTATCCTCTTTTCTATGATGTCCTGTTAAAGTAGAGAGCAACATGAGGGGTTGACATTCCAGTCAAAGTTAAGAGTTAGGCTTCCAGGTCACCTCAGCATCCTCAGTGGAGCTCATTGTTGTAGAACCCATGTTTCCTTTATGATTGAGAAGCTGAAGCAAGTTACAGTCTCCCTAACAGTTTGCACAAAGTACCTGCAGTTTTCACTGTAGTTAATAGGAAATTGGATATTCGCTTAGATTAATGAAATAAACCCTGTGGATGGCTGGAGAATGAAGAGGTTATAAGGAGGAAGTGACTTTACTCATCTTTGTCAACATGGGAAATGCTTTGTTGGTTTCCATACAATGGAAACATATCTATTATATGTTACATTTATTTAGGTTCTTCAGTTTATATTGGAATTAAAGTCTCGCTGAGAACAAATTTCTGGTTGGTTATTTAAAGTTTTTTTTCTCCATACTCCTCTGATTTTTCATCCTCCACTTATCATCAGTGTAGTGAGGAGCAGCTTGGTTTGTATATTCTGTCAAAAGTCTACAACTCTAGGTACAAAGCAGAAGATTTGATATATTCATTATTTTATTTAATAGAAGTAGCAGACTAGTCATTTCAACATGAGTTCATTCACCTCTTCTTTTTGGCTTTATGCTATGCAAATACAGTATATTGTTTTACATCTGCAGTCATCACAAAACAAATCTGAGTGGAAAGGTCTGGCTGTATTAATATTATTCTTTCGTATCTCCTGAATCTTCCAGTAATAAACTTTAGTAGCATAGTCTGTTGAGACATCAGTGATACTGAGCAATAACAATTTTGGGCCCATTTGAGTGAGGTATGTAAACATATGTGAGGTGGATAAACTTAAGTCGCCAAGTAGTTGCAGCACTGTTGAAAGGAGGAGGCATGCACAGGAAATTAGGAAGAAAAGGCTTATGCTTTTCCTTCAGACATTTCTTATAAAATTTGGAGTGTCATTGCAATACCAGAAATTTTGTTCTTGTTAGCATTAAGTATTTCTTAAAAGCAGCAAATCTGGCAATGGAAGAATTTCCATAAGACACTAAGTCTTTGAAAACTGTATCTATAGATGGATGGGTTTTTTTTATAAGCTAAGATACAAGATTTCTGTTATGAACAATTGGTACTTTACTGGCTAAATTAGCAGTTGGGCTTTTTTCTACTTCTGGGTGATCTTGCTGGTGATCATACCATCTTCCTCTGGCAAAATCTTTGTTTTCCAATGAAAGAGAAGCTGTACTTGCAAGGGTAGAGGAGAATCCTTTTTTTTAAGCAAAATCCTCTTTCTGGAGGGGACTAAAAATGGCAACTGGTGAATATTTATCTAAAATAATTCTATGTTATCCAACTGTTAACTCAATAACTAATATTACCTTGAGTGTTTATGGTAAAGATACTTTTAAAAAAATTCTGACTTTAATAATATGTACCTTGTCTATTTCATTCTTTACAGAGTGTGTATATTTACAGTGCTCTGTGTAAACATAATGAAAATTTCATATTTTGTTCTATAAGCGTAATTAGTCTGGAGAAAAGGAGACTGAGGGGAAACTTTATCTCTCTCTACAACTACCTGAAAGGAAGTTGTAGCAACGTGGGGATTAATCTCTTTTCCCAGGTAACAACTGACAAAAAATGGCCTCAAGTTGCACTAGGGGAGGTTTAGATTGGACATTAAGAAAAATTTGTTCATTACAATGGTGATCAGCTATTGGAACAAGCTGCCCATGGATGTGATGGAATTGCCATCGCTGGAAGTGTTCAAAAAATGTGTAAATGTGGCACCTGGGAACATGGTTTATTGGTGAATGTAGCAGTGCTGGGCTACCAGTTGGACTTGATGATCTTTCCAGTCTTTTCCAACCTTAATTGTTCTATTCTATGACTAGCTAACTAGAGCAAAACTACATAAACTTTTCCAAGAGTCTCATTGGTCCATGATTTTATGCTGGGGAATTTATGTGACTTTTAATGAAAGTCTTAATAAATAGTCTTAAAAAGTCTTAAAAAGAAAGAAAAAGAAGAAGAAGAAGAAGAAGATAGTCTTAAAAATTCTTTTTGAATTTATTTTTTTTTTCTAAATTTGTGTAATGTTTTCATATGAGGTTTCATTTACTTTGTAAGGTAGGGTATTCACTTGAAGCCTCAACACAGCAGTAGTAAAGAGACCAGTAAAACCGTAGGTTGAAGTTGATGAGAAATTAAAAAGTATTTAATAGCAATGAGTTGCCAAAAAGTGGCTAGTTTATTTTGTCACCTTGTTACTTGGTCTAAAGCTTAATTTTTATGGTTGTGATTTGCACTGATGAACTGGCCAGTAAAGGCAAACCAGACCATAAAGAATTTTAGGATGCATGTACACAACACTGGATAAATAGATATACATATTTTCATATGTATATATATGTTTAAATGTACATTTTTATTTTTTTGAAAGAAACTTTATTTTGTAATTGAAATTGGAAATGTAATAGATCTGCTACACTTGGTACTTCAGGGGATATTCATGGAAGTAGAGTTTATTTTTCTATGACAGGGATTGTTTTTCTGGTGCAGTTTCATGTTCTGACAAATTTGACATTGATGGGAATAGAAGCAGATGTTGGCACTCCTGTAAGCCTTCCCCATGGCCTCAGCTGGGGTGACTGGTTAGATCTTGAAGCAGCTGGGAAAAAAAAAATAGTTTATTATGTAGACTATACTATGGTTTCCAGAGCCTATCAGTGAACATAGATATACATTTCTGCCAGTTAACTCTCAAATCTCAGTTTAATTTCATTATATCCTGTTGTACTTTCTTCTCCTCTCTCTCCTTACATGTGTGCCATGTTAAGGGAAGCTGAATCCTTGCTTTTCAATGGACATAAAGTGAGTTTTTTTATAAGGTTTATTGTCCATCTTTCTCAGTGGCTATGTGACTCTTCGGGATCTGTATTCCCCTGCCATACTGACCCCATCCTGTTTCTTGGCTCAGTACGTATTTTTTCTTATTTTTGAGCAGACTAATTATTTGGACAAGTGCTTATAGTAATTGAGACTTCAGGTAAACTTTGTGGTCAAATTCAATGTTACTAACCCTGACCAGCAACAGAGGATTTATATCCTGAATGGAAACTCCTTGAATGATTATGCTAGATAATAAAGTTAGGTGTTGAGCTTTTCCCAAAAAAGAACCATTTATAAATGATCTTTTTTAGCTGTAGTTTGATATAGAAACAATGTATGTGTATGTTGTTTTTGCGTGTGTGTGTGTGTATATCATAGAATACCTTAAGTTGGAATGGACCCATAGGGATCATCCAGTCCAACTTGCTAAATATGTTATATATGTGTCTTGATTCCAGTAATGATTAGTGACTTCAGAGTGGTTTGCATAATTGCATTTATATTTTCTAAAAGGGATTTAAATGAATGGAAGGGAAGGGTTTTAGCTGGCTGCATTTTTTGATAAGGTAATGTGATTTCCTTTCTCTTCAGGAAAAGAAAAACAACATTCTATGGCTACTTCATCATGAAAAGGCAAAAGGAAGTGCAAACACAATTACCATAGAAAGTCAATATCTTTTCCATTCACTTCCAGTTTCTGCTGTTTTTAACTTGCTTAAGTGTTAACAGAAAATGTGAATGTGGTGTTCCATTTTTATTTGACTTTGCTTGGCAATATCAATAGCACCACCTGTGGTTTCTATCAGGGTTAGGGTAACAGCTTAAAAGCTGTTTATTTCCTTGTAACCCCAGCCCCCAAGATGGAATGCTTGCTTTATGGAGTGGATTAGCAAGAAAGATTATTCGCATCTCCATAAGCTGTGCACAGAGTTCATGCAACGTATGACAATGGCAAAAAGCAGAGATTTTCATGAAGAATTTTCAAGCACATATCTTATCTTGTTTGGAACTGGAGGGATTTATGCTGCACTGTATACTCTAGACAGATGTTTCATACTTTTCAATGGATTTCCTCTTACTGCTCTCAGATGCACTTAGATGATATTGTGAAAAGCTGCTCTTTAAGAAGAAAGGTGGTTTGTTTAGCCGATCAGTGAAAAGTCTAGGATACTGAAAGGAGAAATCTTTGTTTCATAGCATTTAAGAAACTTTTCTGTTCTTAAGACTTACTGTAGACTAAGACTTTGTCTGCTGAAGAACATAATACGTTTAGAAGTATTTCACAACTTCATGATTTATCTGAATATAAATATCATCATATTTGCAGTGTTCTAGTTGTTCCTTTGCTCTGCCTTATAGCTCGCTCATAACTCTCCTGCTACATATATTCCATAAATTTGTAATGTGAGCTGCTAATTTAGAGGAGACTACTTGGAGGGGACCATCAATCACTATGTCCAGGCTTAAGTTATTCCATGCAGCTTAAAGCTGTTGAATAGTGTGCTGTTTGCAGTGATTTCAGGTATTTATGGAGACATATTTTTCAACCCTCTTCAGTAGTAATTTTTGTCACCATTTTATAAACACCAGGCTTTGAAACTATGCATTCCAAGGTTGGTTTGTATTTATTTGGTAAGATTAGCATGAAGAACAATTTTGTCAAAGAAAGTGAAGTCAAAGTTAGTAACAGCATTACACTATAGGAGGAATTGAAAAGTTCTTCAGATGGGAAACTAAGAGGAACTGTATTTTGTCCAAAATAAACAAAGCCAAACTGGCTATAAGATACCTGGTGGTGGTGATTTGCCAGTCTATAGAAGGCAATAACCATGTATTTGTGTATTAAGTATATGTCCCTGTTTGGAAAGCAGTTGAATTATCCATGAGTGAAATATAGGCTTGAGCAAGATAATAAATTTAATTTAGACTCTACCTTTTTATACAAGTATCTTGAATAACTTTTTATACATATGGACTCATGCATATTCTATTTGAGAAATTTTGTTCAACTGTTTTTGATTAAAGTCTAAGCTATTGCATATTGATTCTATTTTCTGGTTTGGATTGAGCAGGATTATCACTGTCTCTGGTGAAGGTGTGCATTGGTGTGGGACTTGAGAGAACTTAGGGATTGCCTACTCAGAAGAAATGCAAGAATGAAGATAACAAAGTGTAGTCACTGTCCCTGGAGTTTTTTAAGAGGCATCTGGATCTGGCACTGGGTGATGTGGTTTGGTGGTTTAGGGGTTACAGAGTGGTAATGCTGGGTTGACAGTTGTATTTGATGGTCTGGAAGGTCTCTTCCAACCTTGATGGTTCTATGATTCTTAAGTCAAAGCTTTGAAATTAGGGATGGCATTGAAATTAGGGATGTTAAGGGCAACAGAAAGAACAACTTGAATACATTGATAGCAAAAGAAAGGCTAAGGAAAATGTGTGTCTACTGCTCAGTGGGGCAGGGAGCCTTGTGAGAAGGGAAAAAGCATAGGAAGAGCTGAGAGACTTCATGCTGTTACTTCTAAAGTTTTCATTTTAAGGGTTTCTCTTAGTCCTCATGAAGCTTGTAGGTTTTAAAAGAATGCGTTATTGCCTACAGTAGAAGGTGGCACAGTTACTAAGTATTTAAGGCAATAGGATACACACAGATCCAAGATCAGACAGAATAAAGCTGAGAAAGCTGTCTGGTGTCACTGTAAGACCTGTCTGTCTTGTTTGAGTGGTCGTGGTGATTGGGGAAAGTTCACAATGACTGAGAAAACACAAATGTCAAACCTAGCTTCGGGAAGGCCAAGGAAGAGGATCTGGGAAGGGCAAGCTTGTCAACTTCACCTCAGTTCTTGGGGAGGTTGAAGCGGTGAATCATGTTCAGAACCATTTCCATGCAGCTGATGGAAAAGAAAGTGATTGGAAATAGCCTCTGGGGATTTATCAAAAGTAAATCATGCTAATAAACCTGATTGCCTTCTATGAGGAGATGACTGCTTCTGTGAACTTGATGAGAGCTGTGGATCTTGTTTATTTTGACTTAACGAAAGTCTATGTCGTGGTCTCACACAGTATTCTCTAAACCAGATCTCATCTGGTTGGATGGGATAAATAGACAGTAAGGTGGGTAGGGAACTGGTGGATCTGTTAGATTCAAGGGACAATTGTCAACAGGAAAAAGTGCAAGTGGTGGCCAGTTATGAGTGGCTTCCCTCTAGAACCAATACTGTATCACATCTTCAGTAAGGTAATGGATGTTGGGATAGGAAGGTGCATTTTGAGCAGAGGGATCTGGAGCACTGACACTACTGATGGAATCCTCAAGAAGTTCAGTGATGGCAAATGCACAGTCCTGTGCCTGCAGTGGAATAATCCTGTTCACCAATACAGGCTGGGGACTAGAAAACAGCTTTACAGAGATGGCTCTGGGAGTGTTTGTGGACAAGAACTGGAACATGAGTCAGCATTGCACCTTTGTAGTGCAGAAAAGAATCAGCATCCTCTTCTAACCGGGGTGTTGCCAGTAGGTCAAGGGAGGTGATTCTTTACCATTTGCTCTACATCTGTGACCCTTTTGTGAGTCATATTTTTGGCTCCCTAGCTCAAGAGATAAATTTACCTCCTGATGAAAGTCTAGTGGAGGGACCAGGAAGGTGAGGAGGGACCTGGAGCATATTGCTGCAAAGAGGGTGAGAGAGCAAGGTTTTCTTGATCTTAAGAAGAAAAGGCTCAGTGGAATTTTTATTATTGCCTACAGTTCTATGATGGGTTGACATGGACAAGATGAAGTCACACTCCTGTCAGACTCTCAGAGGTGCATATTGGAAGAAGGAGAGCCATGGAAAATGGGAAATTCCAACTCAATGTGAGGGTAAAAAGTAGTTCACAATGAAGCTGGTTAAAAACTGGAATAAGTTGCCCAGAGGCTGTTTTTTTGTTTTGTTCAAAGGTCAGCTGGGCAAGAGTGGGCAACTCATTCTAGTTGACACTGTTTTGCTCAAGCAATTGAGCTAGATGATGTCTGGAGGTCCCTTCCAACCTACATGACTCATCAATTTGCAATTTATTGGTATAAAGGGGAAAGAAGACAGACTGTTTCAGCCGTTTTCAGGAGAACAGATTTTTCAAGGTTGCATCTCTGCTTTGTTTCCCTTATACTCTGAAATTCCAGCACGAAAGGCCAGGTTATACTGTTCAGCAAACAAATATTAAAAATTCAAGAGGAAACTCAGGTATGCAATTTTATTTTTTTTCTTTCAGTTGTATTATATTTGCTCAGGAAACAGATAATCTGGTACTCTTGAACTATTTTCTATCCAGAGGTCTCTCAGTGCATTGCTGTCATTAATAAAGCAAACCTACGTAATTCTACAAATGGGAAGTTAGAGAGATCTTGTTTTTTAGGTCCCAGTGGAAGTTTGTGCCAGAACCAGAAATATGACCTGATATCTTGATTCCTAGTTCAGTACTCTGACAGCAAAGCAACTCTTTCCCTTTATATATAATTGATGTTTAAATGGGAAATTTGCTGTTCTTGGGAATTCAGCCTCCTTGTAGATAGTAAGTAATGGTTCCCTGGCCTTAATACACTTCCAGGATGTTCTCAGGTTCTTCTGTAAGCCTAATTTGCCATGTTTTTACTTCTTAATCTCTACAGTGACATTTTGTAAAAAATATTGGACACTAAAAGCATGAAGCTATCAAGTTGGAATGATGTACCGTATAAGAAAGTGGTTGATATCTGGGATGCTATGAATTTGGTTAATAAGACTGGAAAATCATTTTATTGCTTAGTATGTGTTATGTTACCTAAGGAATTTAAGTATATGGTGTATTCAGATTCCTAGAAGAAATAGCATATGATAGGATACTCTGAGACAGCATCTCCAATGCTGTAGTGTGAGTGTGGTCTTTGCTCCAAAAGTCACAGAGGCTTTTGAACCTTAAACAGACGTGGCAGTAACTGAAGCTCTGCAGCGTATAAGCACTGTTTTAATTAAAAAGATACCAAAACCTTACAAGGTGGAGGGAAGGAAAAGTGGCACACACCTGCAGACTTAGTGTTGTGTCACTTGTAAAATGTTTATGGCTGAATAGTTCATATATATCCTTTTATTGTCTGGGAGGGAAAGTTATTTTGCAGAAACCATAGAAAGCAGGAAGACTAAATAAGTCCTGTTCCATGGAATGCCTTTGAAAAATGAGCACCCTACATTTATAACGATAGCTACTTCCTTCCTTCCAGTGCCTGCTGTTTTTTGTTCATGAAAGCTTATAAAATACCACTTAAAAATGAATATGTATATGATAAAGACCTAAAATCAGAGACATTGGAAGGAACCTATGAATTCCTGTGACAGATTTAAGAAAAGGTCTATCACAGTGTCCTGATTCTGGCCAGGACAGGGCTAATTTCTGCAGTAGTCGGGAGGGGTTATGGCTAGGACCCACGGGTTATTCTGTGCTACCTCATGTCATTGCTGGTGGAGGGGAAAAGGGAGTCTCTTCCAGGGAGAAGAAGTCCCTTCTGGCTGGGGTAGCATGGCAGAAGGAGTGGTTGGTGGTGTTATTTCTGTATGAATTGCTCGCCTCTTTGTTGTGCCTTCTGTCAGTAGTAATGTTGCTATAACTGTTCATTTTCCTATCTTATTGCTGTTTCCAGTAAATTGTTCTCATGTCAGCCTGTGATTTGTGCCTCAAATTTTCCTCTCCAGCCTGCCACAGGGGAGTGGTGGGAGGACAAGAGATTGAGTGAGCAGGTTTCAGTGGGAGCACTGAAGTGGAGATACCTTCCTAAACTATGACATAATAATTTTTTTTATAATGGTAGTTAGTAGCATTACTTAGGGAGGGTGCGGTTCAGACACCTGTACTTAAGGTTTGGGACTGTCTCTGCTGGAGACTGTGGATGTAGGACCTGGTTGCAAACTAAGTAACCTCTGAGTTTGCTTACTTTATATTTGTACAGTTTGGGGTTTTTTTTTTTTTGGTGTTTGTAACTTCTGAATGTGTATCCCACAAAATAATTCCTTTTTCTCATTTTAAATGTCCTGTCTGAAATATTTGTTAAGTACTTGCATCACTATTTTTCTTGTTGGAAGTCCAAGTATAATTATTCCTTTTCTGAACCCCCTTTCATATTTTTGATCATCTTTCATCAAACTCCTTTGAGATGAATTCTTCTGGTGTCAGTACCATTGGTTTCATTCTTAATATTTGGCATACAGTTTTCAGAGGGTAAAAATTAAAATCCCCAAAGACATATAATAGATGTATGAGGTTCTGAATGATTATTTTTCTTGTACTGAAAGATGTTAGAATTCTTTTTATCCTTCTTTTGCATTGTGCAGTTAGCACCGCACTTAGGCATTTTTCTCCTTCGTTAACCTTTGAATATCAAAAGTGGTATTTTCAGAGGTTGGGCAAGATGCTCGAAGTATGAGTTGTAGCTGCTGTTTGCTCCTTTTCACCATTCTGTTTTGCTGTGTGAATTGGGAAAAGATGTAGAAAGAGCTCTCAGTGAAGGATAAAGTAGGCAACACCAGGAATAAATACAAACAATGAGAGCTGTGAGATGAAAGGAGAAAGTCTGTGCTCTGGAAATAGGAAGGAGAAAATATTGGAAATGAAGGAAAAATGCACTGGAAACTAGAAAAGGAAGAGAGAAGGGTTATTGGTTCTTTTAAAAATGAAAATGCACACAAGTAAAAGAGGTCTCCAGGTTTTTAGGATATGACGAATGGAACATTTTGGAAGTGACAAGTTGCAGGTTGCTTCATAACTTTGGAAAAATTTTTGGCAGAGTTGAGATCTTTATGTGGGTTAGATTTACAATCCTTCTACCTAATATGTCTTCACTTTATCTGTTGTTTTCTCTAAATGGATAGGTTTGTTTTCTATTAAGATATTGGTTCTGTAGTTCAGTTACACAAAACAACACATAAATACCGTTAACAATACTACTACTGGAATTAATGAGTAGAAATTACAAAATTAATTGGATGTAGCTACCACATTTAACTATGTTGTAATACACCTAGAAGGATTCTTTGTGTGGGCAGAAGAGTGAAGACCTGATAGCAATGACTTTTGTTTTCATTTACTTTAAGGTTGCTCCTCATTTATTTATCTCTTTGACACTGTGTGAGATCCTGTTTATTAAGAATAATGCCTGGAAGTTGGCCGTTATATTCTGTATGAGTGTGTTAATTTCTTCCCATATGCTACGAGGTTGTCCTCACAGGAAATAAAGGGATCTTTTCCCATGTTTAGTTATACTGAACTGTTACAATAGTCAGACCGGACAGGAACAATGGGAAGGAAAGTTTCCTGTTTTCTGCAGATACTGAAAAGGTCTTCGGCCTTTACCAGTGAAGGTAAAGCTTTCTTCAGCCCAAGTGTGAGTGCATAGAAAACTAGTTTTCATTACTGTATGGAGATGCTGTGATCTCTGCTGAAAAGCAGTGCTTCACTCTCTTAAATGTGTTACAGACCATTTACTGTCTGATCTACCTATCCTGATTACATCTCAGTATTTGCATTTAGAAATAGTAAATTACAGCAGGGAAAGCCTAAAGTTGCCCCTTTATAAACACTCAGATATATTGTGCTGTGCTTAGAATGCTTTTGGATGGGTGATGAAATAAAGTTTGGGCCTCAAATGGACAGCAGAGAAGAATAGGACGTCCTCAAAAGGAAAGCAGAAGAGAATACAAATATAGTAGATTGAAAAACTTTTCATAATAATACGTTAAATTTCATATACATATATGAAAGAACATGCCCATCAGTTGTTGGAGATGACCTTCAGGCCACGGTTAATAATTATTTTAATGGGAATACATGAAGATAAAAGTTTAACAGGAGCTCTACTACTGCTGCAATTAATTCATAATTTCATTCAGTAGATCAAGTGAAGAAACTTTTGCCACGCTAAAATCTATTTTTTTTTAAAAAATAGATTTGTATTTTATAATACAACAACTTACCATCTGCTATACTATCAATTTTTAAGTAATTAAGTTCACTACTTACTACTTAATCTCATTAAATTCACTACTTACTACTTAATCTCATTAAGTTCTTAACTTGGATTTTGTAATGCAGTTCTCAGTGTACAATCCAGTAAAACATAGGCCTTCCAAATTCATTTGCAGGACACTTCTTCACTGAGAAGTTCTTTTGATAATGGAATCCTTCCACGCACTTTCTTGGGTCTGAGTCAAAGTTTTCAGGTGAATTGGTAAAAAGGAATTGCCTTTTATCTTCCAAAGCTTCTCTTGTTTTTCTGTCAAAGAAAACCTCTGTATACTTTGGATACAAATAGCACTTTAAAATGGTTATCAATGCAGTGTTGCATAAAATGATCAGTTGTCCTGACATTTAAACTGATTTTATGTAGATTACTATATGGGATGCTTAAGCAAGTGTTGTTTTCTGCCGAGGGATTGCTGCATCATGAAAAATGAAGTTAATTTGGGCATCTTGTGAAAAATGTATGCTGGGAATACACTGGATTAATTATTTTTCATCTGCATTACAGCAGAGTCCAGCACAGAAAGTAACAATTTTTGCACTTGTAGCTTTTGTTAATAAAAGAAATCAATAGTGAGATTTGGACCAAATGATATTACACTATGAAAAAAAGCCCTAAATATGACCACCATGACTACTATTATGCATTCGCATATTATGCATCTTTGTACTGAAAAATTCTCCATCCTTACTTGCCAAGTGCAATTTGGCATTTGAGTGCAAGAACTGTTAGATATAAAACAGGACTTTGACAAAATGTTATTTTGTGTCTAAACTGTTTTGTTCTTTGTATGCTGTTGTCTGCTGTAATGTACCATGGCAATAAAGGCTGTAATGGCTATTCCATTCCCTTTCCTGTTGTTTTGCAGCCACCAAACAGTTCTGGGATAGTGCAGTGCTCTGAGTTTCCTATTTATTTCTAAACCCTTTAATTTCACAGAGTAAATGTGTTTCATATTCTGGCTGGTGGTAATGAATGAAGCATTCACCATAGTTATCCCACAGACTTTCAAAAGGAATTTACCACTATATCACAGCAATTCTGGTTATTGACCCTTTATTCTTCCATTTATGCAAATTTGTTTATGTGGTTTTGCCTTGCAGGAGATGGTGTTGTTATTGCTGGATAACTGGACTTGGGATAGGTGCAACATTCAGTGTTAGTAGGGCAGCTATAGCTTTTACTGTGCGCTACAAATGGGAAAGAAGTATTTGCATATCAGTGCTCTTACTGTGGTGTGAAGTCTTGTATAGTGAAAGCTTTGAGGGCTTTTTCTAGTTAATGAAAAATGTATATGAACTGCAGAGTTGCTGCATGCAACCAAATTTGACTTCTTAGGTTTTGAGAGAAAATGAAGCATCTTAGAATAATATTTTTGGCCTTTAAAAAGCCTCTAGTACTGCAACAAACTCCAAGATTTTAGGGGACTACTGTTTTCATGAATTTACACAGTTAGGAAAAGTGGCTACCATGGGTGCTATCAAATCTTGACTCTCTATGTAAAGATTTGTCATACCACTTCATAAATTAGTTTCTACTTAGTAGATTGTCATATACAGTGATGTATGTCTTTAATTCTAATTTACACACATCCCAAAATATTATGTGGATTTTAAAGCCATGATGAGTCATGACCAGACCTCACATATGAATATGGTTGTTTATCTTATGTTAATTCTTATAGTAACATATTGCTAAACCATTTTTAAACCTTTCATCTTCCCCCTTTATTTTATGTCTGTTGTATATTATATGCATATTTTCTTGTCTGGAAGCATGCCTCTTTTTTGTTGTTTTTGTTTAAAAGGCTTGGTCTGTGGAGTTTAGTAATGTCTCATTGACATTTGAATTCAGGTCCCATATTTTGCATCCACTGGAAAAGTGTGTTATAATTTTTTGCTTTTATATTAGAAGTGTACAATAAAAGTCAAACCTCTTTATAGATCTGTGATAAGTAATCTGTTTGAGCTTGAGAAGTAAAGATAGTGCTTCAAATATTTAGGGGCTACAGCCAATCTCGGAAGAATATTCTCTGCTAGACAGTGTAAAGGCATTTCAAAATGCTTATGAATTCCCTGAGTGATGGGTCTGTGTAAATGGGCACATCCACAGCAGGCACCAACCTGTCACTGCTGGTCGTTATACCTGTGACTTTCTGTAGCTGCGTGTGCACAGCCTGTGTCCAGGGTACAGAGAAGGAAAAGTCAGCTGTCCATATGAATCTGTTATTTCTAGGTAAAGATGGATAATTAACATAAATAATGAGGTAGCCTGATTCTATGCCCAGCCTAAGACAAAGACCTGAGGAACCAGACTAATGGTTAAATTTAGATTCTCCTCAGATCTCCAGTGCTAGGGTGCAGAGTGAAAGCAGTTCACCTGTCAGCACTCATGTTACTCCCACTTATTCATGTGGGGACAGGACTTAGGCACGGCACTTCATCTCAACCTCTGTGTGTACTTAGACTTGATAATCTTCTCCTTTTTTAGATGCTCTTTTAATGACTACTGTTCAGGACTTTGCCACTTGGCCTTGGGGGATTAGATACAGCTGTTCCTGCCTCACAGAGGCTCTGATCTTTTAATTCAAAAGTCTATGTCCAGTTTTTCCTCTAATGAGAAATAATGGCTTCAGTGATAAGTATTTTGATAATTGAAGAACAAAAATATGTGTAGATGCCCCCAATTTTCTATAAGCAAACTTTTACAGAACAGACTTCTAAATTGTATGCTCATACTTATGCATGGCCAATTAACTGGAATTGTGGGGAGACAAACTTACCTTAGATTCTATGATGAGGCAGAGAATGGGCTGCTGATCCCAATCTAATGCTAGTTTTATTTTCAGGTTCTGCCTCAACAAACAAAGATGTGCTAAATATGAATAATAAAATAATTATTGTGTAGTATATATGTGTGCATATGTGGATGGGGATCTGTCCTAACTTGAGACGTGTATTTGAGTTTCCTATTTTAGTGGTTGTTTCTCTAGATACTTAATGGGAGAAGAGAAATTGCCTCAAGAACAAATTGAGAGCACCTTGGTTAGGAGGTTTCTGTCTCTCATTTTCATTCAGTTACTGAATTAAGTTAAATACCCCTCCTAAAAGCTGGCTGATAGATTTTTCCTTTGTTGGTCCATTTTTCTTTGTTGGTGTTATAGTAGAATCATACAATGATTTGGGTTGGAAGACCTCAAAGATCATCTAGCTCCACCCCTCCTGCCGTAGGCCCAGTACCTTTCATTATACCAGGTTGATCAAAGTTGCATCCAGCCTTCAATGTTTCCTGGCATGTGGAGTCCACAGCCTCTCTGGGCAAGAAGTTCCAGTTCCAGTGCCTCACCACCCTCACAGCAAAGACTTTCTTCCTAATCTAAACCTATCCTCTTTCAGTTGGAGACCATTACCTCCTGTCCTATCACTCTGTGCCCTTGTGAAAAGTTCCTCTCCAGCCTTCTCATGGGCTCTCTTTAGGTACTGGAAGGCTGCAGTTAGGTTTCCCTGGACCCTTCTGTGCTACATGCTGTACAACCCCAGCTGTTTCAGCCTGTCTTCATAGGAGAGATGCTCTAGCCCTTTCATCAACTAACTAGCTTCCTCTGGACTTGCTCCAACAGGTCTGTGTCTTTCTTGTGTTGGGGACCCCAGATCTGGACACAGCACCTCAGATAGAGTCTCACAAGAGTAGAGTAGAGGGGCAGAATCACCTCCCTTGACCTGCTGGTCACACTGCTTTTGATGCAGCCCAGGACATGGTCGGCCTTCTGGGCAGCAAGCACACATTGCCAAGTCATAATGGTGTTTTCATCCACAAACACCAAGAAGTCTTTCTCCACAGGACCAGTCTCGATCCGTTCTCTTTCCAGCCTGTACTTGGGATTAGCCCTATCCAGGTGCAGCACCTTGCACTTGGCCTTGTTGAACTTAGCAAAGTTGGTACAGGCCCACCTCTCAAGCCTGTCAAGGTCTCTCTGGATGGCATCCCTTCCCTCCAGCATGTCAACAGCACCACATATCTTGGTATCATTGACTGACTTGCTGAGGTGATTGAGGGTGCACCCCATCCCACTGTCCATGCCACTGACAGAGATGGTAAATGTGCCAGTCCCAGTTCTGTCCCCCAAGGAACACCACTCATCACTACTTTCCCCTTGGATTTTGAGCTGCTGACTGCAACACTTTGAGTAGGACCATCCAGACAATTTTTTATTCCACCGAGTGATCCATTCATCAAATCCATGTATCTCCAGTTTAGAGATAAGGATATTTTGTGTGACAGTGTCAAATGCTTTGCACAAGTCCAGGTTGATGACATCTCTTGCCCTGCACTTGTTCTCCACTGCTGTAACTCCGTTGTGGAAGGCCATCGAATTTGTTAGGCATTCTTTGCCCTTAGAGAAGCCTTGTTGATTGTCAGCAATAATCTCATTATTTTCCATGTGCCTGAGCACAGTTTCCAGAAGGATCTGCTCCATGATCTTGCCAGGCACTGAGGTGATACTGACCAGCCTCTTTGGGTCTTCCTTATTTATCTTTTTGAAAATGAGTGTTTTGTTTCTGCTTTTCCAGTCAGTGAGAACTTCACCAGATTTCCATGACCTCTAAAATATGATGGATAGTGGCTTAGTGACTTCCTTGGCCAGATCCCTTAGGACCCTGGATGTAGCTCATCAGGTGGCACAGATTTTTGCACCATCAGATTACTTAGATGTTCTCAAACCCCGTCTTCTCCAATAGCAGGTGGTTCTTCATTCTTCCAGATCCTGTTTTCACCATCTGCAGCTTGGGCAGTGTGGCTGGAACACTTGCTGGTGAAGACAGGTAAAAAATTTCATTAAGTACTTCAGCCTTCTCCATGTCCTGGGTAACCAGGTAGCCTGTATTCTTCCTGAATGGACCCACATTTCCCTTAGTCCTCTATTGCTGATGTACCTGTGGAAGCTTCTTTTGTTACTCTTGATGCCCTTGACAAAGTTTACTTCTGCCAGTGCTTTAACTCTCCTAACCATTTCCCTGGCTGTTTGAACAATTTCTCTGTACTACTATCAGGCTACCTTTCCCTTCTTCCACCCTCTCTAAGGTACCTCTGTTTGTGTTTAAGTTTGTCCAGGAGGTCCTTGTTCATCCATGCGGGCTTTGTGGCATTCTTCCCTGATTTCCTGTTACTTCAGAAGCCAAGATTTCCATCAGATTTATCTATAGATTTTCAGCTTTAGATTTCCATTGAAAACTGTGCTTTATGTTGTGGAGAATTCCTTTATCACATTTTTTTTTTTTTACTTTCAGTCTTTTCTTCCTGACTCTAGTATGGATAAAAAATGAAAACTTTTGTCATCTCTCTCTGGTAACCACAAAAATGAATTCATCAAGTGACCATGAATAAAATACTTCAGTTTCCAGAACCATACTAAGTGTCTGTGTTTCTAAAGGCTTTTACTAGAGCTGCTGTACGTACTTGTGGCTTAAAAAGCAGAAAGAGGTTAATGTTATCCTGGAACTCTAGTGTCATAATGGAAGTGCTTTGTCCTAGTTTAAATAAATATTTACTTTGAAAGTCCAAATTTACATTAGCTAAAAAGACTCTTAATGTGTATTGTAGATTGTGTATTCTGATAATAGTTCTGAATAACACATGATGGAAAAGCGTTCTCAGCATGCCAGAGTTATTCTGAGATTTGCATATTATTTATGATATGATACATTCAGACTTCCATTATTTGGAGCCACTGGAAGTCAAGCCATGCTGTTCCTGTCGGAGGTGCCACTTGCTGTGGGTGGGTATTCTGACAACTGGCATCTGGAGTTGTTGAATGAAATACATGAAGGAGCAGAGACAGAGACTGATGGATGCTACAGCAACTGCTAGCCCTGCCAAAAACAAATTGCAAAATAAGAGACTTGAGTGTCTGCAATTTCAATAATTAGGGGTAACAGAGTTTGATTGAGTACCTATGGATGCTGGAAACTTTCTATGGGTCTCCTGGATTTGTTTAGGGAAATAGCTTGAAGGGTAAATGTAGTTGTCTCCTAGTGATGTGTCTGAAACACTGAACCTCTAGATGGTTCTTTCTAAGGTAGATTGGCCTGCTATAGAGCAAGAAAATATGATGAAAAACTGCTCCACCATCCTGGAGATCCACCAAGATCACTGGTATAAGAAAGTAGCCATCAGTGTACTGATGGGGGGAAAGAGGAGCAGACCTTGGGAACTTGGAGGAGATTACTGTTTTTTTGAAACAGATAAAGGAGAGGGCTGGTTAATTTTAGGGTGCTGCAGGGCCAGCATAACAATGTGATAACAGAAAACACAGTGCTTCAGGTGTTAATAATAATTTAAACTGGTGCCTTTCATTGCTGTGCATGTGTTAGCAAAAGGTAGCTAGATCCTTTTGTATTTTAATTGAAAAAAATCCCACTCATTTGATCTTGTGATGTAGTATTTAATGTTTTTAAGGTGAAAGGAGATATTTAAAATTTTAAATTTTATAATAAGATAATGCTGACAGTGCAGCACACTGAGTGGTAACATCTTTTTGCATGTATTTAAGCACTCATCACAAATTAAAATCTTATCTTCAGTGTTTTATGGCCAAGTCAGTAAAGCACAGTACATTTGCTTTTAATAAACAGATAAGATGCAAATACAGAGTTTTCTGTGTCTTTGATCAGGAAACTGACACCTTCATATTTTGTAGAACTTTATTAAACATGAGGGAGAGGCAAAGTGGAGGATGTGGTTGGGTTATTTTCCTGATGTTGGAGAATAGGCTTTTACTCTTGTGTGTGAATCCAGTCAGTTCAAACCAAATGAAAAGCTCGGAAGCGCTTGGTGGAGGCTAATTAGAAGCCTCCACCATCACTGCCCACAGAATCTGTTTGCACTCAGTGTTCTTGGCACCCTGCACACCGCTGCACTGATTTCACTCTTCATCTGCCACCTCTCTACAGCCGCTGAGCCTGTTCCAGTCCAGAGCCACTGGTCTGAGCAGGATTTTCCAAGCGGTTGCATCTCTAATAGCCTGCACCCTTTCAGTACCAAACCTTAAAGCTGGACAGAGAAAGACTTTATGCCTCTTTTCCCACTAGATGAATGTGTTAACAAATGCAGCATCAGGGAAAAGGAGCATAATAGCAGAAATCAACTGAGAGCAGATGATAGCAATGGAAATGGTGAGCAAGTGAAGACAGGCAACAAAAGCCAATAAATTGAAAGCAGAAATGAATACATAAGAACCCTTGAGTGCACTCTGCATAAAAAGCTTGGAATGAAATTCTGTATTCCTAGGTCTTCCTGTTAGTTCCTTGGCTATTTAGAAATAGTTGTGAAACACTAGGAAAGTGCAATTCCTTGCTCTACTAAACTCTGAGGATTACTTAATCTATTATTATTACCAGCTAGTCTACTGAAGCAGTACAGACTTCTACTCTAACGTAAAAGATAATGACTTATGCAGAGGTGAGTATCTATTTACATGTCAGAATGTATGTTTTTGAGCTTAAACACAATTAATTACTGGAGTGGTCTTCTGCTGCTCACGTTAAGTGAGTTGGACGGAGAGGGGCAGGGAAAGATAAGTCTTCGTTGCAGTGCCAGGAATTCGTGTCTGTTGAAGTTTTGCTAACTCTGTTGCTCCTCTTGTGTGATTTCACTGTCATCATATGTACAACTTTTTTTACCATAAAGTATGTACTCGGTGTAGATAAGGACATAATTTCTGAAACGGTGTTATGAGACTGGGGACAACATGGCCAGTCCCCGTTCTTTCAGATAGCTAAAATGTTAATCCTGGCTCTGCTTCCTGCCATGATCTCTTTGCTTGACCAACCTCATTTTTTTTTTTGCGAGAGCCAGGGGATATGTTTTATTGAGTATCTGTCATATGACATGGAACAAGGGTGATCACGCTAGAAGTCCATTGCTTTTCTCAACTCTCAACTTTTGACAAAGCACCTCATACTTCATCTGCAGTTTTGCTGTCTGATACATCTTTTACTATGGGACAAAGAGATGCCATGTGTGTTGGATGGAGAGAGGTAATGAGGGAAGCTGCCTCTGGATTCCTACTGATCCTGTGCTTGTTAAAGCTTTCTTGCATGTGGTAGAGATCAGTGACCGTCCTCCTGCTGGAGGCTGGAAGCTTCCTTGACAGTTTGGAATTGTTCTGTTGAGGTCTTCATGTAACTGTAAGTTACTTGAGATGCACTACTGTATAGTTTTTAAGTAAAATGGGGTGCTTTTAAAAGTAATTTAGCAAAGCAGAAATGTTCATTAATGAAAAATGCAAAAGCCCAGGGGCTTAGTAATATTTCTGAATGGAAATATGTCTGGATAAATTCATTGTGTAGATATATAGAAAGAACTATTCTTGTGGAATAGGAAAACTTGGAGATCATATTGAGGAGTTTCTGAAAACTTAGATGATAAGCTTTATTTACGTGTTAGGAAGCTTAGTAAATTCATGTTTTAAATGAGAGAAAACCATTAATATAGTATTCCATGGAAAAAGATGTTATTTTGCAGTTCTGGTGTTTTAAATATATATTTAAAATTGTTTTGAGAGGTGCATTATTGAAGTTATTCTAAGCAGTATTTGAACATAAAGTCCGTGGAAGAGAACTAAACAAATAGACATTTGAAGCAGCCACTGTGATTGTTCTTTGAAATTTTTAGTAGCCTGTATTCCAAGTCTGACTCAGCTCTGAAGTTGATTGAATGAATTACTTAATAGCAGCTGGTTCTTTATCCAGATTCAGCAATATTTAATATTTAAAATTCAGCATGTTAGGAACTTTTTTGGTTAAATAGGACATCTATCACTAATGTTGAAGAAAATGTGAAATTTTATTAGCCTAAATAGATTTTGTATTGTTTTGTATGTTCTGAAAACTCACTGAATGTAGTACTTTAATCAAAAGCATATGGTAGTTCTTGTGAGTGAATAGAGGAATAAGGATTGTGCTGCTAGAGTAATTGTATGGTAATAAAGTTTTGGTGGGTTTTTTTGTGGTATTGTGATTGTTGGAGTTTTTTGTCTGTTTGGGGTTTTTTTCTTGATCAGTATAAGCTGATACAAAACCAAAGTCAAACCTGTAAGGACAATGGGGTGCAGAGTCTCTGGGGCCAGGAGTAACTCAGCAAAAGTATGCAGGGAGGTCAGAGATCAGTTTAGGGGCCCATTTATCAAGGGAATGAGTGAGGAGGGGTCCCTCATCATTGGTTCACAAGTTGATTTAGAAACCAGGAGTGAAAGCAGCAGGATGGAAAGCGCAGCTGAGACCTCTCAAGCAAGCGCATTGATGGCACTGAATGCCTTTCTGGGTCATGGTCGTTTCACCAGCAAAGGGTTGATTCCCCAGTCCCCCCAGCAAAGGGAAGGGCAAAGGCCCCAGCTTAGGGGGAGGAGGAGGAGGGCATGTGGCTCACGCCGTTTCATTCACAAGCACAAGGATGGCAGAGGGCCCAGACTCTTCATAGAAGTCCTGCACAGCAGCTTTCAGTCTAAATTCATGCCACTGATTAGATGCAAAGTTTCTTTTCATTCACAGCAGCCAATTCATTCCAGTGAGCAGAGAAACATAACATAAAGTATAGAAAACACAGCCAGCAGTTGCCAATTTCTAGGCAGATTAAAACCTTTTTTTCTGTAGCTGAAGTATGCTTATCATGTAGATTTCCCTCATCATGACTTGTTTTCAAGGTTAAACACAATAGCAGAGTGGGCTCTAGTAAGCATTTGGTATGCTTTGAAACTTTGCTGCCTAGCTAATTAATGTGATTTCAGTTTGGAGTATGGACTGTGATGCTGTTGTTTTTGTACAGAAAAAACTCCATGGAGAGTTTAGAATAAAGCTGTAATGATTGGTGTGACTGTAATCAGCTTTTTGTTAAGGTTTTTTTAACCTTGAAAACTATCCATACCTGTTTTCACATGTAACATTTTTGTATCCATGTCTAATTAGCACTGTAAAATTTTTAATTTGTAGGCTGGCTGTCCCCCCCCCCCCCCAGCCTCCCTCCCCCCACCAAGTTACGTTAGTGACTTAAACTTAATTGGAAGACAAGTATTTCCAGTAAGGAAGAAGAGTTCTGTGAGTAGCTGAAATTATTGCAAAAAGCATTCCCACTTACTAGCTATTCATGCTCTAAAGGTGAAAGTGGCCTGTATGACTTAGAAAATTATTGTGCTTACTACGTCTTTGAATATTGGAGCACATGTACTGTACTGTCATAGCTTTGCTGGGTTTGAAATAGGTTTGCAGAACCAGGAAAGAGATTTTTTCTATATTGTTACTTAGGTACCAGAGTAACAGTCACTTTCAAAAAGGTTTCTTTCTCTGATTTTGGGTCTTGTTTTGCATGATCAGTATGGTGTATACAGTCAGATTTTGGGTTCATTTAGGTCTCAGTTGTTTTGTAAAATGAGATTAAAGCCACAATAGATTAATTTTTGAATTCTGAGTCCGAACCATCCTACTGGCTGGGAAGTAAAGGGTCCTAAAACTTCTTCCAAACTGCAGTCAGAAACATTCAAGAAGTGTTACAGTTATGGGTTTGGTGCATGAGAAAAAAATAAGTATTTCAAGGAATTAAAGATGATGATGAATTAGAATAAAAGATCTTAAGTGATCTAAATTCATAGGATGAGCTAAGTACTGTCGTGCCCAATCGTTATTAGGTCTGACCAGAATAAAAGGGTGTTTGTTTATTATTGCTGTCTGAGGACATTCTTCTTCCCGTCTGCTGCACTAAACTGTCTGCAGTTTCTTACGATGCTTAAAAATGGAAATAAGTCTTTGTAATTAAAATATTTCTGTAGCTGCTTTGTTTGGTCCTTGAACATACTCAGCTGTACTAAAGCGCAAATGAGAGGTGGTATTTACATTATTTGCAACCACTAGAAAAGATATTTAGGAAAAAGAACCCCAAAAATCATATGAAAACAAAACAGTGCTTACGACACTGCCCTGGATGCTCATGATTAGAGTATTATTTCTGTGTTATTTTTTGAGTGGTAAGAAGTATTCTCATTGTTAGTGGGACCCAATTAAAAATAATTATGCTCTGGCATTTTCCTTTCTGATACAATTTGGGCTGCAGTGATTCTCCATTCTCTCTCTTAAAGTTTAGGATATGAATTGAGTAAGAGATTTTGGTTATGTTTGGTTTTTTGTTTTTGTTTTGGGGGTGTGTGTTTTGCCTTGTTTTTTGTTTTTGTTTTTTCCAGATGTGATGCATTAAAAATGTCTCAATACAATTGAAGTGTTAAAACATTTTTAATGCAATGCGTTGTATCTCACATGCCATGAATCTTGAATTGAAGGTCAGAGATTTCAGGAACCATATACATTGACTTAGAAAGTTCAGTGTGCTGCTAAAATTACTTGAATTCTTTATCCCCACAAAATCCAACAGGTGGTTACAGAATTTCAACATTTTTTGCCTTTTCAGAGAATTAGTCTCCATAAACCCAGAATTATTTGAGGATTTTTTCTATTACTTCATTACATTTGGAGAATTATTTTCTTTGTTTCATTTCTGTGTAGTTTGACAGTTATAATTGAAATTGAAAGACAAATTCTGATTGCAACATTTTTTTTTCCCTAGTGATGCTTCAAAAAGTTGTTACTCATTCTTGCTGTGTTACACAGATTAACTGGCTTTGTACCTATATATTGGGGAACAAAATTGTCTAGTTTCATATTTATGAAAGTTTTCAATTCCTAAAATATTTTTCCAGCAAACCACCCAAGAATTTGAGATAGAGAAAATATTGATTATTCTTGATGATGACACTGCATTTCTTATTTCATAAAAAGAATGCTTTAATTCCCTAAACTTAGTTTCATTGCTTTAGAATGAAGCCTTGGGTTTTTTTAGGAGGGTCAAGAAAGTATGAAGACTATGCCTTTGAAAGTCAGTGTGAATTAGAGGTAAGACCGATGATATGTGTCTGATGTTTCTAACAGGTAGACTTTTAGTTATATGTATCTTACCTAAACAAAGCTGTTAGCAAGTGTCTCCAGCAGAGATGTCCTCTGCTCTTAGGAGTGACGTCCGTTCCTGAACATCACACACTTTTCAAGTACCAAACCTCAGTGGTCTGGGATACATTTTATTCTACAGTTCATGTCAACAGTTTCATTTGCTATTGCAGTAGATGCTGTTTTGTCTACAAAAAGCTGTATTTCATGGCCTTATTGGTCCTTTCTCCACTGAAAGGGTACTTAAGCATGGGAATGGGCTGCCTAGGGAAGTGGTGGAGTCACCATCCCTGGAAGTGTTCAAGAAACAACTGAATGTGGCAGGTAATGCTATGGTTTAGTTGACATAATGGTGTTGTTCAAAGGTTGGACTCGATGATCTTGGAGGTCTTTTCCAACCTTAATGATTCTATGACTTCATGTTATAACTAGGAAAAAATTATTACCGTAGCTATTTAAATTTTTTATTTACAGAATATCTCTTTCTGCTATATCCATATGTTAAATGTAATCCACAGTGGTCTGATATCTCTAGGACTGGGATCTGTAAATTCAGGAATGGCCCACCGTTGTAGCTAGAGTTCCCACAGTTCTGTGGAAGCAGTTAACTGGTACTATAGTAAATGTTCATGCCTCTGTGACCTTTATTTGTAACCATGGATTTTTGTTGCATTTATTGCTTTTTTTATTATTAGTACTTAGTACTTATTAAAAAAAAAAAGGAAATCATGATATTTCCAAGCTAATGCCATCAGAATATCTCAGAACTTTGCTTAACAATCTCTTAATTTCTAAAACAAAAAACTTCATATAAGAAGTCACTTTAAAACCTCACAGAAGTATCTGTTAGAAATCTGCGATACTTAATTTTTTATGTATTTTATGCAGCTTAAAGGAAGAAAAATTAGCAATTGGTAAGAAGTGGACTGGCAAAGTCTGTAGTTCAAACTTGCTGCAAATTTTGTAAAAGAAAACACAAACATAGAAAACAGATACAAGCAACTTCATTCTCATGCAGGAATTAAGGAATTTCCAAAATGGGCTTCTTCCTGCACTTAATACAGACACACTGAATCGTAAGTTTGAAAAGGAGATCTCAAAGTTGTATGCTTTTGAAAAACGTGGCCATCAATGGAAATTCAATGTGTGCATCAGTCCTAAAACTGTTTGCTAAAAGTTATTCATCTAGGATAGTAAAAGCGCTGTCAACTTTCTAGCCCTAAGTTAATTTTTGCCTTGTGGTCATTATAATGAGCATCTTCCATTAGCAGTGTGACTAACATTTGTCAGATGGTTTTTACTTTTTCATCTTTTCTGCGAGAGGGGAAAAGCATGTGCAGTTGACTGTTTTGTTTTGTTTCAGGAGGGCTATGGGCTTTTTTTTTTTACTTTTTTTGGTTTAAATACTCTTGTTGCTATGTTTTTGTTAAGGGATGACAAAACCAAAGGAATGTGTTCTGCACTGGAGGCGGAAGGTAGCCGAGACGGCGATGTGCCTTGCTTCCTGTAAGAGCATCAGGAAATGTTTCTTGTGTAACTGTTGGCTATGCTCTTAAGGTTTTGGGTTTTTTCCTAAACATGAATTAATGAGGCCACTTCTTGCAGAGAGCTGTGTGAAGCCTAGGGAGCAGAAATGTCCTTCATAACCATTATGCTGAAGTTTGACAATCTGCTACATCATCAAGGCCCTGCCATATTAAAATTCTGTGGAGAAGGTGAATAGGTGTGATGTTTCCGGTTTATTTTGCTGCAGAGCTGTGTCTGTGTTCTGCATTAGTTGGAATTACTAGGCACTGACGGCTTCATGTTGGAGTATATGTACAGTTACATGGATCTGTTATGGGAATATGAGCCCTTATAAGTATTCCAGCTGAACGTAAATCCATGTAAGTAGTTTTAATGATTACGTGGCTTTACTCCTCTCAGGTTTGATTGTCCCTTATGGAAATGAAGCTTTTTAATGGCATCTTTGCAGAACTCACTTTTCTTTGCAAAGAAAGCCCATTGATTTTATGTATATCTAGCTGTGCCTTGTTGCAAATGTGTAGTAGCACTCCTTTTTCACTTCTACAGCTAGAGTGTGTAGAAAAATCATTTAGTGTTGCAGATATGTTGTGGAAGCTCAATGTGGCGTTTGTAATGGGCTTCCGTGCCCCTGGGTACTGAGGGCACCCCAGTACAGAGGCATACTTGCTGTTCTCCAGATATTCAGAAGCTGATGTTTTTGCACTTGTATTACCAATGATTTTAAAAGAAAACAAAACACACCTTAAAACTAACTAACAAATAAAAAAAAAAATCCACCCGCAACCCAAACAACAACAAAACCAAAATGAGCAAAAAAAAGGAGAAGGAGCAGAACCCAGGAAAAGAACCATTTGAAGTTTAGCCCTTTGGGTCTCTGGGCATGCTTCTAAAAGCACGGCTTGTAAGTCTTAAATGATTTAAGGATTCTTTTTTTTTTTTTTCCCCCAAAAGGAATCAGTATTTTCCTCTTAAGATATAGCCTGAATAATCATTAAATCTTAATCCAGAACTCTACATTTGCTGCAAACTGCAAACATAATTGACTAATACATGAAAGAAGATAGAAATAATAATTCTCTGACACTGCATCACAAATATTGGGTGTGCTCTAGTGTGTCCTTGACATTGTTTCAGCCCAGAGTTAGCTACCAGTCTCTTGCTTTTGAGGTCTCTGACCTAATGCTTCTGTGAGAGAAGTGTTCTTGTTCTTCTAACATGAAAAAAAAAGGTTGAGTTCCTGCTTGCATCAGCACATCCTTATTGTTCTGGCTGCTTTCTCCAGATTTTTTTTCTCCTGTGAGTGAAGTTGAGTGAAACAGTCATCAGAGTTTTGTTTTCATAGAGCTTAGAAGAAAGTGTTGGTCCTTGAAAATTCATATAGTCTGACTGTGCTGTGGTGAGGGGGAAAAAGGGTAGGAACATGCTAGTGGTTGCTAGTTAAATTAATATACTCTATCAAAGATTACTCTTATTTCCAGAATACTACATTAAATTATGTGCAATTAATATATAGTTCTTTGTGCATCCCAGATATCTAATTAAGAAGAACTTAAATGAGCTTTTGAGACTCAAATCAGATATGTTTAGCATACAGTCCCGTGGATAAGCAAAAATATAAAGAAAAACATCGATGCTGTGTTTTGCCTTGCAAACTTGCAGAAAGGTCATGTTTGAAGAATATATTTCAGTAAGAGTGTCTATCCTTTCTAAAACTGAATGTGAAATATACCAAATGAGCAAAGTAGCTTGATCATGAAGTTCTAACCCGGTGTGAATGCAGTCAGAATCATGGAAGCGAACTTTAAAACATGCTGTAAAATTATTTTAGCCATCTAAACCAAATTCTAAAAAAGCATTACTGTTCAGTCCATGTGTGAGGGAATGCTGCAAGTGTCAATATCCTGATAGAATCCAGCACTGACATTTTACTTTACTTTTTGCTTAGAATAGCCTAATGTAACATCATACAGACAGCATATTTTGAATGGGTAACATGACATTTATTGAAAATGTCTGGCTTTATTTTCCAGTGCAGAATAAACATTGAAAACTGATAAAAATATTTTCAAAGTCAATTTTTTCACCAAAACCAATGACTAGGCATGTTATACTTTTCTGAGAGCAAGACTTGGTTCATGGAAGTAAGGTAAAAGCAGACGTGTAGATCCTCCTATCAAAGTTGTTGCAGTTTTGCTCTTGCTTCAACCAGAGACAAACAGTAAAGCTGGGGATGTTTTCCTGTGGTCAAAAATTAATCCATTGGCATTCATGAGGATTGCAAAGCACATATGTAGTCTAAACATGGGAGCTCGGAGGACTGTGTCTACTTGGCTTGTCTCTAGTGCTCAGGAATCTCAAAAACCAGAAACATCAGACCTCTGTGCAGATTTTACGGCACTGGAAATTGTGAGACTGAATAGCCCGAAGGAACTGCTGATAAGTTTTCTTCTGGAGATCACAGGAGATTTCACATGAACATTGAACCCACTGGTCCAGTATTGTGGATCAAACTCATTCAGACCCCATTGCTTTATCTGAATTGCACAAATTCTATTGCATAATCTAAGAAAAAAATTAAATATCCCATAGCTCAGCAACCTCGTTATCTATGAATTACCAGAAGCATCCCTCTCAAAAACAGTTGACTTCTCAATCTGATCTCGCTGCTAATCCAATCCTTTTCATGCTTTAGCCTCTGAAAAAAGGCCCATGTCCAAGGCCCTTTTCTATCTGAAAATGCACAGTCCAATGCTCGATAATACCACGTGACCAGGAAAACTCCTTTGGTTGTTAAATCCTCCAAATACTCCTTGCATTTGCCTTGCAAAGTTTGTTGATGTATTGACTGCTGCAGCATAGCTCAGCCAAGAGCAGCTTTGTCTTCACTGGGGATTTGGCTTCAGTTTGGCGCACCTTTCCTGTACATGGAGACCTTTATTTATTTATTTATTTATTTATTTATTTATTTATTTATTTATTTATTTATTTATTTATTTATCTCAGGCTTATTTATTTGAGCACATTCTGGTTGCTCCAAATCTTGCCTATTTCTGAGCACTTACTCTTGTCCAGAAGGACTTGGCGGTGTTGGGGCCTCTACCCTCCTTTGTTTCTTAGATGAACTCTGATTTTTTCAAAATAGGAAGGAAATCGTACTCTTTTCCTTTGGTCCATTTCTTTGAATGAAAGTGAAAAAGAGGTGTCCTTGAGGTCTAAAAGGATAGTTTAAAAAACAATATATGGATGTCACCCATCTCTTTGGAAAATGAGACAAGCTTTTTGGTGCTTCTAGAAGGGATCTTGTGTTTGTGAGCTTCTTGGAGCTCTTTGGATCTGGAAGTTTCCCTCCTCATGTGTGACAGTTCTGTACACTAAAGCCTTGCCATTTTGTCCTTAACCCTGAATGAAGGCATGTCTAGAAGGCTTTTCTGGTATGATGGATGTTTTATTTCTCTTTTGTGAGAGCAGGATGCCTGTCTGCTTAGGGATCGGAAGGATACTGTGCAGTATTTGTCATGTTATCAAACTTACTTCGGTGGTAGTAGTCCTGGATGCTGAGTTTTGGCACACAGAGAGTAAAATATGATGTGTGCTTATTGTGCTTTGTAGATATTGACAGAGACTACAAAGGAGAGAAGGACATGTTCCTTAATACCAAATTGGTTTTTTCTTTCATGCTAATATTTGAGCTCATGTTGTTCAGCTGATTTCTCTGTTATAAAAGGGAGCTCAGTTTTCTGTGGTGATTATTGGATCTCAAAAGTTGCTACTCTGAGTTGGTCATCAAGAGAGGGCTTATAGAATCACTGGTAAAATGTTTTTCCATAGTTCTTGTGTGATAGAGATAATCCCACTATCCCAGACTTAAAAAGGATTTCCCAGAAAACTAGTTAAATTATAGGAAATATCAGTTATGTAGTGAATAGTATTGCATGTTGATCATCAAAGAGTTTTCTTGTTGCAGAAATAATAGTGACAAT
Organism: Pyrocephalus nanus; assembly: GCA_038380795.1. Lineage (NCBI taxonomy): Eukaryota > Metazoa > Chordata > Aves > Passeriformes > Tyrannidae > Pyrocephalus > Pyrocephalus nanus. The sequence continues at coordinate 63,119,573 of CM076261.1, forward strand.
ATTGATGCTGACACTGTATTGGGGATTTGTGCCATTTTCTGCACATTTGTTGCTAGTAATTCCAACGATCTAAAGTGTACTGGAAAGGAAATTCCATAAAAATAATGCTAAAAATAGGATTAAAATGTAACATCCAACGAAAGGAGTTTTAGTTGTAAACATTAAATCTTTTTGTTTGTTGGACCCACAGTGATTTTCTCTTTAAATGACAACGTATCAGACTAACATTCTGTTACCTAAATGTTTGCACTGAGTTTGTTCAGTAAATGTCCAGTATATTTAGGATGCTTTTTTACAGGTGCATTTTTGGTACCTCTTTTAGCCAAATGAGCCAGTGTTTTGCTTTTTCCTTCAAATTAGAGGGAAGATGGGAAGCTGTTTCTTCCCTATAATACAGAGTATAGGAGTTTGGTAGGTGCTTGGAGTACAGGCAGTGAGGTTCCAGTGCTTTTTCCTGGTTTGGAGGACACGAGTGGAAGGAACAGGAACACCGTATCAAAACAAAATGAGTCAAATTATAGTCAGCAAACAGGATGATAGACTTCCTGGAAGCATTTAGTTTACTGCTCGAGTTGATTTAGTGATAAGTCAGTTTGTGCTTTTTTTTGAGCTCTTCTTTTTAAGGAGAACAACAAATTCAGCAGTACATACTACTGCATCACCATTTAGTTGCTGGAAATTTTTTTATGACAAACATAGCTGTTTGTTTTAGTTGTATATTTTATTGTTTCAGTTAGCTGCAGTCCATAGCAAACTTGAGAAGTCAAGACTAGCACTCAGTCCCGTAATTCAGTCAAAGATATTTTAAGGATGTAGGCTGCTGCTGCAATGTAATTGGCCATACTATTTTAGGATGGAAGCCTAGGGTCAGATCTCTTGGGAATGATGGTTTTGTTTATCTATAGAGATAGCATCCATTCTGTAAATCATTGCACTGCAGTCTTCACAGTAGAAGAGGCTAGAAAAATATTTTGAAATGAAACTCCGTCTCTTCTAAAAAAAAAAAAAAGCCTGTGGAACATTTCTAACTCCGTGGATTTGGCAACTTTGCTCTGTACTTATCCCAGTTTCTTTCACATGAGGCTGGAAAAAAAGTTTAGCAATTAGTGATTTTTAACAGGCAGTTTTGGGGAAGTAAGATTAAGCCTGAAAGACCAAACAATCTGCTTTTCTTTTTTCTTCCTTCTGACAGAATTTCAGCCTATTAGTGTAGTGTCCTCTTCACTTTTGTGTGTGAAGTATTAATTCTTCTTCTGGGGTTGTGCGTTATAATTTCAAGTGAACCCATCTTCCCACAAGTTTTCCTTCTTTTTCCCTTAATTTTTGGTATAAAAGTGAATACTGAAGGTCTGGAATAGTGTTAGTAGAGAGCATCTTGCCCTGACCTTGATGCCTCACTTGTCTCGCTTCTGCTGGTCCTTCCTACAGTCAGGATCTAAGGGTAGAAGGAAGATGAAGAGGTTTCTATCAGGATCATGTATAGACAGAAGACTTTCAAACTTGATCTTGGCATCAACTGTCTTCCTAAAGCTGCTCTGTAGCCATAGTTCTGTTCTGAAGCTATTTTGCCTGCATTTTCAAGCTATCTCTACCGGTACATTCGTGTAGTGCCATGGCTCAGATGGGTGGGTCATTTCTGTGCCAGCCATACCTGTTGCTTAAAAGGGGAAATAGGGCTTTGTAGTGGAGGAGCAGCATCTTGTAGTCAGCAAATGAATCTGTGGTCACAGTAGCTTTTATTACTGCCCAACAGATGAGCCTTTCCGTGGCTCCCTCTCTGCTAATGCAATGCCTTTGGTTTGCCCAGGTATGACAAATTATAGTGATCTATTATGGGCACAAGGAAAACCTGCAGAGGCGTCATTTCCTCATCCAGAGGAAGGACTGCAGGATCCAAAACTATTGAAGATGCTGGAAAACAATACTTGATATTTATTTATGGTTTTCTTGATTTCCTGGTCCCACTAACACCATTGTTCCCTTGTGTTGTTCTTAGAAATCTGATATCTGGAGTTTTGAATGGTTTAGACAATTCTTTTTTTACTTTGGAGAATAGGAACTGAAAGTTCATCACAGCAAATTCTTGAATGAAGTAAAAAAAAAAAAATAATAAAGTGATGTTCCATATCCTTGTGTAACCTCATGTGGAAAGACTCGGTGAGACATCAGTCTGTGGAATCAACGTGGGTGTCTTGGTAAGCAGCAGTATGTCCTGGTACGAGCAGCACTCAGTGCTGTCAAACTCCAGTTGAGTATTAACAGATGGCAGTTGCCACCAACATGCTCTGCTTGTGCTTGCCTGCAGTTATGGTACTGATGGTTTGGTGAGGAGGATGATTTACATGTTGCTTTGACAGCTGAATATTCTCCTTTCTTGATTTAAGTAGTGGTTCTACAGACTGTCCCTGTGGACTGATGGGGAGTGAGAGTTTTCTTTTACTGTTTTTTACATACTAATATCTAAAAAAATCCCCAATCCTTTCTGCTTCAGCCAGAGGACGGTTTAAAGCTTTTGATTACAGCCTAAAAGAATGAGGCTCTTATTCCAGGAGAAGGTAATAATAAGCTCTCTTGTCCTAGGGTCCCAGCATTCAAGCAAAAAATTTCATTAAGAAGGCGATGAAAATGGTATTGTTAATAAGGTTTTGCCTTCTGTTTCCTTATAAAAATGAGTGAAAGGAACAAGAACAGCCATGCAGTCTTTGTGTTCCTGAAGAAAATACGCTTCCCAGACGGTGTGGTGAAGCTGAGCAATTATGCTGGGAACTCATCAAAACCAAAGACAGGCCATAAACCTACGTAAGACAAAAAAAAGAGCCTTTGCTTGAATAGGAAAAGCAGAAAAGAAGGGATGAGTGAGAGAAGGATAGCCCGTGAATGTGTGAGGGATTATTTCTATCCATCATGCATGTAGAAACCAGGTCCATTTTTTTTTGGAAAGTAAGGCAATCTAGCTAATGTGGATAAACTCAGCTGGTATGGTTTTATTCCTGCAGCTTTATTCTGAATGTCAGGATGCTCTAAAATCATCTACTTGGTGATCATTGTATCCTTCAAGAAATGAAACCATTTGATGGACATAAATGGCGATTAGCATGTAAATATCCTGTGAGATAATTAATGTTCAGCAGATATATAGATGTTAGCATAAAGGAAAATTTCAGAGAGCTAGTTTTTTATCATATACTCTTTTTGATAGTCATCAAGCCATTAAAGAAATAAAAGATGAACAATGCTTTGCATTTGCACAGTTGATGCATCTCATGAATCAAATATAAGCTAAATAAATAATATTAATGATTGAATTTCCATGGAAATTGGCTCAAACCCATATAGGCATATGGAAATTCACAAGTCCAATTCAGCACAAGCAATAGGGACATATAACAATCTTTTGCTTTTGTATGAAACTGTGTGGGAAGTAAAATAACTTAAATTTTGATACAATTGTATTCTTTTTGGATTGGAGTTAAGACAACTAACACTGGCATCTAATCTTCAGAAGCCAGTACTTTTCTCCTTTATTGATTTTATTATTTGTATAATGAATTAAAGTTCTGCTTCAGAGTGAAAAATAGTAAATACTTGTACGAACTGCAGTTATTATGAACTACTTCTTAAAATAAAAAGTAATTTAATTAAGATACTTTTAGTTTTTCAAGGTGAATTTTAAACCCATTTCTTTTCATCAGAATATCTTCTATGGAGAATCAGTCCTGGTTGTAGTTTAATCTTTTAAAACTCCAGTAAGATATAGTTAAATGAGGTCCTCTTCTTTCACTGAATGTCACTGATTCCTGAATCAGTGGGATCCTGAATCAGAAATGCTGGGGGTCTGGCTCTGCAAATCTGACAGCTGAGCCTGTGGCAGTATGCAGAAATTGTAAGCCTCAGTTTACTGCTGCAGCCAGTTTGGTATTTCAGAGTACGCTTGTTGTTTAGTTTGTTCAACCTATTTTTCAGGGAAATGTTAATTTTTTTTCCTCCCCAGACCTTCATACCTTAAGTAATTACCATGACTTTGGTCAGCCTTGCTTACCAGAATTCAGTGTTCTGTTCTGCCCTGGGAAGGATCCATTGACTAGTTGACAAGATTGCATTACTCTTAAGAAATGCTTTAATTTGGTTTCATTTCTGCCCTTGGACAAACACGGTCCAAGGTGCAGGTGTTATATAAGCTGCTGTTGGTAGCAATTAATACATCTTGGGTTTTGTGGATTGGTTGTTTACTGTTTAGGGGTGGCAGAGGGCGTTCATATTCCAGTGTTACATATCTTTTAAAATTCTAAAGTGTGAAAACTAGGAGTGATAGGAGCTTTGAGTTTGAACAAATACTGAAGATTAAAAGTTGTCTTGTACAAGTGCAATGGGACCTAGTCTGACAGTTACTTTTGGTACTACATGGTGGTACAATCAGAAGAGTATAATTCTCAGTAAATTGTTCTTTTAAATATATGTGAGCAAATGTGTTTCTGTGTGTTCTTGAATACCCACCACTACCACTGTCTTCAAAAGTAGTCTGTCACTAAATTTACTGCTGCTTTCTGACCTCTTTACAAAGAGATTCTGCACTCTGTCTTTGAATTCCTTTGTGAAGAAGATCCAGTTTTCCAATGACAATATGAGAGCTTAGGGGGGGAGGAGGAAGAAGAAATTTAAAACTACAAACCCACGTCACTTTACCAGGGCAGGCATATAGGGCTTCTGCTTGGTTTAACTGTCTGAATTCAAATACTCCCTTGAAGGTTAGCACCAAAAATTGACTGCTCTTCTTATGTGTATAGAAGGAAAATTGCTATTAAGACTATTTTGTTGCTATTAAGAGAATTGCTATTAAGACAGGTTGATATTCTGCTTCCAGAAAGGTTCTCCTGATCCCAAGTGCAGGATATATATAGTCTTGGGCTTCAAATTAAGGATTGAATTCGTGGAGGTGCTTCAGCCACTTTGTTCATGGGGGCTCTCATTAAAGCTCACTTTAATGACCATTCTGGCTGCTTTTGCATTGTTCCTTGAAAGTTTTGATTGAATTGATTTGTAGTTATTGCTACACATCCAGGGCCAGTGGATAGGTTGCAGGTTAGTATTATCTTGGATTTTGAATAAACTCTGGTTTATTTTACATAAAATTGCAAGCTTTTATTTCCCCCATGATTTGCAGAATATGAAAGCACATGAGTGCAACAAGATACTTGAACATCATATGAAAACTTCTCTAGTGATATTATTTCAAATACATCTGGAAATCCAAATCTTAGTATTCTCAAATAGTGACAATGTTGTATGCATATTTTGTCATTAGTGTTTAGAGGTAGGCATGCTTAGGATAACTAAAAGTGTGGATTCACTTTAATTTTTGTATTATTTCATAGGAGCACATTCTCCATGATGCTTTTTTTTTTGTTGTTTAACCAAACTTTTGTTGACAGTAGTAAAGCCTTGCTTTAGGTCTCAGATTATTTGCTGTTTTCTTGGCCTTTTTATTACTTAGAGTTTGTATTTATTTAATAATTCTTCAGTACCATCTGTGTTGCTATGCTAGTGGCTGAAATGAGTTCAGAAGCCAAGAACATCCTAATTCTTGGTGAAATAAGTGATCTAAAATAACACAGTTTTCTCAAGACCTTATTTTGCCTTGCAGATAAAATTTGGCTTACGGTACATTTAAATAGCAACAACATTGTAGTACAGACCTGGATTTTTTTGATTATGGAGATTCTCAGCTAGGTATATTTGTAGGAGAAGCCAGAATATGTATTGTTGTCTGGGAGTATTTGCAAAATAAGGCAGTTGTCTTATTAAGACTCAGAAATATGGCACATGATTGTTGCATGAACTGAGGGATCATTGCATACAAGTCTGTCTAAATGCAGACCTGTCTAAATGGTGGGTGATAGGAATTACCCAAGATGTGTGAGAGATTTCTTTATGTAGGGAAGTGTTCTGATTAGCACTGATTAATAGAATGCACTTAAATGGAACGTTTCAGCTTTTTTCTGTGATCAGGGGAGCACTTTTTAGAAGTACTATACTCACTGCAGCTTCCTTGTTGGCTTTGCAGAGAATTGAAATTGGGGTAGAAAACTGCTCTTTCATATTCTTCTTTGCTTTGTGTTTTTCTTGGCATAAGTGGGAAAATACAAAAGGCAGCCAGACTTGGCACAGAATAGTGTTTGAAGAAGTACACTTTGTTTACACAGCTCTGGCAATAAATACTGTAGAACTCTCAAACATTCTAATTCCTAATTAGCATGTATCCATGTTAAACTTTAAATAAACCCATAATTAAGGACTATGCATTCCAATATTAGGAAAAAAAGTGTTATGTTTTGAAAACTGAGTATGTAAAAAGGTTTTGGTAGGCTTTCATTATGATCACCTGCCAGTAGTTGCAAGTTTTCTCAGTTTATAGGTAAGACAGTTGATTTTTCTTTTTTTCAGTTGGCTACATTAATCATGAAAGACTTATTAATTTGTCTTGAGTGGTGCTGAGAGAACCTTCTTCCCTTGTTCAGATGCAATGGGAATTAAGATTTGGACTTAAACTCTAAAAGTGGAGATGTGATGTGTTATTTCAGGTTTCCTTCCCATAATTGGTGATAAAGATAATGGCTCTCATAATTCTGGTAGATATTTTTGAGTCAGGAAAGACTCAAACTTCTTTTCAAACATTAATGAACTTTAGAAAGATAGAAGAGATGAGCAAAGAATTGATTTCTTGTAATATTTTTGAGATTTTTATTATTTTTCAAATTGAATCAGAAAATCTAAAAAATCCTTTCAGAGGGGTCATTTATGACAAATGTGTTTCTCATCTTGACGTATCATGTATTTCTCATCTTCTACACTTTCTGAATTTCCTGATTTGCTACGAGAAATTTGATGTGTAGAATTAAAGAGTTGTCTCAAAAATATTCTGGAAATGTTGAATTCTTCCAAATTGATATTTTTCTAAAAAAAAAAAAATTTAGAAAAATCTTCATTTTGGAAGAAAAAACTAATTGAAAATTCAAGATTTTAAAAAAATTGAATAGAATAAGCAAACATATTTGCATAAAAGAATCAGAAACTATAGTATGAAGTATAAAGGTTTCAAACATATGAATTCTTTTCTAAGTATGATTGCAATATAATGAGAATGTACTGTTGCTTCCAGAAGCACACTTGTTCTGAGGTTTCCTAGATTCTTGTTTTGATTTGCTGTTAGTGGACACAGCTGAATTCACTGAAATTTCCTAATAAGAACCTAGTGTTCTGTAAATTCAGGAAACTGCTGACTTTTATGAGAGGTAAACTGTGTTGGAAGACGTCATTTCTTTTCCATTCCCACTTGAGTAATACAAGGTCAGTTATGTGATTAGCAGTATATTATTCACTTCATAACATGCACCAGCAGGACCATATGATGTATTGCCGCAGGGAATTTCTCATATATGTAAACATTTTTCAATACAGAGTATCTTTTTCTTCAAAAAAATCTTAAAATCTTCAAAATACAATGAAGAATAATCTTGGCATGCTGGAAACATTTTTTGGTACGGATGCCTCTTGTTTGGTTGGTTTATCTGTTGCAATCCCAGCAAACTGCTCAGAAATTCACATGGGTCAGGCAAATCCCCTTTTTTGCCTTCCACAACCATTCTATTGGTGATGCTTAGACTGTAATCTAACATGTTTGCAGGTTAGTTTAAAATCTAATGTGTTTTAATGGGATAAAGTCTTGGTTAGCAGCAACCCACGTTATGTAAAATATTTACCAAAAATATTAGACAGATTCTGCCTTCTGTTCAGCCTGCAGATGAATATACACCCCTTATGCCAGTGTATGGCCTTTTGCTAAAGCTCTAGTTAATCTCTACTTTAATCAAGCATAAATTTGGAGGATCCTCCAACAGTTTTCTGCATGTGACAACAGATCACCGGAGCATGTGTGAGCCAGCCTGACATCCAGCCTCTGATTTGGTAATTCATTTTGGTATGATCTCAACTGCGAGTGTGTGAGTAACTCCATTGTCACTCATCAACCAAACTCCTATGGACCAGCACGAGCATAGGTAGTCTTCAGAAAAGCAGGTTCCTGAAATGAAGATACTAGATATGGGTGACAGTATTCTTGACATCTGTGAAGAAAAGGAAGAGGTATCTTCTGAATTGTGCCAGGAAAAGGTTGTACTAAATCTTTTTGAGAATGGTTTCAGTACCAGGAAGAGGGTGGAGACATCTGACTTCCCGCTTGGCTGTGGGGAGCTGGACTTCGACTATAAATCTCTTGCTTTCATCTGCTATGGAGCTGAAAGGAAGGAAGGGATCAAAAGTGAAAGCACAGTCAAAGTTCAGGTGATTTTAGAAGTGGGGAAGATCAGTGTAGAGGACACTTCCTTGTCAAAGGAGGGAACTGACTTAGGAGTCTCAGCATGCATGAAGGGAAGAACAAGATGTTCAGTGAGAAGTCCAAAAATATTCTCAGTGGCTGCAGAAAGGGTGATCAAAATACAGAACAGGGTGAGGAAAGGTTTTCTTGTTCTTTTTTTGGAAGAAGTTTTTTTATATGGTAGAGAAATTTTAAAAAATATCCATGATAGAGAAAGGGTTAAGATTATCCTGAGATGTGTCAGCAAATTAATCATGTGTGAGAAGGTTCTGAAGTTCTGTATGCAATGATTTGTGTGTATTTACTTCTGAATTCATGGTTACTTAAGGAGCCAGGGATGGTCTTTCAGGCAGACTGATGCCCCTTGGAGTCAGATGAATGGAGAAGGGAATTGTTTGGTTAGTTGTGAAAGGAAATTAGCATCAGAGTGGAAAGTATTGCAGGTGTGATCCATACGTTCTGTACTTATAGGTATCAGAATATGAACCCAGCTTTGAAAGTGGCTCTAGGTACAGTAGGGAGAAATAATGGATCTGACTTTGGCTGATGCTCTTGCTGCTGGTTGTGATTCATCCAGTCCTGCAGGCAAGATGGGAGAAACAGGTGGTGCCTCAGCTGGTGAATCACTGGAGAGAGAAGAAGAGTCTTTTGTTCAGTACCAGAAGCCAGCCTGAGCAGCTACTGCCACTGCTTCTGGCATAGGTTAATGGGAAGAGGAGAGTAAGTACACAGTGTTTGCCACAGCTGCTATTGCTGCTGGAGTCTTCTCTATTGATTTTTTTGTTTGTTTGTTTGGGGTTTTTTTGTTTTTTTTTTTTTTTTTTTGTCAAAATCAAACAAAAGTTCTTCAACAAAACTGCTGTAGTGTTCTTCTGGGACTATTGTGAAAAAACCAGAATATTTTCCACCATCCAGATGCCTATAGGTACATGAAGAATATAAAGAGAAACCACAGGTATTTCAGCTTTATGTTCTAAATTTGTGAAGATGAGCATTTTCCTTATTGTGAGTTTCTTTTAGGATTTTGTCTTTTGACAATGTGCGAAATCAAATTGTATTTGGTTTTAATGTACATAACAACTTGCTAGCTTTATTCAGCAGACTTCAATATGATAGGTTGGGCACTTAAGTTTCCTAAAGTGAAAATGTACAGGAAATTAACTTAGTAATAATATGTGTGCTTTTTGCAATCCACCTTGGTTTTGTTTATGAAATTATAGATTTAAAGGTAGAAACACTGTTGAAAGTCTGAGGGAGAAAAATAAGTAACTTTTAAAAAATTCTTTTCTCAAATAAAACCCAATATTTATTTCTAGGCTCAAAAAAGTAGGATTGCTTTCAGAAAACTAGTTACATTTGTTTTGTGATCCAGGTGCTCTGACATAATTTCAGGACTTAACTTTTTATCTGTCAAGAAGGCAAAAGCGCTTTGTGCCCTGGGAGTCTTCTGCAGGACTTCTTTGTTTTCCCTGATTTCATTCCAGATGTCAGAGAAGTCATTTGTGCTATTGGCAGCTCCATGTGCTATCTGCAGCAGTGGTAGGTTGGTTTTTTTTCCTTTTTTTTTTTTTTTTCCCCAGCACACAGAGCAACTATGGAGAAAAAAACCCCACCAAACAACCAACAATGCTACTCTTATTTTGATAAGACCAGAAGTCAAAATCCCCGTAACAGGAGCCCAGTGTGTGTTCTCTGTAAAAAATGCAGCCTCACAAAATGGCAGCAGACCAGCAGACAGGCAAACGCATTAGTGTTTATTTGGCATAAAAACCAGATTCTTTTATAATTCTTTGAATTTTCAGTGTTTTATGTTTCAATTTTCACTCCCAGTGTTTCCTGTACTGTGTTACTGCATTGTCAGGTAAAGGGTAAAAAGAACAGGGAGTAGTACAGGAAGTATGTAACAATAGTTTGTGAGTAATAAATACACAATCACGAAAAAAGGATGTAATTATCTTCATTGATATTATTAGCATGGAATCTTCTCCAAATGATCAGTGTAATTTTTTGCCACATTTCTCAGAGGTAGAGGTGAATTACTCTTCTCCTTAGCAGCGTGGTACAGGGACTCTGAGTCATAGCCAGAAATAGAGGCGTTTATGTCCCCAATAGGACCTGAATGGAGTTAGGAAACTTTAGTGTTAAACTGTTATATATTTAATGTGTAGGTGCTCCCCTACTCCAAAGGGTTCAGTTGGTACCCCATGTTTTTTGGTCTGCAAGTTTGTGAAAGTTCTAAATTTCATCAAATTTCTTAAGATGTGACTCTTCCTGTTTAGAATTTTCTCAGCATTTTGAGGCATTTCTTCTCCAAAGCAGGGATGTGGTGATCATAGAGATGCTATTTTGTGTTAATGAAGTTTCCAGAAGGATGGTCTAGAAAACTTAGGTTTGTAATTTGAATGTGAAACTTTGTGGTGGCAGGGATTGTGGCACTCTAAGTGATTCAAGGATATTCCTAGAATGACAGAGTTTTCCATAAACAGTTCTAAAAACTGGCAAACAAAACTGGGTGTTTGTGTTGTTTGTTTTTTTTTGTTTGTTTTTTTTTTAAATGTAGATAACAAACATCCTCTTTTATATTTGCTCTTCAGCTGATCTTTAAGATTTATGGCACCCAGCCAATGTGCTGCTCTGAAATATTGCATGGAGATCTCTTAAAAGAGAAATCATCTATGTCTGGCGGGCAGAGATCTATTCCGTGTTGTGTCCGTTGTGATTGCTTTGCTCCTTCATGTAATGTGGTGCTCAGTAATGAGTCTGAGCATACTTTAAGGAACGGTAGAATTTTTAGAAACAACTCAGTGCTGTTTCAGAGCAGGTTTTGACTTCTTGCTGATTTGTTTTGTTTTGGGTTTTTTTGGGTCAAGTTCTTTAATGAATTTTAAATTGGCTGAGATGTCCATTTTACTTTTAATTTTTTTTTTACAGGTGTGTTTTTTTCTATGATTATTAATACTTTATGTAGTATATCTTCAAAAGCTACTATAATTTTTTTCCAATTAACTCAGGAGCTGACAGCTCCTGGGTGGGTTTCTACCCATCCTTATTTTCCTTTTAAAGTCTGTAATTTCTGTGTTGGGGTTCTCCTTTCAGTTGTATCTACAAATTACCTGCTTTTTCTTTGTTTACTAATTTTTGAAGAACTGTTCATGGGTTTCCTCAGTTGATACTCAAATAATTCTGGAGATTTTTTGAATAGTCAGCTCTCTCTCAGACCTTCCACGTGTTCATACAAGTTCAGAGACCTTTGTCTTTTCATAGCTGCAGTGCTGGATTAAGTTATCTTACTCTGTAAAAAAGCAATTATTTCTCCCGCCTGATGAAGGCTGTCTGTTCTCCCTAGCAAAGTCCTAGTGGTGAGGAGTTGTATGCATGGAGTCAGTGGTGTCTCCTTGTTCCAGGAAGGGAGTTGGTAAGGCGATTTGCATCCTGGAAACCTGGATCATTGCTTTGCATTAGTCACTCCAGCAGTTGAAGTCCACCAAGGATTGGTCTTGGTGGCACATGAATGGCGGTAGACATCTCCATCCCTACATGGATTCCCCTGAATTTTCTTATAGCGCTCTTCCTAGAAAATGTGAGATTATTCCAAATATTTTGCAATATGTGTAGCTTTGTAGTGCTCTCATGTAAGTGCCTGAAAGATTCAAATGGTCACATCCATTGATTTTTGGGACATAGTGTTAAGATTTTTTTTCAGGAAGCAAATCTGCATTGATAGGGACAACAGAGGAGCTCTAAGCAATCTGGTCTAGTGGTAGGTGTCCCTGCCCATGTCAGGGAGTTGGAATGAGATGATCTTTAAGGTCCCTTCCAACCCAGGCTATTCTATGATTCTGTAATGATTCTGTGATTCAGATGGCTAATCTTGGGGAAAAAACTGGCATCGTGACTACACAAGCCCTACAATATGAGTACAGGAAAGTATTACATGGCTTGCACGAAGTTTCTAGAAGGGACTAAAGTTATCCCAGGCCTCCCTACCTTAATTAGTGGTTTGTGTCTAGGTTCTGCAAGAGTTTGGATTTTCCTGGATTTAGTTACTGATAACCTCTGCGGATGTGATGTCTGGGACAGTGCTGCTGGGACAACTGTTTATTGCAGCTGATTTATACTCTTCATGACCTCATGATTCTCGCCTAGTGTCTTGAATCACTTGAGAATAACGAATGCCTCAGCTCTCAGTTCCTTCTCAGTTTCGCCTTCAGCCAACTTAATGTTCACCTTCCTTCACAGCTACAGGAAATGAAGATCTTCTGACAAGACATGAGTGCAGATGAGCAGTATGTTTGGTCTATGGGGAAATAATGTGAACAGAGAGAAATTACAGATAGTAAAAATAGACATGAGTTTCAGAGGTAGTTCTTGTAATTTTTTTTTTGTCTTCAGTTTTAAAGCATATTTAATAGTGTTGCCTGGTTTAGTGAAAACTTCCAGAAATTAACTTGGAGTCATGCAGGCTTTCACTCTCTGTGGGATTGGCTGTAGAGTGTGCAGGCGATGCACACAGCAAATTTGCCATAACCCCTGAGGGTATTCATAACAAGGAACAGTATAAAGGGCTGTTGTCCACAAACAGTTAACTGCTGCAAATGAGTTAATGGCATTTTTTTTAGCACCAATAAAACATTAGAAAGAAAAAGGGGTTTAACGAACTAGAAAATCTACATCATTGTAGATGGTGATAGGAAACATACAGTATGCTGGCAGTATTCCAAACTTAATTCGGTTTATGTCCTGGATAACTAGATTTGACTCTTCAGTAATAAAAATGTGTGATGCCAGCTCCATAGTCCTCTTCAGCAGAGAAAGGATCTACTGCTTGGGAATAAAAATGTTTAAGTGCCAGTGGAGAGAAAAAGGGGCTGCTGTGACTGCTATCTTTCCACACAGGGGTTATTTATTGTCTCTTTTATGGAATTTGCACCACGACAGAATTTAGATGAGCTAATGTACAGTGTACAACGCACAGTGACTGAAATGTTTATGAAAGACATGACACTGGTGCACTTGTGGTGCCAGGTTTTAATGACTAAAGAATATGTGTCTGTGTGAAGAATTATCAGTGTAAGATTTTAAATATCTACAGTGTGTAGATATTTTTCAGAACATACCTATGTCTTTGTAATGAATTAATAAAAATTAATTCTATTCTTTGTACCTGAGATAGTTATTTTTTTTGGAATGATTTACTGTACATATCATCTTCTTTTTGTGTCCAGTTCTTGAATGTAAAACAAAAGAAAACTTAGTATTTTGGTATTTCATTGGTGCTATTACTATTTTCTCATTTGATCCCCAGTGATTAGGTTCCTGGGAAGGGAAGAGGGAAGAGATTTCATTAAGCAAAACCAGGTGCAGTTGACTGTTGTTTAAGCCAATTTACTTTACAGTAGGTTTGATTATTAATACATCTGAAATCTGACTTGAGGTTGCTATGGTAAAAGTTACATTTCTTAATACTATCTCCTGATTAGTTTAACTTGAAAATTAGCAGAGTATTTTGGCTTGTCATGTACTCGATTTGTAAAGTGCTAGAGTAAGATTTTAAAAATTGATACATTTTGCTCTTCCTTGATTGTAATATGAGGGCAGGGTGGAATGGTACTACAGAGAGTGCTCAGTTTTGCAGCTTCATGAATATTCCACTGTTTAACTATTTAACACTATGTTAGAATAATAGGAGTACAAAATACTTTCTAAATAAAATACTTGGTTTAGATTTTAGATAATATTCTGATGTGACTCTGTGTCAAATTTGGGAAACAAATTAAAGCATAACATGCCAGAAGTTGTTCAAGTCTTCCTGAAATAACTTTTTTCTTATTTGTCTTGTTTCATACAGGCTTTTCTTCACCGAATGATCCAGCGTGCTGCTGCCAAAGAGGATAAAAATGTCACAGAAGAGACAGTTAAAGTTAGTATCCTAATTACATGTTTCTTCTGTTTTGTATCTGATATTTCATTTACATATGTTTTATTCTTTTGCAGATGTTGTTTTCAAATATTGAAGATATTCTTGCAGTTCACAAAAACTTCTTATCCCTGGTGGAGGAGTGTTTACAGCCAGAACCTAATGCACAGCATGAAGTTGGAACCTGCTTTCTGAATTATGTACGCTATCTTTTATTACAGCCTTGTATAATGTTTTTCCTTTAGTTTTTGTATTTATTAATTGCCTTTGTGATGATAAGTGTGCATAGTCATGGAGATTAAATATGACTTGGTCGTGTAATTTAGAGTACTTTGAAGTTATCTCTTAGTTACTGTCATTTCCAATCAAAAAAAAAAAAAAAAAGGGGGGGGGAGGAGAATGAAGAAGGAACATATCAAATGGGCTAACTTTTGCTGTTTCATCATTTTTATTTTCACCAGCTTAGCCCAGGCTGCCAAACTGAGCTCTGCAGCTTGGGCAAAACTTCTGCCTATATGTGAGATGAGGTACAAGGATCAGGGTTTCATGAATCAGTAAAAGTAGCACTGTGCTATCTTTTTATTCCCCTTTGATGCTATGCAAAAATGTGAATATTTAACAAAGGATTGCATATGCTAGGTAAAATACCTCCACGGTTCTGGATTGTGAAGTTCTTTTATTTCTGACATCTGCAGTACCTCCATAATTATGTATGCCCTGTAGTAATTGGTTTCTAGGAGTATGATTTTTTCCTGTTTGAGCAAAACAAGGATGTTAGTTTTACAGACCTTTGAAAAATCAGGACAAATTAGTTTTCTTTTGGTTGTAGTCCTAGCAAAACGTCTAGGTTTCATTGTTATCTCTAGTTATAATCCCATTTGTTTGTTAAGGTTTTGATTATTCACTGTGGGAGAAGAAAACTATTAATGTTTTGTGGAAACATTTTACAGAAGTTGATAACATCAGTTTTTAACTCTGCAGAAGAATGGATCATATTTGAAAGCAAGTGTTTGCAGAGAAATTAGTTAATAATGTCAGCAAATTAACCACTCACTATGCATTTTCTTCATGTGTGTTTTGTCCTGTGTGTTTGTGGTAGTCTAGCCTCTGAAATTTTTCAGCAAAACCATATGAAGTTCAAAGTCTTGCACTTAGGAAAACATAATGCAGGAGTACCACACAGGCTGGGATATACAGGATGATTGGTTGCATCATCAGCAGAGATAAAGAAGTCACTATCATACTCTCCTCAGTGCTTGTCAGGCCGCACCTGGAATACTCTGTTCAGTTTTGGTCCCTGCTATACAAAAGAGATGTGGACAGTCTGGAGAGGGTCAAGAGAAGGGCCACAGAGATGATCAGAGAACTGGGAAGTCTGCCATGTGTCTGTCTGAGAGAAATGGGTTGTTCAGACTTGAGAAAATAAAGGCTTTGGGGAGACTTTATCACCATGTTCCAGTATTTAAAAAGTGGCTCTGAAAATGGAGACTCTCTTTTTACAGAGTCACGTGGATTGCAGGGGGGATAATGGGTACAAGTTACTCCTGGGGAAATTCCAGTTGGACACAAGAGGAAAACTTTTCACAATGAGAAGAATTTGCCATTGGAATAATCTTCCCAGGGAAGTAGTGGATTTCCCAACAGTGGACACTTTTAAGATTCAGCTGGACAGGGTGTTGGGACATCTTGTCTAGACTGTGATTTTGCCAGGAAAGGTTGGACCAGATGATCCTTGAGATCCATTTCAACCTGGTATTCTATGAATCTATGATTGAAATTCTCAAATAGTGCTTCCAGACTGTTCATAATTCTAATTTGAGACTAGACCTCAAATAATGAATGTAGGAAGACAAGCTGGCATTCTAGAGTGATGACTGTATTAGCTATTCAACACTGAAAAGTGTTCATGCCATGTTTTATTAATTAAAAAAAAAATTATCAAAATTACAAGTGAAAAGCAATGTCTTTTTTTGTTTCTGCAGAAAGAGAAATTCCGTATCTATGATGAATACTGTAGTAACCACGAGAAGGCACAGAAAGTTCTGCTTGACCTGAACAAAATAAGAACAGTGCGGACTTTTCTTTTGGTAAATAAACTTGGAATTGGTATTCTAGCCTCATATGTTTTGGATGGGCAGTGAATCGTTAGCACTGTCACCTCCACCATGCTACAAGTACAGGCACACCTGCAAGTGGTTAGCAGACAGTTTTAGTTGTGGGTAATGTTTCCAGAAGAAGGACGTGTGTACACCATATTTTCACTACTGCGCTTGGATGTGTGGGTGATGCAGCATTAGGCAATGTGCCTTGAACATGCTGGCCAGGAGACAAGGATGTGAATCTGTAGAAAGGAAAAAGAATAGAAGATATGTGAGGAGGGATAGGGTAAGGAGTTACAGAAAGGAAGCTGAAGGGCTCATCAGAACTTCTGAAGAGAAGATCTACATTCTGTTGCAGACAGACAAATGTTTTATGATGGTTCATAGAGTAGCCATCCTGATCTTAGACACTAACTTAATCTGAAGTTGAAAGATACGGCCACACAGTTAGTCTTTCATTTTACAAGACAAATAAGGAGAAGTTTTAAAATGTTAAGTATGACAGTCCTCATGGATTTTCAACAGCAAAGCCAATTTCCGTGTAAATACTGAGTTTGTTAATAGTTGACATTAGTTGTTAAAAGACAGATTCAGTGTGGAATGATTTTTGTGTTTCTTCTGGGGGGTCCTGTGGGAACTTAAAATATGGAGCTTACTATATTGGAACTTAAACACCTGAAAAGGTGCCCATGGATATGCTATCAAATTTTGGAGGGATCAGATTTGGTTATTATTTGAGACTGGAGAGCAAATGACTTTATCAGCAGAGCATCACAGATATGTTTAAAAAAAAAAGATTCTGCCAATGCTAACAGTATCATAAGTTTTATTTAATTTTAATAATTATTTTTGACATGTAGTAGGGTTTCACTGCAGCTGTTGACAAAGTTCATGGTGAAGTTTCCTGTTGCAGCTCCCTAATTTTTTTAAAAATGTCAGCTCTAACTCCACAGCTGCACTTACAGCCAAGTTAATGAGCAGTACGTGAATTTCCTTATTGTGGGGAGTACTGGGTGGCATAAAGTACCATATCCCATTTTACTGAGAATCTCCAATTCAGCCATGTTCCATTCATAGTTAAAAGGAGCTTCAAAGTTGACCTTTTCTTTAACTCAGTGGTTTACACAATACCCTTCACCTTGCCCCAGATTGAGTGGCTTCATACACATGGTTCTTGTATTGGGAGCAGCATGGCCAGACTCAAGAAGAAAGGGTAAATGCTGACTGCAGAGACAAAAAGCAGAGTACTCTGGAGAAATACTGCAAAGAGCTTGTTTTGTGAGAGAGGAAGCTCAGTGTGCACTTGGGGCAATCAGTGTTGTATACTCATGGGCACATGCAAAGGGCTTTCACATCTGTTTTGGGTTCCTCATAGATTTGGAATGTGTCTGTAGGATTAAGTGGCAGCAGTCTAACCTAGAAAACAAGATATCTGACTCTACAATTTGAAAATAGGGTTAAAGCCTTCTAGCCAGACAGAACAGTTCAGGTCATTAGATATGTGGGTATCTATAAATAATTTTGTGTCTTTGAATATAGTGACATTCTATAAACCTGTAGTCTGCATTGCCATTATCTTACTTTATCAGTAGAGCTTTTGCATTGGCAGGTTAAGCAAGATCCTATTAGGATAAGGGATCCTTTAGGCTAAGACAAAAGCTGGTTAACTGTGAGCACAAAGCAGAGACTTAAGGGTGGGTGGGAAGACCCCCATGGCAGCACTGGGGATAGGATATGTGTGTTATGTGCTGAGTAGGGCAGCCACCCAGTTCTGTAGCCTCTATTCCATCAACAAACAATGTGTCTGCATCCAGATTTGTGGCCTGTGTCAGCATACCATCTGGCTGTCTTAAACTACTGTTGTTTAGTGTCCTCAGTTTAGACAACTTGCTCTTTGAAGCTGTAGATTATCACATAGCATTGCATAACAATTCCTTCTGATCTCTCCATAAAGGAATTGTCATTATTAGTCTAGGTCTTTATGTACTTACACTTTAATTCCAGCAATTCCAAATATTTGCTGTGATGTCCCTTGCATGTGTTCTTATCTGACAAAGCCCTTATTCTTTTCTATCTCTCAACTGCTCTTTCATGGATGCTTCCACCTGATATTTCTTTTACTCTCTGCTTCTATAATCAGATGTCTTGTTGAAACTTTAATAGTCTTTTGCCCACGACTTAAGGATAATTTATTCATTGCATATCACATTTTAGAGCTGTATATTAGGATGACCACGTTCAAACCTTCAAACCACCTTTGATGCAAGTCAACATTGCAAACACTTTTTAGAAACACCACCACCTATCCTGGTCACCCTGAATTATTTTTATTTTTGCTTGTTGAAGGTTAAAAGCATATTTTGAGCATTTTATTTACTGTCTTTTAAAGTTCAAAAAAAAGCACCCTGTCTTCATCAGACTGGATGAAGAAGGTACCTAGGGAGATGTCTGCATAACATTGTGACTTCCTTGTCGTGTATGATAGTCAGTGTACCCACCTGTGCATGTGTTCAAGCTTGTACTTTTGACAGTCCTGCAAATCTCCCTCCTTCTGCATAAGTGTATAATTTATGTATAGTTTAGCCAGTATTGCTGTATACATGTGCCCTTGTCTTTATTTTTGATAATGTTTTTGGGATTTTTCAAACATTTGTGAAACTGTTCCTGCTCCAGAATTGCATGCTCCTTGGAGGACGCAAGAACACAGACGTACCGTTGGAGGGATATCTAGTAACGCCAATACAGAGAATATGCAAGTATCCCCTTCTTTTGAAGGTACTTACAAGTTTTTTATTTAGGACTTTATACTTCCTGTACAAAACTGGTTGCTAAGCATGTTTCCGAACTCCAGGAACAATCTCTTTACACAGTGATCTATCTCTTTATTAAGATATTGGACCCAGACTGTCATTAAAGCTAGTGGCAAGTGTTTTGACAGCAGTAGTAAAAGAACCGAGGAATTTGGCTGGATCAAAATGATTAGCTCCATTCTGCATCTAATTGTAAGGTGGCCTCTCCGTGGTTGAACAGAAGTGAGCCGTTTGAGAGAGTTTAATGAGTTTAATTTCAGCTGTATTTGACCATGTCCTTGCTTAAAATCCTTGGGATAGCAGGGTTTGTTGGTGATATGCTGACATGCTTTGATGATGCTAATTTACATCAACAAACTGTAAATGAAAAATTCGTTTTGTAAGAAAACCTGTAGAGTAACACAAAGGTGTTGTAGATGGTTTTATGATCAGTTATATGTTTATTCTTATCATGTTGTGACAAAACAATGAAAAATGTTAAATGTGGTGATAAATATTAGGTAGTCAAACCTCTGAGTTCGTAATTTATCATGTTAAGAAATAAAATAATACAGGAAAGTAATATTCAAAAAAAATTTTTGCTTAACAAATTAAGGTCTGATATGTTTTTTGTTCCAAACTATGAGAGGAGAGCCAGAGTAGATTCTGCTCTAGAAGCTACTGGAGACGTGATTATTGGATATTATTTTTCACAGTGCCTGTGTGAGTTTAGATATGAAAGATTGCCAATTTTGAAGACATATGACATAAAAAAGTCTAAAAACAAACATGTTAAAATAAAGGTTTTAAAAATAAGTTAAAGAATATAATAGTTGCAATGAGGTGTGAGTCATCCCAGATGTCTCTGACTTTATAGTTCCCTTGGTCTATTTTAAAATTATTTTTCTCTTCTGTTTTTTGAATGAAGGCTCTACAGACAAAACAGGGGAAAATGACTAATGAATTATTCTATGAGGCAATGAAATGAATATATTTTTGTTAAATAAATTTAAATACAGGGTGTGGTGGCAGCAGGGTTAGGGCTCCAGAGGATTGTTACCCACATGTCAGTCAGGGTATGCACTGAAGGCTGTCCTGAGTCAGTCCAGCTGTATATGGGTAGTTGATAGCTTGAGATGGGAAATCTCAAATGAATGCTGGCAACTCCACATTTGTTTATCAGTATGGCTGTCAGTACCAAGTAACCATCTGAAATCAGTGAGTCACCTAAGCTGTTGTTCTGTGCTTTGCTGTATTGTATATTGCACTAGATTAAACAATAGTGTGGAGCTAAAGGAATGGGGTTTTTTGCCCTGAGTTGTGGGAAAGTCAGGTTTTAATTTTGACATGAGTAAATTAACGTTTTTTAAGCGGAGCTGTTATCCTTGCTGTTGAACAGTTCCATCCTGGGGAATACAAAAACAAACTAACAATAACTCTGCCTAAAATGCAAAGCTCGACATGAAAAAACATTGTTGGGGAAGAAAGTAGCTGAAATGCAAACTTCTTCCTAGGTCATGATGATTATTTATTGTTAGTAATTAATTACCCTTTTAGTACACACAATGCTAGAGGGTTTACTACTTTTCCACCTAGTAAAAGAGGAGCATGGCTACTTTTTGATTTTGTATGCTGGTTGATTTAAGTCTCCTGTAATGTATATTTAGAGATCAAAGACAGGTTTCTTTTTTTGTTTGTTTGTTTGTTTGTTTTGTTTTGTTTGTTTTTTAATATCTATATAGGAATTACTGAAGCGGACTCCAAGGAAACACAGTGACTATGCGGCTCTAATGGAAGCCCTCCAGGCCATGAAGGCTGTCTGTTCCAACATAAACGAAGCCAAAAGACAAATGGAAAAATTAGAGTTTTTGGAAGAATGGCAGTCTCATGTTGAAGGATGGGAGGTACTGTCATAATGTTTATTGCTTTGCAAGTTGAGGAGGGAGTAACAGTCTTCAACAAGTGTGTATTGCACTGTTTTTGCAATCCTGAGGTACTATCAACTCCTCAGTTCTGTGAAATCACAGTTTTTACTTGAGGTCTGCTCTGTAAATGAAGTGTTGTCCATGACTGAGCACTGCTGTATAAAATAACAGACTTCGAGGAAAGAGGTTAATTATTTAGTGTTTGCCTTGGAGTATCAATTGTCTATGTGAACATGTATGTGTACATGCATACACATCTATAAATCTTAATTTAACTGCTGATCTGATTTTACTGCTGTCTATACCTGTCTAGCTGCACTTTAGTTGAAAAAATTGTTGATTATTTATTGATGGTCCATAAGTTTTTGTCAGGTTGTAGGTAGTCCCTTACTATTGAGAGAGTTAAAGTAATGTAAACATGTTCAGTAGAATGTGTGTAAGACTTATGGTTTTTTTAAGAGTTTGCAAATGAAAGAACATTAACGCTCCAGCAATCTTTTGTGAAGTAAGGTCTTCGCAAAATAAGTCTGTTTCTGAGTTAGAATTTTCAGTAGTAAACAGAGATTCAGCCTTTCCCAAAGAAAACAACACGATCAAGTAGTTGTAGCACCAAAATCTTCCTTTTCTATTATTCTGAGAATGTATCTTTAAATTGTCTTAGATGTTTTGTATTGAAGTGTCTGAGCTGTCTGCAGTGGCGTAGGAGGGAAACACAAGTGAAATTCCTTAAAAAAACCCTCATAAAGTAAACATTCAAAACTGACTTTTAAAAAAAAATGATACACAGGTTTTCTTAAAGTGACAGATTTCAACATGGAAATTGTTTTTTGCTTTTCTGAATACTTTGCTCGAATATGCTACTTTTCTTCCTAAGAAAGCTGCTTAAGAATTAGAGGAAGAGGTTTTTATCTCTTTAAGTTTTGTGGGAGGTTTGCAGGCTAGGATATATAGCAAGAAAAATGTATTTGTTGCATGTTAGTCTGGTTGCTGAAAGACTGGGTCTCAGTCTATACAGTGGGAAATGGCCTTTGTATAGAGCAGGGAAAAGAAAGAGTTAGGGACACTGATGGGACATGGAATCAGAGAAAGCCTTGAGGTGGACCTGGATGGAGGTTAACTGATAGAGTTCCCCAAGAAGTCTGAAAAATAAAAATTAGAACATTGACTAGAAGAATCAACTTTTAAGTAGATATTCATAGTAACAGGTAAAAAAGCAAAACCAAGAAATAGTTTCTACACAGCTTAATTCGTTCTCTACACGTCCTACTTACTATACCTCGTATTTCTTGGACTTGCTGTGCCTAAGGATGTGCTCTGTATCTGCAGCAGTGGATTTAATTGCTATCATCCAGAAGGATTCAGCAGAACAAGCCACTATCTGAAGGTAGTATAGACCTGAACAAAGACTCCCTAAATATTGCTCATGGCACTGCAAAATTATTTCCTGTCTGCTCCATGTGAAATCTCCTGATAGTGGACTCAGGCAAACCGTTGGTTTGTTGTTAGTTGAGTAGTGTGGGAAGATTTGGTTCATTCTAAATGTGGATTAAGAGACTGATTTTACTTTAGTCAAAATTCGTGTTTCTTCAGTGCGTTGTGAGATTTGAAATGTTTCACATAAGGGTTTTTTCCTTATTTTGTGTACAAGCATTTTCAAGGACTACGTTTCTGGTAAATCATCTCATGCTGGATTTCGGGGCACTGTAATCTTTTGGTACAGAATGATCATTATGAAATTCCACTAAAATTCACTGTGCCTCGTGACAAGGAATTTTAGCAAGTACAAAAGCTATATAATTGCTACTCAGTATTCAGACAAACCTCTCTGCATTTATTTTTAATCCTCAGTCTGAAATAAAATAGAATTTAAAAAATTCAAGACAAATGACAGTGTGTAGTCATGCCATGGTATTGTTTGTCAGATTTTGAAAAAGAAAGGACTAAGATTGAGTAAACCTCTAAATGTTGTGATTGAAAGGAGCTCTAGTTGACCTCATGTAACAGCTGCTTGATTAGGTGAAAATAAATTTCTTCTTGTAATTAGCTTGAACTTGCTGTTATCAGCAGTCACTTGGAAAGGTTAGTGTATCTGAACATTAAAATGCACTGGATGTGTTTGTGTGATAACTTCATGATATAAGCAATAGCAAGTTAAGTGCTTATGTTGCTGAATATTTTAGGGCAACAAAATTTATTAAATAATCCTTATTGCCTATCACTGCTTTAGTCCTTTGATTATTTTCAACTTTTTAATTGAGTTTTCTACTGCACTATAGTGGCTAAAATTCTTCTACTTGCTTCCAGAGCCTGAGTCATAGATAGTTGTCAAATCCATTTAATGAATACACTCAAGTATAAAGTATTATTAACTCGGTGCATTATTACTCATATAAATTAGCTGAGAACTTACTGTTCTCAAACCTCTGTCACTGAAAAGGGAATCCACTTTCCTACATTAAGTTTCTTCTGAATCCTTGGTCAAAAATATAGCAGTAAATAGGTTTTTCTTTTGGGAAATATGTTAATGAGCAAAGTTAACAATAAAGAAGAAAGGGTAAAAATATGGACATTAGCATGTGAAACAAAGAATTACTGTCTCTGTGCTCAGAATGTATTCTCTGAACTGTAACATCGTAATTTCATACTAACATTGGGCGATTTTTTTTTCTTTTTTTTTTTTTTCTTTTTTTTTTTTCTCTCCCCCCCTCCTCCAAGATTTCATTTTAGGATTTCACTTGTGCTTGAACTCTGAAATAGTGCCATTGTCTTAAAAGGGTGTTTTTGGTAGAGTTTTATGGTGTTTATTGTATTTTAGCTGATCAGGTTTGCCGTTACCATATGGCAACCACAGGGTGTGCAGTCTGGCAAAACTGCCTTGATCTTAATATGTGCATCCTTTTCAGACACAGCATAAGGTTAGTCCTTGAAATGGTAAGAATTTCAGAGCATGTGTAAGAGCAAACAGTATTTTGAATGATTCCCAACAACAACTACAAAAAAAAAAATCCCTGAATGCAATGTTTGAGAATGGATTTAATTAAATAAACATCTGGTTTTCTGCGTCGCCTAAAATAAAGAGGCAAACTTGTTGGAGATTTCCTTCCAGAAGGAAATGCTTAGCACATTGCTTGGCCCCAACTAGAAGGAAAGGGAAAAAAATAAAGACTATTTTTAGAATTTGATCAAAGCATGACTTGAATTCCTATACTTAAGTGTCATAAAATGAAGCTTGTGTTTATTATGATAAAAATACAGATTCATGGAAAAGATGGAACATCTGTTTCAAGAAAGAAAATTTTGAGTATAATGACTTTCTCACTTAATTTCCTAAGTGGTTAGATTTATTGGCCTGAATTCAGAACTTGTGTAGGTGGCTGTCTCAGCTGGAGAACAGCTCAGCAGCTGAAGGAGTCTGTCAGTAAAATTTGTGTGGATGTTTCAGTGAGAGAACAAAAAATAAAATTGTTGCATTTGTTGTAAGCTGGAAGCTGAACAACCCAGTCTGAGTCACAGGCCAACTTAGTGAAAGTAGCATGGGGTATTCTGTTCCTTTCCATTTCAACATATCATCAGTAGTATTTTACTAGGGATTTCTGTTTTTAAACTCTACAATTTCAAGCCCTTTTATCTGTTTTGTTTTTTTCTTACTTGCCCATGTGCAAGTACTGAAGAGTAAGTTATTATCTGTCTGTAATTTCTGACCCTTATCACTGTTAACTGGCCACTGAATCAGTATGGTCAAACCTCTATATTTGACTGAAAATTGCCAAGAATATATAGATGAATAGCTTTTTGTAACAAATAATACCAACCAATGCTGCTTTTAATCTCAAGGTAATAAAGATAATTTTTTAATGTTAAAGATGGATTCTTAATAGTTTAAGGAAGGGGGGAGGCATTGTTTTAAATTTCTGAAAATGGTCTCTCTCCTTCCAGTGTATTTTAAATGTATTTATTTTTCAATTTGGTCATGATAGTCCACATTTCAGACCTCTCACCTAAGCTGTTTCTTTTACTTGGAATGATAGGTGTCTGGCTGAGAGCCAAAGGTGATTAAAGGATGTATATATATACCTTAATACTATATATTTATACTTAAATAACCTGCAGGATTCAAGATCTTACGGATTTTCAATTTCCACACCAGCTATTCTGAAAAGCCACAACAGTCACTGACCCCAGTGCTACCCACAGGAGAGGAGTGCTTTACAGTCTTCGGTGACCCACTGGGATAGATAGACGAAAACCTAGTCTAAATTCACAATATAAGCCTGCTTTTAGGTCATTCCCCCCCCCCAACTGAATCCTTTATAAGTTTTATTTCTATAATACATGGTGTTTTCAAATCAACATATTACAAAAATGCTGATTTCACTGAAAATATCCCATCAGCTCTAATTGCAGATATTTTAAATGTATAGAAACACGAATAGCATAGTAATGAAGATTTTATATTTAGGCTGAACAATGATATCATCTTCACTTATAAGCAATGGGTATAAATGCCTGTGAAAACTTTGACATGGCAAATTACTTTTCAGGTTCAAATTGCTCATATTTAAAATTTCCCTGGTAGTTTCAGTTCAGACACTTAATGAAAATATAGTTGAGTTAGAAGGTTTTGGTGATATTTATTCCAAAAGTACTGCTTGTAGATAGTGTAGTTTAGTTTTAGTGGTACAGCAGATAGACTCACCTGCTTCTGGCTCAAGGGTGATCTCTCATCTATTACTGCAACCTTCAGCCTTCCCCTGAGAGGAACAGCTCGGAGTTGGATTAAGTGAATTATCCTGCTGGGCTGGATATCAAATGTAGATTGGTGTTCCTGCTGAGAACCCATGTGAAGGTTTAAAGAGTAGCTACATCCTTCATGGAAACTTGCTGTAGTTGTCAGTCCTTTGAATTACATGGTGGATATGGCCGTGCTTGTGTGTGTTCTCTGCTTCATTCTTCTTCAGGCATGTTTTTCATCTCCAAGGGATGTGGTGGAGAGGAATGTTCACCCCAGGTGTAGAAACAGCAATGCTTTCAAATAATACGCCCTTCCTTTTTTCTCCATTTCAGCTCCATGCCCACTGAAAGTCCAGGAACCAGGCAAACCCTAAGTAGTACTAAGACAAGAGAGTGACAGGGGATATTTTTGCACTAGCAGTGTTATGTAGGACAGCCAGGTGTGACTTCTGACCTTGTTACCTTATTCCATTGGAATAAAAATTAAAAAGCAATAACAAAATTCACTGATCTACAGCCACACCAGCCTGGCTTGTGATCCTGTCAAAAGGTATCTGATAAGTGACGTTAACACTGTTCAGTATTTGACCGGGAGATCTCCAAGGGAAAAAAGTATCCCTAGAATGTTATTTTCTTCATCTAGCAGTTTATATTATAAAAGGAAGAAAATTAGGAGGAAGACAAAAGCGAAGGGAAGTAATGTGATACAGATAACGCCGCTATATTAAAACATTGAACTTGAATCATAAATGAGGAGAACCTTAATAAGTCAGGTAGCCTGAATTATATATATTTAAAATACATATAAATATTTTATGACCTATTGCTGGCACAGTAGCAGACATTGCTGGAATGTTGGGAAAGGGTGGTATTTTTCTACACTGAAAATGAAATTTTTTCATTAAGAAGAGACAAAATGTTTTTATAAAACCCCTTCTGTGAAAAAAACACTCTTTTGTAGAAAGCTGAAGCTGCTAGTACAATTTTGAAGCCTTAAGCTGATTTTTTTTGGCTTCCTTACAAAACAATACCATTTTTCAGCAAAGCTTAAGTTTTCTTCAAAAACAAACCAAAACTCCCTAAAAAGTATCCAGCCTTTTAAGATGCACATTATTAGTAAGTAGTATATCAGCAAATTTGAAACTCAGACTAAGATATTGCTCTTTTTAATACACAAGTGTGATGAAATAGAATGTAAAAAAAATTACTTGCTTTTCTGTAATTGTGTTCAGTGAGCATTATGTGCAGCCATAATTTATGCTTAATTTATATTACTGAGTGTGCTTTTAAGATGTTTCAGTATTTGATTTCAAATAAAACTGTAAAATTAGTATGCCAGTTTCTGGTACTGATGCTGTCTTAGGAAGGGAAATATGCTGCAGTGGCTATAGATGACATTAATTTTTGGCTTGTTTGATACTAAATGGAAACAGGAGTGGTTGGTACTGAAGCTGCCTTACTTAGAGTCCTGAATTGTGTTCCAGTGTGGTGGTTGCACAATCCCACTTATCAGCTCTGTAAACAGACTGCATTCTCCTTAGAACAGTCTGAGGGATTGCTCAATATTCATGGCTGTGACGTATTAAGGATAAACAGTAAGATGAAGAACTGTGAGAGCAGAATGCATGATTCCTTCTTGGCTCTTAATTAAATCCTTTTTTTTTTTTTTTTTGGACTACTGTGGTTAGATCAAGAAGTGGAAGTAACTACAGCTATTGCATGCATGGAGCATTCAGAACATGTGTAGCTGACAGGGAAGTCCTGGCTTTTGCAGGTTTTCCAAGCTGACTGTTGACTGCCTCAAGTCAAGGAAACTCTTCAAACCATGGGTGTATGCTTGATGCATAAATATCAATAGGATTGCATGTCTGGATGCATATAACACATGGACAGCAGCTCTGTCCCATAGGAGCATGGATTTTTCAGACTAGCAAAACACACCTCTGAATTCAAGGTAGTCTTCCGGAGAGAAAGATTTCTCATTATAAGACATGAAAGTGTCATGGATTTTTCATATAAATATGTGGGGAAATGTTTTTCTTTGTTAAAAGTTCCTTCTTTTTTATTAACTTTTATGAAAATGCCTGACTTCTTTTCGCATGAAAGAATTTTCTCTCCTGAGGCAAAAATGAGGCATGGCAAGTTTCATCTGAAACATGTAAAGCTTAGCAAAATTCTGATGTCTTCAGAGTATGTTAGGAGGAAATATAGTAGACAATCCTAGCTGTACATACTGCTATTAGCCTTGCCCAATTTTTATATCTTGCTGTCTTTTTGATTTCGTGTTTAGCTTAGTCTACTGTAGAAGTATATACCCTTAATGATCTTCAAGGCCCAGGTTGCTTCAGCTTCCAAGTTCATTGTGGCAGAGATGGTGTCTTGTAAGATATTTCTGAGTAAAGTTACTGAGGTTAAGAGTTACTGGATAGAGTTGGTCTGATTTTCAGGAGATGTCTCTGCACAGAAGTAATATAATTTCAAAACTTTTGGTGATTAAAATGTATCTATTCAAAAAAGCCACCCCTCCCCCCCCCCCACTACTACATGAATAAAAAGCTGGTGTTAAGCATCATTAGAAATTACCATGTAATTACAGTGCAATAAATTGAGGTGAGTTTTATTTTTAGAGTTTCCAGAGATTTGTTGTGGTTGTGAGTTTGTGTAAGAAACGTTTCCTTAATTAATGCAAAGCAGAGTACTTCGTTCTCCCAGAATAAAAAAAAAAATGTCTTTCCAATTGATTTTAGGGGTCTAACATTACGGACACATGCACAGAAATGCTGCGAAGTGGACTACTACTGAAAATTTCAGCAGGAAATATCCAAGAGAGGATATTTTTTCTTTTTGATAACCTCTTGGTCTACTGCAAAAAAAAGCACAGGTAAATGATTACTTTCAAAAATAATGTATTTTTCTCACAGTAGAGCTAATCACGTGTATGCTGTTCCATTAGAACTGCAGTATAAAAGTAGTGGGTTTAGAGGAGATTTATCCACCAAAATGTATTTGATTCAAGCATTGGAAACATTTTTTTATGAATGGAAAATCCTAATGGTGAAGAGCAGGGACAAACAATCTGTTTTGTCAGCCTTCCACAGCGGGTTATGTGTGATGGCCTCACTTGCTTCTAGGAAGGGTAAACAGACTGAATTTTTAGTTTAAACAAAACAGTAATGTAGCTTGTGCAATAAAATAAGTCTCTACAGATTCAAGAGTTTCAGGCTGTGTATTTGTAATCAGGAAAAAGAGCCAGAAGGCTGCTGCTTGCTGCGTGCCAAGGAGCAGTTCCTCAGTTGAGCAAAAAGTTTATGCAGGTAATGTTCAGTTCTCTAATTCTTCTGAGAAGTAAGGGTTCTCCTACAAGGAGGCATCCCTCTTGATGCTCAAGTTTTTCTCTTTGATCCGGAAATTGGTTTTGACAAATAAGTATCACTGGGTAAATCTTTGATAAATTCCTGGATACACGGATACGTACTCTTTTCTGAATTTATAATTTTTGCTGTATTTTATTGCCCAGCAATTACTGTGTATATATTATCTTTTCAATTTTCCTCCACTCAGTTGTGTATTTTTGTGGCCATATTCTAGCTAAAATGCACTTCTGGAGGAAAATCTCAAACCCATAAAAGGTCATCTATGGTTTCTTCAGTTTTGAGCAATCATATCTGACGTGTCATTGGCTGGTACCATAGTGATGTGTCTGCAGACATAAGCATAACTCAGTTTAGAACATAATTTCAGAATTTAAGGTGAGAAATGAATTGATTACATGCCAGCAAGATACTTTGAATATTGCTTGGCAAGTTAAAGAGAGTATTGCTCATAGGAGTTTTGCACTTCGATAATTTTACAAAAATTGTCCTATCTTTATAGTATGAAATATTTTATGTCATTTTTAAGCATCTGTGTGGAGCAGAGTTGTATAAATGTGGATTTCTATATTTGGGGTCACAGTTATAAAAGTCACTAAAACTATTGGATTTACCTGACTTTGGAGAGAAAAACTGTATGATACTGAACCTTTATGCTTGCTGCTGATTTTGCTTTTTTTGGTTTGTTTGTTTGTTGTTTTTAATCTATTATTCAGTTTTTGAATGAGACATTTATAGTGTAGTAGAGTTATTCATTAGACAGTAGTGAAGTAAAGACTGAGAAGCAGGTGAAGATTAGTTCCTCTTTAGAGTGAGTGAGGGTTAAAATTCAGGTGATCATTAATTCTTAGTAGCTGACCTTTGGTTGATATACAGTATTAATTATCATTATCGGAAAAAAGGGACAGAACATAATCCCTGGCTAATTTGAGGTGGGAAAAGCTGTCTAGAACTGGGGTTCTCTAAATGCCTTGACTTCACTGGGAACAGAGTTACAGCAGTGCAAAGTGCTTTGGAATATATTGCAGTGAAACTGCCACAAAACTTCAGCAATGCTTAATTACAATTCTTGGTTAATCCTTACGTTAGATAGGAAGAATGTTGTCTTCATTCTTCCATACCTAAGTCCCACTTAGAAGGCTAACATATGTAGGTCAAGATTTATAACCAAAGATGTTCTTATTTCATTTTTCTCAAACTACCCTTGTGCTAAATTTCTAGACTAACATGAGAAGACTACATCGGTCAGGAGGAAAGGTTCTCCCAATGCATTATTTTGTCTTTGATGGCAGACAATGACATATAGAAGCCAAAGTGTTGGAACAGAGCTTTTACAGAGTGACACTTTCCTGATGACCTCTCATTCAGCCAGCATTTGGGAGCTTCCTCTTATCAGCAGTAGCACCTTTGCATTATCAGCAGCAGTGTCCTGTTCAGCAATGGTTTCCACAGTTCAATTGCACGTGTGTAAATGTACCATGATTCTTACCATGGTCTTTAAATGCCACATGTTCAGGTAGCAGTGCAGAAATGTAGAAGAAGGTGGTGGATGACGTGCTCACATCTGCTCTTCCTTTAATCAGGCGATTGAAGAACAGCAAAACATCTACCGATGGCCACCGTTATCTCTTTCGGGGCAGAATAAACACAGAAGTGATGGAAGTAGAGAATGTAGATGATGGAACAGGTGAGTGTATTTGTGTTGCTCATTTACAGAACAGTCTTTCGAGCTGCTGAAATCAAATGCAACTTGGTGATTTCTTTGGGAATTGACGGTGCTCCTTGTACTTAGAATGAAAGAGTAAGATGCCACTTTAAAAGCACTGTCTGTTCGTATCAAAATTCTGCTTCTGTTGAATGGATGATGGCGATGTCATAGTTGGTCATGGATGACTATTTTATGCTAACATGAACAGAGTAATAAAATACAGTGGAATTTATTACTCAGCTGAAATTGCATATTTA
Source organism: Pyrocephalus nanus (assembly GCA_038380795.1). Taxonomy (NCBI): domain Eukaryota; kingdom Metazoa; phylum Chordata; class Aves; order Passeriformes; family Tyrannidae; genus Pyrocephalus; species Pyrocephalus nanus. The sequence goes on from CM076261.1 coordinate 63,150,741, forward strand.
ACTTCACAGCATTTCAGCACTCTTAAAGAACTTATCTCTAGGTATGTGGTATATTCATAAAAGCAAATGGAGGACTTACCTCTATTGGAATGAAACGTCAAACACTATAAATGCTGAAATTATGACATAAGAAGGTTTGTTTTTTTTTTTTAAATATCTTTAGCACTGTAATATGTATGATTGCTTGAAATTTTCCTGATATACATGAATAAAGTGAAACAAACAAAGTATTCCTACAGGTGTCAATTTTTGTTTTAGAAACTTGATTTGAACCTTTGAGCTTGACAATTATTAACTTCCCTTACAATTAATAAATAAAAACTGAAACATTTTGGGCTTTTTTCATTAACCGTCAATTTTAAAAAGGAATTGCATTAAAAGTGCTTGGAATTCATAACTGAAGTGTCTAGACCTGAAACTCCGCTGGTGCCAAGTAGGACAGAAGAATTACTGTAGTGCTGCAATGTGGGATGTCTACTACTAATCTCAGGATTATTTGGCTTTTCTGAGGACATTATTTTTCAATTTTCTAGTTTATGTTCCAGAATACCACATCAGAGCCTTCTGTGCAGTAGTGGTGCCTATTCCACTGTATTTTATACTGGGTTAATGTCTGAGAATAGGTCCAATTAAGTACCTTCTTTTCTGTACTGAGTTTTATCTTACTACTTCTACAATATATTAAGCATTCAGAGTTTGTATCTTGTTCCCTAAAGCTTTTGCAATGCTTCTTTTCTTAGTTCCATGAATAAACAATGTTATTACTGAACCATTTAAGGTCTTGGTAAAAACAGTGGAAAATGCTGAACATAAGGTAGAGCACTATGGTGTCACACTTGATTCATTACCTATGCTTACCAGACATTTTTTGTAAGAACTCCTTGACATCTGTTATGGGCGATGTCCTTCACCAGGCCCGCCAATTTAGTTAGTGATTTCAAGCTGTCCATAGGTACATTGTAGGGAGTTTCTTCAAGCCTCATTGACTTGAATATAATTTATTCAATATTCTGTATTCTGCTATTTGCCTTTTCTGGCCTATATTCCTGCCCAGTTTTTGGCTTTATTTGTTTAACATCTCAGTAATTTGTTTATGCAAAAAAGAGACTTGATTTTTTCACTCTACCTTGTGTATTATTTGAATCCCTTTAATGTATTTTCTTTCATCTTCCTTATATATGCTTTAGAAATAAAAGGCAGTTTCCCTGCTTGCATTATGTCACTTTCTAAGACAGCATCTCTTTGCTTGTAACTCTTGATGTTACTATGGCCACAAAGGGTTATACCTGCCATCTTCTTCCTGATGAATATTCCAAGAATTCTGTAACTATTCTTCTTTCACTGATTCCAACCTACATATTGCCACATTTTTAATGTCGGTTTTAAAAAACGTTTCTTTGATCTTCTTTCCATGACTATCCTGTATTTCTCAAATCTGTCCTCCATTTACTTGTTCTAGCTATCCAGTCCTTGATCTCTTTCACACTGCTCATTTTCCTTCCTGCCCATTTGTTTTCTTCCTCAATGAATCATCAGTATAATTTGCCTAAGCATAAATAGTCTTCCTCTACACTCCAGACACCAGGAGTATAATTTCCTCTAGCCACAGGAAATTTTGCTACTGTCCCCATTTCCTATAGCTTTGCACACAGTCCTCATGGCTGTGCTGCTTCCTTCTCACTTGCTCTCCTAAGCCAAATCAAATCCTGTCACTTTTATATATGCATTATTTCCAAAATTCATACTCCATTCCTCACTTCTAAAACATCAGTTAATGGTTTGGTTATTTGACTTCTAGCTTATTAGAGTTGGTGGATGCCCAGTCCCTGGGAACATTCAAGATCAGCTTGAATGGGGTTCTGAGCAACCTGACTGAGCTAAACATGTCCCTGCTCATTGCAGGGAGATTGGGCTAGGCGATCTTTAAGTTCCCTTCCAACCCAAACCATTGTGTGATTCTATGATTATTCTTACCTGCTTTTTTTTTACTTATCACAACATTTTCCGCTTTCACCATTTCAATTTGTTCAATATACTGAAATATTTTTTTCCTTGTAATTACTTCTATTTCATCCCTCGTTCTGATGGTTCTCTTTGAAATACAGAAATGTTTGTCTTATTTCTCTGAAAGGTGACACTTTGACACCTTTCTACTCTTTTCTTGTCATCCCCTCCTGCTTTTTATTTAACCCCCATGGTGTTCTCCTTCCTTCTGGTACTTGTGTATTCCCTCTCCTCACACTGCTATTTTTTCTTTCACTCAGATCATGATGCCCTTCTTTAACCTTCCTCTGTTCTGCTTTCTTTACTGTTCTCATTTGTTAGACCCAGGTGTCTTGTTTCTCATCCCCTGTAGTCATCTCTGTTTGAACTGTAACCCAGTACTATTTTGCTGCTTTCTTTTTGTCTTATTGCGATCCCAAGTGTAGCAATATGGAGCCTCATTCACATTAGCTTTGCATAGTATTGCATTATTTTATTCTCCTTAATCATCTATTGCCTATTACTTTATATGGTTCTTAATTTAGAGTGGAAGCTCTGAGTGCAGAGTGCTTCTATTTTCGCATCTGTGCAGGACTCTTTCTCATGTACTCTATATGGGGCTCTTTACAGACATTAAAGACTATTGAGTCTAGATGATACTTCCACAGTTCTTTACTGTAGATTTTGGAATCCCCTGCTCACTTTGTATAAAGGTCTCTGTATATAATAGGGCTCCAGGAAACAGGGCAAAGTGAGAGCATTTGCTCTCAGCATTGATAGATGTAGGAATGTAGTCTTCCTTGTTTGTGAGTAGAAGCATAGAAATAGGAAAACAGATTCCCAGTGTGGTTTATTATCATGCTAATGACATGCCTACAGAAATTAACAAAGCTTTTTCTGAAAAGCAATTTTTCTTTGATGAAATTATGCCTTGGCTGAGCAGTACAGTTGGTGTGAACTTTCTTTTTTTGTTACAGCACCATGATGCACTCTGCTTTTTCCTAATTGCACTGATTAAGGTGGAATACATATTACTCATCAGGGTAGAGTATTTGTGATCTTAAAACAATGTGGCTGCGCAGCCACTTGCAAGTATTAGAAGGACGGATATATGGTAATGGTATTTTTTCTGTAGCAGGTTTTCAAATTCAGTTTTGAAAGAAAAATATATTTCTGGAGGCATTCACCAGCCATTAAATGAATGTTATTTAGTTTTTGAAGAAAAGCACTTAAGAGTTAGGAAATATCAGATTTATATTTGCTATAGTGTAATAGTTCTGTCCCCTGTTGTCTTGAAATGAGGCATGATACAGAAAAAGTAGGAAATGATAATAGTAACTAGAAACTGCTTCAAAAAGCGTACATAGTAGAATGGCAGTTGATATTGTGCAGCAATTACTTCCTTGGTATTTGTGAGCATTGATGCTCCCAAGAACCTCAAGTCTGAGAAATTTAGAAGTCCTTCAATACAGAGATTTCTGTTTGTTCTTTTAAGGGAAGAAGAAAATTCTGTTGTATATGGCTGTAACAAATTGCTTCTTATGCATCACTCAAATGCTTGAGTCTTGAACTTTGAAAAATACATTACAGTTCAAATTACAAGCATTAACATATTACCAAGTAACATTAAAAGATGATGTCATCTTTCGTCACATTTTCTGGGGAAGTTGTAGGCTTAATGATTTGTTGATCATGCTGGTTCAGACTTTGCACGGAGCGATTGAAGTCTCATGTTTTTCTTCCTTCTGTAACAATTATGTCAGGTTTACAAATTATCTGTTTAGCTTGCCTGGCAGCTGTGATTGGCGTGATGTGAAGAGTGCACATGTGTGCTGTGCAGCTGGCCAGTCAGAATATGCACACCTCCTGGCTGGCCAGCCAGCACGTCTGCAGCTCTTGACCAGATTTTGTCCAAAAAGTCCAAAGAAGATAGGCGTTTCTATGGGATGATAGTGTAATGCTGAAATGTTCTTGACTACGGGCATGGGTGTATTGGGGAGAACAAATTTCTCATGGGAGCCTTGGAGGAAGGATTGTAGTCATGGGCAGCATGCAGAGCAAAAGAGAAAGCAGGGGTGTTGTAGTTAAAGACAGAGACTGAAGTCAAAGTGGCCATCACAGTGGTCGTTTATTGTTGCAAAACTGGGCGACAGCTACAGGTCTTCCTCCACTTGAACTCATGAGGCAGTCATAGTACCTAGCTTGGTGATTGGGCTTTTCACAAAATTCAGTGAGTTTGTAGTGGCATGAGATAAATGGGGTCAAACTGCCAGTGCTCTTGGCCCTGCAGTTAAAGATCTTCAGAGGCCAAGGAAGCTGCATGTTTAAAAAGTCACCTTTACATTCAGTGGTCTGGAGAAGCCATTTTTTCCCCTTGACTTTTGACTCTGATTTTCTGGGAGTGCTTGAATAGTATGATGGTAGTTTCCAAGAAACAATGTTTTTAAAGGGACAAAGGATATTCTGAATAGGCTATACAAATAAAAATATTATCAAAAGGTAAGTGGTATAAACATGATGTTGCAAAAATACCTTTACTTCATTTTTTCCTGTTCACAGACTTGCTTGCACTTTCTTACATGCTTCGAGTACTAGAAGGTTTTGTTGGTTTAGAAATTAGCCATCAGTCTCATGGTTTTTTAGTAGTTCCTGACATTTCCCAGCCCAGTACACAAAGCTTGGCTGCTTTCCATCTAATTAAAATGCAAAGTTATTGAAAGGATACTAGCATGTCTGCTGAGATTTATGATAAATCTTAGCAAGCATTTCAGCAAGGGTTTCAGTTTCAGAAAATCCCATCTCATCATACAAAATAGGGCTGAATTATGAAAAAGTATTTACAAAACAAAAAGATTCGTAGTTATAGTAGTTCAGGACTTGCCCTAGGACTTTCTTGCCTCTTAATGAAAGTTTGTGGTGAGAAAACGTTGACCTTTGATTTTTCTAAACACTTCATATGGTAGTTGCTAGCTTTAGTTTTTTTAGTCTATATTTTATGTAAAAAAGAAAAAAAAAGTTCTTATCATAAGGAATTTATGTCTCCCAAGTTTTCCCCTAGGAAATGTGGGTAATCTTAGTGAAGGGCAGTTAGGGGTATGAGTTTTTGAATTTCTGAATAAGATTTATGGACCAGCATATTAAAATAGAATGTTATAGAAGTAATTAGTAGTATATAATAAGGGTTTGATTTTTATATCATAGTTATTTTTATGTGTTAAGAGTCAGAAGTTCAAGATACCTGAGAATATCAGTAGCTGTTATCTCTCCTACAATGTGCACACTGAACATAGAGCTGTTTAAAAAAATTATTTCAAATTATTGCATATTTGAAAAATTATGCGGTTGGTTAATGTGTTGTTTTGTTTTTTTTTTTTAAACCAAAGAACATCTTGTATTATATTTCAGTTTGTTTAAACTAGTAAGTGTAGATATTTATTTATTTGGGTAACCAGTAAAAATACATCAAATATCTGTGATTTGGTTACTTGTCAAATTGAAATTGTATTTTACCCCTTGTATATTTAGTCCTTTTTTACACTTAATAGTAAATCATTTAATCAGCATGGCAGCTCTGAGCAACTTCAGGGACAAAACCACAATGCTGTTTGTTTAAGGAATTATTTATTACAGTTTAACACAAACAGAAGTACTTTAAATACCGTTACCTGTTGTTTTAATAGGACTCTGCCTGTTTTAGGGTCGAGTTTATACCTTCTTCCATATGCTATGCAATTCTCTGTTGCATTTTACAAAGGACATTATTTACTAAACGATAAAACTACAGTTTATTAAGTTACAACATAGTTCACAAGTGGCACAGATAACTTGAAATAATTTTTATTCTTCTGTATGTCCTGGGCTTCATGTGTACTGAGAGTTCTTAGCAATTGTAACAGCTATTGCTTTTTGTAAGAATTGGTAGTCTTTAAGCCGTTTTATCTATTCCCAGCTGATTACCACAGCAGTGGCCACACCGTCATTAATGGCTGGAAGATCCACAACACGGCAAAGAATAAGTGGTTTGTATGCATGGCAAAAACCCCTGAAGAGAAGCAAGAATGGCTGGAAGCTATTTTGAAAGAGCGAGAGAGAAGAAAAGGTAGGTTAATAAACTTCCTTGTGTTGCTTTGCCAGAAAGCCATGCTGTATTTTTATGTTGAGATATAAAGAAAACCAGCTGGTAGGCAAACTTGTGGTGTCAGATTCAGCTGAAGATTTTTGAATAACAGCTTGGGAAAAATAAATCAAGCTTGTACTGGGAAGGGCTTTATGTCTTGAATCATGCATGCTTGTATTGAATACTGTTTTGGAAATGGGGAGATGATTTAACCTGTGATTTTATAGCTTATCCTCAACCAGTATAAATTACCAAAAACTCATTGAGGCCTGTGTAATATTATGATCTGTGGTATCTGAGGGTCTATCCTAAATGCCTCGTGTGATTTTTATGCATTGATTTCCTTTGTGACTGGCCATTTGAACCACTGAAATGAGCAGGTTTTGGTGTTGGATTTTAAGGCAGATGATCCAAAGTGAAATGGTGCAGAACGTACCCACAACCCAATCTTTGATGTATTCTCCCCTACCAAAGAAATTAAGAAATCACCAGTGGCAAACCACTATATTCATGAATATCTGAATTAAGGTGGAAGAATACTTTGATGAAATATAATCCTGATCTCAAATGTGACTGTGAATAATTTCATGTGTTCAAAATTAACTCAGCACGAAGTAGAAGCAGGGAAAGATGACACATCATAATTTTCTGGAGCTAATTTCATTTGCGAACTAAAATATCCATATTAGTAATGTAGTTTGGAGCCTTGATAGTGAAGGAAAATATGACCCTTTGTATTTAAGTCTCTCATGCTTTTCCTGATTTGTGTAGATTTTCTGTTGCAGTAATTGTTGTTTTGTGCCTCTGTTGTAAATGGAAACCAACATTATTTTCTTTGGTCTTTTAAAGCTGAATTCTGGATGCTTGTAGAACATCTGTTGTAGGACCAGAGTTTCAAATAGGGTATTTGAGCACTAGCTAATTAATAGTGTCACCAGGAATTATAAGCAGAAAAGCTAAAAAAAAAAAAAACAACTTTAACGTTCTAAAACCTCAACATTTTTAAAATAACAAGTGAGAAAGCAATGTGGTAGAGATGGTGTCAAATACAACAAAACTCAGGTTTGTCTGCTTTTGTATAGGACCTTGTCAGAAACCGACTAAAATGTTTTTATTCCACTTCACTGTTAAGTTTCTTGGCTCCCATAAGCTCTTGGTACCTCAGATAAGAAATACAAAGATTAAGTAGGAGTACTTTATGTTGCTGAATTCTTACTATTTCACACTAATAAACTGAGCAGCTGGTAGAAGGGATGAGTTTGAGCTAAACTTTGGCAAGCTTGAGGTCTGAGGTAGCTATCCAGAAGCCAAGACATGTCTTAGGGTTTTAGCATTCTAAAATTTTGTGGAAATTTTCAGCTCCTGATGTTTTCAGTGGGTTTGCCACCAAGGAGACAACTGTGAAACAAAGAGGAGAAGATCTGGGGCACACGTAGATTCAGGTTGCAACACAGAATCTCCAAAAACAAATTAGTTGGAAGACTCAGAGTTTCAATGGACTTAGAGAAACTCAACCTGTGATTTTATTTGGAATCCATGCAGCAGAAGCTGAGCTAAAAGAAGAGAATGCCCTGAATGAAGTAATTTAGTTTTCAGTTTGGTAATTAAATTATGAACTAGGACCTCTTCATAGATTGTATTTTCTTGCTAGGAGAAATCAAGCTGAATTGGAAAACTTTGCAGAAGTCTTTCTGTCAATTTGGTGCCCGTCCTGTAAACATCTGTTATTTGCAAACTTGCTGAGGGTGCACTCAATCCCACTGTCTGTGCCATTGATGAAGATACTGGAGCACTGATGAAGTCAGAGCACTGAGGGACACTACTTGTCACCTGTACAGTTATAGTTTAAAAATGGTGAAAATCTGAACAGAAACTGAGAATGTGTACACAAGACATTCAAGAAATATGTGCTTCTGTCCAGAATTAATAACTGTTTTTTGAGAAAGCATATGGGATATGGAAGTCTGTGGTATTCCTTGAACACAAGCTTCTGTGAATGACCATAGGATGCACAATTCAACAAAAACTGGGTTTGATCATCTGTTCCTCAGAAAACATAATGATTTTTTCAATAAGATAAACAAGAAAAAAATAAACCTCTAAAAAATATTGAACTAAACCCCTTGATAGCTTTCCATTGTTGAAAAAATTCTGAAGCAAATAAAAATCAAGCCATGTATATGCTTTTGTGGAAAAGGGGTGAATTAATCTTGTGTGAAACTAGTGTATGTATAACAGTTAACTAGTTACTATTAATTGCAAATTTGAAAAATATTCCTTTAAGTGAAGACGTTTTTATTATTGCATGATAAAAACAAAACCAAGGTTCTTTTATGTTAAATGTGTGAAGACATGACTACTGCTTTGCAAATGTTCATATACTGAAATCTGAAAATCACAGCTTAGTATTTATTAATAAAAAATCAGTGGTGATGTTGAATGACTAACAGTTTAACTGCACTATAAGGAGCTTTAAAATATCTTTGGTTATGCCTTATGAGGATCAGATGTTCATAGTTTAACTTGATCGTTAGAAAAAAATGGGAAACAATTCCTTTACTTTTTTTTTTTTTTTTTATTAAAATATTGGTATTGCTTCTCCATTTCAGGGAAGATACTGAAATATAATGGCAATATCATTTCATAAAGTTTTAATGCATTTTTGGCAGGTTTAAAATTGGGCATGGAACAGGACACTTGGATGATGATCTCTGAGCAAGGAGAAAGACTGTACAAAATGATGTGCAAACAAGGGAATCTCATCAAAGACAGGAAGAGGAAATTAACCACTTTTCCCAAATGCTTTCTTGGAAGGTATTACATGCATTTGACAGCATGAATTTTTACCCTATAAAAACACATTTTAAATCTTCTTTGGGATTCTGTGGAAACCACGCTTCATTTGCAATGTCTTTTAGGCCTATTTGTCTCACAGAGTTTAGCCAAAATGTAAATTGGTCTGCCTGAAATTTATGAATATATACTTGTATTGCAAAGTAGTTCTGTTAAAGAGAAAAGGCTGCAAAGGCATGATGAAAATATGAAAGTGTGTCAAGTGACTTAGTTTCTTTAAAAAAATGATTCCTGACTTTTTTATTGCATTTTGTCTCTGTAATGACTAGTTTGGAATGTAAAATTTATTTATTATTTATTCCACTTTGAAGAGTGTCTGTCTCTAAAACTGCTCCTATCCTCCTCTTGCTTGAATATCAGGAACAGAGTTACTAAGTACGGTTTATGTGTTTAAAAATTTACCTGTATTATCAGGGGGATCTTTAAAATGCCACATTATACCTACAGCTTAAGACTGAATGAAAGAGAAAGAAATAAATACCCTAAATATATGGGGAAAAAGGGCTTATCACTTATTTTATTCGACCATAAGATGTTTAAGTTATTGGAAGCAGGTAAAGAATACACTCGTGGTGAGGAGCTGTTTAAACCTACCATCAAATGCTGCTTTTCTGTGCTGTGTTCTTCTTTTGAAGAACACTCCTGCTGGCCCCTGGGTCACCCGTGACTGCGAAGGTTGCGCTACCTCGTTACACTTTTGATTTGTAACCTACACATATGCTGTAAACTTGATGTCTCTGAACTGCATCAGTTTTACTGTGATACAAGGCAGGCGTTTCCTGCACATGAAGTATATACTTGGTGTATATGCTCAGGATGTCCTGTCGGACACACCTTGGAAGCAACAAGCCTACTGTTCTGTCATACTGTGGTTTTGGTCTGTCATCATGACAAATCTGTCCTGGGCAGGTGCAGTAGGTGTGTCTGGGTTTGCCTTATATTGGTGTGTCTGGTCCATGTGGCTTTGCTAGTTTAGTAAATCCCAGAGAAAGCAGAAAGTCTTCACCATGTGCCAGGTAAACTTTATGCATGGAAAACTTCTGAGCAGAAAAAAGAAAACATCTCATGGGAAATCATACGTGTTTACATAAAAATAAAGGGGGTATGCTAATTTGAAGATCACTAGGCTTAAGAATCATTCACTGGTTGACATAGACTAGTTAGTAACACTAATAATGGAGATGGAAATGCAATAGGTCTGGTAGTATGACTTGCAAGGTTTGTTTTCTGTATCTGTTTTTATTTCAGTGAATTTGTGTCCTGGCTGTTGGAAATTGGAGAGATACACAAATCTGAAGAAGGTGTTCACCTTGGCCAAGCTTTATTAGAGAATGGCATTATCCATCATGGTAAATATAGTCAGTTTTAAATTACTTCTTTTCAAGATAATTAGTGTAATTAGAGTGGACTTAATTTCGTCTGACAAAAATATGGTCTTGTTAACGCAAGACAGCTTGTTGAATCTGCATTATATCCTTCCAGGGACCTCATGGGCCCATTGTCCATGCATAGCAGATGTACTGGGAAAGGCTTCATTGATTTAATCACATTACATCTATGCTGTTGGGATCACAACATTGAAAAGAGGGACCTAGACAAACATTGCTGTTCTCTTGTAAGCAAAAATAAATTCTGGTGGAACACATAACAGTACACTGCTTTTAAGGATTTTAACCTTTTTTAAGGCCAGGCATTTTAAGGATACATGTTCAAGTAAGAGTTGTACAAGAGAGTGAGTCACAGCTGGCTGTTGATAAATGTGCCTGCTCATCTGTTAGGTATTACAACTCAAGCTGATGGAATCCAGCCTAGAACCCAACAGTTTAATCTTTTGAATTTTAAGGCCTTCTTTTCACTACATTGTATAGTTATTAAAATTTATATTTTTATGTTGAAACTTTAAGTCAGCTCTCTGCCTTTAGCTCATTGTGGAGAGAAGTATCTCTCAAATGGTTCATTTTTTTAGAGCCAACAAAAATGTTTGACTTCTGCAGGTACTTTGCATTGGCAGCATTTTTCTCTTTCCAGAGCAGGTCCTCATCTCTGTCCCTATTACAAGATGTAGTCTAACAGGATTGTAAAAACGAATTGGAGAAACTTCCAGTTTTGAAGGCATATTTGGCATACAATAGGTACTGTCACTTAAAAAACAAATGATGAAACAGTTGTCATTTAGCTACTGTTCCATCATAGATCCAGGGTGTAAATTTAGATGGATTCATTGGTAATATACACTCTAAAACTCCATCTAGTACACTACTATATTCCATCCAGAAATGAATTTAATACTGATTAATAATGATGTTTTTAGTGTCGTTGACTGGAAAGAAAGTGGAAGAAACATAGTGCCACTTAGCTGTGTGTGTTTTAAATACATGGAGAGTTGGAGGAAAAACATTAAGGTTGTTCATCAGTGGTCATGTAGCCTTTAATTCTTCAATGTCAGTCTCCATGATTTTCCTCCACCATCATTCAAATGTCAGATGCCATTATGTTTACTACACACAGAGAATTGTTTTCAATGAAATCATTTAGTTGCCAGATTCTTCTCCTGATTTTGTAATTTACATCCTAAATGCAATGATAGACTTTCTCAATACAGAGTTGAATGTGTAGTTTCATGAGATAAAAGGGTAATTATATTAGAGCATAGAAATGTAAGCCAGACATGCTACTTTGAATAGTGGATCCAGCTGTGGTTCACTGAAAATAGCATTCTTAAAATAGAGTTGAATGAACCATCTGTTTTCACAGAGGGAGCAAGGGAGAAAGAAAGTTTGGCTGTTATTTACATTGCAAATATTATAGAGGCCTTTGTTAAAGTTTGCGTATTCACTAGGCCATCATTGTCACTGTGCTCGAGTTCATTCTAGCAATGACAGAACCATGTTGTGATGGGAACTGTTTTACCTCCTGGTGTATGAACTCTTACAAGTAGAAAAGTTATGGCTTTTCCTTCCCCCCTCTCCCCCCTCCACTTTGTATAAGGGGAAAAATCTTGTTGTGTCTTGCTATGCTGCTATTTTAAATCCACCTGGTGGAATTCTCTGATATCTGAAATGACTTATATCAGTCAGCAGGCTGAGAACTTGGTTTAGTCACTTGCTGATGATAATCAGAGATGGAAGCTTTGTGTCAAGGTAGTAAGGAGCTTTGTAGTTACAAAAATAAACTGAATATGAGATAGTTTTAAAACTAATAAGTATTTATGTGGTTGCACAGTTTCTTAGACTGATATACTGATGTGGCTTAAAATTACACTGGCAAAAAAGTAAATGAAAAGACCAGATCTGTTTTTCTTAATCTGTGCCGTATAGATATATATCCCAGCATAAATGTATACATATATATATGTATATAGATATATATCCCAGCATAAGTGTTGGAAGGGATATGCAAGCCAACTTGGGCTGACTTATTTTAGTGGTAATACACCTTTTCATCAACTTTAAGTGTTTGAAACTCAGGATGTGCCAGCTCTGTGAAGCTACTGCCTTAGTTTCTGGTGTACTCTGGTAGGTCAGGACTGCAGAGTGGTACTCAGAGGGCATAACCTGCTCTGTTCATTGTGGGCATGCAGGAAAGGAAAGGTGCTGTGTGATCCCAGTTCACTCCCAGTGCATCCCTGTAACAATAATAAACAATTTGGCACTAGGCAAAACTGTCCTGGTGGTTTTTCTCTTTTCAGTGCTTGTTGGTTATAAAAGCTCTTAATTTGTGTTAATCTAGTGGAGTATATTTTTTCTTCAACCATAAGATTTTTTTTTAATTACAGAACTAGTAGTTTTTCCCCAAGTTAAATGGTCACAATCCATTAAAATCCATTTAGATATTTACATTAGATGTTATATGTGAAAATGTGAAAAATTTGAAGTCCATACCTGATGTATCTAGAAGCAATGATACGTAAAAAGCTTAGAAATTATTTTGGATAATCACCTTAGCATGAACTATCAGTTCAGGGAAATTCGAATAGTGTCCTGGGCTTTCCTATTAGTAGATATATCAAATGCAGGCAGAGAAGTTATTTTCCTCCTGCACATGACACTGGTGAAACCACTTAATATATGAGGCTCAGTTTTTATGTCTGTGTGTCAGATGATGTGTGGAGATAATGAAGAGCTTAAAGGAGCATGAAAAATTACACAGACAGAAGGCACCTTACTCTACAAATTTATGATGCCTAACTAAGTTTTTGGAGGAGAGTTATGTATGATGGCTTAATCACTTGATGTACAATGACATGCACAGAATTACCTAACGCTGTCAGGTGTGTTACTCTGATTAATGAACACATTACAGTGCCCTTCTTTATCAATTGATGACATGTAAATTTAGTTTCAAAATTAAAGCTTACAGCTGCAAGCAAAACTATAATTAATAAAAAAAAGTTATCCTAGGATGGTGCTAGTGGCTAATGCTGTCCTCAGCCATCAAATGGATCACCTTTTTTCAGAAAGACTTGCAGTAGTACTGCTTCTAGGAGAAACTTTGTATCCTGTGATATGACTGTTTTGACAAAACACTTGAAGTTTTGAGGTTTGCTGCTGGAATCCAGTGAAACAGTTGAAATCCACTTGCTAAGATTCTTTTTCATGGGTCTTTGGGGAAATAGACTATCAAAATCTTTGTAATGATTGCTGGTCTCTTGCAACTAGAATCTCTGCCTGTCTATATATAGGGGAAGACATTCCCTTTTTTCCCCAGTTCAGGACTGGTCAAATGTGTTGAGAAGGATTCATATCTTTAGTTAATCATTTGAGATTGGTCTCAGCAAGAATGAGGACAGAAAATAATGTGTAAGAATAATATGAATAGTTGCAAAAGAATTCTAATTTGGATATTTGGTTCATAAACTTTGCAAAAGCTCTGAGGACTAGAAAGATTTGAGTGCCTAAATTTCATGCAGTTCCCTGTATGTATGTCTTCCTTATTCTTTGCCCTCTGACTTGAAATTGTTTTTTATTTTACTACTTAAATGTTCTAAGAAATAATGTCACCAGTGACGTAAAGGAACTTGGGCAGATGATCTAATTGGGCTTCCCGCCCTTCCTGTCTGAAATCTTACCTGTTGCTGTGTAATGGGCTGTTCTTAGAAGGAATGATGCTGATGCTGACCTTCTTCTCTTGTTGATTTCTTCAGAGAATAATCAAACAATACTCCTTTTTTTTTTTTTTAAATTTAGTTACAGATAAGCACCAATTCAAACCTGAACACATGCTATATAGATTCCGATATGATGATGGAACATACTACCCAAGAAATGAGATGCAGGATGTGATCTCTAAGGTACAGAAGGAAATGGTTGCTGTTATTAGGAACAACATGTCAGAAATGGAGGCTCTGCTTGAAAAATAATGTAAAATATTATACTGGAATAAACAACATCCTCTCAGAGTTGCCAGTCTCAATGTGAATCAAAATCAGTCTTCTATTTTTAAGATTTTGGCTTCTTGTTATACATTTTAAATAAAAAATGAAAGATTAATATTATTTAGTTATTGTTATTATTCAGAGGTTTCATATGAAGGATGCATTGCCTAGGTTTGTGGCAGATTCTGAAGCTGATGTTTTCAGTCTGTTATATTTTTCAGTCCATTTTCATAGATACGAAGCTATATGTAAGGAACTGATTTTAAATTTCTCTTATAACTGAATGTCTTTTATTAGTGCCTTAACAAGGCAGTAAATCTATTGTCATGGAGATGTTTAAACACACATAGGTAGTATTATACATCTTTGCTGCTGAATATAATGAAAATATTGATCAAAGTTGCCTTTAAACTCATTAATATTCAAATTTTTCATGATTTGAGTCAGTCAAAAATGTCTGCATTCAGGTATTACGTTACAGTGTCATTCACTTTTTTGCTGGCACTTAATAAAGTAAGATGCATCTAGAGGAATCTTCAGTTCTGAAGTACCAGGCAGACGAAAGTACAGTGGAGTCTAATTTGACACAAATTTTAATTGTTATACACTGTTCTTCTTGCATTTTGTGAACATAATTGGTTTTTTGGTAGTTCACTAAGTAATACGAATGTGTTTTCCTTTTATAAATGCAATTTTCTGATGGCAGTTTCTTAAACTACTCCAAATGTTTTATGTTTTGGTTTTTAAATGAAAATATTTCTAATTTTTGAATATTTTTGCTTTTTTAAAATGGATAAGTTATAATTTAAATTTCTAAAAGTATTGATCCATATAATAAAATACAGTATTTACTGTAATTACTCAGTTGTGTGTAGATTAACAACCAATATTTAGGACAACCCTAGTGCATGGAGACATTGCCTTATTCTTTGTGTACTTTTCTGTACTTTTTAATTATTTCAGACCTTCAGAATTTTTAGTGCTACTTTAGAGCTAATCCTTTTTGCATGTGTCTCAGTGAAGCTTAGATTAGACTGGATGTGTTTTCTTTCTTATAATTTATTCACCAATGTTGTTATCTGGAGACATTACATTTTGGCACATGAAAATACATAAAAACTTGAACTGACTCTTTATGTAAATGAAATGCATTTACAACATATAGGCTTCCTTACTGTGCCCATGCCTCTTATGTACTGTGTGATGTGAACATGGGTTAACACCACCTCTTTCTCTTTAACAGGGTGTACGACTGTACTGTCGCCTTCACAGTCTGTTTACCCCAGTAATTAGGTGAGTCCAATTGGGAAATCCTTAGAGAGTCATTTGGAAGTAGTATATAATATAAAGATTCTGCGTTTGAATGTGGGAGCCTAACCTGTCCCTTCAAGATTGGTCTTTTGAGAGAACTTAATTAAGATTTAAGGGCTATCAAGACAAAAAGTATAACTGAATCCTTAAGTGACTACCAACTCTGCTCAATATGACTTTTTTAACAGACTTCTAGAGCCTTCTAGGTCCTGATGGATATGCTTATATGCTTATTGTATATGTTACTACACTCCTTCACTTACACTCCATTACCTTATCTGGGGAGTCCCAGATGTAACAACACACCTGCCTTTATACTGCAGTGACATTGTCACCCAAGTAAGATGTGGTTAGCCTCCACCTTTCTGTTTACATTGAAAAGTTTAATTTTCTTTTTTTCCTCCAGAGGAAACTTCTGAACCATTATAAAATGCTCAATTCATGCTTGCACTAACTTGTTTACAAAATACAGGTATTTTTTTGTTTCTTTTGAGTTTTTATTTGTTTGTTTTTTTTTAAATTGTTTTGTATTGTTTTGAACAGGGATAAAGATTATCATTTGAGAACCTACAAATCTGTGGTTATGGCTAACAAATTCATAGATTGGTTGATTGCACAGGTAAGTATACACCTTTGGATTTATGTATATTGTGCATTGAAATTCTAATTTGAAAGCTAGCGATTTATCAAGCAGAATAACATGCAAACATTTTGTGTAGGGGTTATTAGAACAGTATGTGTAAGTGTAATCCTCTTACACTGGTGAAGTAACACAAATCAGCTGTCAGCATCCATGCTGGTAATTCTTTTTGTGCTTATCTTCTTTATGTTCAATTGAACTTGAAATATTTTAATGACACTTAGCTTTATGATTCAGCATGTAACACTGTTCATGGCTTACAATGAAAGAAATAGGCTCTGAATAACTCTAAATGAGTAACTAGATGGACAAAAGTCAGTGCCAATTTGCTGTCAGCAGCTCTGTTTTATTTTAAATGAACTAAAAGCAAGAACAGGGTATCCTGTTCACTCTGTCAACATGCACTTGTTTCATAAAATAAAATTTTAAAACTTTGATACTTTTAGATTCTATTGCCTTCAATTTTTATGGAGTATGCAGTGTTACTTAAGTGTTTACCTATTTATTTCAAAGTGTAAAGAATTAGAGCACATAAAGGTCTCTTCCAACCCAAACTATTCTCTGATTGTATGATAAACCTGTATATACTGTTTTATATATGTATGCTAGAAATGGGTATATAAAGGTGTTGGTGATAAATATAATCTACAGCAGTTGCCATCCCTGTGAGATTATGCCATTGTGCACAGATTCCATTTTGCTGCTATATTAAAATATATTAAAAAAATTATTCTATGGTTTTACAGGGGGATTGCCGGACGAGGGAGGAAGCTATGATATTTGGTGTAGCTCTTTGTGACAATGGGTTTATGCATCATGGTAAGTAAATTCTGTAGAAGCTGTGCTTACTTTCTTTTTAATGTTATCTACATAGTTGGAAGGAAATGCAGGTGCTGATAAAGATATTACAGCACAGATGAAAAATTCTTCTATTCTATCACTGAAGAGGCCTGTGCCACAGTCATCAGGAAAAAGATTAGCTATTGTATACTTCAAAAATTATATCCAATTTTATGTCATCTCTTGAGGAATTCATATTCTAAAGGATTTACCTGTAGCAGTTCTATTAGTCACTTGGCAAGTAATTTCTTAAGGGTAATACATGTTTGCACAGATGAAACAATAAAAAGTTAGGATAAATATAAGAAAGAAGTGTGACATTTTGGGGGAAAGAATAAAGTATAGAGGAGCATGACTTTAAAAAAGTGAAGTGGTGATAATAGGACAAAGTGGACTGGAGGAAAATGAGAAAATCATAAGGATAGCAGTGAACAAAGAAGGGGGAGGAGAGCAGAGATGTGTGCAGTACCAAAAATGAGGTGAACAAGGTCCCATTTAATACCCTCAAAGGCAAGATTTCAGTGAAAGGATCAAAGTAGTAGGTCATTTACTGAAATGAAAAGAAAAAAGAATTATAGAAGGAATTATGTTTTTATCAGCCTGTTTAGAGAAGGAGGGAAAATTAACATCCGCTCTGGTATTTTTCAGTCTTTTTCCTTTGACTTTTAAACATATCAGCTGCATCCATCTGCTGTTCTGGTTGCTTCCTCATCCCCACCAAACCTATTTCTGAGACTGAACCTGGCACACTTCACCATCTGGAGAGTGCCAGAACTTGGTGGAGAGCATCTTCAGCAGCTGCCTAGCAGAACTCTTCAAAATCATATTTTAAAATCTCTTTTAGGAAGAAACCTCGCACTTTGCATTTTTACTAAAGGGATTTCAAGCTAATAGCCTTTCTAAACATGGTGGAATCCAGATGTTTTGTTGAAAAATGAGATTAGAGATACCTATCTGTAATAGTTCCAAATAACAATTGCTGAGTATGTTAAACGATTTCCCTGGATTCACACAAACGCACAAAAATAGTTTGCTAGCATTCAGTATGGGTATACATGCTCAGTATTTTATGGCTTATGAAAGACATGATATTCAGCAGTTCAAAATTAAAAAAGGGTTAATATGTGTGGTTTTCTATCACACAGTCTTAGAGAAAAGTGAATTTAAAGATGAACCACTGCTGTTCCGTTTTTATGCGGATGAAGAAATGGAAGGATCAAATATGAAGCACAGACTCATGAAACATGATCTGAAAGTAGTGGAAAATGTCATAGCCAAGTCATTACTGGTGAGTGAAACCCAATGATTCTATGCTTTGATGAGTAAAAAAAATTGGTCATAGTGACAATAAATTAGGGCTGCTTATTTAATGAGGATATACTTCAGCTTTTCTTAATGGCTTTCTGAACAATATTTTAAACAATTTTATTTTTCAGATTACATCTAATGAAGGCACCTATGGTTTTGGTTTAGAAGATAAAAATAAAGTGCCGATTATTAAAGTGGTGGAGAAAGGATCAAATGCTGAGGTATCGAGTATTATAAATTATCTTCCCTGTTTTATTTACTTGATCACAGATGTATGCTTTGTGCATCAGGTAGGAAAGTCTATAGCAGCAGAAGGTAACTGTGACAACTTTCCAAGAAGGCTGTGCTTATGAATCTTATTCCCTTTTTTTTTTTTTTTTTTGTGTTTTTTTTAGTTGATTGGTTGGTTGGTTGGTTGGTTTTGGTTTTGATTTGTTCTTTGGTTTGTTTATTTTTTGTTTAACACGTTGCTCTGACCATGAACACCTATTTTCTGCTCAGCTAAATTGTCACATTGAGTGATATAAAATTTATAATTTTATTTTTATGCATTTTATAATATTCCAGTGATGACATTAATCCGGAGTGGAATAAACAGTTCTGGTAGAATGTGAAATGAGTATAGAGCTAGTCTGTGAGTTGCAGTTGATGTGTTTCATAGAAAAAGATATATCAAGCTTTATATAAAGCCTAGAATTTGAGAATCTAAATGAATATATTGCAGTCTTCCTCTTTGTTGCTATTGCTTTAGATGCTCTTTGGGTAGATTCATATTCTACTGAACTGCACAGGAGTCTCTAGATATGTAAAGAACGAGTCTCTTGCATGAGAGAAAAAATTTGATGGAATAGAAATTTAAATTATAAATAGACACAGCAAATCAATAATATAATAAAACCACAGAGCTATGTAGGGTGATTTCTAGCAGTCAGATTCTGCCATGATCTCAGATAGCGCCAAGGCCCTGAGCCACTCAACTGGTTGTGGTTCCTTTCTTGTTACACCAAAGTTTAAAAACTGTTCTGTTTTGGAACTTAACAAATATTCACTAAAATTTTGATTAGGTCTGTCTTTATGAAAAGAAGTTTTAGTTCCTTTGGAAAATGATGGATGAACAAATTAAGTACTGTCATAAAATAAATGGCTCAATCAAAGCTGTTGTGTTAATTAGTAAAAGTATTAACTAGTATTGTAATACTGTCATAAAATCTTGATTAAGCCTTGTATTTAGATCTCTTCACAAGGAGTGTTTACTGTACCCTTCACATCAATTTTACTGGTTTTAGAAGCGTTTTGTGGTATAAGTCCTTTGTGTATAGAACATGAAGAAGTCATAAAGAATGTAAAGTGAATGTGCATGTCATTATTCCTACTAGGGTTGCATGCCAGCAGAAGAAAACATAATGTTAGTGGTTATAAACTGTTTTTGTTTCCTAGATGGCAGGCTTGGAAGTTGGGAAGAAAATCTTTGCCATTAATGGTGACTTGGTTTTTCTGAGACCCTTCAGTGAAGTGGATTGCTTCCTGAGAGCCTGTTTAAACAGCAGAAAGCCCCTGCGGGTTCTTGTGAGCACTAAACCACGGGAGTAAGTTGTCATTCCTTTGGGGAAATTTTACAAACAAAATTGAAGTGAATTTTAAAAGACCAGTGGAACTTTGGAGAGAATTATTGTGAAGTTATTTGAAATGCTGTATCTGAACTAACTTTGTAAAGACAAGGAATTTGATCTGCTCACATTTTGTTGCATTAGATTTGTGATTCAGCAAAAGCAAAAGACGAGTACTTTAGATCTTCAGCTCTGTCACTTTAAATACATGCAGGAATTGCAAATGCAAATGAAGTGTCCTTGACTGTATAGACAGGTTTGATCACTTATCTCTCACTGTGTGTATTAAATAAGTTCCTCTGTCTGAGGATTAATGGCTGATTTGGCATAGTCAGACTGTGGTCTAATGGGTCCCTTCAGCGTGTGTGCTAGTTGTGTAAACAGCAGGAGCAAGTAAACACCTCCTCATCTTTACATAACAGATGCATTTCTGTACACAGGTTTGACCATTCCTACCTAAATGCAAGATTTGTTATGTAAAAGAAATACGAAGTGAGGCCTAACATGTGGGTTCAGCAAATATGTATATTAATAAAATTAATGCAGTTGTTGCTAGTTTATACGTAACAAAGAAGGAGGAGACCTAAGAAACACTGGTCAGGAGTAATTTTGATCAAAATTGGCAAAGAGGAGCCGTGCTCTGTCACCAGGTAGCATATACAGTGCCTCCCTTTGGTTCAGTGGTAGAATGGAGATGTCCCTCTCCTGTTAATAAGCAATGCTGTCTTGAGAAGTTAAACTGAGCCCAGAAAGGGGAAAAGAGCAAAAAAATATGGCATAAAGATGCTCATCTGGACTGATAGTCCAGCACCACCACCCCACCCCCTCCCCCAGCCAAACAAAAATCACAGTAAAAAAGTCCCCCAAACAAGTTGACCATAGTGTTGTAGCAAGAATAAAAGACATATCTTGGCCTTTCTTTGGTGTAGATCTTGGTTTAATTTCTGACAGAACTTGTGGGTGAATTTCAAGGTTGACAGAATTGATCAAATGAACGAGGAGCTCGCAGGAGTTGAAGAATCTGTTTCTCAGTGCTGCCTGCTGTTTGCCAGTAGCTGCTGCTAGCACAACTGTTTTGACAGAAGAGACAGTTCTCTCCTAAATTGTTAGCCTAAACTGCCAGTGAGGGTCTTTCATAGTTCATTATCATGTTCACAAAGCAGTTTCAGAATGCATATCAGTTGTATCAACATTAGTTAATATGTAAGTACATTAAATGGTGCTATACTTACAAATATATTTCAAATGAAAATTTATTAATCTCAATAATATTCTAATATTTTAAAGCAATTTTAGACTTCCGTGAGTTTTGGATCTACTCTGATGATAATCATCTCCAAATGCTTGACATTGTGTATACTAGGAAAAAAAAAAAGAAATGCAAGAAATGGTGCGATTATAGTAGTCAAAGCTGCCTGTAAATCAAGTTTGTTACAGTCCAAATCAATTTGAATCTGTTTACTTTTGCAACTGCAAATGGAGCTCGGGGCAAAGACCTCTGAAATAATAATGGAACTGGCTCTGGAAGGAAAAGCTGTGAAGTTAAATCAGTGCACTGTTATGCCTGACCCTGCTAGCTCTGATAAGGGCTAATGCAGCTGTGTTGCTTTTTCTAGATCCTGAGCTGATACCATGTGGGTAAGCTAGCTTACTTTGAGTGAGCTCAGGGCTTAATTTTAAGGAGTAGATGTGAATTTTGCTTCTCAGAACTGTGTTTTTCAGTAGGTTTAGACCAAGCAAGAGTGTAGCATGATGTGCTTACAAGTCATATGAACAGCAGTAGATGATTTTTGCTTTACAAATCTTAGTACTTTCCATAGCTGCTCAGAAAAACTGCAATAAAACATTTTTCCCAGAAAACTTACTGAGTAGACACTTAAAAGTTAACAAATTACAATATGGGTTTTAGGCTCTTCTGCAGCTCATCTGACCAGACCTGCCATGCTCTGTGATCCCCAGGCTCTGGCCTCTTGGTTGAGAGACTGACTGCCTTCCTGGGGCTTTCAGTGTTGCTGTGCTGTGGCAACTTACCCAAATGCCAATCCCTTTGGGAGGAATTTTAAAGCTGTAGTGGTGTTTTGGTTGTAATCGGTATATCAAATTTCCCTGTGGCATAGATATTATTTGCTATCTCAGCATTCTCTTTTTTCTGATATCAGTGGTGAACAGTATCTGGAATATGAATGCTGCAGAATCTGAAACTGTAAATTGAATAAAAATGTGACGTCGTACACCCTTGTAATCTGCTTGTAGCTGTCTACTTTTATCTTGAGTAACAGTATGCTACCTTTTGCTGCATTCATATTCAGTCTTTCCTTGTATCAGGACAGTGAAGATTCCTGACTCTGCAGATGGGCTTGGATTCCAAATCCGGGGCTTTGGCCCATCAGTTGTCCATGCTGTTGGGAGAGGTAAGCTGTAAGAGCTGCCAGTGTTACTGGTAAATACGCATTTCACATCTAAATGGCTTGGTTGAGATAAATCAAAATTAGGTCTACTGATCCAGCTTAGATGTTTTCCACCCAAAGTAACGAAACCCAAATATGATTATTTTGTGTTCTTATACTCTGTAAACTTTGGATAGATCTTCCAACTTCTTTTTCGGTATGTACTTATACTGGTGTATGAAAGTTAAGTCAAAGCTGTGCATTCTTTACAGATTAAGGAATACCTGATGAATTTGAAATCACCTTCTCCAATGCCTGGTTGTTGGGAACCAGTCACTTCCTAAGCACCACTTTCTTTGGTGGCCATTTGGTTCTGCAGTGTTCTGAAAATGCACTTTTCAAAAATCTTTTCAAGACTGCTAGTGACCTAGTCTGTCTTAGTAATTGCGGATGTTTCACGTAAATACTATCTTGTCCGTTTATGAATGTGATTGTCAAATGCTTGCAGTTCCTAACTCAATATGTTTTGAATGGTGTAACACATTTTTGACTTGTGATAAAAGAAGTTGAAGCGTTCTCTGTTGCTGTCTCATTTGTTAATGCTAAAGCAAACTAACTGTATTTTCAGCTATTGTGGGAGAGTTGTGTCCTTTTACCTCCTCCTTCCTTTTAACTGAGGAATTTAAAGTGAACCCATCTGCAAAACAGCCAGATTTGAACAGAGCTTGATGACTTTTTTCTAGGCTGTGGTGCCAGAAATTAGATTTTCAAGAGAAAGACTAATGGACTACAGACTGTTGAGCTGATGTGATAATTATTTCTGCACCTGGATCTCAATTCAACTGCCTGTCCTTATTCATTAAGCACATATTTTATTCCACTCAGCCTCAACAATATCCAAGTGCTTGCTTGTGTGGTTTGCTAAATCTGAAAAATTTTAAGCATGTGCTTAAAAACTTTGGTGAATTGGGATCTTGGGGTATTTTGAAGAGATTTTTTTTTTTTTTTGAGAAAGATATTTAATAAGGCCTATATTGATATTTATTTTTACGGTTTTTGGGGGGGAAGGGGAGATTGCAATAGCTGGTAATGGTTTCATTTCCAACAACTTTCTTTTTTATTAGATTTAAAATGCGGGTATCATCTAATAGTGATAGTTCCTAAAACGAGGGAAATTCAGGTATATTCTGGAAGTATTTCTTTGTCAAATAGAGCCCAACTGACAAGTCATGAAGTAGTGACAAACTTTTCCATTTGTCAGTTCTTCAAATTTGGTCTTGCCCTTTCTTTCATAGCAGGTAACTTCTGCACCTCAGACTGGCAGGCTCTAGGCAATAGATTTTTACTGTCTTGCACCTCTGTGGTAGCATCAAAAGAGACATAAGGGGGCAAATGTTCAGGTGTCTGGAACTAAGGTCATACTCCATCAGGCTGTCCTTTCAGGTGTGGGTTTGAGTCACACTGAAAAAGACCAAGAGACAGCTGCTGTTTTTGTAGTACTTATTCAGTGGCTAGAAGATTTTCCCAGGGTGGTTATTCCATTGTGAAAATAAATCACCAAACCACATATTTTATGCTGCTTTAAGAGAATGTTTTGTCTTGGTGTCGTGGTGTCCCATCCCCTTCTCAATAATTAAATTTGAGATATCCTACTTTATTATCTTTGTGTTTTGACTTAAAGCTCCAAATCACTCTGCAATAATTTTGTTGGTAGGAAAGATGAAAATAAGAACAATATCCTTGGAAATGTCTTTCAATTTGGATATTTAACTTAATGTTTTACGTGAAAATCTAATATGGTCTGATACTTCTTTATGAATTGTCAGAAAGCTTCTGTTTTGTATGTAAAATTTAAACAACTCGTAAGTTTGGTTCATGTAAAAGAATTCAGAATAAAAGTAATCTAAATTGTAGTTAGTGACTTTCAAGCTAGAACATTTTATCCTTTTAAAGTCCTTTTCTTTAAGACAAATTTTAATATTTTCATATTACTTATCAACGTTGGTTGTTTATAAAACAGGCTTTAGAAAATTGTCTGGTCTCTTTTCATGGAATCATCTGCTGGCACACTCCATTTTCTTGGAGTCCAGCTGACTACAGAAGCACTATGTAGTTGGAGAAGCATGTAAGAATCGGTGAGAGCAGGTCTTGATAAAAAAAGAAAAGAGGCTTTTTGGACTGTAAACTTTAAAGGAGATGTTTAAGCAAAGAAGTTTGTTAACTATGTGTATTTTTCTTAATAGGAACAGTGGCAGCTGCGGCAGGCCTCCATCCTGGCCAGTGCATAATCAAAGTGAATGGAATTAATGTCAGCAAAGAGACTCATGCAAGTGTCATTGCTCATGTCACAGCGTGCAGGAAGTACAGGCGGCCAATGCAGGTACATCTCACCCTTGCATGTTTTCTTCTAAGTTTCTTTTTTTTGGTCAAAGTAAACAGTGTGGTGTTTTATCACTGTCCACATATCTGTTGTGTTTGAGTGGGGTGAGGGGAAAGGAGTGGTGAATAAAACTGAAGGGAAGCCAGTTGAAATATAAAAGCGGAAGATTGCTCAATGTATTGCTGATGTTCAAGGTCTGTTTAATTTCTGCACTGAAAGAAATCTAATCTTATAGATAATTTTTATATGGTATTTTTAAAGGATTATTTCAAGTATTTCTGCAGTCCTATGCAGAAAACCTTATGAGATACATTCTTATCTTGATGGAGAGGAATCACACAGCTTGCTGCTTGCTCAGCAGCAGGAGAATGAAATGCAAAATGCTGATCTTATTCCAGAATTTTGTAACACTTCGGCACATACGCCATCTATAAAGGTCTGATTTCCCATTGCATTCTGATCTTGGGAATAAACATACATTCAAGAACTCAGAAGTTCCTTTTTTTTTTTTTTTAATATAAGTGTGCAAATTTTATCTTTTTCATATTAGTTTAAGAGAAAATCTCAGCCTTCCAAGACACAAATTTAAGGAAGAGAAACAAAACCAGCTGGATTCTAGAATGTAGTTTTTCCAAGTCCCTGCAAATTTTTCATAAACTGTCAACTAATATTGTTAATTAACTTCACACAGACTTCCAATATGTATTTACTGAGGAGAAAAATCCAATTAAAATCAAGAGTGAAATCCTTTTCCCATGCCTACTGAATAGATATAAGAATTATATAGTTAGAACTGCATCATACAAATGCAGTCTTTATGAAAATGTTGTCTGGATGTTTGTGTTTAAATGCTAATATAGAATTGAAGTTGTTATACAGCATATCAAGATCAAGTTCACCTATTCTTTAAAGAAAGATGCACTCTAGTAAGGAGGATATTTTGTGCACTGATAGTAAAAGTGGCTGGAATAAAAGAGAAATTCTTTATAGCAGTTGTGTTCTCTCTATGTAACTGTAGACTTCCTTTGCATATTAGTGACATGAAAAGAGGATTGATTAATGTTGGCTGGTGTGAATGCCCTGACATGAAGAATTACTTTGGTTTTTTTAATCCACTTGTATAATAACTTGGAATTTTTCCTATACAGAGTATTTATTTCAATCTTAAAAAGTATCTGATCACAATTCAGCAGATCACAGATAACTGAAAATCTCCAGACTGACAAGAAAAGCTTAAGTCAGGACCTAGCGCTATCAAAAACTATTGGTGAACTGTCTAGACTGCAATAAATGGTAGTATTTCCACTGGTGCCAAGACAGATAAAATTTCATTTCCTTTTCAGAAATTTAGAGTTCTTCTTTAATTATTTGGAAGATGATTATGGCATTCTCCTATTTTTTAAGTACAGTGCATTAGCCTATCATTTAATTAACACAAAGATTGCAGTCTCTCCTGAGGTTGGCAATTGCATAATTGAAAATGGGATCTTTTGCTGTTTCTTGTATCTTCTACTTCTCAGGGTGAGGAGTCTTCCTTCTTGCCTGAAGCATAAAGTTTCATTTCAGATTCATGCTGTGTGAATAACTGTGTAACTTCTGTTGAACAATGTTTGTCTTCTTTCTGTCTCATCTGGATAAAGAAAACTGAAAGCAGATTTTACTTCTTGGAAATAAAATTTCCTTGCAGTGATATTAACCATGATTTATGCTTAGTTTGTTCCTCTGTAATGCTTTTGAAGAACATTGCTCCAAGTCATAATGCATTAGATCATGTGAATTTTTGAAAGAAGGACTTCCAGTTTAAGTAGTGTAGTATTTCCTATTAGAGATGCCATCCTATTAGATGGCATGGCCATCTCTAATATGCTGCCAAGCAAACCTGTAAGAATCATAAATAAGCGGCAAGCTTTCAGGGGTAACTGCAAAGAAGTGTGGGCTTCAGAGGTGTTCCTGTTGATCAGCTTCTGCAAAGGATCTTCCAATAGTCAACAGAGTACTCTGAAATTTAAGCTTTATATATAAAAGCTTTAATATATAAGCTTTAATATATAAAATATTTCAGTGCCATTGAGTGAAAAGCAAGGCATAAATGAATCTAGGAAACCTAGAGAGAAACAGTACCTTAATCATACAAAAATTTAGTTGTCTATGATTAATTGGATAAAGATAGCTGAATGTTGTATATTAGCAAAGGGTTGCATGTGTTTGAAACTTTTCATGAAGATTTTTAACATTCAGCCTAAAGTTTTGCCATCCTTGCTTAACTTCGAATTCTTCTACGAACTTCTTTTTGAAGTCTCTGAACTCAGCTTTGTCATAATCATGTCATTTATTCTACTGTAGCTGTTGGAGAGGGAGTGATTAACTGTCTGTCAAGCTTTCTTTTGAAATCTAAGGGACAAAGAAGAGTAGCCTGGAGATGCCATACTTGATAGGCCCTTCCACGAGGGTGGGATGGACATGTGACTGAGTAAGAGACTGGGGAGAACAGAATGTAAGGCATACACGTGGCTTCTTCATACGTTGTATGAGCCATGTAAGCCACGATTCCTGCGCTCACGTGTCACTCAGCCACATGAGGTGGTGGATTTCTGGAGCCTGTGATTCTGTGTTTTTTTGGTGGGTTTGCTAATCTGGGGGAAAAATAAAATATATCTAGGAAAATAAGGCAATTAAAGGCAATTAAAAGTAGTGAAGGCTGTAGTGTACATTTTTTGTGCCAGTGAAACGTGGGAAATAAAAGAACTGGAAATACTCCATCATTGGTTGATATTCCGTAATATTTTCCAGCAGATTCATGGATGTACAGCAGATTTAGCAGGGCAAAAAATTGGTTCTCCTAATTTTTTTATTCAAAATTTCTTGTCTTACATATTTTTCAGTCTGCTATTTGATTTGAAATGTCTTAAATTATTTTTGTCAGAGACACGAAACTGATGGATGTCATGCTGTCACAAATTTCATAGTGTCTTATGACAGTAGACTCTGAAATTAAAAATAACATGCCAAAATTCTGCGGATGGTGTTATACAATGCCAAAATTCTCTGTAATTTTTAATTTTGTTTTTTTTAACTTAGACCTCAGAAGGCAGTAAAGCTGATAATAATCGGGGAATTAAAGCAGCTGTTTCACGCTGAAATAGTTGCTATCAATTGCACTTGCAAAGCTTTTCCTAGCTGTCTTTTTTTTGTTGTTATTTTTAGCAAGATTCTATACAGTGGGTTTACAACAGCATTGAAAGTGCACAGGAGGATCTTCAGAAAACAAACACTAAACCCTCTGGAGATGATGGAGGTGATGCCTTTGACTGCAAAGTGGAAGGTATGTGATGCTTGTTTGTTTTTGTTGTAGCTCAGAATGTTGGTGTGGTAGCAAGGAAAATGTAGGCAGTGGGTTTGTTTCCAGAGAAGTAATTTTGTGCAGACTGTAAGATGTGTTTTGGATAAGGATTTCCTTTCTTATGTATCCTAAACACGTAAATTTAACATGATGTTCTCTGAAAATTATTATCTTTCCCATTTAGAGAAAAAGCTTCTGTGAACACTATGGGGAAAATCTGTTCCATTTTCATTTGTAAAATGCATAATCCTAGGAATTACCTGATTTGTTTTCACCACTAGTAATCATTTATGGCAATATAGTCATTACTGCATGAGAAATAACAAAACAGCTATCCTTCAGATTGTTTTCAGGCAATTAACATTTAGATAAAATTGCATTCTTATGCATCTTGGTAATTAAAGAGACAGTTAATATGTGAACTCTATTATGTTCTCTGCATAAATGAAGATTGTGGTTTCATTTCTGAATATTTACACTTTTCATGGTAATTTTCTTCTACTTTATTTAGAAATTCTCAATTTTCCTTTTTTGGGGGCTTTTTTAATGTCTCTGGATTATAAATGAAATTGAATTAGTCCCCTTCAATAATTGTTCGTAAAGAGAGACTCCAGCCTGTTTTGCAGTCTAGTATTACAGCACCTATAAACCTACTGATGTTCCGGTTTTGAAATCATTTGCTGGTAGCCAGGTGTTTTGATGAATTTTTTCAAATAGAATGATCAGAACGTACCTGTTTCTAGAATGTTTTCCAGTGTCCATTTTAGTTTATTTAGTGACTAGCACTTGTCAAGTGATTTGTGTTTCTTTGTTTATTCTAGAGGTAATTGACAAATTTAACACTATGGCAATAATTGATGGGAAGAAAGATCATGTCAGTCTGACTGTTGACAATGTTCACTTGGAGTATGGAGTGGTTTATGAGTATGACAGCACAGCTGGAATAAAGTGCCATGTCTTGGAAAAAATGATTGAACCAAAGGGATTTTTTAGCTTGACTGCAAAGGTATGAAGCAACTGTTTGTTTGTTTGTTAATTTTTGCTATGCTTAGTACCAATGGAGCAAAATGTGTCTTTTTTTTATTATTAGGATTATGTGTATTTCATGTAATACCTTATTATTGGTCACCTTAATATCTCTGACATTTTGAAGGGAGTTACTTTTTACACCAACATCGTGAGATTTGCTAAAGCTGGTCTAGTCAATGATTCAGATCAATGACCTGAAATTCTTGTAGTTGCAATTTCATATAAAATGTTTATGGTGTTATTTTTTAACTGCTTAAGAAATATTTTCCCCTTCTTATATATGAAGTAGTTAAGTAATGAGGTACTTCCAGCACACTGATTCATTAAATAGTGCAGTGTCATCCCCTTTAGTGTTTAGGCTGGCTATTTAAATACTTCAAATTTATTACAAATAATAAGGAGAAATAATGTGGCAATTCTAGGGTGATATTAAGTTTGTATCAAGTGATAGTGATCTAAGTGACTACAAAAGGTTCATTGGTAGAAAAATCAGGTCTCTTAACTCAAAAGACAATAGCAACAATTTTAGTGGTACTTATACCATATAACTTTGCTAATCGTTTGAAATCCTCTAAAAATAAACTTCTCTGTGTGTTCAGTGTGGTCTTATGCTTCTCTCCATATGCATCTTTTTTTGCTGTGTATTTATTGTTGCTTTGCATTTTTAAACAACTGTATTCTGCATCGTATGGAATAGGGGAGTGAATTAATTCTGGACTGCTTTCCTGTGCAAATCTGTGTTAACTCTTAAGATGAGAAACTATCCAATGTTGTGCTGCAGAATGCAACTGTTCGAAAGTACAGCTGTGAAAAAACTCCACTTAAAGTATTTAAATTGGTATTATTAATTAAACCTGACATAAAGGAAGCTTAAAAGTGTGACCAAAGTGACTAGAGTGTTTTAATACTATAACTAAACATGATAACAGAAGAGTTAAAGGCTTTCCTTAATTTACCTGATGGGGACCTGAGAAAAAAATTCTCTCAGGAACTAGTCATTTATAATCTCTGACTTCTTGAAAACCTCAGATTTTGCACTCCAAAATTTCTGTATGTTATTTTTTTTTCTATTGTGAAGCTTATAAATCATATCTTTTGTCTTTGATGGTGAATAGTATAGCAATGAGCTGTAGCAGAATTGAACAATAGACAGGGCACATGGTGTGACTCTTGGGAATAGTCCTGTGCAGGGCCAGGAGTTGGACTTGATGATCCTTGTGGATCCCTTCCAACTCGGCATATTCTGTGATAAATCCCATGATGGATTAGTAGTGTATGTGTTGTTTGGTTGGTTTTCTTTAAGCATCTCTAAAATGTTGTGAGCCTTTTCTTATTTACGCGCCTTACCTCAATTTGGATTTTGTGTCCTGTCGTTAACAAGTTATTTTGGGTGTGTTTTTTGAACACATCTTCAGAGTTGGACACAACCAGCAATAGGCACCTTCCAAGTTCCATAGCCCAGTGAATTTCAATGCCTGAAATGCAACTCTGACTTAATAAAAAAGAACTATATACTACCCTCATCTCTTCAACATGCCTTTTGTTTAATTTTCTCTCACCATCATTTGCTGATGCAATTTCAATCATAGCAAGACTTCAGTCTTTGCTAGGCAGAACAGCTCATTCTGTGCCTTATTTCCTGGTTTTGTGTGCAGAATAAATGAGGGGATAACACTCAAGTTTTCTTGTATGCTTTTTCAATGTACTAGGATTGCTTATCCTGCCAGACTGAAGCTTTGCTACAAGGAAAGAATTAATTAGCTTTACATAATATGTGCTGATCAAGTAAATACAGCAGATAATGTATTTCAGAGGAGCCATAGTAGTTACATTAGGAGGAAATTAGTAGCAAATCCATTATCAGACAATGTCATGAGAAGCCAAATAGAAGTACTTATGGGTATAACTTTGCAGGATTTAAAGAAACCTCTTTGCTTCCCAAGTTTAATTTATTGTTCTTATGCACCATTGCCTGTAATGTTAAAAGGCTTATCAGCTTTAATTTTAAGAGATGATTAGTAAGGGATTAAGTAAGGGAAATTTTAGTCGACTTAATTTCTTAATGTACTGCTTTTGTTTTTATTATTGTAGATTCTTGAAGCACTGGCAAAAAGTGATGAACATTTTGTGCAGAATTGCAATAGCCTCAATTCCTTAAATGAAGTGATCCCCACCGAGCTTCAAAGTAAATTCAGTGTCATTTGCAGTGAGAAAATTGAGCATATTTACAGAAGAATCTCTAGTTATAAAAAGGTATGACCGGCATGTCCTTAGTTTTAAGGGACAGGGGGAATGTGGTACAGTTTGAATAACTCTTCAAAATGCCTATTGCAGTGGTAAAAAATGTGGCTGAAAGTTTATCTATTTTGAGGTGTGAATGCCTTAACTGATTGATTGCTTCAATTGTTTTCAGACCATGCTCTTTGTTGTCCCTTTTCTAGACACTGTGTAGTTTGTATCTTTTCCTGTTTGCTGTGTGCAGTTGTAGATGCAATCAATTGCATATTTCCACAGTAGGCCCATCATTCTTGTACATGTCTTAAACCAATACTCCAGTGAATTTGCAGATGTTAACCAAAAATGAAGCAATAACAGAATTGTTTATTTCCTTCTAGTGCATCTTAGTTTGAAATACCAAATTGTTACCTTTTTATTCATCTTTTTTTCCCTTCAAATTGGTGTGACTTTTTGTAGCATGACTGTTTATAGTAACATCTCTGTAAATTATTAGACTGACTTGGGTTAATAAAGCATTATAGCATGGAAAAATGAAGAGGGTGCTGACTTTCATATGCTTGAGATCTAAATTAATGAAATATGAATGAATAAATAACCCAGACTACAACCTCTAGTTGCTGCCACTGTATTTCTCTGTAGTTGTTTAACCAAGCAGGGAATAAATGAATAAACCATTTTTTCAAACGAAAAGTAGGAATATCTGTAGCTTCAGCAGGATGGTGGCCAAAGGGCACCTTGTCAAAGACTTTTTAGGGTGCTCTCTGACAAGGAATGGAACAAACTGAGTTGAGTTAATGGACACATTGGAAGGATTCTGATACTGCATTAGCAAACATCCAATCTCTCTGTTGTTTGCCTGAATAACAAACCTTCATGTTTCCAAATTGGTTAAAAATCAAAATGCCTTTTTTAAAAACTAAATTCATTAGTTTTAACATTAAGAATTAAAGTTGAAGTAGCATGTAGGCCGTTTATACATTTTCTGTAGCTAAAAAATTTGACTGTGATATACGGTCTCAATACAGGAGGCCAAGACAGTAAATGAAACTTTGTTGCGTTTGCTGGATGTGAAATAAACAGCCTCGGGGAAGTTTATGTAGTTCTTATACTGTCTGGAAGCAGATACTGCTGATACAAACTGCACTTTCAAGCTCATCTACTCAAAAATCAGTTGTTTCACAGTTATAGCTCTTAATGACAATTAGTAATGCAGTGAATTTCAGGAATAGATACATTGTTTTCTTGGCAAGGTAAAGGTAACCATAGTTACAGGAGAGTTTCGGAGTGCCTGAGCCCAGCTTGGCTTCTGGTTTCACTGTGAAAGTTCGAATTATATAAATAGAAGCCTTGTAGATTTCTGCAGTCCCTACTATTATTATTATCAGAACATTTTGCTCCTAATAGGCTTCGAGTCCAGTGCCATGAGTCCCAGATGTTTCTCAACAGATATATGAAAAGAATTTTGGTCGTGACTTATGACCTGATTAAATCATAGCCAGGCATTTGGTCTCTCTGGAGCAGGATGTGTGGGAGATTGAGATGTGAAATATGTACTGCTTGCAGAAACATTTTCATCATTGAATGTCCTTAGTGCCCTTCTTAACAATTTGTACATTCTTCAGCCTTTGAACAATTCCATAATTGGATTTCTTGTAACTTTCCAGATCTTGTTGTGATCTAAGATTTAAATGTAATTAACCCATCAAATGTTCATCAGGCTGAAGTAATATGGCACCAAAATAAGCAGAAATTTAAGTCCCAGCACAAGAAAGTGTTACCTCACAGAAAGGATGTGCCTTTGTTCAACTGAAGTGTTTTGACTGATTGAATTTGTACTGACATTTATTAATGAAGAAACTTTGCAAGTTAACTTTGAAAATATTCTTACAGTCCACAGCTGAGGTAGGTCTGTGTAATATTTTGACTGGAGAGATACTGTGATTAAAATACCGGGGACTTGGAACTGACAGTATGTTACCAGAAAAAACCTCTGTCCTAGCAAAAAACTTCACTGAAAAGGACAAATGACAAAAATTCTATTTGTGACTGGCAAGGCTCTTTGCCGATGGAAGAGCTTGATCTCATGACATTTTTGGTTCTGAAGCAGGTGTATTTTTTGAGGGTCCAAATTTAGTACAGTTCAATCTTCACCATTTTGGGTTGACATATTTTCATCTTAAAAACCAAAAAACTCTAAGCCTATCCAGGACTGCAAAAAATTTCAGATGTTAGAGTGAAAGAGATGTGGCTAAGCACTGTATTAGAATTAGGCTATAAAGCAGAGGGGAAAAAAACCCCATCCCTCTTTTCTGAGCTGATATATGGCAGGAGAAGAAGAGGTAGTAGACTAGGAAAGTCTGTAAAATGTGATGTTTGCAGTTTTTATGTATTAGTGTTTATCAATTTCCTAGAAACACTCAGAAGAATGATTGAGGTTGGAAAAGACCTCTGGAGGTCTTGTCCACCTAGATGGTTGCCCAGGATCATCTTCAAGGAGGAAGATCAAAAAAACTGTCTGGGCAACCTGTGCATGATCACCCTCACAGTAAAAAACTGTTTCCTGATGTCCAGAGGGGACCTCCCATGTTTCCGTTTGTGACCATTGCCTCTGGTCCTGGCACTGGGCACCACTGGAAACATCCTGGCTCCATCCTTTTTGTGCCCTCCAATCAAGTATTGATGGGTTCCCCTTGAGCTTCCTCTTCTCCAGGCTGAAGGCTCCCTGCTCTCTCAGCCTTTCCTCATGGCAGAGATGCTCCAGTCCCTTAATCATTTTAGTGGCCCTTCACTGGGCTCTCTCCAGTATGCCTATGTCTATTTATGGGAAGCCCAGATTAAGACCCAGTACACCAGATGTGACCTCATCAATGCTGAGGAGAGGAACAAGATCACCTCCCTCAGTCTGTGGGCAATGCTTCTCCTAATGCAGCCCAGGATATCATTAGAGAGGACTTCATCCTTCCTGAATATGAAATAGTTTCCAATTCTCTCTTATAGCTTCAGAAAAAATTTTGCAAGACATCAACATCTGTGTCAACGGGTGTTTATAAATGTCACATGCAGTAGACCATAAAGCATGGATCATAAAGCATGGATCATAAAGCAGTACCAGACTTTCTTTACAGAAAGATACTTAGTTTTTTATTATGTTCCATGGGAAATAAAGTATGTGGCTTTGTTACATAGCTATTTACATTTTAAAATATAATTTACCTCAAAAAACAACCCCTTAAAAGTATGAAATGAAAAATATTTTTCTTTCCTTTGTAGAGAAAGCCAGAAATTATGAAGTCAGCACACTTTAATTCAAGGATGGATGAAATATTTTAAGCTTTTGTTTTCTAGTCAGGTACACTAGTATTGTCAGCCAAGTGCTGACACATGAAGGGCTACTAATCAAAATTTGGTTTCTTTCTCACTTCTAGTTTTCAAGAGTATTAAAAAACAGAGCTTGGCCTACCTTCAAACAAGCTAAGTCAAAGATTTCACCACTTCACAGCAGTGATTTCTGTCCAACCAATTGCCATATCAATGTGATGGAAGTGTCTTACCCTAAGACCTCAACTTCCCTTGGTAGTGCCTTTGGTGTACAGTTAGACAGCAGAAAACATTCTTCCCATGAAAAGGAAAATAAAAACAATGATCAAGGTAAGTCAGTTGAGCTTGTAAGAACTACTTCCAGTGCTTCTGATTTATACCCTTAAAAGGTAATTGGTTTAGGTTTATGGCCCAAGCAGGAAAATTAAGGATGAGCTTTTGTGAAATCACTCTACTTTTGAAACCTAGGTTTATTTTAAAGCATAATAAAGGCTAGTCATAATTTAGCAATAACTTTTTCCTAAATAGCTTGACTTTGATATGCAAATAAAATGCAAAATTGAATAATTCATGAAGTTTTAAGCAGGAAAATATTTTATTATCTGTTAGGCATTTTACTAGCTTCAAAATGTATTTTGGAAAAAAAAGATGATGGCATCTTTATTATTATTCCCAGGTAAACTGAATCCCATGATTTATGTCCAGCATACCATTACTACTATGGCTGCCCCTTCAGGACAGTCTCTTGGCCAGCAAGAGGGCCACGGTCTGAGGTACCTCTTAAAAGAAGAAGATTTAGAAACACAAGATGTCTATCAAAAATTGCTATTCAAATTACAAGCTGCACTGAAAGAGGTGGAAACATGTGTCTGTCAAATAGATGAGTAAGTAAATGTTAACGTCTGGACTCGCCTTTGATTTTTCCATTGACGATAAATCTGTATATTGTTTTTGTATAGTGTAGGAATCAATGTTGACTTCAGATAGAACTGAAATAAGATAGGACACTTGGCTTGAATGTAGGAGACTCAGAGTCTCATCACAGTCTGTCCTAATTCAGAACAAGGATTCATAACTTTCCTTTTCATTTGTGAGCTATATGGGTTGACTTCTGGGCTATTTGCTGTCTTGGAATAAGGATGAAGAAGGTTAAGAAGTATTTCAGTTTTGAAAGATCCCATATGCAATGCAACTGTCAGAAATTATTAATTTTGAAAATATAAATAACATAAATTGTTGAGTTTAAAAGACAATCTCTCATGATCTCCAGTTTAGAAAGATAGTGTGTCATCGTTTCTCATGTTATCTTGAAGACTGTAGAGTGATTTGTAATGTCTTACATACTGCAATGGGAATGAAAGCAAGAATTGCCTCAATATTTTTAAGCTGATTATCATGCTGAAGATAAAGTCAGTTACTTAAATTCATAATAATTTCAGTGCTCGGGTGCACTTAAAAATTACTGTCTGTAAAGGCTGTGTTGTTACTCTTCCTCAAGGAAGTCAGAGAATTGTTTATGGAAGTTTAGTCAGTATTTCAGGAAGTTCCAGTTGTAGTCTGCCACACCTTTCCTTTCGATTCCCTTGAGCCTGTGATGCAAAAGCACAGGAAATTCTGAAATTCTGAGCCTTTCTTTCATATATATATATATATATATATATAAATACACACACGTATATTTATGCATTGTGTGTACAGAAATATATATATGTATCTATGCATATATTAATTTGGAAAGTCATACAATTATGACAGTAAACATGAGGGTTCACTTTTTTTTCTTTCCTAAATTTCCTGTATGCTGACCTAGTAGCAGGTCTTGTATAAGGTGCACAGATTTATTTAGAAAATTTTACCTTTGGCTATTTTTAAAACTGCTACTTTTCATGCTTTATTCCTCATGGACTTTGAGTGGACTGCCAGTGTTTAATTACTGTGGAGAAAAGCTGTTCTATACATGAAACAGAATAGCCAAGGGACCTACTTAAAAGTGCTGAACGGGGAAGAGGGAAGCTGGTACTATTTGGGTGAGAGCAGTTCAGAAGTACATGGTATCTTACATTAAAACATAGTTAGAGCTACTACTTAACTCTTGAGAGAAAAATTAGGACTACTAAAAAACAAAAGATAGAGTAATAAGATAGGATAATCAGACAGCTGTGCCTTAATTAAAAATATTTGTACTTGCAACAGCTAGGGGGAAATGCTTGCTAGAGTGTTTTATAAAGACAGTAGAACTTTTGTTTTCTGTTTTGACATAACAACAATGAAATTGATGTCTTTATTTGCAGAATTGCTTATTATTATAAGGAGGATTGCAATAAGGAATTTTCTCAAGAGAAAATAGGACCATGGCATCACAATTCTTAATTTATATGATATTATAGAAACATTGGACTACTAAATGACTATCTTACAAATTAAGAAAAAACAAAAGAAACAAAGAAAAGTATGTTCAATCATGATAATTGGGAAGAGGTTGCATCCAAATTTGAGGCTGTTTGTTTTAAACTCCCTGAATTTTTAAGAGCACTTCACTGAGCTCAGGAACTACCAGCTCCTGAACTCCCTTATCCCAAGTTCCAGCTTTCGTTCATGGTAGTTCAGCAAAAAATTTTTCCTTAGAAAATGTGCCTGCCTGCTGAGAGAAAGGGAAATACTCCCTTAGGAAAAGCTCCATCTACCTTAATCAGTCTTTTACTGAGCTCTTGGCAGAAGTGACTTAGCAGTCACATAAAAGAAAAGGATATAATAGTCTGCCTGTGTCTTGACAAATAATTACTCAGGGGAAGATATTTTCAGGAGATGAAATTGCAGTTGATTATGCTTGTTTCTCACTCTTGATTATTTTCTTGCAACAACAAAATCCAGAAGAAGTTACTAGAATGAATATGTCCAAAGCCCATTTTTAATTTTTGAAATGGATGATAACAGGAACACAAGAACAAGCAAAAGTATAGATTAATCCTTGTCCTTATCTCATCTTATCTTCCAGCAGGCAGGACTACATGGTGTTCTTGAAATGAACCTTTTGGCTTAAGAGCACTGTTAGAATCTACCAGGAATTTTTCTAATTCCTTTTTGAACCCCTTTTATATTTTTTATATATATTTTACAGGTATGAAGAACTGATTTCTTAAGGTTTACGCTTTCATAACACATTTATTTTAGGACAAGTTCAAGAGCACACATGCTCTTAATGACTGATGGACACTGAATACTGATGTAAAATACAAACCCCATATATCTTCCCTTCCTTATGGAACCCTCCTAACCAGTGACTTTAATGGTTGGAACTGAGTTGTGATTTCACACTGATATGAAGTGTTAAGGCGTCATGTAGCTCAGAAGATCTCAGTCTAGTGGATGGGTGGGTTTCAAGTCCAGTGAAATTATAAATTTAGTATAATTTTTCTATATTTTAGGTGCAGTTCAGTTCAATATCTTTGCCTATAAATGGGCTAAATATCTGTCTGTTGCCTTCAGAAGTAAGAATTACATGTAACAAAAAGATCTAACATAAGTTTGAATCTTAGTGTGTATTTGGTTGGAAGTTTGCCAGCTGACCACTGACAGCTCATTCAATATAACCTTGCTACCATGTCTAAGTAAAAAAGCTTAATTCAATGTCTTCTTATTTCAGGTAGTTAGAAGGTAGTTTTTGCAAGAAATATGGTGCTTTTCAAAAGTCATTCTAATGGAGTGTTTGAGCAATACAGATTAAAGGACAACTGCCCATTATAGCTGTTCTGATCTTGAAAGTAAATTAGAACATCTCGATATTAGTTAATCACCCAATAATATGAATTTTTGGCTTCCAGTATTTGTGCATGTTCTAAAAGTAGAAGTCTGAACTGTTCTCTCTTCTTGGCTGGATGTCACTTCTGTGCTCGTCACAGACGCATGTATATTAATCATCAGTTTTACTGCTGGTAATGGCTTAGACACTTTGAATTTCAGGAATTAAATAGATATGTTAATAAAGATCCTTAAAATGCCCTAGTAAAATAGCTCGTGATGCAAACTGGCATGTCTAGTGCAGCAGTAATGAGGAAAAACATGTTTTTCATATATAGTTTTGTTGGTTTGCTTTCTTGATTTGTGCTGAGAAGTACATAATTCATGTCTAGAAATAGTTATGTTAATATAAAATTTGACCCTAAGTGTCCAAAAATGTGCTTTATTTCTTTCCTGGTTGGAATCATTACCTCCATACACAACTGAGTACTTAGTAGAGCTAATGGGTTTCACCGTTAGACATTTTAGCTACAGAATCTGTCGCTTCTTTCCCTTGTTTCAAATAGATATGGACTGAATTAAGATGTTCCTTTCACATAGTATAGAATAATAGTTGGAGGATGCTTAGAAATTTTGTCCTGTTGCTAGCTTGTTTTTGAAAAACATGAATTTATCTTTTGTTTTTTTGTTTGTTTGTTTGTTTCACAGCCTTCTTTCTTCAATAACATATTCTCCCAAATCAGAACGTAAAACGCCTGAGCCCTTAATACCAGCAGACAGTGATAATGAAAAGGGTGAAAGGAATGGGAAAAAAGTCTGTTTCAGTGTGACAGGTGATGAACAGGAAGATTCTGGTCATGATACCATCAGTAACAGGGATTCTTACAGGTAACTTTACTAATACTATTTTTATTTGTCAGCTGAATCAAACCTGGAGGTTTGTATACTATTGAGTATTTATGAAGACTATCAGATTATAGTGATTCTGACTTCTCCAGCAGAGGAATAACTAGCCTCAAGATGTGTAAACTAAACTTTTATGTGTACACATTAATTATTAGGTCTTAGTATCCCAAACCTTTTTAGAATATCGCAACAGGAGGTGTAAAGCCTCACTTTAGATTACCACTCTTATAAAAAAACAGAAATAACTTGTGTTATTATGTCTCCTACAACAAATCAAATGTCTGCCATGGAAAGCAAGATGACAGAGACCCCACTCTTCCTGATCTAAAGAAAAAAAAATACTTAAAAAAAATACAATGTTTTTCAGCATATATTCCTTACCTTCTTTTACTCTAAATATTGTAGCATCAGCTCACCTCTAGAATTCATAATGCATCCCTTTTACTATGAATGAAAATACAAAGAATTTTGAAAAGGAAAGAGTAATTATAGCAAGTGTGGTTCTTACATAGATTATATTCTGTTTCGTAGAGGGAACTGGTTAGCTACATGATCTAAAATCTAAATTAAAACTTTAGCTGCAAGTAAAATAAGGGTTTATTATTTGTTCATTATCATAGTTCATTATTATTCTCAGAAAGTAGAATCTCAGTAGGGTCATCATTTTTCTACAGAACAATGTGTTGCTGAGATCTGTTTCATAAGCTGATATTTGATTACTGCAGCCTGGTAGATAGGAACTCTGTCAGAGTAGAAACAGAAATATACACATAATTTTGAACAGAAAAAAATGTAGAGATAATTTGCACAGATCCATCTTTTTCTTACACACAAAAAAAAGTGCTGTTTCAGCTGGAGCCCACTGATGGGTTTCTGCATGTCCGTGATGTTTCAAACTGACCAAGCAGGAGCTGCTCCAGTGGTGTGTGCTTGCTCCAGTTGGGGGGTTTCCCAGGTGGCACAAGATCTGTATAAGGAGAAAGAAGGTGTGCCCCAGCCATGAGTGCAAAATATTTTCTTTATCCTGAATTCAGTAGTTTATAGTCCATCCTGACTGTTTAGGAATAATAAAATCTATGGCTCCATATGCAGAATAATCATAAAATATGTGCATTTAGGACAAGTGTTGGAGTGAGATTAGACTGTTTTGTTTCTTTGCTTAAATAATTATAATAATCAATACTTAAAATCTCCAGATCCCATAATGCCACCGTGGTTATTATTAGAAATATTAGGCTAATTTTAGCCATTAGAATGTTCTTATTTTGTCTCCTTCTAAACCTTATAATACAACATAATAAACATGCAGAATGATACAGCAAATACATCTAATCTGTTTCTCATTTTCCTGTGTTTTATTTTCTCATGCTTTGCACAATGCAGTTTTAATTAACCTTCATCTTGTCTTTGGAGACTTTACTAAGTGAATAGAGTTAGTTAGAAAACATTTCTTAATATCCAGCCAGAAATTTCTAATACTCCTTGGGACTGTTCACCCTCTATTAGGAACATGTTGTTACCATTGTCTTTTCATCTACTTAATGGTTATGATAGTAATTATATCATATTGCTTCATTTAAAAGTTTATCCCATTTCCTTACCTTATTGACTTCAAGTCCAAAGCATATACCTTAGCCAGGAAATGTAAGTCAGTATGCCTAAATTAGTAAAAGGTTACCTCTACAAAAATAAAGAAAACAACTAGGGAGCACATGGGTACATGCCTAACTGCAGCAGTATATGAAAGATGGATATTTATATATTGGTGAATCGGTACACCCAATTCATAAAACAAAAGCCAGGTCATTACATATAAACATCCCTTAGGCACACTTCTACATTATCTTACATTCAATTTTAAGACTCCCTCTTCTGGATGATTACTTATGCATTTCCTGCACTGAAACTAGATGATCTTCATGTGGCCAAGTAACTCTGAAGACTTTAAATTCAAATTTATTTTCATGGGATTTTTAGTACAAAAATGTATGTTTTACTCTTGTTTTGCTGCCGAAGTAGGTACATTCTCCATGTATTTTCTATGCAGAACGATTTATTTTGAGAGAAAAAAAAAAATACAAATTTTAATCTCCAAACCTCCTTACTAGACATGTTGTGTGCATAGAAGTTTTGACTGAAACCACAGACGTAAATGTCTGTACATTTCTAAGAAAATGAACAGCTGGAAAAAAATGGGATCATAAATTATCTTTTGGCTGCCAAGGAAAATAGTTTGTAATTTGAGTTTTGGGGCTACTCAAATATATCAAATCTCTTGTAAACCCATTATGGGATGCTATTTTGCAAGTCGTAAAGTGTTGAAATTTGTATTAACTATGGATGAGGAATAAATGTAGAGTCACTAAAACATTTTTGACCGCAATTTCAAAAACTGCCATTTGTGTAACAAAAGTGAGTTGTTTTGCATTGAGAGTGTATATTACCATTCTGCAAGTAACTGTTCACATGCAAGGTGAAGGGAGACAATAGAAGCATCTATGGTCTTCTCAGTCCTACTGGGATTGCAAATTAAATGATAGCCTAAGCACAGGGATCTTTATTGTGCATGAAGAGTTACACAGATCACCTCATCATTAAATTTAAGAGAGGGAAAGGGAAAAAAATTCCATAACTTTGTTACATAATCTGTTAAAGGACATAACTTTATTTCTTTTTTTTGTTTTGTGTTTTATTTTCAAGCGATTGCAACAGCAATAGGAACTCCATTGCCTCTTTCACCAGCATTTGTAGCAGTCAGTGCAGTTCTTATTTTCACAGTGACGAAATGGATTCAGGTATGTTTAGAAAAATCAGCTATGAATCTGCCATATGTTGCTTTTATTCAATTTTATTCTTTTAATTTTCATGGCAGTTTTATTGTTTTAGTTTTAAAAATTGTGCCCTCGTTTGTAATAGAAGTGCATAATCTTGCTTCTGCCTAACTAGTGCTGCACTTAAGAGTCCTTCTGTGAGAGAGACACAGCATACCAGCGTCTCTGTGAATAGACTCCATTAGAGGTCTTGGAAGCACTGCTTTTAACGTCTTACATGTCTTGACCTTGACAGTGCATCATGTTGAACAGAGCAAGGAGCATTTTAGGTGAGCGTGGAATGCTCTCCCAGCCAGTGTCAGCACCCAGAGGGCAGGATATGGCTGTGTATGTTTGTAGGAAGGAATGTGAGACCACATAGAAGCACATTCTTGTTTATGCCGTGACAAATTGAATTTAAATAAATGCAGCTGCTAATAGGAACGAGATGGGATTTAACTGCATGGAGTACAAGGTCATATAATCAGGGAGTAATAATAAAAAAATATTTGCTCTAAGCTGGGAGTTTATCATTTGAGAATGACTTAGGAAAAGAAAGAACTGGGTGTATTAGTTGAATATGAGCCATCAGCGAGACTTGGCCATAGAGAAGGCAAATTTTTATTGCTGGTTGTACCAGGAGAAATATTTTCAGTTGGGACAGGAAAGTATTAAGACATTATGCAAGGTATCTGAGATAGCTTGTGAATAATGCAGAATAATGTGAATAAGGCAGAATTTAATTTCCAGAAATGATACACTCTTACAGAGCTGAGCAAATACAGATGAGAGGATGAAGGACATAGAGAACTGTTCATAAAAGAGGAGATCCAGGATCTGTATCTTCAATTTGAGATATAAATGAGCTGATACCTGTCTGTACAGCATCAAACTGAAGTACCCACTGAGGTGCCTAAAATAATATATCTGTGCTAGTTCAAGATGATAAATACTGCTGCTCAGTGAAACTCCCACTCTTTGGATGACTTAATTTTCTCCTAGTTCCAAAGCTAACCTGGCTAACTCCAGATCAGTGCTCTTGGACACCATGCTCCATCTGATGCAATCAAAATCCTGTGAAGGGGTATAACTGCTGACTGTAAGGGAAGCTAAACGAGCGGAAAAAATACTCATGAAAAAGAAATGCCATATAAATGTTTCCCTGACATAAGAATGATGTGTCTAGATTGACCATGAATATATTTGGTTTATAAATTATGAAGTGGCTACTTCTTATATATCACTGTACCATCAAGTAGGAAAATGAGTTTTAAGCTCAGTTTCTCACAGTTTTTGAAAGAGTTTGGCTTGCATTACCTGTTATCTAAGAGAGCGAATGACAATACAATGACCAAAGAGAGCCTTTCTCCTTTGCACTCTCTTAGGAACTTATGTGGTATGTGCTACTAAAAACTTATATGAAATACAGGATTTGGATGTTTTATTTTTGTTGAATGACTAAATGATCATAACCATTTAATTAGTAAGATCATTAAGATAGCGAATTGTCTATAGAGTCCCTATGGAAGTTTTATGGTGAATGCATTTCAGTGACTTTGTGGTTTGCTACATTAGGTTCACACTACTTAGCTGTTTATTTTGTTCTCCAGCATAGAAGAATCGTGTGTTCTGGTCAAAGGATGGTTGAGGTTTGAAGGAACCCTTAGGGATCATCCAGGCAAGTCCCCTCCTCAAGCAGGCTCATGTAGAACAGGTCTTCCAGGACCTTGACGACTTGGACTTTGAATAGGATCCTTTCTTTAAGGATTTTTTTTGTATTATTGAGTGACTAGTAAATGCAAAGTATGTAGGGAGTACAGTTACTATAATCCCGAAAGGCATCACTCTGTGTGCAAAGCAAATTATCTAAGCTTCCGAGCTTTGGTGAAACATTCTGAAACTTCTGAACAGTTTTTCATTTTAAAATATTTTTCAGGCGATGAGCTTCCCATAAGTGTTCGAATCTCCCATGATAAACAGGACAAGCTCCATAGCTGCTTGGAGCATCTTTTTGGTCAAGTATGAGATTATTTTCCTTGGCTTTGATACTAATGTCTGTGTCTGAGCAAAGATGTCTTTCGAAAATACTTCTTTTTCTTTTTACTTTTGCTTTCCACTGTTTACTGTGTTGGTATGTATTTACTCATTTTCTTTCAGTTTTCTGTAAATAATCCAAACCTGCAAATTAAACAGGTCCTTAAAATTAGTCTAACATTCCCTAGCTTGTTACCTTAACTGGACCCATTAAGTAA
The DNA here is from genome assembly GCA_038380795.1 of Pyrocephalus nanus. Lineage (NCBI taxonomy): Eukaryota > Metazoa > Chordata > Aves > Passeriformes > Tyrannidae > Pyrocephalus > Pyrocephalus nanus. The sequence continues at coordinate 63,195,172 of CM076261.1, forward strand.
GAAGGAATCTGAAGTTGCTTGTCATTGGTCATATTCTTAAAGAAAGAATTTCTGACTGTTGCTGTAAAATATATCTTTCTCACAGAACCTTGATCCCAACAGGTTGATTCAATTGTCAGTCTTCTGAAAGGACCAGCTGTGATGAGGGCCTTTGAACAGACAAAATACTTTACACCAGGTCGAGGCCTCCAAGGTAACATTTAATTCTAGCTGTCAGAATCAAAAGGCAGCTTAAAGAGGACATGGATATGGCTATCCACTCCTTGAGCTGGGTGTTAAAGAACTGATTTTGCTTAATCTTGGTGTATTCTGCAAAAATTGATTGTTGGAATTCATGTTAAGTAGATCTTAATTCTTAGTTGAAAACTGGCTTCTTACACTTTTATTGTACCATATATGAAAGGACTTTAGGTTTTTTTGATAGTCAGATAAATTGTAGACTGAACTGACTAGCACTTCTGAGGTTTTCACAGCAAGAAGCAGGTTTTGTACATTGCAGGTGTTTTTATTACAGTTTTGCCTCAACTACTGAAGCCACTCCTGATCTGTTTTATTACTAATGCCAGGTTTTTATAATTTTTGTAGTTATACTATTTTTGAAGCTGATTTATAAATAATTTGTGAGTGTAAATTTATAGTTACAGAAGTATTTATGAGAAATATATGCTTATGTAAGTATTACTTGTAGCGTAAAAAAATACCCTGTGGGTAAATTCAGATACTCTACTTGCATGGTTGCCTAAGTCTAAGTGTATAAATAGGTATCTGGTAGTAGTCATAAGATTGTGATGAAAAATACAAAGGACTTCTTTTGGTGAATTTCATTAAAAAAAAAAAAAAGGAGAAAGGTTCAGTGGGAAACTGAAAGTTGTATTAATATGTATAAGAAGTTTTATTGATCCTACATGCCTTTTGGCAAAGAAAACTGATTTTAGATGGCCAGAGAGTAGTAAGAAGGTAGTACATGGTGTACCAAGATCTCACTGAAATCAACAGTGCATAATTACTGTACCTCTATTATTTTGGGTGTGTTTGTTTGTTTGTTTGTTTGTTTCCAATTTTGGGACTAAGATAATGGAGATGAACCTAGAGCAGGTTCACACAACAAAATGTATAATAAATTTACAGTTAGACACAATATGTAGACACATCAGATATGGTACTTTTTATCTGCATCATCTTCATGAACTGTACAAGGAGCACTTCAATTATTTGAAAGATAGACTAGCTGTAATTAATTTTGGTTTAAATTTAATTTTCTGATTGAAGTAATTTTGCCTCTAAAAGTTCCAGGGTCCCACTTACTCCAAGGAGACATGCAACTTCTATGTAATGTACTTGGTTCAGAGAGAATCATGTTTGGGGATGCTGCTCATCCTCTCCTTAGACTAAGTAGGGACCTTAGATGTTAGAGCCGTCACCATAGCTTTACCTAGAGTTAAATAAGTTGAAAACTCCTTTAGCAGTTAAAGCATTTAGGAAGAAATACTGTCCTATTGTGGCTTTCTCAGGAGATTTAAGCAAAAAAATACTATTTTTATCCTTGCTTAGAATTTCAGCAGGAAATGGAACCAAAGCTTAACTGTCCAAAGAGGCTACGACTCCACATCAAGCAAGACCCTTGGAACCTTCCCAGCAGTGTCCGGAGCCTTGCCCAGAATATCAGAAAATTTGTTGAAGGTTAGTAAGAACAACATGATCATAAATAAACACTTGATTAATGATACAGAGCCAAGGGAGGGGAAAGAAAGGGAAGAGATACTGCTTCATGATGCTGCTAGGCAAGATTTGCTTAACGCAGTGTAGTCTACAGGACTTCTTTGCATTCTTAATGACAAGGTTAGTGGAGTTATCTCAGCTGTCTTCTGCTTACCCTGTAGGCTTCAGATGCTGTAGAGAAAATAGTTCTCTGACAAGTGAAAACAAAGGAACCATTATTTCAGTTGCTGCTGAAGTCCAGTGGGCTTGACTGATTTGTCACAGAAAGTCATGGGACTGATATCCCAAATTGAGGCTTTTCTTGAAATTATACTTGTTTCTCCACTATCCTAAATGGAAAGATGAAAACTCCGCAGGACAGCTTTTGTCCTAAATCTTGGTCTTCTCTGTCTTTGTCTGGAGTCACTATCCCTCTAAAATCATGCTCCCACTTTTGCCGTAAAGCCATGGTCTTTACTTAATCCATTCCAACTGATGCTGTCACTCCTCTTCCTCCCTCACACTACTGTCTAGAAGTTCACCAACTACTCCCCCTCTTTACCACAAAGACTCTGCTTCTCTTCACCATCAAGTGACAGTTTGAACTGAGGTTTTATGCTTTCTCCTCTTTCTTCATAAGAAAACAACTGGGATTTCCTCTCCAGAATATCTTGCCTGTAGTTTCTGTTTTATTTCCTGTGCTGTTTGCTAAAGAAAGAGAAAAATGAGCAAAATTATTCTGATACAAACTCTTGCGCTAGGAGTCTGTGTGGTAACAAAAATTTATGTCGAGTCTAGCTTTAAATTATTTGTGTGTGTTTAGCTTCTTCTGTTTTGTGGGATTATTTCCATGGTGTCCCATAAAGAAACTGTTAAATATCAGATCACTGGAAAAGAACTTGGTGATAAGTTTTATTAGGATAAACTTTCTAAAAACAAGCAGCCAAACCAAACAAACTCCTCCCTCTCTGACTCGTGGTATTTCTGATTTCAGATGCAATCATATTTTCAGACCCTGTGTTAGAAAATTGAAAAAACAGTCCCATAAATATCTCCTCCTTCTGGAGTCAATCACAGTGGGTTGACTCTCCAATGCTAGGAATACTTCTTTTAGTTTAATGGTGGCTGTCACTGAGGGAATATTTTAATAAATATTTTTGAATCCTTTTTTCTACAGGCCTATCTTCAGCCTAAGCCAAATTATTTTCAGGTATTAATCAGAGTGTCTTTCACAGTTGAGAAGGAATGGAAGTGTCTTCAACAGTCCTTCCTTGCATCCTTTCTGAAGCTAAGCTTACCAGACCATTTTCACGTAACTTGTTTGCCTATAAATAAATTTAGTAAACCTAACCCATTTTAGCATTGGTCATATACCCTCAATATTGAGCTGAGATTATTGAAATAAATTTGGGGTAAAATATACCACAAAATTTTATGGGAGAGTTCAGCAAGGTCCAAATGACTTGCTGCCTCTCTATAATACAAAAAATCTTTTTTTTTACTAAACTACCACAGTGTAGCAGTGCTATTTATCAGAAAAATCTTGATGTTTACAGAACAGTAAAACTGTTGGCATTTTCTAGTGTTTTAGAAATAAGGATGAAACATTTTTCCTGTTAATAAATTACAGTAACTAACTGTATTACAGGTGACATGCTTGTGAATGGTGCTTGGTTCAGAGAGCTAAATAGTAAAAGGCATTATTCTTGTGCTGTTCAAGAGCAGCACACCCTTTGCCTTACCTTCTCTCAATGTGTATCAGAAGATGCTTGCCAGTTTTAAATATTCCTGGCTCTTCCTTTCTGGCCGTGATGTCTGAGCTTTTGTCAGAGATTTACAAGTGATTTCTGTGCCATCTTCTTACCCAAATACATGGGTTTGCAGGTAAAATCTTAGGTTGTTTATTCCCCATGAGTCTTTATGTATTTCTAGTCTCTTACAGTTTTTTCCCTTTAATTTGATTCCTATTCCACCACCACCACGTCCCAAACTGGGATCTTCTTCATTGTAAATTTGGTTTTCCTGGGGTCCAATGTAATGGGTACCTGAAAGCCTATGTTCTTGTGGCTTCCCTGACACAAATAGCATGAAGAAGAAATAGGGGAATGGAAGTGAATAATTGCTTCTCAAGCCTTAATTTCCAAAGGATGTTTGGACAGGTATATGTAATTCAGTGTTGAAAAGATTCAGGGCAGAATTATTCCCCTCGGGAAATTTTGGGAGACTGCTATGATTTAGGCTGGCCTAGGCTTATATAAATTAGAGACACAACCAGCAGCTGGATTTAACTGAAATCAGATGAGCATGAAACAGGGTTAAAAATGTTTTAAACAACCAGATTTTCCCTTCATATCTTCATTTCTTGATTTTTCCTTTCCAGTCTTGCCATCCTACATTGTGTTCACAGATGGTCAGGATACCTAGGAGAACCAATAGTACTGCCCTGAGCTATTTCTGGCTTAAAATCTAACACATGGTACAGAGTCCTCTTCCCATTTCCCCTTGTATGTGCCTAATTCAGAAAAAAACTAGAAGATGTCACCTCATTTGACTCTTTAGCTGGGCTTCTGAGAAGAAGTTGAGTAATATCTTGAGATTTTAGAAGAGTATTCCTGTTGGTTTGTAAGTAAGAGGCTGTATTTCGATAATAGTTGAGGAGATCAATATATTTGTCTCTTCTAGCAGGTTTAAGAGAGGTCAAAGGAGATCACAGATACAGATTCATTCACCTGGAGGGAAAAATTTTAATTAACACCTTCAGTTATAAATATACTTAAGCATTATTGATCAGTGCTAAAGTAAGGATGAATACTTTGTTTTTATGCAAGTATCACAGGCTATTGTAATTTTTTATTCATTGTTCTGTTGCACTGCAGAATCTATTAAGTTAAATTGATTAGTGCTTTAAAGCAGAAGGAGACATGGGATGGAGGCACAATGAGATGTTTAAAGTCCTAGATATTAAGATTCATTTTTATTTACTTAGTTTACAAAATATGAAGAAATGGGAAAACTCAGAGTGTCTTGACAATGATTGCTCTGGTCTGTCAGTTTTCTTTCTATTAGTATTGAAATTAGAAGAAAAATTTTAAAAAATCCATAAAGATTTTCACAGATTTTAAAAAAACAAACAAAAAACAAACAGAAAAAACCCCACAATCAAACCTTCCTTGACAGCAAACTTAAAATATATATGGAGATTGCTTTGACTTATTTCATTTGCCCTACCATATCATTAGAGAAAGAAAAACTTTCTGTGGTTACCATAAAAGGCAGCCCTAGAAGGCTAATCCATTTGTTAGAATTGAAGAATTCTCTGAAGTAGCATAAAGATTCTAGGGGGATTTATGTGGAGATAAGTAACTACAGCAAAGAATGAAGTTATTTCCTGGAGTGACTGGGCCTACTAAATTGTTAAACCAGTAAAGCTAAAGATGCGTTGTTGGTGCAGGCAGATCTTTGAAGATGGAGTGCTTGATTTTAGTGGAGAGAGCCAAAGTCAGGGCAGGAAATGAACAGTCACTGAACAGAGAAAGAATAATGTAGGTACGTGATTCTGTGTCTGTGTGAGATACGTATCATGCGAATCAGAAAGCACATGAGGAAAAGCTGGGGGATGACCCGAGTAGGAACCCAAGATGGATGGAAAGTGAGGGACTCAACAACAGAGGGGTGTAAACAGAAAAAAGAAAGGAGACGTTTCTGTAGTTGCTTTTTCCCAAAGAAAAAAAGGTAAGCTTTTTGGTTAAAAGCAGAGATGTTTTAAAGCAAGCCATATTTCTGGTCAACTAGTCATATAGCTACATGAGGAAGTGCAGTTGTTTTTCTAGAACAGTAATTTTAAGTTTAAACAGGAAACACAATGCAATTGAGAAAGTTCACATCTATTTTAATTTAAATTAGGAGTGAGGCATAAAGGAGCCTTTCAGTCATTGAAGGTATAAAAAAATACATGTCAATTTAAATCATAAAACTTGCAGTGCAAACACCAGTCTTATTTTGAAAGTGTTTTCAGATGTGAAAAACAAAACTAAAATCTAGTCTTTCTCAGAAACGATAAGAATAGCAGAATAAAGTGGGTTTTTTAAATAAAGTGCAAAAGAATGTTTAAAAATAAAAGAAGCTGAAGGCATCTTGGATTACAAAACATAGTCTAAAGAGAAATTGCTGGGGAGTTATTTCTTTCCATACAACATGTAGCAAGAAGTAGTGAGAACTTCCATAGCATTTGATATTTGTTGAAAAGGAAATGATTGACGTCCAAGGTTCACTTCTAACCCCAGGTAAGTCTCTATACAAATAACCTAAAAATACCCTTTTGCCTGTGAGTATATTTTGAAACATACAAGACTTACAGCAGTGATAGAGTTGCAGTGTCCTATAATTTTCCCATAAGCAGGAAATCATTATTTATAGATACCTCACATGCTTTTGAATGCAGAGATCCAACAAATCTTATGTAAAACAAGCTGCAAGCAATAGCCTCAGTGTATCTACATTATTCAGATAAAAACTATATTTCTCTATTTTAAGTTACTAAACTATGTTCAGGCTGCAAGATGCCCAAGTTATTAATCTCTCCAAGTTATGTGGGTTTTTTTCAAAAGACAGAAGGCTAAGGCAAAGATCTATCACCTTGCAAATTTCAAGAATAACCAGTAATTTTAAATGTTTTGATGCTTGTATTTGAGATACTGTGGGCTCGTACTTCAGAAGCATGGGCAGTGCTACTTCATTTTGCAATGTGTGTACAGAACGGTTCAAGACCAAAATTGAAAGATTTTCTACTTTTTCAAACCTGGTCACCCCTGGGGAAGATTCTGGCTTTTCACAGACACGTTCAAGTAGGGGGAAACACGTTAACAAATTTTCTTCCTGTTCCTATACACAATGGCAGCTCCTCTGGTCCAGTGAGCAGGGCTTGGAATAGGACTGCAAAGAAAACTGGGTGTGTGAAAGAAAGTTTGAAATTATGTGAAAGAGAGTGAATAGTGTTGCATTCCTGCAGGTAGTACCTGTAGGACAACTGATATGCTGGAAATTGGAAACTCTCTAATTTTATGGCAGCTTTTTGATCTGCCTGTTTTTTGCAGTGGTGGTTAACACATTTAAATTTGTGCTCTGGTACACAGAGTGGAAGAATCACTTTCTTCTGCCTGCAAACTTTGAGAAGCTACCCCCTCTAAGAAAAAAAAGTGTGGGGAGGAAGTGTAAAGAGCTATAACTCCAAAATCTAGTGTAAATTGAGACTTTTTTTTAAAGTGTTTTTTTTCTTCATAGATTGTTAAGAGAAATTTTTGAAGCAAAAAAAACCCTGCAGGCTGGGAATGAAGTGAAAATAATGTTATATTTTTCCTAGATCCTGTGGTATACATTAAAATGAGGATAATTCGAGATTTTTAAGTATAGAACAAGAGAGGGAGAAGAAAGAATTGATGTACTCTGGGAATCAATGAAAACTTGTTTTTCAAAGTTTTAAGGCTGAAATTCTTCATATGTGGGCTTACACTGACCAGCTGGTACACATGTGATCTCAGATAGCTGCTAACTCTTCATATGTCTTTCTCATTGTTGGCGATTTTGATTTTTATCAATTTTTTCAAGTTGTATGTACAGTTAAGTGAAGTTGAGATTCATTACTGTGTCATAGGTATAAATCAGGATTGCCTGCACAAGAAGTTGGAGTTAAGATGGTAAAATGAGAGACTGAAAATGCATTATAATGTTGATGAAAACACTTTTAACCATGACCTCAAAATATTTTCTTTTTTTTCTTTAAGAGGTGAAGGCACGAATACTGTTGGCACTTCTTGAGTATACAGGTAATGTTGCTTGATTTGGGAGGAGGGGAAGTGAATGTGGATGGTTTGAGATTATTTTTGCTTTTGGACAGATGCTGTTTAGAGAAAGGGGAAAATGTCAGAGATGATAAAACCTGATAATCAATGACTTTATCCCTGTGTTTACAGTGAGGATTCCTGAAGAACAGAATTTCAGACATTTTTAACAAACATTGCACTTTTTTTTTTTTTTTAATGCAAAATGCCTTATCTGGTTGTTTACTCTGGATCTTGGCAGATAAAGAAACAACTAAACTCTCAGCTTGTGCACAGTGCCTCTGCTGACTTTCTTCTGTTGGGCTTTTTCCTATTTGCTCTTTTTCTTTTCATTCCCATCTGTTTCCAGACTTACCTTACTGTTTTAACCCATACCTTTTCTTTTATCTTATTTTTGAGGAAATTTAAGTCCCTTCTTCTTGAAAGGGCTTTGATTATTCTGTGTATTAGTTCTCCCGTCACCCCATACAGCACACAGCTTCAAATACACAAAATATAAATGTCAGTAAATTAGTATTTAGAAAATAATATCTCAGAAGTTTCTGTACACTCTGTATGTGAGTAAATGTTGAAGTAGGAAGTCCAATTTAACTGTAAAAGCTGATTTTAACCATCTTGCATCACTAGATGAATGCATTGAATGCAATGAATGCATTGAATGATTATTTTTGTTAGGGCACACAACAATTTTATAGATTCTATGATTCTATTTATAAGTTGGTAAATTCTATAGTTTATTTTGTGTAAAAATAGTTTTGTAAAAAGAGCCCAAAGTGCTCTTATATGCATGATATTCAAGTAGTATTAAATGAGATTTAGAAATGAGGTGTTGGAGACACAAGAGGGCTGCTTCAGAAGCAGGCAATACAGAGGAAGGCACCGAAAGTCAGCTGCTGTTAGACAAACAGAGATAAAACTGAGCAAAGCAAGGAGACAGAATGTGTTTTGGGCACAAATCCCTGAGTGCTGCTGTGACTTTGGAAAGGTTTTGACCACGGAGAAGGCAGTGGGATTTTTGAAGTTGGAGATATGCGGAGTTTTTAAGATGAAAATTCTATCTGCACTGGATTTGCACAGCTTGAGATATTGGAGAGAGAGAGAAAGGTTAATTTGAATAATCAAAACAAAAGGCATTGAGTCACACTGCAGAAACAGTAGTGATTTGGCCATTTATGGAAAACATTCCCAAGGTCCTGAGAAGCTGGAAAATGGATTAGAAATGATAGTAAAAGAGTGTTCACCATTATCAGTAGTTGACGAAAAGAATGAATAAGATTTCAGAAGGAAAGCAGACAGAATGAGGTTACTTTGAGAAATACTTGGAGCCCAAGAAAATATATTTTTTTAAAGTCGATGGTAATTTTTTAGTACAGAATTTATTTCTGCTGACTTATCCAGTCATCTAAATTCTTGTCAGATCCGTAGAGAAAGTGGAAAAGGAGCTAAGCCTAAAGGGGCAGAGGAATCTAGAAGCGAGGGCAAATATTTTAGGTTTTGGAAAGACATCAGTATCCCCTGATCTGCTTCTCTTGCTCTGAGAAAGATTAAGTCTACCTGTACCATTGTGATTGATGTTTGCCTAACAGCTCATAATGATAAAATTACTTGAAGACCTTCAGGAAAGAGGAGAAGAAGGAAGCACTGAATATTTATCACCACAGTTTTGTACTTTATTGAGAATATGTTTCCATTTCTAACTGTTTTGACCTTTATCTAATCTAATGCCTGTGCCCTCCAGAATAAATTGGTAGGTTAGCTAGTCCCTAATTTAAATCAGCTGCTAATGATCCATAGACATCTATCTAGGGAGCTTCCTCCTGGACTTTCCTGACACTGTAACTTTCTGCTGCTTCCTGGATATGTGATGTTGCTCTGTGCTTATTTTATAGATTCATATTCATATATATTGTATTTGGATAGCTTGTGTTCTGGTAGCAACACTTTGTGCTTTACAGCAGAAAATGTTCATCTGCCCTCCCCAGTTGGTAGCTGTGGAGTTGACCAGATGATGCAGTCATATTCATAGCTTCTTATTATCCTTGTTTTCTGGTGGAAAGTAAATATTTTTGTGCCCAGCTTGTTCTCACATTGCAGCAAAAAAGTCGAACATCCATCGCCTTGTGACATCAAAAGTACTTAGAATTGATGGCATGTATATCAAAATATACAAGATAAATGTACGTTGTTCATGAAGAAATACTTTAAATTCCAGATTTTAAATACACTCATATATAATTTTAGAATTAGAAAATAATCTGCCATTTTCCACATTAAAATATTTGGTCTTGGAGTACTATTTCCTAGGAATAACATTAGGCTGTAAACTTTTAATTTACTTGGCATTTAAATGACATGTTTTTTAGCCAAAGAAAAAGATTCCAGCCCAGTTCTTTTGCTGTTAATTAATCTACTGCTCCATTTTGCCTTTGCTCTTCTGGCTTCTACCCATCACAGATAGCGAGATACAACTGAGGCGAGACATGGTCTTCTGTCAGAGCCTTGTGGCCACAGTCTGTGCATTTTCAGAGCAGCTAATGGTGGCCTTAAATCAGATGTTTGACAACAACAAAGAATATGAAATGGAGACGCTGGAGGCAAGCAGGAGGTGGTTGGAACAGATAGCCAGTGCAGGTCTTCTCCTTCATTTCCAGTCCCTGCTCTCGCCAAACCTGGTAAGACTCCCCATGTGGCATGCTTGGCCGCAGCTCCTGTTCATTCACTGGACCAGGGACATAGTTAAACAGTCTTAGATATAAATGTTGTGCTTAGCTTGGTACTTAATTAGCTGCTATTTGGAAAAGTTGCAATTCAGATAATTAGAGATGTGGGATGTGTTTGGTTTATGATATGGGAAATATGATTTCCACAAAGGCAGTATTATGTTTGTTTGGAGTTGGCAGATAGTGAGTTTACCCTTGACTCCCCACTGCTATTGTAGCTGTTCCCTGGGAGTGAATGTAGTATTAGGTGATAACCAGAACTTCATTTTGCAATAAGCAACAATGCAAGAGAAATGAATTACCTGATTTAGTTAATTTTATCACCCTTCCCCCCAAAATACCTATAGGTCTGTAGTAGTTGAAGGACTAAACATGCTGATCATAGGGAAAATCCTTGTAGCCTATCAGTGAAATTGGAAATTGGCTCTTTCTTCCACAAGGCTTGGCAAAGAGCCATGGCTTGAGAAACAATTAAATAAGGGACATGGCTTTGTAGCCCTTTAGTCCCCAGTTATCCAAAGTGCTTCTTCAGCTATTTAAGATGCTTCTCACACTAGATGGGTTCCTGCTAACCAGAAGAACCATGAAGCAGTCTGCATAGTCTGCTCCATGACAGTCTTCTCAACCTCTGGGGCTGCTCCGTGAAAATAACTGATTTGGTCCATCATACCGTATAAAACTCCATGTAAATAACAGATGACATTTCTAGTATCAAAGGTGTTTTTTCCTTTCCTTGTCTATCTTGGCAGCAAATTTGCCAACAAGTTGACCAGAGAAACTTCAGAAGCTGAGGAGACCAATATAAATAAAGACATTTCTAAATCAAAATCATAGAGTCTTAGTCTATGCAATTGTTGGAGCCAGTGTGAGCAGCTACCTCACAGGTAGTTGAGGTACCGATGTGGGCTTGCATGGGACAGGGTGCGTCAGAACAACATGTGCAGCTTACAAACAGATAAAATCAGTGCCTCAGAGAAACAGGACAGCTCTTTATCTACATGAGGAGTATGTGAAGAAAGTACTGAGGAGCTTGGACTCATGACTTGGGTCTCGGATGCTTTTTTGGCACCATGCAGCATCAACATGTCCCGGTGCTGGAATCCTTAGAGTTCAAAAGTAAATTCAGTTGGTGTTTGTCTTATGTTTTTCTGTGTGCTTTGTTGTCATGTTACGACAAAGCAACTGTTGTCTTTAAAGCACTGAATACTTATATTTTTTCTTTCAAGATCATAGTGATTTCTTTTGTAGTGAAAATGTGTGCAACTTAGCTATTTTCACATAATGACATACTAGCAGAATGCAGTGTCGAATTGAAAATAAAGTTCTGTCTTTTCTGTCTAATAGTTCTTAACCAAGGGAAATTTAAAGACAACTTTTTCAATACCTTCTCAGCACTATTTGACTTACAAATGATCCATGTTATTTTAAACAAGGGTATTTGGAGGAAATTACACTCATTATGGCCAGAGTTCAGTAAAGAATGAGCAGTTGTGCAAGGATTTCCCACGCAACTGTATGGTTTTCAGACTATTCTGCTGACAAAATCACTCTGTCCACAGACTTCTTAAATTGAACCAGGAGAAAAGATATTTCTAGCAGATTTGCTTTTTCATAAGTACAAATGGGAATGCTGTTTCACTATACAGATCAGGGAAAATCATGGGATTTTTTTTTCTGTTCTTTAATTCAGTAAACTATAGTTTATACTCAATTTAGGGGCATCTAGTTTATTATACCTTGTCTTCCTACTGTTTCAGTTCTTAGAGGGGGAAAAATGCATGACTCAAGTTTCCTTTTGGTTCTTTCTAACCTAGGGGAATGTTGTGTAGGGAATAGAATTACTTTAAGTGATTATTGATTTCTATTGTAATTGCTCTGAATATTTAACTCAATATAACCATACTTGAAGGTTACTGTTTTCCTTTTTTAAAGATTTAATAAAGTGTCTTGAGAAGTCCTGGATCTCTTTAACTATCTCTTTAGCTCAGGAGTACACAGAGTGAACCATAGGTGCAAATCAGAATATTGGCACATCCACATATTTTACTTACACCTAGAGTTCTGTAGGTAAAAGTGCAGGTCACCCTGAGCTGTACTTGCTCTGAGTTGCTGGTTCAATTATCGGTGCTTGGAGTGGACACAATGAACTCTTATCTTTATTCATAAATGAACTCCTAAAGTTATGGTATTTTTTAAAGAAAGTTGCTAAAAAGAAGAATTTTTCACATTTCCCCTCTTGCTTTACAAGCAAGACCTTGTGTCAGGACAAGGTGTTACAGTCTGGTGTCTTACAGAATAATGACAAAATAGTTTGATTAAAAGCCTGTAAGACCCCAATCCTGGAGCTACAAGCTCAACCAGGAGTTTTACTTTAAAAAAGAGACAAGGCTCGAAAAATTCACCCACCAAATATTTAGAAGAGCCCTTGCTTCTTTAATACCTTGAGGTAGCATAAAGACAATATGCCACACAAGTTTTCTGAGAAGATACTTTTACTGATAACTTTAGAAAATAAGGGAGTAAATAAGAGAACTTGGCAAAAGCTTAAAAGGGTAACAAACAACCAAAACAGAGCATTCCACTTAGCACATGCTAACCCATACAGCTTAGCAAAGTCCAACACATTCGGTCCCAAGTTTCCCAAAATATTGAGAAAGGAGATTAAGATAAGAAGTAGGAGTAAAGAAAGAGAGAGAGTAAGAGGAAAAGATCTGTCACCAGTGAGTCCTGTGTAAGTCCAGTTTCCACACTGTAGGTCCCAAGTGAAAATGGAGCCACGTGTTGCTGGTTTTTTGTGCTCACCCCCTGTGACCACCCCTGTCAGGCAGGACTTCTGGCCCACTGGCCATTCTGTGGCTCTGGGGCAGGGTGAGGGACAGTGCTCCTGGTGTGCCAGCCAACCTAAGGCTGGATTAGGGGCTCTGGGGAGTGTGGCGTGTTGAAGTGTTTCCAGGCTGGCTTTGACTGGCAGCTGCCCTGGGGTTGCCCAGCAGACTCCAAGTGGCCAGTGACTGACAGCTGCTCCTGGGTTGCCCCAGGACACTCAACAAGGGTTGGCATGTGGGATACAGCATTACCTCACCTCCATGAGATTTGACCTATCCCTCCCCCTCGCCCCCCACACTCTTGAGTTGGTTCTGACCCAATAATGTAATAATCCGGTGTTTTACAAAACCAAAAGCAGTAATGGTAGCTATAAATTGCATATTAATTTACTATGTGAAATGGCAACATCCATTTTTATAATCTTGGACTAGTAATAAAAGGGAAAGTGCCAATAGAAACAAAGATATTTACATTATCTAGCAGTTAAATAGGTTATACACTGCATCAGTGAAATGTTCTGCAACATTCTGTAGTTAATTTAAGTCCTGCTCTCTTATGTTATTTCTGCTGGGGAAAACATCTGGCTGAAATGACCTTTTCAATTTTCCTTTTGCCTTTTTTAGGCTGATGAGCAAGCCATGCTAGAGGATACATTGGTTGCATTGTTTGACTTGGAAAAAGTTACTTTTTACTTCAGACAATCAGAGCCAGAACCACTATTTGCAAGTGAGTAATTAGTATCTGAGCTTTACTGTTTTTGTAACATGTTTTGTTCCTAGAACATCACCTCCCACCGGGAATGTTATGTAACTTGGAATTATGGAGAATAAGTAGATCTGTAGCTCTACTAACATTCCTAGATGTCCTGAGATACAGCTATCATCAGTGAAAATGCAGAATCCTTATCTGGCAATGTCAGTAACCTTGGGGCAGAATTGTTTGCTTAACTGAATTTTCCATTGGGAGTATGTGACTGAATCAGGAAAGTCCCTGGAAGACCCAGCTGTTATTGAAGAAACATGTAAAAAATATCTTGAATGTCTCAGTAGGGAAATGCAACTGATGTGAGATGGAGAACCCCATTTAATTTTATTGTCTGAAAACCAAAGTAAATCTTGGAAGAGTTCCTTGAAATGAGATGGCAAACACTATTAGGATAGCTTTAAGTTGGGCAAGAAGTTTCTCTGAGATCTGCTGCTGCAGACAATCAAGGTCCTCCCCAAACTCATCCAGCTCACCAGGAAGGAACTGTCTTTGCAGTCTGCAGTTCATCCCCTTCACTTATTTTCAGCCATTCCTTTATTAATATGTGTTCATCCTGTAGATATTTTCCTGCAGTGAACTTTGTTTAGTGAGCAAAAAGCCTTCATTTTTTTCCCTTCTCATAACTCCCCTGGGAAGGGAGGAAAGCATGTCTGCTTCACATCAAGCCATTCTGAAACAATTCCTTTGCTGGATTGAGACCACACATGAGAGAACTTCTGCAGTAACCAAAACCAGAAGACACAAAGCCATCCACAAAGCTGCCTTGGCTCTGAAGAATTCAGTAGGACAGGGCTGGTAGTCAGGTAGGAATTAGCCTGTATAAGACCATAGTTATTTTGATATAATTCAAGTAAGGCTCGAAATGTTTTAGAAAGAAGCCCTGCTAGACCAGGTAACAACATGTAGTTACAGGAGGGCATTCTGACTGGGAGTTAACCTTATACCTATGTCATGAATGGTTCATATTGCTGCATTTTCCAACTGAGGTGTCTGTGCTAATAAGTCTGTGTGTTCGAGAATTGTAATAAATTCTGTATTTTCTTTGGATATAAGTGCTGACACGACAGTCATCCTGGCTGTGGTTACGGAAGACAAGTAACTCGTTTTTTGGTTGTTTTTTTTTTTTTTCCCATTTATGATTCTTCATAATCAATAAAAGAAAAAAAGTCTTATTACCAAAAGTAGTGAAAAATGTCCTTTTGGAATCTTTACCATTTAGGTATGTGTACAGTGTGAGAACTAGGTAATGCTAATACTAATGCAAGTCATTATGTTTTATTGTTACTGCTTTCAACTTGGAGGCTTATCTGTGGAAACAGCACCTTGACAAGAAATACATAAAAACATTGAATTGATTTAAACTGACTTCCTCTGAGAGATTTATCTACTCCCTGGTAATGGTTAGGCCAAAACTGACCACAGCAACACCACGTACAGTGTAAAATACCGAATGTATTAGTTGTGTCTGCAGTAAATTTTTTATCTAACCATGTGAATTTTGGGTGCAACAGTTTCTGTAAAAGGATGTGCAATTGCTTTCAATGAAATTGTAACACTGGCTGTATTTTTAGATGTACCGATCACATACCAAGCAGAAGGAAGCCGGCAAACGCTGAAGGTTTACTTCTACCTTGATAGTTACCATTTTGAACAGCTTCCTCAAAGGCTGAAGAATGGAGGGGGATTTAAAATCCATCCAGTACTTTTTTCACAAGGTAACTTGAGTTTGAATTCACCCACACCCTGCTTCTTTCACACAATAGTTAACTCTTTAAAACACCACTTATTTTCTCTGGTTTAAATCCTTTGTAACTATAATGGCACAATGCTTATATTTAAATGTCATTTAATGTGGGCATTTATTTAGACTGTTGAATTTTTTATTTCTAATAAAAAATAGAGGCATGGGTATAGATTTCTAAGTATACGCCTGTTATATGATTCCAACAGCAATGGACAATAATTAGACCATGAAACTTGCTTCTGAAAGTGTTTTGCTTTTCAAATGAGGTTGTAATCTTTTCTATCGCTTCATATTTGAGGACTAAATTGTTATCCCCTGAGAATTCTGTCTCTTTAAAATGTTATGAAGAGTTAAACAACATTTTCAGGCTTTTGTAGTTATTGCTCTGCAAACATTAGAAAGTAAGGAATAGTGGCACTGATGCTCAGACTATTCATAAATTAGAGGCAGCCTGCATTAGCAGCAGCGTCATTACAGTCATCAGGAGCATGAAGTTTGCTTCCCTGAAATGGTGAATGTGAGCTGCTGATTGCCTTGAGCTGCCTTTGATTTCAGAGGGAGCTGAAAGCACTCCCTACCTTGTGAAGGGCTTCGAGGGTCTATGAAGAATTGGCAGAAGTCAGGCATACAAATGAAGGTTTCGAGAAGGGCTTGGTCTCTGATAGATAAGCAGGATGTAAAAGGAAATAGTGAACAGAAAGATACATGAAGAAATAGCTGAATGTACTATAAAGTTAAAATACACCATTTTTTAAAAATAAGATCCCTGAAGTCTTATTTTTAAACAAACTAATAAGGACTACAGTAGATTTCTTTTGAAGAGATTGATTTCAGTCATAGGGGAAAATGAGAGTGCCGAGCAGGAGATGTGTTTCAGTAGAGCAGACAAAAAGAAAAGAGAACAGAAAATGCCTTGGTTCAGCTGAATTCCTGGAAATAATAAATTTTTTAGATTCAAGAGGAGATTCAGTGTGCTAGAGGATTTATTTTGCAATTTTTTCCTCCTTTCTATTTCCAGAAGCCCAAAATATTTACTTCTTTGGATAAGCATATTTGTACTCAGCTAAAGGAAAAGGGCAAAGATCTATTCAAGTGTTTACATCTGCTTAATAATTTTCAGTGGTATAGAAGGTTTCTTCTTTCTTTATCATATCAAATTTCTTTAATTTTTAAGGACGCCCCTCTAAAATAATCCATTAGACTCCAAGAATAAGAAGTCCTGGATAAGAATTTAAATCCTAGTGCTTAAATCATTATTTTGTGTGGGTTTTACCTCATTAATGAGTGGATTGGGATTCTATTTTTTACTTCTTTCCTATGAGGTTTGGCTGAGCTGCCATCAAAGTAACTCAGTACATTCCCATCTGTAACTAAAAATCATTAGATAAAAATGTAAGTTCCTTGTGAAGTGAAATTTTGCTTCCCAGTCTTATCAGAGTTGAGCTGTTTCCTGTCTAAAATAAAATGGTTTATGATATTTTCAAATGGAACATTTAGAAAATGATGTTTTTGGAATACTTTGTCTGAGACACAGGTAAGTGTACATGAATCTCTTCATCTCTCTGTTGCTCTATTCCGAATGGCATAGCTCCATGCCTAAAATTACAAGTCTACATACTTACAGAATTGGCACTGTAGAAATTTTTTCAAGTTTTTTTAATGTTTACCTTGGCTATATTATCTGTTTCTCCATTTATAAAAAACAGTGTTGTGCAACCATATACCTAACTGTGTATATATTTAAATGGATCCTGATTTGTAGGACTGGAGGCTGAGAATGTTGAGCTATTTCTATTGGCATTTAGATTCTCTATTTCCTACATTAGAATGAAGATCCCAGCAATAAATAAGCTTAATGACACTTTATTTAAAATTAAAATTCAGTTTATTTAAAATTCTATATGTTTTTTGACATTTTTCAGTTTTTCGTAGAATCCTTGAGTGATTCAGATTGAAAGGGACCTCAGGAAATCTCTGGTCCAACCTCCTGCTCGTATCAGTGTCAGCTGTGACATGAAACCAGGTTGCTCAAGTGTCTAACAAATAGGATCTTGCAAACACCAAGGGCAGAAACTGCACAACTTCTTAGGTAGTCTGTTACTGTACTTGAATGCCCTAATGGTGAAAAATTATTTTCTTTCTATCGAGTTGAGACATCTGTTATTTCATTTTATGTCAACTGTCTCTTGTCATGCCAGCATGCACTGTTGGGAAGAGCTGGCTCGTCATAATGGCCCTTCTACTCAGCTCTTTCTGGTCGGTCAGCAGCTTTCACATTCTGAGTAAAGCAAGGACACTTCTTTCAGCCTACTGGCCATGCTTATGTTAATGTGGTTCAAGAGGATCTTGTCCATCATGGTTGCCAAAGGACACTGCAGGCTTTTGTTGAGCCTCCTGCCTAACATGACCCTGAGCTCCTTCTCAGCAGAGCTGCTCTTAGGCTCTGTCTTTCCAGGTGCAGGACTTGACATTTGCCCTTGTTCAGTTTCACAAGGTTCCTGCTGGATTTCTCCAGCCTATGTAGGGCCCTCTTTATGTGGGCCTGCACTTGAATATATTCACTGCTTCTCCCAATTTGGTACTTGCTGCAAACTTGATTTACTTCCTCCATGTCAGTGATAAAGACATAGAACAATATAGATCCCTGTGCTTTTCTGCTGTTAGTGGGCTTCTAGGTAGACCTTGTCCCATTAGCTACTACCCTTTGAGTCTACCCATTCTTCCAGGTTGTTTTCCCCTTTGGTTTTCTATACATTCAGACCATAATATATCAACTTGGATTGAAGAATACCATAAAAGACATGTTTGTAAGGAAAGCTTCCTTACAGAGAGCTTTCTAATGTATTGGGTAGAAAAGTGTTAAACCCTTCAGAGAGGGGAGAGCCAAAGCACACAGTGTGGGAGTGCTTGCATGCACCTGTGAGCATGGCCCCCGCAGAGGCAGAAATGTGCTCTCCAGCCAGTCCCGACAGATGACTGAGTTTCCTGGTTGGGTAATCTAATTGGATAAAACCAACTCCATGCCAGTAAAATAAGCAGTAGGGATTATCGGTTCTGTTTGCACTAGCATGCTGTTGTAAATGGAGTTCAGTGGATATTTTTGTGTGAACTTTCTCACGTGACTTAGTGCCAAGGAAGTTAAGAAGCAAGTCTGTCTGTTGAAATTTAATATTTTTTCACACAGAAGTAGAATTACAAACTCTGAAAGCACAGAGAGTGCAATTTGCATGTTCTTTCACAATGAATAAATTATTTATTAGCTGGCCACATTAAGCAGTACAAGCAGAATTAATATTCTTTGTGGAGCTGAAGCTGTAAGACAGCAGCATGCTTCCATCAAAACTCTTCTTATTGCTTGCATTTTCTAATATGGTGATGGGTTCTTAGAATGTGTATGGATTACTAAAGTGACCATATTCCTTTTAAGGTCTTTAATGCTTGTCCCCAGAAACTTTCATTTCAGCCTGTGGTTTATGTCATAATAAGGTTCACCTCTTAATGGAAAGATCTTTATTTTTACAGTGCACATTTTCTTGAGAATCTTTCAAACACTTGATTTGACTTCACTAAAGAGAAGGTTACACCCCATGAAGCCCCTAAAGTAAAGGGACTCGGGGAGTATTTTGGGGGTTTTTTGCTTTTTGTTTTTTAAATCTTTTGCTAGGAAAACCACTCCAAATAGGAATGGTAGTGCATTCATTTTTTCCTCTCTTTTTAATTTCTGTGCAATGTTTGTAGGAGGGACATAAAATAGTTCCTTTAATTGAAGGGTTTTTTTGTTCCTGAGTTCTTTTAGCAATATTCATTCTTGCTTTGGTGAAGTGAATACAGCAAAGGTGGACACGGACAAGTATTTGACTTCACTTACCTGAGTCTTGAAAAGGAACTTCTAGGGTATTTTCAGAGATCCAGAGAAATTTGCTTTACTTGATCTAGAGGAAGGTGGTATTCACATTATCAGTGGGAACAACTAGAGGTTCAGGTGCTCCATATCTCCCAAAATTGGACTTTGTGAGAAGTTGTTAGGTCTCCTTCTGTGAAAATAATTGCTGCATTAATCCTTTCTTTTCACTGCCCCAGCTCATTCTAGTATTTTATTCTAGGATATATCAAAACCAAGCCCCACATTTACATTCACAGGGCAGGAATACTTTAATTAGACCAAAGGAACTCAAATTAGCACTTTCCTTCATATTTTGCACAGGGCAAGAAATACAATTTTTCTTGTAAATGAAATCTTTAAGGAAGATCTGAGTGAATTTGATGACATATGGAAACAGCTCAGCAATCCACAGTAAGGTCAAAGCCTTAAGGTTAAAAAGTGATTCATTTGTGTGTGAACAAAACTACAAAGAAGGCAATTACTAAATATTTAATACTGATCTTTCTCTTTTCCATTCCCCTTTCTCTTTTCACAGCACTGGAGAGCATGGAAGGATACTATTATAGAGACAGTGTCTCAGTAGAAGAATTTCAAGCTCAGATTAATGCAGCCTCACTAGAAAAAGTCAAGCAGTATAACCAGAAACTACGGTGAGTAATAAACCAGCATTCCTGAGCTTAGTTTACAAAGATCTGCTTTTCAGTTCAGTTTCTGTGACACATCTTTAAACTGAAACATGTTGCATGGTGGTTGTTTTTTTGGTGCATAATTGAATAAGATCCAAGATTCATGGTTCTGACTTTTCTGATTTCTGCACTGTTAAGTTACTTTCATCAAAATTGTTTTCCCCTGAAAGCTTTAGATATAGTTGCCTCGAGGTTTTTGTGCTAATGCATAGAGAAAAGAGAATGTCTACTTGATCACAAATGGAGTATCAAAATTGCTGAACATTATGATCTGATTTTACAGACCATATTTACCTAATTTCTACAGAATAGGATTTGCAAAATAGTACCATTTTCCTTGAAGCTTAGTATCTTTCTCCTTGCACCCCACAATGCTAATCGGAATACATAAGTATTTGGATTCCTGCAGCAGCATCAGCAATGGGTTACAGAGTACATACTTGCCTGTACATGTAAAAATTATGCAGCTGTGTATTTTGGTAAATATTTCATTAAATATTCTGCATATAAGGACAGAATTTCTGCTGTACAAAATAATCTGTTAGTTATGAAGTAAAATATTGAATATGGGTACATAGACTACTCTTGCCTCTCACCATATCTGTGAAAAACACCTGTTTGAGTGCGCTTATGTGCCACGTGAGCTGAAGATGTAAAGGACTGTGGTAAAATCACATCCATTCACTCTTAAACTATCATTTCACTAGAAGGATAAGGCAGTTTTTAAAAGCAGCAGAGAACATGAGGTAAAAAAAAAGGTTAAGGTTGATGGAGGATGGGAAAGAAGATAACAAGTGTCCCTTTTTGCAATTTCTTTACCTGTTGGTCCACTCCTGTCTTTGGAAGGTTTTCTTCATGGATCTTGCAAAAGTACTTCTCTGTTTTGTTATTAAAGCAGTGGACTTTCTAGATTGTGCTTTAATCTGAGTACTACTATAACAAAAGTGATTTTAGAGCCAGTTGCATTCAGTGAGTAAGTTATATTTCATTTTATTGGTGACATTTCTGTCAGTGCACTTCTATTTTCAATGACAGATGTAATTATTTAGTCTGTTTTCCACCTTCTTGTATCAGTACTTCCTATCTGGGGGAAAAGTTCCTCCTGAGTGTTTATGTGACAAGGCTTATGTTACAAATCGGTGTTACGGAGCCCTTTGGCCATGCCAATATTTGGCCTAGGTGAAGTCAGCTAGTGTTAGAAAGAGACTGTATCAGTTGGGCAATGCAAGACTCTTTGTGCTGTTTTTTTCCTATGAATAGGACCAATTTAGCCTCCCATGAAAATCCTTTAAAAGAATTCTTCTTGACTCTGTGCTCTGGTGTTCCCTGACCTTGCTTACCTCATGTGTTAGGTCCTCCATTCATGCTGTGGCTTTAACGAGGTACATTTCTCTTACGGTGTTGTGACTCACAGCTCTGATCAGTTGCTAAGCTCCAAGGCCTAATTTTGCAAGAAGTTACCATGAAAAAGTTATCATTCAACAGAAATTACCATGAGGATCTCTGCACAGTCACAAGAACAGGAAAATTTTGGATTTTTTTTTCAGCCCTCTAATGCCTGTTCAGAACGTTCAGTAATTGATTTGTTTGCTTTCTGGTGAACACTACCCATTTCTTAAGTGAGGCACAAACAGCTTCAGGAATTAACTGACATAATGTGAAGAGGAAAAACAGAAAAGCAGATGCTTCGTTCTTTTTCTGCTGTTTGCTAGCCTGTGTAGGTGTTTGGCCAGGATAATCTAATAAAGTAGAAAGTAACTACAGCAGCAAAAGATATTAACATTTGGATAATTGCTCCAAAGAAGAACAAAACGTGAAATTGAATATTCCCTGGAAACATACTCAAGTGCAATAATACTGAAACTCTTCAAGTGGAAGAAATCCTATGTGCGGTACCTCTTAATCAATAATAAAATAAGTCATTCAAGACACAATCCTTAAACCATTCTTTCTCCATATAAAAGGAATGCATTGCTTGCTTGTGAAATGACCATCTGATGACCATCAAATGATCTCTCCGTCACTACAGCAGCCAAAGCAAATGGGAGCAACAGCAAAGGAAAAAGCAGTTGGAGAAGAGGATGGGGACAAGTGGGAATGAAAGCAGAGGTTGGCAGTGACACTTTCAAGGCACAGCCAAAGCATCCATTGATGAGAACTCTTGATACATTTTCAACTTCTCTTATTCCTGATGCACTGAGATAATAATGCTCCAATAATAATGTGAAACAGAAGAGACCACTTAGTTGTGTACTGTCCCACTTGCAAACAGGGTTGTTGACCTAACTTGGTATGTACCTGAGCAGGACAGTAAATTAAAAAATGAGTAGTACCTTTACTCAGCCACCTCTTAATTTCTTCTAGTAAATTCTTCTTGAAGTTTGAGTACATAGAATATTTTGGGGTGAAAAATCAGATACTGATGTGTGCTTTAAAAGAATTAATTTATGAATTATTTATTTGAATGAATCAAAAGATATATTGGTAAATTTTTAGTGGATTTCGGGAAGGATAACCATTATCTATCATGCAAAGTCAAGAAGCTGAACACTTGCTTTTATTGCAGACTTCATTCATATATATGAAACTCTGACCAGCTTTTCCACCATCAGAAGTGATGCAATAAATTCAGGTGCAAAATTGCCCTCCTTGGCACTGATTTGTGCATTATGAGACCTTCTGTCTTTCATAGTTCTTGATTTGGGGCTTTTACAAATACTACCTCAGCTATGAAATAGTCATTGATAAGATTACCATTTTTATGAGACTGCATGAAAGACAGTGGAAAATCAGCTACAGAATTTCATGTTTATGTGGAATGGGGAGAATGTCCCTCCATCTTCTGTAATCCACTTAGCTATTTGAATCTAATTAGTAATATAAGGGAACTTTTATTCCAAGACCAGCTGAAGTTGAGTTTTTCTACAATTCCTCAGGCAATATCCTGTACCCCAGCAATATGTTTGAAGTCCTTTATAGAAATAAAGGTGTTATTTTTAAAAAACCAACAAAACAACTAATGCCTAGTTTATGAAATTTCGAAAACTGCTGAGAAATACTTAGCATCTGACCTACAACTATTATTGATAACTATTCTTATTCTCTTACTTCTTTTTCACAGAATTTTTTTTTTAATATATATGTCACCCATTCTTTTTCTGTGACACTGATAAGGAAAATAAAGTTATGTTCAAATTCTGTTTGTGAGCTGAGCTGGTGCTAGTAGTTGCTTGCAATGTCAATTTAACATCATCAAATTGTTTGCTAATGAGAAACACTCAGTACATCCAAGTGAAAGTAATTAGGTCAGCAGAGATTTTCAAGATCTTTATTACTATGTGTTTGATAGCTCAGCAGTTGTCTTCTAATTTAGAAGAGGACTAAAAAGAACCTGTGTATCTGACCTCCATGGAGGTTCATGTTAAGTAAGCCCATTCTGTATTCTCCTGCCTCTTCCCACTTGTTCCCATCTTCCTTCCTTGGTACTCCTTGACTTTCAGATAGGCTGTTTCTATCCTGACTCAGTCCTTTTGCTGTTAAGGATACCAGACACTATTTTTCTTCAACAGTGCACAGCACAGTGCTGTTCAAGTCCGTAATTACTACAAAAGCTGATAGGAATAACAAAATCTCACAAAAGCCCTATATTTACTTGGACTGCTTGGTTAATTTAAGTGTTCTCTTGCCAATCTTGAGTCACGTAATTGTAAGAGCATGAGGGTAAACTTAAATTGTAATTTTTGAAGCATTACTGTTTTAAGAATTATTTCTTTAAAATACATTGTCCTTTGAATATAGTTTTTATATTTGGTAAAGGTCTATTTCCTGCAGAGTGAGATTCAATATGGTAGCTATTACTGCATCACATAGAAATGAATCTTAAGGTCCTTACTGTGATCAAAAGATTAATTAGAAGCTGGGACAGACCCTGGTAGACAGGTTAGCTGGATGGCCATAATTCAGCTAATCCTTGGACTGAATAGTGACTTTAAAACATTTAGTTGGATATGAGAACAGTTTTTATGCATGGAGAAATAATGTTTTGGATTAGGTTCCTGCAAAAACTAGTCTGTTTTTAAAAATAGACTTTGAGTGTAGGAATGAAAACTTCTGCAATGTTTGTCCAAGTTACCAGAATTTTGTTCTTTATTTCTGAGGATGGCACTTGGACACTGCAGTAGTAGGCTTGCTCTACCAGTCTTCCTTTCTCTGTATTTGATGTTTTATCATACTAGTCTGTGGTGGTTGTTGTATGTATGAATTCTCATTCATGTGTCCCTCCTGTGACATTCTATTGAAATGCCGTTTTCTACAGGTGCTCCTGTTTAGCCAATTAATCAGAAAAGTCCAGGCACATCTGCTCTGCTCTTTGAGAGGTTTTTTTGGGTTTTTTTTGCTGGATGTGTCTGTGCACACAAGGGATGTATTGCAAAGGCAAAGAGGATGTTCAGGGCACAGGTCTTTCAGTGGGGTGCAGGACTCTGGCTGTACTCAGTATGTTTCCAGCTTCTGGGTGTCTTCAGAACTTTTCATTGTTGACTGCAAGACCAAACTACAGTTGACTGTAGGAGCTGAAAACTGCACATCAATTTATCTGTTTGGATTCCAAAACTGTCTATGCAGATAATTTTTAGCTGATGAGAAATCTGTTAAATCAGTGATTTTTAGATACATAAGCACTTTTAATGCTTCTTCAGCATGTATGCTTGCTTTTAGACATCTAAGCACCTTTAACATTTGTTTCCTGATGTTATGGTGGCTAAGATTGGGAACTTTCAGAGGAAAAAAGGAAAATAATAGATGAAAGGGAGGTTAGGAGAGCTTAACTTTCCCATTAATTTTCTTTTATCCCCAGCACGGCACTTTCTTTTGACACCCCTGACTATATGATGACCCAGTTCTTTACACCAAAGATAGGATCATGCTGTAGGAAAGACAGCTGAGGGTTCCTGTACAACTCCACCACTGGTGTGGGTGCTAATTACCACTGTGTAGTAATTAACTCATCTGTGCATCAGTAGAAAAGAAAAGGTCTGGAAAAATGTTCCTTACTTCCTGCCTACCATTCTGTGTGATTTGGAACTATTCTTTCAAGTCAGCTGTGTCCAGGTTTATTGGCAGCTACTTCTGTAAGCCTCTTGTACTGCCATAATAGAAGAAAAATTAAAGCGAGCAGTAAAGGCATAAGACCATTTTTGTGGGATTTGAGGGGGAGTGTTTTGGGTTTTGGTTTTTTTTCTCCTATGTTGCTGCTTTCTTGGATATGATTTTAGGAGGTAAATGGAAGTCTGTATGCTAAGGAAGCAATTATAATCAGTGAATCTAATGACAAATGATTTAGCTAACTACCCTCATTACACTGAACATCTGATTACACTGAATGTAGTATTTGTCATTTTAAAGAGTTTCATTTACAATGTAACTTCAAACAATTTCTCTGTCTGAAGCCTGCAGTATTTATTTTATATCATAAGTAGTCCTCCACAGAGCAATGGCAAATTTAATTGAATTCTTTATTTAGAGATGCTGCAATTCATGAGGTTTTCATATTGTTGGGGTTTCATGTTTCATTTAATTTTTAGAAGGATAAGAAAAGTAAACTATTTCTGCCCCTAGAATTTATGCAAACATGGAACAAAATCTGTCTGAGGAATGTAACATCTCTTTTATTTATACACACATGTATACATGCACAACAGCCTCTCAAGATACAGGCTGCTTGGCAGGCTGATATTTTCCTTATCCTGTATAATTCAGTCAAGGCAGAAAATAGATGTGATGGCACTCGTGGCTTCAGGCTGAACTAAAATTCTCTAATACTTGCTTTGCTATAAATGAGCTACAATGGCATAAAGGATGTATCCACTTAGAGATAGTTAATTACTCTGAAAGCAAGAGCTTGTCTGTCTCTGAAACAAACTGATGAGGGCTCGAGGCAACACCTGTGTTATCACAAAGACCAGATCATATATCAATTCCTGTAATAAATACATGAAAATCCACCTTATAACTGACAGATTCCGTCCCCCACTGTTTCCAGTGGAAAGCTTTTCCAAACCAAGCTGCTCATGTGGTTAAGAAGCTTATGTTGCTTGTCCTTGTGCCACTCTTGTCCTGTGATTTTAGTCTTCCTCTCCTTCATGTCTGCTCACTTCAGTGAGCAACTTGTTAATGAGCAACTAACAGTTTTTGTCACTGCCATCAAATTCAGGAAAAAATGACCTGAAGAGAGTTACAGGTTTCAAAGCGTGATTCTGTGATAAGGCTTTGTTTATGTTGCAGAAAAAAGCAGATGGAAAACTGTTTTCCTGTACTCGGTGCTACCTATTTGATACATAGCATTGTATTCAAAAAAGCAATAGTAAAACTGGACTGCAATGCTACATGCACACATTTATCATGTATTTTATATGGCTATAAACATTGAAAATCTAACGCTCCTTAGATTTTTAATATGTGGTTACAAATGAACAAGAATCTTGTGATTTAAGTCTCTAAATGCAAAATCTTTATGAAGGAGAGATTGAAAATTAAGTCCTTCTGAAGGACATGACAAGGAAATAATAGCTTGTCTCCTAATGAACTTAATGAGAAGTATGTTAGGTAGAACAGAAATGAAGATTCATTGCATCTAAGTGAAGCAAGACCAGAGAGAGAATAGAGAGATCTGAGGCAAAATAAATTAAATTTATCTAGCTGGTCTAAAAGATACTGCCAGCTGGCTTGAATTTCACTTCAGGGGTTTTTTTTGCCCCTTTTGCTGCTGCGCTCATTCTGTGAATGTAAATTCATTTTTTGTTTAGACTTTTGGTACAGTATGATGAGTATTTTTTATAGGTGGTGTTCTGAAATTGAAAATTATGTGTCTTGATAGATTATATGTACTGAGTCTTTGCTCACTGAGGTGGTCATCTAGTTCATCCTGCTTTCTTTATCCTCTTCAAATGCAGAGAACATATATCTGCAGTGATCAAGGGTAGAGCCTTTTCTTTCACTCTGGTCACTGATAGGAGTCCAGCCCAAGCCCGCAGTTTGTACAGCTTGTAGCTGTAGTTGAAATCCTGAGAACCCAATGACTATTTGGCACATTGTCTTTTTTAACAGTGTGTTCCATGTCTGGAATATCAGAAGCTAAAAAAGATACATCCACTGTCTGAAAAGCAAATGTGGAACCAATTTGTTAGCATTATTTTGTTCAGTGTGAATTTGTTTGGATAATGATGGGATAAGCAGGAAGGCAGCTGTAATTGGTCTGTGGCACAAGAACTTCCCTTTCACATCATAAAAAGGATGGTTTCAAGTGCTTTTGGATGTAGGTAGAGATGCTGGAGACTAGATTTCCTGGAAAATAGGGGTTAAAAGAGGCAGTATGTGAAGAGTAGGCAGTGTTACATTGTGCAAATTGGATTTGGAATTTTTTTTTCCTTTTCTTTTGTTACCCATAACTTTGTCTTTACATTTCTGTGCTCACATTTCTGAGATCCCCTGTGCTTATAAAGGTTTGAGAGCAGGGCTGTGAAGTGCCTGCTGGGATAGAAGGTCTGTTCCTTTGCCAGGGTCCTTCTCAGTTTGCACCTCAGATACTTGTTCTCATCCTAATGCCAGTTTCTCAACATGCCTTATTCATAGATGGGAGAGAGTTTAAAGCTGTGGGAACCGAGTAGTTTAGTGATATGCTGCAGTCTTGCAAGAAAACTGTTATTAAAGAAATACAAAAGTATGTGTGCAAGTAGATGCAAATACATAGAGATACTGTTTATCTATGTCATAAGTACATGCTTTTTAGATTGAGCTGAAGAAAAGAATTAGGGACACTAAGTCCAACACTTCCCCACTCTGCACCTCTGTTCCTTTCTTAGGTTCTTGACTATGGTTTTGTAAATGATCTTGAATATCTTGTGACTGAGGGATTGAAAATCCAGTAGAATTAAGACATATTCTTCTGTTGAAGACATTACGAGTTAATTTATTTGTATGCCACAGTGATGCAGAAAATGTAAAAGACTGAATTCTTCTCCTGTATAAAATCAAAGTAAAAGCTTTCTAGAGTAGAACCCCCAACTGGGCTTTTTTAAATGCCATAACCCAGTTACTTCCCCCTCTCTTATCACTTCTTTACTGTCCTTGTATTTTCAAGACAAGATTGCCAGTGCCTAGGATAACCCAATGTGCTTACTGAAACAGGAAATTGAGAATAAGACTGTAAACTTGGATTTGCTTGAATTATTTGCATGTACAGAGTTACTCAGGAATGCGTCTCTGTGCAGGTCTGGAGCCTCCTTAGGGTTCCGTTTGCAATATTTTCAATTTTCAGGATTTTACATGTCTGTGTCAGTTTTGGAGGGTACTCTGTAAAATGCTTCACTAAGAAAACATGAGTACTGCTGCATCTCCTTTGTACGTAAGTTTTGGAAAACATCTCAGGAAAGCGTTCATCTTGTGATAGATTTTTCTTCTTGAACCCTAAAATGTTTGTTACCTTATCCCAATCTTAGTTTTCCCTGAGATACTTGTCCCATTATTTGGCATTGTTACATAGGGGATATCCTACAAAACTCAAACACAGCACTACTCCCTTGTAGATTTAGAATTGGATTATCTACCTTTAAAAAAAAAAAAAAAAAAAAAAAAAAAGGCATTTCTGCTACATTTTAGAGAAATTGTAAGGCTTTAAAAGCAGAACTAGTGTCACATTTGGAGACAAAGAACTATGATTTCATTCTGGTTCATTTTAAATGGATTAGAAAATATTGTCTAAATTGGGCAGTGTGCCAAGATTGCCATTAACTTTTCCCATAAAATATGATTAAGGACCTGTACAAGCATTTAGTAATTAAGTGAAGTGCTTTGGAAATTTATATGCTGTCCACAGTTTGTCATGTTCTGTAAAATACTGAAGACAGTTTTTATGAAAAGCAATAAAAATAAAGCACTTGAGAAACATCTGGGAGTGTTATCTGATTGGGGAGGGGGGAATAGTTTTACTTGTAACAGGATACTTTGATATTTTTAAATGCATGTTCTGTATAGTTGATTATTTGTCTGTTCTTTAGGTTAATGAATAATTGACTGAATTAATGGAGTAATTCCTATAATTGTATATCCCATTCTAATGTCCATGTTGCTTCATTTTGTACCCCGAGTTAATTATTTTCTATGTACTCCATTAATGTGTGTATACTGTTCTATTTTTGGTTTCTGGTGTCATTTAATGCAGTTGAATTTGCTGAAAGAACAGTCCAAAGAGAATGAGAGTGCTGCACAGACTCCAAATGAAGCAGGTTTTCTTATCACATGGCAGGAAAGAGCAGTATAGGCTTTCAGTGTGATAATGTTCAGTGGAGAACCGGGTGATGCTTTGTTTTCTAGCTTTGCTAACAAGGAAAAAGGTTGGTTCGATGCTGCTGAGGTAGCTTTTATGTGCTGTGGCCCCTCAAAATGATTTATGAGTAATTTTCTCTACAAACCTCTTTTCCTTTCAGTGGTCTCCAGCTTCCTTTGACACAGAGTACATTCTGGATCATGCAACAGGCTTAATGGAATAACAGAACTAGATTAGCTGTGCTGTGCTTCCTGGAGGGATTAATTCAAACCTTAAATTTGGGAGAAGATGTTTTTCAAAACTATAAGGCTATAGGAAGAAAATTCTACTAGAATGGATGGATTATTTTATCAACTCAATTATTCCAGATTATTGAAGAATAAAAGATATTCAAATCTGCAGTGTGCATCCCTGCCCAAAAGGCAGCAAAGATGGTGAAGGGGTTTGAGGGGAAGCTGTAGGGGGAGCAGCTGAGATCACTTGGTCTGTTCAGCCAAGAGAAAAGGAGACTGAGGGGAGACCTCATCCTGGTCTCCAAATTCCTTGTGTGAAGGGAAGAGGAGGGGCAGGCACTGATCTCTCCTGTGTGACCGGACTCAACAGAATGTCCTGAAGTTGTGTCAGGGAAGGTTTACCCAGGGGGTGGTTGGGTGCTAGAACAGGCTCCCGAGGGAAGTGGTCACAGCACCAAACCTGACAGAGTGGAAGAAGTGTTGAGAAAATATGCTTGGGTACATGGTGTGACTCCTGGGGATGGTGACAGCTCATGGCCCTCTGTGGAGGGCTAAGAGCTGGACTCCATGATCCTTGTGAGTGCCTTCCAGCTCAGCATGTTCTGTGATTCTGTGATTTAGTGAGGTCTGCTCCTTGCGCACAGGCAGTGGAGCTACATCACAGTGATACCTTGAGATTGTCACTGGAGAATATCTTTCTTTTTTTCCTATATCTTCCATAGTTCAGTGGGGCTTGTCTTGTTTTATTTAAACCTTGCCCAGAGTTGCTGCAGTGGTAGCTGTTGCCTGGTTCTCACTGGATGCCTTGTCCAGGCAGGGAGGCCTACCAAATGTTTCTATTTTCAGCTGCCACAGGAGGTTTTAGGAGCTTTACAACTAGCGGAATGAGTTTTGTGATCAGAGAATCACAGAATGGTTTGGGTTGGAAGGGACTTTTAAAGTTCCTCTGGTCCAATTCTGCTGCTATCGGCAGGGACAGGGATTTTTTTAAGTGTTGCTACAGAGGCAAAACTCCCTGTGATCTTGTCAGAGATAAGTAGGATATTTCCTCTGTCTGTGAAGTGTTTAATGATAGCTTCTCTGTGGTAAGCAATTAAGTTGCTTTTAAGCTGGAAAGTTAAAACAAAAATTCCTCTAGGTTTCCTGAGTTGGAGCAGACAAGGAGAGCTCTGTGCTTCCTGTGTGCTCTTTGCTAAAGAGTAAGAGATCTTTGTTTTAGGAGACGATAGTGTGAAAACCCTCTGTACAAAATGTCAGCCTCCTTTGTGTCACACAGAAATTAGTCAACTTTGTATTTCAAAACAGCACATGATGCATTTCTAGATTTTATATAAACTTCTTCTGGTACTATTCATTGATAAGGGAAAGGTTGTAAAAGGAACTGGGAGAATATGGGTTGATACACAGTGGACAAACCTGATAAAGTAAGTATGCTTTGTCTATCACAGTTGTGTTCTGCAGGTAAATGACACTTTTCTTTGGCTTTTCCTTTCATGCATTAGGTAATTTTCTAAGAAATGTGTGGAAATTGTAAAGAAAGGCAGTTTGTTTTTCATTTGCACATGCATGTATGAGTACTAGCATTGCAAATGCCATTCTGCTTGTATGATGCATATTTGTCCCTCGGAGGGTTTTTGCTTTTTTGTTTCTTTTTACATTGTGAACATATATATTTTTCCTCTGTCAGTACTGTGTTTCGTGTTTGGGATTCTGCTTTTACATTATTGCAGTTACAGAGAGTCAATACAAAAAAGCTTTTAGTGTGTGAGGCTCAGGCACCTGTTTATATGCCAAGTTTCCCAAAGTCACTGTTAAAATCTATACAGTTGCCACAACTTTTTCATGGATTGTTTTGGTGAAAATCACTTTCAGATGCATTTTTCTCTGATAGCTAGACATTAACATTTTGCACCGTACTGTCAAAGAGGAGAAGGAGAGTTTTTGTCTCCAGAACAAAAAATGTTCCTTATTACTTGAAGAGTGATAGTGCCTGTTTAGTATTGTATTACTCCTTGAACCTCTCTTAGCATAAGGTAAAAAAAATTCCAGCCTTAGGATGTTGTCTAACACTAGTCACTTATGCACATTTTGTTCAGGAGCTTAAACAGTTAACAGTTTTTGCCTCACTCTGTCTGTTTGTTCTTTCAGGGCATTCTACCTGGACAAGTCAAACTTGCCTCCGAATTCAACATCTAAAGCAGCTTATATAGATAAGGTAAATAAAAATATTAAGTGCCTAATTAAACTTTCTATGTTACACACTGTGTTGTCGAGGCTTTCTTAATTCCATCAAAAAATTGAATTATTTAAAGCTGTGGGGAGAGAGGCAGGGAAGGGAGGAGCTCTCCTGCAGCATTTTGTCCCACCTATGTTTTAGAGGTTGGTGGTGCCCTCTGGTTCTGTATCAGAAGGTGTGGCAGGAGGGTGTCTATGTGTTTGAGAAGAGGAATCATAACTTTCCTTTTTCACTGTGCTTTCAGAGCAATGTAACTGCTCTTAAGAGCATGTGGGGTGGGATGGGGAAGGAGAGGTGCAGGCAGAAATTCTTTGTTCTGAATGCTGGAAGCGCTTTTCCAAATTAAATACTCCTTCAGCATCCTGCTCAGAAGGCTTTCTTCTGAATTTTCTCATTTAGGCTTTCTTCAAATGCTTTCATCTGTCTTTAAACTTCTGTGGCTCAGAAATCCCAGGGGCTATGAAAATTCATTTAGTGCTCTCTCCTGCTGTTGGAGAGTTAATGCCTGTACTGCAGCCCAATTGGGGATATAAAGAAATTCCTAGGGTCTTGCCTATGCTGACTTCAAAAGTGATTGAGCTATTGTGGCTTGAGAAATGATAGTGATCATCAGCTGAGCCCTATGACAGACTAAAATGTTATGTCAGTGTCATCCAGCATTGCTGTTAACAGACTGATAGTTCCTGTTTCTTGGATCCATGCAGGACTGCACAAGAGGGAAGGACATTTGCCTCTCCTTCCCTGGGGACTGAGCAACTTAACTTGCCATGCAGTCACAGGTGCAGCAGGGGATGTTCGGCTGTGTGTGAAATGCTTGTTACCCCTAAACCTGTTCCCTATCTATTTCAGTGAAAAGTTCAAGGGCAAGAGAAAAGCATCTCACAAATCCAGATCTGAACAAGGGATGCTACGTTAGGCTAATGAATTTATTTTGCAATTGGAGCAAGCCAAGAGTGAGTGCATGATTCATTTTTGGCTGCACTTTTCACTTTATTGTCCATAGCTTTGCATTAGTAAATGACACCATCTAAAATCAATTTAAATGGATGCAAGTTAAACCAGTAGAACCTAAACCAAGTTAAATCTATTTGTAGCCAGTTTAAAAATGCAGTTTGTTATAGTTGATTTACTTGACCTCTGTGCTTTCCAATGAAGTAACTATTATATAGGAGCAAATGAGGCTGCCATTTCCCTGACTGTTAAAACTGTCTTTAGGGAATGAATCTTTGAGTAGCACAGGGGTTTGTTGGAATCTAGGTGTTTCTGGAATAAAGGGAAGTGGGAATTTGGAATTATGAGGTCTGCAAAATGTTACTGTGAGCAACTTGTGTACATAAAGCACCATGAAATACTGTTTTCATCGCTAGACCACTCTTGAAGGATCCTCTTCTGACAGCAGCCTTGCACTTGAAGTTGCCTTCTTTATTAGGTGGATCATTACTTTTTAGTACAGTAATCCTGGGGTCATTTTAAGTCCTGCTACAAAGTTAACTGTTCTTGCTTTGTAGTATGTTTTCGACTTGTGTTCGTTTTTATTTTTTGACATTCTTAGTCAGAATTAGGAACTAGATATTTGATAAATAAAGGACAGTGTTGTCATAATTATAAGCTGATTTTCTCAGCAGGTCAACTAACCAGTCAGTATTCTTCCTGTATCTGTGTATGGTTGTGGGTTGCCTATTCATGGCTTCCCTTCTTTGCCAGTCCATTAGTGGATATAGCCCTCATGGGTCTATTCAGTCTGTTGAAGTGAAGAACACTTCCATAGGCAGACCTGGAATGAAACAATCAGTGATGGTAAGAATTGAAAAGTTTTTAGAAGTTGTCTTAGTTCATGTAACAGTGTATTTATATCATGGAATTTGGCTTTGGCTTTCTCAACTAGACCAGGTATTCCTCCTGTGATGACCTATTCTTTTAGAGTATTTCCTGTGTTCTCAGTAGCAAATATTTAAATAATTCTCACTTCCTTTCTTGCAGCTGATGAGGCCTCTCAATTGCTTGGATGAACTTTACCGACTCATAGGGTCCTTCATCCGATCCAAGCGCACCGCTGCCTGTGCGTACACTGCGTGCAGTGCTTCTGGAGTGGGATTGCTTTCCGTGTCATCCGAACTCTGTAGCAGGCTTGGAGCTTGTCACATCATTATGTGCAACAGTGGAGTTCACCGGTATGACATTTTTTTTTTCCCTCCGTTGGTTGCAGTCATTCATGCAGCTGTTGCAGCTTGGAGACCGCTGCTCTTTATTAATAGAGGGATATTACACTAAATACCAAATATCTTAAACTAAATATCTAACATCCTTGAAAGATTTTTGGTGAAATTCTAGAGTTGTATTTGCAGTGACTGACAAAAATGACCAGTACAGTTTTGCTTTGTGCAGTTGTAAAGGATTGTTCCTCATTCAAGTCAGTAAAAGGCAGAAATCTGAATTTCTAAAGCAGAAAAAGCATCATTATGAATACTAGATGAATACCACTTCCTATATTGAACTCTTAGTACAAGCAAGAAATGCTGAAATTTTTATTTCCTTTGTATGCTAGAGGGAATAATAGTAGAGCTTGTTTCAAGGAAAAAAAAAAGAAACTTAAGACATACGCATTTCTGCAGGAATACCTTACGATAACTAGAGGTTCAGCCTGTAGAGCGGTTGATATGTTTAATACAATATCAGAAAATAGACTGACCTATAATCAACTGATCTTTGTCATCAACTCTAAGAAATTTTATTAGGCAAATATATATATGATAGTAGCATCATTACAGACATCTCTAATATTCTGTTCATGCTCCAGCTGGGCAGATTACAATTTTTTTGGTCCATTCCACTAAAAAAGAAAAGACTACAATTGGAGAAGGGGAAAAAACTCCAACAAACAAAAGAACTAACATAACAAATAATATGATGCTAAATATCTGCACTTTTAATAAGAATTCCAAACTGTAGATCAGGAGTATGTTAACAATGCTGCTTAGTTTCTGATCTATGCAAGTCCTTATTTTAGCAGACTTGGTGACCAGTGCCTGGTGTTAGAATGAGCATTACTTTCTCTTCATTTTAAGTAACATCCTTTCTTTAAAAGAGCTTTGATGAGGGCAGAAAAAAAAAAAAAGGCAATTGCAACATAAGCTTCAGTAGAGATTAACAGGCATGAAAAAAAGGAAAAGCTCCATATATAGCCAACACCACTAAATTGTGCAAGGACAATGCTTGCCATTCGACAGTTTGCAACAGAATATTTGAATTAATCTCTGTCAATGATACAAGTGTATGTATCATGCTCTATACTGCACTTGATTTTAGGTAATAGCAGAAAAAAAGCTGTATTATGGAACACTAGTCACTATATCAGATGAAGGTGGAAATACTATATAGAATGGGCTGTCACTGTTGTTTCAGAAGGCCATGAAGCTATAAAGTTTTTCTATTTGTCTTGGTTTCCGTTTCATGTCTTTTGTGATCAGAAAAGGCTCTGGGCTTAATTCTGCCATTTTTTTATAAAAGTGAAAAAGACTGCCTCTGGGTTTCATCACCATTTCATGAACTTGTTAGTATATTTGTGCCAAAAATTCTTACAGTTTAAGAATAAAGTCAGAACAGCTTTAATAGCTCAAATAACCTATTACCCTGTAATGTGTGGGTCACAAATTATTCCGAGTAATTTGGTGACTGAAGAAGACGTGGTTCGCTTAAATCTGAACATGAGCTGTTCTTAGATGAAAATAAATCAGTCATCAAATTTCTGCTCAAAACTAGGGCTAATTCAAAGGTATAAACTATTAAATGTTTATTGAAGTATATTTAAAGCCCACAAAATATTAGAAATCCAACGTATTGAATTTAAAGACTATATTAGCATGGGAATGGGATTTAAAAGTGCTACATCTGGGTTTCCATCTAGATGTTAAAGGACTTAACATCACCTATTTACATAAAGATAAAAAATACTTCTCTAAAGCATATCTAGTTCTGCTTTACAGTGAGTCCATTTGAGCTTTGGTACTAGATACAGTTACTTCATTTGTGCATTAATACTGTCTTTGTGGCTGCCATCTGTTCAGAGAAAGAAACATCAATTCTTGGCATTATCAGAGGTATTTTCAGAGGGGCCCTCCAGGAAAAAGGAATGGATTACTTGAGAAATTTTATAGGTACTCAGGAATTTGTGCCCAGAATTTCCAAAAGTTCAGAAGAAAACTTGTGCATTTAGAAACTTGGAGGGATTCATGTGCTCTTATTTTTTAAAGTGGTAAAAGCTGAGGAAGATTTTTAACAACAGTTTCCTGAAGTTACTGTTGCGCATGCAAACTGGATGGATGAAGCTTTTCCTTAGCATCTGGAGTCATATAAAGTCACTTGATGAGCTCTTTTCTCTTTCTGGCCTCCCTAGGCCACATCTGTACAGTCCAGCACTAAGTGGGCTCTGCTTTTTGACATTCTGAAATTGCCTTTGCACTAATAGCCAGATCAAGGACTCGTGACTGTTTTTTAACATTATGCTACAGGTATTAAAGGAGTT
The DNA here is from genome assembly GCA_038380795.1 of Pyrocephalus nanus. Classification (NCBI taxonomy): domain Eukaryota; kingdom Metazoa; phylum Chordata; class Aves; order Passeriformes; family Tyrannidae; genus Pyrocephalus; species Pyrocephalus nanus. Next base: position 63,231,644 of record CM076261.1, read on the forward strand.
GAAAACTAGTAATACCTACAGATGCTACTAGGTAAACAGATGGGGGAAAGATGTGAATTGTCCTTGTCAATTAAAGTTTGAAAATCTATTCACTGATCAGTCCTTACACCTTAAAAATTAAGACTTGGAGCGAGGTCACCCTATGCTTTCTTTTAAAAAGCCCTCATTTTAGCACAATTTCTATGATTGGTCTCTAATGGCAGTGAATGTGTGAGAGTCTGTGGAAGAGTACAGGGTGCTCTGATCCTCAGCATCTTTCTTTTGTTCTTGGGCAGTGGGAACTGAGCAAGCTAATAATCTGTCAAAGTTAAGATATATTTAATAGATTTTTTTTTTATGTGTACATATCTTGCCTCACTCAATTTATCTATCTGTTACTGAACTGACTGGAGAACCCTGTCTGTGTTTACTCAGGTTAGGTGTCATGGATTGACGGGGGCAGAGGGAAGATTCGGCCACCATTCCTACTAACCAGACTCAAGTCCCAGATAGCTTGTGAGGGAGGCTCTGGTTGACAGTCCAATGCAGAAAAGGCCAAGAACTATGAAACAGCAGCTTTGTCTGCCTTGACAGTGATTGCTGATCTCTGGATCAGCAGTGCCTTGGTTTCTGACTTCTATGTGATCCATATTAAATTGCTTTTTACGCTGCACTAGGCTAAAACAGCTTGACAGAGTTCATACTTTGATCCCTATATCCAAGATAATGCTGGGGATTTTGAATTGCTGGTGATTGCTTTGCTTTGATTTTTATTATGACAATATGTTTACCAATTTACATTAGAGCCTGCAATCCTATATCTATTTCAGACAGCAGTTCTTTTCAAATACATTTTGATCACCAGAAAAACAAGAATGGGAGAAAATAAGTCCCTTTAACCTTCACTCTCCTAAGTAATGTGTCAGTGCTACAAAACTCCCCTTGGGTTATCATACATCAGGAACAGGGCTCTAAATTAGTTCATAAAATCAATAGTTTGCATTTCTGTTTTCCATTTTTTGATCATCCATAATTATATTCCTGCCTGCCAGTCAGATGTCACCCTGTAAACAACACTCTGCTTTCTTCACTTGTATTCATTCTGTTTGAAGTTGTAATCGATCTGTACAAATGTAGGTGATGAAAGGCATTATTAAATTTTATTGAATCATGATGCTAGCTCCTGCTTGAGGAAGAAGAGCAAGACTGCACCACACAGACATGTCCCAGCCTCTTTCCTTGCCAAAATGAAATTAGGTGCAGCAGCTGCAGAAGTCTGTTCAGGGACTATAGGCCTTACACACTCAAAGGAATCCTTTAAAGCATCCAAATGAAACAAATCCCAGGTTTATTTAAATTTTTGCATTTCCTGGAGGATCAAGAGCAAAGTCATTTGTAATCATGATGAACCCCAGAAAAATCACCATCTTATTTTCTTTTCTGGATTTTAATTTCCCCTCGAGAAATTCTCTTATTAGTGTTACCATCCTTCAAGCAGTGGGGTTCTGGCTGGCAGGCGCTCAGCTGAGTGATGAGGCAGGTTTTGCCAGGGGTTGATTATGCCGTCTCCTGTAGCTGGCACCACTCCTGCAATCCAGCTAAACCTGCTTCATCTTCCACATTGCAAAGCAGAGTAACACCATAAGCTGTCCATCATGGCCAGCTGCCTTTCTGTGAATCAGATGAAACAAGGTGAAAAATAAGTACTCTGAATTTGTGTTCTGGACTTTCAAAAGAATTTTTCCTTCTAAATTATTGTAGAAATTTTTCTTTGGGAGTTTAGTTCTGAGCTCAGTGAGTGTGTGCTGCAAAAAAAAAAAAAGTCTCCTTGAAGTTTTTTGGCTGTATTTAGGCTATTAACTCCACAGTAGGAAAGCTGCTTTTGGGGATCAATGGGACTACTTTCAGGAGGCAGGTCAGCACAGGCTGAAAAACCAATCTATGCTCTTCTCCAGCCATCTGGTCTCAACTGTCCTTTCAGTCCTGTTCCCTTCTATTTTTTAAATTATAGTTCTGTTATGTCTATCTACAGTTAGTGTATTTTTGTGATACCTACTGAGATATAAAGAAATTTTTCTTTTTCTAAAATAGTTTAGGATAATTGAGTATTTCATTCTGTGATGGCTACTGGAAACAGTTGCATAATTTTTAAATCTGTGAGAATTTCTCTTAAAACAAAATAAGTAAGACATTTAGCACAAATAAGTTCTTCCTACAGTGGTGATCATTTTATTTTGCTCTATATTTGCCTTTCATAGGCAATCTGGTACATTTTTGCTTTGTTTTCTCTAATACATGGACTATAGTCTTACTGTTCTTTTGCATGCTTTAAATTCTGGGACACTGTTTTGTTTAAAATGTAATCTGAAAATGCAGGGAAGCTCATAAAATGCACTGAGACATAAGACGGATCTAAGTTGTTACTAGTATGGATTTCAAGGTTGGCTTTTCTTCTATTTGGACTCCTTTTAACGTTATGGATATTTGACACACAACTCTATCATCATGCACTATAGAATCATATTCTAACGCTTCAGTTCCTGCAGCATTGCCTTATCTGCAGTCCAGGTCTTTGAATCTGATTTTTTTTTTTGTACAAAAACCTGCTACAAAACCTGCTACATTCCAGTAAAAATAGAATAGGACGTTTTGAACAATCTAAAATAAAAAAATTAGACAAATCTTTAATTTTCTGGCATGGAAGAGAGTTAAGGTAGTAGCCTGCACTGAACAATTACAAGACAGGAAGTAAAGGTAATTTTCTAGCAGATTTACGTGCCTTCTTACAGGGGAATAAGCCTTTCATGTGAAAGACTTTCTGCACAGAACAAAAGATAATGGCCAAAGCTGGGGTTTCAGATGACTTTAGATTTTGTTTCTTTGTTTGCTTTTGTAAGTATTAACAGAAAATGAATAAATAAAATGTGTAAGGGAATACTTCGAATCTTTTGGAAATGTTGTTCTTTCATTAAGCGAAGAATATTTAATAGTGGAAGTGCCTCCTTGCAACATTTCCAGCTGATTAAAAATGGCAAGATCTTACAGGAAGAATGATTCTGAAAAACTCCCTGCAGTTTTTTAACACTGACAGATGATGTATGGTGAAAAGAAGAAATAAGTGTGCTTTTTTTTCCTTCAATTTCTTTGAAAAGCTCTCTATTTAAAAAGGTAGAATAGTCATTTATTTCTGAAAATAGATTGGATGACAGTAATCTTTCAAATTAACTACAGGAAAAAGTCAGTATTTCCTACAGCATGTTTCATGCTTCAGAATTAAAAATTACTAATATTGAATCTAATTCACCTGATAAAAATATATTTGCAACCTACAAAATAACTCATTAACTAAGATTAGGTCTGAAATATGGCTAATATATGCTTACCTCTCCAGACTAATTCTCTACTTGTTAAGTTCATACCATCTACGTCAGCAAGTCAGAAATCTCCTGGTAGTTTGTGTCTGAAATATCTGGAAGAGCTGGGTTTGGTTATCCTGTCATAGGATGGTGGATGTGTGCCTTTGGAAGGAAGTTGGAATGCCTTTATTCTGAGGTTTATACAACTAGATAATCACTGTGGAGCCTTTTGTGAACGAAACCTGTTCATGCTGATGCTTAACGGATAAAAGGCAGAAGATCCCTTAACCATGGACTGCCCATTCAATGGGGTAGTTATGTATGTTCCACAGATAGGTGCTTTTTGAAAGGTTGTTTATGATTACTGAATCATTGTAATGGAATAAATATACTTCATGTGCAGAGTAATGACTTTCTATATGTTGGACCAGCCTTCAGTGGGTGTTTCCATCCAACACTGATTTTAATGTAGTGGCTTTTCCACATTGGCAACATCTCAGCTTCACAAGGTTCATAAAGGGACTGGACCTAAGTCCTGAACTCCAGTGGAGTTTACTGTAATTGTAAAATTCAGTGGTGTAATTTAATGTATGAACTTCATGCTCATTTTCTCTCTAATACTTAATGGCTGGCCCAACTCCCCTCTCCCTGTGAAAAGAAATTCTCTTCAGCAAAGTTTCAGTATATGGGCACAGAGAATGCAAGCTTCAGTTTTACTTGCATGGAGACATTGCTGAGTACACTGACTTAAATAATATTTGCTCTATAAGCACTAATTTAAATTACAGAAGAAACAAATGAGTGCTTATGGTTTAAAAGGTGGTCAAATGTGTGATTAGCTTATGATGTACAAGAAGAAAAGTAATTAAAATAATAATAATAGCATTAAATTACACATTGTGTAGAAGGTTTAGATTTTAATTAGACTAAGCACCCATGCACCCTTTTCTGTTTTTTTTTCCTATTCACATAGCCGGAACATAATTCATTTTGACATCTCTGACTGAGGTAACTACTAAACCAATTTGTTTCACCTCATCCATTCTATTCAGGACATTTTTCTAAGGAATGTTTTGGTGCATCTTTGGATGTAGTGTGGCTGAAAGCGTAACTGAAACCTGAAAATTAATTGAATGATTTAGATTCTTTTTTACTGTGGTAACATAGATATACACTTTGCTGAGTGGCAACTCTGTAGGTAGTGAACACGAACTCAAATTACTTTTCCTTTCAAGTGACATTGAACAAGCTGTTGTGAAATAATCAATTTCTGAGAAAATTGCAGTCTTTTTTCCTATTTTGCAACTCCGTTTTCAGTATGGATGTGTGTCTATCCAACTGATTTGCAGCCTTTTAGTGAAAATCACATCCAGTCAGAAACAAATGGACTATTGGTGATAGAAAATGATTTAACATAATTTTTTTTCAGGCTTGTTTAGGATGGTTTGATCCAGAAGATGTTTGAAAGTTTGTATTTAATCTTCACATCAGTACTTTCATGACTCATGGGAGACTGGGGATAGCAGGCAGGGGCTGGGAGCAGCTGCAGCCCCTTCTGTTTCTTGGAAACCAAATGGATGAAATAAGGAATTCTCAGCCCAGTTGTCCTGGGAAATCCAAATGTCTCTTCCTTGCTGCTGTAATCTGTCAAGGCAAGGAATTTGTCATTCTAACTGACATAAATTCTGAGATGATGAATTTGAGTCTTTTGTTTTTCTGGCATAAAAAAGGGATGATGGGAAAAGATAGGGAGTGAGAACAGATTTTGATTTTTTTGCACTTTGAAATATATGGATTTGGGCTTTATGCTTCCCATAGCAGAATGCTATGAAAAGCACTGAAGGAGTTTTTCCCCAAATATTTTATTTCTTTGGTTTGTCTGGGCTGATTGCATCCAAATGACCAAATACTTTCGGTGGTCAGAACTACTTCCAGATTGCTTTGTAAACTTTAATACCATCTGCTTATCAGCTCTCAAAATAGAGGGAGAATCTGACAATCCTTGCTGACAATTCTTGATATTTAACCTTGCTCAGGCCACCAGAACAGTCTTAAAATATGAGGAATAACCAGCTTTCATGTTGTTAATTAAAATTTTAGAAGTTATATTGTTTTAAATTTGCATTTGCTTGATCTCTCCATGCTTGGCAGCCTTATTGCTGAGGTACTTCCAATTAAGACTTTTCCATGCTACCATCTGATTTTTTGTGTGTGCATTTGTGTTTTTCACAGTCGGTTTCCAGGGCAGTTTCATTTGTGATAAGGGATATATACTAATTAAAACACTATTTGAAGGGCTAGGAGAAAGCACCAGCATGTGGATACATGTGAGTCACCATGTAAGGTCTATATGATTAGTTTTATGCCATCTCACTAATTTGATGTTCAACTAAAACAAAGCTATTTGGGCTTTGTATTTAGAAAGTAGTAACCTTATTTCATAATCACAGGACAAAAAACATAACCAATAACATATATTTAATTCTACCATTCATCAGACCTCTTTTGTGCCCTAAAAGGAACACAAAATCTAGTGGTATTAAATTGCACCTCTAATGAAACAGTATATTGAAATGCAGTCATGTCACTGATAAATTTTAACAATTTTTAACATATGTTAATGAGTAAGAAGTTTTTTTAAAAGAAAAAGTGGATGTATCTAGCCAGCATTACTGTAGGACTTCACCTCAAATGTAAAATATTCTATTAAAAAGGTGTGATAATATTTAACATCACCAATGCTGTCATCTTGAGTGTCTTTGCTACTGATTTCATAGGATATGTTAAAATTACTATCCTTAGAATCACTATTCTTATTTTCCATGACATGAGATCTTTAATTTTAGCATAAATGTTTCAGGATTGTATTGTAGTTGTTGCCTATTTCCATAGCAGCCTCTTAAAGAAATCTTTATTATGCTATTTTACTCTTTGTCTCTGCTTTTCCCACCCTGGTTATGTCTTTATCTACACACTTGGCAACTGTATTTCTGAGTCGAGATTGGCATTGTCAAAATGGAGAGGTCTTATAATGTCCACAATTGCCAGCCATTTCATCAGCTTTTGGAGAGGGAGCAGCTTGGCAACAGTTTGGCAGTCTTTTTCAATCACAAAATTGCACATAATTCTTCAAGCTGACCTTCATTTACGAGGTTGCTAGTTCTGATTGATGCATGCAGAATATGATTTTTTGGCTCTTTTCGTCTTTGGGTTTCAGGAAGATGGGATATATGGGAAAGTTGGCTCAGTAAGTGCTTGGTTGAAAGTGTACTTTGAGCCCATTAGCACCTATTATACCTACTGAGAAACTTTTTACCTTTTTTTCTGGCTTAGATAACACCTGTCAAACTACGTTTCAGATACTTTTCTTATTTTCCATTGTCAGTGGGACAAAGCTTCCTTTGCTGTATGGTCTTGAAGGCTGTATGTTTAGATTTTGGTGCTGGCAAATATCACGAGCATGTACTTTGTGCAATATCTCACTTTTCAAAGACAAGATGAAGTCACAGTGTTTAGAATTTTTAATCTAATTCTTAGCTATCTTGCACCCTAATCAAACACATAACACAAAAGGTCAATAGATTTTGCCTCCAGTTAACTCTGAGGTCAGTGTATACATGAAACTAAGGAATGAAAATTATTTCATTATCAAGGAAAATCACTTAGCTTATAAATTTTTAATGAAAGGCCATTATTAAAGCTACAGATCAAATTAAGTGTCTTCTACATTCACTACTGTGAAACTTTTTACAGTCCAGAAATTAACTTAAGCAGCATTTAAAATGTGTCAGGGATTTGGTTTTTTTCAGTAAGAAAATAAGCACAGACGTATTTTTCCTCCTACAGATCTTCTGCTCAGCAAGATGAGTGATTGAAACATATTGTCTGTTCTGCGTGCATATTATAAACTATGCAAAATACTTTGGTCGGGATTTTGCCAAAAGGCTACTCAAAAGTATATTTTAATCATGTGCCTTACTTTTATTATTTGAACTTGAAACCCACAGCTTTTTCTTGTGTTCTGCTAAAGGAGAATCATTTTCTGTACAACCCACTTTTCTGGTTGAAGAGATTGAAGAGATTTGATTATTGCAGTGCTTTGGTTGTGAACAAAAAAATCATCAAGCAGCTTACTGGTGCAGAATGGAGCCACTCCCACCTCTTTGTGATGGCAGCCCTCAAACACGTTCTGCTTTCTAAAAAGTACCTGTTTCTACTCAGGTTTTTTGTCTTTATCCATGAGTCTTCTAAAGTTTTGATCTTGACTCTATGAGAAATCAACCATTTGTTCTTGTCCTCCCCATGACAACCAAAATGGGATGGCATTGCCAAAATTATTTACTACTTCTTGCCTGGTGTGATGACAGATTGTCCTACAGCAAGATCTTTAGCTCTGAAAGTTTCCTGGTTGCTCTGACAAAACAGTGACAGCCTTTCCATTAGGATGTGGAACCACAGTCAGTTTTTGTCCTCAAGTGTTTATTTGAAAAAGATAGACAAAATGGGACAGGACAGTTCATTTGAAGGAGTGTCCTTTTTATTTATTTTCTTTTTTTGAAAAGGGTAAAGACCTCTTAATTTTGGACTGCACTGCACAAGAGAATAACCAAGCTAAATAAATGGCAAGAGATTGGGATCCTAGTACCAAAGCCTTGGTCTGCTTTAACAGTGGAGAGTGAGAGATAAAATGCAGAAACCACCTAGAAAGGCATTTATACAATTATCAAAAAAAATTTTTTCTTGGGTTGTTGCTTTCTCGTGCACTTGCCAAGCCACAGTTGGCTTTTGGGGTTTTGTGTGTTGTTTTTGATTTGGGGAGCGTTTGGTTTGTTTGGTTGTTTTGTTAACAACAAGGCAAATGCATTTGATTCTAAGTCAGCAGGAACACTTGTTTCACTTGAAGATTTTCTGCTAAGAAACATTATGCTGTTCAGGCTAATGCCTGCACGGGCAAGGGAAGGATAGGGGGCAGGTCTACTATGTAATATTTTTATTTATATTTTATTTTTAAAAAAGGTTATTGATATAGAAGCAGTTATTTTTAAGGAACTCTCTGCTAGCAGATAGCTGACTTCTGTGTTGTATTGCAGCTGCACTCTGAGTGTTACCCTGGAGCAGGCCATCATCCTGGCTCGGAGCCACGGGCTACCTCCTCGCTACATCATGCAAGCTACAGATGTCATGCGCAAGCAGGTAGGATGCTCGCTGGGGATGAGATCTGCAAGTTTCCAAACAAGACATGTTACCATCTAAAAAGAATGGCTTGGCCAAGCGTTTTTAAACCTCCATCGTAATGTTGTGTAATGTCTATGTGAGTTTTGTTTTTTAATCTCTTCCTTTGTTGTTGACTGAAAGATGTTGTGTTATTTTTTTGATACAGACACAGGCTGTTTTTAACGAGATTCTTACTTTCTCTCTGTGTGTAAATGGATCATAATTTTTACTGAAAGGTTTTTGTGTAGTCACCGCTGTGGCATCACCTTACATCAGAATAGTCTGTTGAGTAAGACAATCTTTATTTTAATATATGTGATCCATAAAAATAATTTAAGATTATTAACTGTTGTTAATAAAAAGTGACTCATGTACTGAATTAAGAGGAAGTGTAGAAGAGAAGGAGAGAAAGAAATACTGTTGGTTTTAACTTCCCAGGCAAGATTCTTGAGAACAATGTGCTTATTTCAAAATAATGTTTTTCACTCTTTGGTCAAAATAGAATATTAGGATTTAGAGGCTGTTTTGGATATATAACCACCGCACCATGAACTCTTGGTGCTGAGGTATGCTAAAAGATACTGGATTAAAAAGCAATATCAACTGAAAATGGGGGATACACTCTACTGTATTAGCACAAGTTTTTTTCTAGAACATCTTGCTATCAGAAAATATTTTCAAAAGGATGTATGTTGGAATGAATTCAAAGGAGGAACACAAATGGTCCAGAGGTTGCTAGACAAGGCTTATAAAGTGAAGATTAAAGAGCTAAACCTATTCAGTTGATCAAAGAGAGGAGGAGTGGAGCTTAATTACCCTGTGTATGTATGGAACATATATCCCAGCCTGTGATAGCTTTCAATCCGATGACAAGATCATAAACAAGATGCAGGATGCACTCAATCTTGAAGTGAAAAAAAAAATGTTGGAACAATTAATCACAGATAAGACAAGATTAATAATTTGTGGAGTTTAGATGGCATCTAATTTATTGTTTTCATTAATTTTACTACATATTTTTTGCAGCAATTACAGTTATGAAAGTTATTAAACAACTATACTTTATTTCTAGCTTGCTGTAGGCAAAAAAACACATATGACACCTTTAGTCTGTTAAAGAATTGTGTAGATAGTCTGAAGCCATATATTCAAATCAGTTACGTGTAAGTGTTGCTGCTGAACATGGGTACACAGACTATTTAGTCTCATTCCTTTTTATATTGGACTATCACTTAATTCAGTGCATAGATTAGGTTTCTGTATTGAAAAAATACCCCCAAGGTTCTTGAATTGAGTCATGTACATCCGCTCAGGAATTACATCTTTAACTTGATTTGTAAAGAAAGCTACTGCTCCATAAGGATTAACTTGCATGCATAGGTTGATACATCTGAAGTTCTAGACAAAAGGCAGTTCTGAGTATTTTGCATTCAAAAAATGTGGCTGTTTAGTTTTTCATGTATCTGCTTGCAGGATGAGTTCTGTCAAAGTGTTCATTTTCGAAATACAGGTCTAGGCCATTTCAAAGAATGCTGATTCATTTGTGGATCTTCTGCAGTTTATTAAATGAAAATGAAAGATAAAATGAAAGAAACTCACATGGTTTTGAGCAGCTGTAACTGTACTTGCTCAAATATAGATGTGGAAAAAGGCCTTCAGTGAGGCTACATTCTTTGAAGTAAAACAGCAGGTGATCAATAGCTATTAAAGATATCAATATCTCAATTCCAGCCATAAACTGCAAAAAAGTGTGCTAGTTTATCAAACCAGACTTTTTTCACACATTCTCCCTCTTGCAGGAAACCACTATGGGATTTAATAGAGTAATAATCTTTTGTTGTAATTTTAAATCAGTCTTGGAGTTCTGTAGTAGAAATATAACCCTCCATTAAATTCTAAATGTTTTGGGATAATTTCAACAACACGCTCTGGTATTTTCTAGAAACCTGTTTGGACTTAATGTTTAAATTATCTGTAGAATTTAATTGTCAGGAGCATAATGCAGGCCATAAAACTTGGAAGGAAAAAAAAAATAAAAAGGCTTCATGGGGTTTGATGCAGAACATTTAGTTAAGGGCAATATATGTGCCTTTCTCCTGGCTTCATATAAAACAAACTAACGAATTTCTTGGCCTATTTACAACCTAAATCTTTTGTGGAATAAAGATATGAGCCACAAGGAGGTGCAAATGAAAGGGCACCTATTCCATCTGTTACTCAGCAACATTAACTCCTGGCAGTATCAGCTTTCCACAAGGGGAAATTGTCTCTAATCGAAGCTGATTTATTTTCTAACTTGGTGCACCAGTGATGAATAACTGAAGTCACCTGATGGACTGTATGACCTCAGGAATGTTTTTTTCTTTTAAATTCAATAAGGTCAGAATCTTGTTGAGCAAGACTCACAAAGCCCCAACTGTATTGTTGGAACAATGTTCAAAGTAATAGCCCTGTGAGTTATGGTAAGGTTCACAAGCACTTCGTCTGTGAGAGTTAACAAAAAGAAACCAACCTGTGAGAGAAGGTATGAACTTGGGTCTGTGGGATGGTTTTAATTAAGTGGTTTCCGTTTTTCATCAGGTAATCCAGCCTTGATTGATTTATAAAAGAGTAAAATTGACAAAACATCCCAACTCTTTTAGTAACTTTGTTTACTCATGTATATACTTATGTAAACATCTGTACCCACAAAATACTATGTAAAGCATCCTGACAGCACTGTGTCTTCAGGATGCAGCAAAGTGTGGAGAGGACAGAGGCCTAGGGAGGGAGCTGCCAGAGGGCAGAGGACTTTGAGGAAGAATGGTAACTAAAAAGCTGATATACAGAAAAGGCCAGGAGGCAATTTCTGTTGTTTTTTTGTGAGTAATTATGTTTTTATACCTTTTTGTGATTATAATAACAGCACTACATTTCGAATAATTCTTATAAGAACTGTACTGATTAAGAGCTTTTTGAACAGGGCATAAAGACAATGTTTTCTTTATGTGACTGGTTCTTGCTATCCTTCACTTAGTGTGTAACTTGAAAATAAACCTATAATTTTTTCTTATGGCAATGAGAATACTAGTTCTTATAGAAGAGTCCATATCATTGGTGTCTCCCCAGAGCTGCCATCATCTTTCACCAGTGCTCTGGAAGTACTGGTATGCAGTAGCATTCTAGAATCATGTATCACAGCTATCCTTTATGCCTCCATGAGACAAACAATCTCAATTAAGAATAATATTGGACAAGTACAAGTTAACAGTAGATAGAAATAGAAATGGTATAACAATGCTCAGTGGTGACAAAAAGATGTCATGTAGGACATTGCTAGTAATTCTTGAGTGTTTTTGTCAAAAAAAAATAATCTGGTGGTTTTAAGTAAGGTCTAATTTGTGCCCCTATGAAATGATAAATTACATGAATATGTAAATCAATGTATTTCTTTTATTATGTGATCAAGATACTAAAATTAGTTTTTCTAGTGAGTGATGCAAGTAAAAATAGGCTGGTTTGGTTCTCAGAGGTATTCACAGCAGTGATCTCCAGGATCTGCACATGATTGATTTAGATAGTTTTTGCATGTATATGTATATTCTGGCTCTCAGTGATGTTAATCATTTGCCAGTCTCAGCAGTCTGTCATGGTGAGGTTTCTTTATAATTAAAGAACAAGAAAGAAAGAAAGAAAAATTTTAGGAAGAGGCACTGAGAAAAGGACAACGGAGGTGATGAAGGTCTTGACCCAACATGTGTAACTCTGTAACCAACACCAGATCAGCTATCTTTATGTCATTCATGACAGACATTTGTTGCATCTGTTCTTTAACCTCCAGTAATGGAGATTTCTGCACAGTGCTTCCCATGTGGTCTGTTCTAGGGTTTTCTTAACCTTTTCATTAGGATGTTGTACTTTATGCCTCATTTAACTGGGTTTTTTCCTTTTTGTTTTTTTTTCCCTGCAATTCCTGTTTTCTGTCCAGTATACCATATATTTGAAGACTAGATATTATTCCTTTTTTAGCAGTAGACTTTCAGTGTTTTGATTGTTTCCAGAGATGGGGCATCTACCACTCTCTGGCCAACCTGTTCCAGTGTTTTAGCACCCTCATAATAAAAAATTTCTTCCTTATATCTAGGCTGAATCTACCTTCTTTCAGTTTAAAAACATTACTCCTTCTATTGTTACAGGTCCTGGTAAAAAGTCTGTCCCAAATTTGAGTATCATTTCCCTGATAAGCCATCACTTGTGAAGATAAAAGAAATCAGTTCACCTGATTTGTCATTTTTCCATTGTGTTCTCTTACCAAATCATTCTCCCTATCCTCCACTGCACTCTTTTCAATTTTTTTATTAAAGATGAGAAGTAACTATGAAGAATTGCAAAAGAATCTTGCAGGACTTCATGACTGAGCAAAAAAGTAGCAGATGAAAATCAGTCCTAAGTGAAGTACACTGGGGAAAAAGCAAACCCCCCCCAAAAAAGTTCACATACGAAATAATTGACTGTGAGGTTACTGTTCCATTTCATTTTCAAGACCTCAGGATATGACAGAAAACATCTGCTCAGTTCTCAGTAGTTATTAGTAAAGCAGAAGTTATAATGGTTTGGGCAGAGACAGATGACCAAGTAGAAATCGTGCTGTCATGACCCTGCATTTTAAACTATTTGGTGTTCTTATCCCTTCCATAAGGACATAAGCATAATGAAAAAGGTTCAGAGAGGGTCAGAAAAAAATTATCAATGGTTGGGAATGGTTTATAGACAGAACAGACTGACAAAATCTAAGATTGGCCAGCTTCATGAGTGAAGGAGGATATGACAGACTTCTAAAGAACATGTGTCATGGGTAGGGACTGGCCATTGTCTTCACAAGTGCAGAACTAAAGACATCAAATGAAACTGTCGGATTAAAACCAAATAAAAATAGTGGAAAGCTGCAGAGAGACTTTTTACAAGGGCATATGGGGTCAGTTAGGACAAGGCGTAGAGGTTCTAAAATGAAAGCAAGTGGGCTTAGGTTGATTCTTTAATGTAGAAAAAAATTTAGAATTTAGGTTTAGAAGTAATTCTCTACTGTCAGGACGGTGAGGCTCTGGAACAGGTTGCCCACAGTAGCTGTGGATGCTGCATCCCTATATGTGTTCATGGACAGGTTGGACAGGGGTTTGAGCTACCTGGTCTAGTGGAAGGTGTCCCTGCCCATAGCAGAGGGTTGGAGCTAGGTCATCCTTAAGATTCTACCAACCCAGACCATTCCGTGATCCCTGGCGTAACAAGCTAAGATTGTGCCAAAGATGTGGATCTCCTTTCATAAGAAGATTAGTCATGTGAATTTATTAATGGATTCAAGATGAGAAGGGAAAGAAGAGAATCACTGAAATTGATTAAATATATACTTGCTGCTGAACAGAGGAAGTATAGAATGAATAATTATTGAATTCTGGAGGAGTTTCTGGGAAAAAGCATGTTTGTCATGCTTTATAGTCGTGTCTTTGCAATTGTCAGAGACAAGCTTACTGAGCTAGATGTAGCTCTAGTGAAATTATTTTATATTCTGCCTTCAGTTTTAAAGGTATTCAAGTTATTTTTCTCTATCTTTACAACTATTTTTTGTTCCTTCAAAAAATGTAAGGACGCAGTACTTTTTTATTTGTGGCACGTGTTGATTTCCATAGGCTCTGAGGACTTACCTGTATTTAACTAGACAGCCTTTTTTATCTTCTGTTTGAGCCCATAGCAATGAATTATTACCTTCTCAATCACCTGGGTACCTGATTTCAGTCAAATGAAAGGTCTAGTCTTATTGTACGTATTGAACCAATGATTATACCTCTTTTACATTCATGTGAATCTGGCACTGCAGCTCTGTTAGGAATGTAAATTATCTTTAATGTTTCACATCAAGATCTCACTGTAAGAATTCTGAGATTATAGATTTTTGTTCTGTTATTTTGTCCTGAATTCAGGTAGTACAGAAGGAGAAATAAATGGAGAAAAGTTAAAAAGTAGTTTCCATATCCTTTAAAATGATAGAAAACATAGTATTCTTTGTGATGACTAATAAAACTGCACATTAAAAGCTAGACCTCATAATTTAAAACCGAATTTTACTAAGTTCTTTGCTATCTCTAAACTAGTTTGTTTTTTTCACAGTCATGTGTATGAAAATTTTGCATGTTTTATTCACTTCCTTCTTACTGGATTAGTCAGTGAGACAAAAGTACTTTCATTATTGTTTTTAAAAGGATCAGTTGAGGTACAGAGAGATCAGCATTTCTAGTTGACCCTGCTATAAGGAAGGGTATTGGACTATACAGTCTTGGGAGGTTCCTGCCCATTTGACTTATTTTTTTGTGATTCTTTGATTATAAAGGAAGATCAGGTCCTGCATTTTTCTTTTCAGTCCTTATTTAGTGCCTCAGTTTAGGCCATTTTTGTAGTTTTGTAGCCATTCATTGGAAATAATCTGTAATGTTTGTTTGTTCAAAAGTTCATGGAAAATACATGGCATTTCAGAAAAGAACTGTGTCCGTGATTTCTACAATGAATGGTGACAAAAATCAAACCAATAGAAACAAGATGCATTTGGATTGTTTTAAATCTTAAATGTTATTTTTTATGAATGTCTTTTATATTAGCAAGATGTGACAAGTGGAAATATTTTTGTTTCTTTTCTGCATATTTCTGTAAATTGAGAATTAATGTACTGCTTTAACATGTTCCCCACCTTAAGAGACAATAGTTCTTTTGGGAGATGCAATTTATTTATTATTTAATTGTAATCAATAGTTATATTCATCTAGAAAGTTCAGAAAATTCCCTAATTTGTGTTGGAATAAATGAAGCAAAACTTGTTTTTCTTTCCCAGGGTGCGAGAGTCCAAAACACAGCCAAGAATTTAGGAGTGAGGGATCGAACACCACAGTCTGTGCCAAGGTAACTGATTCTTTGTATTCTAGACCATGTTTTTTTCTAGTTTGTGCCACATTCAGTCCTAGCTGCTCAAAAGCTAGCAGTAAACATTGACTATATTGTGCTGTAACTGTAAAATTTGGCTTAAGGTACATAAAATCAATTGTGTTCTTAGCCCTACAGTTTTACCTCAGGTAATTAGTTGCAGAAGTTCAGACTATGCAGCACTTCAAAACATGCCCTTTTTTGAAAAATGAAACCTAGTTCATATTAATTACGAAAACACTGGACTAAGTCCTTCATCACTTGTAATGGTTAGTGGTTTGGGGGAAATACTCATAACTAAATCCATAACCCCATTTTAATGAAATGCTGTAACACAGTATCTCAGCAAAGTCATGTTCTAGTTATGTTTAGAGATGATGTAGTCTTTCTTTGTGTCTTTCTGAAACATCCATTAGAATGAAAAATGGACTGTTCTATATTTATCCAGCTTTTTAATGCTGTGATGGATTGCAGGTACCTGAAGTGTTTCTTAACAAGCACAACACTTACAAATGAAAATAACCAAACATCTTAGTTATTAAGATCTTAATTTGATCTCAAAGTTTGGTTCTGGTAATCCAGTACTAATTTAAACTGATTTTTATGAATTCAAAACATAGTGGTTTTTGTTGACTAATGATAACACATTGAATGCTTAACAGTAAACAGATCTGTGAAATACATAACAGACCCACTGTGGGGTTTAAATTTCAGGGAAAGGAATTAAATTAAGGAAACAGGGAATTAGCTAAACCTGATAGAGGTAACCATGTGAAAGAACACAAATGATATCCATAGCCTTCTGTGCTCTGAGCACTAATAATCAGGAACTTGATTTTACACAGTTTGCTCCCCTTTTCTCAGTTTTCCCTGTTTTTCTCAGCAGAGAATCAGGCTACTGCTCATAACATGTTTGCAACAGATCACCACACATTGTTCCACGCCTGTGCTCACTCTGAGTCTAGAAAAGGAGTGTAGCTTAAGTGTACAAGGTGTGAGTAAATCTGAGTAGCAGCTACTGTTCAGTTGCTTACTGGCAGCATTTGTTGGAGCATATATGCATTTTGCATGCCCCATAAAGGCGATGAAGTATCATTCAACAAAAGTACTGATTCTAGAGTAAATCCATCAGCAATGTAGTCATTGCCCTTAGCAGCAGTTAAGTCATCCCTTTTCACTGTAGTGATTAGTTTAGAGGCAGTGCAGGTCTAAAATTCCCTGACTAACTGTCTTGCATTGAGGGAACTTATGACAGTAAATTAACATTTTATTACATTAAAAGCTGTGAGAAGCCTTTTTATATTTTGAACAGTATGGTTTGGGCCTTAAATGGAGTCCTCCTTCCTGACATAAATATGGGGACAACCAAAGAATTGTTGCAAACCAAACTTTACCCACCCCTACATGACAGAGCTCTTGTGATAAAGGAAAAATCTAAGTTTCTGAAAAGAAAAACTTAGCATGAGACATTTTTCGGCTTTGCATCAGTTGAGAAAAGATCACCTCTTTCCAGATGAAACACCCACAACATGGCATTGAAAAGCTGAAGAAAAATAATGAGATAGCTCCTAGAACATAGTATAGACAGATGCACCCAGCACCCTGGTGTAACGATGAATGCATAGTCATCAGCAAGAGTGATACTTTTGATGTATAGCTAAATGACACCATGGGTTCTTAGTTCTCTGCTTGGAAAACAATTTTACATTTGGTTTCATTTGACATCGCTTGACAGAGTTCTCTGTTCTCTACAGCTGCCACTGTTTCCCTGTTTTCTCAGCTGATCTGTTTGTTCCATCTCAAATAGTTGTTCCATGTATATTGACCCAGAACAGGCTGTTTCTGTTCTATAGCATCTTCAGCAACTTTAGATCCTTAGGGATTTATGCAGCCTTACTGTTAGTTTGCTTCAGAATTCCCCTACATCACTTGCTCTGAAGACTGTCTTAATGATTACTAATTTAAGCTGAAGAATACATAGACTTGGAGCTGAGGTTTGCTGCACATTGTTCCATAGAAATTAGATTTTGCTAAAACATCAATTATTAACCCCACTGCAATTATTTATATGAGATTCTGGCTGTGATTTTATCTGCCTTCTGCCGAATTTGAATATTACTGCTTTATTATACCAGGAGAATCAAATAACCCGTTCATTCTTCTCTGCATACTTGTCTGTATAAAAATCAGACCACCTTATTCTCTCACTGGTATAAAAATATAATATATATGTGTATTGCCTTATATATGACTCCTAACAAATACTTTGGTGTCTGCACAATGTCTTAAATGGTTGGGTTTCTGAATCTGCCATATGACCATGTAGAAGAGCCCAGAGACCTTCAGAACACATTATGGTGAAGACTGGAAAGAAGGTTTCCACTTTCTGTTTTTCAGTTCTGACAGAACTGATTCTCCACATTCTTACCATCCAGAAACAATACTGCTTGATAATCATTTCCAGGGAGGTTCAGAGAAGAGTTATTTAGTGGACATTCTGTGTTTTTAGTGTCCCGTGGGTTTTAACTCCTAGAGGAACTGAAATTGGAGAACAGCAGCTATCCTGCCCTGCTCTTGCATAGCCACAGGATGCTTTTTCTGACAAGATGTGCCTGGAGGTTGCAGAGGCTCTGAACGCTCATGGAGGAAGCCTTACATACTCACCTCACATCATTTCAGTAGCAGAATCATAGACTCATAGAATCAATCGGGTTGGAAAAGGCCTCCAAGATCATCAAGTCCAACCCTTGATCCAACACAGCCATGGTTACAAAGTGGCACTCAGTGCCACACCCAGTTTCATCTTAAAAACCTCTAGGGATGGTGAATCCACCACCTCCCTGAGCAGCTCATTCCAATGTCTGATTACTCTCTCTGTGAAAAATTTCTTCCTAATATCCAACCTAAACCTCCCCTGGCACAGCTTAAGATCGTACCCTCTTGAGTATCATGCCAAGAGGTCACCAGCCCATTGATCTTGAATTGTTTGTGGTGTCCCAGCTACATGTTCAGATTTTTCTTTTCTATGTTGTTTTGTAGTATAATTCTGAAAATTTTGATGAGTTAAAATGGAGTCATATAAATGAGCACGATGTTTAGCAGGCCAGTTTGCAAAATATCTTTGTCATACTCAGATACCCTGAGTATCTTAAGTATCCCTAGCCCCTAGGTCACTGGATAACTCACCACCCTGCCTGTAGCCAGACCTACCAAACCTGCTATTTCTATTACTTTGGTACTTCAGCATCAGAGTACAGAACAGAGGGTTTGAGTTCAGAGTGATTGCCTTTTATTTTCAGTATTTTTAACATTAGGGTAAAGTTTCAAACACTTTCTAATAACCAAGTCCTGGCAAAAGGATTTAAGAGAAGTCCAAAAGACTTTATAAAAGGAGTGGCTATTTCAATCTGTACTAAGGTAGTCACTTGAACCAAATCTTACTGGTCTTGGCATCATCCATTTGGAAACAGAGGGAAGAAAGTTTAAAATCCTCATGCTGGTGTGTCACATGTCTGACATCTGTCTTAGGTCTTTCAGACAGCATCAGTTTTTTGGGGAACTGTTCTTAGAGTGGGGTTTAACTGTGCCAAGACAAAACAGAAATGGAGGCAGTTGCATTCAGCAAGCAGCTTTTCCAATTTGGAAATTCAGAGCAACAACTGGTAATTGGATTAGTGAAAGGATCTTCACTAAAGAAATATGAAAATTTGACTCTACTGAAATGCCTTTATAATAGATGTGTATTTTAATGATTTGACTTTCAATGTAAACATTAATGCTCACAAAGAAGATTTTGCTAGCTTTGCATTGATGGTATTAAACTGAATTCAGTACCTCTTGTTTTGCAGTGCAGGAAGACATAGATTTAGTTTGTATTCCTTAAATTTCCTCATATTAATAATGAACAAGCTCTCAGAATAACAATTACTTTTGGTTTTGTCATTTTCAGATTGTACAAGCTATGCCAGCCACCACCACCAGTTGGAGAAGAGTGAGGAGAACTGCTCCAGGAAACAATCCAATAATGGCCTTTAGGATACTGGGACTGTATGACAAAAATCCAACTGTGCTAGAGCAGTATGTCCCGAGGGCTTTGATAAATAAATAAAAAAAAAAGAAAACCAACCTTTTACTCAGGATAAAGAAAGAAATACCCTAAATATTCTCTATTGGCATTGAAGAATGTCTTCCAAAAAACATTTCTGAAATCTGTGTACTCCAGCCTTACGCTAGTAGATCAGGAATTTTCCTTGGGAATTTTACACTGGAATCAGATTAATTTGATGTATCTTGTTCAGCCACATTATAGGTATAGCCAGCAGCTTGAAAACAAATGTCTTTTTCAGAGGGAATGTCTTCACTTGTACACTATACAGAATGCATTCTTGTAGCAGGAATAAAAGCCTATGTAAACTGGGCTTGATAATGAGCATGCACTTCATAGGGGCCCTTTGCACTTGATAAAGGTTTTTTCCTATTGCTGTCCTAATATCTCAGAACTTTCATGTTACTGTTTCAAGGATATAATATGAGGTTTAAAGATGGAAAACTCGTCTCAGAATTGTGTTTAATGGCTGCAGGCAAACTGCTGCTATGAATGTGTGCTTGCAATCAGTAAGCTCAGTCTTGTCTGAAGCAGTGCATTTGTCATACTGGAAGGAGGACCTGTACCACATTAGGAAGAGTACCTGGATAGCATGTGAGATGAAGTTCTGCCCTTTTTTAGTTGCCATTATAGTGAAGGAAAAGAATAAGTCTGACCTTCACCCACTGTTGGGCTGAATTTCAGACTCTGTCTAGTGGATGTTTCACATTTTTGCGTCTCTGCATTTCAGAGTTTTCCAGATTTGTGTATAATCTTCTATAGCACTACACTAGCAAATTTACATAAGGCAGGGATGAGTCAGTGTTGTTATGTTTAACTGGATATGTCTGTGGTTTAAGTTGAAGCATAGTTCGGGGTTTTGGTATTTTATGCTACCATTTCCCATATTTTGTCAGAATTGGTTTGTAAAGCATTTCAGTTCTTTGATGTGGTAGTTGTTATAAATTTATTTTGAATTTGTACTGCCTGTTTAGAGGTCCCAGGGAAAATTTATCTGCATTTGGCTGTTCTTTTGGCCAAAGAATTTTTAGAGAAAATGCCCCAAAATGAGGTTTGAAATGCAAATACATTAGAAGAAAAACTGTATTGTGAAATAATTCTACTTGTAGCAGTAGCTACACATTCCATAAGAGCAAGACACATACTGTATGAATAAAAATTATTTTTTGTACAACAGAGGTCTATAGTTATGCTGTAACAATCACACTTCACAACCTGATTATTGCATATGATCTAATTATTTATGAAATCTTCAACAAATATATTAATCCACAGTTAAATAAGTGAGAACACAAAATTATCTGTATTCTAGCAGCGAGAGAGGTTTTTATACAGGACATTTAGGGAACTTGTTACTTTTCTCCAAAGGAGGAATTAGAGCCCCTAGTTTTTTCAGTATTATAAATGTTTTTACACAAACTTTAACTTTGCTAAGAAAAGAAATATTTTTATATATCCACAGATATATATGTTAGCACATATATATGTGCATTTCAATGTGTGTATATTTATGTAGTCATATCAGTACTGGTTCTACCTTAAATATAGAATGTTTGCCTTAAACTGTGACAAAGACATGCAGTAATGAACACTCCAGTAACAACTTCAACTTTGTCCTTTGAAGTTTACTCTCTTTCATAGTTATTGGAAGCTATTGGACCATAATATTTTTAATTAAAAAAACAAAAGCAAAAAAAAAAATCCAAATCAGAAAACAAAGTTTTGCTTTTAGAGACTTACGTTTTTCGTTTAGCATGATCTAATGCTTGTACAAACAAGAAAGAGTCATGTTTTCTAGAGGTGCTGTTCTAGTCAGGATCTCCTATTTGAGATGTGTTTTATTCAGAGCAGCAGTATTGGCTACGGTTATTCCTGCTCCAGGCAAAACCACCAGTAATGTTTCCGTTTCTGCTTCCTTGTAATGTCTGCAGTTTCAGACATCAGAAGCACAGAGAAGCCATAAGTGCCTCATGCCAAGGGTGTGCCGGTGTCAGCCCAATTGGGAGCACCCATCTTCCTGTGAGGCTTGCCCATATGAGGTTGGATTTGCCATGAGGGAGGTCAGGTGTCAGCTACATGGAGCTGCTAATCCTATATAACAGAAAATAGCCTGGAGAACAGGATCTGTTGCGTACATAGATAAGCATTATTGTAATTAGTCATCACTTTTTCATAAAGCATCGGAAATGGTAGGACTGCAAATATTCCAAAATAGTCTCTCCTTTGTAATATGATAATCCCCTCTTTTGTTTTGTTGTGGAAAGCATGGGACAAATAGTTACGAGCCAGTCCCTGGACCAGATTCTTTAGCTCTTGTTTCATGAATGTGCATCAGAAATGTTGACCTCTTGTTTTTATATCTAGTTTTTGGTTCTTTATTCATTTTTGCTCCTTCTAGAGACAGTTTTCAAAAATTTATTCAGCATTATGAGCTTTACTGGTGATCTGTACTGCAGAGTATCTATTTAGCATGGTATCGAGGAGCTGAGAAACTGAAGTCCTGGTTTTCTAGGATTACACGTAGTGCATAAAAATATGGTTTCACAGAATTACACAGAATCACAGAATCAGTAAGGTTGGAAAAGACCTCTGAGATCATTGAATCCAACCTACTTGCAGAGGAAATGGGGCGTAAATGTCCCAGTGGCTGTCAAATAAGAGTGCCTGATTTTTTAAAATGCTCTTCAAAAGCCCATGTTTGCTTGAAACATTGTGCAGCTTTCCAAACTGCTTTTCTTGTCCCTCTGTTTTCAGAGCACACTGCACATTCTTTCTAATAACATTATTTGGACCTTTAATAAGCCCATTCTTAAATTATAAATTTACATATACTCATTGTTGAAGCTATTTATCTTGTTTGGGATATGTATTTGTTCCTTATACAAGGTGCACTTGCAGAGTAAAAAAAAAAAATCCGTTTTCATCACAGTATGTTTATCCTCTCATAAATTTTTAAACTTCAGGTGACAAGAAGAGATGACCAAGAGTGATGATTTACAAGGAGTGTATCACCTACTGCTTCTTAAAACTTTGCTTTGACAGAAACAGGTTATGCAGCCTATTTTTATAACAATGTGCTGTACTGTTTTAGGGAAAGCATTCTGTATGTAATTTTTACTTTGTCTTCCAAGACAAGTGTAATTCTTCCAGGAATAAATTGAAGGATCTAGAGGCATACATTACCAAATACTACCATGATTCAGTGCTAGTCTGTGGGGGATGTATAGAAGATTTAACAACTGGGAAGAGAAGGTTACAGGCCAAGGAACAGCTGAGTTGCCATAGAGTTCTTGTTGTTTGGACTGGTTTATATTTGTTTATTTTAACAATGTCAATAGTAGTCAGAACTTCTGTTGGTTTAGAGCCAAAACAATTAAACTTTACTCAACAAGGGTTTATAGTAATCATATTCAATTTCATTTGTTGGAATCCTTTAATGGAAAAAAAAAAGAATCATTTTTATTGATCTGTTTTTACCTAGAGAAATTCACAAGCAAAACATGTTTTATTAATTCATTGTCAGAGGTAGTGTGTATATATAAATATATAAATATGTATTTAAGACAATTGCCTGAATGTGAGTATACAAATCATGGTTAAGCATGATGCTCAAAAAAGGACAGTGTCTTTCATTTATTTTCATCAGTAACTGTAGTATATATATACATATTGTTCCATACTCTTTATTTTACAGCTCCTTCATGGATATGTCTGCCAGCATTTTACGCATATTTTGCACCATTTCTGTTTAATATTATGAAAAGAGCTAATGCATTGCCTTAAGTATTCTATCTCTGTACTTGTTGATAAATGCAGGTAGTGCTTTTCTAATTGTATTCCAACAGTACCCTGGCATTGATAAATTAGATGTGCAGCATATACCTGACTCAGGATACCTGGATTTTTCAGCAATAGGTTTTGAAGTATAAAAAGATACTGCACTCATATTTTTGTATGCTGACAATTGTGTAGGGATTTTTTTTTTATGTACTGTATATATAAATCAAGTTTTCCTAAAGAAAATTTATTATTTTGAATGTTTCCCATTTCCTGCTAGAAGATGTGGGTTTATGTTTTTTGTTCTGTATGTATAAATGAACATGCAGTGTGCACAGTCATGCAGTTGTTAACACGGTCAAGAAATTTCTGATTGTCCAGAGGCTAATCAAGTTTTTTTTCTTATATTCTTCTCCAAAAATAACATCTCCATGTTAGAAATCTACTTTAGAAGTAACTACTTCTTCAGTTTAAAGTCTGACTGAGTGTTCAAAGTAGCTGGGACATTTATGCAAGCACTTAGCTTTGGACTTTCAGGGGAATATCCATGTCATCTTCTGTGGGTGTGTGTGTCCTGTCTGTAGTACCATATGCCAGATTTAAAAGACTAAGCAGCCTTATTAACTCCTTAACACCCTGTATATAGTGTATGTATTTGGTTCTACTTGTGTTACACTTTAAAAATGAACTTAATTTCTGCATTGAGTATTGCACACATTTTTCAAACAAAGAATATATTTTGTAACGTCTCATTAAGCACAAGAGAGCATTACTGCTTTGAAACATTATGTGTAAGTACAGCCATACACAGAATGTCTCAGTCAGCTTTTGTTTGAAAACAATCAAACTAGCAGCTCTGTGGGTAATTGAGTTTGTTAGAAGTAACCTTTGGAATTAAATAACCTTGAAACATGGATTTAAGTTACCTTTTTCTTATTTGTAACGTGCCTCTGTAGCATACTTTGAATCAGTTGCTATATTGATTATGGGTAAAACTAATACTGTGTACTTTTAGATCTATGGTTTATTTTTTTAGTTACATAGGCAAGACTGGAACAGTAACAATGTATTACAAAAATGCCCGACAGAAATAAAACCATTCATAATATGGCCTCTGCAAATCTCTTTATTGGAAAGCAAGAAATAAGTTGGGAGGGAGGGGGTTGGGGGTGTTAAGTGTTGTATGGCTGCCCTAAAAATTCTGCTGTGGGAGAAACAGAAATTAAAATTCTAGAAAAAAATGTTTATAATAAGAATCTCTTCTGAGAACCCAGGCCCAATCAAGGTTTATTGCTTGTAATTTAAATATATCTTTGTAACCAGTGGAAAACTGAACCCTGCATGAGCAGTAGTCCGTGGCTGTAGGAAGCTTTATTTTGGGAAAGTTGGAGGAGATACAGGCATGGAAACCACTTTCTGGCCCCATGGTGCCATTAGTGCCCCATGAAGCTCCAAACCATCCACCATTTCTGGAATTTCATTATCTAAAGACAGAAAGTGTGAAGCTGTCATCATCTGTTTACTGCTGTGCAAAAGACTATCTGACAAGCATAATGTGGAGTGTTATACTCCTTGTGCTAAAAAAACACCTTTAAATGACTGATCCTTCAGAGGGATTGGGAACTGTTGGGATGCCAGGCATTTGAGGAGTTGCACTGAGTGTTTCTTTTATAGGACTGAAAGCTGATTAAATATTAGACCTTGCTGAGAGTTGTCTCTATATGAAGAAAATTCTGATTTTTACATGGTTGTTGTGGTAAAGACTGATAGGAGACAGGACCAAACTCAACTACAATTACTTTGTAAAATCCCTTTAGTTTTCCATCTGCTACCAAGGACGAGAGTGAGGATGCAAGTATTTCTCGATAACTAGTCTTGAAAGATAGATTTTTTTTTTTCTTTCTTCTATATATTCCTCTCCCTAATTTTGGGAAGAAAGGCATGGCATTTCAAAGTGTTGAGCAGCAGAAGTGACCAGAGGATTTCAAATATGGACTGCTTTTCTACTGTCACAAGTAAGGTTTCTTTTTTCAGTTCTCCTCATCTCTGCCATGAATACATCAGAAATAAAGTCCAAAGAATTCTCTCAATTGATGCACCCAGTGGGAATAAATAGTGCTTTGAAACAACTGCTGAGAAAGATAATCAATTGCACAATGGTAGCCCTTGGGTGTCCAGTAATTTTGCATCTTTCATGTGAAAGTATTGATATCATCATGATTTTAAAGTGAAAAAGCCTGCAAAGGGACTTACTACACTTACACGTCAGAGGTCAAATGAGTCCACAATTCAAAACAGATAATATATCTTTGCCTTACATCAAAGTATGTGTCTGCTAAACTTTGAAAGTAAAGACGCTTCCTTTTAAATGTTACTCATAAATTTAATATGTATTGGAATGGATTGGGGTTTCTCATTATGTAATGCAGAAACAGAATAGGTGATGCTCATACTTGGCTTATACTAATGAAGTGGAATTGCAAACAGTTACTTCATTTTTGCTTGTAGAAATCTTAATTTTCTGAAACTGCTTTCCTACATATTAGTTGATTCCCCTCCTCCCCCCATTCATTTCTGTATACATTTTCCTCTGGAGCTGCTAGGGTTCTGAGGACACTAAAAGGCCCTATTAGACCCAACCAGCCTCATCCCTGCACCCACTGGCCATGGATTTGGAGCAGCATTTCTGCTCAGGCCTGGGAAGCTACTGTCTCCAGCCACATCTCCGGGGTGGACCTTGAAACTTGGGCTGTGGGTAGCTTTGTCCCTAGCTGCATCTTCTGCTTTTGTGATTGGATTTTGTGGATGGACCCTGCATCTACTTCAAAATTTTGCCTTGTCACATCGTCCCTGGACTGTCAGGAGAGCCTGTTTTTTACCTTGTCCTGTCAAGGGGAGGCCACTGGACTGTGTTCACCCACAGGTCCCAGCTTGTCCTCCTTCAGGGAGTGGACCTTGCTGCTCTCCAAGAGGAACATCCAGTGCTGGTACAGGTATTTCCATGTCTGACATACTACTGGCTTCTATTGTGTTAAAGCAAATCAGTGAGTTAAATGAATGGGGCAGATGGAGGTGATGAGAAAATGCCCATTTCCAGTCACAACATGGGTGGGAGGCTGCTTCTATTGATATTAATCCTCAGACTAAGGGTAGAATACAAAAATGTGTATACCCTTAAATTTGCAAAAAAGATTGAAAATGCATCTCTAGAATGTGAAAAGGAGTGGAGAGCAGAGAGAAGCTACTGGGTATTGAGGAGGAATTGCAAGATAAGACAAGTGCTGAGCAGTATAAATACAGCAATGAAATACCCTGAAGATTTGACCTCAGTTTTTCCAAGTATTTAACAGTTGATATGTTATCAAACAACTGAATCTTTTATAGAAGACTCAGTATAAATTCTAATAAATTTAACTTACATCTAGAACATTTTTTAAAGCTCTAGGGCTTAGCTAGTCATGTTTTGTTCTTATTTTTAGTTCTTTATCAAGGTAGGAGGTATTTTAATATCTGGAATAAATAATTGGTGTCTTTCCTTGTGAAGGATAACAGCCTCTAAAAGTAGGAGGAAATTGTACTGGATATATTCTGGGAGCATAATCAAATGAACACCAAAAGGTTTTGATTCTGCTTTCATTTAAATTAATAACCAAATTTTCATTGACTGCAGAGAATGAATCCATAATACTGGCACTATTATGCCAGAACCAGACTAGCTTGAATGCTTGTCAACGTGTTTAGTTCACCTAATTAATGAAACTATTCATGTCTCAAGACAGAAAGCTTGACTGGAAATGAGAAGCAGACCACAAGTAATCAATGAGGTTTTGTCATCAACCAGTCATAGAGTCTAATCAAACCAATACAGGACATGACTGCAAGCAAATGAACATCAGCACTGTATTATCTACAGTCAGTGCATCATCACAAAACTTAATGACAAAATATCCCCCAGATTAAGACGGAAATAATGTCTGATGCTAATCAGTGCTACTTGCTCATATTGTAATACATTTCAAAATATGTTGAGTGACAGTTGAATTCAAAGTCAAGACAAAGTGAAGCTTGATTGAATGCTTTGCAATATATTTGATGTTGTTCCAAAATAGGAAAATGCATAAAGCTTTTATGTATTAAGAAGTCGGGTAGGTGTTTGGAATTTTGACAGCACACCCTGAAAAATTAGTAGCTTGAGAAACATAGGGAAATAATTACAGTCGTGGCAATTTTAAAGGACATTTGTGGGCCTGTTAGACACACAGCAGACAGTAGGCTTTCATTTCAGGAATAGTTCCCATGACTTTGAGAGAAGGCATTAATATTTGAAACTGTAGCGTGGGAATAAACTACATTATCTAAGTACTCATCACACAATAGTCATGAGGAAATAGAACCTCTTTTAGTCTTAAGCCTTATCTTTAAAGAAACACAAGTTTCCTACCTTATAGGAAATTACTTCCTAATTTTATATCTATTGTGAGAAATAATCAATGTCTCTCTACTGTCCTCAGTAACAAAACAATGTATTAAATGGGATGCAAAGAAATTTTCCTCTATTTTTTTGTCTTTCAGTTAATAAACTCATTTATTCTGCCAGGCAAGATGCCTTTCAGAGGAACAGTAGAAGTAAACATTCCGGTCACATTGATGTTATGGGCTTGTGCCTTTGACACCTCTCTTGAAGGCTACAGCCTACCTGGAGCTTCCTGAAGGAGCCCTTTTCATGGTGGTGAGCAGGCAAAGAGAGGATTCTGAAGGTGGAGGAGTGACTGAAGTGTTTTCTGTTGAAATTGCAGTAAAAATGCACCCTGTGTACATTACTGTTCTGTGTTCTATGATCTAAATGACCTTATAACAAAAAATTTAGTTAAGTGTCAAAGTAGAATATGAGCCTTACAAATGGTCTTTCATATATCTGACTGCTAGAAAAACAGGAGACAGATATTCTCTACCAATTAGAATAAAAGTGGGACAATGCTTATATAGTGTTTTAGAATGAGAAGGGTAATAAAAAACAGAAATTCCTACTTTCTCCCTAGGTATCCTCAATATTTAATTTTGATTTAGGCCACATTAGATCAAAAGAATGGGGACATATCCCTCATTAGGATCAGGATTTCAGTAAATTTCAAAGCAGTTAAAAATTTTCTCCAAGCAAATAGAAAATTTGATATAAAATGTGGAACTCATTCTACTGTTCTACTCTCTGAGTTCCATTTCCCTGTTTCCAAATGCCAATAATCCCTGTGAACCTACCTTAGAACAGACTCAGTGGGGAAGGCAAAGAATAAACCAGCATGGAAAATGGACTCTGCTCATGTTCAAAGGAAAGAAAATCACAGGTGCTGAAGGCTTTTCAAATGTGCTGAGCAACAACTCTTTTCTGTTTCATTCAGAATTTGTCTGATGTGGGTCATGGAGCAGGGCTGTTGGTGAAGTGTGGAAATACAGGCTCTGCTGGATTATTTCAATATTGTGATATGTGAAAGCAGGCCTGCTTTGAATAAGATGGGGTGAAATGAAAGAAATGCACCTCCCCTTTCCCCTTCTTGTGAAATTTGCTGCTTGCATCACATACAGGACTGTTCAACTGTGCTGCAATGGGAAATGAGACTTTTTGTCAACCTGGATGTTAACAGTCTGTCTACTGAAAAATAATCTGCTCTCTGCATCCTGCAGTGAGAACTGTATAGTATTTTAACTGCTGCAGAGCAGCATGGAGGTGTGGGAGGACAGATCAGGGGAGATGTTAAGGTCCTTCTGCCTTGCATTCTTGTTAGTCCAGTGCATCTTGTATAGCTACAGCAGGAAATATAAAGAATTACTGCTTTCCTAGAGCGCAGTGAGGCCACAGGTGTGCAGTCCCAGGGTAGGCATGTTCCACTGTTTTCAGGAAGAGGAGAGAAAGTTGTTTGGTTTGAACTACCAACTTTCTATTTCTTGGTACTGAAGTTGTAGTTATCTAAAAGTAAAATCAGAAATTGTGTCATGTTTTTCAGAAGTGACTTGGGGCAGAGTTATCAGAATATATATTTTTAATTTTTTTCAGCTGGTATTTAGATGTGGATCAAAGCTTTAGACTTGGATTCTGATATGCAACCTGGCTTTTCTTCATTTAGGCACTGGTGTCAACAAATACAAAGTGTCCAGATATATCAATCACTTCCTGTCCATTAGCCAGCCCTGATAATTTTACAGTGAAAACCTAAATTTTTTTTCTGCAAGAACATTCTTAAATTCCTTTTATGAGACATTTGTATTTGGCTACCTAATCACAAACACAACCACTTGCTAAAATTTCTGAAGCATAATCTAAATTATTTCCACAGTAGTTAGGCACCAAAACAATTTTAAAATCCCACCAGGCTATCTTCACCATTTGTAAAGAAGTAGCTTTAAAGAATCTCATCTAGATGCATAAAAAATTGTAAGAGGAAGGAGGTAATATTCATGGTGTCATAAACTTCCTCCGGAATTGAAGTGAAATAATACCAATTCTTTATAAACAAACTTGATCGGCCATTTATGATTTTCCAGTCGTAAGAGCAATGCACATTTTTCATACTCACATGAAATTCCAGTATTTACTATTGTCAAAGCAACATCCTTTTACCTGTTGCTCGATTCACTGTGTATTTGACTAATTTGGCTTTAGTTATTGTTGTGGAGACCTTTCCCCTTAGCTGCCAATCCCTGTGTATGGCAAGTCATATTTAAATACTTAGTGGCAAAATCATCAGTTATTCAAAGGTCCTGATTTATATTCAGTGCTTCCTCTTCTCTAACTTTCTTTTCCAAATGTCCTTGGATAGATAAGTGTCTCAGCTAAACATCTAATGACAGGCTCTCTGACTGGCTCCCACCCACTGCGAACCTTATTACTTATGTTGTATTTGTACCACCACAGCTTCCCAGATACACCAACTCTCCAAACATTTTTAAAAATTGTGCATAATATGAAGTTCAGAACTGAAGTAAGTGAGTGTTTCTGTTGAAACATCAGAGTTAGAACTAATCCCCAAATAGTATTCCTTGAGGATAACGAAAGGCACCATAATAATGTTTGAGGATTTTTTCAGTACTTTAGGTAAGATGTCATTCTTAGATCCATGTGGAAGTGTTATACATAGTCTCTTTATCCTATTCCAGGGTTGTAACTAAATTAGGAAATGAGGATAGTTCATGACCATGGCCAGAAATTAAAAAGTCTTCTTGGATCAGTTTCTAATCACTAACATGCACTAAGTAATAACTTAAGGTAAATTCTTAATCCATAGAATGTTTCGCATCAGCATCCATAAAACATGACTAATAGTATTCCTTCAACCTGTAAAGTCTTTCTGTTTTCTCTTTCTCTATATAAAGGCATGCAAATGCAGCTTGCAAGCATCTCTATTCAAGTTTTTGATGCTTTTGATGCCAACCAACATTTAAAGTCATGATATTTGCACCAGTAAACTTCCATAGTCAAGGAGGCCCACCTGCCTGCCTGCTTTAGGGAATGCCCAAAACTATGCAAGTCTCTGCCATGATCTGGTAAATTATTTAACCTCTTTGGAAGCCCTAAGTAGACATTATCTTACATATTTCACTAGCAGGAGCTGTGTTAGAACACAAAGATCAGATAAGATCTCACACGCAACCTTGAGAGTGTGGTGGTATAGCCAGGTCCTCCTCCAGCAAACAGGGAGTCCAGCCCACCTGTATGCTGATTTTACTATCAGTAAAGCACTATATACAGTTCCACAACAGTGGGGGAGGAAGATCTGTGTCCCTTGGACTTTCTGGAGAATCAGTAACTTTTCCAAAGCACCGAGAGAGGGGATGCAGTGCTGAATCACTCAGTTCTTCTGGCAGGGGCTTGTAGGAACAGCTGAGCCCCAATTATTTCACCACATAACTATAGATTATTCCCATAATAAGGGCTTATGTGGATCAGATGTGCCAAGCCAGGTCCTTGTCAAAACCCTTCAGGCTGACTATTAGTTTATTATTTATTCTGAAGCTATCAAAGGAGAAGCTATTCACTTTGCTGAGTCTATAATTCTGCTGGTGATAATTAGCTCTGCTTTGCCCTAAATGTTCTAACAAATGGGTTATTTGCAAAAAAAAAAATGTTCAGCACAATTTCCGTATTCTGTCTACATAGTAAGACAAGTAAAGCTTTACATCAGTGTGCTAATTATTTAGCGTGTTCTCATTCTCTAAGCGTGCAGAATTTTTTTTCTGAAGTGCCTCCAAATTACCTACATTGGTGAGGAAAGAGAGAGCAACTGGAGGGGGGCGGGGAGGTAAGTAAGATGGTAAGATGAGCAAGCTCTTCAGATAGAGGCCATGCTCAAAATTCAGTAGCTTCAATGGCAAAACCTCTTTTGGCCTCAGGTGGCTTTGAATGAATATCTTCATTTGAATGAGAAGATGAGAGAAAGCTCTCTCAATCCTACAGGTAAAACTAGAAGAATTATTAGAATGGCAGTATGAAACATTTCAAAGTTAATTTCTCACATTTTGTGAGGGTTGGAACCTGGGCAAGCACTGTCTAATCAGCAAAAATAAAGACTCTAATCTGTAGATTAGTGATACATGAAGGAAAAACAGTTATGGAAGAATTGGATCAACAGAGTCATCTTCCATATATTCGTAGATTTGAATAAGATTTGGATTACATTTGGGATGATTTTATTTCTTCATCAAATTTGCTCAGACAATAACTTTGTAGTCATGTTTTGGGCTGAATAAGTTGTAGAAACTGTACTTTTGTTATTCTTCATGGAGGCTTTAGCTACTGATATTGCTCACAAGAGATATTAAACATAAATAGCTGATTGCCATAGTGATGTTAATGCTGACAGGGTTTATGAGAGCAGGATCACATCTACAATCATTACAGAAAAAAATGTGTTTCAGAATTTCTATTTTTTGTTGGTGGCAAGAGTTTTGAAGGGACTTTGAGGATGTTTAATTTCCAGAAACATCTTCCAGGCTCAGGTGGCCAAGCTGACAACGGCTTAAGTTTAGACTTGACTAAGCCTAAAAGTGCATGATTAGTTTAATTTTTTTTGAAAAGTATCTCTAGGATGTGTGCCTGGAACAAAGAATTATTTCTATTTTTTAGTTGTTTAGGGTTCTTTAGATGCACACACTGTGCACAAGAATAAAGTTTGCGAAATTGAAAAAAAAAAAAAAATTCATCTTGGATCCCAAAGAAAGATTATCCAGGATAGGAATCAGTAAAAGGACTATGTTGCCAATATGCATTTGCTTTTATGTCATTGCAGAATACTTACTGGGAAAGTAATGTGTTAGTTTCTTCTTAATTTCCAAAATTAAATTTAAAAAAAAAAATCAAGATACTGTAAACTTAATGTTCTCAGGACTGTTTAAATTCATTCTTCCTGAAATATCCTTGAGAAGGTTGTTTGGTATCCAAAGAAAGAATAATTTGGCAAATAGTTTTCAACAGTTCTTCAGAATTTGCAAAGAGAAAAGTAAGGTAGAAGGACACGTGCCTGAGGAAGCAATATATTAGTAAAACATAAATAAAACCACCCCAAGGAGTCCTCAACACTTCAGTAGAAGTTTCTGTGTGGTTGGATTACAAATGCAAAAGCAAATGAAGTTCCAAAGAAATGTGAAGAACAGGAAGCTTTTGTGTACTGAATGAAATTTTAATTCGAGGAAGAGGGGGTTCTGCTTTGCTGATATGTTTTCTAGTGGGAAAAAATCTACAGAGAATTTATACAACACCAAATAACTTCATCTGCTGCGGAAAACAAACAAACAAACAAACACACACTTTTTTTTTTCCAGTTATAAAGAAGATATTAAGAACCTCCTTGGGAGAAAAGGTCTATTGACTACTGAAAAACTTTATTTACTAATTATCTGGGATTGAAATCACCAAAAGTTTATATAGGACTAGTACTGATCATTTGAAGTGAATTCCTTTATTTTTAGTGAAGCATTTAAGATATCAGGGGTCACATCTACTAGAAAAAAAAATCACTGAAGCTTTCCCATTATTGTGCAGTATTTTCAAAATTCTCAGACATGTCTGCTTCTACAGATTGTGCTCCCTGAAGGAAGGTTCAGGGCTCAACCTCAAGCTTAAATCTACTTGTTACCATTTTTTTATTTCAGTCACTGATTGCAAAAGGAAGTAATTCCAATGGAAGCAGCTGAGCTGTCTCATCTCCTTATCTCTAGAGGAGCATGGAGAGATCTGCGTTCAAGTAAGTGGCATTAGGTTACGTTTCTTGCTACCTGTCTCAGAAACAACTCTGGGCTGGCATTTTATAAGCTGTGAACAGGTTGAAAAATCATTGTGACTTATAATTTGAGCAGACCTGCAAAGCATTGACATAAAGCTCTAAAATGGAAACTGCACCAGTTGTTCCAGTTTTTCGGACTCCATTTGAGAGTGACCGCTACA
Source organism: Pyrocephalus nanus (assembly GCA_038380795.1). Classification (NCBI taxonomy): domain Eukaryota; kingdom Metazoa; phylum Chordata; class Aves; order Passeriformes; family Tyrannidae; genus Pyrocephalus; species Pyrocephalus nanus. The sequence goes on from CM076261.1 coordinate 63,265,452, forward strand.
GCTGAACATTGGTTAATGAAAACTAGAGCTTTGTCCTTTGCAATAGAGAAGTTTCATATCTGAATTATACTGGTGTTACTGCCTCTGGGAAGGAAAAAGAAAAGAGTATGTATGGAGGTTCATTAGACTAGATATTTGCAGGTCCAGTGGTTCCACAGGCAGACCCACCATTCTTATACAGATTTGCTTCTTGTACTGTTTGCAGTGCAAGTGTTAGCAAGGATATTTAGACTTGGCTGTATTGAAACTGTGGAGAAAGAGGTGACTAGTTTAAGACTAGGTGTGCTTGAGTCTGACTTACTAATGTCTTAAGTTTAACTCCAGTTTTATTCCATCTTGTTGAAATATTAGTCATGGTACTTATCCAGCATGTCAAGATGTTTGCTTTGCATTGTTTTGGAATTTATGACAAAGACCTGAATCTGAATTTCATCATGGTCCATGATGATGCAGTACTTACTGGATGCAAAAGTACTACACATGGCTTTGCATATCCAAATTGAGCACTTAAGCAAAAGCTACATAAGCCTTGAGTGAAAAATAATAAGATCTAGGCCCCTGAATTCTTAAGTTCTTTCTGAAAACAGGCTGTATCAGCTGAGCTGTTGAGTCTTTGCAGGGCTTTTTTGGGGAGGCCGCAGTGTTTTACAATAAGCCATCATGTTTAGGCCTAAAGCAAAAAAGGTACATGTTTATGTAACTTTGCAAAAGCACAAAAGTTACGGGTTTATGTAGCGTAATGGCTACAAATATAAAACCAAATTACAGCTATTTCTGCCAGATTTTTCTGGTAAAATGAGACACTGAGTATCATGTCTTGCATTTGTGTTCTGATGCATATAACCTAAAAACGATTTTGAACCCATTTACTGTTAAGGTTTTTTAACCAGAGAGAAGGTAGAATTTTCTTCAATATTCTAATATTTTGTTATATTTGTCTAGCTTGAGAAGATAGAGAAGATTTATATTTTGTATTTATGAAAAACCTTATTTTTCTATAAAATATACATAGTAGTAGAAAAAGAATAGTGCTTATGTGGTTTTATTAAGAGTCATACACTTTTGCAAGTCCAGAGGTCTTACATGACAGCAGCATAGCCTTGTTATGACCAAATTTTCAGGAGTACTGAAAATTAGAATTTCCACTGATTTTCACCAAGATTCCTGTGTGTTCACTGCAGCAGAAAGTGCCATCTTGGTGAAATACTGAACTTGAAAATATAAGGTGTGTTGACTCATTGAGAGACTTCAAAATTCAATTGGTACATGAAGCAATTTTTAAAAAGTAATGTAATTAAACCATTTAACATATAAAGAAATGAAACAGAAGAAAAAATTCAAATAATAAAGCTTTCTATTAAGCAATCACAGAAATGCATCTTCTTCTCTAAACCAAGATTTTTCTGAGACAAGCCTCATTAAGCTATTACTGCATTGATTTCTGTAAAGGGCAGCTCCACAGAAAACAGCCCTATGCAATATACCAGCCCTAACATTTTTTTTCTATATATTGCTAAACTTAGTTACAAGCTTTCTACAAAACTTTCATGACGACAGCTGCCACCTTATACACTTGAGATTAACAATGGAACAGAATTAAACTAGGATGAAAATTGTCTCTGTCAACTTTAAATCAATTAAAATGCTTTGGTAATGTGTTTTGTTTTATTTTGGGTCTTTAAAAAATATTAAAGCATTTTCAAACTTTGCCTGATTTCATGTGGTAGTGAAATGATGGGAGTCTTCAGAGAAGGCTTTGAAATCATATACTTTAAGTTCCATTCCTTAAAGCTTTGATGCAAATTGTATCTTCCAAGGAATGACCCCATCCCAGTCGTGCTCAAACAACTGCAAAACTAGAACACTGTTTCACTAAGCAGCTGGTACATGCAGAAGTACAGAATATTGTGCATTCTCAAGTAAGAAAAATGTGTATTCTTTATATCTTTACTATTCCAGGAACAAGTGGAGAAAAGGAGAAGACTTCAGCTGAAGACAAAACAGCTATCATGCCCAGGACTATGAAACTCTGGTTGTGGATACTGCATATCACCCTGCAGGAAATCCACGGTCAGAATCACTGAAGGCCTCCCACAGCCAGCGACTGACCACAAAGGCAGTGACTACCAAAGGAGTTCTTTAAGGAACATGAGGAAAAGAGCTGAGGGGCCTTAGAACAAGTCTAACAATGCTTCCAGGAATTTACTAGGTTTCCTTTCATACCTGAGCATCATGCTATCATGGTGGACTTCAGTTTGGAGGAGTCACCACCCTCACACCTCACCCTGCTGACTTAGAATTGATGCTTGGGGTGTGCTGTCTAACAAAATCGCTGATGGACTGACCAGTGGGATGGTATGTGCCTTCACTGTCCAGCTGTGGATGGTGCCCAAGTGTAGGGAGTGGCCAATGCCCTGGAGGATGGGATGCCATTGTGGGAGGCCTCAAAAATCTGGAGGAATGGTTCCATAGTATCCTCACAGAGCTCAAAGATGGCAAGTACAGAGCTCCTTTACGTGGAACAGCAGTGCAGGCTAGGGCAACTGATTGGGTGGCAGCTCTGGAGTTCTGGGGACTGTAGTGATGAAGCTGTTCATGACTCAGCAGTCGCAAAGACAGCTAACCACACACTGGGCACTCTGAGAGTGTAAATAGCAGATCAGGTGAGTAATCCCACCTATTTGGCACTCAGGAAACCACAGCTGGAGAACTCCATGCAGTTTGAAACCCTCTCCCCATCCCAGTAGAAGACATGTCTACCAACTGTAGAGAGCACAGCAAAGGAAGACAGGGCTGGAGCACATGGCAGACAAGGTGAGGTTGAAGGATTTTGTGCTTACTCAGCCAGGTGAGAAGGGGGTTGAAGAAACAAAGCCAGATTATTCTGAGAATTTCACAGTTGAAGCAGAAGATGTGATGGCCACAAGATTAAATATGAGAAATGCAGCAAGAGTAGCATTAAGGGAAAGAACATTTGTCACCTGGCACATTTTGCCCCACATAGGCTGTAAAATCCATCCTCATCCTTGGAGATTTTCAACACTCAGATGAAAAATGCAAATCTGATCTATTTTTGAAGACAGCATGGCATTCATGTCCCCTCTGACCTAAATTACTCTGGCTGCTGAATCACTTGCCACTAGATGAAGCCCTCAGCCACTGGCATGTTCCTTCCAGACACGCTGACCCCAGAATGGTGGCCAGTTGATCAGTACAAGCTAAGGCTTGTAGGCTCCACAGGCTTCCTGCAGGTGCTAGATGTAGTAAGCCACATTCTCAAATATGTCTGCCTCTGAAACTCATGACAGGAGTCTTCAACAAGTGGCACTGATCTTTGGGACTCAAACTTCCTCTTTGTGATGGGGAGCCTGGCTAGAATGGTGTCAAAATGTCCAGTGGTTGGATATCTGATGGAGGTGTCTCCTCTATGCACAGCCAGTTTCAAACACCAATTCTTGCAGATAGTTTACTACATGCACAGCAATGGCTCATCCTCTGCAATGGTGGAGGTCAGGGAAAGCCAGAGAGACTTGAGATGGCATAAACTGTTGAGTAGCAGAAGGAAGAGGAGCAATGGCAGGCAGCAGTTACTGCTGCACTTCAGTTCGTAGCTGTGGATACGTCTGGCAGTGCCTACTGCAGGATGTTTTACCAGCTGTCACACGAGGGGCCTCTGTGCAGGTGTGAGGAGATGCAAGGTAAGTGCTAGACCAAGCTGCACTGCAGCTACTTGGCAGAGTGAATGAAGTCAGTGTGCTCAGGAAAGTGCTAGTCTTGAACTTGACCTTCCCATAAGTACTTGGGCTGTTTGCTCTTTTATGGATCTCAGAGATTATGGAGACATATATTTATGGTTCTTTCCATGCCAAGAATATGAATACATACCACTTACTAAATTATTACTACTGACTTGAAATATGTGGTGAATGTGTCAGCAATTTCATTCAATTGTCAAATGAAAGGCAAAGGAAAATCAAGATTGAATGCTTCATCACTTCTGCATAAAACTATTAGATGACAAATACAGTAGAAAGGTGAACGACATTTAAAAACTAATACACATTTTCAGGCCTTATCAAATAGCCCTGACACCTCTGCGGGAGTTAAGAGATTTCATTTCCTGTAGTAAAGGGACTTAGAAAAAGCAAAAGTAGGAGGAACAGGGCATTCCAGACAGCTAACTATAGTCAAGAGCCATCAAAGAGTTGCCTACAGTAGTTACTTGAACAATGAATATAACGAATGACTTCTTGACTAAGAATTCAGAACTTCTTCACTATAATAAAAATTTTCAGTCCAATATACCAAGCAAAGGGCTATGTTCCCATGTATCCTCTATGTCCCATGTATCCTCTGTGTCCTACGTATCCTCGAAGTCCTTTGTTTCCTCTAAGTTTTAGGGACTGGATGTGAGGTGGAGAAGAGAATTCTAAAGCAGAGCTTTAAAAGAAGATAAGGTATGCACATTAATATAAAAAGGACAAGTTGAATACTTAGTTTTCTTTGACTCCAATAAAAATATTTAGGATTCCTTAGGGAAATCCATAGACGGAAATATGGCTAAAACATAGCCTCAGCATGAGGACTGGAAGACTCTGCTTCTTCCCTGTTTGGAATGTTTTTGTATTGTGTTATTAATTTTTCAATAGGTAACTGAGATAGTGATGATAAAATATACATGTTTTTATCCTAACAGTGTAGCAACCAGTAACAGCACTATGATTCAAAGAAATTTAGACAGGCAAGAATCAGCACTGCTTTCTTAACTGTCTAAATACTCTATAGAAAAATGTACTTGTTTTTTAAAAAAAAATGTTGGTTTACTCTAAGTACACTTTTCTGTTAAACCTTTTTTTTACAGAAACCAAGAAATTTCTGTGTTTGTTTGGGGGATTTTTTGTGTGCTTTCGGTTTTGTGTGCATTCTTGCATGCTGTAGGTCTTAAGAAATATATTTCATATGTTAAAATGACACATATGTGGCTAATTTTGCCCCTGGAGCACAGAATGACATAAAGAACATCCTAAACACCTTTCTAGCTCTAATTTTCAGTAGTTTTATGACATTCGAGCATGAACCTGAGCTTGCCCTGACCCGCAGCCTGATAACGAAACACAGTCCATGTACATTTTGTATCATTTGGGGGTTTGCATATCTACTGGCATCAATAGAAAAAAGATGTTGTCCTTTACTTTGAATGTTCAAATTCACATTTTGGAACTGGTAGTATCTGGTCATTTAGAACAAACATAAAATTACTTCAAAAGCAACCATTACCATAAAAGTGTTATTTTAGACCTGAGCTAAGTTATTTTGTTTTGTTTTATTTTGTGTTAAAAGTATGCAAAATAGAGGTTAAGCATGAAGATACCCACTTTCAGCTGCCATAAATAAGAATGGCATTATTGAAATCAATTAAACCATTTCTGTCTGGTCTAAAATGTAATCTGATCTTAAGCATTTTGCTACACAACTGTGTGTATTTTGCTACACAACTGTGTGCACTAGTGGAGTAAAAATTATTGTCTGACATGGCTTTTGGGAAGATTCTTGCTGTCTTACCTACCAGGACTTTGAATAAATTGTGTGGTAGATAAGATCAAAACACCGCAAAATGTAGGTTAGGAAAAGAGTATGGGAGGTCTACCTTATGTGAAAACTGGAAATGGAACCAAAAGGAACTGGAAACAGTATTTTTCACTCTGTAGTAAATATTAATGACAGTTGCCCTAGCCTGTGGAATATAGAAACTGTTCCAATTAATTGTGCCTTGGTGTTATTTTGTTAAGACACTTATAATCAGCCACGTAACCTTGTACTTCTTTATCTCTTCTTCTTCGTTCCTTCAGTGTCATATATACATGCATATATAAATATATATATATGTACATATATACACACCAACATAAGTTTATACACGTGTGTGGATGTATATATGCACACATTTAAATGTTTTATTTTCTTTTGCATTTGCCATTGCTTTTTTTCTTTTCTATTTATTCTGTTTGTCTCTGTGGACTGGTTTCATGTTTCCTGAGATGCAGACCACTCAGTTCCTGTTGACTCTTTGTTCATGAAGCTATTAAGATCTGTAAAATTAAGCATATATATAAATATACTTTCAGGAACAGGAACTCAGCTGTCTCTAGGCACCTAAATTTAAACATATGGATATTACTGCTATTTGATTTTGCAGTTTTTATGACTTCGTTACAACAAGGCTAACCTAATTGCCTATGTGATCCTACTGGTTCTGGCTCCCCTTTAGCTATTGGAAATACTTACACATTACGTTTTTCAGTCTTTATGGATTGCCCTGAATTGTGGTGAGCAATTTTTATCTGTGTGCCTTACTATTCTGACTTGTCCCTCTTTGTCTAGGAGTTTCTAACCATGCTGAATTGTGGAGTGAATCTTTTCCCGAAAAAGAAAATTTGTCCCACTTGTCATCACTTCTTAATTACTGAGTTTTCCCTCTCATTTGCACATATGTTTAGGGTTTTAAAATATTCTATGCTGTCAGGTTTTTTTCTAAGTATTACTTGCTCTCCAAATACAGCACTTGTTTGGCTTTGCCATATAACAGACCCAAAAACCCAAAATCTCATTGAAACTAGAAGCATTAGTTCTGTTGAAACATTTCATAAATGTATATTTATATGTCTTTCAGGAATATGCTTTCCTTGAGTAGAGAGCAGATTTTAAAGATTTTTAAATTAACCTGTATATGCGTCAAAATAAATGCATGAATGCCCAATGAAGTTAAAGTCATAAGTAGCAGTAAATTTTATCTATGTTATCTGTTGAAATAATTAGTAACTATTTAGTAGATATTGTGCTAGTAGTTTTAATCTCACTTGATTGAAAAATCTTTTTTTTTTTAAATGTCTTATGCTTCACCTTCCCAGTTCTGATAATTTATGAAAAATCTTCCACCAAATTCCATAAGCTAGTCATTGTTTTGCTATCAAGTTTATACTGTGTTCTCTGCCATACTTCTCAAATTCCTACCTTTATAGCAATCACATTCTTTTAACCATTCCTCAGAAATGTTTATCCAATCTGTAGAGCTACATATCTTATAATGGACTGCAATTCCATTATAAATGTACTGGCTCTTTGTTGGTATATAATGCTTATTCAATATATGAATTTAAATTTTGCAGTATTCCTTCATTCAGGAACAGATTTTACATTTGTGCTTCCTAAAGAACTTATAATCTTTTCTTCAGAAAACACAGAAAAACCCAACTTCCAACAACAACAACAACAAAAAGTGGCTCTGCTTTTTGAGACTAGTTTTAAGACCAAGGTGACACAAAAGCAGGAAAACAGCAAATGTAAAAGAACCAGAGATTAATTTAGAAAATGTAGGACTGGAGAATTTGTGTCATTACAGGGATAGGGCAATTGAAGATTTGGGGAAAAGATGGGTCTCCTTATTCCTCCTTCTTCCTTGGTTTTTAATTTCTGGAATGGATTTTCACACACAGATATCAGATTTGAGAGGGGTTCTTGTTCAGTACTTTAGTCTGTGATGCAGAGCAAGCTGAAGCCTTGTGGAGAGTTCTGTGTACCCCATAATCACTATTCATTTATATGATTAAGAGGGAGATCCCAATAAGTCTTTGGAACAAATTCTGCTGCCTATATTTACCTCAGATAGCATAATTGTCCACTGGTATTCTTGATATATGTGTAAGTGGAAATTTTTATTATATATGTGAGTGCTAATAATATTACTCAGATAAAACCTTTCTCAGGAGGGAAGTTGAATTTTATCAGGAACTGGAATACGCTCTTTACCTCACAAAGACTTCGTGCAGCAATCTGGTGCCTTCCAGGTCATTTTGCATTAAATCACATCTGATTAATTCTCGAGTTGTAAATCACTAATTCAATCTACTGAAGTCCCTTCATGTATTTTGGAAGAGCATCCAAACCTGGTGCAGCCTGATCTAAATTAATTTGTATGAGCTGATGAGATCACAGAACAATGAGAACTACTGTTCATTTCTGCCATCACATAAAAAATACAACGACCATATACAAAGGAAAACCATAAGGTCTTGCTAATTACATTAAATAATTAAATATTAACATATGCATAATAGCATCAAAATAGCTGAAAGTTTCAAAATGAAATACTGACTTGTAGTAGGAAACTATGACAAATTGTTGTTATAGCTGTTCACTGTGAGGATGAAAGTTCATGCTGACTTCCAGATGGAGGAAAGAGCAGAGGCAGATGTATTGCAGTGAAAACTTTTTTTCCCAGTGACAGTTACACCTTTGAAAACCACACACTTTCCTACCTGCTGGATAGTTTCTGCCACACTCTATGGGATGAGCTTATCAATGCCCTCACAGAAGGGTTATTGTTGAAGGTACCGACTGAAAACTCTTAGATTTTAGGTCTTCTTTAATTGAAAATCTCAGGTTTTTTCGAATTTTTTTTGCATATTCCTATTGCAAGTAATGATGTGTGGTTCCACTGCAGAACTGGGTAAGATAAAGATAAAAAGGATAATCCAAGTAAACTGAACATTTATATCTTTGCCAAGTCTGCATAGTTATAGCCACATTTACTCTATATTAACTTATAAGAAAGGATAAAACTTCGGGGCGTGTGGATGGTTCACAACCCCCTTTGTAATGTATTTTTGTTTTATAAGGAGAAGATCTTAAAGACACCAAAGATCTTTACTACCCCTAAGCACACTGTAACTTACTGGAAGATTTTTTTACTTTGCCCACCTATTAGAAATTCTGAACTGGAAAAGGGAATGCCTTTTTTAACTGCTGGTAGAAAGTAATACATTTCTATGGAAAACTCCTTCTTTCACCTGCTAACTTAAAGGCTTCATGCCTGGCAGTCTTATGGCCTAGTGTTACACAGAACAGGAAAATTATTTTTTCTAGAATACTGACCGAAGAAATTTGATATATCTTAGAACTGAAAGGCTGTCCTACATTACTCAGGAGTAAAGTTCAGGTAAACATAAGCAAAGTGTTGATAGAAAACACAGAGCCACAGAATTGTCTTTGTAATAAATAACTTTCTTTTTTTTTTTATTCAGCCGGATGGCACTTTTGAAAGGTTTTGCAAATGTTTTAAATGTGCTTCTGATATGGCTGTCACCCTGCCAAAGCATTGGGCAGCATTTTAGGAATCTTTTGGGTGGTACACTAATAAGAGATTATAATCATAGATCATTTGCTTTAGAAAAAAATAATTGTACAGAATGTATATAAAACCTAGTCTGCCACTAGAGAATTTTGTATCTATATGACCCAATTTCTCATTTTTATTTTGTCCAGTGACATTACTGTTGTCATTAGGATAGATCAACCACTGCAGTTCTTATCTTCCCAAACCTTAGTTCCACTCCAGTTATTAAAAGCACACTACCTCTTCTTGCAGCATGGATTTTGCGGATACATTATATTTGACTTTATTGTAATCACTCATTTCTTAATGTTCCTTCAGCTTGTATCTTTTTGCTTTGCTTGGCATATTCCTTGGACTGTATCCAAAATGGTCTCTGATCTTAATGTTCAGCAGCTCATATGAAAAAACACAGCTGATCGTATCCCATGGCTCATCACCACCATTGTATTCCACATAAATTTTCTTAGTCATGCTATAACTTTTATTCCATTTATTCTACAAACCTTATGGAAAGTCTGTAGGACTTAAGAACTAATCCTTTTACAGGTCACTTTCATGTCCAAGCAATCTACAAACATTGCTTTTCTTGTTCTCACTGATCCGTGCTGGTAGCAAATCTTATTTTCTGTAATTGTTGAGCACTAAGAAAATAGCCTAATTTTTGCATCTCTGATTCCTTCCTTGCAGCCCTGCTAAGCATTGCTGGCAGCAAGCAAGCTTTCTCTAATGCATTGTGGGGCTAACTCCATTACTGCACTCTGCCACTTCATCTTTTCCCTCAGAGTCTGAGGGCAGAAATTCATACAAAGAACATAATGTCTTAATACAGTAATTTTGATGTATATAAGCTTCTCTTTCAACAGTCTTGTAATTATATTATATTCTCATAAAATAAACTACAATTAAGTCAGTTTCCTGATTTAGCTGCTACCCAGACCAACTGCATTATATTTTTCTTTAAACATTGTATACATTTCAATTTCTGATACACTGTTTTTCAAGCTTCTTGAATGTGAACTGAAACTAAATTACACTCTGCTTTTTATTTGCAAGGAAAATGTTTTCCTCTAGTATTTCCATTTCCCTCTTTTGTCCATGTAATGCTTTCTGTGAACATTTAAAGCTACTTTATAAATACTTTAGAAAGATTAAAAATGTTTTACAAATAATTCTCAGGTAGCAGTTTCTCTCCTGCTCTCCTTAGATATTATACTCATAGGAGGTAGGAGTGATTCCAACCTCATTTAGACATTGGAAACAATTAATTTTTAAATGCTATGCTGTGGTTTGTTTTGTTTTAGTTTTTTGTTGGTTTTGTTTGTTTGTTTGTTTTTTAATATATTGAAAGGAAATCTGGAGAAGATATCCATTTACTATCCAGCTTTTGACTGGAATGGACTGGGTTAAGGTGCAGGTTATTGTAGAAAAGGGATTCATATTTGAAGGAGCAGTTTATTCAGATGGCAAGAAACACTAACTAGAAGGTTAATATTTCTTATTGTAACCTACTTTTAGACTGAGAAGAAAAAAAAAGAAACATCTGGGCATCCATTTGTAAAGGAAAAAGCTGTAAAAATTTTGTTGTGATGCTAGAAAATAAATTGTTTGGAGAAATATTCCAAATATTAATATTCAAAAAAAATTAGGCAGAACTTTTCATCATTGCAGACTAGGGAATGGGTAAAGAGGGCACAAAAGGGCATAAGTGCAGTGACTGAGACTGAAAAATTCTTGCCAAGATTGGTGGAGAAAAAGACAATTGATGGATTTTGAAAATCAACGCAACTTCAATATTAGTTCAGAAGTGAATGGAGCTTCATGATGGAGGACACCTGCAGTAAAGTAATTCTTTTACAGAGCTGCTGTTGCAAAAATAATTATTAAACATTATTAAATTATAATTAAATTATTAAACAGAAGAATCTTTTCAGTATAAGGCAGATCAGAAGGACATAACAAAGCCCGAAATAACAAAACCTGAGATTTCTATCCTTGGACCGCATGTTAACATCTGAATTCAGAGTAGCTAGGGTAGATCCTGGGATACAGAATTTTTTCAGCAGCAGGACCACTTCATACATGCCAAATAATGGAGCAAAAGGGATCGTAGCTATGTAAAGGGGCCTTTACTGACTAGACAGAGAAAACTCATTGGAAAGGAGGAAAAGAGAGAGATGCTGATTTTGTGGTAGGAAAATGCACAGTCAGTGAACATCTGGATTGTTCTTTGTGATGTGCTTAGGTACCAGAGACCAAAATGGAGTCATGTTTGTTTCTTTTTTCCCCCCACATTCACACAGAATTTGCAAAGTATCCTTACTAATAAACAATAAAGACGTAGATAATGCACTTACCTAGTTTGATAGAAAATATACCTCTTCATAGAAATCATAAATTATAAATGGGAAGTGAATAGATGGAAAAGAAATAGGAAAAACATTTGAGTAAGAGGGATACTGCATTTCTGAATGGGCTTGTGGATAAATGGTTTAGAAGGATGTTCACTACCAACTCAGTCTCTGATAACTATCTGACCTGATTCTCCAACCCTTTTGAAATCTTCCAAATACCAGTGTACTTTTGTAAAGCTCAGTAATAGCAACCTGTGCACAGGCTCACAATCTGTTGGTGATACCAACAATGCTGTTATTTTTCTCACAGCTTCTCTGTTCTGAACAGACCGTTCATTCATGCTTTTTTTATTTTTTTTCCTCAAGCTCAACATACTGCTAATTAAGAATAAGACTCCACTAACAAATCTGGCAGATCAATGTATTTCTGTTTTTTTGAAATATAACTTTTAAAAATTCCTTTCAAAGCTTCAGACTTTCTGTTCTTTTTATGGTTTATCCCTACTGTGGACATGATACTGATCCCATCAGATTTAGATGCATAGAATTTGTTTTGCAGGTGTGATTCCAAACCTCTTGGAACTTTTTCTTCTCTTCTTAAGTGAAAATAAATGTATTGTTTATTTTGTTATTTTGACTAAACTGTCATCATAGCATAGTGTAGTGAGCTTGATTTTCTAGTGAACCATCATACCTGGTTTACAATCCTTTCCACATTCTCCAAAGAATTAATGTGGTACAATGCATGATTTACTACTTTGCTCGCTCAAACTGTTTATGGTAGTTATGTTGATACTCACAAAGTTTTCTCTCTTAATGGTTTTCCAGTGAGTTAGTCCTTGTGCTTTTTCAGTTTCCATGCCATCATTTAGGCATATTCAAAAAGTCACAGTTGTGAGTATCCCCATTTATTTTAAAAATCCCCCCGTACAGAATTTGCCAGAAAGCCTTGAAAGCCAGGCAAATTGTCCAAAATTTCTAATGCTTGTCTTCGATAAAGTATTGAAGTGCCTAAAGTACAGTTTTGTAAGTCATGTACTAATCCTTAGCTAATAATTAGAAAATAGTTCTTGCTGTAAACAAAACCACTATGCTAAACTTCTATAGCACGTTATGAAAAAAATACTATCACTCTACATGGGTCAGTTGGCACAAATATTTCCCACAGAACAAAACATTCTTGAGTGAGTCCAGCTAGAATAGAAATGTGGTCCAATTCATGTATACACACTAGTAAGAAGATTTAAAGCAGGTCAGCCAATGACTAACAAAAAAATAAAATCCTGACTCCTAGGATACTTAAAAATGCAATTAATAGTAAAATTCAGTATTGTTTATAAGCACTGAATTAGTATCTCTATATGTGGCTTGTATTTGCCTGCTTTATTCTTTTTAGGGAAAGTATATTATTTTTTATACCTAGGGTCTAGAATTTAAATTTCCTGATAACATAACTAAACCTATAATATTTCTGTGAAATAATACAATCCTCTATTTGCATGAAAAAAGTTTCCAGCAGAATAACTGTCTACATCTTTTCATAAAAAAGCTTAGGCACATAGGCAACCTGGTCTCCAAATAAGCCTTTCAATTTTACTGCAAAAGATAATCCTTTATTTCAAAGTTGTTTAGGACAATGAAGCTTATGAAATTTAAATTGCTTTATCAAATGCTGAAAATTAATCCTAGATTAAAACTAAATTTTAAAATGTTATTAAGGATGTCATGTTACTAATAACAATAATCCTTTTCTCTCTATTTTGGGACAGCAGACAAATTCAATTACCTTTTTGCTAATTGTCTGATGACTGCTCTTATTGTAATGCATATTATTTTAAATGTTTCAAATTAGTAATTCCAACTTGGGACACAGCTGTATGTCTAAGATTTGGTGTACCAGATGGAAAATACAACTCATTATCAAGGCATCAGCCTATGAAGACCTGCACACACACCGCTTTAGGACAATCAGTTGAAACTTTACGAAAGCAGGTATATGCAAAAATGTTAAACAACAATTACTTTCATAGCAGAAATATCAATCTCTCTTTCCAATTAAGCAAATCAGTCACGATGAAATAACTCTGTGTCCAGTATTTTCCATGAGAAACAACCCAAGGGGATGGATCCCAAGCCAAGAATTTTTCCCCTTTAGAAAGAATCAGATGCATGCGTGATGTCTGAAATGCTGCCAAGGGCAAGCGTTCAATGGCACATTCAGTCCAAGGTCCTTGTCCTCCCCTTCAAGGACTGTAATGGGCATTGGCATTAATATTTAAAGGACTTCCTCTAATTTCACATCCCTCCAACTATAAGCAGTAATCACCTAAGGAGATATTATTACTGAATAGTTGCTAAGCTTCCTACTACAGGAAATTAAATGGGATCATTGCTAGCCTCCCCCTCACTAAAAAATCACTACACACTTCTCTGGCTGGATTTTTTGTGTGAAGATAACAATCTTTAGGATAGTAAATTTTCAATTTTTAAGCTCTTGTCCCTGGATATTTTCTTCAAATTCACCTCTATTAAGCCTGCAAAAGAAGATACAGTGACACTGCCAAGTCATGTATTTGCAACATTACTCCTTTTATGTTTAGTGTTGTTTTTTTTTCTGCCTCTCGTTCCTGCAGTCAAATGGCTACAACAGAATCTTTGCCTTCACTATAGAAAATGTTACTAGAGATCACAGCTTTGTGTCAGGGGAGTGGGCAGGGGAAGAAGAGGTCTCATAGGCCTTGAAACCATGAAATTTAAAGGTCTAAAATCTATTTTAAGGTCTCTCTTGATGATTTTGGATTAGAATTTTTTTTTGTTGTTGTTTTGTTTTTAAATGTTGGAAGTTGGCATTACTGTTATGCTTGTTTGGAATAATCTTGTTCATTCTTAGGTATATTCTGGAAATGAAAAGCAATCTGGGAAACAGCCTTCTGTGTGTTTGGGGGATTTCTGATGAGTAAGGAGAATCCTTGACCAACTTGAGTTGTTAAGAGCAGAGAAGGCCAGGTTGTATATACAAAAGCTAACTGGTGTCTGAAAACCAATTGTTCTAAACTTCCACTATGTAGATTAGCTTCTGCACTGGTTCACTCACTCTTCAGTGTAACTTTACCACTGTAAGTAGTTAGGGCACAGTAAGAAGTACAAGCATTTATACTAATTATGCAGTGAGTATACAAACATATTAAAGGTTTACAGACGCTTAAGTAAACCTTGCTGTCTAAATTCAACCATAATAGGACTACAGCATGAAGCAGTTGCTAGCTAAGTCAGGTAGAGCCCTTGTTCATGGCCATGCCTGAGATGTCCCTGTAAAGCAGTTTGCGATGCAGTAACCTATGTTAGTGCAGTATGATTCTTTATTCCCCTCTAGTGGCTGGTCTGCATAGTATTAGTTACTAGTCATGTGCTAGAAGAGCTAGACCAGACTCTTGGAACAGCAGTACATGCCAAAGGCTCTTGATTCACTCTGTGCTGTGACCCACACTACCGGAATGCCAACAGTGCACAGACAAATGATCTGTGCTCTGGCAGTGCTGCAGAAGGAGGAGAAGGAGTAGTTTTGGAAGGCTTGTATTTTTATGCTCTTAGAAACTACTAAGTAATTAAATTAATATTTGTATCCTTCATAAAGGAAGAAGAATGTAACTGTCAGTGTTGCAAGTGTTTAATTACTTGAGTCCCTGAGTGTTAGTGTAGCCAAATACAAATCTGGCTTATCCATCTTCAGGAGGGTACTAAGAGCTCTGCTCTGCAGGCTGCATTGTAGTCTTAGCTGGCTTCCAAATAATGCCTGTCTGCAGTCTTCTGTACTGCACTTAAACAGTGAAATCTCAGAGCAGATTTGTCCTTGAAATGTATTTAATATACACAGTCAGCTCTATTATCAATGTCCTCATAAGTACTGCTACTTTTTTCCTTTTACTTATATTTATGTGCTGCCGGACAGAAAACAAGCAACTAAAAATGAATATAAGATGCAACGAAGTCTTGAAAGCGTAGGGATTTCTATTAATGGTTGGATTGGTAATATGATATGAACAAAATTTTTAATTTTTTTTTTTTTTTTTTTAAAGTTTAGATGGATTTTCCTCTGAATAGGATGAGGGAATTCCGGAACCAACCACTGGAAGCAGGAAAGTGAACAGGGTAAATGAAAACAAATTACAGAATACATCTGAGAATAAGAGGAGGGAAAGAGGTAAAAACTCATCCTCCTTAAGCACTGTGTGTGTTTGTGAATCTTGGATTTTCTACTGATTTATGCTTGTCCTTATTGAGAGCCTGAGGATAACAAAGCTTTTAAGTTCCCAAGGGCTCTTGCCCTGCAGAGAATATGAAATGTTTTACCAGAGAGGCTAAGTGTTTGTAGGCAAGATCACAATGTATAAAAGACAAAATATCCAAAACACAGGTTGAGTTCTGTAGGAGAATGAAGATGCAAATGAATCCTTGCTCTTTACAAGTCTGGGTCTAGTCCAGATGTTGAAATTGTACGGCTCTTGTTTTGGTGCAAATATAAAACCATAGAAAGGATATTTGAGATTGCTTAAACTCAAGCTTATGGGCATATTATCCTTTACAGAGAGCATTTAAAAAACCCACCAAAAAATTAGGTATACCAAATCATTAGCATCAGCCCTCCAGTGATATTCTCAGTTCTGTCAGTTAATCTGATATGGGATAAAACATAAATTGGATGTTTCAGTATCATATATTAAGATGCTTCAATTTCTTTTGAAAACATGCCATCTAAGCAGGTCCATTTTTAGAGGAATACTAAATAAAAAAGCTAGATGACAGCTTTCTAGGTCAGGAACTGTTAGACCTTCATTATTTTAAACAGCTCGAAGCACTGCAATATTTAGCCAGTGTGTGTGCATACACACTTGCTGTTTTAGAAAATTTTACAACAGGGGTTTGTAATGTTCCAAGGCTACACCTTAGCAATAAAAAAAAAATAATGCCTCATTTATAAAGTGCAGGAACTCAGGGAATTTAGTCTCCTGAAGGTAATTTCGGTTGCTTTTTTTTTAAAGTACAAGCAGCCTTTTAGAACTACATTTAGTCAGCTGTTGACTAATGATTCCTACCTCTTTGTGAAGCAGATAATGACTTTGCATAGAATATAAAACTCAATAGAAATGACCACAGTAATGGAAGAAGAATTCTTTGTTATCAAGTTATGACATGAAAGGAAACACTGACAAAACTGAAAGCTTTATAAAGAACACAACACCAGTTACTGATGAATACTACCTCTTTTAAGGTGCCTGCTATTTGTTCATTTTTCTGGAATTGTTTTTGAAAGGTTCATTAAGGAATTTCTGATGATTTTTGACAGCTGAAACACAGAGCACTTAACAGGAGCTAGAAAGCCATTTAAAGGTCTGCAATAAATTCATATATTGCCACTATATTTCTCTTAGATCTTAATGTCTCTATTGCATTCCAGATGCCATCTCAAAAAAATATAAACTTCCTACAGAGTGTATGGATCAAATTTTAACCAGAACGGAAAGAACTGTTGACTTGGCACTGGGTATATGTGACCTATGGTGTACCTTTGCAGACAGCCAAGTCATCAGTTTCCTTTTCTGTTAGGCAGTGGCAGCTCTGACTCCTGAAGAACATCTTCTTTGCATGTAAAGCCTGGGTAACAAAACTTCGACAGTGATGAATGTGTACTGCAAGTGACTGTAACCTCAAAAATTCAGTGCTCAGCACTGGAACTGCAGCAATCTGATTCCTGAAAAATGGATGATAGGACTGAAATTATAGAATATTATGGAATTATTTAATTTTTTACTTCTACTTCTTTACATCTACTTTGATGAAGTCCTTGAACTAAATCAGACCACAACCTACAAAACCATGCACATTCTTTTCTTGATGAGAAGAGTGGAGGCTGGGAAACCCACCAAAATATGATGGTAAGAAGCACAAAGCTCAGATATCACAGGCACGAACACAGGATGAGAATGGTCACAAGCATCTTGAAATTAGCTCTATTCTTTTTTTCTCTTTCTCCTTGATTTTTGGGAATCTTATGGTTTTTACTTTGTGTGGTGAATATATTTTTAAGTTGGGACATTTTTCAGTTTTTGGTACCTGTGTGCAAATTCTTGCGGTCATTTCTGTTCTTGTAGTTCAGTGTTCTGCTCTTGTAATGCTGAGTGTTATGTAGATGTGAATAGTGAATACTGTTCTTTAAAGAAAAATATCTACGAAATTAAACAAGGTACATAGCCAAGCACAATAAAGAGACTGTATTTTATTACTTAGGTTGTAAAGTAATTTAGTGTTCAGTTTCTCATACAAAAAGATTATTGCATGTGATATAAATTCAGTCATGTCCAAACAGTAATTTTAACCCAAGAGATTTTTTGCTTTGATATTAAGATGAAAGTCGATTTTAAAAGATTGTATTAATACAAATTTTAAAAACTTAGAATACCTTCATTAAATTTTTTAAATTTTTTTCTCCTAACAACTGAGAGGACAGAAGGGACATGCCCAGCTCTCTGTGCTTATTTGCAAATCACAGGCATTTATTGATTGCTATCTTAGTGTGGCTTGTCTTAAATCTAGCAACAGTTGTTGTGCTTTCCTGGGAAAAAGAGAAAAAATTGCTAACAGTGAAGTTCCTTTTCCTATTACATCATGCCACTCAGCCTACGTTCTCTGCAGGAGACCCCCTGTACTCCCATACTTCAGCACTCTCAGAGAGCTGCTGGAGACCTTCAACTAGGAAACAGCAGCATGAAGGTCTAGGTAAGGAACTGTGTTCATGTCCCCCTAAGGTGACTAATCCATATCAAAGGATAACCTGTCAGTTATAGGAACTCTGGGGATTGCAAGATGTGTCTGTTAAAAAAGCTAATTTAGCATTTGGCTTTGGAAGCTTTCCCAGCCACACTAGGACTGATAGTGTGTCTCCCAAGACCACTGGAAAGTCTAGATTATATATTTGGTTGAGAATTAAAAGATTCAAAAGATGATCTAGGGAAACAGCAAGCAAAACTGACTACAGATACCAGAAAAGTCCAGCATCCTTGGTAGATACTCAAAAGCCATCTGGAAAAAGTGCTGGGCAACGAGCTCTGGGTGACCTTACTGTAACAGGGGGCTGGGACCAAACCCTCCCAACCTCAACCATTCTGTGATTCAGTGGGAGAATAAAAAAACCCACATCTACAAAACCCCCCCAGACTCTGAGTTTTTAATAGAGAGAGATTAAGATCTAGCTAAGTGCACTTAGCACTCATAGACAGTTATGCTATCTTTAAAACCTCCTTTAATAAGTTCTCTTTTCTATTCATATTGCTGATAGTGGGAGTTCTTTCCTTCAGTCCTCTTCCTGGTCTACACAGAGCAGTGACAGTTTGCAGGTCCTGGTGCAGTTAGGTCCCAGCATGTGCTGCTGCTTTGAGAAGTCGGGCTGTGTAGGTCTATAGAAATATATATTCCCATTTTTGGATCATGGGAGGGAAGCATAATTTTGCAACGTGGGAGGCTTTTATCTCTTGGAGCAGTTGAGGTTCTGGTGAGATTTGTGAAATTTTACAAACATCCTCATCTGATGGGAATCATTAGAGCCACTATAGAGAACCTGCATCACCGGCAATTACCACTTTTGATTGTATGATCCTCATTAGGCTGATTAAACTAGCTTAGTGCCATATTATTTAAGTGTCAACAGGCAAAGCAGCAGTACTTTGCTGAAGATGATATTCTAAAACTCTGAGCTAATATGAATTTTAGAAGACTACCAGCATATAAAGAATCCAAATTAAAAAAAAAAAAAAAAAAAGTGCTGTTTTTAAGTGACTACTATGGAAACAAACACTTTGCCTCATCAAGACTGGGATGAACAAGTTCTAGCAAATTTATTAAAGAATTCTACAAGCTATTGCTTACTCTACAAGGTGTGCTGCAAACTATCTTTATAATACACTTACATCTGACCTCCTTCTAGGTAGAGGCATGAGGTTTAGGTCAGCAAGGAGGACTTTGAAGTCAAACAACAGTCAGTGACAAAGGGAATGGAACTCACGATCTTTTGACTTCTGACAAAATTCATCCTTTGCTTTAGCAGTTTCTGAATCAGGAGTGGCTGTACTCTTGCATTTGCAGAGCATTGCTTGACTGGGAGCAGGCAGCCTGATTCAGCAGATGTCTTGAATGTTCCCAATATTCTTCAAAGCTGTTTTGTGTCTTTAAGACAATCCTTATGAAAACGTAAGGTGTATCTTTTTTTCACAAAGCAGGTGAATGCTGGTACAGCAGAATTAGTTATTGAAGACAATCGGAAGTGTCAAATCCTCAGAAGCATCGTTTGTTCTTCTCTAAATAGAGACAGAAAAATAAGGTTAGGAGCCTGCTTCTAGAAATGGTGGGATACTCGTTATTTCAAGTGGAGAAAGAATAAATACTGTTTCTTTGATGTACTCATTAACTCTCTACTCCCTGAAGCCAGCTGAAAATTTCTCATTTGCTCCATTGGGTTTTGGCCGAGAGCCCTTGACTGCTTGCAGGAACTCAACACAACCTGCGACCAGGATATACCTGCATAGCTACTCCAATTATTGCATTAAGATGCCCATTGTTGCTGTCAATTTCATTGGCATCACAAGAAAGGTAGCACTTTTAAGATTTAAAAACAATTTAAACAAAAATTAAGGAAAAGTGCTGGCTCTAGTCCCTGCAACTCCATTCCCTGTCGTCAGCCGTTTCACTTCTCCGCGCCCCTCCACCAGCTGAAGTTTTCGTGTGCCGCTCAGGTCGCTCACGCCGGGCGGCCCGGGGCGCTCGCCCCCGACCGGGGACCGGAGCCAGGTGGGGTCCCCGCAAAACGCCAGCGAGCAGGCAGCGCCAGCGGAGCGGGGGAACGCGGCCCCGCCGGGAGGTAAGCCCATCCCCCGGAGGACTGGGGAGCGGCGGCGGAGAGAAGGAGGCAGAGCAGCTCCCGCCTCCCGCCCGCTCTCCTCCCCCTTCGCTCGCTCCCGCCTTTTGTGCGCCGAGCCCGGGCGTCAACGGGCGCCGGCGGCCGCGGAGCTGACGGGAGCCCCCGGCTCTTGGCTCCGGGAGCGGCGCTGTGGCGAGGGCGGCAGCGCCAGCCGCGGCCGCTCCCGTAACCAAGGCGCTGCCTGGCAAAGACACACAGACAGAGACGGACTGACAGACACACGCAGCGCGGAGCGGCGCGGGCTCGGGGGCCGCCTTTGCAGCGCCTCTCCTCCCTGCACCATGCTCCGCTCCAGGCAGCTCCCGCCCGCTGCTCCTTAAGAGCAGCGAGCCCCGCACCTAGCTGAGAGGGTGATTAGCACCCGGCTCCCCCCCGCCCCCGGTTACCTGAGTTAGCTCCGTCCCGGGGACTTTGGCAGCGCCTCCGCCCGCTCCGGCTGTGGCAGCCCTTGGGCGGCGGGGAGCGAGCCGCCAGCAGCCGGAGGGACTGCAGCCGCCGCCGGGGGAGCGGAGCTCGAGCCCCCGCCTCCGGAGCTCTTCATGGCGTCTCACCAGCAGACCAGGATCCAAGCCTACCTGGAGAAGAATAAGATCGGTCCCCTCTTCGAGGTAAGGTGCGCTCTTGCCGGCCGGCTCTTCCGTGGCGGGCAGCGGTGCGGGCGGGGGAGTCCCCGCGATGGCCGCGGCTCCCCGGGCAGCCCAGGTGAACGCAGGGGCGAGGATGAGTTTGAGACGCTGCTTCGGCAGTGCCGGCACCCTTTGCCCTGCCCTGCCGCCCCGCACCACGCGTGTGCCCTCGTGTCCCTCTTCCACGCCCCTCCGAGTGCCGGAGTATCGCGCAGCCCTCCCTTCCCGGCTATCCCGTCGATGTGCCCCGCTTCTTCGCCCCGCCACGGACGCGCTGCCCTCTGCTCCACACGATCCCGCGCGGATCCTGAAACAGGTGCCCCTTCGCCCTCCCACCCGCGGCCCCAGTCCCTTGGGACGCCCCGTCGGCGCTGTCCGCCTGGCCTCGCCTCGGCGGCCGCGGAGCCGCGTACCCCGCACCCGCCCCGCTCGGCCGCGGGGAGGAGGCGCTTCCAAACACCCCGTCTCCAGGGCGGCAGCGCTGAGCAGCGGGGACTGGGCGAGCCCCGAGGCGCTGCCCCTCCCTGACCGGCTAGCAATGAGGGAGAGGTGGATGCCACCCCACTGGGAAACCCACCCTGTAGACCGGGCCCTCGGGAAGAACTCTGTCCTGCGAAAAGTCCATGTCAGTGGTGTTTTCTGAAATTTTTGTCTGCATACACTTGGGAACCGTATTTTTGCTATAGATTTTCTGTTTTCTTACAACGATGCACTTGCTTGGATTTGTAGATGCACATATGTGCATATTTTACTATTTCAGTGCATAAGCTGTGAATACTTACAATTTGAAAGGGTACTGGAGCAATCACAATTATTACCATTTTATCATCCTGTTTCTCATGCAGTTTTCACATCTAAATGCACATATATTATACTCTTGCAGTATTATCCCAAGGCACAAGTCTCCCTTTTTCAGTATTTAACTTGTTCTCAGTCAAGCTTACTATACATGAAATCTCTTTTTTTCCGATGTGGTGGATGCCTTGTCTTCAGTGTATATTTTGGGTAACATTTGCCAACCCCCATAAAAAAAGGTTCAAATTTTGTTAGAAAACTCTTCATTAATGTTTTTATATTTTCTGTGCGCTGAGGCTGTTGAAACAGACTATGTTGGCTTAGTGTCAGAGGGGTTAGGTATTTTTATTTTGCAAAAAATAAAGCTCCATTTGATGGAACAGTAACTGGGTACTGGGGAACAGCACATGATTTTTCTAGTTAAGGAATTCATAAAAACTGAAACATTTGTGTGGTTCAGTTTCTGAATAAAGACTCTTCAATCAGCAGAGTTGCTAGGTGCTCGGCTGCGAGCTGGGGTGAAACCACGGCAATACCTAACTGATTCTTGTATATCTCAATGGAAATTAAGTGCTTTGGGGTTGTTGAAGAGTTAGGCCCTTGACAGCTGTCATTTTCTTCAAAATTTCCTTAACCCGTTGGTTTACACATTAAAATTCAAACAAACTACTTGACATCACTGTTCTGAGTCCCTGTGTTTTAACCTAGTTTCTCAGTAGTGTAAGATGCTCCTCTCTGCTGTTTAGATCCTTGTAGGATGCTTTAGTTATCAAAAGTGGAGGGAAATATGAAGTTGTATTTGTTACAGCATTTCGTGTTTCACTACATATTTCACTCATCGCTATAATGTAGGGATTTCATTTTGATGGAAAGAATCTGTAAAAGGCTCTTTGCATAACCTTGCAGGCTCTCTACAGCTTGTTAGTGTAGTCCTGTATACTAGGAAGATTTTTTTCGGGGGGAAATCCACTTATACCTGAATACTAGTGAGTGGTTTCAAGATACAGGGGTGTAGCATTCCTGTAGCTGTTTACAGTTATTTTAATCCATAACTGTGAGGGCTAGGGTTGTAATTCTTATCTCTTCCACTTCCTGATTAGCTGTTCAAAATCTACTTACATATTTCATTTGGTGATGTACTTTTTGATTGCAACAGTTTATTGTAGATATACAACCTGTGCTCGATCTTAGTAAGGGGAAGCCATGTATTTGAAATTGATGGGAATTGATTAAAGACTATGCATGGGATGAAGCTTGTACTCTATACTAGTATCCCTATTATATATTCATTGTGGTGTTTCAAGAATACCATGTGTTCACAGTCAGATATATTCACTAACACATCAGTTTTTCATGTGTCTAAAAGTTCTGACACATTGAGAAGAGAGACCTGTGCTTCCTCTTTGATTCAGGAACAGCTAGCATTTTCTTATACCACTTCTAGTTTTGATGCTAATTAATCATCACTTGTCATGGATCACAGCTGTCTTTTTTTTCTGTGAGTACTAATTTTCTAATACCAAGTCAGAACGGAGCAGAGTTGGATTCAGTTTTCTGCAGTGTTATTTGCTGAGCAGGTTGTGACTGTAGTTGCTCAATATATGCCTCAAGTCAACATTTTAGGGAGTGCAAAAAATAGTACTGGTTAATTGGGGGCAGTCACAGGAAAGAAGAATGTCGGTAGTGAACCTGCAGGCTTTCTGAGATGAAGACAGAGATGGTGATGCATAAATAGATCGTATTTCATACTTGTGTAATGAAGGATCAGTGATCAGGAGGACTTTACACCATGGATTTTAGACAACTGAACAGGCACAGTTAACTGACGAATGGAAGTTGGCGGTTTACTGAAGATAAGGTACAATTACCCTGCATTACAGTCAAGAACAGTAGTTGCTGCTCGTTGCTAGGTGGTCATTCTGTTCCAGTTGCTTGCAGTCATGCTGGCAGTGTCTGTTTTCTCTGTTCTGTCCTGTATTTGTGGCCCTCTGTTACTGTGGTTAGGGCTTCTTGTACTTCGTTAACCAGCAGTATCGATTTAAGAACGTCTTTGCTGAAGTTATGTATGGTGTGGCACTTGAATAATCCTTCTAATTTGTGTAAAAGAGAAGTGTTCAAGAGAAGTGCTGACACTTGAGATACAGAAAGACCTTAGGCCCTCCCTTGCTTGAAAAGTTGTTTCCATCTCTGTAAAGTGAGGAATAAGCTCCTGGAGAAAGAATTAATGAGCTTCGGCTGACTCAGCAGGCATTGGTCTTCTACTGACTACCAGTACCTGTTGGCAGATAGTAGGAAGCCCTATCCACTCAGCTATGAATGGTAACATACAGATTCACTTGATTACAAACATTTTTACTAGTTAAATTCTAGTTCATGGGTTAGAGGTGGGAAGGAAGGTTGGTGGGAATTAGTGTATGTATCTAAGACTGCCAATTTTGAGATTTAAAATAGATTGCAAACAACTTCTGCCTCATTTTCCCCCATTGAATGTAGGTCCATAACTCATGGCTTTTCAAAAGTGTTATGTCTCTCCCATTTCATCTTTCAGGTGTCTCAGGTTTTTGCAGGTAAAATTCCTGTGAACCTATATGTCAACTTCTAAATGCCCCAGGGCATTGCAGGTGTTGTTAGTGGTGATGGTAAGGTCTGAAGTTAACCCCTTAAATTCTGTCAGTTTCATGAGCTGCCTTATTCTGTTCTGTGTAGCTTTTGTGTGTTGTGGGGAGGATTTTTCTCCATTTGCTTTTGAAATCTTAGACATCTTTCTGTAAGAGATTATTGGCGTCTGAGAATACTGTGGCTAGACAACAAGTTTGGATTTGAGGAATGCCCTTTAGAAACGCCTCTGTTCTGGTATTTTTGTGGTAACATGTAGCATAGCACTACCTGATTTTTTTTAGAATTTTCACCTTAACTTGGAATGTAACATGAATTCTAATTATGAATTATTTCTGTGATGAAACTTCACTGTTGTTTTTTTTTTCCCCATCTTTCTGAAATGTGAACAGGAGGTGTGTGCCTAAAATTGGCTGGGACAGAATATTCAGAATCAGCACCCACTCATTTCTGTCTGAGTGAAGTATTGACCCACTTTGTGTTTCAAGCATCCAATCCAACAAATTCTTTTTGTGTGCTAATAATCTCAATGAATAATCCTGCTCCCTGTATCATACATCTAGTCTTCTGTATGACTGTATCTCTTTAGCATCCAGTTGTGTTCTTATTTGGGCAACCTGGCAGTTTCTGTGGATTTGAAAGCTGGATCAGCACTCTTAGGAACAGATTGCAATAAATCTTCAAGAGCTGTGAGATAAAATTAGTGTTTCAGAATTTTTTTATTTCTAGAACTGCAGCTGAAAAGCATCCAGCAGGTACACTGTTGTTATGCAAACCAGAGAACTGTGGTTTCTTTCAGTTACAAAAAACCAAAATAACTCTTCTCAAAATAAACATGTCAAACCCCTGGTTACTCAAGATTTTTTTCTCCAAGTAATATAGGGTTAGAACTGTAATTTATATTTCAAACAACATAAAGGCTATGTTCATAATACCACCCTTAGTTTTTCTCATTTAGCAGAAAAAAATTACTGAAGCAAATATAATAAAATTTTATATTTTCTTTTTTAAATTTGTGATTTCTTTTTTTTTCCTAAATGAGATAGCATTATTGCTGTATATTGTGCACTGGCTTCCATTATTTAAGTAAAGTATCTATGCTTCTGACTTAACCTATTTGGTGATAAACAGTATAGTGCATGTTGTGACTGACTTAGTCAAAATTTGGGAATGAATTTTGGATATTGGACTGTCTTCTGAAGCAATGTTTACCCTTGGTTCTTAAATACACAAATGTAGACATAGTCAACTTGAATGCCTTATTTACCACTTTAAGATTTCTCACAGTATCAAATTAGATTTTAAGCTGAAATATCTGCAGTGTGAATGATAGAGATGCCCTCAAAGAATTGTTTTCTGTTGATCTTGCTCAGATAATACTTTATTTTATTTTGGTGTTTTACTTAAATGGTTAGATTCTGTTGCTAGCATGAAAGAGTCTGTATTCTGGATGATACAGACTTACTTACAGAAGCATTTAATTTCAAGCCGCTAGTGGAGCCTTTGGTAGGCTGAGTTTTTCAGTACTTATACATCATAAGCATCATTTTAGGTGCTAGCTGATTACACAGTGACATTGCTTCGGCCTTGCAGTCCCTTTTTCAGGGATGTGTGAAAACCATCAGTGATCTAGAAATACTGTAGTGTTACACAGTGTGGGGTAGGGAATCATGTCTAAGTTCTAATTTTTGTTGTTACCTGCTACAATAGGGCTTTGTGGTAGCCTTGATATGCGCGTAAGTAAAAGACCTACTTAAGGGGAATAAAAGTCAAATGGAAAAATTGGTGTAGAGATGTCCTTTGCTTTTTTGAGAATTCACTGTACATTCTGATAGTTGCCTTGGTAAAGTTGTCTTTAAGGGAAAAGAAGTGAAAAAAAAAATCTAATTAAAACTATGAACACACCCTTCTCCACTGACAAACAGTTCCATTAGCAAGGGCTTTATGCTTTTTACTTGGCTTTTGTGGTGACCAACAAGATGCAACAGTTGTCAGAAATGTCCTTGTGGTTGAGGCACTCAATTCTACTCTCCTCTGGAATATGGGTTTAGGAAAAAAATGTTGTTCCTGAATGAGGAAGCATGTTTTTCTGTTCTGCAGCAAGTGGGCTTCTTAGTTAGCTTCTGTATTTTGACAAACATACCTAGCAAGACAGTTATTATTAATGTTAGCTTCTTTTAGAAGTGTTACTTTGTAAATGGAAGTGTTAAAAAATTGAGTTAGAAACATAATTTTTAAGAGCATATCAACATCATGTTCTTTTACAGTTTGCCTCAAATTTTGAAGGTCTAATCAATACTCTTTACTTTTTTTTTCCCCAATGTTTTTTCTTCCCACTTGGTACTTTCCATTTTCTCTCTTGTTCATGCAAATTAAGAAGTAGGGACCAATAATTTCTCTTTCTCAATTTTCTAGTGATTGTTTGTTTGTTTGTTGTAGTGATTTCAATTTACTATTTTTTTAAAATCATGGAACGTTTAATTTTTTGGGGAAATCTGCTTTTGTATGAGTGAGGGGTGATGGAGATACTTTGTTACCTCTGGACTAGAGAGGTGGCTTCAGGTATTTCTTTGTTCACCAACTTTTGGAACAAAGACTACCCAAGCACTTTAATGTCTGTAATAATTCAGATAGAAATTAGGTGTTGTTTCCTGTATTCTGTATTATCTCCCTTGCATGGATGCACACTTTCTTATTCTCCTAAGAAATCTCATACTAGCTGTGAAGTATGACATCTTCTGTGTTAAGATGCTTCTCTGGCTGAAACCATGAGAAGTGGTTAAAAACCAGCTGAAAGCAACATTATTTTCAAATAGAATTGTTGGCAAACAATTGTTGGCCTCCTGCCTAAGGCAGTGTATTGTTTCAAACTTTACTGAAGGTGATGAAAAGCAGTACTCATTTCATAGGAGAAACAAGGATTCATGAGTTTAATCCTAGGACGCAGGTAAAGAACATGATCACTTGAAATGCACACCTATGCCTTTGCCAAGACAACCCAACAGCTATGCTGTCATAGAATCATAAAATTAACTGGGTTGGAAGAGACCTTCGAGATCATCAAGTCCAACCCTTATAGATGTATAGATGGTAATATTCTTTCAACAAGCTTGTAACAGACACATTTTTGACAGCCTTAACTTTTATGTCAGGTGCCATATACTGTGCTGTGTTAATCTCTCCTTTGGCTACTCAGTTTCATTCAATATTTATTTCTAGTTCCGTCTCTTAAGTGTTCAGGCAGTCATTTGGCTGTAGCTATGATGCTCCTCTGGTTACAGTTATGAGAAACACCCATACAAAATGAGGAATGCATGTGAACTTGCTCACCCTTCATAAGAAGAAGGCTATTTTGCATTAGCCACCTCTTATAAAATTTCAGTCCATACAGAGAGTGAAAACTGTTAGCTTCTTACTGTGTATTTATATGAACCATCCTTTCTCTTTCCTCATTTCCCATCTCCCTGCAATATTCAATGAATGAAATCAATGTATTCATGCCCCAGATTTCTCTATAGTGGCTGGTACAATATACATATCAAGCTCTTTTGTTGGCTTCTGGAGGAGCTGTTTTCTAGGGCAGGAATGATGAGGTCTTTCAGCTGTGTTGGAGCCTTTTTAAATGGATCTTTCCACCTTTCATAGTCTGTTTTATTTCAGACACTGATAGTTTAGTACTCAGAACTGCAGACTGTGAGGCTGATTTAATAGTCAATTGCTGCAGATCCTGTTTGTCTTCATTGCTGGCTGCCCGTTCCTGCTGTCCTTGTTCCAGAACTGGTAGTTGTATCATACTACAGTTATCCGTTTTGGGAATATGAAATAGAAGAAAATGAAGTCTGCAAAGAAGTGAAAAATGTTCAGTTGGCTGAGCTCAGTGGGTCATTACGTGATCTGATAAGGAGCATGGCAGTGACTTGGGACAGAAAATGTACGTGGCCAGAGAGTGAGGGGAAGGAGGGAAGCACAACTGTGTTTTTCTCCAGTAGCAAGCTGCTAAATGGGCATAAGTGATCTATAAAGCTTATATGCTTAAGTTAGCTGCATCTGGATCTTGGCTTTTAGAGGTGCAGTTCTCCCCAGGTTGGGAGAATGTCATGGAGCCCAGTCCAGTCGATTCTGTGAAGGAGCAGAAGAGGGAATTGAATAATTAGGGAGGATGGCTTAATGAATTGGAAAGAAACAGACCATATGAATACACTGAGCCTGAAAGTGAGAAGGGATAGGAATGGGAAGAGGGTGTGATTACAAAGATTAATGCTACATCGCCATCATGTTCTTTTTCTTTTCTATTTTTCTTCTTATAATCTTCAGTCAAATGGTTACCTGGCATCTGTACTTTCTTTTTCTAAGGGAAAGTCCTAGTGCTCATAGTTGCTGAGAGTATAACCAAAGAGTGAGAATCACAGGACAAATATGAGAAAATATAACTTCTTGTCATCTAAAGAGTATGCATGTTTTGCAGTGTCTGAGTCATACTTCTAGTACTTGTTCTTGTCTATACTGCTTGGGCATAGATTTGTCGGGGAGTTAAAGTACTTAGCACTGCTATTAACACTAGTTGCTGTGCCATGAACTCCTTCATAAAAAAAGGAGTTACACTCCAATTGGACAAGGCATTGTGCCTCTGCTGACATTTGTGTGAGTGAATAAGTAAACTGATGATTGTGAAATATTTCTCTGGTCAGGTATCTATCTCAAAAAAAAAAGGAATTCTGAATGATAAGTTTTGGTGCACTAGTGCAGAAAAGCTGTTCTGTATTGTTGATAACAGAATTTGTCCCTAGAAGCCTAAGTAAGTGGAAGCAGTCTCTTCTGGAGACATGGGAGATGATTCACAGAACTGAAAAGGAAGGATAGTTTCAGCTGGAGTTGACCTTTGAAGAGAATCTGTGGAAGCAATTCCGCACAGGGCATTTTGGAAGCAAAAGCGTTTATGAAACAGATTCTGTGGTAGTTTTGCAGAGATGAAACTGGGGGGCACTTGTGTGAATAAGGATACAGTTTCTTTGGAAGAAGAAAAGAGAGAGATGGGATGAGATTTCTGATTTCTGACTGGGTGTACTGGGATTTCTCAGACGGAAATGTGTATATGTGCACGTGCTATGTAATGCATATAGACACTCTAAAACATTGGGACACACCTGATAATTCCATGTGTGCTGGACAGAGATCCTGTATAAATGCAGCAGGTGTTGTGTGTTCTGTTCAGACACACTGTATTAACTGCACATGTCCCTGGCAGTTTGGTATGAAACACTCAATACTCTACACTCAACGTGACCTGGGAATTCATCTTCTGAAGCAGTTTGAAGAATCTTGTCCTTCCTACCTAATGAGGACAAAGCAGAAGTGTCCAAGAAAACACAAGCTGAGGAGAAAACCAAGGTTTGCAGATGCAAGTGAGTGTGCCGTTATGAACTAACACCTGTAATTGTGCTGTGGATGAACTTTTCACAAGATTAACCTTAGAAAAATGACAGGCTGCAACTCACTGAGTATCTTTTTTTAGACATATACTTCAGCATGATGTAGAACCTCCAGGAAAAAAATAAAAAGGTGTTTCTGAGCTCCTGTGAAATGTGCCATGGTTCAGAATAATGCCATTAGATAGTAATACCTGCAGTCTATTACAAAGTGTGAGATAGTGAAGCTATTTGGAGACAAAGAGTGGATGGAGACTTACTAATTGGAGCAAAGAGGAGATATACACAAATAGAAGATTAAGTTGCTGGAGTAACAGATTTAATCTTGATTTCTTACTCTGTGAAGGAGGAATACCTGAAAGAAAAAGCAGGGGAAAAGCAAAGGTAAATAAGAAACTCAAGAGAATTTATTTTATTCTATGTTTCCCTATAATAATAAAAAAAAAAGATTAGAAGAATGAAGTTGGCCAAAATGAAGATCCAGTTAATATTTACTTAAACACTGAAGAAAAAGATAAGAGTTCAGGAGAAGGAATAAAATATACAGTAGTTGGGATACTGAAATGGTAGTCAGTTATCTGGCTGCTGCTCCTACTTCTGCTGCTGCTGTCCTGCTGCATTATCATGTATTATTCTGTGCTTGTCTTTCCCCTTTCTTTGTCTTGTTTTCCTGCACAGAGCCTGCAAACTACTCTGGGTCCTATGGTCTTCACATGGTTTAGGAGTTTTCACAGCAAGGCTCTGAGCTCATTATGGTTCTTTTGCTTCCTGTTCTTTCTTTGTGTTACCTCAGTGTCTGGTAGTGCTTTTAATCCCTTTAATTGGTGCCACACAATCAAAACAAAATTGATTTCTCCCCTTTCTCTCCTGCTTAGTGTGGTGGTTCAGAGCACGGACAAGTCTCAAGGCTGCAGTATGATCCATATGATCACATTGCATTCCCACAGGGAGCCCTGCTGCAGTTGGTGAGACCCTGATTTACAAGAGGAAGGCCCTCACTCCAAACCAGACAGATTTAGTCTAATATTAAATAAACAGCAATCAAATCATCATGAAGCTTTAATAGGGCAATCGCTGTCAAGGCTGGGAAGTTACTTTGCAGTGTCAGAAACAAAGAAAAACATACACCGGTGACTCACAGGCATTGTTTTCTAAATAAAAATCATAAGAAAATGAGGCTAACAATGCTTTGGCTGTTATTAAAAGTAGCTCTACAACCTAAAAACCTGTCACATCTTCTAAAATTTCCCAGATCTCAGCTACTAGAAATAAAGTGATTTTTAGTTGCCTAAACCATTGCAGTCTTGATGGTAGAGGTGTCTGATGAGAAATGATGGGCTTAACTCCAGTTCTATGTACAATTCAATTATTTGTCCTTAAGTATTACTATTACTACTCATATAAAGTTTTAAATTATTAGTACAGTAATATTTCCTTAAATATCCACTTAAGGCACTAGCTTTTGGGTAAAATATAGTCCTTCAGTCCTTTGTCTGGAAAATCTAAGCCAGAGGATAGCTCATGGATGTTGCAGGTCATGTCTCTGGTAGGTCAGTGAGGGCATAGTGACTAAATCTGCAGTAATAATTGACATGAAGAAGATAATCAAAGTGCAAATGACAATTTTTAGGAATATACCAGTTTTACATATGTATTGAAGTTACTTTGTTCAGGCTAGAAAGTGATATCACCAAGTTAATTCATGGGATGTAATTATTAGAACTCATATTTTTTAATGTCTTCTTTTTTTCCTGCAATTTTTTTTTTAAATATAGTCATTAGCTTATTTTTTTGGTACACAGAGACCAATAATAGTTTTTTTAATTTATACTTATGCTTTGCATTATATAACAATGGCTTTCATATTGCCATCATATATGTAATTTAGCTAATCTGTAATTTACAGAGTGGAAAGTGTATCCTGCTTATGTAAGCTGGTATTTATTTAGCTCTCCCCATTATCTCAGACCTGCTTTATTTGTGGGCATGATATGATAAATGTCAGGCTTAAGCCTGTGCAACCAATGCACTTGGCCTCTCAGAGGTCAAACAGTAGTGTCCAACATCTTCTATTTCAGAGACTTTTTTGGCAGCTTGGTATTGATATTTTAAACTGCCATTTAAAGCTAGCATGAGAGAGGTTTTTACTTAGGTTTTACTTACTTAGGTGAAGATTTTTTAAGGACTTGGACATGCAAGTAAGTTTTTAACGAAACAAATAAGCAGCAATCTATGTGACAAATCATGAAGATAAACTATATACCTTGTTCACCTTTTTTCCAGTAGGTCTACATATGAATCTGCATTTGAATGAATATAATTTTCAGCCATAAGTTCTGGTATTATACTGAGAGGTAGAAAAGAAAAAGGTCAAAAATAGGATTAACAGCAGGTGGGTCACTTATACTTTAGCTTAAGTGTTCATATATCATGTTTTGTGCTTGTCCTCAGGATGAAAGGTATGCTGCCTTAAATTTCTTCATAATGACACATTGATAAGCAGATGTGAGTAGGTCTGAGGAAAATTTAAAGTCATCCTTTTTGGATAGGGATTGTCAGCAATGTACGACTTAGGGCTGAATAGAAATATATATTTTTTTTAATTCTTCTTCAAAAACACAGCTCCTTTAAACCTTTTAAGTCTGATAATTTAAAATATTTTCTTAAAGCACCAGTAGGATTTTTGTGACGAATTGATTAACTGAACTTGCTCATTTGGCTGACCTGCTTGATGGAAATTATAGTTTGCATGTCTGTTAAGCTCCTACAGGCTCTCTTGGTTGTATTACAAACGTGTTTGAATGGTATTTTCCATGACTAGTTATACAGCGGTTTTGTCTAATATTTAAGCATTTGAAAATTTACTATAGTATTACACAAAATGGGATCTCACCATTCTCATAAGTCCTTATAATAATAGGTACCACAAGAAGCCTTTCTCAGAGCATCTCTTTGTCCTGCTTTCAGTGGAACATTGGGTGTATTTCCTCTAGATTTCTATGATATCAGAAGATTCCATGACCCTGGTATATGTCAGTAACATGATATATATGTATAAATATTGGTGGAAAAGCATAATGCTTTCTATGCTTCCCACCAGCTAGATGATTTTTGTGTTTGATCCATTACTTAAACATTATTTTCATATTTTATACAAAACCTGTTCAAATAATGACATTCAAATTTAAAGCCAGGCTGAACAAGTGCTACAGAATGTGTTTTTAAAGGTCTGTGTGATTACTATGTTGTGTATAAATATAAACCACAGTAAGTTTGTATGAGCAATTATAAACCAAACTTTCAAGCATTTGTGGTATAGGTTTGTTTGTTTTTTTTGCTTTAAAGTCTGCTTTTTCATTAACATATAAAATGAGATTTGAAAAACAAACATGAAATTTGTCCAAATTAAAAATGCAGAGGACAAAACCCAGTTATGTGTTGTTTTAGTCCAGGGACAGTTACAGCCTCAGCCTGAAACCGTCTGCAGTGTTGGTGCAGCTGTGTAGTGCTGAGTGTTTAGAGCTATGCATTTAGCATTAGACCATCTCTTCAACATGTGCCTAGGTGTACTCTAACATGTATTGTATATTCTCAAGAAAGTTTGGTGTTTTTCCTCATAGAGTTCAATAGACTCACTGGTTTTTTACTTCTGCTCATCAGTTGTCTTTTGCTGAAGTTATCTTTCCTTGGCATGATTATAGGACATTTAGCCTCTGAGGAGTCTTCCAGTGACTCTTCCCATGCAGAAGTTGTATGGGGGTCTGTTCTTCCTCATGTTTCTCCAGGGGAATGGACATGCTTTTTGCAATACACCAATTCTGGAAGTATGGAAGTAGAGGGAGAGGCTTTTCTCTCTTCTGATAGTGATCTGATCTTTCTCCATGATTTGTAACATCACCTGTTTAATTGCAATTGTACACTGGTTAAAGGTATGTTTTGTCTCTGTTATTCTATTAGCTAGATGGTGGTGAAAAAAAAAGTTACAGTTACAGTTCAAGTTACAGTTCTATACAGTATGTTGTACTTGTGTTTCAGCACAGGGAATTGATGTTTGGATGTGGAAATAACTCAGGACTGTTCTGATACAAGTGTTTAGATTGCATTTTTGATGTTACATACTGCAGGATTAAAATACAGTATTTCTTAAATGAACAAAGCTAAATATTATTTAGGTATCCATGCTGTTCTTCATATAACTACTGAATTATGTCTGTCATTTTTATCTCTTTCCATGCCTTCTAGGGAATATGGTTGTCTTTTTCGCATTTCAAGATGTGAAAAAGGAATATAATAGGTTATCCTTCCTATATGTAGTTAGATCAATTATCTTCTGAAAACCTCTGCCATCTTTATATTACATTTTCACCTGCTGTCTGCAACAAGGAAAAGGTACCCTATTGATAGAAATTATAGACATACTGCAAACAAGAACTTCTGCTCTAAGAGTTTTGAGTCTTATTTCAAGGCAGCACAAAAGCAATAAATGAGGTAAGCAAGTAAATCTGTGGAGGGGATCTTGGAGCATGCATTTTCAGCAGGTAACCTTGGTGCCTGCTTTGCAAGAATAGGTTTTGCTTTATAGGAGCAGTCATCTGGGCAGCATGTTGTTCACCTTCAGTAAGCTGTGTCATCTCCTGGGCTCAGACCTCAGCCTTGACAGATTTTTGTGTGTTGAAACCTTGACACTTGAAGGGCCTGCTTCTCAGGAGAATCCCAGATGGCAGCCTGGGGGTTGTTCTGCAAGTCTGATCCACTTTTAGACAGACACAGCAACTATAAGTTCTCAGGGCTCTGACAGAGCAATGAACTTGGTAGTGCCACTGGGAGGCAGTTTGGGAACCCCAGAAAGTGGCTTCAGACAGGTAGAACACAGATACCTCTACACACTCAGTGTTAACACTTCCTTCCCCTAGCAATTTTGCTACTGTGTCTCTCATACCTGATCCTTCATGATTCGTACTGCATTGTAAACTTGAATACTTCAAGCTTTCACTGTTTAGATCAAAATGGACACCTGCATGTCTTTTTTCCTGTGTATACCTAATCTTCATTGTTTTTCTTTTAGTCTGACTATGATGGGGTCATCATTCTCAGAAGTTTCTTTTCCTTGAGCAGCAGAAGTATCTGTTTTAATTTGACTTGAAATAAAGAGATTATCCATGAAGGCAAAGAATTTTAAGGAATATATTAGAACTTTGAAAATAATATCAAGGAGGAAAAAAAAATATCATTAAAGCTTCTCTATCATCTTGCTGGCTGATAAGGAAAATCATACGAATAATTTTGGCTTAACTGATGGATGATGAAAAGTCCATATGGAACCTATCAGAGGTGGATTTTGTTTCCAATTGAACTGAAATTATTGTCTTCCCAGTTGGGGCTGGGATTCAGGTACGCTGATGTTCATTATTAGAAATAAAATAGTTGCCAGTATCATGTGGTAGAATTCAGTAGGTGGTAGTACACAAAATGCAGGAAGATCTATAATATAGAAACAAATTGGTCAATATTTCTTGTTTATTAGTTAACCTAATTATTTATATACTTATTAGAATATTATAATTCATGCACTAATAATCAAATTTTTTTATATCTGTGGACTGATGGCAAAAGATTCCTGTATTTTTGCATTTAAAGAGACCAATTCTTTTCATTCCAATTTCTTTGTGGGTTTTGCTTTTTTTTTCCAAATGGCAAAGTTCAAATGTATGTATAATTAGGAAAAGGCTTCATCTTCATCTAAATGAACACAGGTTAAAATAACTGCTAATATAAAAGCGTTACTTGTAATAGTAAAAAGATTTTTATAGTTTCCACTTTCAGTTAGAAAAGCAGAGTATGAGCAGTGTCTTACCAAACTGAACAAGACTGAGTGTTCTCAAAGGTGTTTGAGAGCTCGCAGATAGTCTGCAGAGGTGATTGCTCTGACAAGATACTGTGCATGGTTTTTTACCTGTGACAAGCAAATCAGTGTGACATTTCCTGTGGGGGCAAAAGAGAATGCAAGTAGCTTTACGTCAGTCAAGCAACTGCTTATTTGTGAAATAACTTCTTTGTCTTCTTAAAATGCTATATAGAAAACACTCCTTAGTCTTGTTTAAGGAGTTTCAGCTACAGCTGCAGAATATAAATCCTACAGATATAAAATAACTCTTTGTATTTTGCTGTAGTGAAAATTAATTTCCAGATTTTTCTATGACAACAAATTCTGACCTTTCCAGTTCAGAATCCTCTGTTGTATTGGTGCATATTAAATATTTAGATCTATTTAAAAAGGTGATTACAACACTGGTCTGAAGTCTTAAGAGACCAAGTCAATCTCACACAGGTAAATAAAAGGAAATTAAGATGTGTATCTGAATAGATATTAATCTATTCAAAGTGTATGAATAGAACTTGTAATTAGACTGCGTATTACCAACTGTTGTTTAGTTGCTGTACTAAAGGAACATCTCCAAATGACATGGTTTAAGTAAATTCTAACAATGAGGGAGCATCTGTTAATTTCCTTGGCATTTGTTTAGTGATCATTACCTGAGCAAACTTAGGGTAGGCAACTAAAGTCAAGATAATTAAATCTGTGTTAGAACTTCCCCGTCTTGGACTCTGGTAACTCACATTCTCCATTTTGCATCACTGCAGTTGCTGGTTATTATTTGAAGTTCCATGTGAATAGTTTAAAAGTTCTTGGTCAAGATTAAAAAAATGTGAAAACAATTTTTTAATAAATTTAATGCAGAGAACTTACACAGAATATTTATTAACTTTGGCTACACACACTGGGCAGTAGAGATTTTTAAAATATCATCTCCTATTTGTTCATATTTGTTTTTCTGTGTAACTTGAGTAAATACAATCCGCTAGTAATTCAAAGTTATTTGTTTCCTTTTTTCACAAGAGAAGTAATATTTATTTGCCTTTTACAGGTAATGCAAGAGCTACAGTGTCTTGTTCCAAAAGCTGTCAGAGCAGAGTACCTGCTAATGTGTACATTTAATAGCTTGAATTTTAATTTTTCTGCTAATATGGGCCTAACTCTCTGCAGCTTCATCATGCCTAGTATCCTGTGGTTTATGTTACATGCTAGCTGCATGCACTGGTGGAACCACTGGAAGACATCCAGTTTTCTTTTCCAAAGGCAGACTTAAAATCGTGGAATGAGCATCAGGCCAAGGCTGCATTCAAAAGAAGGCTTTGGTCTCTGTATGGGATTCTGTTGTGTAAAAGTGATGCTAACTTAAAAGGTTCCCTGATGTTCATACTTCTGTGATTGCAGTTATGGGATTTCTCAGTACCTCCCTTTTAAGACAAGGCCAACAAAGCAAAAATCATTGAGGATGCAATCCAAGCAATGGTGTGCATTTAGCTACAAACCAAATTGCTGAAATTCCCATGGAGTCTGGGATTTGTTAGTCACATTGTTAGGTCTGAACACTGCATGGGTAGTACTATGTGTCTATCTAGAAACCCCACATACTGTGAACTTGTCCATAGTACTAAATGCCAAAGTACAAAGCAATGTCTGAAATATTTGCTGGGTCTCAAGTGTCAAACTAGAGGTAAAAGCTGGTGTTACTGTGCAGTTTTTCAGATAGTCATAGCAATTAGAAAATAATCTTTACTTGCATTGTGAATTTATTTGGATTACGGCTTAGTCCTCAGCTTTTTGAAGTTTTTTGTTTGTTTGTTTGTGTTTTTTTTGTTTGTTTTGGGTTTTTTGTTTTTTTTTCCCCTCAATTTGAAAGGGCTTTCTTTGAGGCCATGCCACTGTTGGTGAAACAAGTCCCAGTGCACACCTTGTAGTTACCAGTGCAGTGAAGCAAGCAGGGGGATTAGGGGGTGTTTCAGGAAATGGCTGGGGCAAGTGTCCACCTTGCTTATGACTTTAGATAGGACTAGGACTTTCACTAGCATTGCACTAAATAATTGCTTGCTGCATAACTCCAGATTTAGGTCCTCTGTCTTCTGCTGGAAATATTACCTATTGAAATCTGGGATTTTAAGTAGTAAGAATGAGACTTAATTCCTAGATCAAATTTATCAATGTCATACTTCTGCTATTGTGCATTTAAATTTTATAATGAGACTGTAACTGAAAGAGGGGAAAAAAGAGCAAATATAAAATCACATCTTGTATGGTAACTTTCTTCAAGCAATTGACAAATAAATTGTGATAAATGGAACAAGGAGAAAAGCATGAGAAGTGATAAATGGGCAACATATATTTCTGATAAGTTTTTCTTCTGGTA
This sequence comes from Pyrocephalus nanus, assembly GCA_038380795.1. Classification (NCBI taxonomy): domain Eukaryota; kingdom Metazoa; phylum Chordata; class Aves; order Passeriformes; family Tyrannidae; genus Pyrocephalus; species Pyrocephalus nanus. The sequence continues at coordinate 63,303,655 of CM076261.1, forward strand.
ATATATCAGTAGTATACTCAATGTGTGGTCTAATTTGGAAACAGGTATTTACATTTTTCTAACTTTACTGCAATAAGTGATTGGGAAAGGGGGCTGTGGGGAGAAAGAAGAGCACCTGAGAAGTGTGGTTGGTTGCTGCTCACATTTTGAAAATGTGTATTCTCCAAGTTTTCCATGAGATACTACTGAAAGAATTTTCATCAATCTTCAAAGCATTTGCCTAGTTAGTTAGATTCTAGGATCTTATATTCTTTGGGGTAGGCTCCCAGAAGGAATGAAATGTTTGCAATTCTGCAGTCACAGAGCAGTGATGTAATTCATCAAAGTGTTTTAAATGTGTATCTGGCTTTATAATTATTTACTTCTGTATTATTTACTACTGTATACAGAATACCTAAGCTGAAGTGCTTTGCTGAGTCCATCCCTTAATATACCAGTTGTTTTTTTCATATATGGCCTTCTCTTGATGACCACCCATAAACACTTAATAACCATTACTATAGTGGTACTGTATTGGGTCTGGCTGGGGTAGAGTTGATTTTCTTCATAGCAGGCCCTATGGTGGTGTATTTCAGAGTTGTGACCAAAACAGTGTCGATACACCAGTCTTTTAGCTGTTGCTGAGCAGTGCTTGCAGAGGGTCAAGGCATTCTCTGTTCCTCTCTCTGCCCACCAGCAAGGAGACTTGGGCTGGGTAAGAGGCTGGGAGGGGACCCAGCTGGGATAGCTGACCCAACCTGAGCAAAGAGGTATTTCTTACCATATAATGTCATGCTTGACAATAAAAGCTGGGGAGTACATTTTCTGAAGTAGACATCGCTTGGGGACTTGAGTGATTGCCTTGGCATCACTTGTTCTTTGTTTTTGCCTTTGTGGTTTTTTTCGTCTTCCCTGTAGTTATTAAGTTGTCTTTATCTTGACCTTATGAATTCTTCTTGGTTTTACTCTTCCCATTCTCTCCCCCATCCTGCTGTGGTGGGTGGGAATGAATAAGCAGCTGGTGGGTTCTTAGCTGCTGGCTGGGGTCAACCTACCAGGGGTAGTCACAAAAATACCTGCTGCATTACCCTCCCTCAGAAAATAAAAAATTGTGTCAGAAGGTTTAAGCTAAGTCAATGAAGTTTAAACTGGAAATATGATGAGATTTTTTTTTTTTTTTAAACAGTTACAGTAATGAATCAGTGAACACAGTGGAACAAGTGACTTCACCTTAGACCTTGAAATTGGATAAGTTTACTTCAGCTGATCAGAGAAAGATGATCAGCTCTAGCCTGTTGAGTTAGCTTTTAGGTAAGGCAGTGATGTGCAGCCAGTGTTGTTTTACGGCTGTAATTTTAGTCCAGGTTGTAATAGTCTTTCCTAGCCTTTATCTATGAGTATTCCTTTTGATGTAAATCCTACAGACCAGCAGTTTTCATTTTCTCTTGGCTGAACTGTGAAGTGTGTAGCCTTCAGGGTATATTTCCAATGGTTGATAGAGTGGATTAAAACTGAGGAAGATTTCTGAATTCCGCTTCAGGGAAACCTTTCAGTGTTTCTGCAATAACCTGAACTACCCTCATTTGATAAATCCATGCTAAGTTCAGATAATGGTATGGTAGGCATAATTTCACAAGCATGAGATTGTTATGCAGAGATACAGACCTACAGAAGGAATTGCAAGCTATCAAAGAAAATCTTTGTGATTTGAAAACTGTGGAAAAAAATTAGATAACTGTTGCCATGCTTGGCATATCTGAGAGCATGCCTTTAACCTTTTCTTTTACTGAGAATTAGTTAATGTTTTAGAGTTACATAGTAGCAGTGGCTTCCCTTCTGACATCATTCATGTCTGGGATACTTGAATGGGAGAAAGGAAATATTTCAATAATAAAGCCAAAGGTGTTTGAAGCTATTTTGTGAACTCAGGAGAGGTGTAATATATTTGGGACAAATATATTTGAAATGTTAAGAATAAGATAAGAGGGAAAAAACCCTCAAATGATAAGTAAGTGAAAAGATACAACAAGAAGTTCAGGTAGATATTACATGCTGTAAGATGTGTGGTGGAGTTGAATAAACTGTCATGAGCTTACTCGGTAAAACTTTGGAATTGCATACCAGACCTCATCCATGCAAAAGGTTTCTAATTAGGTTGCTAACTAAGATCAATGATGCATATTTTATAAACTCTCACATATATGAGTTGGAATTATATCAAATAGGGCTAGTTCATCCAAGTCAGGGAACTGACTATATGATTTGCAAGGGGTTTGTAAAGAGTATACTGTTTCCATTCTGCTCTCCGGAGTCTCCCTGAAAATTGGTTACTAATATAGCCCCAAAAATTGGTCTTCTGTTATTGAATTGGTACAGCTATTTAGTAGATGAAAATTTAAGAAAGACTATTCACTCTCATTGTATGAACCTAAAGTTTACATATTAGTAACATACAAAAGTTTGTATATCAGTTATTAATCTGATTCGAGATGTTAAAAAAGCAGTTTGAGACTTCAAAAGGTAGTAGTCTGGGTCAGAAAATGTTACCTGTGCCACTAGTCCCTACTGTAGATTTCCCTACCAGTGCCACTTTTAGGCCAATTTGCACCATAGTATCAGGGCTACCATATCAGCTTTGTACTCTCTCTTTTCTTCTATGTCCAAAGTATTTTCTCTGTGGATCGTGTTCCATGTTGTGTACTGCAGTTTTGTGATATTAAATTAACTGCACAGCTGTCTGAAATGGCAGCAGTGAGTAGTGTTGAGGGTGTGAAAAAAAAGAAAGAGTTGGTTGAAAATATTTCAGTCAATTCTGGGTAAAAGTGTGAATATTTTCACAAGAAAGCTGAATAGGACTACTAATCCCATAGAAGTTTTCTCTAAACCATTGTTCTACCATGGTTAGTTTGAAACAGCTATTATGGTATAGGCATGTGAATTGTGTTTACAAGGAAATTTGCTTAGAGTTGAGTACTTTATTTTATAGGGAGATGTGGTGACCATTTTATGAACACCTGAAATATGTTGAACTCCATTTTGTTTATAATTTAGAATGTGATTTTACTACTTTTAATTCTAAATCGCTTGAGAAGATTTGAAGCCTGGCTATTTTCAAAAAACAGGATGGTGGTATTTTTCATTTATTTCCATAGAAAATTATCTTTTCTGGCAGAAGTAGTATTTACCTTCCTACTCTCATCTGAGAATTTCAGACCCCTCACTTAAGCAATAAGAATAATGTTGAAATATACTTTTAAATTTTTTTTTCCTTGCTCTGTTACTGCAGAAATCAGAAAGGAATTCTGAAGGAAAAAGCGTCAATCACAAAAAAATTTATTAAACCTCTATTGTAGTGTGTGTGCATATATATACATATATATATATATATATATGCAGTCAGTGGAGCCAGGAGAGCAGTTCTTCTTATCCTAAGTGGACATGTATTGACTTGTTGACTAGGAGCCCTCTAGCCTCTCTTGACATCTTTATTGACAGGATCACCACTGACATCACTGTAAAGACCTCCTGTATTTAATTGACTCAACTGGAAAATGCATCTAAACCTCAGCCACCTAGTCTGTTTGGTCGGGAGAGAGAGACAGACATCTTCTGAGGGCAATTCACTCTACCTGCTTTAAATGTCTAGTTTAAACCATGAAAAAAGAGCATAATACAGACAGATCTGTGCATGCTGTGCCATAGTGTGTAGAAGTCTCTACAGCTAAAACGTGTGATTGTTGTGTAGTTACTGTTACCAATTACAGGGCAAGAAAGAATGTCTCTTAATTAACTTAATAACCTGATAGGTACGTTTAGACATAGCTAATTAGGACTTTCTTGTAATTAGGCCCATGATTAATAGACTGTGAAGACTGTTTCATTTGTATTAAATGCATGGACAGTCACAAGGAAATGAAAATTTGAGCCTTCACTGAATAACTAATAGAGGACCTCAGGACAGCACAATAACAAAAGATTATTCTCTTTATAAAGAATTAATGTATTAAGCTACTACTTTAGACCTGTTTTTTTTTCCAAGCATCATCAATATGTGTCCATGAATCTCTCAATCTCTCTTGGAAACATCCACAGATCAACTTTTACAAGGTGGTTTGTTTTTTTTTTTGTTTTTTTGTTTGTTTGTTTGGTTGGTTTGTTTTTTATACAGTCTACGTAACATAGTTTAATAAAACTAGAAAATGTAAGAAAATATGAAGTTACCATTACAGAAGAAAGTAGCAATGGTTTGTACAATATGCAAGGTTAAATTCTTGAAGGAGTTTTAACTGACAGAGCTTACATCATCTTGCCATTCTTGTTCATTCTGCCCTCAGTCAGGGCAGAACCAAATTTGGAGCAATATAATGGGGAAGCAGCAGAAACTAATGTATTGACCATAGTCTGTAGTAACCATGAAGTTCCCTTACACTCCTTTTCTGTGCCCCAGGGTGTCTTGTGGGTGCACAGGGATTTCGTAATTACTGACGTCTGAACAGGCTTCTTCACTTGTTACACACTTGGAAGGAAGAGACTGAGAGGAGTCCTACTGATAGAAAAGACAAAAGGACATGGAGTGAAAGGAAGACATAGCAGTGGAAAGAAGATAGGAGGAGAGACATTATGAGTAGTGAACAGTTCATTTGGCAGCATGGACACCCAATCTGCCAGAGCTTTTTATTTACTGTTATAAGGCACATTGTGTACAGAACATAGCTTTCTTACTTGAATTGTAGAAAACTTCAAAATTTGAGCTAGAAATGCAAAAAGTATAATGTTTTTAAGAGATACGTGTCTTGCATTTCTATTTTCATACATAATTGAAACTTCTCTGATGATTTTTTCATGAAGAAAGGAATCTCAGTTCCAATGATCTTGTGCCATTTTCATTCTGCTCTTAATGCAGAGGCGTCTTCACTGAGAATAGTTGGTCTTTTCCCTTTTCTTTTTCTTGTGAAACCTTGCCTACTTAGCACATTGTGAGTCAGATCAGACTGCTGCAAACCAAAAAAGAATTTTATTTTTATACCTTGTACACTTTAGTTTTTCTTATTTAATACATTCACTTTTGTCATCTTTCTTTTTTGAGACATTTCAAATGTGTAAGAGTATATTTAGAGCACCATGTAGTATGTTATTCCTGCTATCATCCAAGCAACAGATGAGATCATCAAATAAATTTTGAATAATTTAATCAGAAGTTTAAATTTTGTGTGTGTGTGTGTGATTTGGTTTTATTTCTCTTTCCCCTCCTACCCTCCACCTCATGGCATAGCCAAGCAACCAGAGTCAGATAACACATTGCCATGTAATTGCCAATTTGAGGGGATTACAGAAGTCTCAAAGGAAGCATGAACCAGAAGACTATATGATGGGGACTGAGCAGATGGAATTAGGTCCCTTCTGGCTGGCAGAAATTGGTAGAAGGGCAAAGTAGTGAGGGTCATAGAGTTGTGATCCTACTTCTGGGATCTCTGACAGTGTGTGTGGGAGAAGGATATGGAAGAGAGATGACCCCTCTTGTATGTGAATGTGGATTTACACAGCTATTCTGACGCTACCCTCACTGCTTTTGTTATTTGTTCTTTGCACATTCTCCAGAGTTCAGGAACTCCACAGAAAGTGGTAAGTTGGAGACCACTTTCAAACATCGCTTGGAGCAGCTTGAGAAGCAGATCCCTAAGAGCTTCTTCTCTCCCCTTTTGTGATGGAATACTTGCAGTAAAGAGCTTTGTCTTCCTTTAACAACAGGCTTTGTAATCTGAGTCACCTTTAGGTGCATTTTAAGTTGCATTTACTTTTAATGACAGCTCTGAAAGTGCTTGAGGCAAATCAGTTTGAGGCTTATTACACAAAAAAAGTACTAGTGAAGTAGTTGTTTTGAACTGCATACTCTTTTCAGTTTGTGAGGATTCCAGTAATGTTACTTCCCTTTTTTTTTTTTTTTTTTTTTTTTTGTACTTTTGATGTAAAGGATTGATACAACACATTTATTACTCCAGATATGTAAAAGTAGCCTATATCTACAGTTCTTTAAACTTTTCTAACTGCTGTCACAGAATAGGACTATTTATTCTCTTGGATAGCGCAGAGATCTTCGTATTACTCAGATCTTATCAATATGTTTACACTACATAAAAAAAGTGGTCCTTTTGTATAGGATCCAATTTCACATCACCTCCAATAGAACTTTCTTTTTTGTGCTTTGTAAGATTATGTTCTGTATTTTTATTACTAGGTCTCAGAATGAGATAAAGAATCCTGTAAGCAGTTTTAATTTATTAGTTCTCTTTCTGTTAATTAAAGACCATTCCTTCCTATTACATCCAAGTCACTTACAAAGGCAATAACCAAGTAGACTTTGTCTTACACTGACATATAGGCATTCTTAATTTTTTCTTTTTTTTGTGTACTAACTTTCTTAGTGCTACCTTAGTTTTGCAATATATTATTAGTAAGTTGTCAACCATGCACATCTTTAAAATTTAATAGAATCAGTGCATGCATCTCAGTTCTCATGATCTTGTTTTTACTAATCTAAGATAGAAAAATAATTTTCAAACCATGATTCTGAGAAATTATTTAAATTACAAGTCAGCTTTTACAGACTGGAACTTTTCCATTGGTAATAGGATCCTCAGTGGAATTCCTGCAGCTATGGTGGTTCATTACAAGGACTAGATTGCATCTTTCCATTGTCACTAATTCTGCATTTTGGCAGGGAAAGAAGGAAAGGTTTGCTGTTAGTGTTGCCAAGCAACCAAAATATGAATTACTCCAATTTCTGGATTTTTCTTGTGATGTATATGAGAGGATTTCTCCTACCTTGGTGAGAGACAGTTTAGATGAAGTTACTCTCTATAGCTTTAAAAATTCTAAGATTAGTAAGTAGCTTAAGTTCTCCCTGTGGAGTTCCATTTCAAAGCCAAAGACACCTGGGGTTTTTTTTGTTCCCTGTGGATATCAAAAATCACACCACAGAAGATTGCATCTTCACAAGACATGAGATGGGGCAAATTTTCTTTTTTGTTTTCTGAAATTAAATTTCTCCTTCTGAAATTGAAAGCTTATTTCTGCTTTGTTTTCACTTATACATAATTGTTGATGCCACTACTTGCATAAAAAGAATGGAAAGTCTTGGAGTGGACAAAGATAACTTGCTGTGCCTTAGTAATCCTGACTGCTGTTATTCACGTTTACTGCTGTTTGGAAGTATCTTTTCCCAACACATTTAACTGATAGTAATACTAAGTAACTACTGGTATTTGAAAAATTATTTATTAAATGAAAGTTTGTGGAAAAGATGAAGTGAGGATAAACTTAAGTGTGTGTAAGTTATGGTAAGATTTATGCTTGGGGATAGGTGAAGAGAATAAATGCTCTGAATAACTTAGCTAGGGTTTTTTTTGTTGTTGATTTGTGGTTTTGTTTGTTTTTGTTTTCTTTCTGATTTTGTGGTACAATCCTGTAATGTTTTACTTCTGTGCAGCTTTTTTGTTTCTCAGTGACAGTCACAGATTTCCTGTAGAACTATGTGGGTTTCAGGGTCACCTCACCTGCCACGTGAATGATTCATTTCCTCTCAGAGCACAAGGCCACAGCTTCTTTCTGGACTCCTCATGTGTTTTATGTGTAGGAAGCCTGGAAGAACTCCAGCAGCAATGTAGAGAGTGCTTCTCTTTCTGCAGCCCTGCAAGGCCAAGGTGTAAAACAGCAGCTGGATAGTATCAGTGCATGGCATAGGAAATGCTTTCCTATTGACATTTTGTATCTGTGTCTGCAACAGTGAAATAAAATATTTACTCATGTCTGTACAATTGCATTTTTGGTATTTGCCTATTTGATCAGACTCTGGAGTTCCCAGATATGAATTCATATTCTAATCAGATAATTGTTTCATGTCTGTGTGAAATAAAAAATACATGAACCTTCCTGATAAACCAATTTCCAAGGAGAAGAAACTTGGATGTATGGGTCAGGCAAGAGCTACTTGCTGCTCTGAAGAGGTGCTTGTTCTGCATGGGTAAATAAACAGTGTTCAGATTGTTTGAGGTAAATTTGAGCAGGTAGCAGATTTTTTTTACCAAAATTCCAGTGGATGAGAGACTGTATAGGCTAATAACACTTCAGACATCAGCTTTTCACAGGGCAAAGCTAGCAATAGTTTGAGGAGGCGCATGTTTCCAGCTGTTTTCTTCAAAGTTAAAAATGGAATTTTCCTTTATAAATGTTTGTTTACTCTTGGTAAGTAGAAGATTAATTTAGGTCCAATATCTCACTAATTTTTTGTTTTGTTTTAATTTTCTAAAGGAGTTGATGACCAAGCTGATAACAGAGACACCTGACCAGCCGATCCCATTTCTAATTGACCATCTTCAGTCCAAACAGGGGAACCGCAATCAGCTTCAGAGAACATTGTCTGGCTCTGCTGCCCTTTGGGCAGAGAGTGAAACATCAGGTATGTTCTGTGTGCTGGAAGGGGCTCATCTGCTGTATAATTTTCCCACACTTTTGTCTGTGATTTCCTGGATGCACATGCACCTACTGAACATGCACTACTCTGTGGCTCTGAGCATGCAGAATAAATCCAGTTTGTCCTTACTGAGCTTAGTATATATTACTGGCTATCACTTCAGCCTATGTCCATATGATGTGAGTATGGGTCATAGTTAGAGTGGAAACAGCCCAGTTCTCAGTGAGAAAGTGCATATAAAAGTTCCTTGGTTTTTTTTGCTGTCCTCTTTGCTTTCACTTTCTCTTATCTTTGTTTTCCTTTTCCCTCTTTTGTGCCAGAGATTAACCTCTATTGGGGTTACACATTTTTAACAACCTGTCATTCCAAACCTTAATGAGAAGGTGCTATGCTACTTTAGGAATTTCAGTGTAATTTATGATTGCAAATCTTCAGAAGCATTAAAAAAATATTCAGAAATAACATCTGCTTTGATTGTAAAGTAGAAATCTTAGCTTTGATATTCTGGTAAGAGCTACTATTACAATGTTAGTTTTGTGTTTAAAAATTGTCTGATGATCTGTTTCAGACTATAGTAGAGCTTAAATAGTTGCTGCCTAATAGTCAAAATGTTAGTTGACTGGCAAATCAACTTTTTATTTATGTTAAATACACAATTTTAAGCATAGATGGTAAAACGTAAGAAAATGAATGGACATTAAGAATTTTTTAATGACAAAAAATAGACTTTCATGAAAAACCTATTAATTAATTTTTAAATTTTGATATTTAGGAAATGGAGTAAATATATTAAATTTAACAGAAATCAGAAAAAGAAGAAGAAAAAGAGCTGTCTTTGGTTAGAACTGATAGGCCTTGGGTTTTTTTGGATTATGTGTTTATTAAGTCTTGGGAAAATGACCCTACACATGTTGTAAATATCTGATTTGATTATTTTAACAGAAAATAAAGGAACAAGAAGAGATTTTAGAAGTTATGATAAGCCTTGGCAGGTAAATGCAAAAAAGCCCAAGAAGTCGAAGAGCGACCTTGCTGTGTCCAACATTTCTCCACCATCACCGGAGTCCAAGTCATGTAAGAGAGCTCCACTACATTAGTAATTTGTGTATACTTTCAAACCCATAGTATGTTTTTCTGTTGGATTAGGATTAAAATGGAAAGCAAACTACGAGCAGTTGAAAAGGCTGTATACGTTAGAAGAGTTTGATTCTTACCTTACTCTCACTTCAATTCTAAATATTTTATAATATCCTATGTTGTCATCTATAGATAGAATAGAATTCTAAATAGATGGATTAAAAAACAGACTAATCTCTGAGGGTTGTGCACAATTCTATATTTGGATACTAGTTAAGATTTTGTGGTTTCATTTGCAGTCCCATATTGCATGTGTAAAATCTGTTTTGTTGATATTGATCCTAATAACAGATTTTTTTCAGTGGGTCAGGCAGTGCAAAACTATGAATCTGAATGAACAGATACTGTTCAAGGTATAGGGTTTGTGTCATCAGAACAGGTGTACTTCTCTGAGAGTTGCTGGAGGAATCTAAATGTACACTGAAAGAAAAGGCAGATTGGAAATGGAGTGGCTGAAGAGAATATTGTCAATCACCTGTAAAATAGAAGTAGAAAATATAGAGGCAACAAGCCTTAATGAAATATAATGCTTCCTGGGTTCTGGCTATTGAAGAAATTTAATTTTTAAGCTTGATTCTTAATGTTCATTTTTTTCACAAATATATCTACAATATGCATATGTACACAAAAATAGTACACACAGAATTGTGTGTACAAATCTTATAAGATTTTTTCTTCAAAATAAGTTGCAAGATGTTTTCTTCTGTTGACTGTTGTAGCTTTTTGAATTTTTGTAATAGCCAAATCTTTATAATAACTGTGAGTGCAATTAGGCAGACCAGATGTGAACAGATGTATAGTATGTGGCAGTAGAAAGTTTGGTTTCTTTCCTCTAAAAGCAAGATGGGGAAATCTAGACTTGTGGAGTCTAAGGAAAATCACCCAGTGGCCTCACTAAGTCAAAATACAGCACAAGAATGGGTCAAATAAGTAATTATAAATTTATGGAATAATGATTGTGCTTTGGGGTAGTTAAAAGTCTTGTATGGTTATGAAATCCATAAATTTTGATTGAGAATAAATAACTGTAACAAGCAAAAATGCCTGTTACTGATAGCTGTGTCCCATAGTACAGCTTTTCTCAGTATTATTTTTTCTGGAAATGGAGCATTTGCCTTTGTTTCTTCTTCATGAAATATATTCCCTGCTTCAAAAAGACTCAAATTTTGTCATCAGTTCCACTATACCTCTCAATGGGCACATGAATTTCTAAGTCAGTTCAAAAGAAGCACATGAATTTTAATTCACTTTCAAGAGTAAATAGAGATACTCAAATAAAGGCTCATAGTCACTCATAATCTGTGTCTAATCTAACATATTTGCTGAATAACAGCAGTTTATCAAGATCCACTGTTAGAAACAGTGGCCAAAGGTACTGTGAGTTGTTCCTGTCGTCATATTGTTTCTTTCCTTCTTCCTTGTGCCTGGTCTTCAGATTTATGCCCTATCCTAAAGATCTTAAGTTCTCAGTCTTTATCCCAGATAGGGGTGTGACATCACATCTCTCCCTTTATTTGTATGCCTGCTGTAAGTTTCGTGCTTGTTGAGTCCTTAGGTTGTCCCAGGAGAGGGACAAAGAGGAAACTGGACATTCTAAACTGCCTGGTCTCCATGTCAAACAAGGAAATGTTTTATACATCCATAATGAGACTGGGCTCAAGGAGCTGTCCTTTTGGACTGTTGGACACTTAATAATGTTCTTCATTTGGCCGGGTTTGCTCTCAAGCTACCTAAGTCTAGAAGCAGTGTGTGAGAATGCAGCTTTGCCTGTAACTGAAGAGGAATTAGAGTGAGCTTAATGCAATTGGACACACATAAATACATGGCACTGTATGGGATCAATTCTGAGCATGCTGAAAGAGGAGACCAATGTCATTGCAGGGCCTTTCGGCCATCAGTGAAGGGTCATAATGATTGTGGGAGGTTCCTGATGACTAGAAGAATGCACATATCAGATGGATTTCTAGGAAGGGCAAGAAGGAGATTTTGAGGACTACAAGCTGATCAGCCTAACCTTGTTCTCTGGGAAGATTATTGAGCAAATTTATCTGGAAGGTGTTCCTAACCACAAGAAGGAGGAAAATGTGATTTGGGACAGCAAGTATGGATTTATGAGATCATAAATGTCTGAACAGATCAAAATGGTTGCCCTCTTCGGTGAAAAAACTGGCCCCGTAACCAAAGAAAGAGCAGTGGATGTTTAATACCTTCACTTTTAGCAAAACCTTTGTCAGTTTCCCACAGTATCCTTAAAACTCAATTGGTAAGATTTGGACTGGATAAGCAGACAAGATGTGTGGAAGGTTGATGCAAGCTGTTAGCTTCAAGGAACTGTGACAGGAAATGCAAATTCCAGTTGGAAAATCTGTCATTACTGGCATGTTTAAGGGACTGCTACTGAGACCAATATCATTTAGAAGATTTTGTTAATGACCTGGATGATGAGATAGAATGTTCTTTAGGTTTGCAGGTGAGTCCAAATTGTGGGAAGTGGTTGATACTCTGTGTAGCAGGGCTGCTATTCAGAGCGACAGGACTGAGGAACAGGCTGAGAGGAACCTCATGAAGTTCAACACAGGCAAATTCAAAATCCTGCATCTTGGATGGAGTAACCCTGAGCACTAGTAAAAAACAGGAAATGAGTGACTAGAAGGTAGCTTTGCAGAAAAAGACATGGTGTGCTGGTGGGCAAGAACTTGAATGTGAACCAATCTGTGGCTGTGTGTTCATGCAGTGAAGGTCAGCTGCATACTAGGCTGCAGTAGCAAGAGTATAGCCAGCAGTGTTGGTTTTTCACTTCTGAGATGAAAGAAAAGCTGAGGGGAGATTTCATTGTCACCATCAACTACTCCGCTGGAGGATGGTATTTTAGTTGCCATCACAGAGGCTGGTTTCAGCCACGTGCCTTTTTGCTATATCTGCTTCTTATTTTCTGCCAACTAGATTACTACTGGGTTTATGCCAAAATCAGTGGGTACTGTGTGCCCCTTCAACTACACAGATCAGCAGAAAGCAAGTGTGTTTAGAAGCCATTTACTGCTCTGTCGAAATGTGCATACCATATTCCATTTGTTTTGTGTCTTCTGCTTGTACCTCAAAACATTTTTGTGTGTCATTGTACATTTTTTTTCCAAAGCCTCTCCAAAGAGGTAGTAAGGACTCATCTGAGAAACAGAATGTTTTTGGTCTGCTGAGTCCTAAAGATTTGATCTCATATTTGTGTTTAAAAGAACAAACCCCCACTTCCGAGAACTTAAAAAGCCCCCCAAAACTGCCAAGATAAACACAAAATTTAATGGAGTCCATCAGCTGTATTATGGTCTGTTGCAAAGTTTTTGTCTAATGACTATCTTGCTCAAATGATCCTGAACTTGTAAGTTTATTTGCAACTGAGAACTGTAATTTCATAGGAATCTTAGGAAACATCAAGATATTTGATTGATTTAATTGGGAAATCTTTTTTTCCTTTAACAGTGATGTTAACTGCAGTGTTCATGTTATTCCGGTAGAAATATCACTTCCTCATTCATTCAACTTTTTTCTTTAAAAGATTCCCCCAGTCCCTCCTCCTGCCTGTTATGTACCTGAAACACACAAACAAGAAGCCTTGATATCTACCTGAGACACACAAACAAGAAATCTTGATATCTAAGAGATCTGACCACTTACTTGGTGTGTGTGCAAAACCAGAATTAAGCAGAAGCTGCTGCTGTTGTCTGGCAAGCAAGAAGCCTGGAGCTATGAGTCTATATGTGTGTATATAAATATACTTAATGCAATGTTTAGGTAATCACATTCTGTATTCGAAGAAGAACAAATTTGGAAGTTTCAAAATAGTTTGCAGAACAGAACTTCTAGCTTCCCAGTTAGACACTTTTAGGCAAAGTAGGTTGGTCTCTTCACCAACTCCATGTTAAATCAGATCAGAAGTCATTCATTCTGCTTCAGTTCAGCATTCTCACTACATCCCATTTGTAATTGCAATGTTTTGTATTTCTAGTTGCTCTTGATCAGTCTAGAACTTTAGGCTGTCATTCTCTTAGCCTTTTAATATTCAGATATTGTGAAAACCGGTTTGGCTATATTATCAAAAAACTCTAATCTGGGCGCTATTATGAGATTTAAATACATGAATAATTTTATGCTTAATAATAATATACCTATTTTTGTTCTTTGAGATGTAAGATGATCATATAATGTAATAATGAAATGTAGAATTTAATGAACAACTAGTCTCATTCTGTCTGCAAATCATGTCTTGAAAAGACACATATGTGTAGATAAAACCAGTACTGATCTTGTACTATCATCCAATATAAAATAAAGGTGTACTGATTTGTGAAAGAATTCACAGCACACCTGCAAATGAATCTTGTTGTCAGGGCACATCAGCAGAAAATAAGAAATACTGGCAAGTGTGTCTTTCCAGTCTCCTTATATGAGATGGGGAAATCTCCATTAAGGGAAACCTTACATATTGCTATACAAAGGCTACAATGTAGGTGTAATAAATTTTCTGAATTGTAGGCAAATAATTTCACAAGAAAGTGTTATTTAATATATGAATCTCTTAAATAACAGAGATGAGATTGAGGTGGGTAATGTGGTGAGGGATTTAAAATCACGGATAGGACCATTTTGAGGAATGAGTAAGTATAATTAAAAAAAAAATGAAGGTCAGAATATAATGAAAGGATTTTACTAAGTGTGTGGTGACATATGCACGTAAATGATTTACTGTAGGCTTTGTACATACCGAGGAGGACCATGTATTTGAAAAGATTTTAAAGAAGGGTCATTCGGGCTTTATATAGTTCTGCACACTTCACACAAAGCCATCAGTTTGAAAATGTCCTGTGCATGTTGATCCTACAGTTGAGAAGATACAACTTTATACTTCAGAAACGTCTGTGAGCAGGCAGAAAATGAACTTGAAAGCACAAACACATGCCACATGATATAATTAAATAATTTTTAGTATTCATTCATTCATTAGTTGGAAGAATAGGTAAGTAAGAAGAACTATCTCTAGAAGTAATAAAAATTTCAGTCAGTTCTAATTCTACTTAACTTCCCCCTCAGTTCTGGTTCAGTTATAGAATGAGCCAAACTCATCACTGAAATAAATTCTATTGAAACTTAGAAATATTTCATGTCAACATTTCTGTTTTGGTATATTTTCACTGAAGTGCAAAATGGTTCACTGAAACACAGCTGATAAATAGTAAACCACCCATACAAAGCAAATTTCCACCATGATTTTGACTGATTTCCTACCATCCATATAGTGAGATGCAGTCTAAACTTCCTGTGACGTAAAACATTTTTCTGAAACTATGGACCAGATCACTGTGCCTTGAGCAAGTGTCCATATTTTTCAAGGATGGAGTCTTGATACTCTCATTTTCCTGATGTGAACTGGTCCATGCACTTGGCAGTTGCTGATCCTGGAACTCCACAGCTGTAGAGTAGAACTTGTTTTATCCAGCTTCTGTGCCATGACAAATTTTTCATTAAGATCATATGGTTTCTCAAAAATTCTGTCCTTTTGTATTTTGAAAAATGGGTTTTATTTCAAACCGACAAGATATCATATTCTAGGTTGTGGAAATTTTCTGCGATGCTCTGAGATTTGGTCATCTTTGTACCTGGTTTTACTATATTAAATTGTTGCCTGTTTGTATTTTGGTGATACTGTGAGATTTTTGTACTGTGGTGAGTTCAGTATAAACACAGGAAGAAAAGTCATGCTGTGAGTGATGATGTAGAATATAGTGTTGGCATACTGAAGGGAGATGGTAAGATGACTGAAAAAGCAGGCATTAAAGGAGCGTACGACCTCAATACAGAACAAGGATATAAAATATAAAAAAAGAAGAGAATTTAAAGAATTCCTTTTCTAGTTTACTAAATATTTATCTTTACAGTTAGAAAAAGTTTAGAAAAAATAGTAAGTGGAACATTTTGTAAATAAGAAAAAGGATGAGAAATACTGAAGTTGTGCTATTTAATTTATATATGCTAGGGTCTATGAATGGAGTAAATTTTTTCACACAAAAATTTACATAACTTTTAATTGACAGAGCAGTTCCTAAACCAGAGAATTACAAAGTAGTAGTAGCAGCAGCACTAGTTGGCATTTATGAGTATCAACAAAAATTTCAAGCTGCCCATCGGAGTAGAGGCTAGTCCTACTCTAATACCTGTATCTATTCACTAGAAGGCACTGTAGCTCATTATTTCTATTGTCCTCAGAAGGAAATACATCACTTGTCTTTTTGAACACAGAGCAGAACCAGACTGACACTCCCAACTTGCTCTTTCCTTCCCTCCTCCTTATTGAGAGTTCCGTGTGTCCCTTTCCTAGTATTCTTATCTCTATAGGTCTTTTTAAATGTCTCCTTTGTCTTCTGTCTTTGAGAATGTCTCAATTAATTGCAATCTAATATATTAACTAATAGTTACCCAGGATCCTGAATGGATGTTAAAGATCAGGATATACGCTGGATTTCAGACTGTCTATAGATGTCTGGTTTGAAAATGATTTGGTTTATGTGGAATCATGTTCGTTCTCAAAGAAGGACTTGAACATGACATTGTCCTATTGTTTTACCAGGAAAAGATGACTACTGATTTTACTTCAACTTTCCCTACTGGAGTTGATTCAAAGTAGAGAAGATTCTGTATTCACACAGAGGAAAGTCAGCAATAAGACGAATTTCAATATCAATTTTTTAACACACTTTGTAATAGCTACCAGACTTGATATCTGAGCATAATTTCCCCATACCATCATAAAAGCACTCTGAAATTCCAAATTATCATATCACTTTTTTTTTTTTTTTTTTTTGCACAATCTGTAGGAGTCCTACTTGGTAAGTTTCCTTCTTAGCATGTAGTGAAAATGAAGTTTGTAAACATAAATTAGTTGACACCTGTCAAAATAGTAAACAAAAATTTCAAAGCTGTGCAGGATGTATTGGACATTATAGGCTCTTCTTTGGAGTTATTTTTAAGTGAGTAGTTAGGAACTATTGATAAATGCAACTGATCCTTTCTGGTGGGAAGGTGGACTAGACATCATCATCTTCACACCAGCATGTGCAGTTTTCAGCATGGAAATGCTGTTTTTGGAGACAACCCAACAGCTGCATTTGTTGGCAAAGGGAGCAGATTGCTTAATTCTGAACACTGGCAAAAAGAACATGTTAAACTGCAGTTCCAGAAACAGCATAGTTTGGGGGTTTTTATCTACAAATTGTTCAAAATGTACACAATGTTCAATGCAGCTCTGTTCATTGTGCGTCCTATATATCTCAGACAGTCCTCTTTGTTGTAGGTAAAGTTAGCTCAGAAACTGTTATTTTAAAATTAAATCAAGGGCCTTGGTAAGAGATAATGAGCAGCTGACTGTAAGCTCAGGACTGTGCTTCCCAAAGATTAAGTAGTAAAACAAAGATTATAGTCTGTACTGCATGAGTGATAAGGACATATTTTGTTTCACTGTTTTTAATGAACTGTGTTATCTACACTTCATGATTTTTGAAAAAAAAAAAAATTGTACTGTTTTAAAAGCTGTATCTAAAATATTTCTTTTTTTTTCTTACTGACAAAATACTTAGCAAAGCCAAAAGTACCAGTTTCTCTTTTTTGTTTTGACATTCTTCTTGACTGACCCCTCGGCCACACAGTTCTATTTTGTTGTAAATGAAGTACATTCACATGCACTAGTTTAAAGACATTTTTGTTATTGCATTAATTTTAATATTTTTGTTATTTTTAATTATTCCTGTTTACCAATTAATTCAATGCCAAGAATCATCCAAAGAATGCATTTGTTTGTATATGTCTTCATTTTTATTTTACATTGACCAAAGAAAAGATTTCCAACTGTTAAAATAGAAGATAATTAAGTAATTTCCACTCAAGGTACTTGAGTTTGTAAACTCATTGTGCAGCTTTTTTTCTACTGTAGGAGTCTGAACTACCAAATCTAAACTTCATCTTAATATCTGTGTATATTTAGTGCCAAGGTCAATAGAGCATCCTAAATGGGATTGGAAGACAAAACCGGAGAACCATGATTTTGATGAACTAAATCATATTCTTCAAGAGAGCAAAAAACTTGGAAAAGCCCTTGAGAATCTGTCTCGCAGTAAGTTGATTGATTTTAGTTTTTTGATGTAACCATGCAGCCTGAATTGTGATTTGGAAGTTCATTGACAGCAGCAGTTACATTCCTGTTGATAAGGTTTACAGAATGTCTGAGATAATTCAGAAGCTCACCTGGAAACTGAAACTACTTTCCCTGCACTCCCTTACATTTTTTTTACATTAGTTTTCTGCTGGTTGAGTGAGCTGAATTAGCTCATAAAGAGATCAACAGAAGAGGCTGGTTTAATTTAAATGGTGGGAACATGCAGCAGGGAGACTGCTTCTTTGGGTGGTAGCAGTTATATTGACCTTTTTAAAACTTTAACCTCATTGATGGAGTTCAGACCTGTCATTGAAAAACAATTAGCTATTTTTTATCCATGACCCAAATCAGTTCCTTCTAGTTTTCCAAAGTAATTAAAATATTTTAAAGCATCTCAAATAAACACTCAGAAACATGAAATCCAGTTATTTCATAATAAACCCCACATACTATCCCTTACACACTTCTTTTTTCCCCCATCTCTTTCATGTAGAAGAGAATTCTGAAATACATTTAGGGGAGCAAATATTACTATTAAAGTATGAAAAGTACTCCTTGCCATGGTGCATAAAACTAGGAATGATGTGATTTGGGAGATATTTGAATGAGAAATATTTTTTTCTCATCTCATTAAATTTTATCCATGGCAATTCTTCATTCACTGTAGAATTTGCAGATGGTGAGATCAGAGACAGAGCTAAATGAAAGAAGGAAGATCTGTTTAGAGTAGAATTTTGAGAGCCAGCATATTGTGCCAAATACCCAAACTGGTTTGCCCAACTTCCCTCTCTCACAAATGTTTTAGGTTGATCACAAGAATTATATTCTGAGAGATTTTCATATTTATAGTAATTGTAGTAGTATAGTTACAGGACTTTTTTCAAATACACTTCTAGTGAATCAGTCCATCTACTTTCAAGGAGCTAAACCAATTCCAGTGAGGATCTTTGATTTGAAGCCTCACTATTGTCTGACCATGTTACTGTGACAGGTATGAGTGTACTTTGCAAGCCTTTTTTCTTTAGAGACTTGTAACCAAGCTGAACACAGATACAGAAACAATTATTTTCAATTTCAGAAAGGGTTATTTATTCATTGTCAGGAAATACAAACTAATCAGATATGAGAATTCAATAATTAATGGCTAAATCAACTCTTCAGTCTTTGCCTTTCCTACTGAATACTGTGTAGGTTCCACTGACCTCTAGCTTCCTTATCCCTAAAATACAGTTTGCAGCATTCTGTACCTCTTTTTGCCACAAAGTTTTCTGACTGGAGTGGAAAACACTTCAGCTCTTCTGAGTCTTACACTTGGACCAGGTCAATATACCTGGTCAGCGTTGTTACAGTCCAGTTTTCACAATGTTAGTTCACAAACAAAACATTCTTCGTTGTTTCTTGCTAGCACTTGATTCTGAGGGTTTATCAGGATAATATGGAATTTGAATCCCACCCTCAGAGTGCTTTAAATCACTTGCAGCCTGATAATAAGTTCACTTTTATCAATATACTCTCTATTTCTTCATCCAGATCATTAATGGAAATATTGTCAGACCTCTTCATGATCCTATTTCAAATCTGACAACCAGCTCTTGAAAGCTACTCAGTAAGTGCATTTTTTCCCACCAGATGTTTATCTGCCTTGCAGTGATTTCACCTACAGTGCAGATGTCTAGATTGTTGTTTTTTTTTTTTACTAGAGTGTAATTCAGGTCAGTAAACAAAGTCATATAGCTGAAGTATTTTACATCTGCTTCCTCCTCTTATCCACTAGGCAACTTCCTGGTTGAGATTGCAATTAGACTGATGTGATGTATTTCATTCTTGATAAATTAATGTTGGCTCATTCTTATCATCTTTGTATTCCATTAGATGTTGATACATTGTTTATTTAACAATTTTCTCTGAGATTTTTGGCCGTTTTAGTGTGATTTAGGCTTCCCTACATCTTCCTTTTTTCTTTTTTCAAGAAAGATACAGTATTTGCCCTTTTCTATCCTCTCTAGTCCTGAAAGACTGTTAGTAATGGATTAGAGCCTTCTGCAGTTAGGTAGTTAGGTGCTCTAGAGTGAATTTCATTAGATTCTGCCAATCTGAATGTATCTAAGTCATCAGAATATCTTTCAGCTTTCCCTAGTCTGGCTTGCAGATTTTCCTCTTAAAATCACTAGTGTTAAGCATCTGGCCACAATCAATTTTTTGTTAGACAGGAGCAGTGAAAGTATTGAACACTGGGAATTCTTTGTATCATCTCTTATTTGCTTTCCTTCTCTTTGATGTAATAGTCCTGCATTTTAATTTGTCCTCCTTTCCTAATGTATTTATAGTATCTTTTCTTGTGACTTCTTTTGTTCTTTGATAGTTGTTAGTTACTCTGCACTTTAACCTTTTTGTTTGTATCATTTAAACACTTGCATCAGATTAATTCTAAGCTGGATGTCCTTGTTTCTAGGGTTCATATTGCTGATTTTAAGTTCATTTCAGGAGATAAAGTTCTGTGATTTCTTTCATGTCAGCATGATAAAAAAAAATCAAAACGAAAAATTTGAAATCTGTAAAAATAGAAGATATATAATTTTGAAAATAAATGCACTGGTATTGTTCTCCCAAAGACAGAATACAGATTACACATGGAAATTTCTTAGGGAGTTTCAATGAACAAGCATGTCTAGGACTTTAGAAGTATAAAACACATGAAACTTACTCTGTGCTGTCCCCAAACAAACATCCCGTGTGGTGAACTTTACAAAAGCTATCACAAGGTCCCATATCTATCTTCTTCGGTGTTGATGCTTGTTTTGGGCAGGCTAGTCAGTGCTTTTGATTCTACAAGCATGCTATGAGTCTGATGCTGCATTTGATACTAACCTTGTTTGGAAGCAGTATGGGACAGGCAGTGTGCTCAGCAGATAGCTGAGTATGCAAATAATCACAGCATACTATCAGTGGCTTTGTTCAGCACCCTCTCATTTCATTCTTCAGTATTTAACAGGGAAGCATGACACGTAAAATGAGATGTTTGAAGTCAAGTGAATTTTTCATCACATCCCAGAATTTGTTTACATTTTTAAAGATAAGCTTTGGATCTTGTAGTGAGTTTCCATGACTTTGTTGCCTGCTATGCATCTGACACAGCCTGTGAGACAAACTCTGGTTTTCTGCTGCTTCATTTACTATGCAGTCCAGGTACCTGCTTTGAAACCAACTTGTGCACTTCACACAAAATTAGAACTGCCTGTAAGCGTTGGAAGGTGAGACTCAGACACTTAGATGTCTGGTCTCTTGTATATTCAGTCCTAGTGATTAAAACTGAATTTGCTTATATTTGGACCCCTTCTCCCAAACCCCATCAAGAAAATATGGGAATAATTCTGTGCTGCAGTACATCTGAGAAACCAACAGTGACTTCACACTCAGAGTTAAAAGCATCTTAAAGGTTTTGAGACTCTGAAAAAGATTATTGTTGTAATTAGTGTGAGAAGTGTGATGGAACTTCATGATTTAAGTATACCATTTCTCAGAGCCCTACCCACTTGTGAAAGTTGGGTTTTGTTTGCTTCTCCAGTCAGCTGTATGTTGTTGAAGTGGATTTAGAACTGGATTTAGAACTTTCAAGTCAACTATTTAGGGGAGATTTTGGTTTATGAAGCAACATATAGGAATGTACTGCATTTCCCTTGTGTGTGTCTAATTTTCTTTTATTACAAGGTCTCTTACATTTACTGCTGCCATCTTTCTTCCTCTGCTGATCATAAGGAATAAAAGTTCCATGTATGCTCTTGTATTTCAATTTCTAGCCTTTAAAGAGAGTTAAAATCTCCTGGATATTTAAGGATCTTGCTAATGAATATGCCTTTCTTCACCCCCCATTTTCTGAGGATGAAAAGATATAACAAGAGATGGAAACCAGTGAATTTTGAGTGTTTTGAGTGGGGGAAAAATTGAGGGCTAAATTAGTGAGAGCTTGCTGCAATTAGATGTGAAGTCTGTATACTTTGTGAACAACTTTGCATTTTTTATACCAACAGTTAAGGATTGAATTGCATATTGAAAATGTATGCATATTAAAGGTTTCAGTTTACAGGTGTTAACAGCATTTGATGACACAATGTCTTCTGCCGTGAGATAGGCACTTTTTCATAATTACATGTAACCTTTTAATGAAGATAACTGATTTGTTAGTAACATTTGAATCCTTATTCAGGCCAAGTGTATACTACAAATCAGACATTCTAAGGTCAGAAAACGGTAGTAAGTTAACATTAATCAAAAGTATTTGATAATGAATCCAAATCAGTTAGTTGGAGGGAATCCCAGAAACAATGGTGTCTAGCTATAATAAACAGGAAAACAGTATTTTTTCGTTTCTTAATTTCAAAGGGGAATAATTGATAAATAATCAGTAAATAAGGAAACAATATGCAGTCTAGTAGGAAATATTGCTTGAAACCATGATGAATTATAGGATCACAGAATGGCTGAGGTTGGAAGTGATGACTGGAAGTCAGGTGGTCCAAACCTGCTGCTCAAGGAAGCTCACCTAGGACCAGGTGTCTGGCCTCTTCAATGCCTCTAAGAATGAAAAATCTCTGAGTCCCTCCAGAGTATCCTAAACAGTTATTTATCATAATGTTAGAGTAATTTGATATTGTTTATGCATAGTTTCAGAAAGACAAACACCATCTTACCTCTTTAAGAAAAATATTAAATAGTAAAATGTAAAAGCATACGCTATGTTTATCTTTTACAGGGAAGAAGATAAGCAACAGGAGTAAAAATCTCATAACAAGAAGGGCAGAACTAGTTCTAAAAAAGATCACAATATGTTAACAACCACTAAAATCATGTCCTCAGTTTTATGGATGAACCTGCGAGTATGTGGGATGTGAGAAGCTTAATATATACATCATGCTCTACTTCAATGCATTTAGTAGTCTCTGAAACATATTAGGATGGGTTTTCATTTAGAAGCTTCTACACTATGGGAAACTATTAATGATTTACATTACAGTTATGGAAGATGTACCTGAATGAAATGCCACTAACATTTACTGAAGCCAGACATTTCTGGCGGTGATAATGATATAACTGCAAAAGCATATCTGCATGACACTTCAGTAGACTTTTATCAATTACCTTATGAGGAGCACTGTTTTAAAACATAATATTTTAGTAATTTTTTTTAATTGTACACAGTTGTTGATCTGAAATGGACTTGAGTCTGTAAAAATGACTTCTCCATTATCAGTGGATCATCTAGCCCTAAATGTGTTTGCTAATTGAACCACAAAACTAGTCATTGGTCTTGTCTAGGGGATTTTTCCTGCCCTCTCTTCAGTCTGAACTTTAAAATCATGTTATTCTTGTGTGAGATCAATGCTTGCGACTTATTTTGAGATTGACATTTTTAGATAAGCTCAATCAAACCTTTAAGGAAGATAATTTTATCTCAGTACTGCAGCTGTTATATGATACTGCCTTTGCTCATAAAATCCATTTGCTTTTAGTACGAAGTATGAGTAATAATACAAAGTAATGATATTTTCTGAGATTGAAACAGGAAGAATATGAACATAATTATTGCTATTCAGTTATAAACTGGGGCTTGCATGGCCAGGAGATCACTGCTACTTCAATTTTAAGTATCTTTTTCCTGCAGATGTTGGGATTTTAATTACCTTTGTGAAGGTATTTGCCATTCTGCTCCAGCCTACTCTAAGTTTCAGGACTAAAGTCTCTTTTATAGTTACTGTGTCCTTTTCTGGAACAATATTTGGCTTGCTAGAAGTTTCCCTAATGCAGAACTCAGGTTTGTGTGACTGTCATCTTGGATATGGAACTTACTACTTTTTAGTACAAGGGGGTTGGCATTCAGAGGGTAATAGAACATAAGCTATGACTTGGCATCTGCATGCTGCAGGTTCCCCATCTTAACCCACCTACTGCAGTGTACACCTTTCCCTAAAATCAAGAGTTCTGAAAGGTTCTGCAGTGTTGATTATTCTCTTCTGAGATGACTTTGGCCTAGGAGAGCTTCTAGGACATTATATTTGGTGGTTACTTTGCGTTTTATTTCCCTGTCTTTGCATAATTCGCCGTGTTAGTCACTAAATCTAATCCTGAAACCTGTATTCTCCATTGGAGTCAGTCAGAAATTTGGATATATAAATGCTGCAAGTCCAAAACAGAGGTAATTTTGCTAGGGATTAGTTGGGTTTTTATGTTTTTGTTGTTTTTTTTTTAAAGTCACTACAAAGAGGAGAGATTAAATCAATGTTTTCTAGACAGTGACTAGAAGATGTATAGTGTGCTGATATGTTGATGTGTGGTGCCTTGTAGATGGCAGTTTCCTTTGTTCTAATATGGCTGGTGTTGGGAGGAATATTATGGATACCTCTACAGAAACTTGATGCGTAGTTGCTTTGTAGTATAAGGACACACAGCCCTCGCTGGTAAAAACACTGAGGTTTCAATTCAATATGCCTTCATAGAAAATCTAAATTACTACTGGAGGAAATATGTCTAATTTTGAAAGTGGTAAAATGACTCAGTGCAGGTAAAGGAAATATTATAACAATATCTCTTATGGCAGTCAGTGACAAACATATTCCATAGTTTCTACACAGAAATGATTGAGCTGGTTTGTTTTTTGTGTAGTTTTTTTTGGGGGGGACGAATTGTTTTTTTGGTCAATCAGAACAACCATTTTATATTCTTTATAATCCAAATGATGTGAAAGAAATAATTTCAATTTACCTAATGTTCAATACATGGTTCAAACAGGCACAGGGACTAGAATATACTATGCTGCCAGTATGGCAAAAGGTCTTGCCATGGGAAATGTAAATACAGCTAAGATGGCCTGTCCCACTAAAGAAGGAACATGTGCTTCCCCTGATTTACAAGGAGTAGGAGAATGCATTGGGAAAGTTAGCTGCTGTGCAGTTGATACATAAAACAGTATTTCTGTGTTTGTACTCAAAGCTGCACTATTAATAATGGTAGAATAATAATGCTGTTTCTGTCCTGGAGTTTTTTACAGAACCTGTGATATGCACTGTGAGGTTGACAGTCCAGCCATCCAGAAGTTCCCTGGCCTGGACTGATCCTGAGAATGAATTCTGTCAAGTTAGAGCTGCATTGGGGTTGTCTTAGTACATCTAAAGTTTGTATGTCAAAACCTGTGTGTCAAATAAATACAGAAGACTTTGTTTGGCAGGAAGGCAAACCTGGCTATTGGGAGCTTTGTGGCCATCTTCTGGATGTTTAGAAAAATGCATAAATATTTCCTCCCTTTCAGTTGAATAACGGTAGTCTGGCATACATTAAAGTTGTAGCATTTTATTTTCTTACAGCTGGGTGCAACATTGAACTGGTCAGATGTACATTGTGCCATTAGAAAAATCTGTCTTAAAAAAAAAAACAACAAATTTTTATTTTGATGACAAATAAAAGCAAAAATGGTAGATGTTTCTGAAGTTTCACAACTTTCGTTCTTATCAGAACACCAGTTATATAATTTCAGGTGTTATATGAAATTCTATAATTTCATATAGCATATGAAAATATTGCAAGCTTTTAAGCTACTGTAAAGCTGATCAGGAATAATGCAGCAGTCAGGGATTTTATGACTTGCCGTTTCATAGAATCATAGAATGGTTTGAGTTGGAAGGGACCTTAAGGATCATCTAGTTCCACTGCACTTGCCATGGGCAGGGACACCTTCCACTAGATCAAGTTGCCTCAGGCCCCATCTAATCATGGAACACTTTCAGGAATGGAGCATTCACAACTTCTCTGGGCAATCTGTTGCAATGTTTCACCACCCTCACAGTAAAGAATTTCTTCCTAATATCTCATCTAAACTCACCCTCTTTCAGTCTGAAGCCATTATTCCTTGTCCTATCACTACATGCCTTTGTAAAATGTCCCTGTCCAGCTTTTTGTAGGCCCTTTTTTGGTACTTAAAAGCTGTTACAAAATCTCCCCATAGCCTTCTGTGCTCCATGCTGAACTACCTTAACTGTCTCAGCCTGTCTTCACAGGAGAGGTGCTCCACTCCTCTGACCACATTTATGGCCCTCCTCTGGACTTGCTCCAACAAGTTCCTGTTGTTCTTCTTGTGTTGGGGGCCCCAGACCTGGACATAAGTTCTCCAGATGGAGTCTCATGAGAGTGGAGTAGAGGGAGAGAATCACCTCCCTTGACCTACTGGCCACGCTGCTTTTGATGCAGCCCAGGACACAGTTGAGTTTCTGGGCTGCAAGCACGCTTTTCTAGGTGAGGTCAAGCTTCTCATCCACCAGCGCTCAAGGGCTGCTCTCAATCTATTCTCTGCCCAGCCCATGCTTGTGCTTGGGAGTGCTCCGAGCCAGCTGCAGCACCTTGCACTTGGCTTTGTTGAACTTCATGAGGTTCACACAGCCTCCCCCACCTCTCAAGCCTGTCAAAGTTCCTCTTGATGGCATCCCTTCCCTCCAGTGTGTCTGTAGCACCACACTGCTCGATGTTGTCAGCAAACTTGCTGAGGGTGCACTCGATCCCTCTGTCCATATTTCTAACAGAGATATTATACAGCACCAGTCACAATGCTGTCCCCTGAGAAATGCCACTCACCACTGGTTTCCACTTGGCCATTGAGCCATTGAAGACAGTTCTTAAATTGTGACACATCTGTATCCACTGAATGATCCACCCATTAAATCCATGTCTCTTCAGACCAGAATGTTGTGCAAGATCATGTCAAATGCCCTGCACAAGTCCTGGTAGGTGACATCAGTTGCTCTATTTCAAAAAGACCTGAACTTTGTATGGTGCCCTCTGATTGGAAAATAGTTGTTATACTGTTGGATTGAGAACATTGAAGTCTAAAAATCACTTTTCAAAGAGGAATAATACTACTGAGTGGAGATGCTTTAAGAACTGGGTTAATTGTATTTGTTGCAGGAGAGTAACAACAAATAAAACTCTTCTGCTAAGAAATGAATATGCAAGAGTTACACATCTTTAAGGCTCATGGAATTGTTATTAACAATGTTCATTTTTCTTTAGAAAGAAAGTTCTTTTCTTGATAAGATGGAAATGAAGCAGAATGTCCTAAGCAGAAAGTCTATACTGTGGAAGATACTCATTCTAGACTCAGAAGGGATTTTATTTTGTTAAAACATACTGCAGGTATATTGAGAGGTGACTTTAACATCAAAGAAGACACTGTAATGCTCATTATATTTATTTCTTCATTCTTACCATTGTGCTGCTGCAGATTGCCATAGAGATAGAAGACTGGGAACAGAAATCTAAGATAACTACATAAAGAATGGTTTTAATAATCCATGCTAATTAAAAGGCATAATAATACTAACTAAAACATAAGTATTAATAAATTACATTGTTATTATATTGTTACATGTCATTTAATCCTAGCATGCCAGACCTTTCTTGTAATAAGGCAGTACATTGTTTTTCCAGTTCTCTTCAAAAATCAAGCTAACGACAGAATGATGTTGCATTTGAAAGAGGCTGTGCTAGCATCAACAGCCCCACTCTAGATTTACTGCTGATCAGAGATGGCAGTAGTTGTGGCTCTGGCCTTTCTGAAGGACTGTGGAAACATGTTCAGACCAATTATTTCATTATTCCAGCACTCTTCCAGCACAGAGGGTCGTTACACTCAAAAGTAGAAACAAGTGCCCTGAATCTGTCCGTGCAATTCACCAGACAGCTGAGTGGGCTGGATAGTTGTGATGCCTGATCAAATTTCAGCACCCTTAATTACTCTTGAAAGGGAAGATGTTTTAAAGACATAAAATTGGCAGTTAGCTACATAGCTAATTCCCACTGTAAACCTCATCCATAAGCCTTAGCTGATGGTGGGAAGCAAACTTCTCACCCCTTTATTCGAAATGGTTAGTAAGAGAGGTAGGAGTGTATAGTTGTCAGTCATAGTATGATATAAAACTATGGCAAATGTTGTCTGTGAGAAACAGCTGTTATAAGAGAAAGGGTGAAGCTTCTTTATTACTACTTTATTTCTGGAGAAATTGCCTTTGACATCAGAAGACCTTTCCCAACAAAGGAAGGAGAACATTATTAACAGTCCCATTCTTATCTGCTGCTCAGTGTCTTGAGGTAGAACAGTGATGACATAGCCTTAAAACTTCCATTCTCTACATTCATCATTGTGCAGAGTCAGGCTTTAAATACTGAGAAAAATCAGAAATAATTGTTCATAGTAACATATAGTCTAACAAAGCTATGGGATTTAAGGTTGAATAAACTAGATGTGTCAGTTTTTCTGGTGTTAGAGTTTTTTGGTGATTAGGATTAAGTTTTGATAGAAAAGAGTTACAGTTTAAAGAAGTGACTAAATTATCAGGTAAAAAGTTTTTAGTGTTATAGGCATTTTGGCTACACCTGTGAATGTTTTGGCTGAAACGGAACCATTGCTGTTTCCATTTAGAGTAGTTTCATGGAATGGGCTTTCCCTTTGTCTCCAGTATTCTGTGATTTTATAATGACATTTTCTTATTTAGAGTTTATAAAAATAAAATTTCTATTTTCTCTTTTATGTTGTATGAAAGTCACAGATAAAAACCTGAAGATAACTATATTAAGTACAGAGAGCAAAATCAGATACTTCTCACAAATAAGTGACAAGAGGGTTTTCTATTTGAAAAATGCTGCTGACTGGATAGTAGCAATTGCATGAACCAGAGATAGCAATGATCATTACCATTACTTTTTGGGAATTTAATTATTTTAATACTTTATAGAAATTTAACTATTTTAAATTGTCAGTGTATTACTTGAAAGTAAAGTAGCTGACAGTAAACTACTTGACTATTGAAAAGTCAGGAGTCTGCTAAGGGCTAAGAAATTTAACAGAAATCCTAAATAGTCCTGTATAATAATGATGACAGTATCTCTAGTTGCAATCTCAGCATTCTGGATTAAGGGTTTGGTGGTTGTGGGGTTTTTTAGTTTTGTTTTTTTAATGTTATCCTAAATATGCAAGAGTTTGAATTTTTTGAGGAGCTACTTTCTGAAAATTAGAGTCCATATCCACCTGAGATCTGCACCCAAAAAAAAATACCTCCCTGTTGTGATTTTATGTCTGTGGCACACAGTGCAAGTCCCCGCTTCTCTCTAGTTTATCCATGACATCCTGTGAGTCTGGCAACTGCAAAGAAAATTGGTAAGAGATGGGCACACACTGTGGTGCAGTAGAGTCTTGGAAGGAAATAAGAAGCATTTTTACACCCAACATTTTATGGGTTATTTGTCCTGATCTCTGCCAATAGAGTTGTGTTATCAGTGACTAAAAGACTACTGTTAATATTAATGAGTCTCAAGACATAACAGAAAGCTCTGTGTGGCTGGCAGTATGGTAAATACCACCTCCAGAAGAATCACCATGCCAAGATTGCTGTAACAAGCTCCTGATAAAATTTCTTCCCCAGAATTTTTTTTTCCTCTTGATGACACATTGGAGAGAGAGCTAAAAATAATTTGTAGGTTTAATTCTATGAGTGCAAAAATAAAAGTTTTCTAAACTTGTAAAATTTTATTTTGGCACCATGTCCTCAGAAACTGCTAACTCTTGACATGCTTGTCTAAGAAATACAGTTAGTTTTGGTGTCTTGCTACTGCTTCCTATTTAGCAAAGAAGAAATCTGAGGCATTCTGGTCAATTCAATTACTCAGCTTAGTCTTCTCTAAATTCAGAGTAAGTTCTGGTGAGCGATGTGACTTACAACACACGCACGAAAAGCATTTTACTAAAAGCACTCATTTAAAGTATGGTTGTTTTTCAATTTTATGTGCTTATAGGTAACTTAATCAGAGAGGATCGTAGAGCTTTTTGTGCGAGGCTTAGAGTAATATGTACTGTTCTTCCCATTTGCTATTCGGTGCTTTCAGTACTGAACTTTGATAGGCAACATAGGCAATTGAGTAGTAAAAATAATTGGCATTTTTTGGAACAGAGATTTGGAAATGGCAGGGTTACCTTTTGTAATTTCTTTTGCCATACTTGAAAATAAATATTTTTAAGGAGTAAGTCAACGCAGGGTAAAATTTCTCTTCCCTCCACTCCAAAGTTTCAAGATCCTCCATTCGCAGAGATCTGTGAAAGCAGAAGAGAAGGATACCAGCCTTCCAATATGAGGAAATAAACCTGTATCAAAATAAAATGAACTGTATTAACATTATAGGAAATTGCTGAGAAGAGGTAGTTTAACTCTTTAGAGAGAGTTTAGGAGTCTTGCTATATGGTTGTAGAATGGATTGACATTGGTTATACAAAATGCATCCATGTGATGGAGAGGTGGTTTGTGGTAATCAACTTTTCAAAGCTGAGGTGAAGAGAACCTTGAATTAGGTTTTTACTATCTCCAAGAGTGCAGTTATCTTCTGTCTAGTAAATCTCCATTGGGGATTGAAGAAATGTATAACATTAAAGTCTGGTTGATGCAACCTGCTGGTTATACTCTGTGGGCATTAGTGTAGTGTCTGGGCTAAATAAAAGTCTCAAGTTATTAAAACTAGTTAATTGCAGTGAGGGATAGAAGGATTAGACAAAACACGTATTTTCCAATATGATCTATTTTATAACTATTGAATTACTGGAAATATTTTATTATCTTCTGGCAAGGTCTTTAAATTATAGTTGCAGTTCTCCTAACACTTCATTCTTTAGGAAAAAAAAAAATCACTATAAGGAAGCCATTAAAACTGAAAATTACCCATATAGAGTTAATGATTCAAAGCCCAGTAATAATCCCAAAGAATTGATTTAGTTGTGGTACACCAAATAGTAAGAAATAAGCTTATACTGCTCAGTCTTTAGTGTGAATTTAGAAAGACTAACTCTACACTCAGCTGATACTACATATTTTGCAATTTCATCCCATGTTCCTTCTAAGATAGTGTCTTGAAAACATGAGTTAGAAAACATCTTTCAAGTGTGTGATCTTCCTATGCATGGATATGTCTCCATTTACACCACCTTGTGGTATAAATACTTGTCCTTGGGTTTTGAAGCTCTAAGCTGGAAACGTTCCTTATCAAACCACATAGGAACCTGGGAAATGCTTTGTTTTCAATGTATCAGAATTTTCAACATGATACCATTAAATGTTTAATTACTTGATAACTCCTTGTGACATGATGTGTGCAGATACATTAAAAATTCTGAGACCAGCTGTATATATTTAATGTTCTACAGGATTGTTATACTTAAAAGAGTTAGATGACATGATGGAAGAAAGTATAGGACAGACACGGGCAGGTGTCAGCAGAAAGGATAAGAGCAAACATACAAGTTCTGTTCAGAAGATTTAGAAAAATTGTTTTGGATACTATTGGAAAATTTTACTTTATGTTCCAAAGTTCTACCTGTTTTTGTAGAATCATGCCTACGTTGTACCACAGAGAAAGAAGAGTCATATCCGTATTGCCCTTTAATTGCAGCAAGATGTGTTACGCATGCTGGCCTGGGTGAGATTTGCATACTAATGTGCCCATTGGTAAATACAGTGTTGCTGATTTAATTTCAGAAAGCAGGTAGAATTATACTTAACCTTCTTGTCACTTTACTGGCACATCTGCTATTTTCATTTCCATAGTTTTTTAAAAACTCATTTTGGTAATATTGCAGCTGATATAAAAGTATATTGTTTCCAGGCAATTTCACTAGTGGAACCAAACATGACACGTTGTATGGTACAGCAGCATGCAAAGAACAATATGTAAACCTTTCAGATTAAACTTTACTTTTACTTAGTGTAGTAGAAGACATTATAGACAGCATGTTTCTAAATATTATTTTTTTCCAATCTGTTTTGTTTTCAGGCATTGCTGTATCTGATGAACTTGATAAGGTAAGATTGACAAGATATGCCTAATGAACAGTACAAAGAGACAGATGATTGTGATAATTTTAGTCAATGAGAGTTGCATCTTCCTGTCTTGGCATACAGACTTCAGTTCTGTCGGGTTCAGAGGAAGTTTGGGTATGAAAAGCTATGTGAGTGGGTACAGTATATGTGGATACATCAAGAACTTGACTGGAATGGGCTGTCAAGTATGGAAAAAAAATCTCGCTGAGTTTGAGAGACTCTCAGTGAGGCCATGGAAATACTTTTTATCATGACACCAACTTTGCTTAGTACAGTCTGTTGGGTTACTTTTTGTACTTTGGAAACATATAGCCCTAAATACCTTTTATTCATGAAGTCATGAATCCTGCATTCCCAGATATGATTTGTGAGAATATGTAGGAATTATTTTTGCTTACAGATTTGATCAGGAATGCACAGGGCATAAACATCAGTGTTTACCTCCTTGCTGAAAGCAACAGTGATCTCTTCTGTCCTTTTTGATACATTACACAGTTAATGTGAATTTTAGTTTTAGCTATAATAAACTCTACATTGAAAGAGTAATCAAGGTAATTTTTTCAAATTACCAAAGGAAACAGAACACCTTTATCTTACCTATTCTCACCTGTGAGCAGCAATATGCTTCAAGTGCCAAGAATCTTGGGTTGTGTTCTTGGTGTCGAAAACAACTGCTGTCAGGGAAATGAGATCAAAACGTTTATAAGGCACAGGAATAATGCCTAATATAGAACATGTTTTTTTAAAAAATATCTTTCCTTTCTGCTGGTAAAATGAGGACACAAATCTTTCTGACACAAGTGCATATAAAATACATCCACCGCGTTCTCCAAGGAGGACCAGTTAGACAAGATGGATAACTGTTCCCATTTAGTTATGAGCATATGTGGCTGCCATTTCAAAATTATGACTCAAGTCTTCTTTCATACTATTTTCGTAACTGTGTTCAGAAGTGATGATAAACGTGATTAGCAAGCCCTTCCTTTAGAACCCTTACTTTTAAGAATACTTATGAAGAACTTCATTTGATTTTGTTTGTTGAAAAAACCTATAAAATACTGTTTGTGGGAGGAAAAGACATTTTGGGCTAGAGCCTGTTATCAACAATTTTTACATCTATTTTTAGGAGGTAATTTTTAAAAATTTTTTTAAACTATAATATTGCTCAAAAACATTAATGGTTTTTATATTTAATTATTCAGTGTGAAAACTGAGATGGGGAACATAATTTGGGACTTTCCTCAGGACCTAGCTTGAGTAAAGAGATAATTTTTTTTTGGTTACTAAATACTTTATAATTTAAAATTGAAAGGTGTATCAATTTATTTTTGTATAATTTAAAAAGCTCCGCATTCCTGTTTTCTGGTATGCATTTTGAGAGAACTTCCATTGTGAGAAATACTTTTGGATATTTCTGAATTTTTGAACCAAAATTTGGAATTATGGTATGTACATTCAATAGCATGCATTACCTGACACCTTTGCAATACTGCATCTGCTTTAACATATGTTTCTGATGAGGACAGGTAAATAGAATGTTCTTGAAGTCAGAAGCTATTTGAAAAATAAATAAACCCCCAAACAATTAAGCTCTTGACATGTGTCATTTGTGCAGCATTGCTCAACAGGCTTTCAGCAGACTTAGAGAAGAGTGATTTTTCATCTCCATGTGTTTTAGTGATCTTCATTTTTCTTTCTTCTTTGGACTCTTACGGATTTTTAATGAACATAAAATCTATTTCTGTGTTAAGAATATAAGCATAGCCAGGACCGTTCTGTGGAGTCCTGCCTCCTAAGAATGATTCTTAGGAAGCTAATTCCTGAAATGTTCCTGTGACTTGTTTATACATGTATTACTTGGCTTGAACCAGAAGCAGCCAAAGACTACCTGATAATGGTTGTTTTAACATTAAAGAGAATGTGGTTCTATTTCTTCTGAATGTGCTCACAGGTGATGTTTATTTTTCAGGTATAAATGTAGCCAAGCTATAATTTCTATCCCAGAAATAAATGCTAATATTAGAACTTCCTTATCTAGGCTGTGGCAGCACTGAATCATTTTTTGAAACCACATTCATCATGGGTCTAGAACAGCATGGCCAAACTTGGCATTGGATTCTGTTAAAACATTGGCATCACATAGGTGTTATGAGAGACATAGAACTAAACACAGTAATTAACTTCTATATGCTCTTCCTTGCTATATTTTCCTGATGATCAGGAATATTTGGAGGGCTAGAACAGATCCCATAATCCTGATGCTTTATCTGTGGTTTAAATTATGAACCTGGAGAAAACAGAGAATACATGTGTATATTTCTCTATTTTTTTTCTCAATTTTTTTTTGTTTGTTTGTTTTTTTTTTTGTTAATTATTTCTTCCTGGCTTTAGTAACACATCTGCCTTCATCAGGGAAGTACTTAATCAATATTGCTGGCTGATGGAACTCCTCCTTCAAGTAATCCAGTTAGTTAGTTGCTTAGTTACTAGAGCATTTGAATTTGGAAAATCAGTTTGCTCTGAATTACAATGATTTTTGTATAAGAATGTTTCATTTAAATGGATTCTTGTCAAATATCTGCTATTATTAGCTTTGTGTCAGTACTTAGGGCTTTAGTCCAAGAGAAAATACAGGCAGACAAGGTCAGTCTTTCAGGCAAAATGGAATTTTTCAATTTGACTTAGTCTCATAAAATTCCTGAGTTCACTGGTAACCTTGCCAAAAAAGAAAAAATATCCTATAATGATAGTGATTAAAACACATTTGTTGTATAGATTCCCCTCTTTTTCGTCTCAGTTACTTCAGACTTGCAGTGTTTGGTGTTCTCTCTCTCTTGACTCAGCCTGCATCTCTAGGCCATAGAAGATATGTAAAATCAGAGACTGGCACTCAGGTGTGCTGTGTAAGAAAAGGAAATAAGAAAGGACGCTTTGTGACTCACATATTTTAAAACTAAAGTGCAGAGTTAATATAATACAAATTTCTGAATTGACTCACCCTCCTTACCACTGAACAGAAACTGTTGAAGAGCTTTAGGAAACTACATACTATCATGCATAATGTGAAGAGTTTAATGTAAAAAAAGGTGAGCTAGGATGTTAGCCTTTCTTTGACATTCTCAGAATTCTAGGTTGAAAAAAAATTCTCACAAAAAACAGTGACGGGTGAGACCTGCCATAACAGTGTCAAATTTATCTGAAATGCCTAATGATGTCTTTTGATCACTTTAAACATTAATAATGGGAGACACCTAAGTGTTGGAGATCCATAGGCAGACTCAAGGAAAGATCTAAAAATTTGTAGCAGATTTTGACCCTCAGTGTTTTAATATTAAAAACATATTCTATGCTGTCTAGGGTATACTTTCTTTTCATATGTAATATTACTTCCAGGTTATAATTAATAAAATAGATGAAGCAACCATTCTTATGTCATAGAACTAAAAAAAATTTCTTCTCATCTAAAAGTATTTCTCATGATGAGAGTTCCCTCAAAATCCATAACAAAAAATAGGAATACTAAGCTTTTTAAATGATGCATAAATAAATGGATATACAAATGTTCTGCTCTCTGGTAGAGGTTTCATTCAGCAACCACAACTCAGCCCAACATGAAGGACCTACCTGTCCTGAAAATATTTCTGTGTACACTAATGTCACTGTCAATGTCTTCTGTTATTTATGGGGGATTATAGATTGAAAATCAATTAAGATTGTAAGATTTACATGAAAAAAGAGAAACCAAACAAAAAAACCTCAACCCGAAACTATAAACACTTGTTAGAGAGCAGAATACTTAATCTGAATTTATTGCAGCCTTTTGAAATAGTACCAAATAAACATCCTTGTGTTCTGAATAGAGCTCTCTCTGATTCTCCCTTTACTGTTTTCCTTGTGGCTGCAT
This sequence comes from Pyrocephalus nanus, assembly GCA_038380795.1. Classification (NCBI taxonomy): domain Eukaryota; kingdom Metazoa; phylum Chordata; class Aves; order Passeriformes; family Tyrannidae; genus Pyrocephalus; species Pyrocephalus nanus. The sequence continues at coordinate 63,339,240 of CM076261.1, forward strand.
ATACAGTTGAAAGGAGGACAATAAATTAAGTCACTGAAACTGTGGTGTACTAATCTAACATGATGCAAAAAGGAAAGCAAGGTGATAAAGTGAGGCAAAGCATGACTATGTAATGTAAATTACATTTCTATTAAGTAGAGTATGAAAGTGCTACTTTAATCCCTAAAATGCCTAGGAAACAAATTAGCATAACAAGGACAGTCACAGCATTCGTGGTTTCCTTATTCATATATTGATGGTGCAGTGTACAGTGTCAGAAAAAACTTAAGGTACTGACAAAATGATACATTTTTAGGTACATTTCACTTTCACTTAAGCACTGAAAGCTTGTAGCAAGATGGACACTGAGAGATATTATGCCATTAACTAGTTTCAGGAACCATTTTTATTCATTATTAGTTATTATCTTAGAGAGAAAGATAAGGGAGAAAATAGGTAGAATAGAAGGAATAAACCTCAGAAGGGGCCAAATGGTTCTGACTTAGACTAATGTAAGCACATTCTGTAATGAAGGCATTGTGGGCAATCTTTTTTCTAAGCTCATAAGCACATGATGGTAGTCACACCAGTAACAATTTACACTTGTCAAGAGCCCAGAAGGGACTGTCATCTAGTCCACCTGACCTGACAGTGACAGCTCCAAACAGGTGCACAAAATGTATATTTGTAAGTACATAAAAACAGAACAGCACTGGCTAGGTATCCTGATATCTCCAAAGCTGTGGTGTTTTCCTCAGATTCCTCTCTTCTCTATTGCCTGTATTCAATTTTCAGTGGTCCTTGCAGAAAACAGACATTGTGTAAAAGTGAATTAGTCAAATGATGGACAACTCTGGAGAGAGGAATGTGGTAATGCACTTACAGGCACACTGCAGAAAGCAGAACAAAAGAACAAGGTTGAATGAATTAGATCCAGGGCTTGGGTCCCATTTGGTTCTGTCAAAATAGAAGCTCTTGGAGTTCTGCTGAGAAAAATTGCAGCATCTAACCAGAGCTGGGTAAATATATTCCTATAGTAGTTTGCAGCCTTTTTTGTTTTGGTTTTTTTTTCTTTCATTTCAGTAGAGGCCTCTACTTCAAACTGTGCTTTTACCATATCTGTTTCAATTAGGAAGAGGCTTCAGAAGTGATTCATTTTTACGAAGGAGAAAAAATATGGTTTCTAGGCTAAATAATTGCTGTGCTGTACTTTCTCCAGATGCTTTTTGTTTGGAAAGCACCATTTCATGGCAGAAATATTTATTGAGGCAGTGAGGTTGATAACAGCCACGGGTTTGTTTTCCTAAAATTTTCTGTCATGAAATGATAGGAATAGAATATGTCTCTTCTAATTAGGAACAGTGTGTTTGAAATGTCTTTGCTAACCCAAAAAAGAGTTTAATAAAAGTAAAATAAACATTCCTATCCCATAATTTCATATATTTTTCTTTGGTATACAGGTGTGTTTTTATAGTTTGACTGTGCTTTTGTACATAACTCTTTAAATACAGTGGGTCTAGTAAAATTAAGAACAGACATACTTACCACTTCAGAATGCTTTTTGTTAGAATTTTTAAGGATGATTTGTTTCATTAATCTAAATTCCTACTATGATGATGTAAATTATTGCTATTGGTTTGAATGTATCAGTTGCGTTTTGCTTGCTTCTTGTAATCCTCTCCAACTTACTGTCTTCCAGTAAGTGGTTAAAAATATGACTACTGGTTTCAGAAATGCATTTTATTAAATGCCATTTTCAGAACTGAAAGATACATTATGTAAAGCCCAGAAGGGTTATTTTTAAAATGCAAAATGCAGATGTAGTTTTTAGTTTTGCATTAATTCATAATGTAAATAAGAGTGATGTTATTAATCTACAAACGTCTTTTGGTTGGGATGTTGTTTATACAAGTGACCTCATGTGTTGCTTAGCAGAACTGATACAGTACAGGTTTAAAGAGTTGTGCACTTATTTTATAAAAGTGATTTTTCTACAGTTACAATTGAAGAGAAAGAAATGAATGAGTGCCGATGTCCACCAATGGAAGAGATTTGAGGCATCAGGATACACAAATACCTCCTGGAATTTTGTTAATGGGAAACTTTCTGTTAGTCTGTCATTGTTTCTGGGTATTTTGTAGCCCTCTGAAATGATAACATACTGTACTATTCTTGTATTTTTTTAATTAATTTTTTTCATCTTTTTTTTTTTCTGTTTACACCTATGATTAAGAACAATCAGTGCATTTTTTTTTTTTTTCTCTGCAGGACACAACAGGTTTTAACACCCCCCTACTCAGACCTCGTGTGATTGGAGAATGGGTTGGCCGTGAAGAGAATGATGCAGACCCTCTGGCTGCTGAGATGCTGCAGCCACCAATACCAAGAAATAAAAATGAGCAGTGGGACAGCGAGGATAGCAGCAGTCCTGGAGGCAGGTGAGATTTTGGTCCAGCCTAGAAAAATTATAATTTGTGAAACAGAGCTGTCTTTTTAACAAAAACTGCATTTCCGAGAGCAGGGCGCTGGGCTTTTTAATTCCCATGTCATAGTGTGGCAGCATGCAGAATAAATGGAAGTCATTACTATGTGACTGGTTTCTTCTTTTGCTTTTGTATGTGATTAACTTCATACTCATTTGCAATCACATGGATTAATTCCCATGTATAAAGCTAAGTTTATATTGACATGACTGGGGTCCAACGTGTAATAATTTTGCAAGGTATGGCTTTATTCAGATACTTCAAACCCTTCCACCTTTCCACAGCTGGTAGTTGGTATTTGTTAGTCTTCTTGACACTTTAGTGATAAACCTGATTTTCTCTTTTAAAGAAAAGATGGACAATGGAAACAGTATCTATGTTATTTTTATCAGGACTTCCTGAATTTATCTTCATATACCTAGCATTTTGGTGTCAATAACAGGTATTTCTCAAAGAGAAAATTGTGTGCTCTGCAGTAAATAACTTCTGAAGATTTATTGTGCTTGTCTGAGAATGAAGGAGTATGTTTGTTTGTTAATGTTCTTCAGCTACATGAAAGAGATTATCATTTTTACAAGGAATCCATTTTCCATGATTTAAAGATACCTGTGTATCACAGAAGCTAAATATTCAGAGCTTTCCTTTAAAAGGAATTAATGCCTATCTTTTTAAGTGTAAATCTTGTGCACTGCCTCTGTTAATTGGCTTAAACACCTGCGTTTCTCCCTCAGCCCTGTAGCATTTCTCCTAGGCTGTAACTAGTATGCTGACTGCAGCAGTCACTTTTTTCTTCCTCTTTAAAGAAGGCAGAAACTCTCTGCTTTCATTTTGAAAATGTCTAAGGTATTCCTTCACTGAGTCCTCCACGTGCCTTCTCCATTGGAGTTTACCTCACTGTCAGAAGGAGATCAGTCTGTCAGTAGGTGTACCCTTACAGGCTGCATTCATTAACTTTCCTCACATGTTTGTAATGTCTGTTATCCGTGAGTACTTCATTTAATTAGATTATTGTGGGGGAAGCTGCAAGTACTAGTATTTCAAAGTAGCAGCATGTAGTAATGATCCCTCTGCCAGACGTTGGATGGGAACCAACACGATTCAGACGTTGGGTCTCTCCAATGCAGTTCCTGGGAAAGTAATGGAGTCAGCAATGGGCACTGCAGCTTGATTGTGCAGGCCTGTGTATCTTTTTCCTTACTCAGCAGCCAATAAAGACACTGAATAAAGATCTGTTCCCCACTGCAGAGAGAACTGAGGATATTGTCTCCCTTCTGTCAATAGAAAGGAACAGAAATAAGCATCTCTGCCTAATCTCCAGAAGGGAGCAAAGAGGTTAGTTCTGAGTAACAAAGATGATTCAAAGCAACACATTTTTCTCTTTGTAAAGGGTGGTACAAGATGTGAGAAACCTCACAGCTAATGCTATAATTAAAAAATATGATTAATGGCTTTGAGAATAGCATTTGAGAAGTCTTGTTGAGTATCATGGCAAAATCATATTGCCTGGCATATGAACAAGGAGAATATGGGGTACTTGAAGCCAGGAAAAGCTCATGTGGTACTGATATCTCTGGTTTTTAGGTGCAGTAAGTGCTAAAGACCTATTGAAAAATATATATCGTGGGAGTACTGATTTTCAGTGGAAATGAATAACTACTGGATTACATACAGCTTATGGATTTACATTTGGATGACTGATTTTATGTCTGGGATAATTCTTGGTTCGTTAGCATTTTGTCAGCTTTTATAAGTAAGGCATTTAAAAAAAACTTGTTTGCAGTTTTGCAAAGGAATAATAAAGTTGCAGAACTTCAAATAGTGGTGATACTAAAATTGATGCCAACTATATAAGGAAGTTCAAAAGACCTGTGTTGATCAAGGTTAATCTGAATATTTAATAATAGTTAAATAATAATTGGCTGTTGCTTCAAGGTCTCATGCAGTGTTCCTGTGAATTAAAGTGCCATTAGCAGAATTTGGAATTAACTGAACACCAAATGCATGAGACAAGTATTAGGTAACAATAACTTCATATTAATGTAACATCCAGAAATAGTGGGAAGACTCTAAGTTTTACAAGATTAAGTGAAACTCTCAAACGAGTGAAGTAGTCAGTTGTGAAGAATTTTTGGCCACCTCATCTGTATTTCATTCATCACTTAGTAGTTAATGTAGCCTAAAATAATCCATTTATACTTTTACCTGGCAAATGAAAGCAGGAGCAATTGTAAATTCACATTAAATGTTTCCAACTATGTCTTGTTAAATTTTATTTAGCAATACTTTAAATAAAAAGTGATAGTTTAAGGATAAATGTTTGTCAATATTTATGTGATAAGCTGGCAAAAAAGCTTTTTGGGAAGCCCTGGGTCCTTACGCATTCATAGCATTCTGTAAGGGATGGAATGGACTGCAGGAAGCAGCATATTCCTATGGATCTGTTGATAGCATGTTGATAACATGCTCGTTTACAGTATTCGTCTTTTCAGCATAAAGCAGATCATAGTGAATATACGTTATATGTAATATTTGGGAATCTGTAAGTTGTCTGATTTTCTGCCTCATTTTTTGCTCTATTGAGTAGTGCACAGTGGAAAAGAACCACTATTTCCTCCTTAAAGACATACATTCCTGTCATGATGAGCAGCAGAAGCAGACGTGTATTTGAAAGCCAGGTTTGGTTACTCAAGAAAAGAAATTAAAAAAAGGAGCAACTGGAAGGACAGATATCACTACTGCTTTGCCTGGAAAACACAGTGTGGCCAGTCTGAGTTGCCGTATTAGTAATGTCTTGTCAAGCGGATGAAGGGAGGGTCACCTTTTTGTCCTTATGTTCTGGATTGCTACAGAGAAAAGATTGTGTGTGTTGATGGTTTTGAACTGCTCTCTGTTGCTCCTGTAAGGAAGCAAGGCAAGGTATTAGTAAGTGATAAGAGACCATGGAAAAGTGCTAATGGCAATCCTGCTGGTACTGAGCTCATGTTTCAGAAATTTGAGCACCGTGAAAATAGGATTAAACTAATTTTCAAGTCACAGTTGGTAGTTTTCTACATGAAAAATTTTTTGGAGGAATTCTGAGAAGATGCAAGGCTCTCGGAAATCTTCCTCAAGGGATAATGTATGTACACAGTGGGGAATTTGAGTGGTTTTCAATATTCTCTTTTCTCTTAGAGCCTGAAATGAATTAGTGCTTCCAGAGGCCCCATTCATAACCTGATGTTCTAAACTCAAAGACCATTCTTCATCTCCAAGGTCCACTCTGCTCTTTAGTGTTTATCTTTGCTGGGGAAATGAACTATTGTTGATTATACTAAATTTCATATATTGGCAAAAGATGGGCCTTCCTGCAACAGACTGTAGGGACAATCTGAGGTGTTGTCAATACTCCTATGTGGGCACCAAACTTCTTTTTGTTGTTTTTATATTGTAAGGAATCAGAAATGACAAATGGTAGCAAGTTCTACCTTAGACCGTTCTGCTAACTTCTGTGCGGTTCCATTTCTCTGTTATTTAGGTTAGGGATACAACTCAGTAAACATGAGAATTGTTATAAATATATAGCCCTTAATTCTGTGGGGTCATAGTAACATAACCACTCAAGAGAGAAGTTCTTTATTGTCCACTTTGTTGCTATGTGATCAGTGTCTTAACAATACTGATTAGTAATTGATGTCCTGTTGCTCTATATATGTAGCTTATGATTAATGCCCATAAAGTCAATGGGAAATCTCCCAGATTCAATCAAGACTCTAAATAGGAACTGAAAACCCAAACTGACTTAAAACATCCAATGATTGGGGAATGAGTGATAACCAGTTGGTTTACGTGTAATCTGATGATGTTAACCTTCAGAGCTGGAAGACATCATGGACTATAGTAATTTGACAAATGTGTGACATATTTTGAAGAAGCACCAGTAAGAGAAAGTTGTGCTTTCCTCTCTCACAGCTTAAAAATGGAGCCAAAGACCAAAGGACTAAAACATCAACAGCAGCAACATAAGAAACTGCTGGCTGCCATGCTTTCTCAGGACTCCTTTGATTCTGCTCAAAGCACAGCTCCATCTGTAACTGAAGAAGATATTGACAATGAAGATGATGCAATGGAACTACTGGGTAACTGCAAAAAATTATGTGTGTTTTCTGATTTTTTTATTGTAAGTGCAATGCACATAAAACATAGATTAGTTTTTCTGTAGTCTTTCTATGGAAACTACTCTCTATATTTGAAGCTAAAGTATCTAGCAGCTGTGTGAAGGTTCATAACGTTTAACTTTAAACTTTCAGGAGAAATGTAACGAAGACCATAAATGTATGTGAATAAACTGCCAACTGAATCAAAATCCCATGAAATATCAAAAGCTTCACATGCTTTAAGCAATCAGTTTAGTTTCCTACAATTGCAGGTTCTACATGTATTTATGTAGAAAGAACAGAATCGGCTTCACTGTCTTTCATCTGGGCCTTCTTTTCCTTAGTTGTACCACACACTTTTAACCCCAGTGGATTTTATTTGAGACTTATGAGCTACAAATAGCTTATGCAGTGTGAATTTGTAATGTCTTCAGAGGATCTGATTGTAAATTTCCACTAGACTGTATTGTATCCTAAATTGTACTGTAGAAGGCTTGATGCTTAATGCTTCCTCCCTTTCCTGGAAGTACTAGTTCTGAAAGGAGGAACAGTGTTGAAGAAGTGAATTAATAGTCTCTTTTCTGCCATTTTTCAAACCTTCAGTGTAAGATGCTCAAAAAGTAGTCATGAATTTAAGTATTTTTTCCCAGTTTCTGCTATATGGGATCACAGCATGGGTTATCTGTAAATTCTGAATAGGTCAGCATTCTTATGTTTACGAATTCTGGAAAAAAATTTTTTTTTCAGGTTGGATCTTAATCTAAAAATCAAGAAAACACATGGTACTCTTTTTTTTTTCTGTTGCTTCCTTACTATAGTTTTCATAGAACCACAGGTTAGTTGAGGTTGGAGGGGACTGCTTGAGATATCTAGCTCAACCCATTGCTCAAAAAAATCAGTTATAGCAGGTTGTTGAGAATGGATTTTGACTATATCTAGAGATGGAGACTCTACAACATCTCTGGGCAGCCTGTTCCAATGCTTGACTGTGCTCATCGTGAAAAAGTTTTTATTATGCTTAATTAATTGGGAATTAATACATAATTCCCTTTTTTAGTAGTTTTAAGTTTGATACATGCATTTGTTTTACAAGAAAGAAGAAATAATGGGCTGGATCATGCAGGTGTCGCAGTGGGTCAATTTTTTGTGTTTTTGTGTTTGAAAGGTCGCAGCGTTTGTGCCTGTGGGCTTGCAGTCTTCATAAAACCGGTTGGTATTTCCAGAATCAATCCATGGATTTCAGTGAAGGCCATAATTAGTCTGTAGCTGCGTTACCTCCTTATTTCCTTCTTCAATTTACAGATCTTTCTGACTTTATCAATGTAACATAAAAAGAAAGCTGAAAGGGTGTCTTGTGCTGGTGAAAACCACAGGACTCCTCTAGGATTCTGTGGCATCTGGAAGGTACAGTAGGTGAGTGTGTGTGTGTTCTGTTATTTGCCTCATTATTTACCACATACAGGATAGAATCTTTTGTTAACTTTTGTGGAGATAGTGAGAAAAATGTATCCAATAGATAACATTATATAGGTATCGGTCTTTCCTTCCAGACACTTGAATTCGTGAAGGCATCTGGAACCAGAAAGGCAGTATAAAGGAATATGAGGAAGAGCTGTGCTTTTAGTGATTATAGTATGGCCATGTTATAGTAAATACCACTGATAGAAAGTTCAATATATACATCTTGGTGTTGAAAATGCTGTGCTTCTGAAAAACTGGCTTTTTTAATTCTCATTTCACCACTTGTTGACAGTATATGTGTTAGGTTTGATAAAATGAATAGGCTGCATCCTGCAGAACTGTTTAGAATTTGAGGATATGACAGTGTTACATGGGAAAGGTTTTTGGTTTTTTTTGTTTTGAAGATAGCATAAAGAACTTCAGTTTCTATCACCAGACAGGTATTTTTCATTGCTGTATTTTCCAGGTCAGTAACTGTTTGATACTGAAATTGAATTTTTTTTATAATGTACCACATTAATCTACTAACTGCTTGATGCTTTTTACATTGTTTATACGCAGTATAACTAATTTCAAATCATGGTGTTTTGCCATCACTGAATTGTTGCATATAGCTCTTTGATTTGTTCCCTTTGGAGTTCAGTATTTGTTTATTCAGCCTTTTCTTAACAATTTACAAAATGTCATGCTCCTAAGTCAGGATTCTGGGAAAAAAATCTATTTATAGCAGTTTATTTAAAGCATACACTGCTTATAATGCAGGTTTTTGCAGAATACTAACTTCCATCTTAATCTGTGTTCAAGATAACCTTTTTCAGATTTTGGTTGATTTATATAGATATTAAAACAATGAGGCTATCTGTTGGTATATTTTCTTTTAAAAAAACCATCTCCTAGGACTGCCATCAGAATCATTAATGAAGGTTTTAGCTAGAATGAAACATTCCAAATAGAAGAAACTATCACACTGTTAACCATTTCAAAAGAAATACATGTGCAAAGATGAAAAAGAATGTTATAGGGCTACATTCTGATTTCAGTTATCAGTCTTTATGTGTAAGATAAGATGTATAGGAGGGCCGTTCATATACTGGTAACTTTCTATGTATGTTCAGTCAAGCAGGTGGCTGAAACAGATTACTGACAGTAACATCACAGTGGAAAGGATCTGCCTGACTTTAAAAAGCTGAGAATTGTAACTATAAAATCACATGTGTTTGTAAATTTAAAAGAGTAATGCAGTTGAGGTCTGTGACTGAAAATTATATCAAGGGACTCATTTTGTGCACATCATGATGCCAAGTAATGTGTTTTGTAAATCTAATCAGGAGCTGAAGCAATTCCTTATGGAACTCTGTGGCCCTTTTGAAATTGTATGACATTTGGGCTTAAGCTGTCTTTCACATTTGATGAAGGTCCACTGAGACTTTGAAATCACGTTATTCCCTCAGTATGTCGCTCATGTCCACTGAGTTGTTATTTTCCCTGAAATTGCTGTGAATATTGATTGTACCAAAGCATGACTCAATTTTTTTTTAAATCAGTTGTTTATTTAAGTGTAAGTATATAATTTAAGTGTACTGCTATGCATAAACATACACATGGTAAAAATATAAGGTTTTTTGTAGTGCACTTGCACTTAGATATACATTCTTGAGGTTTTTACAAGTAAGGAAGATGAAAAAGACATTCTGTATTGTTTAACACAATATTTATACAGAGAACAAATCCTGTGAGGAGGATCTGATGGAACTGGGGTTGTTTAGCCTGGAGAAAAGGAGGCTCAGAGGAAACTTAATTGTTCTCTACAACTCCCAGAAAGGAAGATGTAGACAGGTGAAGGTTGATCTCTTCTTGGCAGCCCATGATCTTAATGGTCTTTTCCAAACTAAATGATTCTATGATTCCATGATACTCACTCATAATGTTCAAGAAACCATTTCTTGTTGTCCAATTGTTATATGTGCTCACAACACCAAAAATTTTATCATATGTTAAGAGATGCTATGCAACAGTTAACTCTGTAGTACTGCTCCAAACTGTACTCAGGAAGTTCACTCACACAGGTGTGGTTGAAGTAAAAGATGGTGATAACTGAAGCCCATTTCCTGCAGTTGATGCATATGCCTGTCTGTATGATTCTGAAAAACCTCTATGAATTTGATGCAAATAATCTTATATATGAGCTAACTTCAAGTGCGTGGAGCACCAGGATTTGTAAAACCATCTATTCTTTTCTTCAGAGATGGCTTCACAGAAACAGTGCTTTTTTTTTCCATAATGTGGGAATATGAAGTGAAAATTCAGTGATTGTTTGCCTTATGTTTATTATGTGTAATTCTTGCTATTAAGTAACAAACTAGAATCTTTAAAGATAGAAATGCACTGTAAGTAGTCATAAAATTTTCAGTTATTGCTTGGGAGGTACCTAATGTCTTCTGTTTGCTTTATTAACTCTTCTTTTACTCTTTAGAATTTCTTTTTTTTCACTGTTAATTATTTAATCATTGTAACATGGTAACATTGTAATTTGTTTACAATGGCTGGTGATATATTTACATTTTATAAAAAGAGGAGATAAACAGAATCTAGTGGAGATTGCATTTTCCTGTAGGATGAGACTGTAGCTCAGTAGTCTCCCCCTTAAATAATCTATACTGCTTTTCTAATCAGTTTCTGGGCACTTTAGTGAAAGGGCATGCGATCTGCAGTGCTTTCAGTAAATTTCCTCTGGTTTTACAGACATTCCTGATTTCTTTGGTTCCTAAAGGCCTTTGGCAACATATAGGAAACTGACTTTAGACATGATATATTATACTAATACTAGCAACATCCTCTTTATTGTCTTTCCCAGCTGAACAAAACCTTCTCCATTATGGGACTAAAATACATAATTTTCTAGAAAAGAGGCCAAAAGGCCCTGGGAAAGATGATATGTGAGTTTGTACTACCATCTTCAGAACAGTTTTCTGGCTCGTAGCCTGTTTTGTTGGGGTTTAAGTAGAATGATTGTGTGGGAGAAAGCTGTGTGATTTTCTCATCAGGCTCCCTTTTGCTGAATCTTCTTTCTTTGGAAGCTATTGGGAAATCTGCAAAACTACCAGTGGGCATCTGCTGTGTAGTGCATGCACGGAAGCTGACACCACTGGGAGACAGGAGGCCTGCTCTGCATGCAGAGGCTGCCTGTACTACATATTGCAAAGTTTTCAGTGGCAGATGTAATGCACTGGTGCAAGTGTGTGCAGCAGATCTCCATTAGAAGAGCACTCAGAGTCCATCAGGTGTGGATTTAAATACCTTTTTGAGGGAAAAGTTTATCAAATACCATATTCGGTATTTTTTTCTTTCTACCAGTATATAAACTCCCTGAGCAAAAGAGATGTGCAGGTCTGTTTAATGTCATTCATGGAGTTCATTGATTTCAGTTCATCTTGTGGTTCTTTGCTAAGAGACAGCAACATCTGTGAGAATATTTTAATTGATTTGTGTATAAGCAAAGCTCTAGCTTATTATTCAAAGAGCAGGAATTTGGTGTTTCAAGTCCTAATGGAATCCTGCTCTTGAATTTTACTGTCCTTAGTACTACAGGTGTTTGATGTTTGCATAGAATTTTTAGACTGATGATAAATTCCAGCAAGCTAAATAAGTTCTGTTGTTTGTCTAAGAGTGTGTTTGTAAGGTTAGAATAAATTATTAATTCAATTAGTCACGTATTGCAATACTTATTGTAATTTCTGTTTAGATAAGCATAAAATAGTTTGAAAGTGAAGTTGATTGTGCTTCATATTTCTAAAGTGAAAATGGAGAGAGAAAACCAATTATAGTTAGAGATACTAGCTTCTCTTGAGTCAAAATAAGTTACATGAGCTAATAAGCTACAAAATATAGATTAATTTTCAAGAAATAGATGTCTACAGAATATAATCATGTGCAGGACCCTAAAATGTCATTTGTTTACAGTTTGCACAAGGAACCAAAATTTATGTTGAACATGTACTTAAAGAACAGAGCAGAAAAAGTGTAAGTCTACTACTAAACCATGACCTCAAGCACCACATCTATACGTCTTTTATATACCTCTGGGGATGGTCACTAAACCACTTCCCTGAGTAGCCTGTTCCAATGCTTGACAACCCTTTCCATGAAGAAATTTTTCCTAACATCTAATCTAAACCTCCCCTGGCATGACTTGAGGCCTTATTCTATTGCTTGTTACCTGGGAGAAGAGACCAACCTCCACCTGGTCACAGCTTCCTTTCTGGGAGTTGTAGAGGGTGATAAACAACCCCAGTTCCATCAGCTGCTCCTCACAGAACTTGTGCTCTGGACCCTTCCCCAGTTGCCCTTCCCTGGACACTGTGGAGCCGAGATGCTCCAGCACCTCAGTGTCTTTCTTGTAGTGAGGGGCCCAAAGGTGAAACAGGATTCGAGGAGCAGCCTCACCAGTGCTAAGTACAGGGGGACAATCACTGCCCTTGTCTTGCTGGCCATACTATTTCTGATACGAGCTAAGATACCATTGGCCTTCTTGGCCACCTGGGCACACTGCTGGCTCATATTTAGCTGGCTGTTGACCAGCACCCCCAGGTCCTTTTCCTCTGAGCAACTTTCCAGCCACTCTGCCCCAAGTCTGTACGGGGCATGCATTGGGTTGTGACCCCATGGTGGGACCCAGCACTTGGCCTTGTTGAACCTCATACTATAGACCTTCACCCATCAGTTGAGCCCTCTGTAGGGCCTTCCTTTAGCAGGTCAACACTCCAGTCCGATTTGGTGTCATTTGCAAACTGACTTAGAGTGCCCTCAATCCCCTCATCAAGGTCGTCAATAAAGACATTAAACAGAGCTGTCCCTGATACTGAGCCCTTTTAACCAGCCACCAGATGGATGTAACTCCATTCACCACCACTCTCCGGGCTTGGCCATCCAGCCAGTTTTTAAACTAGTTTACCCATCTAAACCTTGAGCAGCCAGTTTCACCAGGAGAAGGCTGTGGGAAGTGGTGTCAAAGGCTTTACTTAAGTCCAGGCAGACAGTATCCACTGCCTTTCCCTCATTCAATCATAGAAGCAGATCAGGTTGGTCAAGCAAGACCTGCCTTTCATAAACCCCTGCTGACTGGGCATGATGCCCTGGTTGTCCTCTATGTGCTGTGTGATGGCACTCAAGATGATCTGCTCCATGACCTTCACTGGCACTGAAGACAGGCTGGCAGACCTGTAGTTCACCAGATCCTTCTTCTGGCTGTTCTTGTAGATGGGTGTTACACTTGCTAACCTTTCACATTTGCATAACAATAAAATAGCAGTATTTTCTTGCCCTGATCTTGTACTCATCTCTAAGAATGGGAAATCCCTAGGGTGCTGGATAAATGAATATCCAAATTACTTTTTACTTCTTCAAGACACTCAGGTTAGTATAGATATACTGCTGGGAAGTGATCCAGTGGCAATAAATGGATGTAGTTACTTTTGTGCCTGGCTCTGTTTTAGTGAGCGTGCTGACTCTCCGGTATTAGTAATCTGCAACAACCTCTGCATATACTTATTCTTTAGCTTACAGTGAAGCTCACAATATGAATGTTGGATTTCAGAAGGTGGCTGGGGAGATCTGGTGCACTGGATTGACTAGTCTGTGTGCTAAACTGCTGCCAGTTCCAGAGCAATCACTTTCTCTTTTTGGAGCATGCAGGGAAAGGAAGCAACAAAAAAGTCAGGTAGAGCTGTCAAAGTCATACTTTAGTAAGAACTGACAGGATTTCTTCACTTGGAGATGTGGAAGAGAGCAGTAGAACTGCGTGAGGTGTGGTAAAGCTTCCTTACTATTTAGCTGTACACAGGTGAAATCACTGTCTTGGTACTGGGCGAATGGGATTAATCTAGAGCTATTTGGATAATTCAGGGAGGTGACAGCAGAATGAGAGGTACCGGATTACCGGTATGATTACCGGATTTTGGGTATTGCAGTCACTTACAGCTAGTGTTTGACCTGCTTCAGTGAATTCCTTGGCTTTGGGGCTCTTTCCAGCAATGAGGAGAGATTGTTCATCAGAGTAGGCTGTTGATAGGTAGAGGGCTTAGTCAAAGAGAGATTTGTGAGTTTTGTTCGTATTGGGAGGCAAGGATGTGAAGGCAAAAAATTAAGTCCAAACACATCAGAGTTTAAAGTTATTTTTCTTGTTAATGTGTAGCTGATTAGCATCAGGTTTTTTGAACTGCCAGAGTATCCATTCCTCTGAATAAATTGTCCTTTATTTTATATACAGACAAGTTTTTCACAAGAAGATAATTACTGCCAGTAAGAGCACTTAAAGAAGTATAAACTTAGCAGGGTTTTGATGGGTGGCCATAGAGATTTATTTATGTATATAAGATCACATATTTAAATTATAATATATATATATATAATATATTTGTTTCAAAAGTATTTCTTTTTTACTGAGTTTTACACTCTGAATTATAGTGTTGTTTATAATATTGGGCAGAATTTGTTGTATATAACAATGCAAAGTAAGAACTGAAGCAAAATGAACCAAGCCAAGACTATGAATGAAATACTTTAAAATGTAATTTTCTGTCCTTCTTTCTAAACTAGAATTTGAGAGGAAAGTGTTGGAAATCCATGTGGAAAAGCTGATTCCATTGCCATGCATTCCAGAATACCACAGCAGCTTTTTCAGAAATTCATGTTATGTTTTTCTGAGACCTTCACTACTTAGTGAAGCCTTTCCAATTGTTGAAAATCTAATTTAATGCTACTTACAGAAAATATGGGCTTTATTTACATTTCATAATGAATATAGATGTTTTAGGTTCTGTTACAGTTACTGTAAAGTATGAAATTTCTGAAACAAAATATTTGTTTAACCTGATGCACCCAAAAAATAAGGGAGTTCTCATAATGTTATGAATATCTTGTCTTCTTATGTAAGTACTATAATTCAAAACTTGTTATGGAGATTGTTTCCCAGTAGATTTTACTGTATTTGCTTCCTTTTTCTGTTTTATTTGATTTTGATTGTTGAGTTTGGCACTCCAAATGTGTTTAGGGCATAGGCTATTTGGGGTTTATTCCTAACTAGTATATTAAAGTAGATTTTAATTGCTGCTTTTTTTTTTAATGATTTTCATTTATATTAGTGACTCCTATTAAGAGTTAGATTTGAAACTATTTAGCCTGTTTCCCCCCCAAGACTGATGATGCATGCCATGTAAAGTGATCATCAGAACACATTCTTAATCAATATATATAATTATTGTTATATTCCTAATACTAGAAGCTTAATTTCACAGATTTAGTGAAATTGTGTTGCCACTTTTCAAGACATGAGTTTACATCCTTCTCATGTGGAGTGCAATGACTCTTTCAGCAGGGTTTTGGGAGAAACAAATGATTTATGTATTAAACTGAGAACTAAAGCTACTCCTTCCTCTGCCATTGAAGAAAAGTAGAAATAGGGAGAAGATATATTAGTGCTATATGTCTTTGTAGATAGATATCACTTACATGAGAACTTCAGCTACCACATATGAATAGATTCTGAAAGTAAACAAAGAGTATTTTGATAAATCATATCCTCGAGTTGCTACAAAAATTGAGAATCACAGAACTTTTGTCCTGGTCTCCAAGAGAGTCAGTGTTTAGGTGACAAGCCATGAAAAGGCTCAGTTTACTTGAACCTCTTACTTAAAAGTCTTATGAAAACTAAATGCTTGGTTCAAATACATAGCTATACTCAAAATAGTGCAAGGCCTAAGCAGATCAGAAGACTCAGTGGCAGTAGAAAAAGACACTTTTTCACACTTTTTTAAACTGTTTTCTGCATCTTTCTGTGTCTCAGTAGGTCAGGTAGATTTGTTTCTATTTCAGGTGGAGTTTATAATGGAGCTGATTCCACATCTGATAGTGGTAGAATAGTGGTAGAATGAGACTGTGGGCTAGGATGCCATCATAGTAATGAGAAATCAAGTATCTAATACATTGCTCTCATCTCACTCTCCTTCACACAAACAACTTTCTTTTCATGTGGAATGTAGCATTTGATCACTAGGTACAATTTGAGGGCTTCCTATGGCATAGGTATACGTAGTTTGCCTTGAAACAGTAAGTATTTCTTCTATTGTTTGAAGTTAGGTAATGTGTTTTCCATATTTACTGTTTAGATGACACTTTTAACGTACCTCTTTGCTCCTAAATCATTCATGAATTCATTCTTGCATTAGTTGTTCCTTTTCTACCAATAGTGTGGGGAAAAATCACACAGTTAAATTAAAATTTATTCTGAGGACTGATTCCTTAAACAAATAGACCAAATATTTTTGCCTTTTCTCTGGGCAGGAAGGGGAATGCTTCTTGCTCATTCCAGCAGTCAGTACATTTTGATTCCAGGATTTCCCACTTCATCTACCCCAATACTTTTATTTAAAAGTAAGGTGGTGTAAAAATTGCGTGAATACTACTCCATTTTCCTTTTAGTGGGGTTTTCTGTTGTTATAGGACAATGCTTTCTGTTGTTCAAATCAACTTGACCTCTTCAGGGAAGTTGTTTGTCACATGGTGTGATAAAGCAGCAGCTCATGTTACATCTTCCAGGATGTATAGACAGCAAATCATATGACTTGGTAACATAACCACCATCAAAACCAGTACCGGAAATCAGTGCCCAATAAATATTAGTGAATTAGGGAAAAGAACCCCAAACCCAAACAATATCTATACAGCTAGTTACTAAAAGTCAACTTTTAATTTTGACTTCTAGATTAGCTTGGCTGAGACTTGATATCCAGTTTAGCAATTACTATAATTCACAAATGCTCTGTGGTTTATTGACGCAGAACTAATAGAAAGACTATTCAAAAGATTTAGGTAAACTCTGACAAGTTTCTGAAAGGCAGGAGCCAAGTAGGGATACTGAATGTTTGTTACTTTGGAAATCAGGTTGAAATCTCTATGTCACACTGGATCCTACCAACGTTATTTATTCCAGAAGACTGATAACTTAGTTAATTAGTTAACTACATTAACTTAGTAAATGTAGTTATTTATTTGGGTTTAGATTCACAGATTTGCAATGTGGATTTTTAAGTATGAGAGAGGGACTTAGAATTAGGTGTGTAATTTTATTGAGAGGAAGTAACTGGATTGTAAGATCTTTTCTCAGACTCTAAAATTTCCATTTCTTAGTATGAGCCCTAGCACAGTGAAATTGGAGTTGACAAGTACTGTAACAGAGTGGGGGAATACTATTACAGCTTCTGCATTTTTGTGCAGAACTGGGATATTTCAGAATAACTACTATCCCCAGTAGAAACAACAGTGAACTATTACATTCCATATCTCTCATAAGTGTAATATTGTCTACAAGGGCTAAAATAATGAAATTATGGGAAGTATGCATGATTCAGAAAAGTGATAGTACAGTTGAGAGAATGAATAGAAAAACAGAGCCTTGTGTTCCTTTTTCCTCTAGGCTATTAAAAAAAAAAAGAAGGGCAAAACCTCATATACAGAAATGTGACCCAAATGGGAAGTTAGGTTTCCTGAAGCTTCAGCTGCTGCAGCAGATCTGTTTACTTTGGTGTGGTGGGATATAACAGTTTTGAGATAAGAGAATAGTAAAGAAGTAAAGGTGTTGCCTTTCCCATGGGGAGATTAAATCTGTCCTTACAGCTTGTATTTTCTTATAGCCCTTTTTTTTAAAAAAAGAAAAACAAAAATTAAAGGCATGGACTAGTGTACAGGATATAAACTGTGATAGTAAAGAGATTGTATAAGTTATGCTGCAGCAAGTGCAGCAGCTAAGAGCAGATGACATCTCTTTTAAAACTGTCCAGGATTCTTCACATAATATGCTTAATTGGAAGGGACCCACAAGGATCATCAAGTCCAACCCCCAGCCCTACACAGGACCACCCCCAAGAGTCGCACCATGTGCCAGAAGAGTGCCTTCCAAATGCCTCTTGAATTCTGCCAAGCTTGGTGCTCTCACCACTTCCCTGGGGAGCCTGTTCCAGTGCCTAACCACTCTCTGGGTGAAAAGCCATTTTCTGATACGTAAGCTAAGCCTCTCCTGACACAACTTCAGGTCATTCCCTTGGGTCTTGTCAGAGGGATCAGTGCTTTGTGTGAAGTTTCACATGTTTACAAAAATACTCTGAGGATCAGAACCTGCTCTGCAAAAGCACAGGGAGGTCACACCAACTACTGTGCAAAGAAATGTTTCACCAGACAAAACATACAGGCTGAGTCAAATGAGATTAGATCTAGACTTCAGTAGGAAAGTGAAATACGTAATGACATGGATACCTTCTGTGTGATTAAAAGACATGCAGAAGGGTTTAAAATATTAGGTGGTTTAGATAACCTGGATAGGAATTACATCTGTCATGCAAACATGCATGAATGATTGCTCTATTTCCTTATTCCTCTCAGTTCTACATTACCTAACGTAAAAATGCAGTTTCAAATATGGTAACAGTAATAGAGACACGAGCTGCACTTTTAACTAAACAAGTAGCTAATTACAAGTTCAGTTATCCAGAAGGGAGGTTCATTTACTGATGAGAATTAGCCCTTTAGTAATGCAAAAATTCTGTCAAACCTCGTGGTTATCTCCCAAATGTGGTGGGAAAAAAAGAAGCTGCAGGCTGATTCAAAACCAAAATGAATGATTTGATTTTGCTTAGGAAGAAAACCAGGTGAAAGGAGAGGGGAAAAAGGTTGACGAATAGTGTTCAGTTAAAAACTCAGAAGTAAATATATTTTTATGCCACATTTTAGAAGTTGATACACTGAAGTAGTTAATATTAAAATTATAGAGATAAAAAGTTAATATAAAGTGACCTAGACAAGTAATTACAGTCCATTACAGTTGTTTACCTTTCCTGAGCCCTTACAGTGGACTGAAGTGCCTGAAATTATCTAAATAAGTGGCAGTGAATGGCTTCCAATTTTTGCTTTCTCTTCAGAACAAGTAATTAAAAAAAAAAAAAGTAGCAGGTTTTAAAGACTGATTAGTAGCTTAGCAGCTGTTACTGCCTATTAGGGCAGTAACAGGAACTTAAAATGAGAAAATGAGTGAAGTGCTGTTGAGTAAAAGTAGAACTAACAAGTTTGATACATTTAGCTCTGAAAACACATCTAACTAACAATTTTTGGGGGAATTACAGAATGACAAGATAGATGGAAAAGTCAGTCCTCTGATCACAAAGTTGAAGGCAGCACAGACTATGTGATAGAAACCTATATTTAACTAGAAGAAACAATCAGTTGCTTCAGGTTACATGAAAGTGTAGTATTAACACCCGGGCTCCAGATAGAACAATCTTAATGGAAAATCAAAATAAATAAAAAAAATCAGTGAGTGGAGAGAGTATAGATCTACATAGGCACAATTGGAAATTTTGGTACAATATGAGAGGATAAAATATGGGTGTATTCAGTGCAAAGAAGCATCACAAAATTACACATGCAGGCAGATAGAATCTCTACATAAAGTCAGCTGCAACCTCGTGTTTCCAAAATCCCTGAAGGAGACAATGGATAGTGCACTTACCCATGATAGAGGTGAAAAGGCAGTGTTATTTAAAATGGAATGAATATAATGTTTTTAAAAAAAGGTGTTTTGATGTGACCTATACAAAGCAGGTGAGAGATGATGACTTACAGCAGTATCTTACAGACTGATGCACAGTCACGCTGCTCACTGCTGCAGTCTGCAGAGAAAGTACAGCACTGACATCTTGGGAAGCAGGAGTGGAAGCTACGGATAGGTAAGAGTAGTGCTAGAAAAAGTGTCTGGATTCCTGAGAGGCAGAAACATCTAGTCAGAACTACTGCACAGACTGCTCAGGATACTTTGGAGCCTCTGCCTCAGTTTACGTTTTCTTCAAAATTAGATAAAGTTGTTGTAATATTGCTGGGGCTTCTATTTATTTATTTAGATTAAAAAGGAAATGGAAACAGGGGTTTGCAAACATTTAATTTTTTTCTTAAAATTTTAGGAGACTAATACTGTTTAAGAAATTAAATAATTCAAAGGCAAGAGAAACTTATGATATTTTCCTTTAAATCAGTGATGAACAAACTACTTGAACAGGGGACAACAATGGAATCTTCTTTTTCAGTATTGACCAAATCCAATGCTTTTTGCTTGTTTTGTACTGATTTCTTATAGAAAGAGATTCTCCTTAATTTTATACAATACAATGAATTTAGTGGAACCTTATTTAAAGGGTTTTGTTTGGATGCAAAGTTATCTCATATCTTGAGTATCACCTTAACACAATTGTTTGGACATACACAAAATTCAATGCTTAGGAAGTCACAGTTTTCTCTGAAAATGATTGGTATAGGCCTAATCTTCTGCAGTACTCTTCAGCACTAACTCAGTCTAATGCCAGTGCCACCTGTGACAGGCTGGAAGAGTTTTATTTGCAGCTCCAGAAGTGACCTTCTTGTAATATACAGGAAATAGTAAGTAAAATGACTTGGCATATGCATCACTGAAAACTCTGAGATGTGACCTCCACACTGAGATGAACACAATTCCAGAAGTGGATTCATAGGCTCCTGAGTTAGAGGTTACTGCTTTTGGCATACTGGTTCCAGGTGCTGCTCTACATTTGCAATCCATTCTGTATCATATTGGTGGTGCAACGATGTCTTTATCCTCCACCAAATTTTTATATGCTGAAGAATTTCTAATTGGTATGCTGTGATTGCTGTTTACCCTGAAATTTCAATGATAGCAGTGGGAATTATGTTCAGGTGAGACTTCTGTCTGATAACCTTACTTTTTGTAGGAATCTGCAATGTTAAAGCCATGCAAAACTGTGAATGGCACTGGGAACAAACTTAGACTTTGCTGTGCAAACAGCCTTACTAGAACAAAGAGACTGTTTGCATTAATACTCCTGGTACATTGTATGGATTATTGTGCCCATTTGCAATAGGATTGGACTGTACAGATTCAGGCTGTCATTCTTGTGTTCTCTATTTATTCTGCATTTACAACAGTTTTCAGTTTATTTTACAATAACCAGACAACATAATAAATGTGATTTACTAATGCTAATTAATTTATGAAGAGATTGTCTTCTAAGCAAGCAGATAAAATAAAGAGTTTAGTTGCAGGTTATTCTTCATAAACTTGTCTCATGTATTTTATAGTAAAAATGGATACAAATATAAATTTTTCGGGTAAACAAGAGGGTTCTTCTCCAGCTTACAGATCTAGTTCCCCAGCCTATTGGATGATTAGAAAATATGAATGTCTAGCAAGGGAATTATCACTATCGATGAACTGAATTTTTGGAACAGCTAGTGAAGCCTGTATTGTCGAAAGGAAGCTGGCTCCACGAGGGGGCGCTGGCGTTTTTCCTTAGGGGTTGATTAACCTAAATGTAGGTTAGATTTAATCTGTTTAAAAGGGAAACAAAGTGCTTCACATGGCAGGAGAGAGATACTGTATGGGCAAGAAAATGTGAAAAACCCCGGTATACTGCAAACCTGTGTTAGTTTTCTTTTCAAAGGTTTTAAAAATAAAATATGTGCTTTATTCTACTGAGTTGTACGCATATTCACACTGAATACTGCATGTGACTGCTAAGCAATTTTTAACTAATTGTTCTGTAGTACACCGTAGTAAGCTCTGAAAAAATCTTTTTTGTTAACTTTTTGCAAGGAACATGGATTTTAAAATTTTGATTATAGAAACGTGTGCATCATTTAAAAGAAACACAAAGAATAAATGAGAATCAGATTTAGTTTTTACTCCTTGAAATCAAAAAATAACATTTTTGTATGAGAAAGCAAACATCTTGTTCTTCTGTATGATCAAGAAATGATGATGTGCAACAAAAATTAGGCTTTACAGACCTCCATTTAGCATGCTTTACAGCGGCTATCTTTGAAACTGCACAAATTTTTCCATTTTAACAAAATGTGTTTCTTTTTGCCAAATTTTCCAAGTCTAAATCAGTGATTCTGCAAGCCTGTCACGTTTCATCTAATTGTTCAAATTGTGAATACCTGGTTTATGTCATCTTGATTGATGTAGAAGCAAGTGAAGTCAGAGAGCAACGCTTGTTAAAATGTGGCAGAATCATATCAACAGTTGTTGCTCATAAAGATTGCTGCTGCTCCCCCTTGTATATGTAATTTTTCCAGGTTTTTGTAAATCTGCTGACAAAGCAGTTATTTAAATATGGGGAGGGAATAAATGTGCAGAATGGAGAAGAAGGGCAGATATTCTGCTAAGGTTCCTGAGTGTAAATTTTTGCAAGAATGAACTCTATCATCATTGTGATGCATTTGAACTTAGTTTTATAGCATTTGTATTTGACTTAGCATGTAGTTAAAGCTTGACTTACCAATAGGGACATTTAAATAGTGCTGGAAAATGATTTACAGACCAAAATTGTGACATAGCATATGAGATAATGTACTTAATTAATATTAATGTACTTAATATGTACAAAACTACAGTTAATTGTATCAAGCAAAATTAACCAATTAGTGTGGAACAAAAAAGAAATCCAAAGTGGTCAACAAAATAATCCCTCCTACCGCAAAATTAATTTAATTATTTCCTGTTTTGCTGCAGTGATTATGGTATCCTCTTCCTGGGTATGAAATTGATATTATTTCTTTAAAATGTTTATCATAAGGTTTAAAAATAGCTTATGTGTATAGACCAGAAAAATAAACTCTTTGAAAGAAAATGTAAATGTATAGAAATTAAAGAATAGGCTCGGTATCTCCAACTTCAGCTGCTTAGGATTGTAACCAATTTGATTCTTTGAAATAAAAGTGATTTTGTTGTTAACAGAATTTCTATTTGGTGTGTTCAAGAGACACTGCATTGGAGTTATAGGAATAGTTTTGGGGTTTTTTTTAATTTTGGTTAAAAGTAGTGACATACATGCACTATTTGCAATTAACTTATGAAGTGTATGTTGATCACTGTAGAAACTAAGAAGTTAGTAGTACAGCTGCTGTCAAACCTCTTCTATGGAGTTTATTACGTAACATGTTTTTTTCTGAGAAGCTGAAGGTCAAATGAGTTTAAAGGGTTTCCTTCTTTTTGGCAAAGCAAATTTTTCATTGTGTTATGTATTGATTTCTCTTTTCAGACTTTAATTCATACTTTTAGTTTGTAGCACACCTGGTCCTTTGTTAGGATCATGTGGGAAAATTGAATTTTAAAAGGTTCTAATCCTGACACTATTTTTCTGGCAAGTTGTTTAAGGTGTGACTATTTTTTATTATTTGATTTGTTTCTACAAAAGCCTATCTCAAATAATTGATGAGTTGATTAAGTCTGTTGAAAGAAGGTAGTGTTCAGAGGACTTGTGGTTTAAATGAAAAAAAAAAAAAAACCCAATGCTTCTCTTTATCTTGTAAGGGAAAAAGTTGTTTGTTTTGCAAATTCTTTTCTGAAAGGAAATAGAGCATAGAGATATAATCGCATACTTTTTAAGGGGATCCTGCTATAAAATAGTAATAGAAGCCTTTGACCTATGAATATGAAAGGCTCAAAAGTCTATAAGGTAAAAGCCAGTGCTGATAGATTTATTTTTGTGTGTGTGTGAGTATTCATTTCCATGTAGAAGATTAGGAGAAAAATCAAGCCAATACTATTCAAAATATGCTTTTAAATAATATCTATTTCTAGAGTGCAGGCATTGCCCGTCTTCTCTTCAGTGAGATCATATCTGATAAACTATAATGATCATTACAAACACATGTAAGTTTACATCAATAATGCTACTGAAAACCACTGGTAGCTCTAGTTAAACCTTGTTCTAGACAATAAGGTATGTTACCTGAATCTGTGATGCAGTTCAGGTGTCATTCTTAGGAGATAAGAGTGCAGAATGGAGAACAGTGTGAATTATTTTGTTGGAACATGCCATATATTAACTGAAGTGAGTTGGAATGAACAGGAAAGGAATGCAAGAAAAAAGACATAATTGTAGCTTAACAGGCAAAAATAAAGTGCATTTATAGGGATTTAATTGGTGACAAAACTACATCCACAGAAGAGATTCAAGGAGCAGTACCTTTGTGAGCTCTACCTCTAGTAAGTGGGTTATCAAACATAGAACTAGAACTTTTTTTTAAGACATGTATAGATGTAAAATGGCAGGATATTTAATCAGAACTTCAGAAATACTAGACTTAGGGTTCTGTTGCATATGCCATTTGAACTCTTCGTATATATGCATTAGAAGATAATTTTTGAATATATAATTACGTTTTCTCTTTTTCTGTGGGTCTGTTTTCAACCAAGCCCTCAACCACTTCCCTCTCCATTTGTGTTGCATTCCATCTTTTTTGTGTGTGTGTGCTGACTAGTAAGCATGGTCTCAGTTCTGGTGCTTGGTGAAACAATGCTGGCAAGCATCCAGCAGAACAAAAAAATCACTGGTTGTCCAATCCTGGAGCCTTTGAGAAAAATGTATTATGTATTCTGTATTCCTGTACTGTAGGCAGAGTAAGCTGCTAATCTTAGGAGCTTTTACTAACTGTGGATAACTTTGAAGTTTTGAGACTTTTACAAGGAGGCCACATTGACTGGGTTTTCCATAGAAGTTTCAATAAGATATCTGATAGCAATGAAGGTCTCATGAATTGGCACAAAATTTTGGATTCAGCACAGGATTGCCAGGTTGTTAAAGATGATTGTCCTGCTCTTCTCTGCACTGATGTGACTTCCCCTTGAGTACTGTGTGCAGTTTTGGGCACCACAATAGAAAAAAACATTAGGTAATTAGAGAGAATCCAAAAGAGGGCCGTGAGGATGGTGAGAGTCTGAAGGGGAAGCCTTATGAGGGGCAGCTGAGGTCACCTGGTCTGTTCAGCCTGGAGAAGAGGAGACTGAGGGGAGACCTCATTGCAGTTACAACTTCCTCGTGAGGGGAAAAGGAGAGGCAAGTGCTGATCTCTTCACTGTTGTAACTAGTAACAGGACTTGAGGAAAAGGTGTAAAGCTGAGTCAGGAGAGGTTTAAGTTAGATATCAGGAAAAGTTTTTTCACCCAGAGGGTGGTTGAGTACTGGAACAGACTCCCCAGGGAAGAGGTCACAGCACCAAGCCTAACAGAGTTCAAGAACATGGTGTGTTTCTTGGGGCTGTCCTGTCCAGGGCCAAGAGTTAGACTCAATGATGTTGATGGATCCTTTCCAAGCATATTCTATGATTCTGTGATTTGATGTCTGAAGTCTAAAAACTCCTTAGTAAAATAGATACTTGTCTTAACATGGACAGACATACTTTTGTATTCCTAAACCTTAGCAATGGATGCAATAATTTACCTCAATAATTATTTTTTGTTTAATTTTTTTGAGATTTGCAAGAAGTAAGGCAGAATATAAGATGAAATGGGAAATATTTATAAGAAACTGAAAAACAGTCATACTCTGGAAATTGTTCAACATATGAAGATTTGCTTCTCACAAGTGTTTTTACCTTAAATTACTTTTTCAGGCCGATGAATGAAATAAATCTGCAGAATCATGTTCTCTGTTGTTCAGAAAATATATGCCACTTTTTCCATCTGAAGTTCAGTATCTTTCATATGGATGACATCAAGTAATCTACAGCAGAAGTCTGTGATGCACGTATATATGTATGTAATCATAGAATGATTTGGGTTGGAAGGCCCTTAAAGATCATCCAGTTCCAAGCCCCCTACCATGGACAGGGACACCTTTCACCAGACTAAGTTGTTCAGAGCCCCAACCAACATGGCCTTGAACACTTCCAGGGATGGGGCATCCACAGTTTCTCTGGGCAGTCTGTTCCAGTGCCTTACCACGCTCACAGTAAATAATTTCTTCCTAATGTCTAATATAAATGTACCCTCTTTAATTTTGGATCCATTCCCCCCTGTCCTGTCCCTACATACTCTTGTAAACAGTCTCTCTCCATCTGTGTTTGTAGGCTTCCTTGAGGTGTTGGAGGGATGCAATTAGGTCACCTCGAAACCTTCTCTTTTCCAGACTGAACAATCTCAGTTTTCTTAGCCTTATACATATGGACATATCTTAGTCTAATATTTTTTTTTTTTTGTGTAACTACAGGATTTTTTTTTTTTTTTGTTACAGATAGTAGGGTATTATTACTGAGACATTGCCATCAAGGGGAATATTGTTGTAATATTATAAATTTGAAGTCAAGAATTACTGTGTAAGAATGAATGTTGCAGCATTCTCACAGTTTGTTGCCAAGAAAAGGATAGGGCATTTCCCGTGACAAGTAGTTACATCTGTCTTCTGTGTTTCTGTGTACCCTAGGGATTGCTGAAACTGGCAGATTATTTTTAAATTGCAATTTAGTTTTGAAATTGTGACATTTATAAATCACATGGCTATTTAGACGTGCCTCAAAGAAAAAGTGTGAATATTAAAGTGGACTGAACAGCTGACATTTTTAATTATTTTCTTTAAATGTTTTGTTCCAAATAAGGAATTTTTAAATTTGCTCTTTGTCTGAAGATGCCCAATTCCCCTGCTGCAGGCTGCTGAAATTGACATTCTTGACAATTTCACAGCTACTGTTACTGGGGAAAATGACAAGAATGTCGATTTCACAGAGTTGCTGCTGGGACCGGCAAGATCTGTGGCTCAGGGGCAGCCCCTCTGTGGGTTGTGCAATGACACGCCTGGGCCACCTAGTTCAGAATGGCTCAGAATACAAGCATGATGTATGTCCAAATCTGCAGTTAGGAGACAGGGTTATAATGGCACGTTGACTTCAGTGTGCAGCATGCAAACTTGATCTTTGGCCATAGCTAAGGCTTCTTTTAACTGCAGGCTTCCAGCTTCTTGGAAACTCCCAGGCCCTGTGCTCTGAGAACAGATGCTGACTGGTACCAAGTAGGCTTTCTCAGGCTTGTGTGATAGCAACAGGTAGGTTCCAGCATCACTATCTCTGAGGAAGACTTAACAAAGTCATTGCTGCTGGGTAGAGAAGCTGGAGTAAATCTGTGCTGGATTGGGTAGAAGTATAGGAAACCTGGTATTTTTTGAATGAAGTATGCTTAAACTTAATGATGCAGTACTTTTGAATATAGCTGTAACACGGGCATCTGAACATCAGTCATCCACTGTTTGTGCAAAGACAGTTATCACTGGGATATATTTGGTGACTTCAGCTAGGATACATACTGCCATGAAACATGTTTGAAATACAGAGCAGGTAACACCAAAGTTATCTTTTCATTTTCAGCTCAGAATTGCTTTTCCTAAAGGAATGAGTGTTTGGAATGTTGTTGGTGATCATCAAAGTACATTTCTGTTTTCAATGCTCCAGAGCAGTTGTGCAATTCTGAAAAGCTTGCACTCTTTTCACCTCTAGAGAGGCATTGTTTAACTAAGAGTATGGCAAATATTTCTGTCTGTGGTTTTACATATTTTAACTGGATGGGCTCTGAGCTATTGTCCTTTTGCATGCTCTGTTAACAAAATGAGCTGAAATTTAGAGAATAAATAGTGCTTGTACCCCCTAGGCATTGTATGGCTTCTTAAAGGCAATCTGCCCAATATCAAATGAATGGCTCTTGGCTGTGAAATAGATAATGTTTTCTTGGTGTAATCAGGCTGCATGAAAGGAAAAGCTGCCAGGATTTACAAAACCACTTAATACATGGAATGGTTCTGACACAATTGTGAAGGCAAGGCAAAACCACATTTCTTTGCAATAATATTTGCCACAGCATAAAATTGCTGAGAGTTTGAAAGTCACACTTTGACCCTTAGTGGTGTAATGCTGCAGTATTTCAAGATGCCTCTATATGAAGATTAGTTATGATCATGATGAGCAGTATTCAAGATCATATAAGCGTGCTTGGAGTGACACTGGGAATAGATAAGTTCCATTTTGTTTCCTTATTAACCTCCCCAATTCAAAAATTTTGTCAGCATATATCAGAATCCTTTTTTTGCACCCTCCCATTCTAAGAATAGTCAAGAAAGTTTTTTTTCTTGTGTTTTACTAGCATCGTTTTTGTGATATGTAAAATAACAGTTTTGTCACTGGTATGTAATGTCCCAATGTTATTAACTCCCACTGAATATCTTTGAACAAATATCTTTACTTGAAAAATTGCAGATCCCAGCATGTTTTTACTAACCAAAATCATGTGTAATAAAAATAGAAAATACACCTTTTTTTTTGAAGTAGATGCTTATTTTTCATTAAAAAAAAAACCAATTTAATTTGTTTCAAGGAGTATGATTCACTTAAAAAATTGGTATTTAAATTTTTATATTAATTTACCTATGCAGTTTGAATAATATTTAGTTACCTTGTTACTAGGTTCAGTTTTCAGAAGATATCAGAGGAGTTTCCATATAAATATTTCACAACTTCTGATAAGAAATAAATGCTTAAGTTGTGATCTATAACATTGCTTCTGACGTTAATATTGGTCTCAAGCACTACTTATTTAATCATTGCTTTATCTTTCAATATTTAGTAAACCAGCCATTTTAGCAGGGGAGATTTTTCTCTATTTTTGAAAGGTGGGTGCTTGTAGTAAAGTCAAGTTTATTTTTCTCCCTGGAAAGCCATAAAAAGGGGATTGTTGTAGTGGCTAGGGTTGAGTGCAACTGTCTTTTCAGTTTTTTGTGTGTGTAGTTGTAATTCTATGATGGTGATGGCAAAATATTGGCTAGTAGGTGCTAGTAGGGATAAGTTACATGGACTTTCATAAAATACCTGTGTCAAAACCTCTCACAACAGGATACTAAGGAGATAAAGTAGTCATAAAGTGAAAAATAAAGTGCTATCATGGATTATAAACTGCCCATGTGGCAAAATAATAATGATTGATAATCATGCTTTTTAATATTTATTATTTAGGCAATCCAGTAGCAGTGAGTACCTTTATTAGAATGCTATAGTTTAATGGGAGGTAGGTGCTAACTGAAATGATACAGCATGACACTAAAATATCCAAGGGGATCAAGGCTGAAAACAAGTGAAAAATTTTCTAAAAATTAACAACATGACATTAAATGTCTTTTGGGGTTGAGAAATGTCTGTGGACAGATTAGAAAGAATTATTTGACCTATTGCTACAATCTCCAGACTCCTGAATTAACATAAATGATTGTGATGATATGTTTGCAGGCCCATAACAGCTGTGAACATAAAAGGAGCCAAGTACCTTTGACCCATGCCAGTAGGTAAAAACGTAACCTTGTCTGCACTGCATATCCTGTTTGACTTCTTTCTAGTGTCTTTCAGTTGCCTCTGTGAGAATCCAGTGAGCTATCATAGTTTGGTATAAAGCCTTTGTTCTAAGCACCCTCATCTCAGATCAAATATAGCAAGAGGTAAAGGATGTTGGAAAATGCGAGAGGGAAATGACTGGATAAAGATGGAAGTTTAAGAGTTTTATACATAGAAGTTTAGAGAAGGAATGAAAAAGGGCATGCAAAATCGTTAGTGAGGATAAATTGGTTCTTGTTTGGCTTCTGACAGACTTGCAGCAGGAGATTGTTGGCTGAAGTTGTTGCCACCCTCAGCCATCTGCCTTACCCTGCACCTTAATAGATATGGAAGTATGGAAGCCCTCAAGGCAAAGACATCTGGTCTACTTGTAAATCAGCTTGTGAATCACTGTTGTTTTCAGCCCAGTGCATTAAGGAAGGCTGTTTCTGCCTAGAAGAGTAGCACTGTCTGTCAGGGGAGGGGAAGATACTTTCGCCTGGTAGCAACTTCAAGCAGGGTGAGTCTGCTGGAGACCTCAGATATTCGATTATTTTAAGGACTATAGCTTATAAAGCTACAAATGACTAAAATCTGATGAAAAGGGAAATGTTTGGTTTATCCAGTGTTTGTTTCAGTGGGGGAAATGTTCACACTAACATAAGTCGCACAGCCATGAGCTTAGTGTGATATAACCCTGCTGTGATAACCCATATACACTGGTTTTTACCCTATAAGTTTTCAGCCCCTGGTTTCCAGTGAGCCTGGTTTTGTGTGAACTTATATGGCTTTGTAAGGTGTGCCCATCTGCCTTTGAGTTCTAGTCCTAATAACTTTTAAATCTGCTGACAAATTTCAACTGAATTTGGGAGTTCTCTATTAGATGAAATTTCCTCCAGTTCCCTGAAAATTGGTGTCTGGCTAGAAGACAATCTCATTAGTACCATCCTCAAGCTTCAGTACAGGGTAAAGAGTTACCATTGCAGATTGATTGCTGTTATGGCTCTGAATCAAACAAACCATCTGCTGACTTGCTGAAGCATTTCTGGACAAGCTGTTTGAGTTAATGAAGGAAAGGAAAGGAAAAGGAGTGTGGGCAGAATTACTAGGGAGAGGATACTGTAAGAAATATGGAGGGAAACAGCTGACATTAGCACGAAGGAGCTATTGAGATGTAACACAAATCCAAGATTCATTACATTTGCTGCTTACAGAGTAACTACCTCCAACTTTTTTTGGTTTTATTTCTTTCACTATCGAGCAGAATTTTAATTTTATTGTGTGTTGCAAGGTGTGTGCTCTTACTGTTAAACATGATATCAAGTGTAATACTGAATTTAAAAATCAGAAGATAAATATAATTTTAAATGCTGCAAGCAGCAAATATTATGAAAAACAGTAAATAACATGACAAAATCCAAACTTATTTGTTAAGTTACCTGTTCTTGCTTGAAAACAGAGAATTCAACTTACATTAAAAGACTTGCTTGGCCAGCTGTTCTTTCTGTAGTGGATTGCATGTGGAGAGCTTCTGAGTGTGGAAGTGGAGTAGTGGTTATAACTGCTGAAAGCCAAAAACAGGATGGACGAATAATAAACACAGAGAATAAAGGATAGAGTAAAGTAAGAGATAATTTATAGCTGAGTACAAAAAGAGCAAGTGTGATTTTTCAGAATGGCAACTCCTCTAATACTTGCAGAACTCAAAATTTGATTTGAAAAGCCTTGATAAAAACTAGAGGAGAGCAAGATTGAAAAAAAATAAATAAGTGAAAATAGTGCAATACAATTTCACCTACAGTTTCAAGTATTCCACTTGTCTGCTTTGATTGCTATCTTCAGAAATTAAAGCACAGCAATTTCATCAAGGAAAAATTATAAGCACTGCAGTAAATGCTGTGACTGCCCTGCAAACAAAAGATAGCTTCAGACAAGTAAGTGTGTATCTATCCATTTTGAGCAGACCAAGAAGCTCATTAACCATTGCTGTGATTCACAGGGTTGCTGTGGCACACAACACCTTGAGTTTGTAAGTCCGGTGCTACCTTAGGCAGATCACTGCAATAACTGTGCTGCAGCTGCTATCATCAAAAGTAGTGCTGCTACCACCCTCTGTTCTTGCATTTTCTTTAATGATGCAGCATTCATGAAAACGTTGTTCTTTGTGTGTGAATATACTGGCAGTAAATATTAGTATATCTAGGACATTTTGTATCAGTTATGTATCAGTTATGAGGAAAGGGCAAAATGTAGTTACAGCTCTACCGCAAGTGAGTGGAGTGGAAGGGTGGTGGAGTGGAAGACTGTGGAGACCAAAAAGAATTCAGGATTTGAAAAATTCAAACCCAGAACAATGACTGAGAAGACAAATTGGGGGTACTCATTAGTTTATAACACCGCAAAATAGGAATGCTGGAAAATAAATACAAAATAACCTAAAGGAGCATTTCAACTGACAGATGTCATCTGTTGTCATAAATAGCTACCGGATCCTGTGCATAATCAGCGAGGACTAGAAGGGTGAGGGAGAGACAGGTATAGTAAGAATACCTCCAAATACCAAATCCAGAAAAAAAAAGAGGTGTGGCTATGGGCAAAGATGAGGCAAGAAACAGGAAATATATGAGATTTAAATATAAGGATCCAAGTTATCTTTGCTATTAAATCATTTGAAGTCTGTGGAGTTATAGTAAGTATGAGTAGACATTGAAAGCTGTTGTATGTAGTTCTGTTTTGACTGCTTTCCTTATTACACGTTTGTGGTTTTTTTTCCCCTGCGGTCAGGTGTGTTGGTTTAATCCAAATTATAATTTTTTTTAAGCAAATTCGTGAAAGTTTTGACAGTTTCTGTGTATTTCTCTATACTTGCCTAGTACTGCAATGAGCTCAAGATAATGCATACAATGTTTTTGCATAAACTAAATCCAATGTAAGAGGTATTAACTCCTAAAATTAATTTCTAATATCTACCAAATGTTTTCTCAAATTGTAACAATAAGCCTACAGGATTTCAGTTTTATATTCAAAGGAAAATAAAAATGGCATTTCAAGATGAATTAGTATCATTATTTTCTGTGAAGATGCTCCCTGGTGGTATCTTCCATTTTAATTCCAATAACAAGCCCTGACCCTGTGTAATTCAACTGGTTTTATATCATCAGACGCTGAATGGAAAAAAGATTAAGCTATGTTTTAAAATCATCTCTTCTGATTGCCTGTTTAAAACAATTGATGTCTGAGCAAAAGACTTCAAAGAAGATGTTGAAGAATGAGTCTGAGCTGAGCCAAAAATCAACCCAGCAAAAAAGATGGAACCTTCATTGTGGGCCACACAAGCACTACTGTTATTGTAAGGACTGGACGAGTTAGTCGTCTGACATGGGAGACAAGCAGGTTTGACCCTTCCAGTGGCAGCACAGACTTAGTTTAGCCTAAACTGACTATGAAACTACTCCTTGAATGATTATGATCTTTGAGCAATAAGCTGCAGAGGGAGCACACTTAAAAGAGTCAAGTCCTGGTTTCACTGCAGTAAAATATGAGTTTGGTTGCTGATGCATATAAAAACCAAGGTTTTGCTGTGAGGGAGTGTGATCCTGGGAAGAGACGTAGTGAGTCACCTTTGGAAGAATATCTAAAAATGAGGATGGAAATGGTTAGCTCAATATTGAGATACTGAGCAGCTGAAAAAGAAATGAAAATTTAAAAGGTTTTGTGTATGTGTACGTATGTAATGTCAAATGCCTAAAATTTCTACATTCCTGGACTAAAGAGTTGAGGTTACAATGTGCCTTTGTGACAGAAGGAGGACTTTTGGACACAAAGGTTACATTTACTGACTTACTGTTTTCTGGGTAATATTGATGTAGCCCAAATTTCTTCTCTGTAAAGGAATGATGTATCTTTGAAGTATCCAATAATGAAAGAATAAAATAGAAGTGAAAAGAATTACAATCATTTCACTGTTTTAATTCTCTCCAGAGAAAGTTTACAGTCCTGGGAATAATTAAATATAAATAAATATGCAAATAATAGGATTTTTCAGTTTTGATTTCTAACCAGATGTAAAGAGAGACAAATTCAATTGTCTTCAAAACGTTTTCTCTCTTTATTTTATTAAAACCAGAAGTTATAAAAAGGTTGTTGTCTCTTCAATATGATGAGAATTAATACTTGAAAAGATGTAAATGGAACTATAAGAATACAAAACTGTTCTTAAAGGCATAGTTCATAATAAAAAAACTGATATTCACATATTTGTCTTTTCCAGCAAAGGTAAAGAGCATACTTTCTTTTTGTCCAAAGCATTCCTACATTATTGCAGAGTTTTTAAATGTTATTGACTTTAAAATTTTCCTGATTTTGAAATTTTAAATGCTGACTTTGAAGTATGAAAATAATGTTGCATAAAATCCTTTTTAAGTCTTCCTTCATGTTTTTCTGAACTGTAATTTCAGCTTCAAGATTGTTCAGTTAAACTAGGGCCCTGCAGGCTAGAAAAAGTAACATTTGTATTATATAAAATTTTAATTTATTGTTTATAAATCATTGTTATAAATAATTTTTATGGTATATGTGACATGCAAATGAAGGATAACTAATTTTGTTCTCATACGTGATCTTTTGCCTAATTAAACTGAAAACATAAATCTTTGAAATAGAGAAGATAAGCCGTATTTGCCATGTGCATGTTTTACAGTTTTTATGTAGAAACATTCCTCCTGTTGCATGTAGGTTTCTGATCACCTGAAGGCAAATCAGCTGTTTTCATCCACAAAACACAAAGGAGATGAGTGCATATTCTGCATATGCCTTACAGATAACTTACCATTCAGTGTGGTAGTACAAAGAAGTAACTGAACATGTATTTCCTTCTTCAAACATTCAACAGTGGACCAAAGTCCTCATTTCTCTCCTACACATAGAGAATACAGTCATTCCTAATTAATGCTTGCTTCAGTGGATTTGCTTCCTCTCACTCACCTGCCTCTTCTCTAAAAGATTGCTCTGGCACATTGAAGGCAAATGCTTTTTCTTTACAGATGGATTACTCTAATTTTTATTTAGGATACTCAGAAGCTGAATGAATCATTGTCATTTTTACATATACAAAGGAACTTTATCTACAATTTAATTTCTGTTTCTGACTCTCAGTTACTTAGCGTATATATGAGTAAAGGCGAATATGAGTTAATACCTGTGGAGAGACAATTCCTTAGCATGTCACAGATTTAATTATTCAATCACTATCATCTAACTGCAGAAGTACTCTAAGTAATGTTTGGGATAGAGGAGACTTGGCAAGGACTGACAATGGTTTACAGACCTGTTTCTCCATTTGGCTGTACATACAAATGTATCCATGTGGGGATTTTATTAAATGTTTTTTTATTCTTACTTGCATATCCTTAGAAAAAAATATTTTGACATATTTGAATATTTCTGAGAGGAATTAATTTTCCTGATATTTTTCAGGAAATGAGTAGCAGTTGGGTTATGTCAGTCACAAACAATTAGGCTGAATTTATCATCGTGGGGTTTTAATGAATATTCACACAAAGATCTGATAAAATTTTTTTTTTTTTTTTGGTGAAATTTGCTCTAAATGTATGTCTAGTGACCAGACGCAAAATACTGTTAAGGTCTCGCTGAGCAGTAATTATTTTTTCATCTTTGAATATTAGTTTTCTATTGATGTGTTTCAAAAACATTGGAACATTGGTGAAAAGGCTTGACTAATACATTTGCTTAAGGAATCTAAACTCTTCTGTTCAAACTTCCAAATTCTATAAATATTGTAATTACACCACTAGTGCCTTAGGAAGTCTCTTTCTGATACCCTGTTCTTTAGAATTTGTTGGATTATATGGGTTTGGTTTCTTTGTATTAGGCATAATTTATAATTTGTAACTGAGAAATAGTTTGGCATTAATTCATGTTATATTGAATCTTCACATAGAAAAATATTCCATAAGCAATAGAACACTAATTAGATGAGAGATTTTCACTGGTGTGTTGGGAAGTTATGTTAGTGCTATGGGTGCTTACTCAGGGTGCTTATTGAAATGGTTATGAGAACTAAGCTGCTCAGGTGATAAAGAACAGCAAGAGTTTTTGACAGCTGGGAGAGCTTCTTGCTTCAGACTGTTCTGAACTGCTTATCTGAAAAGGAACTTTGTTTATAGATAATTGATAATGTCATTTGGGAGCTGAAAGAAGTGTTTCTCTGGATATGCAGATGTTACAAACTGTTTCTTGTGCTTTGGGACACGTAAGGGGTGTTAAATTTGGAAGAATGCAGTTTAATTGATATGGCATAATTTTATGAATGATCAAATGTATGTGTACATCAGTTTCAGTTATTTTACATTAATTCAAATAATATTTGTATCTGTGATAAGGAAACTGATAAATTACTAAGTTTTGAAAATTTCTTTGAGCACATTGATCACCTCTCTAAGCTGTGTTATCTTTCAAAGTAGTAAGACTTATCAATTCAGTCTACATTTGTGTAAAAAAAATCTTCATACAGTCATATTAGAATTAACTTAATTCATTTATGTTGCCATATTTCAGGAATTATAAAAGATATGAGGAAAAGGTGATGAGAAGGTAAGACACTGTGTTGATAAGAAGAGTTCTTAGCCTGCTTCTCATGTTCAAGCTTATACACAAGTTCAGTTACATTAGATTTTATCAGCTTGACATTGCTCAGTTAAATAAGAAAAAAACCAGAAAGGCAGTGATTACTTGGCAAATGTAATACTTTTTTTTAAAAAAATTGAAAATCATATCTTTAATGTAGTAAGGTATGGTATTAAGAATCATATTTTGGTCATATATTAGGAACACTTTTCTGAATACATACTTGAATATTCTAATATAACCTCCATTTTGAAAAACTTTTATTCTGTCTTGAAAGAAGAAAAATTACACTAAATTCCAACGCCCTTAAAAGAAGCAATGGTGAATTGCAGATGGGGTATCATTCCATTAATGTAAAATGATGTCTTGTTTACTTTTATTTCCAATACTTCAATAAACATCAATTTGGTTTTTTACTTCTGGTGCTTTAGTTCCATAGAACATGTTCATATTCTGCCACATTAGTGTTACTTAAATACCTAATGCTTTTACCCCTTAGGGTATGGCTCTGGGAGAAGGGCTGAGCCGAAATGAATGTGATAGCTTGCTTTTTTTAAAGAAGGTGGTCCTAATTCCTCCTTCGTTCCTTTACACAGACCTGTATGCTGCTGTCGTTTCCTTTAAATGGATTTTAATGGTTGCCAGTGCAGCTCACCAAGCCTCATGCAGAATAAAAATAATATGCAGCAATAATAAAATAATTTTTATATGCGCTTATACCAAAGTCAGATAAGAATCAAACACCGATATCACTGGGAATGGTAGAAAGGGGTAGAGCACACAAATAAGTGGGACTTTATCACTGGGAACAAGCTGCATCCTTGTGGGATTTCAGAGCTGCAACCTTAGTGACTACTGGTTAGCACCTTGGAGTTTGACCTCATTCATCCACCATTTGAACTTATAGTATTTCAGGGCCAGTGAGCTTTGCTAGTGTGCCTGAAGACTAAAAACAATGCATTACTTGGCCTTTTTGTGTTGACCTAACTTTCTTCTTGGAGCAATGCTACCTGTATTTTGGCTTGAAATAGATCTTCTGTGAATTATTGAAGATACTTTCAATTTAAGGGTTTTTTTGCTTTTATTTTCTCTGTTCTCCCTGTTGATATGGTTTGTACTATGGCTTTTTCCTTCTTTCATTTTTAGGTTTTCTTGCAGTTGAACTGCCTGCAATCTAGGAAATGAGTACAAATGGTTCTTTTTGAGAAGGAAAATATACTGAATTAGTAATTTATCTTCTGTGATACCATATACTCTTTTCTGCTGACTCCATCCAGCATACGACGATTGTGCTTCCTAATGTTTTGTTTTTCCTTCATCCTTGTTTTTTCAAAGTCTTTAAGGAACATTTGCTATCTGACGTTGAATTGGCTTTCCATTCTAGAATCTCTGCCTGCCTCTTGGTGGATAGAAGTGATTTGAATGGTTAGCATATAAAAAATGCAGGTTTTATACTTTGCAAAGGATGGCATGCAGTGACTGGTAGGGATATGGTTCACATCCACTACTGTGGACTCCGAAGTTAAACATGTCTCAAGATCTATCTGAGTTTCACAGCTCTCATATTAGGGAGCTAAAACGCAAAAGAGAGAAATTTACAATACTTTAGATAAATTTTCAGTCTGTGGGATCATGGAAAATTGCACTTGAATTCAGCAGAATCATGATTAACCTTACCATGTCTTGAAAAGCAGAATTTTCAGGTAACATTCTCTGATTTATTTACAAGATGGTTTTATACTTCTGAAATGAGATCTTCCAGATAAATGTGTGGTTCATATCCAGAAGATAAAGTAGTGCTGAGTAAAAGCAAATGTATCTCTATGATGTTTAAGATAGTAGGTGTGCGCTAACATTTCATGAGGTAACGTGCTGTAATCCCTGATTTATTATTTAGGCAATAATCTTGTCCTGCAATATTCAGTGGAAGTGTAGCCACCAAATGTATTATATGTACTCGGTTATTTTCCATTTCAGCCAGATCTCTGTCTTGCATTCCAACAAACCCAAAAACCTAATTTTCTCTTGTTCAAAACAAAGGCATGAGCAGACGTAACTCAATAGTGCACTGAACTCAAGGTTACACAAAACAATCTAACAGAGGAAACAGCACCTATATACTATCCTCAACTGCTAATGTTTTCCAGTAACCTAAACTTCTCTTTAGTTAAGAAAAAATAACGGAAAACTGTATGGTATATTAGAAACTTTATTACTTGACTAATCTATTGGATGTGTGGAGTGGTTTTTACGTATCATGGCTACATTATCTGCTTGACCCAACTGGAGAGATAAAATTGTATTTAAAAATTTTGTTCTACCCTCTTTGAAAAGATGTCAGTGGTATGAATTTAATCAATGAGTGAGGAAGAGCATGTACTGTCAGCTGTGATGCCATTGGTATGCTGATGGTATCCAGCTAAGTGTCTGCTTCTCAGAGTGCAGACAGTGCAGTCTTCCAGATGTCCCAGTGTCTGGCCAAAATAGGGATAGTGATACAAAACAGATGGTCTTGTCTCAGGACAAAGCAGAGTTGATGCAAGCTGCTAGAGGGGTGGAACAGGAAGAAATGGCAGAGCTTCAGTTGTTGGATGCCATGTTGTACTCATCCTTGATTTACCATTAGCAGAGGTAGCAAGGAGGGCAGTTGTCCCTTTGCAAGTAGGCAGGGGTTTCAAGAGCAATAGCAAAGATCTACAGTACGTTTCTTCTAGCTTTTTTGTCTAAGAGTTTTGGTGATTATCATAGAATTACTAACGTGTCACTGTCTCAGGACTTTAATGCACTTAGAGCTCAGTAGGGACTTTCACATACAACTCATGGAAGAATGTGTTGCTAAATGTTCCTGTGCACACAGAGAGCTTAGAGATTTTTTGCTTTCTCCCTGCTTGCCCAAATTGTCCAGTCTGAAATCACTCATATGTGAGTCCCTAAATTAACTGGAAATTTTCTAGGACAACACACCTGGTCTGCAGCCAGGTACATTTGGGTAGAGTGCTTGACTGAAAAGCACTTTTTAAAATGGGAGATGTGCTAGTTTATCAGAGGTTTAAGCTGTATATGTGTCTTGCTTCTTACTTAGTGTGTTTCTCTCTTCATGAAGAAAATTCTTTGAAGGACAAGTAAGGTGTGTTTGGCTATATTTGGAATTTGATCTTTTTAATTAAGAGAAAAAAGAAGTTGGGGATAGAGATATTTGCACTGCACTGTAGGAGTCTTGATATGATATATATTTTTAAAAGAAAACTGTTGGATGCTTCAGTGTTACTGGAAGTGTTTGGACTTTTTTTAATTTTTATGCTTTTCCTCAACTTTCATATTAGTAAAAGGCATTTGAATTTCCACTAGGATTAATCCAGCCAAGGGCTGGTAGAGTAAATTGAGTGGATGCAAAGAAATGTGAATGTACCTCTCAGTTCAAAAATAGTTTAACATGTTCTCTGATTGGCTAAAAGTGCACTGTAGTTGCTCTGTGTTTAGTGAGGTACAATGAATTAATGAATTTTTATT
Source organism: Pyrocephalus nanus (assembly GCA_038380795.1). Lineage (NCBI taxonomy): Eukaryota > Metazoa > Chordata > Aves > Passeriformes > Tyrannidae > Pyrocephalus > Pyrocephalus nanus. The sequence continues at coordinate 63,378,670 of CM076261.1, forward strand.
CATCTTAGGTCATTTTTGTAAACCTTCATATAAAGAGAATGCAAATTATCAGTTTGATTTAAAGTAGATATAAATAAGAAAAATGTAAGCAATAATGTAATGTGAAATCCAGTATTTCAGATATATATTGTAAGGAACATCTGTACTATGTTAACCAAATACACTTGAAAAATATTATGCTATCTCCTCTGTGTTAAAAACTAAAAAGAAGCACCATACTGAAACCTTTTAAATACACATTCTTTTTGAATACTTTAATATTTTTACTATGATTGAAAAAAAGCTTACTGATTTAAATTCTATTGTTATGACAAAGCTTTTTTGGTGGTTTTCTTTAAGAATGCAGAGTTGGACTGTGGTCTGAATTGCACATTCAAATAAATATAGTGGTTGCATGAATGAATGACATTGGAATTGGAGCTGATTAGAAATATTGATCAAAATTTGCTTTTAATTTTAAAAGCTGTTTTACTTAGAGTGAAAAAAAAAAAAGAAAAAGCTTGCTGAGGGAAAACATTAAAAGCCATTCCTTAGATGCCTTCTGAAGTCTAGATTTTGAGGTGGTTTTGTGTATTTTCTCATTACGACCTTTTTGAGGTTCTATATCATTACAATGCAAGTACTGTTGTACAATTATGGCAGTTGCAGTAATGCGTTATAGAATGTGATATAACAAGTGAAATATTCTAAATTTCATTTTATTGGAAATGTAGAAGTAATTAATGCAATTCATGTACTCCAATCAATACTAGAGTCCTATTATTGTAAAGATAAAGTTTCTGAAAGAATTTTTTAGCACTGAATGAAACCACCTGGTTAGTAGCTTAGATCAGTGAGTTTGAAATCACTACTGATATGGCAACAGTACTTATATAGTCCATTATTGTTGCTGAACTAGTCAATGAGCAGTAGTTATTTGGTGATTTTAGATCATTTGTCCTACAATTACCAGTAGGGAATGATAAGAGGGAATGATGCCAGTTCTTTCCAACTGTGGTTATGAGCTTTCTCATTTAAATGAAATGAGACTGTAATGTTGTATTCAGTTAGTGGTTTGGGCAGTTCAGATATCCCAGATTTCTTTTATGAACTTCATCTGTCTGATTTGGAGCAAAGCTCTGAAGTCCCTGCACTGCATCTCAGAGATGCTCTCATCCCCTAAGTCAGTATTTGATCAGTCTTGCTGGCAAGGTATTTGTTTTTCAGTCATAAACAATTGTCACACCTAGTGGGAAAAGGCAGAATAAGCAAGAGCCCTGCTGTCTTAGTGTAGTTTTCTAAGGTACTGAAGTGTGTTCTATTGAAACTAGAACATCATCAGAAAAGGCCTCCTATATTAAGGAGTTTTGCAGTATCTGCAGTGATGCTTTCCCTAATCCTATGTTGGTTTTGTGGTTTTTAGACTGTGGAGTGGGATTATCCTCTGACAAATGATACAGGTGGAGGTGGACATGCAACTTCAAGTACTTAATGCCATCGTGTTTCAATTGGTTTTGCATGAATCCATCAGTGAAAGCACATTTAGGGAATTTATTGTCAACTTGAGATGCTTCTCAAGTAAAATGTCTTCTGAACATTGTGTTCAGAAATCTAAAATACCTCTAAGGAGTGAAAGTCCCTGGGTTTACTTAGAATGATATTTGTATCAAAAGTCTATGACATGGGTCTGAACTGGCCCAAAGTCTGATATTTGAAGATGTTAATAGGAAGACATATTAGCATATGTACCAGAACATGTACCATTGTGTATTCCATGACATTGAATAAACAAAATGAGATGTCCTGTAGCTAGTGTACTGCAGAAGCTAACTCTAGTTTTGTATCTGTTGATGACATATAAAGCAGCGGAGTTTCCTGGAACACAAGCAGAACTGCTATCAGCAGTAGGATTTGTTGGCTTGAGTTTTTGGGGTTGAATCTTTGATTGGTTGGTTTGTGGTTGATTGGGGGATTTTTGTTTGGTTTTCTTTTGTGAGGGTTTTTTTCTTTTTAATGAGAGTAGTAGAGCATATTAAGAGTCTGTGTGTCAGTCAAGAGGCCTTGACAAATCAATGCTATGTACATGGAGTACGGCAATGTCTACCATGATGTAAAAACACTACCTTGAGAAATTCATTGCTTCAAAGGAAGAGGCATTATTTTCCTGATGTATCAGAATTGCCTGGTGGCCTGCAGACTGCAAGAGCCTAAGTCAGAATTCATTCTCTGAATTTTTATTCTCACATGAAAAGATCTAGTGCTTTTCTTAGTGTTAGACAGAATAGACAAACTGAGCTGTCATAAACTTTTCCAGCTTTGCACCTTAAACTTCTTGAAGTACTCCTGGGAAATTACTACATTTTATAAAGGAGGAAGGAAACAAAAGTGACTGGATCATAGAAAAAAATGTAACACATGATCAAATTATGTGAGCCTTCTGCACAACTAAACTGTCATTGTATTTTATAGGAGTTTTGCATAAGAAGAGCTGTGTCCTTTAAGTGAATGGTGTGCAAGTCTTGTAAATGTTTGTAAAATGTTTCCATACCCTGTCATCCCAAGACATTAAGCAATCTTGCACGGTTTCTAGAATACTTGGTGCTAGTGCCCCTTTCCTTCCCCCTATACCTTCCTTCCTAGATAGAAAGGAAGTAAATAATTGTGAACAATGTCCTATTTTTAAAACATTACCTTGTTACTGGGCTATGTTCTTGTTTAGTTGAAATAAAATTTTTTCCTCTCCCCTCTTTGATGAAACTTCTCTATAAAAAAATCACAAAGAATTCAGCTTAGTGCAGCATTATTATTGATATAGAAAACATCTGTTCCTGTGCTATGCTATATTATACTTGTGATCTCTATCTCACTTTAAAATATTTTTGTCTATTGTTGTTATGGCAATGCATGAAGATTGCAGCTGTGTGAATTTATTTTGGAGAATTGCTGATTTGAGAAAAATGTAAGTTTTTTTCATCTAGTTCGTAGGTAGGGTACTTTTAACCCTCGAAACTGCTATAGGACCAAAGCTGGGTCTTCACATTCCCTATTCATTTAGAGAATAGCAGAGAATGAACATTAAATCAAAGAAATACAGTGCACAGTCATGCATTAAAAAACCAACTTTTATTAGCACAAGTGAGATTGCTTCGCTTATGTGAACTGCCAGCCTATTTCTGTACAAAGATAGGTAATAATTTTCTAAGGATTCGAGAAGTTTCACAGTATTCTTGTCTTCCATGACTTAAGCAGCCATCAGCTTGGCTTTTCTTTCTCTCTTTTCTCAGTGAATTACCTCATTGCTGCTCAATAAAATCACTGAACCACTCAACTGTATCCTCACTAGTTGGTCTAGCAAAGAATACAAAGAAAGAGAAAAGATTCAGTGTCCAGAACCTGTAACTGAATTGACTTCTCAAAGAAACCCTTTTTTTTGCCAAGGCTGGTTCTTTTTGATGTTACATGGAAACATCTGAACCTTTGGAAACCTTTTTTTAAAATTCTTAGAATGCATTACGGCACTCTTTGCTTGTATTTATTTTAATAACATTCTTATTTGTGTTCAAATATTGTTCTACAAAGCACACCCGAACTGTTGAACGACACATACACACAGAGTTTAGTTCTAAAGTTACTGTATGGCTTATTGGTTTTTTGTTATTAATTTTTTGGGTTTGTTTTATTGGTTTTTTTGGTTTGGTTTGGTTTGGTTTTTTTAATTAAGGGACATTTAATTATTGTGGTCAATCAGGAAGGTTGCCAGATGGTACCTAAACTTGCTTACAACTCAAAAATCCCTACCCAAATTTGTGGGTATTGCAAATCAGGAATCTTCTCAAAGCCCAGTTGCTTTAATTAGAAGAAAGTGGAATATCTGGACTGTAAATATGAGGCATCCAGAAGAAACTGAAATCATTCAGTACTGATGTGGAGGTGCAGTAATCCAAGTTAAATCAAGTGCTGCAGTTACTCTTCGGATTTGGTAGATGTGGTTATACCTCTCTGTCTAGTTGTAATACTAACAGCTTTTTGCCCGTCTGACATCCAGTGCTGAATTCAGCCATGCAATGCTGAATTAGATCAATGAAAATTCCTTGAGAAAAATTATCAATTGTATATGGTGTATGTTTTTGGTATTTTAAATCTGCATTTTTGTATGCACATACTGCTATTTGTATAACAGCATGTGACAATAAATCAGTACTGTGTACTATTCTGCCTACTTGTCTGTTAGCTACAACTATAGGCAACTCTTGAAACCACATTTCTTGCACAAAGTTTCTTGAGAGAAAAATGCTAGGAGTTGACTAAAAATGAAATAAGCATGGTTTTGATATAAAAATTCAAGTATAAAAGGAATGATGGAGAGTAGCCTGTATCCTTGCTCTGTTGAAACAGTCTCAGTCATCAGAAAGCCAAAAGTTAATCAAGCAGAGAACAGTTGAAAACCTCATTTAAAGAAATCACATCTGTTTAGGGGGAGAAAAACCTGAGGCATATGCTTCAATTTCTTTTAAACTGTAATCCATACAGTGGTTTACATCTGTTAAGAAATATGGAACTTTTCACACCTCTTTAAAGCACAATTAAACTGTATTTATTTGAATACCTAATGTGTTCCAAATATGTAATACCTTTTCTGAAATGACTCATAGATGATTGATTTCATAGCTCTTTATCGTATAACCTTACAGGTCCTTTGAATTAGTTTGTGCATTAACCATACATGAAATTTAAAGGAAAAGCTGTTGAAACAGTGCAAAATTATGCCAGGAACTTCACTGCAGTGGTCAATTTATATCAAGGCAACAAATTACCTAGAGGAGGGAGGGGGGAGAGGAAGGAAAGTTTTCTTAAGCAGTAAATTAAAATATTACAGAGAAGAAAATGTAGTTCAAGGACTATAGTCACAAAACTTTCATTTACATTTAGCCTAGCTGTTATGGAATGTTGCTATTAAAATAGATGTCTGCCTAGAGTGTTGATTAACATGGCAGAGTCCTGACAATCTGACCGTACTGCCCTGAATTTGAAGCACAGCAGTAACAGTAGCTTTAGGAAGTAGAGGACAACAAAAAATATTTCAGGTAAAGATTTGGGGGGTTGTATCTCATTCTTCTGTGTATGAAAAGGAGCTTGGTACTCCACTGTGTGTCTGTAGTGGTTACTTGTGTATTTTAAGTTCTAATTGAATATTGCCTCTTCTGGTTTCAAAGTTCTCTATGACTTTTATGCATCTGATGTTGGGATTTAAAATCTGCCTTTTTGCATTTTTTGCTTCACTCAGATCCATTAACACCAGGTTTCTTTTGTAAAGTGGAATATATGAAAATACATGTGTATACATACATTATCTGAAAGACATTTTAATTAAATTATCACATACTGTATACCATGGATACCATATGCATCAGTCATTACATGGTCATGTACTAGCAGGTAGTCAGTGTTTTGCTTGATTACCTTTCAGCTAGAGCCTAATCAAATTATAAACTACTGAAAATTGGGCTTTATGTATACCGTGGGAATAGAGAACCTGCCTATTTTGTGCTAGCAAAAAAAAAATACACAGATTATCATTTAGTGTCTAACTGACCTATGCTGTTCCAGTGTCATCTTGGGAAAAAAATTCTCTGAGACCCTCAGCTGTCTTCCTGCAAAATGGGAGTGATTTTACAGTGCTAGAAAATTTAATTATTATTATGAGTTGCCCATATTACAGTGATGTTTAAGTGGGCACATTTTCCAATGTGTGCCCATTTCCCATTTTCTGGGTTTAGCAGAGCACTTTTATTTTAAGACTGTTTTTTCATTGCTAAGTGAATAGTCGATAAAGAAACAACAGAGGAGGATCATACATTCAAAAATATATTTTTGTCCTCAATATGTCCTTCTTAGTCAAGTGGAGCTATTTGACAGCATCTCTTGATGATTTTTTAGAAATGAGTCAGACAAATAAAGATTGAAAAAATATGCAGCACTGTTTGAAGTAAAAATGATACTGAATATTTTTCAGGGAACCCCTTGTAACAGGGTGATATTTTAAAAAATACTCTCAAATGTAATTTCCTGTTAATATGCAAGTAGCTGTATTTTCTTCCTGACTTTTTAGTAGTTCCATTTTTTAGTGATTCTACAGGTAAAGCTCCTATATTTAATCTACAGAATTTAATCATGTGTTCACCCCATTGTTCTGTCTTGTTGCAGAGGATCTTGATGATCTCAGAATGGAAGGAGTAACAAGTGTGATGTCTTCTGGGAACAAATTCAATCAGACTCGAAGTGCTCATACGGCTGAGCCTCAAGCAAAGGTCACATTGAATATCTGTGCAAGATGTGCCAGGTAAAAAGCAAAAAAAAACCCAGATCATGCTAGCCAATACTTTCTTTTCCCCAGGTTTTCGGCTATGTGTTGTGCTTATGGGCCAGGTGATGACCTCTTCTTGTGCTAAAGAAAAAATAATTGCTTAGCTACTGGCTACACTATGACCTCTGGCATTTGAATTGTGCAACTTATGTTTATGCTTCATATGTCACATCAACAATGAATCAAAGAACATAGTCTTAGGCCTTACTTCACAGCTTGAAACCATTTTAAGCCTTTCTGTCTCTGAACTTCATTAGTTATTTGAACTTCTGTGGTTTTTCAGTGGATGAATCAGGGAATTTAAAGGTTCAAATCCAATTTGAAAAGCACCTGTATAAATGGAGAGTTAGTTGCACAGGTGCAGTCCAGGATTTCAGATAGTTGCTTCTTAGCACTTTATAATCTCATCCTGTTTCACCTCTGAGAAATAATTTAATCAAGTTGAACCCTTTTTGGTTTTGACAGCTGGAAATAATTCTTGTATTTACAGTATGAAGGCCAAATAAACAGGTTGGTATTCCTGTAGCCTAGTCAACTTAAGAATGCAACACTAACAGAAACCCCTTAAATTTCCTGGATGAATTCTTCTATGTAGACAAAAGCTCATTTGGAGAAGGGATTTAAGCCTGTTTAAATGACAAAACTAGCCTTCTCACCCTTCTGTTAATGGTTCAGATTAGCAAGAACAATACAGAGGCATGCCAATTTTATCTGCCAGCCTTTGCCAATGGCTGCTCTATTGTGTAGTTTGAGAGGGGATTAGCTGCTTGTAAATAAAAAGCAACCTGTGGTGAAATTAAGTCAAAAGTTTGGCCATATGCCACCCTACGTTTCTACTTTTTTCCCCATTTTCCTCGTAAATTACTAGTTTTATAATACCCTTATGCAGGCAGAGGAGCTTCAAAACATTTTCTGAGGCTCTGGAAGCATAACTACAGGCATACTGAATCACCCATGAAAAAGCATCTCTAGCAGGGTTGTGGAGCCTCAGGGAACTTCAGCTCACAGTACTGTCAGAGTACTGGATGGCCTTGCAATTCTAGAGAGTTTTGCTGTCAGCAGCATGGCTTTGCGCTTTAAGAAAACAGCAAACATGCTAGTCATGGAATTTTTCCCAATTCATTACAAACAAATTGCTTATGTTGTAAAATGTCTTCAAACAACTAACTACATGAAAGTGTGGCACGTTGTTTTTTGTTTTTTTTTTTTTTTTTTTTTTATCTGGCACCCGTTTCCATAGATTAACAAGTAGAAAGGTAAGGAATATAGAAATGTTAAGTTTTCTACATGGTGTTTCTGAACTTACAATAACATATGGATTACTATGAAAGGTTAATTAAATTTTGAGTTCTCTAAAGTAGCCGCTAACAGCAGGTGCCAAGATACTATATGTTCTCTCAATCCTTCACACCAGGGAGCAAATGGCTCAGATCTTGAGCCAAACCTAGCAACCTTGGCTATTGCTATTGTCCTTTAACTGCCTGTACTGTATGATTGCCATCTAAAATATGAGCTGTGAGAGAAAGATCTCATAAAACCCCTTTTGCCACTTCATTTTTATGAGAGAATGCAAAACAGTGCTTTGTTTTGCCTATACACCTTCATTTTATTCCCTGTGCTGTTTAATGAAGTCAGTGAGGAACGTCATGCTACCTACTTGAGTGTGGTTCTTTTCACTCTTGTTGCAGTTTAGCATTTTCTGTACCATGTCATCAGGAGCAAGGGAAGTCAAAAGAGACAAATAGGTGTTGCTGTTGTATTCACTAGAGACGAAAGTAGAATTTATTCTTCAGGGTGGTAACATTAGTCTATCTATTCTTTTGGAGCATTCCTTCCTTCTTTCTGAGTCTTAGTACACTTTTCCTTTCTTACTTCAAGAGAGGAACAGTACAGTTACATCTCTCTCCGAAACCTTCACAGGGGTTTTGTCCAGAGCCTTCTTGCAGCTGAAGTAGTGGGTACAGAGAGTTGCATGAAGCAAATGGTTTCAAGGACATGAAGGCAGAGTTTTTTTCCTATTTGGTTTCAAGAACAATTAGATTTGGTTTTGAGAAAAATTAGATTTTCTGTTACTCAGTGTTATAGCCATTCAAAATGCTGTGCTTTAAAATTACAGTCCAAGTATTTTGTCCATCTCTCTGGAAGTTTCTTAGTGTTGGCATTTATTTCCATTGTAGTGACAAAGCCTAGTATTTAATGAAAGGTCAAAATATTAAAGCTATTAGTGCATTTATTTATTTTAGAAATTATATTTCTTTTATATTTTCATATTCTATTTTATAAATAGTTTTGTGTGCTGTATGGTGTGTATACTAATACTATGGGATTTGATTGTAGGCATGCTTGGATATGACTGAAAAAGAAGTCAATATAGGTTGTTATACATATATTTTGTTATAATTAAGCAGGTGTCTTTCCTGTTAATTTTACACATTTTTCAGCTGTACAGAGTGTTTTCAAATGAATGGAGCTATTAATGGCAGTGGGTGTTCTGTAGATAATGGGGCTTGTCAAATCAGATTACCAGATTAGATTTGCTGAAGGTACTTTGGCTGTCTTTGGGAGAAATATGACTTTTTACTTGAAATTTAATTGGCAAAGTTCCAAATGTTGGAAAATGTGCTTCTTGGCTCAGACAAAAAGTTTAATTTTACACTTGCATTTGCATAATCTATTTCTTTCACCTTGCTGTATTTTTTTAAATGCTTTGCTCTGATTAGTCTCAAGTCAATTTTCCTTCTATGACACCTTCTTCAGAAGTTTCCTCGCTTCCTTGAGTGTGTTGGAGCTTTTCTGAGAGAGATTTATTTAAGCAGTTGAAGGAGTTCTTCAGTACTAGCTTTAATTTATTTGGCTTGATATTTTGTATATCACTTTGAAAGGACAAATGTTTTATTGAAGTTTCACCCTACATCTTCATTAAAATAGTGTGTAAGTTTTAGACCCTCCTGCTACTGGGATTACATTTTCTTGCCCTAGATCGTTAGAGATTCCTCGTTATTTGAGAGTTAGAGTGAACAGGTCTATGACTGCCTTAGCCTGAGAGGACTGCTGTTTTCATTCTGAAACCACCTGCAGTATGGTACACTGCAGCTGTATGTGTCATATTTTCTGTGGCTTCTATAACTTCCTACAGTGAGAACACAGTGACTTGAGAGAAGAATGCACTGAACCAATTGTTTACTCCATGCTGAGATATTTGTGATCAGATTTCATTTAGCTCAGGTTTAGCTTCTTCCCTTTGTACCACTCAAATATGTGAGAAAATCAGGACCCAGATTCTAGAATGTAATAATAGGAAGACAATACTAGCAGCCTCTAGTTTGCTATTTCTCTGTGAAAACAACCTTATTCCTTTGCTAGTAACTGGCATTTAGTTCAAGCTAGTACTAAATGTCCTGTGTAGCTGATTTTCTCTGGCTGTCACTAGGCTGTTAGTCTGCACAGTAATAGTTCTTCCCTTGGAATTCCCCTGCTTTATTTCTGATGCAGTGTTTAACACAGTGTCAGAGGGACATTAAAAAAAAAAAAAAAGAATGCCAAATGGAAGTGACTATAATTAGAAATAAAAATCTATTTTGTCACAAGGCAAATTAAATCCAGTTTATACTGTGGGGGAAACCTGCAATGGTGTTGAGGCGCTGCATTTGGGGAAACATTCTCCGTTGCCTCAAGTCTCTTAGACTTGTTCACAACCTTTAATGCTGATGATTTCACCAATCATCTTCAAATAACAAAGAGATAGATAGTTGTGACTGATCAAGTCAGTAATTTTAAAAAAAGATGTAGTTCTCCATCCAGACATCTAGGAGATAAAGATGGGGGATTCTTTCAAGCTGTCACACCAAGTTGGTTTATACAGCTCATGATTTAAAAAACTAAAAAATCCCCCCCAAAATAACCAAACAAAAAAAATCCCAGCCCCACAAAATAACCCCCAAACCAAAACAAAAAACCTAAAAAACAAAGAGAGAGAAAGAGAAATAAAAGGAAGGGTTAATTCTGCTGGAGTATAAATTGGTTTGTAGTCTGGCATATAGCTGTAAGAAACAGAGAGCTTACTGTTTTCTGTATAGATGTTTCACACACGATGAGCGAAATGCAGATGGATAACAGCTTTAAGAGGTTTTTCAAATGGGGAAGTAGCTACAGAACAATGTTATTCCCATAGCTGTTCTTGGACTACAGGGCAAGTTAAGCAGCATATTAAGTCATCTAAATAAAGGGGTGACATCATTCACAAGGTGGAACAAAGCAAGGTTTATAGATACAGAAAAAAAGACTACTAAAAAAAACTCTCTGTATTTGGAAGGTTTGTGTCTTTCTATTTAGTTGGAAAATTAGCCAAGGCACTTTTAGTACAACTGATCTGGATTTAGATTATTTGAGGAAGATTATTATAGTACTAATTCCTTCATCAAAGAGCACAACTGGTCTGACTGACTTACAGAGTAGACTGACTCATTTTAACATGTTTTTGAGAATCCTTTCTCACATACAGGCAAAACAAATTAATTTCAGGTTTGGCCGATGAATCAAAAGACACAATCACAGATTAACAAAACTCACATGGATTAAATAGAGATTTAAATGACAGTTTATGAAAGCAAAATGACACTTCCATGTTTTCTTATATGTATTTTGACTTGCACTTGAGTGATTTGCAAGAATTTAATTGACCACAAGGTAAAAGATAATATTAATGTACTATTGAATGAATTATAGAGGTTTTTCTTTTCTTCTTTTTTTTTTTAAGGACCACCCATTAGCCTTGTATGCCCACTGCCATGCTCAAAAGTTAAATCTTGTTCTTGTGGAGTCTTGCCAATGCATTCCTGAAAGTAAGAAGCTTTTTGTTTTTAATAGCGCAAGGGCTGCATTCATTCTTTTTAACATCAATAGAATACAAAAAAGGGGTTGCATGTGATTAAAAAAGAAATGGGATTATAGAAAACATACTGTGCCACAAGTTTGAAGGCTTCTGAACAAGAATGTTGGGAAGGAGCACTAGTCGCATACAAATGTAGGTTTGAGATGCAATGTTTTAGTTAATAATGTAAGATTAGCTAGAGCAAAAGCACAATGTAGTAAGGAACTGGAGGAATCAAATATATAGGTATAAACAAACAGAATGCATCTGTACATGAAAAAAAGTTAAAGAGGTTTTTCTTACTGTCACCTCTAGGATGTGGAGTACAGTTTAAGTGTAGTAACTGGTATGCTTGAGCTGTTGCTGTAGAATAAATGAGATGCTCTGCGCATGCTACCATTACAGATGGTTTTGGAAAACTTAGTTTGGAAACAGTACTCAAAAATTCTCAGGTCAGTTTGCCTTGCCCGTGAAATCTTCATTGTTACCCTGCTCATTACCTGTGACTCTGACTTCTTTAAGATATCTTGTCCTCCAAACAGTCTTCAAGTTAGCTTGTTTATTTAACTAGGCCAGTTAACTTGTCTTCTGGATTTTTGTAATATTTTAGTAGGTTTAGTTTTCTACAGTGTAGTCTCCACTACATCCATGCATACTTGGGACATAATCGTGTAAACTACGTGATGCTATGTGAAATTTAAGAATAACAAGTCAGTTTTCTGAAATACATCACTGGACTTTGAGCAGATCTTCATGACATAGAGCCGTGGCAACCATGAATGCATAGAGAAGGAGGCAAAAGAATTGAAGGAGCCAGCTATAATTTGTCATAAATTTCAGAATAATGCTGAAAAGAATGGAACTGTTGTCTGAATTGGCCATCATATATCTCTAGAAAAGAACAGGAAGTAATTGGTTGGTAATTCTCTGGTGTTAGCTTCAACCATTTTATAGTACTGGAGTTGGTATGGACATGCTTTATCTGAGTATCGCAAAGCTCTAACAATACTAATGAGACTTGAGGACATAAAGAAGCATTTGGTGGAAAATATCATGATGAGCTATTCAGAAAATAGAGTCTGAAACTTGACAAGTGAATCTAGTTTAATTATCAAAAGCAGAAAAGCTGATGTCAGTAAATAGAAAAAAACTGCAGTTAACAAGCCACTTTACTGTATGAACTATCCACAGACAACACTCTTGAAACTTCAGGCAACAAAGAGAAAATTTAATGAAATTAATTGCTCCTATGAGGAACATCATAAGTACTGACTAAAAACTACATTTAAAATGAGGATAAAGATCATGGACTGCTGGAATATTTCCTCAAGTAGTGGAAGGAAGCGTACCGAGCTTCCTCATCTTCCTCTGTGCACTAGATCCCTACCTTATTGTTTATAACTGGTCTGCTCTCATTGTCATTGTGTTCCTTGAACAGAGACCACTGGGATGGCTGACTTGTCTTTTGAAATGAGATGGGATCTCCTATCTTTTCCACGCATATAATCCCAAAATAACTCCAGAACTGGGGATGGGAAGGTGGCAGGGAATGGGTGCTGCACCATGCGACATCAGGATAGAGTCTGATCAGGTAGGGTGAAAAAGAGGGACAATGTCTGACATTCCCCTATAGATACCTTAGATCTTGGAAGAGGGAAGGATGTAGAGTTTGCTACTGGTGTGGTTTTTGGCAGATGGTCTAGGTTTATGTGCCACCAAATTAGACCACACCATCAAGGTAGATACTTTTGCTCTGTTTTCAGGAGACTGCTGCTGTTCAAGTCTGAGTGTGAAGTCTTCTTTCCCAGACTGAACCCTTTTGGTGTGAGTCACCCTAAAGGGAATAGTGCCTTGAAAATGCATGTGCATTGAAACTCCATGAACTATTTTCCCCTAATCCTGACTGTGTATAACAGTGTGTGCTGTCTGGGCAAGATGACAAAAGGCATTGAAATCTAGCAGGAAAATTTCTGCATGTGCAAATATTCCTTACATGAACTGTCAAAACTGCTCAGTGATAGCATCTTCACATACTGTAATCATCCCTTTAACTGCAGTTTTTAGAAGTGATGGAATTAGATAGAAGAGAACCTGATCACTGTGAATATAAAACAACTCTCTGTTTTCCTTTATAGACTTTAATTCCCTTGCTAATTTAATGTTTTGTGGGGAGTAACCTACAAATGGTGAATCTTGGAATGCATATGACTAGGAATTGGGACTTGAGAGGAATAAATTGTAATTTCAAAACCATGATATAACATGACATGTTTATTTGGAAAACCTAGCATCAAGTTTCTTCTTTAGACCTGACTCTTAGTTTTGGTTCCTATTTCTCCTCGCTTTCTTTGTGAGGAGAAAGACCCCAAAGGTCTTGTAAATGAATGCACAGTGAGTATTCTGTCAGAGCACCCCTATTTCCTAATAGCTTTATTCTGCACTGTGAGTGTTAGGTGAAATTATCCTTCTGTGCATTTAAATGGGTTTTGATTTGTCTACAGTGCAGCCTTTCACACAGAAATGTAGCAAAGAATCTCCTAGTATTTGTATTTTTCTTATTTGTGGTTTAATAAAAGTTTTTAGTCTTCCTTCATGCGCAAATACCTTTGAAATACGTAAGCTTTTAAAAAAAACAGATAATTTTTTCTAATCATCCAGCAGAAGGGTGAGAGATGATGTTGTGTCGATTTATATTTCTGACTGATCAATAATATAGGGATGTGTGAGAAAGAATAACCTCTCAAGTCCTCCATATAATCCCTGGTTTGGCCCTGTACACTGTAATATAATACTGGGGAACGGATACAGGTATATGTGTGGTTTGGTACCTATATTTGCATAAAGAATAGTCTTTGTATGTCTGCCCAGTCATGGTAAGGCCAGCTTAGTGACTCAGTTTCTGGCAAAAACTTCTGGTTTGTTAATTTTCCTGAAATCTGGGAACAAATTTCTTCAAAGTACCAATATGTTAACAAACTGAAGTGGTCAGTGCAGAATTAATATTGAGGGAAAAATTCTGTTATGAGGTTCATGTACAGACTCTGAGGAAGTTGATATCTTCAAATCTCCCCAAACCTTTTGAATATATACTTATATAGTTTTTCTTTCCTCTTATGCATTTCAGATTACATTTTTATCTAAGTACTATTTCTAAGTGACTATTCTTACAGAGGAGAAAATACTAAATATTCCAGATGACTTGCCTCACTATTTTTTTATTCTTTTTTTTTTTGTAACCTTAGTTTTATTGGATCTCTTGTTTCAAAGAGCCAAAGTTTCCTCATGGTTGTTTGCTAACTTCACAAACTCTGTCCTAAACCAAGTGTTTTATTTGCATATTTTTTTCCATTGAAGAGTGGCAAACAAGTAAATTAGACTCCATAATGGGAGGGCTTTATAACTTTTAAAAATCTCCTTTCACTTTATAAAATTGTGAAGAAAACGCAAATTTTTCCTTGGGATACTTAGAACTTGTTATAAGGTAGAAAACCAAGAAGAATTACAAGGAAAAGAAAAAGCTGTGGCAAAAAAAACAAAACAGAAGTTTTCATTTCGTTTTTTCAATGAATTGAATTTGTACAGTGATTAATTTGCCCAGATTTGGTGCATAAATAACCACAATAATGTCTTAATATTCTTAATTGTGTGTTAAATACAGCTAAAATAAACCACTGTATCCTTCCTTTCCTGGAGTGGTGGACCACTTTGGTATCTTGTTCTTTGAAAGAGAACGAAACACTGAAGAAGAAAGAAATTAAGGAAGTGTTTTTACTGGTCCTAGTGGTTATCAGAGATCATAAAACCATTTTTAAGTTTTGATAGGCTGACATGATAAGTTATCAGAGTAACGCACTGGCTTGCCTTTTCCTTCAGTGACTCAAGTTTCATTAGAACATCTCACTATATGCAAAACAGAGAATGTGTCATTTCAAATAATTTTTTGAGTTCATGGATCTAAGTTTGACCTCTGAAATGGACAAGATATTATCATTTTTAGTCCCAAACTGCAATTAGTTTTATGGCAAACTCACAATGAATGGGTGTTTTGGAAGATTGGCCAAGGTCTTTTTATTTCCAAAATTTTAATCGTGTCTTGGGAGGGGAAGAGTTTAAGACACAAGATTTTTATAAAGTGCTTAGAAAGAAATCCCAACAAGATCAGACTTCTTTCCTCCCTCTTTTTTACCTGAATTTCCCACTTGGTAAACCCACCAAGCAGTAATTTCAAACCTATCAGAAGTTCCACAAAATACTGTAATAATAATCAGTTATCAAAAATTATGTAAGCTGTGAAGAAACTAATATTTTCAAATGAAGCATTTCTCTCTGAGTTTGATTTAACAGCTATTTTATTTCCCTAAAGACTGCATGGGTAGGGTAGACTTGTTGCTTTTGACATAACTGTCAAACAGCATAAGAGAAATGGAAGACTTCCATTTGTTTGAAGTTTTTTTTTTTACATGTTAGTGAAAATAGACTTAGAATTGAAACACGTGCATTAGGTATATACAATTTACAAGTGAATTGCATCTTATACATGCATCCTAACATATTGTTCTCATGTCCAGAGAGGAGCAACACACAAGTCCTATGAGGAGAGGCTGAGGGAGCTGGGGTTGTTTAGCCTGGCAAGGGGAGACCTCATCACTCTCTACAACTACCTGAGAGGAGGTTGTAGCCAGGTGGGGGTTGCTCTCTTTTCCCAGGCAGTAAGACAAGAGGGCATGGTCTCAAGCTCTGCCAGGGGAGGTTTAGGTTGGATGTTAGGAAGAAATTCTTTCCAGAGAGGGTAATCAGGCTTTGGAATGGGCTGCCCGGGAGGTGGTGGATTCTCCTTCCCTGGAGGTATTTAAGAAGAGACTGGATGTGGCACTTAGTGCCATAGTCTAATAACTGTGGTGGTAGTGGATCAAGGGTTGGACTTGATGATCTCAGAGTTCCTTTCCAACCCATCTGATTCTATGATTATAAGATTCTATGGTAGGTCTGTTTTTGGAAATGTGGCACTTAGTGTGCCAAGTTAATCTGGAGATAGTCCTACTCTACTAACAGGGAAATAGTAGCTAGTTTTGGTTGAAGGAAGAATGCAGTATAAGAAGCTGTGAATTAAAGATGTGTTACTAGAACATCTTTGTAAGAACTATTATTCTTACACACATTACCTAATTTTTTTTCATTCCATGCTGGTTATAAAAAGAGAGAACTGGTTTGAGGAGGTTAGTGCACTTGTGAACAATAAGAATAGTAGATGTGAAGGACTTTTTAGATCTTTTGAATGTACCAGTCTTGATTTGTAAAAATGAAAGCATCAGGAACATGTTTGAAAATGAAATTAATAATGTTTTACTGGTCCTGAAAATTATTCTACTGTCTCTCAATTTAATGGAGGATAACATCCATTTCATTTTGTCCTTCATTTGTAGATCTTGTTAAGACATCTCTCTCTCTTTTCCCCTACAAAGCCCGTTTAACCTCCTCAATAATTTAAAAAGACAAGTGCTTTGTCAAGCCTTCCTCCCTTATTTTTCTTTGCTCTCTTTGATGTGTGCTTTGCAAGCTAATTCTTTATTGCAGTGTTTGTAGAATCTTTCGGTTTAGTACAACACTGTTATGTATATTATCCACAGCAGTTGTTTCTGGATAAAAAAGATATAGGGAAGTAGCCAGGAGATCATGAGCTTGGGGAAGCTTGTTGCTCATAATTTGAGGCTCTGGATAGCAGTTTAATGTAACTCTTAAAGACACAAATGTACACTCACAAAACTCTTTCACAAGTCCCACAGAAAATGGTTCACAGGGGAAGAAAGAGTGTTAAGTCTGAAAGGACTGACAAAGACTGTAATTTTTCTCCTGTGAGATAATGGTTTGAAGTGAGCAGCAGATAAAAGATTGCCATAAGAATGGCTTAATTCCCCACCTTGTAAAAGGATTAGATAATTCAGTCTCTTTATGGATTCCTTAGTCTGGGAAATATATTTCCACTTTTGGTTCTCCTCAGAAATAGTTGCAGATTGTACTTATTTAAATGTACAGAGACCTGCATTCAGACATTTTGAAAAGGCAAACAGCACACAGAAATGTTAATTTTGCATGCTGTGTTAATATGTAAGTTTTGCTCGGTAAGTGGATATTCTAGTATTACGAGCTGAAAACGTTAGGGCTGTGCATTACCTATGGATGACATGGAAACTCTCCACAAAAATCTTCAGGAGTGACTGGAAAATAGTGCTTTTGATTTGCAGAAAAAGAATGAACTTCAACCAAAATCCATTTTTTTGCTACTGTTTTTATGAATTTTCAAGTAATTTGCTGTGTTCTAGTGTGTAAGCACTGAGAAATAGTGTCCTTAAATGAATGCAAAACCAAGAAACTGGCTGCAATATGAATAGTATCAGTGAAAAAGAAATTATTTTGGATTAACTATCTTAAAACAGGGTGAAACGCAAAGAATACGAATACGGTATATCTCATATAAATAGAATTGATGGTAGTAACAACATACTCCTGCCTGGTAGCTTTACATCTTTTCTTTAAAGTGGATTAAAAGGAATTATGAATCTCTGCTGGGAGGCATGCTGATTACGTAATTAAGCTTATATTCCTACCTTTTATTCAAAAATTTTCCGAAATATGTGTATTTATTCATGTAGTCTTATTGTTTGATTTTGGAAATGTCTGCCTTACTAGATAATATTCTGCTGGATAATCCAATAGTTCTCATGCTTCGTTTCTCTTCAGTGCAGATGCTTCCTGTATGTTAGTCCACGGTGAAAAAAGAAGCTATGACACTATCTCAAAATAGCAAGGCAACACGCAGAGCTTTCCCGTTATTGCTTCAGACTTGTGAGGTGGCATCCACTCTCATTGCTCACCAAATTCATAATCCTCTGTTAGAGGATCCTCCTCCCATAGATCTAAGACATTTTTCTTCTATAGTTCATGGATTTAAAAAATCATATAAACTTACTTTAAAGTCTAGTCATCATGAGGAAGGTAGAGTATGCAGCTAAAGCTGATGAAGAGTTTTACCAGATAAAGAGTGCTTTTGCCTGTATATTGTTCAATAATACTTATTTAATATAATTTTACCATTATATTGACCTGCATAGTCTATACTGGAAAACTGACATCTTTTTATCTCTGTACCTGTGAATACACTAAGAATTTTGCTGGCAAAGTTTTAACATTTTTATATTTGTAAAAGATATTAGGAAAACAAATGGAACAGGTCAGAAATTCCTGGCTTTCTATTTAGGTGCTGAAAAAGTTTTGGATTTTACACCAGTATAAAGTACAAAACTTGTGGAGACAGCAAGTCAAGGTACATGAGGTCACAATTTGGATCAGTATGTTTGGGAACAACGAATTAAGTAAACTCACCGTATTATAGGCGAGTCAGAACAAATGATTATGAAGTACTCTTACTGGTGTTGAGGTTGCTAGGGAAAGTTGCAAGAAAACATCAATGTAACCTAAAAGCATGTGGGGCCTTTCAGAACTTTTGTTTTCTGATCTCTGTTGCTATAACTTCCCTGGAGTTATGTATTTGTCATAGTGAAATTATAATTCAGTATTACAGTGCTGTCAGAGAGAGATGTTAGATGTAGATGTAATGTTTTAAATTATAGAAAAGAAGCAGATTATTTGAAAAGAGAAAAAAAAAACGGAAAGTTCAGTAAGTCAAATTTATTCTTCTCCTGATCTCTGAAATTCTCTTTGGCTGCCAAAGAAACACCATCATGTTATATGTATAATAAGTTTCTTTTGCTAGTAAGTTCATGGTGTTCATTGAATCTTACAAAACGTGTATTACAGGTTTTGATCCAAATTAATCACTACTTCATAAAGAAACTAACTATAAATCACTCAAGTACTTGTTAGGATTTTTTCAAGAGCATAGTTAACCTACTTTGAAATAATTAAAGCAAAACAAGTGATTCAATAGATAAAAATTTCCTTATTTAAGATTCTATTACAAAGATGACACTACCTCTGTTTTTCAGAGAACTTTTCTTGCTGTAACCTTAAATGCATGTCGATCTTGCCTGATCAAGAAAATAACTTTACTTTTGTTTTTGCTGAAAGATTTAAGGATTCTATACCAAACTTTCCCCTACTTCTCACCATACTTAGCTAAAAGAAGTCAACTGAGTCTTCAACAATGCAGATCAGGAATTTTCCAATTAAATGCATGTTCTTCAGGAATAATGCTTCACAGAAACCAAAATGTTTTCAAGTGTTTATTGAGATTCAACAAGATTTAGCTGACACAGGGCAGAGCAGAGAGAGTGGCTGGAGCTGCAGTGCTCAGACAGGTAATATCTCCCTTCCTTCTCAGAGAGTGCCCTTTACTGTCTTGGAGCCCCAGTGGAATTTTTCTTTATTGCTGAAAAATCAACAGAAGCATTTGTATTGTCTTGAAATAAGAGATTTCAGGGTTTCTTCTCAAGTGGAATATCAGAGTTTCTATTTTTCACCTCTGGGGAATATCAGAATTTAAGCACATTTAGCCAGTTCTAGTTTGCTATTTCTAAAAATAAAAAGAAGTGCTTAGTCACGTACCAGAATTTGAAGGCCAGCCAAGTGCACAGTAATTATATAACTCTTGCCTGCAGTTGTTTATTTGGACTTAAAGGAGATTTTGTCTAAAAATGATAACCCTTCTGCTGGGTCATTTATGGAAGGAATAGAATAGAATTTTGGTTATTTAAGTGACATATTTCTGGAAGACTAGGTCAGAATAGCATTAACCAAAATATAATCCAAAATCCTCTGTCGTTAAGTGACAATCACTCTTCTCTGAATTTGATTTGACAAAGAAAATTCCTAAAGGACAACCTCTACTATACAGTAGCAGACTACAATTAATAATGCACATACTTTGAATTGGTAGTCTCCACAAAGAACAAATAATAGAGACCATATATCTCACTATAGGTATGTGAAACATTTCCATTTCTAGGTTTTCAGAATACTTCGTACCTTCTAATTAGGCCCTGATGTTAGAAAGCACCTCTGTTTGTAAGTAAGTGTATTTAGTTATTTTCATTAATCCAACATAGTCCTTGTAAGTATTGTGGGAATTATTTTTTTTTAATTGTCATATTGTGATCAACAGTGTTGGCATATCATAGTATATGTCTACATTTAGTACACTGGAGGAGTTCTTAGGTAGGAATTTGTCTTGCATCTGTACTTACAGTCGTGTACGCACTCAAGTATAGACATAAGAGTAGTTGCCCTCAAAGCTGGACTTGGGTTTACCTCTTAAAAGTCCATTTTGCTCAAGAGTAAATATTGCTACAAATTTCAAATCTGAAAATGCATGCCAACTTTAAATTGTGGAGAAAACCCCCACAATTCTATTTCAGCTTTCTAATTCGTTCCCTGTTATTTTTTCCACAAGATATAGTTTAATTCCGTCATATTGTCTAGGAGTTCTGCAGATGTATAAGGGCTACTGCATTGTTTTAAGAATGGTACAAGTGGAGAAATCACACCTACTCATACTTGCCTCTCTCCTTGCATCCCCACTATCCCCACACTTCATTAGGTATCCATTTTAATTAGTTGGTTTAAGATGCTATTAGATGGATTTTGGATTCATGTAAGGAATTGTTTTGTTTTATCTCTTTAGTTTCTAAGTGGAGTCAAAAATTTATCATCTTTCTAAAGCAGCAATTACCATAATGTCAAGAAGCTGTCCTTTTGGATATTGATAGGTATCAGAGCTTTGAAAACAAGACCACTAGTTCTGTCACACAAAAAGAATGACATGCCATGTAGCTGATTACAGTAAAGAAGAGCAGTGAATTCAGCTGGACTGTGGATATTGTCAACATTTATTTTCTTTTCAAATAACAAAGTATTTTTTCATCTGGCAAAAGAGGTGAGTTGTACTGAAATATCAAATTGCAATACACTCACCTTGATGTCAAGCAGTCTGTGTTTTAAGAAACATAAACATCCTAAATGACTGAATTCAGCAGTGTTCTTATTATGAAAAAAAATGCTATCATTTGAATCTTGAGTCTATTTTTTCTATTTGCTGTTTTCTGGCCCTGGTAAGACAGCATGGGATTTTATTGTGCTGTGACTCATTCAAGGAATGTAGAAGTAGTATTGTCCTCTTTTTGGATATTCTTATGGTATCATGGATGAAGGCTCAGAGTGCCTTCTCAGCAGGTTTGCTGACAACACAAAGCTGGGAGGAGTGGCCGACAGCCCAGAGGGCTGTGCAGCCCTTCAGAAGGACCTCAGCAGGAGAGATGGGCAGAGAGGAACCGGCTGAAATTCAAGAAAGGCAAAGGCAGGGTCCTGTACCTAAGGAAGGAATAACCCCATGCACCTCTACAGGTTGGTAGCTGACCTGCTGGAAAGCAGCTCTGCAGAGAAGGACCTGGGGTCCTGGTGGACAGCAAGCTGTCCCTGAGCCAGCAGTGTGTCCTTGTGGCCAAGAAGGCCAATGGTATTCTGGGATGTATTAGGAAGAGCATTGACAGCAGGTCAAGGGAGGTGATCCTGCCCCTCTACTCAACCCTGGTGAGGCCACATCTGGAGTGCTGTGTCCAGTTCTGGGCTCCTCAGTACATGAGAGTCTTGGAGCTCCTGGAGCAGGTCCAGTGGAAGGCTACAAAGACGATAAAGGGACTGAAACATCTCTCTTATGAGGAAAAGCTGAGGGAGCTGGGCCTGTTCAGTCTTGAGAAGAGATGACAGGTGAATCTCATCAATGAAATACAAGTGTCTGAAGAGGGGGTGTCAGGAGGATGGAGTCGGGGCTCTTCCTGGTGGGGTCAAGCAATAGGACGAGAGCTGATGGGCAGAAACTGTGGCACAGGAAGTTCCACCTGAATATGAAGAAGAACTTCCTTACTGTGCACTGGAACAGGTTGCCCTGAGAGGTTGTGGACTCTTCTTCACTGGAGATATTCAAGAACCATTTAGACACAATTCTGTGCAATATGTTTTTGGGATGACCCTGCTTGAGTAAGGAGGTTGGACCAGATGACCGACTGTGGTCCCTTCCTGCTTGACCCATTCTGTGAATGTGGGAATCATATTCTAACTCTTACTGGGGGTATGATTGTGATTCACGCACCCACAAGCTTGTTTGTAATGATAGACCTGGTATAATCCTGCCACAGCGATCCTGTGTGACTTGATTTAGAATGTTTTTGGTCCTGAAGTCCTTCACAGTTTTATTGGAACAAATCCTACAGAATGCATTTTGCTGTCAAAGAAAATTGAAATATTTACTTGGAGGCTGTTTGCCTTTATAGCTCTTAAACCTCCAAAATGCAGCTGGTTAATGTAACTGAAACAAGGACCTCTGAGCAGGAGATCACATTAGAAATAGACTGTGTGGAAAAAATATTTGCTACCAGGTATCAAGTTTAGACTCCCATTAAAACAGTCAATAGCTGAAATAATGCTTTGGTTAATAACTGAAGTAGTCCATAAAGTGTAAGTAAGATAGTAGTTTTTAGGTAACTCTTCTAGACCTATGCTTCTTTCTAATCTGTGGTCCTCTCTCCTTAAGACTTTTTAAATGTTTTCATTTTACTGTGGAGATGTCTTATGAATAATATTACTATTGAAGAAGAAATTTGAATCATCCAAGTAACAGAATTCTTTTAGCAAGAAATAGTGTTTGTGACTTTTTTGTTGCTTGAGTCACATGAGAATCTATTCTAATATAAATCTGTATGTAAGAAATACATAGATAAGTTGAAAATTGAATGTTAAAATGAGGTCCAGATATGTCCCACATTTAATTCACCTGTCCATTCAGTACACCAACCATTTCTTCCTACAAAGGGAAATAGTATGAAATAGATTTTCTGTTTAGTTTCATTGAAAAGATTTTTTTGCATGTTCTTCATGAGGCGGTGGACCACTTAAATTTATGTAAATTTTAAAATAAGATGAGGATAATTTCAGTTGTTCATGTCTGGTTTGGATTTATGGAAGCTCAGAATGGGAACATATAAAATCTTGAAAATTCTGATGGGATAAAAGAAACAGCTCCTATTTCTAGAGGTGGTTTTTATATGAATGCAATATAAGCAGAGAATTTTGGAGTAATTTTCCTTTTCATTAAGCATAAGTAAACTACCAACATGGCTGCAGAGAAGAGTACCTCACTTCTGGTTCCTGCAGTTCCATGCATATCCTTATAAGCTTGAATATGTGCTTGTAGTAAACATGTATGTATGTAATGAAGGAGGACAGGTAAGTTTTATTACCAGGGAAAATGATGTGATTTTTGAGATCTTCCTTTTTTTGCATAGTTATTTCATTTTCAATTTTGTTTTCTTCCTATTTGAATATCTTTATGATAATCGTACAAAGTTATTTGCTTCTGTTTCACTGTCATCTTTAGAAGAGCCTGTTTGACGAGGTAGGCTTATAAAGAATTGGCAACTACAGCATTAGAAGCCAGGTATACAACTATACAGGATACATAGAAGTAATTTTCAAAATTAGGTTTACAGCTTCTAAGTTTTATAGTTTGTTGCCTTGAGGAGTTTTGTGTTTTGTGGAACTGTCTCCTTAGGTAAGAAACATTATGAATTTACATTGAGCTTTCCATCATAAATAAAACATTCTAGGGGTAATATAAGGATATAAAGTAATTGGGGGGTGGGGGGAAATTGTTTTGAGAAGTATGAACAAATGACTTAAGGTCCAAATATATTAGATTACTCTAAGAGTCATAAAATATGAAATTGAGATAGGGCAGATATGGAGGTTCTGCTTGGTTTCAAAGGTTAATTCAAAGCTTAGTGTAAAGCAGCTGCAGAGAGTAAGAATTTAGAGTGAAGAGAATGTTTTTTTCAAAGAGTTAAGTAATTTCTTTCCCTAAGGTTTTACTTCAGTGCATTTTTATGATTCCTGGGCTTTGCAAAATTGAATTGCATTTTTCTTATTCTTTTCATGTCTAAATAAATCCAAGGTAAGATAACCTTTATGTAAATGGCAGTTATATTGTATTAAGAGCTACAAACCATTTCTTCAGAGCAGAATCTGTACTCAGGATTCATAAGATCCTGAAGAAGGATGGTGGGACTCTTGGGATGCTCATTTAAAAGAACAGATACAAGTATTATTTTTGTAAATTCCTGTTGAGGCATTATACTTAGCTGCTACAGAGGGAAAGCCTGAAGATGAAGTCTGCCATAATTACTGTGTTTTCCTTCTAAAAATTAAAAAAGGGAGAGAAAATATTCTTGCATGCATTTCGCTTTGGTGGGTTAACCTTGGGTAAGAGATAGCTCTCTACCTAGCCAGTAGGATGACAGGAGAAAATAGGAAGTAAAAGCTTGTGAGTTAAAATAAAAACAGGGAAATTGCCTACCAGTTAATGTCATGGGTCAAACAGACTTGAATTGGGAAACTTAGTTTAATGTATTGACAATTAAAATAGTTTGGGGTAGGAAAAACTAAAAGACAGACTTTAAAACAACACCTTTCCTCCTCCTTTTCCTGGGCCTAACTTCATTCCTGCACTCCAGACTTCTTTCCCCACCCCCTGAGCAGTGCAGGGGAAACAGGAAATGTGAGGTTGTGGTCAGTCCATTTCAGATCCTCTCTGTCTTTCCTTCCTTCCTCATCACACTTTTCACCTGCTCCAGTATGGACACTGTCTGCAGTCCTTCAGTAAAAAAACCTGCTCTATTGTGGGTTCTGCATGGGCCACAGTCCCTCCAGGACATTTTCCCCTGCCCTCATGTGGGTCCTCCACAGGCTGCAGTGGATATTGGCTCTCCTATGGGAGATACTGCATCTCACCATGGGCTGCAGGAGAGTATCTGCTCTGGAGTGTGGAGCACCTCCTTCTCTGACCTTGGTGTTCCCTCTGCTGCTTCCCACTCTTTCTGCTCCCTTCTCTTCTGCCAGTGTGGAATTGTTTGCTCTTCCTTAACTCTGTTTTCTCCAAAGTGCCACCATTTTGACTGAAGGTCTCAGCCATGCCCTGCTGTGCTTTTGGAGTCAGGTGGAACCACCTGTATGGGGTTCAGGACAGCCCTGGCCTCTCCTTAGCAAGGCCACTCCTGCAGCCCCCCCACTGCCAACACCTTTACATGGACATCCAATACAATCCTGTTCAATTAAAATATGTTTTAAGGTAGTGAAGGAAGCTTGCATTTTCATCTGCACACCATACCACCAAACCCCCACTTGTGTTAAATAAGACTTAAAAAAAATACATAAGCTAGTTGGCTATGAGTTTCCTGGAGGCTAGTTTTGGTTACTAGACAGTCTGGGATATCTTGACTGAACCATGGGTGTGGGCTTTTCAGCAAAGCTGTCCTTTTAATTAGGACAATGTTGTGAGAACAATATGCAGTCAGGGATAATGGTTCTTCTATGTCTTATCTATGCAATATGATTGCAAATGTTTTCGTTGCATTTTCCCACCATTTAGATTGCAAGGGGATAATTTGGCAGAAGGGCCAGAAGATGTCTCCATGGTATCGCAGGCATCTGAGCCAGCAGTGTCAGACTCTGATGGTAAGTCATATAAATATTTGCTGCTCATAAAAAAAAACCCCCGAACACCAACATATTGAATTTAAGAGTAGAGGTTATGTCTGTAAAAGTTTAAATACTTCCAGAGAGTGTTCCTGGGTATTTGAACTCAGTCATTTACACTTTAAATCTGTTTGAAGAGCCACTAATGGGATTTTTGTCATGGGCAATTAGCACTCTAGAATAATTCTTGGGCATATTTTGAGAGGTGCCCCAGACCAGAATTTGTTTTTCGTAGACAGTTCATATGTTAGCATACTATTTTGGATAGTAAACAGCTTAATAGCATAGACATTGGCTGTTCATTGCCAGTTGGCTTCTATGCCAAAGAATGGTCTTTGAAATATTTAGTACAATACTGCACATGCACCCACATGTTTCAAACAATATACAGGAAAAATAAAGAGTTTATACAATAGTTCTGAAAAACATTTTCTCTCCTCATACAAACAATCCTATGTTGCACTAATCTGCAGTCAGGACACTCAGGCATTTCAGTTTCTGCTCAGAATTTGGAACAGAATAACACTGGAAATGCTGCAAAAGGCAATTCCTAGGGGATATCTTTCCAGAGAATGCCCAGCTTTCCTACAAAAGATAAAGTTAATGAAGGTTAACTTTATCTTAGCTGTCACTGGAGCAGAAAGAGAAAGGAATACAGGTTTGGACAGAGAATCTGCAAAGATAAATCTTTCAGTCCATTCCCCTACTCGTGGGTGGAACCAGCTGAGTCTATGAATTGTAGGGCTTGGTTTGCAGTACAGTCTTCAGCAGCCACGGACAAGTCAGCTATGTTGATCAATTAGTGCAAAAAAATGAAAATCAGAATTACCTTTTATTATCCTACTGTTTGCTATTTAGTGTGCTATTATGTGTGCTGTTAGGTATCAGGGCAACCTGAGCTTTCACTCATTTCTCTTGCCTCATTTGTAAACCAACCATTAGTCACTAGTATGTCTTTAAAGAAATTTTTTAAACTGGTTTTGTGAGAATGCATGGTTTCATGCAGTCACGACATTGGCTTTTCCTTTTATCTGCAATTGATCACTTAATTAAAGAAAATAATTGGGGACTCAGAATCTCAAAATATGATACTCTTACAATTGTCATGAAGATTGTCAGCTAGAGGTACTTAGACTGGTGATTTCACTCAAGCCCTCTAAAAGGAAGGCAAAATTCTTCTGTTATGAGAATAATTCCCAGAAAGGGAGGTGGTGGTGGCTTGTTAGGGATAGGTAAAGGGAATATGCAAGCATGAGATTATTGCAATAATATCAAACAGAGGAGTAAGAAATATATGTAGGGAAAAGTGCTACAGTTCATGAAATAATTTGTTTTGAAAAGATCTCGTCCTTCCTTTTTCCTTCCTGTGTACACTTGTTCTTGAAGTGAAAATATGTCCACTTTGCTGTGCCATCTTCTGAAATTGTAGGCTTCAGTAAAATAGTTCAGTAAAGTAGTTGGTTGCTAAGAGGCAAAGCCACCAGGATTAAAGAAGGTGAAATTGTCAGAAGGGTCTGGATGCCATGTAATATTGAAGCTGAATCGTTCATGGTCTCGGGGAATGGAGCACAAAAGTGCTCTGGCTGTTGTAAATTGGGCCACTTCATATGTTTCTGAATCCTCTGTAGTCAATATGGCTACAGAGAAGATAGAAAAGGCCTTAGCTAAAAAAACTCTACCTTCAATAAAATATGGGGAGGAAAAGTATAGTTTTACTCCCTATGGGAATAGGGATTAAAATAAGTATGGCATTCATGTTGTTATAAACACATCTATCTGATGTCTGTGAATATACATGAACCTGTTAGTCATATAGCTGGAAGATAGCAAAGCCTCTGAGGCAAAAAGACTGAGGTTTACAGTAAGGTAATGCCAAATTTCTGTCAAGAGGCACTTTCAGAGATGTTCAGCATTTCAAAACATAAGGTTTTGGGGTTTTTTCCTAAAATGTTGGCTAGTAGTACATTTTGGTTTGAAAAACGACACAGCTGGATTTCACAAGTAGGCACAGAACTCGGGCAACTGTCCATGCTATCAATCTTTCCTATAAATGCATCACGTTACTTGCTCTCTGTGCATCTGATATTTATTTTCCAATAAATATGTATGAGAAGATGATAAAAGAGACTCCTAAAGATATTATTAAAAAACCCTAAGTAACCAAGGCATTGTTGCACTGAATTTTTAGTTATTTCCTCTTACAGATGTATTATATGTTGAAAAAGTGAATAACAGTCTTCACTTACCAGGTTTATTTAAATTTATTTTACTTATCAGTACCGATGACCATAGTGAGAGAAAACTATGCACTGGGAAGTGCTGATGCAAACCATTCATTCAAGAATATGCAGGCAAGGTGCTGATGCACAGCAAAGTTGAGGGTAGCTTGCTTTAGTTAACGATCTGTTTCTGGGTTAGTGGGAAATTGTTGCTAGGTCTGGAACATCTCTTCTGTGGATTTCAGATGAACTAAGTTCAGAAGTAATTGGCAGCACATCTGATCTAACAGCCCTTATAAATAAACCTCACTTGAACCAATTCCACATAATAAAGTCAATGTAGTAGCTTATGTGAAAAGATCATGTGCAGCATCAGACACTGTACTGACTCCACTATCAATCTGGATCTGGTTCTAATTAACCACTGTACTGACTTCCCTGTAGTGTAATCCTGCTGATCTGCGCAGAGTTGTGTTTGATCTAAGCAGTAAAAATCAGAGATAGGAACCAGGTCTCAAGATGTTGAGGAACACAAGACACTTTAAAGCTGCAGTTTCTTTTCGCTGTCCTAAACTATACCTCTCAAAAATGTTTCTCTTTTCCATTACACTTCACAGGTAAGTACTAAGGGAAGAATTTAATAGCTAGGTTCTTGATTTTGATTAGAAGCAGCAGCTTCGGTGACTGCACAGCAAACTTCCCCAAGCCTGTCAGGTTTGTCTCTTGGATCAGTCCTCCACTGAGCCCTGCTCTTCTCCTGCGGAGGTAGATGGGGAGAATGTCTGAATCTTCAAAGGACAGACACTATAACACTAAGAATTTATCCAGTAAAAGCTGTATCTGTCAACCCCCAGAGTGTTTTTCAGTAAAGAGCCTACAAGGCACCTTAGCGACTGAAGGAAGCTTGCTTATCACTCTAGTTGTGTTAGAGATACTATTCCATGTTGCATTAAGCTTATAAATTAAAATCAGATGTAAAATGAGAAATGCAATAAAGTTAATTGAAGTGTAACTGAAAAGTAGTGCATTTATAGTAGCCACATTTCCCTTCCCAGCAGCCAATTTATGGGCTTTGTATTTTCAAAGTGACCAATGCTTACTTAATTAGAGTGATTTACTTCTCTTTTACCTCTTTCGAACAGCTCAAGTACCCGGAGTTGAAACACTTACAGAAGATATTGATGAATTTCACAGTGCCTCTCAAGTGGCAGGATCTGTAAGTATCTTCCCATATGGATAATCCTTTAAAATTTTGTGGGTTCAGAGTTTCATAAGGAATAGCTTTTGCATAAAGATGAAAGTTGTGCTTTCCAACATTGTCATCCTAGAGAACAGAAAACTAAATTTACATAATCTTTCGAAATTATCAGTTCTCTGTCTGTTTTAATTTTCCTTCTAGGAAAGGTGATATTTTGAAATGCATTATTATAATCTCCTGCAAAACTGTATGTTGTTAGACTTACACATATAGCTCCCACTGAAAGTGTAGTCATTTTATACTGTATCTGTATGTTTTTAAACATTAGTCAAATATTCATTTTACCAGATATTACTCAATTTTAATATAATAAATTTTAATAATAATTATAATATTAAATTTAATAATAATTTTAATAATAAAATTTAAATAAAATAGAAGATAAAAATAATTCAAACTCTGTTTCATTATGAAATATGAAATTATAATATCTCAACTATAATTTAGTTTTTTGTTAACATTTGCTTGAAAATTAAGAAACAAGAGGTGTCTAGTTAAAGTGTATGGCTAGGTTTTTTATATATATATATATTTATTCTTTTAGTTTGAAATTTAATAAACAAATGCAGATATGAAGTTTGCAGAAAACATAACCAGCAGTAAAATAATTTCCAAAAAATTATATAACCATAATTTTGATCCTAGTTGTATTGCACCAGGAGTTTGAATACAGGTTAAAGATGGGATTGATTTTTTTTCTAAGGCAAATAACTTGACAATAGTTGTTTGGTTTTGCAAAATTTTAGACTGGTGTAAGAGGACATGTTAATTCCTGTTCAGCCACTGCATTACTGGTATATAGCACGCTTTAGTGTTTATAAAATAAGTGAAAAGAAGGGCTCAGTATTTGTTAGCTAAGGAAAAAGGGCAACATAAATTCAAGCATCTAAGTAGTACTAATAAAGCTAGATAATACTGTATATAAAGTATTTCCAACAAGAGTTATCAAAGCAGTTGACAGTTATGGAGTTCTAGATCAATTCCTAAAGCTCTTTGAGAACTTGGAGTGCAAGAACCTCACACAGCATTTGAAGATATTGGGCAAAAGGAATAAATAACAGAACTTTACTTACCATTGCTTGGAGTTTCTTTCTCAAGCCTCCTTCTGCTTCACACCAGTGAACAGAGGGGTATAATAAATTTTACATCAGTTTCTGAACCCATGTTCCTTGTTGATTTAGACCTGCAGATACCAAATTGGATTTATCAGTTCTGCAAACATGTAGCCTAGGGAAAGAGCAACAAATTAAGTGAATTACATGAAAAAATAAAAACACATTGAAAACAAAAGATCATTATGATTATTAGTGAAGTCTTGTTACAGAAATGTACAGCCCTCAGCTGAATACTTTCGGGTGTATTCTCTGTGTGTGCATGCTTAGGAATGAACAAACAATATGTACCTGTGTCATTTAATGCTCTGCTATTTCCAGGCTTAGTTAAGATTGCCTGGAAGAGTAGACTGCCAGAGACAGTGAGGTTCTGGGCTTTATCCCTGAAAGCCACACTGGCTGTTGCTGTTATGGCCAGTGCTGAAAAGAGAAGACAAGCAGTTGCAGCTATTGCTCTGCCCACCCATCCTCTCTGTGGGCCAAAGGCAGCTCACTTCACTTCCATGATTCCTTGGGAAACTGCCTAAGTTTCTAAGGAGCCAGTTACGGTTAGTTCATATGCTTTGAGATTTTTTGGTGGTTTTTTTTTTGGTTTTTTTTTTTTGGTTTTTTTTTTTTTTTTTTTGGGTATTGTGTCCTAAAGTTCTTGTTTGAATAGTGCTTAAGTAGCTGATTATGAACTTTTCTCTCTTTATGTAAGATTCAGGTATCCAACACTATGTTCGTCTGTAGGTTATCTCCTCAAAAAGAATCAAATGATCCAACTATTCTTGTTGCCTTTTAGGGCTCTGATGGAGAGATCTGTTTCACAGTCCCCTAATAACTTTCAGTGAGACTTATTCTTTGACAATCTTCATATATAAAATATAGAGGTAAAACTGAGGTTCCTCATAGGAAGGCTGTGAAGATAAATGCATTCTTGCAATGGATTTCCACAAATCCTCCAAAGCAGTAAGAAATATGCCTGTAAAATTACTTCAGAATTGATACCAAAATACATTCTGATGACTTGAATAATTTTCAGATATTATATGAGATACAAGATGAAAGAAAAATGGAATAAGATGTTGATCAGACATTTCTCATAAATTGGACAAATTGGTTCATGGCATTCATTCAAATGTGCATATTACATGTAAAAACCACTGATGTGGTTCAAGGTGTGCACTGTTTAACATTGGTACTGCATTCCAATAGGGTAATTTGTGTCTGTTTCTAGTTAAATGGATCATTATAATAAGTTTTCTCTACTAGTGTGTATTTGACATATTTTTCTCAAAGGTACATTGGCCTTCAGAGGATAAGTACTTTTAGAAAAATTGTAGAAAGAATTATAGATAAGGATCTTCAGAAAAGAACTGTGTGGGTTCTTTTCTTCATGTCCCATATATGAATCCACATGTAAGATCTTTGATGTGGATAATAAAACTATCTCAGAAGAGATAGGCAACATCAATGTCTCTAACTAATTATAATTTATACTGTGGTTATATTATGATTTTCTTTGTAGCATTGTATATGTTTACTGTTCTATTTCTGAAAAATTGGAGAGTTTTTGAATTTAGACCTTTTTCTTAAACTTTTTAAAATAGAATCTTTTGCTATGCTTTATTTTTCATGAAAAGAGTTAATATTTGAAAAAGGGAGAAATTAGATTTTCAGTGCTGCACAATCCCAAACAAGACATTCTAAATGAATGAGTAAAGCTAGCAAAAAGCTGGTTGAAGTATTTACAAGAATCAGCACTTTTCCCAAGTGTTTTGCAAGAATTCAAAGTGGAAGCAAGCATTCAAAGCATCCTTAGAGATTCTAGTTTACTGCTGGGTCATTTTCTGGCAAATATTTAATGTAATGAAAAGTGCTAGGCAAAATGCAAAAGCTTTTTCTTGAGATTTTTTCAGTGTGGTGAACTCAGAGTCCTATTTTACTTTATGTTTCTTCAAATGAGTTTAATAAATCTTTGGCTAGCAGGCTTTAAGAAATCACCAAAGTGATCCTACGAAAAGTTTAAGTGGGTTAGGATTCCAGCAAAAATGGAAAAGCAATGGGAAGTTACTAACTTTACTAACTTTACAGGGAGAAGGCAGATCACACTGAGCACATCACACTTGAGTAGCCTTTGCCTTCTCTCTGAGTTGCATCTTTTCCCACCTCAATCTAACAGGACTTATGCTTAGTTGGGGGGTTTTATGTGAATCTTTGCATTCAGTCATCTTGTTTTGCATGTGCACATAAAAAGCTATATTTTTCTCTGCAAATTATCCATGTAAGGCAAACCAATTCAAATGTAACAGAAACTGGAAGAAAAAAAGTTGTCCAACTGCAAAAAGCATTTTTGTATGAATTTGCCTTGGGTTTTTGCTCTTTATTACGGGTGGGAAAATACTGTAATAAAGTGCTTTATAGAAGTGTTTTGTTTTAAATAAATTTTCTCCTGTTTTCATTACTGCTTTGAAACTTTTCATTTGCCTTCATAGAAGAAAAACAGACATGGATTTTCTGTGACAAATGCATAAATTCCTTAATGGTAATTCAATTTGTGAAATGACTTGAGGCTTCACGCACCACAAAAAATTAAGCTTTTATTCTTACTATCATTATATGTTGAATACAATAATACTATGATGATACAACATTTAAATTCTATTTGTTAGAAATTTTCATAGCTTTTTCCACTATATCCCCTTAGAACAATACTAAGAAGTAACTTGATTACTTATACAAGTTTGAGTATAATCAACAGCTCTAAATCACCCAAACTTCACTAACTGACTAAATCTATACATTATTTATTGGATTGGGGTCAATATTTAGCATTTAGTGGGTTAGTCATTAAAATAATTATTTTAAGGTTGCACAGCCACATCAGGAACAGCAACAGTTCACCTATGAGGTAGCATGAATTATGAAGGTCATACTTGTATATTATACACACAAAACTAGTGTGTTCTGATACAAAAGTTTTCAAATCCAAGTGGAATTTCCTATGCATGTGGAATTCAGGCACCTACAGATGAAATTTTAGATTTAACTTCAAATTTTAAGTTTTTAGTAAAAATAATAACAGATAATATTAGATTACTGCAACTCTTCCAACATCTAGGCAAAAAAAACCTGTGCAAATGTTTACGTTTAACTACTATTAGATAAATTAACAATATGAGATTGTTAGAAGAACATGATATCACGGCTCTTGGAAAGAAATTGTAATTCCTGCAAGTAGTTAAGCAAGCAGTTAGAATTACATACCTTGAACCTCTTTAATTGAGACCTCAGCTATGTAAAACAAAATCCATAAAATATACATATAACTTTGTAAACACAGTTGCAAAAAAAAGAAGAAAAGAAAAAGGAAAAATTATTTCTTACTTTTAAAATTGTCTTTTTCTTTGGATGGCAGCTGAAGTTCTTAAAGAAATTATCCTTTCTTACCCGCTGATATTCTTTTTTGCTGATATTCTGTTACATATTGCACAGCATGAGCCCCCCTGGGTGCCTACTTGACCCCTGTGATGCCTGGCAGGGCTGCCACATTCCCCTGTCTGAGCCCAAGGGTAAGAACAGCTTCCAGAAAAGCCTCTGCTTCTCACAAGTTCATCGGCCCCACTGGCACGCAGCATGTGCTTAGTGCTTCAGGGGAGATCTAACATAGGCAGACAGTAGGGCAGTTTTCCTCTTGAGTGAAAATACTCTTGTTAGGAAATATTTAATCCTCTAAAATGTAATTTTAAACTGAAAGAATATTCTGAACTTTAGAAATATATATATCAAATAAATAATTGAGTTCCTTGTTTTTACCTGTCTAAAATTTTGAGTTCTTGGTCATGGCAAATTCAGAAATACTTGTTCAAATAATAGTAAATCAGAATGGAAATTTAGAAAAAAATTATTCTGGTTACATTTCAGAAACTTAAACAAATGTGATTCCCAGGTGTCCACATATTTCCTGTTTCCCACTTGCCTGTAAAGAGAAAAATGGTGTGTAAGTTAACTCAAACTACCATTTTTTCAGTGCAAGGTTTAGCGTAAAATGTGCTGGCTGACTGCCATGGGAAGCAACAAGCTTGTAATTTCAATTACATGGTATTTCAAATAGAACAGGCCCTAATGTGGAAGGTGGGGATTAGAGGTGACAGCTGATATTTCAGCAGAGCTCTGAGAAGGCTTATTATTTTTACAGTATCAAAACCCTGCGTTGACTAGCTCACCTTATGTCTTTGAACAGACTATGGAAGCTGAAAGATTAAACATTTGGTAAACTCTGTACAGAAACTACATGTTGTGTGCAGAATCTTCAAAAAAAATACTGCACAAAAAGTTCCACTGCGTGCAGACTGTCTGTACCTTCCAACTGCTTAGCCAGAGTGGAAGGGACATTTGCAAACAACTTGTCCAGTAAAGAGGAGTTCTTTTTGTATTTGTCAAATATGTCTATTAAAGATATTTAAGCTATTCGGCAAAGAAATGGTAGGTTATGCATAGAAAGCTAAGCACAATTGTATTCTTTCCAGTTTTATCTCCTGAAGTTATCCATAAAATTTTTACATGATTAGAAAAACTATGTAGAAAAAAAATTACAATAAAAATGCTTTAGATATACTTAAAACTTTTCAGGAACTAATTAATTGAGTTTGTCTCCTTTTCCTCATTTCTTTGTGATCATGCAATTCAGACAGTCTTTAAAAATGAAGAAGCATTTTCTCTTCTGAGGTGGTAGCCTCCTTAATTGCATTTCGGTTCATTGTGGCATTCCCAGTAAGTTAAGGTATTTTCCAGAAGTTCAGGAAATCAGTGATGAGAGGGATTATCTTTGGCCATATTGTTTGTAATTTTCTATTTTAGCAGTAATTTGGCTAAGGGACTAAGAAGGAAAAAAAGCATTAATGAATGTATTGTATGTGAAGAAATTATGATGATATATAAAGAAAGCTACATGAGAAATGGACACATAGTTGACCTTAAAAGTTGACAAATACAACCCAAGGGCTTTGTTTCAACATATTTCTGCTGCAGAGAGACACTGCCTCACCTTCAAAGGTCATGAACAGGGCCCAGAGTTGTTTCTACAAGTTAGAAAGACAATTAATGTCTTTCAGGGGCATTCTCATACTTAGGTCTTGTTAATATTGTTTATGTGAATCATCCATTAATAAAATGGTAGATTGGAAGATGCTGAGATGACTGGGAGGATTCCTATGCACATATGTCATACATACATGCTATATTTTTCAACTACTTTCAGTCTGCTGTCACTATTATTCAAATCTAAATTAACTGATATTAGTGTTTTATCTCTGCAGTTCCTGTCCAGGATACAAAGGATAGGTTTTAGTGAAGTAGAATAAGAATGTTTAAATAATGGCTTGCAAGCCTGAATCTCTTTCTTAAGTGACATATCTGAACTGTTGAACATCTGGTGGAGAGAAGGGGCACCAGGGAATTTTGCTGGAGCTGTACAAATTCATTTATCCTTGCATTTGAACTCACATGCTTCTAGAGCCTTCTTGATAACATCCCCTACTTTCAGCTTGTGTTTATCTTTTAAGAACAAGGCTCTTGCATAAATTGTGTGCTGGGGACACTGAGGACCTCTGTTTTTATGCATTATTCACCTAGATGAGCTCACAGTCCCAAAATCTTAAAAAATATTTTTCTATGTTCAGTGCTATTTAGAAATATATAAAAAAACATTACCTGAGCCTACCTCCAAAAAAGTTGCTGAAGTATCTAGCTTCAGAGAAAGAACAAAAATTGGTTACAGTACAGTTTTAATGTCTTATAAACTCTTGTACTTTTTTTCCCCCCAGATCATTAATATTTTCTATCAAATAAGAGCATTTAATTGAAATTAAATGGAATTGCTAGTATTAAATATCTCATCTTCCATAACTACTATTGCAGTAATGTTTTGGTCTTTTGTGAAGATATTTGCCTGACAAAATGTCATCAGCTTACGATATTATGTAAAACAGGAAAATGCACAGTAAGAGTTACAAAAATTCATCCAAAGTTATCTCATTAGTTTCACAGGGTGTTGGAACTATGTGTCTGAAATATAACAGCATGTAATGACAGAGACTGAATATATGGAAAAGTACTTGTTTCAAATCACATACAAGATTAATATTTATTCTTTGAAAGAGTGTATACATATATCCAGCATCCAGAACTGAAAATAAACTCGTATGACATCCATATCTGCTTTTGTGTGGCTGTATATGATTATACTCAGAAATATCTATATGCCTTATACCAACTTTTATGAGATTTAAAAACCTGTCTTGAAACATACAAAGGTATTGTAGACATTTGATGAACTTTGTGATTTAATTTAATGGTTACTCATGCAGTTATAAATGTCTAAAGCACTATCATGATGACTACCATTAGGGAATCATTTTTCTCCATTTATCTTAGTTTCTACTAAGTAGAGAGCTTCTTTTACTCTATGTGTCTTGGCTACTGGGCATAAAGGGAAGAAGTACAGTAGAGGAAAATGCAAAACATAAGAAAAACCAGCAAAGGTTTGTAGAAGACAAAGATAACTCCATTTCATTTCCAGAAACATTTCCAGGACATGGAAAATGAAACCTTCTCATCAGGCTAACCTTTGGAAGTTTGCTTTTTAACGAAGTTTGGGAATTATGAAAGATGATAATAATTTACTATGATAAGCTTGAATAGTCCAATTTAAGAATATTAGAAGAGCAGTTTGGTCTTCAAGTATTGTCATAGACCACTGGCTAGGTTTTATTTCATATTTCGTCAGAGTTGTATTTAATGAATGAAATTGTATATATTCAAATTAATCCTTATAACCTTAGTTGTTTTTTTTTCTCATAGACATTATTGAGACATTATTTTTTCTCAGATGTGAAAATATACCCTATCAAATGTATATAAAAATGTCCTTTTTCCACCATTAAATTCTGGGAGCAGAGTATATCTAAACACAGATTGAAAATTAAAATATTAGAGTCCTCTGACAAACCCTATTCCCCTTCACATTTCTTATTTAGTTTTGTTTATTTCAGAGGAATTGATCATAGAATAAAATATTCTTCCATTTAGAGATAGATATTGGGTAAATAATATCCATTTAAAATAAGCATTTAGGAATGTTAGTAATTTAATAAAGACCAATATTCTGTAGTGAGTTCAACAATCCAGATTATGATTTGGATGAAGAATTTACAATGAGGACCAAAGTGAAAAATCTTCCAAGTCTCTTGGGGGAACAAATGAATCAGGTTAAGTGATATGTTGGAAATAAATATGTTTGAAGATCAGTTCACTTCTGAGTAATTTACTGTTTTATTCAGCTATTCCTGTGTATTTTCCTGGGATTAAATGTGGGTAACTTTAACCAGAGCAGAACTAGTATTAAAAAGAATTTGCAAATATAAAAAATTTTCTAAAAACGTTATGAGTTAGTAACAACAAAATTGTCTGCAGCTTCAAACTATTTTATATGCTGGTAAATATGACTGGGCTTTTTTGCATAAGCATGATCAACGTTGCAGTACAGCTGCTGCTTTCTAAACATGAATCTGTGTTAACATTTTTTAAAGATGCATGGTTCACCATCATCAGTTGCACTCAAGGCAGTGTTTATTTGCAACAGATTAAAATAATGTAAAATATATCCCATGTAACATTTTCTGGAGAATTATGCTTGCTTTTCTAAAAGGGAAGACAGTTGCAGTTTTTTTATTTAGCATTTGTGGTTAAAGCAACTCTTTTTATGAATAGAGATGATGTCAAACCTGTATTTTCATGTTCATTCTTTGATGATTACTTCAGCTTAATGTGCTTGAAACTACGGCCTCTCTAAATTTGCTTGACATCTATCAAAAGATGTAAAAATTGATAAGAGGTGAATGACAATGAGACAATTGCATAAGTCTTGTTTCTATAGGAAACCTGGGAAATAAAAAAAAACAAACCCTAGACTACAGATGAAATGTTTTGGTGAGGTAGTAATGCAAAATTTATTTCAGATAGGCTGTTAAGAATTATTTAATTAATGGTTTTGTTTGTTACTTTTATGACCAAGGCTTGCACACTTGCTCATATATTTTATTGTGTATTTTGAATACACTTTAAAAAAAATCATTCATTTTACCTCATAGTATATTTCATAATAATTTCTTGAAACTACGTGGAGAGGGTTTCAGAAAATGCAAATAATTTTGAAAACCATGGCATTCAGTAACGAAGAGACTGAGGAGACGGTCTGTTTGTTGGCAACCCTTTCAAAGTGCTATGTTGCCCTGATGATTTAGTTGCCTTCCCTGAAAGGAATATGTCCTGCAGTGATGAAACAGTACTGGCACTTTTGATTAGGAAATTCTATGATATTCCCAGAAGTGCTGCTTTGCAGAGATACTGTGCCAAATGTTATGGTAATTTAAAGTAAGTGCAACTCCTACTAAGTAACGGGAACTGCACAGAAGGTAAATCATTGAGGAATTTGTCTTGTTCTAATGTCCAAATATGGAGCAAGAGCTTGTGTGAAGGTGTATATCTGAGTTCCTTTAGACCTGCTGCTTTTATCTAAAGCCTACTGTTTATGTTATTTACGGTAAGACATGATATTTTGTAGTGTTTTGCATAAAATTTTATATTTATATTCTACATAAAAACCACCAAATTCACGGTTCTGAATGAGGACACCACTCTTTTTATTGTTTCATATATAGATATGAAACTCGATCAAAAGTATTCCCTTTTCTTTTTGTCTGTGTAAGTCTCAGGCAGTTTGGACCTTGGATGCTGTGGGTGCCAGACCTGGAGGTTCCCCAAGGCAGAAACTCCTAAAGGACTCCTTAGCAGCAAAAGAACTTCAGACCATGGAAAAACACCTAGCTGGTATGTATGGTAGCAAGGGATAATAAAACACCTAACAGCACTCACCGAGCTTGCTCTGCCAAGATTTTAGATGAAGGAAAAGATTTTCTATCTCACATGCTGATAAAAACAGATGAAAACTTAAACTTCCCTTTTTGTTCTCTGAATAAAACCAACAAAATTCTTGTTTTATTTGTAGATGTGATGAACTTCATTGTACTTATGGTAAGTACAGTACTTAAACAGTAATTAAATAGTGTTAAATTAAATAAATAGTTAAATACACTGTCAGACCACAGCATATTAATGCTCTTTTTTTTTTATTTTCATGTTTCACCAAGACTTTTTCTGTCAGGAGGTACCAGTGCTTTATCTTCTGTTAAGCAGTCTCTAAAAACAGGCTGCTGTGGATCTTTACCTTGAGAATAGATTGCTTTGCAAGGAAAACTCATCTTGTTCATGAGACTTCTGATTAAGTGAAGTCTATTAATTTGTGTGCTGTGGAACATCTGCAACATCTTTGAGGGGGTAACCATTTCTGAAAAGTCCAACAAAAAAGTGCGTTTTTTTTCAGTAAAAATATGTTTCAGAGCTTTGCAAAGGTTAATGAGGGATATCCTAAAAGGTAGCTTGCAGTTTGTTCCTCTTTGTAATCAATATTTTCTATTTTCAGCTTTCATTATAATGTATTAAATAGACCTGCAGCATGGTAGTCCTAACTTATGCATGCTATTTGTCACATGGTGAAAGCTTCATGGCCAATTCTATGAAAAGTAAT
Organism: Pyrocephalus nanus; assembly: GCA_038380795.1. Classification (NCBI taxonomy): domain Eukaryota; kingdom Metazoa; phylum Chordata; class Aves; order Passeriformes; family Tyrannidae; genus Pyrocephalus; species Pyrocephalus nanus. Next base: position 63,418,638 of record CM076261.1, read on the forward strand.
GCTGAACTAGTACATAAAGTCTGCATATGTCAAATGAAGGCAGAAATGAAACTTATCTGATCCCTCTTTCAAGGCATTCAGAGAGTGAGGCAGAGAACTTCACACTTTTGGTGTGATTTTCTAAAAGACTTTGTATATGTATTTTGCCAAATTTATCTGTACAAAAGACTTTAGAGCTGTATCTTCTTTTGAAAGAGATGCAGCTCTTGTACTTCTGCCTAGGGGCTGTTACAGCTGAAGTCAAGGCAGAAGACAAAGCTATGAGCACAGTGAGGGAAACTCTTTAAAAAAGGTTTGGCTCATAATGAGGAAAGAACTAAAAATAATGATATATAAGAATGAAGCTTTTTTAGGTGTTTTTTGTGTCTAACAACAGAGATGCTGTCATTCAGATTATTTTGGGGGGGAAGTTCAAAAAACCTACAGCTATTAGAGCTGCAGCCACTGCCAAACTAGACTGAAAAATCCATGAGCCATCCCTTTAAGCTGAAACTGCTGGAAACATCTAGTGGGAACCAGGAGACCAGCAAACCAATCTGTGTTCATCAGGTTTCTGTATCGTAGCAGGGACCTGAATATTCCAGGGGCCTCGGCTACTGAGGTAACAATTGTCTTTCCTTATGTTGCTGTAGTTTTCACTTAGGAGGAGTCAGGTGAAGATCTCCCTACTTCAATTTATGTCCTAACTAGTCTCACTTCCATGGTCATACAAACTGTTCTTGTATGCAGTATGCTATGAAACATGGTTCCTTTAGATCTCCCTTAGCAAAGCTGACAGTAATAACTCCAATATTCAATAGAATATGGAATTTTAAATATTTGATTGTAAACTACCTAGCTACATTTACTAAGGCTCTGAGATTCAGTCTGCTGTTGTGTGACCTACAAGGTCTTCCCTCTCACATCAGTGCTATTCCTGTTATTTGGCTTTGGGCCTGTTATTTCAGTAATGCTGAAACACGAGGATTAGGCATTCTACCATTCAGTAATTCTTATCTGGCTGAGAACTTCGCTTGAAAACAGCCCAATTATTAGACATTGGGCTATTGTATTCCTAATAATTCATGTCTATTATAGCACCAATACTGCTTGAGAAAATGATTCCCCTCACACACAAGCATAACGATTTCCATGAAGAATCAGGTCTGAGTACCTCAGATAATAATACTGCAGTTTTGCTTAGCCTTATTTGTCTTACAGATTCACAAAAGTTCAGGTGTCTGTGATATCAGCAAGTCTTTTTGTTTCACTTCTCTTACCAAGCGCACTGGAACCCATTAATTCTATGAAATGATTGCTTATCTAGACAGTAATTTTGGTGCCTGAGTTATGACTTGGATTACCTGTGCATTGATGAAGTATGGCCCCCTGTCTCAGATATACCTTCTTAAGGGGCCTGTTTTTCCCTTATGGACTATGTACTGGATAAAACTCACTCCTAACATAAGGCACACTTTGGTGCCTGTGCCTAAATAAGGGACTAGCACTGATTGCCAGCAACTGCCTCAGTACCTAGATATTTGAAAACAGCATTTTTACAAAATCAGATGTTGAAGCAATCAGTTTTCTTTTCCTTCTTTACATATGGCTCATAACTTTTTTGTCCAAGATCCAGTCTCTTATGTTACTGTGGCTGCTTTATATCACATGCAAGTGGAGAATATTTTTTTTGGTAGATGATTCTAGTATCTTGCCAGTTTGGTTTGTTACACTGATTCTGTGGTCTTTGGATACTTCTGGAATATATTTTATCACAAGAAGAATTGTTAAATAATAAACAGTTTTCCAGTGCATATGAATGATATCCTTATTCTGCCGTGTTTTATATGAAAACAAAATGACTTTGTGTTGCTCTGTTGCCTCTATTTTATTTTCCTTTAAATGATATCAACAAGAATTTAAAAAACTTCAAAGTCATAATTCAATACTCTTGTTTAATATGGATCTGATAATACTGTAAAGCTGGGGATGTGCAATTTTTTTCTTTCTGGTTGCAAGGCTTATATTAAAGTAAAATCAAACAGAGAATGTGTAAACGAAACTGAATAATTATGCTATAGAAACATGTTAATTATATGTGGGGAAATTATTAGAATAATTGGTTTATCTGCAGGCTTGATTGCTGCATGAAATTAAGGAAACATGAGCCAGAATATAATGTTTATTTAACTCTTATTAGATCATTCACTATTCAGGTAATCTCTTCCCTGAATCACTACAGGGAAGTTAGAAGTCTGTAATTTCTCAAAGAAATAAGCTAAGCTGAACCTTTAAAAGAACACATTCTTCATTTGATTTAAATCAAGTAGTCTACAATATCATTTATTTGCCCCTGAATTTTTGACAGGAATCTTACAAGTTCTGCACCAAAATAGGAGTGGCCAGCAGGTCAAGGGAGGTGATTCTCCCTCCTACTCCACCTTCGTGAGACCACACCCGGAGTGTTGCACTCGGCTCGGGGGACCCCAACATAAGAAGGATGGGGACCTGTTTGTGTGGGTCCAGAGAAAGGATAAAGGGATAAACTTTGTAAAGTTGTGACAAAGATGATCAGGAGGTTGGAGCCACAGAGAGATAACTTTGATGAAACAAGAGGGGGTTTTATAGGTTGTGTTGACGTTCAGTGAAGTGGTCATGTTTCATTTCTGCAGGATAGCTGTGTCTCCAGTAAATAAACTTTAGTGAAATGGTTACCAAAAGCATTTGAACTGTTAATTCTGATGCCTTTTATTTTAAACAGGAATAGATTTTCTCCTCACAGCTTCAGATTGTCACTTACGTTGGAGAAGATAATTAAGAGTTTTAAACTAGAGAGGAATAGACAGTGAGTTTCTTTTCTTTCTGTTTTGTTCGTGTGTGTGTGCACAGACATTGAGAAGGACCTAGCATTATGGGAAGAAGCAAGGCTCTCAAGAGGCTCTGGTGTCCAGCATCAAAGTGTAGTTACATCTGACAATCAAGGCAATCTTCAAGCGTCACAGGGCCAGACTCCAAGGCCTCAGGTGCCAGCTCCCACAGGGAAGAACATTCAGCTCCAAGGAAACAAATCACCACCGCTGCCCACCAACAGCAGAACACAGGTCTCCAGTGTTGCAAACAGCAGACCTTCCACACCTGGTGCTAAAACCAACAGGTCATCAACTCCAGGGAGCAGAGCTGTGACTCCAAATAGCTTGTTGTCACGGCCTCTTACCCCTAGCAACCAAGGAAATAGGGAAAGCATTATTAGTATACAAAGAAGCAGATCTTTGACATCTAAGAGCCAAATGGGGAGGACCCTCAGTGCTGCTTCAGGGCTCTCTGTGCAAGTGAGTGGAGACGTTGTTGGAACTGTCACTACTCAGAGAAACAGTTTATCAGAAGTAAGATTTTCAATTTAATGTCTTGGCTATGTTTAACAGTGTGAATATGAGACTGCATTTTACGTTCAAACAATGTCAGTATACCTAATGTAACCTACTGTGCTGAAAAGAACTTGAAATATAATGACGAGAAAATTAGCAGGGAAATACTGCTCAGCTTTGAGAGGTACTGACTAGAGAATGTCAGTGTTGTTAGAGTAATCATACTGAAACACTCATGCTCCCCAAATTTACCATGTGCTCTGTAGGGTTTTGCCTGTATGATGCATACCAGTTTTGTTAGCCTTACAGTCTCTACGAGGTGTGTACCTCTGGAATATCAAACACAACTTTATCTGCATACCTCTGGAATATTAAATACAACTTTATCTTATCTTTATGTTCCAGGGTTTTTTTTTCCTGCCACACTGGCAATGCATGAAATTTCCTTGGTCTAATTTTTAAATCATTTTTTGGGCACGTTGGAATGATTAGTTAGGCATTGCTCAACTGACAGATTTTTCCAAAGCACCAAACTGAATTGCAAGAGAAATTGTCCAACATTCTTGAAACATTGTCTAGTACTATGTGCATTAACTGCTGATTTACAGCAGAAAAACTTCCATTCCATATTATTGGCTTTTACAGGATTAATCTTTGTTTAAAACAGAGCAGAACAAAAAATTAAAGTACCTTGTAAATTCTGAGTAGGATTCTCCTCTGCTAACCTTAGCTGCCTTAAAGATAACTTCAGTGTGTAGGCAGTGGAAATAAAAGCACCTGTGAAAGAATAACCCTGCTGTCTATCTCAGATACATGCCTTACTAAGGTGAGTCTTCTCAGGATATGCTGGTCCTTCTATACTGTATTGAGAAGGAACTATATGTCTAGATTGCTAATTTTTAAATGGTGGGATATGTTGGTTCCCACCATTATTATCAATCTCTTTGTAACCCGTTTGTCAAAGCCTGGAGACCTTTTTTCAAAGGCTGAAAATAGTATCATACCTTTAGATGATTGTTTCTGTGAAGTATCATCTGTTTTAATAATCTGTTGAGTATGACATTTGACACAATGTACTATTAGTCTAATGACTTCTAAGGAAAATTTAAAATGTTGTTTATAGTAATGTTGCTTAGAGATGATTGTAGGAAAGTTAGGGGGTTTTGATACTTAGTGTAATCCTGCAGTTAATTATATGGCCTTCATTATTTGTTGTGAGAGAAAGGAAATGAGGCACAGATTACTCCAAAACTAAAGAATTTGGGAAGGGAATTTTACTTAAATTTGGTGGTGAAAAAAATCCTCATTATTTTGGTGTTTGAATGGCAGCGCACTAATCCCACCACTCAAGCTACTTCTTCACTTAAAATTGAATATCCAACTTAAGGAAATGAAGACATGATGACTGAAGATGACTACAGTTCTTTTGAAAGTGTCTTCATTGCCAGTTGATATATTTTTCAAACCATAAGTTTTCCATGGAAAAAATATGTAATTGTAACACATTTATTTTTGACCAAAAAAAATCCCTCTGTCTTCTGTTTTGAGGTATGTGATGTGTTTCTGTGTTAGAATTTTCTCACATATGAGAAAATGAGAATTAAAAATTATTTTTAACTAAAAATATTCAGAAGAAATGACGGGTTTAATTATCTCCTACTAAATTCTTCACTCCTCTTTTTCTTTCTTTTTAAGCAGTCTTGTTCTTTAGTGAAACATAGTTGTTTGATACCAAGTAGAATTCTTGTATATACTTCTGAAAATACATGTATATAATGAGCACTGCATCTCTGCTGAGGGATGTTCAGTCTGTCCATCACTTCTCATCTTTCCTGTAACAAGGCAGGCAATTAAAAATGCTTTCTTCCACAGCCTTTCTGTAGTTTTACTCATAAGAACCAGGAGTCACATTTCATTTGTTGTGTCTTATTACTTCTGTTTGCTGATAGCTTTTATAATAAGTGTCCTGTTATACTTTTAATATATGTATATATGTGTCTCAAGAACTTCAGGAAGTGAGCAATATTATTACCCTGTTTTCTAGTTAGAATAGCATGTCCAGCTTCAGCCAGCAATCCCACTTTAAAGCTGATGTTAAATCTCATCATTTTTACGTCAGTTCTTATCCTCTGTTATAATCCCTTCTAGAAGTAACAAATTCTGTTCTTTCTCTTTGCTCCCTGAGTACAATAGTACCTTGGCTGCTAGTGAGCCAGCTCAAACCCTATTTATCCTTTCCTGACATGCACAAGTGACCTTTGACATAATGGAAACTCAACTTGGGACTGGCTCTGCTTCTAAAGGGAAAACTGCTAATATGACAAATTCATACTGAAGACCTGCCTCTGCCAAGTTGTAAAGGACTTCGGATATCAGAAAGTAGCTGATGGAGGTCTGGCCAATCTGACACTCCTAGCCTCATCTTTGGAGTGTTATACTAGAAGCTTTGGGAGCTTTAATGTGTCTTGCCCACTGAAGTTCCTGGTCACTTTAGAGAAGTAGATTTAGACAGAACATGCCCAGGAAGTATCCCTGTCTGGTGACACTTTTTGCCATTTTAGAGGTTTCCTCCTATTTTTGGCCATGTGATTTCGTTTTCTTCTATCACAGCTTCTCTCTGACCATGCAGATGTATTTTAAAAAGGCATTGGTGGCCTGGGGTAGGAGAACAAGAAGAGTTCTGTCTTTGTACTTTTACAGATCACAAACATATAAAACTCAAGGCTGATGCTGTAATTTATTTTGCGACTTTCATTGTAGGTTTTGTATCCTCTACCTGTATAAAACCAGTAAAATAAAAGAAGGGAAATTGCTTTTACTCTTCTTAGCCTTATGGTGTCAGCTGGGTATTTCTACTAGATGTAAATACACTTTGGTTATATTGTCAATCCTACAGAAGAAGCTATGATAAGATTTTGCAAATAATTATGCTTCCTTAGTCTTAGAGGATGTGAATGGAATTAACCAGTACAACATTGATACATATTTGACGAGAATAAGTCAGTTGAAAAGAAGTGATTATTGGACACCTGGAGCATGTTTTATCATAAGGAGCTTGAATTATTTATTTATTTACTTGTTTATGTGTCAGGAATTTTAACATATCTCTCAATGCCTTATGTATTGTAGATTGTAATGTGTTTCAGAGTAATATAACAAGTCTGAAATAGAAAAATATTACTAATACAATTCAAAGTTCTTAAGTTTTAGTAAAGTTCATGCTGCAGCGTGGGTGGTTTAATCTTGTTATAGCACAAATCTTAAATAATTTGGCAAGTACTTAACATATCAGCTGTGAAGAAAGTTTTGGGGTTTTTTAGTGCTTAAAGGCTTATAATGATCTGAGATTTTGTGGACAAGTTTCTGCCTCCTGGCACACACGATATTACTAACTTCTAACAGGTGTGTTTTATTATCAGCTCTGTTCAAGGCTGAATTGAATTATAGCAAAGAAATGCTACCTAGAGAAATAGTTTTATTATCTCTATAAAGCTAATAAATCAGGGTTCCAAATCCTTTAGCAGAGATAGTTTTATGCATGTACTTAATCCTTTGGTGTTTTGTATAAATTGGCAAAGGAATGTTGAATCCTGCTTATCTCTTTAGGATGGATTCCATTAAAATGATACAATTCTGTGATATTTATCAATAGCTGTTGAGATGAAAATACTACTGGCTCCCTAGTTTGCCATTTCATTTGCTGAACACTTGGAATTTTAAAATAATTTCATTTAATCAGATAATTTAAAATGGTATTCAGTAATCTTTATTGGTTTGTCATTGTTAAGAGCAGGAAATTTCACTTTATTTGAACAAAGTATTGATTCACAAAATTTTTACTCCTGTTTAGTGGAACATAAATCATACCTTATCATATAAATCATACCTTATAGATTCTCTTTTTGGTCAGATACTTTCATTCTGTTCTGCCGCCTGGGTCAGGTCCTTGCTCTGTGTTTTTGCAAGATTCAAAACTATGCAGATGATTGTGAGCACACTTCCCCTACTGCAAAAGTCCTGTTCCTTGAAACAAAACGTGTTCAGTGCTGTAGGCAGCAACCTTTTCGAACACAGCACATCTGAAATGACTATGAGTGAGTAAGGCCTGGAGCTCCTACCTGAGCTTACTGTTGGGCCATGGCAGCAGTCTTTGTGGAATTTTTTTACAGATTGCTAACAGAATTAATAATTTACTCCCAGTGAGTTAGATCTTGATTGAAGAGTCTTCAGTCTCCAAGAACTGATTTAAACAAGCCTGGTTTCTGTTTTTGAATCAGCCTAAGAATAGCCTAAGAATAAAATTTGTGCTGTAGTACTATTTAACTGTAAAAATGTAGATTCTGGTTCTCAGCTGATGTAAGAGAAAACAGGGCTATTACCCCTCATTTTTTTTTTCAAGAACGTATAAAAATCTGGCCAGTAATTTTATGATATCTGGCCAATGTTTAAGTTTTCTTTTAGAGACTAGACTTGCATGTTTGAACTGCTTTTTCAAATAATAATGTGCATTCCAGTCTCATCTCTCCCCTTGAATATTGCAAAGGAACATGTCAAAGTGTTTTATATGCCTGTACGTGCACATGTTCACATACATATGTATGTGTGTGGTGCATGGGAAAATTTTTTTTTATACATACATATATACATTATATTAAAAAGGAGACAATTTTAAAACATTTTAAAAAGCGCATACTCAGCTGGATTTTTAACTATGTAAAACATTTATATTTTGATGTTTTATGGTATCTTCGAGACAAGAGTTTCCATAGTGTTTTTCATTCCTAAGCTTACTTGTTCTCCAATAAAACCATAGGTTCTAAATCAAGTTTCAAGTTCTTGTTCTTATTAAACTGGAATCAGTGAAAGTCTTGACAAATCAAAATCTCACTGAAGCAAATCATGTTTCGCGAGTCTATGCAGTCCAAAGACTGCAGGGACAGATGGAATATCTCCGATTTTGTTCTGTGTCACTGCATTTCCAAGAAGAGTGTATATATATCTGTCATATTGGAGTCTATAGCAGATAGATAGCTAATGAAACCCCTTCTTCGCCCCACAAATAGATAAATAATTAAATACTTTAATTGCTTAGAAGCCTGCATATCCTCTACATTTTGGTTTTCTTTCATAGCAAGGGTTTTTTTTAATAAAAGGCTTTCTCCTCTCTAGTTAATTGAGACTAGAGTATTTGCTACAGTCTGCACTTATATAGAATAATTGTCATTTTATCTAAAATAGATCTATTTGTGACAGGATGAACTCTCACAACAGCTTCAACTTGCTCATCAACCTTGGATATTGCCGAGTGACACAGAAAGTGAAGGAGTGGAAGCTGACCAAGACAAATGTGAGTATATTTGTTAGCACCTAATAATAGGTCAAAATCCTCAAACTAAACTTCTCTTTTCCATATCTTCAAATGCTGTAGAGATGTCATGCTGCTCAGAGGAATTTTTTTCAAAAGTACCAATTACTCGTTTTTCTTAGGGCTGAACTTTATAGGATTGATTTACAAAAGCTTTCCTATGTGACAGAATAATCACAGACCACAGTTTACTTAAGCTAAGTGAAACAATTTCTCATGATGTGTTGAAGTAGCTGTTCCAGAGAAGTAACATGAAGTTGAAATAGATACTCTGTTTAATAAATACGTATTCACTGGATTAAAAAAACAACCTAAAAACCCCCTGCTCTGAAAAGTAGAGCCTCCCTCCTTAGGCCTGTAACTCCAGTACCTCTGTTTTACCTGAATTCTTTTTAATTCATCTGTGTAGAAAAAGAAATGTTCTTAATCCTACCAATAATCCTTAATATTTTACACTCTTTGGAACATTTGCCTGATCGTGAAAGCGAAGGTCATCTGCATCACAGCATAAATGACAGAACAAGTAACAGCAAGTAACAGGCTATAAAGGGCAATATGTTGAAATTGTGGCACATTCTCTCTGCCTACAAGGTACCTCTAAATAATCTTACTGAAAACATTAACTGTTTCACAGATTGTTTTTTAGTTCACAGTAGTTTTGTGATCTGCAAGGGTGAATGTGCAAACTATTTCCTGATGTATTTTAGGTCATAGACGTGAAAAGAACATATGATTTAATCAGCATGTTTAGAAAACTCAGTGCATTCAACTAAAACTGTTTGAAACATGATAGTTAACATATGAAAAAGACAAATTCTTCACAGAATGGAATAGTTCTGTAAGGGATTAATGATTAATTGTAATCATGCCAGAAAAACAGAATGTATTTTTAAATTACACCATTTAAAAAATTATTTTCTATTCGTACATCAGTTTCACAAATTCATACATAGCCCAGAGTTTGACTGGAAAATTTAAATTTACAAAATGGGGTACTGAAGAGCATGTCCCAGGTTTTCTGAACACACAGTGTTAAAATGAGATTCTGTGTGTCCAGCTGATTTTAGTCCCAAGCCAGTAAGTCCAGTTTGACTTGCAACTGAGCCTTTCAGTTATCTTTGGGCTGAAGCTCACCTTAGGTGGCCCAAGGAAGACCCTGGTACCTGCCTTTTCTGTTCTTGTGAATTTTCCTTGGCACTTTCTGTAGTGAATTTACAATCCCACGAACATGGGTAGAACTGGCTGTGCACGCACAGACTGGTGCCATTTATGTGATCAGGGAAACTGATGCTTCAGGACATACCAGATACACAACATGGTTCTTTTATAGCTCCTGTACTTGAATTGCATGGATGTGAGGACTTCTGAGCACCCAAGATCCTGTGCTATCGTATTCCAAGAATCCTGGTAGGTCATTGTCACTGCCCAGTGTAACAAAGTAGTCCTAGAACCAAATCATTAGAGATGATAGTTGCCTAACTAATAACAATTGTTTTTGCTGGATCTGATGATACTGAGAAGAGAGAAGGGAAAGAAGGTAAGCTATAGTTTCCAACCAAAAGTTAAAGCATGCAGTTAAGGACATTGTCCAAATGCCTCTTGAATGAATAGTGATGGTCTTGGCATATTAGCCACCTCCCTAGGAAGTCTGTTCTAATGTTTCACCACCCCCCCCAGTTATGTTCAGTCTAAACCTCCCCTGGCAGAATTTTGAGTCATTGCCATATGTTCTGTCACTGGATAGCAGGGAGAGATTAGCACCTCCCTCTCCACTTCCCCTTCTCAGGAAGCTGCAGAGAGCAATGAGATCACCCCTAAGGCTTCTTTTCTCCAAACTAGACAAGCCCAAAGTCCTTAGCCACACTTCATAGGTCATTCCTTCCAGCCCTTTCACCAGCTTTGTTGCCCCCCTCTGGAAACATTCAAAGACCTTCACATCCTTCCAAATTTGTGGGGCCCAGAACTGCACACAGTGTTTCAGCTGAGGCTGTACCAATGCTGAACACAGCAGGATAATCCCCTCTTTTGAGCAGCTGCTGATGCTGTGTTTGATGGACTCCAGGATGGGGTTTGGCCTTCTTGGCTTCAGGACACACTGCCAGCTCCTACCGAGCCTGCTGCCAACCAGCACCCCCAGATCCCTTTCTGCAGGAATACTCTCCAGCCTCTCATCTCCCAGTTTATACTTGTGTCTGACATTAATCTGTCCCAAGTGCAGAATCTGGTATTTCAGCTTGTTAAAATTCATGCCATTAATCATTGCCCAATGCTCCAATCTATTTATAACCCTCTGCAAGACCTCTTGTCTCTCAAGAGAGTCAGCAGCACCTCCCAGTTTGGTATCATCAGGAAACTTAGTAATGGTGCATTCAAGGTTGTAGATAATGGTGCCTGCCCACTGTAGATAAATATATTGAGCAGAACTGGCCCTAAAACTGAACCCTGAGAAACACCACTGGTGACCAGTCCCCAGCCAGATGTAGCCCCATTCACTACAACCCTTTGAGCTCTGCCCTTCAGCCAGTTCTTTACCCAGCACACCGTGAACCCCCTCATCCCACATCTGGCCAAGCTGTCCTGAAGGATACTGTAAGGGGCAGTATCTAAAGCATTACTGAAATACAGAAAAACCATATCCACCAACTTTCATTCATCCACTGGGTGGGTGACCTTTTCATAGAAGGATATCAAATTAGTTGAACAGGACTTTCCCTTTGGGAACCTGCGTTGACTGTTGTTAACTGCAGTGTAGTTAACTGGTGCGCCCTCTATAGGAGGTCACTGTTTCTACTAATATAACTTAAGGAATAGAACAAAGATCTTCTGTATCTGAAATGCAATAATGATAACTGTTATTAAAAATAACTAATTGTGTTATTATCCCCATTTGAGATTGCATGTGAGTGTAATGGGTAAGAAAGTGCAGAACTGCCACCACTGACAAAGAAGAGAAGCTGCAAATTCCTGGTTGTAAAGTGGAGTCAGTAAGGAGCTTGGCATACTTGCTGATGCCAGTGCTTGTAGGTAGAGCAGCTGGCAAGATTACACATAATTTTTCATCCTAAAGTAATAAATCTGTGTGGATGTTGTGTATGTGATTTAGTGTTGAAAGGACCCAGGAGTTCATAATTTGTGAGTTTGAGCAGAAGAGCTGCAATATTAATCTTTGCAATAGCAACACCTGTTCTTTGATTCAGCTTTTAATAGATTACATGCAGATATTTATCACATTATTTGGTTACTTTGAGATAATAGCAGCCAGGTGTAAAACTAGTTTTTGGTAGTGGGAAAACAAACAATTCCAAAAGAAAAGCTATTTGAGTCACCTTGAGTTCTTATAAATTAATACCTTCTGTTAGTGTTCTACAAGAAAAAGAATGAAAAATGAGGGGGGAACAGTTTCAAGTGTATTCAGATGTGCTTAGAGAGGCTATTTTCAAAGCAAGTGATAACTGAGCAGAACTGGGTCACTTTGGCATCTCAACATCTCCCGACAAACATCATTTGCAAAACAGATACAACAGTGCATATCTTGTCTTATGGAAATGATATCTAGGTTCTCAGTTCTAGTAAATCAGACTTTACATTTTAAATCCTTCAGGCTCTTTGACAGGATTTTAAATATTTATCCTTCTCTGCAAGATCCAGTGATAACTAGATGTCAATAATTTTTAAAACTTCGTACCAGTAATAACAAAATTTTAAGTCAAATAGGTACGCATATAAAAGAGAATAAATTATACCATCTTAAAATATTTTTGATGCTAAAGAAGGAAAACCTCTTCAAAAAGCATAACTGATTTTTTTTTTAGCATACTCTCTCCTTTTCCTCTTTATGCACTTTATTAAGTTTGTGGACATAGATCAGAGAAAGAGATAAATGTATAATTGTTTTCTCAATGTATATTTTTTATTAAAAAATAGAAACTAACACAAGCTTTTTAAGAACTGTTATAATTTAGTGACTAAATTTCTTCTGCCTGATAGATGAGTTCTCCTTTGAAACTCTTTACATACTGAGCAAAGAGAGGTGAAAATCACTAAGACAATATCATCCAAAATCAATAGTTTTTTAGAGTCACTAAAAATTTCTGTAGACAGAGCCTCACGTGTGTTCTTCTTCAGCTGTCATTCTAACAACAGTTACCCATTATTATCTGCAGTAGTTTGCTTGTGTGCTGATTCTCTGCAGAGGTTTCAGAGAATGCATACAGATCTTTCTTGGAAAAAGGAGGGATCAGGAGAAAATATTTACCATTTGCACAATCCTTCAGTTAGATGCAAGTTCTTTGAGCTGGCAAAAATAATTTTCTTCCTTGTGGGATACTGATGCACAGAAACAGAAGATCTGCATCTACAACCACCAGAGCATTTCTTAGCCAACTTTTATGAGAAGAAATTTGGCCTTTCTGGGGACTGTCAAGAGTCAACTTGAATTTTCCCTTTAGCAGAAGTTCTACAAAGATAGCTGGTTGGAAATTTTTAAAGCATCACTAGCTTCCAAGAACCTTGAAAAGACAAAGACAGTCTTTTGATGTAATTTGACCTAGTGTCTGTAGGCTTGGCAACGGTTTGCTGCCCAAAAGCATAAGTCTGCTCTCTTGAGTGCCTAACTCAAGAAGCAACCCACACAGCAGATTTCCCCAGGTCACACAGCCTTGGATGTAAAGGTTCCCTCCCTCCAGTCAGTCCATCGAGCAGAGGTACATGATAGGTGAATAACTTAGATTCTTGCTACTCGTTTAATCCACAGTATATATAATCATAGAATGTTAAGGGTTGGAAAGGACCTTAAAGATCACATGTGTATGTACGTTCCTTTGCTCTAATCCACTTAAGGCATGACATTTTCTGTGGTCAGTGGCAAAGTGGCGTGGCTACTACCACTTCGCTCCAACTTCAGCTTGCCAACAGGAGCACTAGATGTTCATTTCCCTCTCAGCTGATCTGGGACAAGGCTTGAACTCTCACCTGTATAAATTTAAATGTTTTATGGCGGTACATCTGCAAACTCTTTTCTAAGGTTCACAGTGAAAAGTCTACTGCTGATAAATCAAAGGATTGTTGGGAAAAAGTGGGATTTCCACTTCATTCATTCTTCACTGGTCTTGAAATTCTGCAGTCAAAGACACTGCTGATGACTTCAACAGGTATTGAATAAAACATCCACTTTCCCATTCTGCACAAATGTCCACCTTGCAGAAGGACCCAAAGAAGGAAAGACAGGGGTTTTTTGCCGAATGAAGAAATTCAGACTGTGTTCCAGTAAATTTCCAAACCATGCAGTATTTGTGCATGGGTAAATTCTTTGCACTGAGCAAATTCACATCCCTAAACAATCAGTTTTTCTTAATTATGAAAGTAAGTGTTCCTAAGATTTTGAAAATTAGTTGATCAGAGATAATAATAACAAGGAGTTTACTGCTGTAGTATGTTTTTGCTGTGAAAGTTTGCTTTTGCTAGAGTGAGGTGATATGAAGTATGAGTAACAATGATAGAATCAGAGTAGCAACTTGATTGCCAACTTTATGACATTTCATTCCATTTTTGTCGGTCAAATTCAGCTATTTTTATTTGTGTTCTGCTCTGATGGAGTATAGCTGTACTAGAAAAATCTCTTGCAGTGGGTTTGAGTTTAGGACAATGCTAGATGGGGTTTCTCTAGGGAGTAAGGTAGTTATGAGGCATTGCTAAAACATATGAGACAATTATGTGTCTGGTTAGTAAGAACATAATTGTTGTGTTTGGAACTTTTTCTCAGTGAATAGTAAGTTCACTTTTTTGTCCAGAAGGGAATCTGTCCCAAAAGTGAACTTCTGGGAGACTTTAATTTCACATTCAAGAGTCTTGTGAAGAAACATATTGGTATCTTTCTTTAATATTTCAAGAGTGGTAATACAAACTGGAGTAAAAAAGTCACGTCTTACAATTCCACTTACCGTTTCCAAGGGTGTCATAAAGCTTTTGTCTGCTTGGAGTACGAGTTATTTTGAAAATTTATTCAGCATGTTAAAAAAGATACATTGCCTCTCATTCTGCCTGCCAGTGGCTTGGCTCGGTGTTGAGCTTGAGACAGTGCTATGTGTACTTCAGAAATGGGATACCAGAAAGGATTGTGCTCCTGTAAACAGACTTTATCCTTTTGGACGGTCTTGGCTGGATGTCTTGTTACATCCGTAGCTGAAGCTGCACCATTTCATAACAAAACCAATCTTCTAGCATGGACACCTTCCCACTTGGATTTAATTATTTGTAGATAGCAAAAAAAGAGTAGAGATTGACATTATTTCTACCAGAAGTCAAATGGCTGTTGGAAAGGCTTGGGAAAGTTGGAATTAGACTTAAGTTTCGTATTATTTGAATGGATGTGCTTAAATCCAAAGCTGCCATTATCTTCTTATACTATTAAGACTTTAGCACATGTCACTTTATTTTTATTAAGTAAATTTTGGTTTTATTTTGGAAAAAATCACATTGGACTACAGATTTGGGAGGAGGAGGAGGGAATTTTCCATTGGAGTGAGGAAAAAATAATTCTCAAAATCTGTTTCAGTGCAGAAAGCTTTTTCAGTACAACTTCCAAACTTACAGATATCTTTTTCTACAACTCGCATTATTATGCTAAACTTGGACTCCCAAAGACATTTAATGTAATAAAAAATGACACTGTAATTTAAAAAATGGCATAGAGAATTATCAGGGCACACATTAGGTAAATTAAAAGCTGGCTCAATGAGGAATCAAAAACTAGAGTTTCTAATGGGAAGATGTAGATGAATGAGGCTCATTAGGGTCTGATAGGTCTGGATAATTGTTGGGAAGGACAAGTAGAAGTTATTAAATGATATTAATCCCCTGGTATAATGGCCAAATTCCAGTAAAATGCACATTATTATAACCAGATGAAGTATATATGAAGGAAATGAAATATATCTGGCACCAGAGAAATATATCTGTCTCTGCTGCAGAATAATGGGGCTTTGTCTTGGAAAGCAGTGACCTAATAGATTGAGGATGATCATAGAAGATCATCTCAGTGTGAGCTCTCAGCATAATGCAAATACAAAGAAGGGTATTCCATTTCTTGAACACTTAAAAAGTTAAGGAGCGAAGTAATTATTCCACATCATATCAGTAAAAAACTGTGGGATTGGTGTCTTGCCATTAAGACATTGGAATTACTTGAGGGATTTCAGAGGATGATTTAAAATGACCCAGGCTTTGGGAAACCTTGTGAGGAGTTTGCCTCACATAAAGGCATTCAGCCAGGAACCTCAGAGATGACTTGGTATCTGTAGGTAGACTTTTAAATAAAAAAGAATCAACTCATCAAACTGTGACAAAGGAAATTAAATCCTCTGTCCTAGCAACCAGGAGCCTCAAGCATTGTAAGCAAAAGTTAAGAGAGGCAATGAACATGAAGCCATTAAAACGACGTGACTGAGCTTTCTAAATGACAAATTATAGATAATCTAGGGGAAGATTCTGTGGGCTCTGTACAGGTGTATGGGAGGCCACATTTCTGTGATTTCTGTGATTTTTATTCTAAGATTTATTTTAGTGATTTTAAACAGCAAAACTCCCCCTAACAGGTTATTTTTATCATCATAACTTAGTCCCTGGGATATAAAAATCAATTATTTGAGAAGACAGGGTGCCTCTGGGTAAAGTAATGGCAGTCCTTAGTGATCCAAAATTATACACCTGGGAAATATGAGATATGAAAACTTGGATTAATACTGACCATAACAAAGATACTGGTGAAATACGGTTAAGCTTTGCTGTGCTCTAGACAGTTGTAGAAGTCAGTAGATTTCAGAGCACAAATATGTTTGTGATCATTTTATCTGTGTAAATGTGTAGTGTTAAAAGTCAATATACACAATAGCAATGATAAATATTTTGCTTTTGAAAGATTCTATTTTTAATCCAAAAAAACACATTTGCTACTGGAGTTCTAAACTTTTTTGAACTTCCACAGAGTTCTGTGTCTTCTATAAACCACTTTGGATAGATATATGTAGAAGTTCAACGGACAATCATCCTTACTCATCACTAAAAAAACTGTACTAAGCTTTATTAGAAATTTTTTCAAAAATAGGTATGTAAATATATATTTATTTACATATGTCACAATAAAAATACTCCACTGGCAGTATAGTGAAACATCAAGCTGTAAATATTGATACAAGAACTTTCATTTCAAACACAAATTATAGTGTATGTGTTGAAAGACAGGTTGTCTAATATTGTGCTGTTAAAAGATCAGTCTAAAGGACATAATAAAAAATAATAAACTGCTAGAAAAGTAAAGCTCTTCTCCAATATGAAAGAATTTCATGGAATAAATAAAATTAGGCTTTTACTGACTAATCACTGACAATCAGTTAAATCAGCTCACCAGTATAGCAAAGAAATTTCTTGCCATTATAGCAAAGAAATGTAACATTTTATTGAGAATGCAGCCTAATTTGTTGCATGTTGTGGAAGGAACTTTAATTAAACACTTGATTTGGTTTTGATACTTTTCACTCAATTTGTTTGAATGCAAATAACTCCATGAAGTGCAAGACCCGGGGTACAGCAAGCAGAGAGTACAATCCTTTCGTATCAAATAAGGCCTTGAAAGGCTTTTGGCTCCATAACTGACTGATGCAGCAGAAAGGCCAGATTGTAGCAGAAAACAGAAGAAATATGGAATGCTTGACTATAATTCTAGGGTGTGAAAATGACCAAGAAGTGAAGCATCTATGAAAGAAAACTGTTTTCTCTATTTTGCCCAGTATTCTACGAGATCCTTATCATCCTATTGACATAAACGTGTTTTACAAGGCAAAGATTAATTTACGTCAAAACTGTAGAAACTTATCTTTATCATGAGAGGAAGGATTTCAAATTCAAGTAATAAAAGCTCTGTAATGGAAAAAGTTAAGATTTTGTGACTGTTCCTGACCCTGTCAGAGGGAAAAATCCATGAATTTGGAAATCGGAGGAGAGGGAGAAGAGTGGAGGGTTGATTCTTCATATGTGACTTCTGTTCATTTTATTTAAATCTTCTTTGGCAATGCATAGTGCCAGTGTGAGTGTTACAGCAAGATCTGGGCAAAGCTTATTTTCTCTGTGCCTTATTTCCCTGATTTCTGAAATGGAACGATAAAACAAGATAAGTGACAGGAAAGCTATGAAAAATCACCAGTAATTTTCCTAAATGTGTCGTGCGTCTGTCTAAATTTCTTTCTGTTATGATTTCACTTTCATGATTTAAAATGGTTGCAGTTTTTCAGTTGTCTTCCCCAAGTCAGTCAGTGGTGGCTTCCAGCTTGTAATAACTACTTTTAGAACTACTGTCATTTCCTTTTACATTGGAGAAATCAGCTCATCAGGGTATGACTCACCTCACCTACCTTCAGGTGTATAATACTGAGAGAGTCTAGCCCAAGCTGTTCTCTGAAGTAAAGAGAGAAAAAAGACACCTCAGAGGACAACTAGAGATCTGTCTTACTGGGGGACTGAGATGGGTGCACTGAATCCCATCACCTCTTCAGGCTGCCCTTCAACTCTTGCATCTCCCCTTTGGTGTTTTTCTATCTCATGACAGCTGAAAGTTGATTTGATCTTGCTAATACATCTTTTCATCAGTCAAGAATAAGGTAGCATGCAGTATATTTTCTGGCTGGCATTCCATTCCTTCTACAGTTAGGAAGGCCAGTCCCTGGATTTTCTATAGATAACAGTCACAAGAAGAATCTGCAAATGAAACAGGCTTACATATATTTGCTCTTCTTTACCCCACCATAAGGCAAGTTTGTTATTTAAAGATCAAATTGTGACAGAGCTTGAATATCTGCTAAATAAGCACCTCCAAGGAAAACAGTAGTTAAACACTAGGTATAAATGACCCCCCCCCCAAAGTCATATCAAGTTCATAAAGGATAAGAACTGTTGCTAAGATTTCCTGGGCTTTATTTCTTGTTGGTTTTGTTTTTGTCCCTGTTGTTGCAGAGATTTTCATGCTTTGTTGAATATGAGTACAGTATCACATATAAAGTCCAGGCTTATCACCTGACAAAGGGAAATTTATTCCAATTCTATTTAATTAATTAGCTGGAGATAATGGGAATAGGTTGTTCCTGCCAAGTTTCTTTACTCTCCTAAAGTGGGCTTGCATATTTATATGTTCAAAAGGAGTGAATAAATGTGAAGCTGCTGTGCCTGATTTCCTTCGATGCTAAAAAATGGCAAGGTGAGGGCTTCTAAGGTAACATACAAACCTTTATACATTCAGCTGTGTAGTTAAATGTGGTTGTGGTGTTTATTTCCAGTTTATAACCCTGATTCTGTTACTGGATTTATATAATAGGTCCAGTTACAGCATTACATCTTTTACAAACACAGGAGGAGGCAGGTTGTGTTACAGTCAGCAACATTTGCGAAACAATCCATTTCAATATGCATATATAAATATTTGTAAAAGCTAAATTTCCATTTTGCTTCAGGCAAATTTTTCAACCTGAACATAACCAGAAATTAAAACATTGCTATCTCAGCTGATCTGATTCATCACAGTTGCATATTATGTTCAATGCTTTTTGAAACAAGAGTTATTTTTGCAATCTATTACTGCAATTGAAAAAGAAGCAGCAGAATAAACCTCTGAAACACTGAATAATTGGAACAAATAATATAACTAAAGAAGCCATTATTTGCTTCTGAATATTTTAGAAATAAAAAAGAATCGAGATTCATCAACATAATGATCCATCTTGCTTATTTAACCATGAATCCAGCATAATGGAGAACTTTTACAAAATGCAAACACAATGAAGGATTAATTTTCACTTTTATCCTATTTTTGTGTACCTAAAATTTTAGCCCTAATTTCTGTGTTTTTCTGTTTGATTTCACAGGTTTGTGAAATCAGTGGGATTATTGAAGAACAGTTTAATTAAAACAAAATTATGATCAAAACTACACCTGAAAATTTGCTTTAGTTTATACATAATGATTTTAATTAAAGTTATTTTTCTAGTATCAGCAGTACTCCTATAGAACTGCTCTGATATGTGGATGCTGTAGTGCACTGAATCAGAGTATTTACTGTGGTACAGTGGCCTTAGGAAGAAGGGGAATTGTCACCTTTTAGTTTTTATAAAGTTACTATAATGTTTTGTTTAGTTTATAGCCCAGTTATTTTGGATCTCCATTTGATAAACTAAACTCTGCCTGACCAAAATAAACTTTGCCTAAAGATTTTATGTATTTTAACTTGTCTAAGGTTTTCTACTCCATATATTTTTGTAATCTTTACTCTTTTTTAGATTAATAAACATTAAAGTGTTTGCCTGCATCTGCCAATCTGTATGTCCCGTTCAGGTCTCACAGAGAACTAGCTGTTCACTCATAGTCACCTGCAGAGAGAGGTCAGAAAGGGGAGTGAGTGAAAGGGGGGGGTGTGTGGTAGCAGAAACAGGTGCTGCTCGTGCTACATAGCTTTGTATCGAATTTATCCACTTTGATCTCCAAAACAAATAAAGACTGTTAAAAAGGGGAGCGTAACAACAAGAAACGGCACATGCATGCAAAAATAAAGCACCTAAAGGAATTTCATATGTTATGATAAAGTTTTAGTTACTCGTATGGATTACTGAAACAAGTTTGCTGTTTAAAATATCCTAATTGGTGTGTGCGGTGTGCTTGGAACTTTAGAAGATGCTTTTGCACAGACATCAAATGAAGGGATGTGGCAGTTGCACTTACTGATTTCATTTATCTGTTAATTCTGTCAAGAGTGTTCTCAATTTTCTTTGTCTTCAATTATGTATGCTTGGTTCCTGTATCTTAGACAGAATGATATAATAAAATTGCTTGCAACTATTAAAAAGTATTACAAAGCATCTATTTGTTTAAGAAATAAAAATGAATTGTCTGTCGTGAGTGTTTCATAGTGTGAACTTTTTTTTGCTGTCTCACAGACATACAGTGCTAAATACACAGAAAGCGTGTCATCTGTGCTAGTCATGAGCAAGTAAAATGGAAGATAGCATTGTGGTGAGCAAGTACTTGCTACATGTGTCATCATAGTGTAGCGTTCCCATATGTAAAATTAAATACTGAAACCCCAATGAGAATAATCCCTTTAAGTTCATTTCAGGAAGGGGCTTCATTAATTTGTCATCAGTAAAGAAAATCTGCTATGCTTTGTGCATTTGCAATATACTTGAAGACTCATTTGCATGGAGGAGGGCATGATATCATTGATAAGCATTATTTAGTCAGTTGTGCTCAGAAAAGCATTCCTGTGAAACTAATATCTCCTCTTCATGGGTTTTATTCTTCTTTAGTGGCTCACTTTTCATATTTTACCTTGTCAGTACTGAAAAATGTAAAGTAGGTTTGTCTTTTTCTCTTCTTTCAGTTGCTTCACTGAACATCTGTTAAGCTCCATTCTTTCTACTTCGTGGCTTTACTGGGTGAAATCATGACCATATTTAATCCCTGGGAAAAATCTCATTGACTTCAGGAGAACCAAGATTGCTCACAACAAGTGAAAAAATCGGAATTTGGCAGCCTCTTAATTCTAGAAGTTCTTGCATGTATAAGAACTTGAAAACAGATTTGGCTTAGTAGTGCAGAGATGTTTGGTTAGGGACATGGCCGGTTTTATATTTGGATTACATGTGAATACAAGACAGGCTTTGTTCAGGAAGGCAGAATATCAATCCTGCTCCTGTCTTCAGAGGAAAAAAAGCTTTTCTGTTACAGGTATAGTGGGTACTATCAACACTCGTTAGAGTTATGAACAATTTAACAAATGCTGATTATATGCAAGTATCTCAAAATGTGGTAGGATGGTTTGACTCTTGGGTGGTCCTAGTTATAAAAGCTGTGAAGCTTTGGGCTCTTGAGAGCTGGCTGCACTTGGGATTGGCCAAAACAATGGTGTTTTTCTGGGACACTTTCTAAGCTGAATGGTAGAGGATAAAACCATGGAAAATAAGGCTTTATTTTTACACTAAAGCATACAGAAAATCCCATGTGATTTTTTTTTGTTGTTGTTTTAGTTCTCATAATTTTTACATGATCTCATGTTTTTTTAACACTTGTGGTTGGCAATTCTCCCTCTAAAGTGTATGGCCAAAAATTTTGGCTGATACTAGCGCTCAGCCCAGCAACCAGTGCTGGCACTGTAGAGGAGAAGCAGCCACCTGGTACCCTGACTGCACACAAGCTGGCAATGAAGCTGGCAAGGAGAACTCCAAGGAAAAGCTGAGATGCGCTTAATTAGGCAACAAGCAGCTGGGCTTGGGGAGCATAAACAGCAGCTGGGAAGGCCATGAAGAAGGCATGTGTGATAAACTTGTTTTCACCTCTGAGATGCAGGAAGTCTTACTCATTTTCTCTTTGACCTTCTTGGCTTCAGGAAGCAGTTTCTATTTGTCAGTGGAATAAACTCTGCCTCCATGGTGCCTAATTGAATTGAGAGTCAGCTGTGGATGTTTTTGTTGATGACGCTGCATTTAGTTTGGCAAGAATGTCAAGGTGAAGGGTTTTTCTGTTGTTGACTCTGCACCAGGCACTTCAAAGTCATTGAAAAAGCTCAGTGTAAAGTTGCATAAAAATGTGCTGCTGTGTGGTTGCACAGAACAGAGTAGATTTAGTGCTTTTCAGAAAGATACTTTATGGGTCATTGCCGGTGCTATTCAGTTACTGTATTTTGATGCAAAAAAGAGTCATGAGAAACAGATACATTTTTTCTAGCCAGATGCTTGCATCTTAATTTTTTAAAGGCTTTATGAATGCAATAATATAGGGATGCAGTATTCTAAATAGTACTTGTTAGTGAAAAAAAAAAATAGAAACGTATCTCAGTATATAAAAATTCCTGTAGCTTGTCTAATAAGCAGCTGTTTTTCTTTCAAAGACCAATTTATAATAAAATAGGTTTTATGGCCATATGTGTTTCTGCTGCTTCCTTTTAAGACCTTCACACCCTTAATACTTTATCTGGATAATCTTAAAAACAGCTTTAATGTGTCTATATTCACTTCAATAACACAATAATATTAGTAGGTTCCCTTCTGTATGGCTCATATCAAGTAACTTCATCATTTGGGAGATTTTAAAGAGTGACTTCTCTCTACCCCAGTGCCTAGCTCTAGGATTTGCTGGTGTGACTAAGGGAGAAATGGCTAAAGAAGTTTTCCTTGCATAAAAGCTATTAAAATGAAACTATTTCTTTTGAATACTATCCAATGGGAGATTTCTCTGAGCAAATACCTATCTTGAAAACTTCAGCAATAATTCAAACCCACATAACAAACAGACATACTGTGTATTGACAAAAGCTTCTGGCCGTGTGGGAATATGTTTCCTAGAAATATGGCCTTATTCACAGTTCAGGTCTCTTTCTTCTGAGTCAGCACTTAAAAAAGTGGGAGGGGAACTCAGTTCTGACTTCCTGGAGTATTGCTTTAGGTATATCTATCTTTCACTTACAGAGGTAATGCAGGGGAAATCCTATACTGCAACAACTAAACTCATAGAGATATATGAACTTAATGAAAGCCAACTCATGTGCATGAATGTGAAACTATTGTTTTATTGCTCTGGCTATATATAGACATGTTTCACATTTAATCCAATGAACTATTCATGTAAAATACAGAAAAGCTCCCTGGGTTAGATTACAGCAGCCTGGACTTCTCTGCAGTAAGTATGCTAACCATAAAGTTACTGTGCTTTTACCAGCTTTATATGACTAGATCCATGCAGCTTTACAAGAGGAAAGATATGCAGAAATACGTATTCAGAGGCACACCGTTCCTCCTACGCTTAGAGAAGTTTGTGCCCATTTACTCCAGGCCCCGGTTTCTACTTCGTTTGGGTTAGACAACAGCTGGTTAGGCAATGCAATTAGTTTTGTAATATTTTGTCCTTTACTGTTTCAGCTGAAAGTGCAAAAGTTTGGCATTAATCCAACAAAGTTTAGGCATAGCACTGGTTTGACAGCATTAGCTTACTTATTGTTATATTGCTGAAGTAATAGTCAAATTAGTTTTAATTACTTTTAATTGTCAAATTGCTAGTTAACAGAAGACATGTTTATAACTTAGATTTCCGACATGACTGTTCCTTATGAATTTGGATGTTGTTTTGTTTCTTGACATGTTATATAAAACAAAAGCATAATCAAATAGAATCTAGTTTGATGATGGATAGTACAGTCAGATACTCTTTTCTATGGCTTGTCTGCCCTAGACATGCAACAAATTTAATATGTAGTATCTGTTGAAGTTTCCTCTACATCAGCTTTAAACTTATCAAGGTGCATCATTCCGTGAACACGTTATTCTGGACTTTAATTTCAATCAGCAAGGAAGTCTGTAGTGGTGTTTTTACTTACACAAACACAGTGCAAAGGTAGAAATTTCACTTTATTGAGAACTGGAATTTGATCTACAAAGCTCCATACAGATCTCTGTTGTTGAAAAATAGCAGTGCTTTAGTGACTAATATTATGCCAGCTGCTATTCCAGAAGCTCTGCTGTAGAATTTGAGGCACTCTCCAACTAGTGCATCTTTGGATGATAAGTGTTATATTTGCTTTTCTTTAGTTATTATCAGCCAATCCTGGGGAATGCTTCTGACTGTCAAATAATTAAGTAGAATTACTGAACCAATGTCTTGTGTAGATTCCTGGACCTTCTTTTGAGAGCTTAATGATGCCCTATTGTTCTGATTTGTGAGAGAGATACAAGAAACCTTCTTTTTGTCCACTGGAACCAGCTTCAGCACAGCCCAAATGAGACCTTACAGGAGAGAGAACATTATAGTTCCTCTTGTGCCTTAATCAAATGCTGAACTGCTGATGCTTACCAGGAACCTCCTCTCCCAGCAATGTACATATGTGTTAGCCTAGTGATGGAGCGTAATAGGAAATGTGACTGGGAAGGGCCTCGAGATATCATTTAGTTGCTAACCTGAGGCAATGTAACTGCAGCTAAACCATTTCTGACAGATGTTTATCTAATGTGTTTTGAGAATGTCTGGAGATGGAGAATCCCTATCCTTATCTTTAGAATATCTTGTACCCAAGTGTTTGTATTTTGTTTGACAGTTCTTTCTCAGAACAAGATCTTTTCCCCTTAAATATATTCTTCATATCTTAATTGTCTATATCTTGCGTCAGCTAAGATGACAATGAATAGAAACATCATCCAAAGCAACAGAACGAATTATAAATCCTATAAAACCTTGTGAATGTTTGCAGTGATATAAATGTGGCCAGGATTTCATCCCAAAGTTGCATTCGGTACTGAAGAAGCATTGTTACAGGCCAGGAGATGTGTCAGCTGCAAACAGTAAGGATTTGTGCTCTACAGGGTGGACATGCTGCTCTGCATAGTCCTGCTTTTGCAATAAAAGTCACATATGATGAAACAGCCAAGAGTCCTTCTAGCCTCCATATTTGGCTGTAGCTGTCTCTGAAAAGTGCATGAGGAATTCATGAGTGTATTTCAAAATCTTGCCAAAATTCTCCCTGGGGCCTGATAAGTACCATAATTCAAAACCTCTCCTAAGTGCCTCCAGAAATCATTCTCTTCCTATTGATGTGTGTAATCCAACACCTACACCCTCACAGCTCCAGGTTTAATAAAGTCTGGGGCCCTTTAGGTGAGATTCCAAAGCAACTTATGCTTCCTATCCCCCCAGGTGATGCTACATTTCTGTGTCCAGAACACATTATCTGTTATTGACTTTTCGTCTGGGCACAGATCTTGCAGAATTTAAAATATTTTCCTATGAGGATGTGTTGAAAACATCTGATGGACTTGCCTGGGGTACAGTGATGCATAGGCCTTTTAGGAGAGAATGTAGTATCAGCCTCATCTGTAATTCTGTGTCTGCTATGTGCAAAGACTCTAAGGTATTTAAAAGACAGAGCTAAAGTTCTTAATGTAAAAACATTCAAAAATCCAAATGGAGATGTCACCATCTCTCTTTAAAGCAATTAATTCACAGTGTGACAAATTAAATTCTATCTTCTACCACTTGTTCTGCATGCAAAATGTTTTAGAGAGTAATACTGTGTTCAGATTGTGGAATACTGATCTTTCAGTGTTCAGGTAAGTCAGAAGCATTTAGGAAAAGTAAATATTGTACCCTATAGATTTTAAAAGTATAAAAAATGAATTCAGGAATGCAGAAACGTTTATTCCTGTATCTGTATTAAGTATCTGTGGTCAGAATGTTTTATTTATCTAGCCTGAGGTAAAAAATATACAGTATCTCCTTCTCTGCCTCATAATAATTTTTATATTACTTCTGTTTTCACTAGTGATTCAGAAGTCTGAGAACCTCGATAAGTGTCATACAAAGGGGTCCTCATCTATTCAGAGTGATACAATAAGACATTACCAACAGTAAGGAATAAGACCTACAGAGAATGTGAGAAATTGATATCCTTTTTGTTTTACTCTGACCTGTGATGGTCATGTGGCATCATGCCTTTGGCTAAACTGCTTTTCTGACCCACAGTACTTTTCAGTAAGCTTAGTCTAGTTATAAAATGCTATACATTGGTGTATTATAATAGAGACACTAAGATAGTTTTATCCTGTACTTACCAATGCAGAGGAAATATGACTATTGAACTTCGTGTATACGGTATTCACTTCTGTGACATGTGCTACATCCAGTAGAATGGTCTTCTGTTATTCACAGCATTAATAAATTCTGTGTTCAGAAAGTTAACTCCTTTCTGAACTGTGAAAATCATCGTGTCCAAATTGCCCTGTTGTCTTTTTAACCTGGGATATTCTCTTCTTTGGTGGGCAAAGTTGTCCTAGCAGAGAGCAACCTCCCAGCAGCTGCATCTTCTTGGCACCCTGAAGGATCATTTGCATCCTTGCTAGTGTTTCCAGCAGATTTTGTATTGTACAGAGAAGTTCCAGCTCTTGTAGTCCTTATGTTTTATGAGCCTGGAAGTCATCCAATTTTATTAGTGGACATTTTTAAAGTATCATCTGAAGGGTTTAATCATTCTTCCTAAACTATTTCTTATGGGGATATGTAAACTTTGACATAGATTAATTACAGGGCTGAAATTTTTCCATTAGGACTATGTTTCACCTCCTTTCCATTGCCTCTATATTAAATATTTTTTGAAGTACTTAATTGAGGTGGCTACTCTAATCCAAATATGGCATTTTTGAGTACTTCTGAGAAACAATGCTAGTTTTTTCATCCTATGAACTGTAATTTACCACTACCATGGGATTTTGGAGAGAGTTATGGTGATAACTGAGAGAGACTTGAAACTTGTCTTAATTTACAGAAAATGCTCAGGGGAAAGGCATATCTTTAGGTTGTTCCTCTGCCCACCCACCATGTTCCCCTAACTCTTCTAATGTATCACTTACTGAGCAGAATATAGTTTGTTTCTTTCAACACAAGGAACAATCCTGAATGGACTTCTGTTTAATTGGTACCTTGGCAAGGTAGGAAGTATTCCCTATCCACCCCCAGGGTATTTCTTTTCAAGAGGAAGCTGAGATCCATCTTTCCAATGTTACTTTTTGGTCTGAATGCAGCTACGACAGACTGTTCATAAGAATAAGAATATTTAAGATATTATTTTTAGGTATTTTTTTTTAAGTATCATGCCACTAGTTCAGTTCATAGTATGTTATTTTCATAATTTGTTCACACAGAAGGAGATTTTTTGAATGTATAGATCAAACCTCATTGGGTGTCAAAATAAGTATATGCATCACATAGTACTGACATGGCACTGTTAGTAGTTTTGGCTTATATTTTTGCTTGTATTCATTTGTATTTCTCTGTAGGAAATCACATGCTACTAGATAAGAGGAATTTTTTAGAACTTTATTGTTTGTGTAATTTATTTGCTTTTTTAATTAATTGGGTAAATGCATAGCAGTTAGCCACACAGAATATGTAGCTGAGTGTAAGGTAACACCACAGCCTGAGTGCCTTTAGGTAGAGGCAAGTGGGCATTTGCCAAGTGTACTGAAGGGCCGTGAAATCTGCCCTGAGCTCCACAAGGTTCCATTTTCTTCCAGTGCTTCAAGTCTTCAATTTCCTCTCCTTTAAAGCTGCCATAATGGCATTTATGTTGCACTTTTTCTGTTCTCTTTCCGGTCTGTCATCAGTATGGGGCTTGCCACACGTAGTTCTTCCTTTTGCATGTAGGCTGGACTGCTCTGTTTCCATTGTAGCTGTCCTTGGTGGATGTGGGAACAGCCTCAGATGTGTCTTCATAGGTAGAGACAAGTTTGTATGCAATGGGAAGTGAAGACAGTTTGTACATGGGTGTTTCTGTGCTTCTTTGTGTGAATATGGATATTTTTGTACCTGTCTTTTTGAACAAGTGGAATTGGGTGGGCCACAGAGACAGATTTGCTCAAGTGCTTGGTCATGCTTGGTCATGCATTTCCAAAGGGCTCACACAGCTACTACTAGCCTGCTTCATCACTGTGAGCAGAAGTCCCTGAGTAAGGAGATTACTTGATCAGTTTGGGAAATAGAGATCCTTGCTGACATCTTTTGATGCACTTCAAATCCTCTGCCCTCTCGTAATCCCCTTGCCCGGTTGATGGCACTTTGAGTCTTCTGTGGTAATCTGCCACTGGTGTCCTGGAAGGGTGTCCTGCTACTGTCCCGAGATGAATGGTCCTGTCTCAGGTTTGAGAACAAGCTCTGATCCACAAGTAAAGGGTGCTGTTCTTATCCTGAAAATTATACAATTTAGTCTTCCTTGTGCTACTGCCAAGCAGCTTTCTAGCTCCAGACAGAGCTGTGAGAAAGCATTTAAAAACACTATTTGAAAACTATCTGTGGTGATGCTGATGTGCTGAAACACTCCAGGAAGTTCTTCCCTTGGTCCCACAACTTGACTTACAGACAATATTTAGTGTAGCACAATTTTCACCCACAGAGCTTTCAAAGCCCTGTCCTTTGTGTATTCTGTACACAGAGGTGCCAGTTTTCTCTTTCATGAGGAAAGGAATTCATATTGTGAGAGATCCTGTAAGTTTGCAGAATGAGGACATCATTTTATTGATGGCAATAGAAAGCAATGCTTTTGTCACAGGTTGGAGGAACAACTGCCAAATATATTATATGGAATTCTAAATTTATTATACATGTTCAATTTTTGCATGCAAAAAAAATTCCTTTTTATAAGATTTAAGGTTCCTATGGTGAAATATTTGGAAATTGAGACTTTTCTCATTCCTTGTATTACCTTGAAGTTGAAATTGTTCATGTAATAGAATACCCCTCTTCCCTACATGTCATTATGATGTTTTTTTCTTTGCAGAATAAATTGAGTGACTGGCCTACTGGCATATTTCAGAGGAATGAGATTTAGTTAGAGCTAATATACAGGACCGTGAAAACAAGTAGAATAAGCAGATAGATACAATATTTAATCTACCAGTGTACGGTTTGGTAGATTTTTTTGTGTGAGGGTTAGGAAATTAGTTTGTGAGCTTTAGCCCTCTGCAAAAACAAAACAAGTGGTGGCCTTTGACCCTTTTGGAAATTGATTGTGTATTTCCAGTGATGACAGTCACCACCATCATTATTTGATTTATAGCAGAGCAACTTTCATTTAACATTGACCATATAGTAATTTTCTCCACCTACATTGTTCAGGACCTGTATCAGTAGCACGCAGAGCAGTGAACCTTATTCCCAGGAAATTCAACTAAGACAGAGGATGCTGCGTTGTGGCATATTGATTGATTGCACAAACCAGTCATAATTAGATCTGTCTTAATCCCTTGTAAACATGTTGTGGGTTTTTGAACCGTATTGCAGTATTTTGACACTATTAAATTATCCAATGTGCCAGCTTGTTTTCAAATTGTGTATTTGAAACAACTGATGACAAAAAGGTGTCAAGGAACTAATTTATGTAATATAACCCTATTATTACAGTCCTACTTTAATTTATAATAAAAGTTTTAATGAAAGAAATGGGGGAGAGGGGAAGGATGTTATTATTGGGAGTCCTTGACTCTATAGCTTGCATCTTCATAGAATCATAGAATGACTTGGGTTGGAAGGGACCTTAAAGGTCATCTAGTTCTAACCCCACTACCATGGGCAGGGACACCTTCCACTAGACCAGATTGCTCAGAGCCCCATGCAACCTGGCCCTGAATACCTCTAGGGATGGGGGATCCACAACTTCTCTGAACAACCTGTTCCTGAGCCCCACCACCCTCATAGCAAAGAACTTCCTACTAATATCTAATCTAAACCTACTGCTTTTCAGTTTGAAGCCATTCCCCCTTGTCCTGTTACTACATGGTTTTGTAAAAAGTCCCTCTCCTCCTTTCTTATAGTCTCCTTTCAGGTACTGAAAGGATGAAAACAACCTGCATCTTTTACAATGGAATTTTTCTTCCTAGGAATTTATTTTTACAGTTCTAATTGCTTTGCTGCACATAAGAACATACGTGGAAGTAGGAACACTTAACCCAGAATTTGGAAAGGAAACCAGTTTTTATTACTATTTGTGGAACTACCCATTACTGGGATTCATTGATGGCAGGGACTTGGCTGGTCACGTGCAGGACGTGTTGTGGTACAAGGGAAGTGAACTCAGCTTGATACCTCACTGTACTCACATTATTTATACACTAGTTATGTTTGGCTATTTGAAAGGGAAATTCTTTGGTCCACATAGTTACAGTGCCACCAGACATCTCAGACATCATTACATGGGACTTGCTGCTCAAGATATTTTTTCCCATTTGACAACAGGTGGTTTTTTTTTTTGCCAGAGTTGTGTATAGAGCTCTGCCCTTCAGTTGACTGATTCAGAATGATTTATTGGATACCCAAAGTTCTGTGAATTAGACATGGCAGTTTCCCTGAGCCTGGATATCATCTGGCTCTGCAGCTGGGCTACCTACTGTCTGGTATGTGCCTCATCAAGTCATCACACCCTGTTCTGTTCATACTGGGTCTGCACCAGCTACTGCTGAGAATCTGCCCCTTCCTTTGTGCCAGGGCTTATGTGTTGCTGGTTGTGTGGTGACCTGAAAATGAACCACTGGCTTTTGTCAATCTCCTTCAGCCAGATTGTTTCCTAAAGCACTAAAGTGCTTAGACTAAAGACTAAAACTGTTTATTGAATCAAAGATGGAGCTGAGGTTTACAGAAACCTATAGCTAGTTCAGATGCAAAGAGCAGTAGATCCAGGTAACAATATGATTGTACAATAACCATACAGAAGTGGGGTGGGGGAGTGGGAGGTGAGAGGTGCAACAGAGAAATGTTGATCCAGTGTAAACAGACAGTGCATATAAATAAACAACAAAACCACAAATGGAAAAAATGGTCAGTTTGCATTATCTAAGACTGCAACGTCTTCTCTGGTCCCAGATCCTTTTGCAATCAACTATGAACTATTGACTTTATGAGGAGTTCTCTCAGGTACTTTCTGATACCATAATTGCTTCTATAATGGAAAATGGAATTAAGTGATAAGAGAGAGAGAGAGCTAAAAACACATTTACTATATCTGTGATGAGAATGAATTTCTGTTGGAGAAAAAATAAGTTCTGGAAAGACAAAAGTGATAATTTTTGTAGTCAAGGAGAAGGAAAATAAACCTGATAGAAGAAAGTTATTAGTTCCAACTCCTTCTGCCTCAAGAATGCTAATAAAGGTTGGCTGGGCACCACTTAGATCTCAGTGACACTCACTCTCTCCTTTTAAGACGTTTAGTTGTTTGCACACCAGGTTGCCTATTGATGTATGCCCAAGGGACCAGCATTTGAGTTTGGCTTACTATGCTCTATGATGGATCTTATCAAAACGTACTCAGTGTCCTTATCAGCTGTCACAAAGGGAATACAGTTGTGACTGCTTAGCAGCAGGTCATGTGAGGAATGCCTCCTTGGTCTCCTGCTCCGTACACCTCCAGAACATTTATGTGATTGACTTCCATAAGTTAATCTTCTTGTAAAAATTTAGTAAATTTAAAAGAATGGATCACTGTCATTAAAAGTACCTCTGTCCTGTCACGGATTTTTCAATATACTTAGGTTCCTAAATATATGGCTTCTAAATGTCTAGTGTTTAAAGTGTTACTCACGCTTTGTTTCATAGGAATATATGTGCTAACAGACTTCCTAAGGAGTTCTGCCCTCATTTTGGAAGGTTGAATTTCACATGCATTTCTTGTGTCTTTACATAAAAAGAGAAGAGCCACTTTTGGTAGAAATCAGTGTAGCTACAACAGTTTTATCACTGTCAAGTCCTTAATTTGTATAGGTTTCCCAATTTGATTTGTCATGAAGGAAAAAACAGTGCTGCTACCGATGATGATGATAATCTTGAATATTATGTTTCTTTAGCAAAATTCTGAACAGAATCCTTTGTTCTTTCCTAACATATGCTTTTTCAGACAAGAAATAATTTATTATTGGAAAAAGAATCTGAAGTTCTACCCAAGTATGCCAAATATGCATACAAAGTAACATATATTGAATTCCTCTGTATTAAACATCAGTGTTTACTGCCTGTCGAAACAGATAATACTGTGATGAAAATGAACAAATACAGGAACTTATTTTTTTATTTCTTTGCCGTCATCTATCCTTTACAATCATGTAGGGCCGGTTTTTACTGCCTTTGATGAAAGCAGAGTGAAAAGGGAACCTCACTGATTAGAGAAGTAGAGTTCTTAGACTGAAATGATGAGAAACTTCAAACTATAGGCTGTAGACCAATACCACTGAAATTTTAAGAGGTTTGATATTGATTTCCCGACAGTGGGATTTCACACCTTTTGCTTTCAGGTTTCATTAGTGGTCTAGGACTAAATCAAAAGGGAGAAATGCCAAGATGCCAAGAGAATTGATCAACCCTTAAAGTTAATAACTGTGTTGTGGCAATTAAAATTACAACAGCATTCTGCTGTCTCTTTTTAGCAGATTAAGAAGCCAAGTTTTTCTTTATTTTAAAAACATCTTTAAGTTGAACATCTGAAGTCAAATACAATGCACTGTTCACTAAACATTTACAGACTTCTCAAAACTGTTTGACTCCTTATCCTGAAAGGAAGAGAGGTTACTTTACCTTCAGCCACCAGTTTGTTATTACCAATGGAGATTATAAATAATAACTTTTCTGAGTGATTCGATAGAGGGATGTTTTGTGTTACATGAAATAGTTTATGAGTTGTGATGGTAGGATAGGAACTAACTGTTGCCAAAATTAATTCCTAATATGCTGAGTGTCTATGGTGGAAAGTATGCAAAAAATACACCATAAGGCAAAGAAGAAGTCACTTGTTTCAGTTGTTTCCTTTCTCCGTAAAGCATATATTATGATTACATCCACTGTCATGCCTTCATGTGAGGTTCTTCTGTTCCTGTGACCTGTAATTCTACATGCAACCTTTTTATTTTTTTATCTACTCTTCCTTATTAGTTTGCCAAGTGCCAATTAATGTTCCTGTTTAAGGCGATACCTTCCTTGCTCATGCCTATAGTCATATTGAAGTCAAAGAGAATTGAGAATTTGGTGTGATAAACAGGCTCTGCCCTACTGTTGCCAGATAGAACATAGTTTTCTCACGAAAGCCCTAAGTAAAAGCATGAAGTTGCTAAGTGCACTGTGTCCCATGTTTTGAAGTAATCCTTCAAGTCTTGTGAACTCACTACCCAGAATGAGTCTTCAAAATAGTCAGATACATCACATGTCAAAGAGGTGTCTTGCCTTAAAATAAAATCCTCAGAATGATGTTTTTGATCGTTCTCACTCGTATGGACATGCGTGCCTTTCAAATGTGCTGCTTCACATCTCTGCCAGAAGAACATGCTGAACACTTCTGCTGTGCAGCGTTTCCACTCGTGCCCATGGGAGTTTAGCCTGAGGTCCAAGGATCTTATGTTTAAGTGTCACTGTTGACTGTGTGCTTGGGAAGAACAGAGATAGAAATTAGGTAAAAGATAACAGTATGTTTAGTCTGCTCCTGGAATTGACTGCAGTTAGTGTAGCTTCCCTGGACACGGAACAAGGAACCCTGTCATATCAAGATAATGTGGGCTGGACACAGTTTCAGCCACAAGCTTTCTGTAGGACTCTCCTGATATTGCAAGAATTAAATGTGACTTTTTTTGGCAGTCACTTTGAATTTAGATTGGCAAGTTCTTACAGCAACACTGGTTGAAGTATTCCTGCCCCTCATCCCCTCCTGATAGGCTTGCCGTTGATGATGTGTGCTGCCTTCCCGGTTTTGCTGGCAAAGCTGTTTGAAGTGGTTGCAATGTGAGCTTCATTGGAACCAAAGTTTTTTTCCAAGATGGATAAAAAAGGAAACAAAATATAGTGTGTGTTTTCACACTGCTCTGGTTCATGGTGCAGTTCCAGAATCAGCTTTACTGGTGCATTTGGATATTGAAGGATACACATCCAAGTTCCCCACCAGAGTTCTTGGGTTTGCTCTGGATAGTAATGCATGAAGGGCTAACAAAATGTGACACAAAGAGAGGAATAATAATTACTTGTTTTTGGGAACCTCCATAGGCTGGTTTGGCTTTGGTTACTCATAACACTTGTACATGAACATGCTGTTACACAGGCACAGCATGATACTGTAATAAATTATGTTGTGTAGAACTGGATATTAATCAAGGACATCCAGCAAAAATAGGCCACGATCTGCTAAGATTACTTTTTATCAGGGACCCAGTGTTAACCTTATTTATATTTAATGGATGTGTTCCTTTGCTTTTGTGTGTATAAGATGACTGATTTTAACTGCTACAAATGAGCAAAACTCAACGCTTAATAAAGATTTATCTAAAATATACAATGTCAATAGTATTTTCTTGTCATATTTGAAGAATGTCTATCAAATTTTGCTATCAATTTCCCTCAGTAACCAAGAATACAACTGTATTTCAGGACATGGCCTTTTTGTTGCACACAAGTACAGCACTCAACTAAGTTGCTCTGTTTTTAGCTAGTGTACAGCACTGGAAAGTCAGGTCCTATTGAAATCTGGTTTTAGTAGCTCTGATGGGTACCCTTCATAGTGTTTCCCTCCCATTTATGCTTATGTTAGAAACTCTTTGCCTTTAATGGCTCAAGCCATCAAAGCAGAATCAAATCAATATGGAATGTGGCATGGCTTCAGTAATAATTAGGGTGGAAGCTCAGCTGGATGTACTGTTCCAGTTCATAGAAGACTCATCCACTGGCATCTTTATCAGTTGAAAAAAAACTCTTTTGGATTTGTGCATTGCTAAAAAGCATGCATGAAGGAATGCTTGAATGTGAATTTTTATAAGCATTTTAAAAAATTAAATATGTTAGCATTTAAAAACATTTCCATACTAAGAGTAATATTATTTAAAAAGAATTCATCTCACTATCTTACTCCAGTTCAGTATGAATGTAAAAATGCTTAATTAAGTTCTCTTAGGGGTAATGATTAGATTTTAATATATTTTTGTATACATTTTGAAATTTTTGATAGGTTACCATATGTGCTGTTGGCTCAGCAGATACTATCTTGTTCCAAGAGGATAACCTCTAGATGAATGCCATGAGATTTAAAGAATGCAGAATAGTTCCTAGTTTTAGCCTGCCTCATTTTGTAGCTCCCTCCATTTGATTACCAAGGCCCCTGGGGCATACAGAATAACCCCAAACAAAACTAGATTTTATTTTTATAACTTATCCAAAAGATGACACTTGGAATTAGTTAGTTGTGTACTTCTGATTACATTAAATCAGCATTGTAGCAGTGACAAATCAGTCCATTCAAATGTCAGAATTCTCAAGTATTTGTGACCTAAATGAGATCTGTTTTCAAATATGTTTGTATTCACAATCTAAACATAAAATATACAGATGGTGGCAACTAGCTTCACAGCAAGGCATTTGTGCATTTCTACTTGACTTTAAAGATGATATTATATAGACTACATAGAGTATACCATGATTCACATTGTTCATGTTAAACTATTATTGATTTAACTTTTTCTTAAATAACACTGCTTGAATAGTCGACAATAGAGTAGAAAAAAAAGGTTATTCTTAAGCTGAGACAACATTGTGGCCTCTGCTATTGTTCATCTAGAAGCTATGGAAAATAGCTATATCATGAATCACCATATGAAATACTTTAGGATACCATGATATTAAATTCCCAATGGAACCTTGCTGGATTACAGCAAAACTTCTTTTCCTACCCATTATCAGTAAAATCCCAAAGAGATCCTGGTAGACTTTTAATGACCTTTGCTTATAAAAACATCCAAACTGTATCTATCCTAACTTGACAGCTAATTAAGAAACGTTTATCTCAAGTCTGATGTGGAGACTGGTTAAATAACCTCTTGAAGCACCTTCATTCATACTTACACTGTATTATGAAATAACAAAGTTTGATAGTTCAGACACTTTTCCTGCATGGAACACAGGCATTTTATCAAAACTAGAATATTAGAAACACAAACCAGCATTGAAACTGCTATTTCTCAATTTTGACATGAATACTTGCATTTGCCAAGTGAAATGGTAGTGATCAAAGCAAAATTATTGCCCTTATTTAAGCTATGCTAGAATCAAGTTTCATCTTTCATCTTTTAAATCTCTACAGTAATATTTTTAAATTCCACTGAGAGCAATGAGAGATCTGGATGTAGCATCAGACCTTTTACAAGAAGATTTTTCTTGTACATTTTCCACAACCCCACAGTTTAGGGAAACCAACTCATTCTTTTCTTCGGTTTTAGCTGTTGTTTCTTTCATTCTTGTCTTTTCAGGCAAAATGGCATAAAAACTGCTAGGTGAGTTTCTTACTACACATGGACACTGAAACAGTGAAATTCACAGAATGCATGAGTCTTTTAATGGAAATGTCCCTAAATGCATATATAGATTATCTCAGCACTAACAGTCTCATTTTCCTATCCAAAACAGTTAATAAAAAAAAATTTGATTGACTCCACATATAAATCTCAAATTTTAATAGCTTTAGTTATCAACCAACACTAAATGTCCTGAATCTTTTCAGGCAGAAAACCAGTGGATAGATTTTAGTACAGATAGGTGCTAAATACAGTAAGGTACTCAGCAGAAAACGAATTATCCCGTCTTTTGAAAGGCTGCAAATTCAGAAGTTGTACTAGTCCTCACTGAGCTCAAATCATGGTCTTATAAAGTGAGAGAAATGGTTACTTCACTCTGTAGCACACTCTGGTGTTTAAGGACCTGACCACAGGAAGCCAGTGGCATGGGTTTGCTCTTCTGGAATCAGAACAAGGTTTTGAATATGATTTTCCAACGTCTTGAGTGCTTTAGGCAGCAGGATACAGCACCCTTCTTCTTTTTTTTTAATTTGTTTTTCTTGAGGTTTGTGAATATTAAAATGTGAACTGCTATACTAGACAAAAGAGCCAGGTCAGAATAGTTAGTACTCTAGTCATTAGGACACATGCATTAATGGGTCCATGGCCACTCACTTTTGCATCCAACTTTTTGAAAAGACTGTGCATGTTCCTACAGCAAGATTCGGTAAATATTTCCAACAATGATATTTTTCACAAGAGGTTCTTGACCCTTCTTTCCTTCTGAGTGCCTCTGTGAAGGAGTTGCTAAAGTTTCTAAAACTTGTTTTGAATTTTTTGTTGTTGTTGTTTTTAAATCAGTAACTACTCTGGTTGAAAAAATAGGTTTGTCAATGGTCATCTTTCTGCTTTATTCTGGACCACTGCCTCCTGCCATGTGTTTTCACTGAGCAACAAAAATCTCTTGGATAATGCCAAGACAACTCAAACTTTAGAAATTATTAGTGTAGTAATTTCTAAATGACATTTCTAGATCCCACTATTTTCCATATCAATCAAGACTACTGATAATTTGGGGATGTAATCAACCATTTGGATTTTTAGATCTTACATTAAGTCAAGGAAGTGCCACAATGACTCATTTAATCCACTGCAAAAGCAAGTCTCAATAATAAGGATATAAATATTTGTGAGGTGTTCTTCAGACAGGGAATTTAACTCTTCTGGCAAGGACTTCAGAACTATTACTTAGTCTAGCACAGTATTGCACACCTTGTGCCTTGCCTCATTTAGCACTGCACAGGTACATGTGCATGCACAAGCTTACTTGGCAACAAATCCAATACTGATTTGAAGACCCTTGTAAGTAGCGGATGAAATGCCAGCTTTTGGAAACCTTCCTCTGGAATGGCATCCAGAGCACAGACTGAGCTTCACACATTCTCCAGAGGGGGCAGAAAGACACACGATGACATAAGGTAAGATCCAGCCTATCTAGTAAATTATGCAGAAAGCTACCAAGAGTGGTTAGGCAGCAAGAAAAAATGCAATGGCGGAGGGCAGGTGGCGTGGGGAAGGCAGGCCTGAGGGATTAGGGGGTGAGATTTAAGCCTAGCTATGAACTCACTGTTTGGATGAGGGAAAGACTGGGACAGACTGGGAAAGGAAATCATTGAGAGCAGCCCTGCAGAAAAGGACTGGAGGGTTCTGGTGGATGAAAAGCTGGACGTGAGCCATCACTGTGGGCTTGCAGCTCAGAAGGTCAACAGCATCCTGGGTTGTATCAAAAGCAGCATGATCAGCAGGCAGAGGGAGCAGATTCTTCCCTCTGCTCTCATGAGAACCCACCTGGAATGCTGCATCCAGGTCTGAAGTCTTCAGAATAAGAAAGATGTGGACCTGTTAGAACAGTTACAGAGCAGGACCACGGGGGGATCAGAGTGTTGGAGCACCTCTCCTCTGAAGACAGGCTGAGAGAGTTGGTATTGTTCAGTCTGGAGAAGAAAAGGCTTGAGAGACACGTCATTGTGGCCTTTCAGTAGCTGAAGAGGATTTACTAAAAAGAGGGAGGGTGATGTTTTACAAGGACATGTAGTGATAGGACAAGGAAGAATGGTTTTAAACTAAAAGAGAATAAATTTAGATTAGATGTTAGGAAGAAATTCTTTAATGTGAGGGTGATGATGCACTGGAACAGGTTACCCAGAAAAGCTGTGGATGCACACTAATGTTGTCTTGAAGATCTGAACAGGCCCCTTTTTTTCTCTGTTTTGTTTGTTTGTTTGTTTGTCATTTTTTATTTAGATGACCCATTTGTGCCTGATGGTCCTGCTTGTATTTGCTCCATGTGTGTATTAAATAATCAGTGAGTTAACGGTTATAGTCAGTGATTGTCTCTTAAGACAGCCACAAAACCTATGGCACAGGTTAGGTGTCTCTGTTCATATTATAATTTAATCACAGGCTATTGGCCTTATAGACGTGCAGAGTTTTGTTTGGTGAGCAGGCGCAGCAGTTGCTAGTTGTGCTGTGAAGATCGAGCTGTGCTGAAAACGTCCTCCTGGTTATTGCACGTGGGTAGGTCAAGGGTCCAGTTACCCAGATGGACTTTTTTCTGGGTGTAATGCCCTGATCACCCCGTTAAATCAGTTTTAAGGGCAGGCCTTTATTTTGCTATAAAATGTGATCACTATCACAAAGAATAAAAAATATTGCATTGGATTGTTCAAAAATTATCAATTTCTTTATATAGCCAGGTCATCTACGTGTGAACATGTGGTTGCTGCAAGACTGGTATTGTAGTCCCAGTAGTTGCAGAATAAATTTTCCTTCTTTCCACCCACTTCCTGACGAAGAATTACCAAAGAAATATCCCACCATGTCTTCTGTTTAAAATTCATTGCAAAGACGGGTACTCCAAAAAAGGGGAAATCAGTGGAGTTATTTTAATTTGTCCTCCTATGTAAATAGACAGTGTTTTCATAAACAGGAAGAACTAAGTGTCATTAGGAAGCATATTTGGACTAAGTGCATTTTCTGGAAATATTTATGCTCTGCTACTGGGATTTGTAATACCAATATTCAGCCTACACAGTTGGGAGGAAGGTGTGCTTGGGTCATTTGCTTCATTACAGAGTGCAGCCTGGTCTGTTCCAAATGCAAATTTGCTCCTTAGAACTATTTTGTGATTTCTGGGGGAGATGTATTCTCCATTTGTAGGATCGTTGATTCCCTTATTTGCTATATACTTCTAAGACATCAGTTTCGGGGGAATTCCACACTATGCAACAATTCAAACTGCTTTCATGAATTATTTATTGTATAGCACTGTGTGTATGGGAAGCCTATCACAAATCATATGCATCAGAAAGGGAATGTTAATGGAGCTAATTACTTCGATGTAACTGTATTACATATTGGGTAAAACTGAGCTAATAAAATTACACTGTTACAACAATTAGACGCCTCAAATCTCATTTGCTGCTTTTAGAGTAATATCCTTTGACTTAGTAATGTGCTAGAAAGGACAGTAGTCATTGTAGATCTCTGAAAAGACTGTTGTATCTGGTGGTGTAAACTTCTGAAAGATATGTTTAATTTGATATTGAAGACACAGACATTAAAAAACAGTTTTACTAAAAGACTGAGCTGTGTTCAGGTAGAAAGGGCATTTGCTGATGTATTTTGAACTTCTTTCCGCTCAACGTCCCTCAAAAGATCTCTCAGTTATGATGGATTTCTGTATTATTTGAAATATTTAATTGTGTTGAACACCTTAATTTTCCAAAGCAATGCTGGAAACAAGCTTTTTTCTACTTGAAACTCAAACCTGTACCCATTATAGCAGTACAACCCCCTTCAAACATTGCATTTATGGCAGTGACTTAGATCTATGTCTTTGTAAAATGTTCTTTTTATATAGTTTTGTAAGCAGTGAACACTATACTTCTGCTTGGTTTGTGCAGAGTTCTGTTTTAACTTCTCTATTCTATACCCTGCCTGCTTTGCCAAACTTTCTAAATGTTTCTTACATCTTTCCTGATTTAGTCTGTGGTTAGCATCATGAAGACTTTTGTGAGTGATAAAGACTCACAAACTAAAACAAAATGAGACCTTCAGCAAAATGTCAGACCTGGCCAAAATACCTGCCCTGGCCATAAAGGCAAACATCCTTTTGGCTGCAAAGCCCAAACCTCAGAAATTCATTTTTCCCTCCCCATTTCCCTCCTTTAGCTTCCTTCCTCTTCACTTCTTAGTACCTTTTATTAGGGAAACAACCTTTCTTTTCTAAAAAGCCTGAAGGCTTGCTCTTCTTAGCCCTGTTACTCTGAAACATGCTGTCAAGGAGAGCATCCCTCTACCAGATTCAGGAACCAGGACAGGAAGGAGACCAAAAGCAGTTGATAAGTTTGCTTGTGTCTCTCAACAGTGCCTGAACTGGGAAGCAAGCACTCTAAGGAGGAGAGTGAATAACAGTAAACCCAGTGCTCTGACAGGAGTTATTTAGGATGTGTTACTATGGAGTATTTGTGGCCACTAACTGGGACTTGGCCTTAATCTGTCACTATATAAAACTGTCATTAGTTACACTCATAAGAGCTTAAACATCTCAAAAAAAAACCCAAAAACAAAAACAACATCTTATGGCTTTTTAATGGGTTTACAATTTTAGTTTTAAGAGGGCAGTAGTTATTGTGTGCTTGTTGGAGTCTGCTGGTCATAATACTGGTCTCAGAGCAGAGTTTTCTTGGGCTAGTCAAGGCTTTTGGAGATCTTTTTTACACACAGGCAGGAGATATTGGTTAAACCTTTGTCAGATCTTTCAATTCTCACCTAATTAAGAATCTGAATGCTAGCTCTACCTCTGTTAAAACTGAAAACCTCAAAGGCATTTTATTTTGGACCATCTTAATTTACATTAGTCCTGTAAGCTGGCCCTTAGGATCTCCTTGAAGCCCACGACTGTTAAACTCAGACACATAACAAATAATGAAATAATGTTTGCACAGTTTATGTCTCATTAAAATTGATTGTGTATCTTGGACAATCACTGCTGTACCAACAGTCCTAAGACAGCACTATAATTCAACACTCCCTCTGAATGCCCCATGGATAAAGACATGCCCATGTGCACTCTATGTCTGTATACTGTCAACATGCCAGCACTGAAGCAATTGAAATTTGCTGCTACTTTGCTGCACTTTTGTGCTTTTTTTGGATGCTGAGATGAACAGTCTGAAAACTGGATTTTTTTGGTATTTTCTGAGTTTTCTCGGAGTATAATTTGGGTCAATTTCCTCTTTATTTTTTTAATGTAATTTAATTTCAAACCCCTATTTTTCCATTCTATTGCTGAGCTCGTGCTTTGCTTTCACTTATAAGGATTGGAATAACCTCATATTGTCTCTCTGAACGTGACAGTTGAGGTCTTGAAGTTATACATTTATATATGTTAAACCACAAT
Organism: Pyrocephalus nanus; assembly: GCA_038380795.1. Classification (NCBI taxonomy): domain Eukaryota; kingdom Metazoa; phylum Chordata; class Aves; order Passeriformes; family Tyrannidae; genus Pyrocephalus; species Pyrocephalus nanus. The sequence goes on from CM076261.1 coordinate 63,460,659, forward strand.
TAAAACACACTATGTTGCACTTTAAAAGCTGATCTCATCATCTTCAGTTTAGCTCATTTTTCCCTCCCCTCACCCATGTCCCCATTCCAATGGTGGATTGAAACCAGGCTTTTTGGCTGCAGCCTTTTGAGATCTGAATTTCATCAGTGATAGAGCTCTGGAATGTCTGATTCGAAGCAGGAAAGATTTATTGCAATCAATGTTAGTGAGCACAAAGTCACGCCATCCTGTTTTATAAGTTACCTACTGCCTCTCTCTTCCCTCCAACCACTCCACCTGACTTACACTTCCTGTAGAAGAGTTGACTTGCCTCATCTCAAACAAGGACGGGTTTTTTATTGAATCATTCAAATATGTAATAATTAAGATCAAAGCATATTTCACAGATTGAAATTAATCACATTTTTAGTGTTGGCCCATGAACAATTAACAACTTCTTGTAGAGACCCCTATTAGAGATCAGTAAAAGTTCAGAACTTAATTTCTCTTCATTATACTTTTTGGGGAGTAGTAAATGGTTTCATATAGATTTTCTGGCTCTGTGGGAGCTTTCGTTTTGGCACAAATTTAAAAAAAAATAAAAAATGTAGAACAGACAGTAACTGCATTTCATAAAACATTCCATTAAGTCAAGTTGATTTTTAAGACTATACCTAAACTGACAGAAAGAAAAAGATTGGCAAGGTAGATTATCTGGGATGCTTCAATTTTATAAGGGAGATTGTGATTTGCTTCTAAGCATGAAATGATATTAGCAACTGGCAACTTAAAAACACATTTTCCTATAAACTGTACATGGAGTAAATAGAAAGTGTACAACCAGTCAGTAAGAAAGCTTGTGGAGGTTTTCTTTCTGTAACATTATATATGTACATGTAAAATTTAGACAAGTTGGAGCAGTTTGGTTAGACAGATATCTGTTCAAAGGGCTTTCAAACACAGAGTTTATCTCACATACTGTGAGTTTATCTGGTTTTGCTGTCACAGAGATTCTTATGACACACTCATGGTCTAAGATGAAATGAAGCTCCTTTCCTGAAATATGGGAAAGATTCCATAAAATGTCTGTTGCTCAAAATTGATACTGAAAGTAAATCAATTTACTGAGTCATAGATCTCTTTAGGATGTGCCAAAAAACCTGTGAATTATGTGAGGTATATGACCTTGTTGCCCTCTTATTGTCTTAAAGGATAATGAAAGTAGAGAGAGTTAATTTCACGTATGTCCCTCATGTAGATATTTATCATCAACACTGACATAATCTTAAATTTTCTTTAAAAACCTCCCAGATGAGTTTCTGGTACTGGCCAAACATTCCAGATTGGGTCCAATAAAAGGGAAAACTTCTAAAAGTATGAGAAAGAACATATATGGCAGCCACACGACATTACAGAGCAAAATATAGGGCACACTGGAGCATAAACTAGAACAAATTTTTTTTTTAAGTGGTCTTTTGGGTGTCTCCTCAGTAATTAATAGGATGGTTCAGCACAGGTCTTGGTATGGGTGGATTTACTGTTCAGTGAGTCTGTTAGTACAGTCCTAGTAATTCCAGATGTTTTCAGGATATGCTCACAAACCAAATAGATATGTAGGTAGCCCAGGATCTCAGGGTTATTATAGTTAAGCTTTTCACAGAGTATCCAGAAAGCTAGATTCCTGCATGCTGGTTTCTACCAGTGGTGAGGACCCCTCTTTACAAGAACTTGGGCTATGAACAGGCCTTTGCCAGTGACTTTTTCCATCTATTTCCTTTATCTCAGTAGAAGTCTGATTTTTTGAAGGACTCATAAGAATCTCTTTCCCTGTGCAGAAGTGGCAGTCCTGCCACTTTATGTCCCAGGGACCCTGTGAAACGAAAGGGTGAAGGCCCAGGTTTGCGCTCGGAGACTTCGGAACTAGAGGAGTATATAGACTGATGTTTATCTCCAGAACATTGAGACATGAAGGTTAGGAGCAGATTCTTTAAGTGACAATTTGGTATTTTCAGTATATGCAGAGCTGAAAACAATCTAAGCTTGAGGGCTAAGAGCCTAATCAGCTGCAATCAGTTTGCAAATTTTATGTTTACTTTACATGTAATGCAGTTTTCCCTCTGCTACACTGGAGGAAGTTTGCATGTGCTGGCACCTTTAGGCCATTGGTATTGTATTTGATTCTAGATTTATGAGTGAACTTTCTGTTCTGAATGTTTTGCTCTTCAGTGTGTGTGTGATCTGCCATGGGAAGGTCTACAGAATTAAAGAGGAGGATGCTTTTGAGAAGGTGTTAAATTGTATTCAGAAGTCAAATTAGAAGATTATTAAATGCTTGTTCTTGTGAAATAAAATTGCGTCCCTTTTGCTAAGACTCTATTGTAATAGCTTCATTAATTTTGACATAAAGATTGTAGTGAAATGCTCAAAAGTGGACTACTGGTTACCTAGTTTTAGTTATTTTACCTGAATATTAGCTGTGTTTTAACAAAGCCAAGGTGCACTTGCTGTAAGAACTAATGAAACTACTAGTTCACAACATGAAGTTACTTCTGTTTATTTTCCTTTTAATTTATTTGAATGAAGTAATCCATGCTATTGTATCTTGGTCTGTGTTTACTAACCTCAGTGCAGGTCCTGCTGCTTTAAATCACAGTGACTTTAACAGAACATGCCATTCAAAACACCGTCGGGTATGTATCTTAGTTGTTTGGCCTGTTGTAGGTGTAAATTATACCTGCTTAGGTATAGAAGAAAATCTGTTTAATCTCTTTCGGGTGCTTAATCTCAAAATACTGCCTCTAAGATCCTCTTTTTAGTTTCTCAGTCTCTTCTCCTTCCACTTTTTGTTGCTAAGTGTACTGACCCCCATGGTGGACAAAACTGCCTCCCTGCACCACTTTTCATTTGCTGCGTTATCCTGTGTCCGGCCTTTGTCTTGGCTAAGCCAGCCTTACTGCCAGCCTCAGTAGTCATTATTAGTTGTCCTTTACATGCGTTTATGCATTCAGAGGAAAACTCCAGTCAGGCATCCATCTATTCTGTTTAAATCCCTGCTGCTTTGTAACAGTGCTCTTCACTAGGCAAGACATCAGTCAAAAATTTGACTATTCTTCTAAACTTCTCAGCTAAACAAGCTTTCAATTCATATTTATGCTCCATCTTAGTTTATTCTAGCTAAGGACCTGCCTTACCTTGATTGACTAGCTGAAGTTACCCATTGTGCCCCTAGCTTTATTGATATTTATTTGGACAGCAGAGGGGAAGCTGACTAGGTGGTGCTTGCATAGCCTGCCTCACCTGAAGATGCTACTGAGTGGCTGGGACACAAGGAAGGCCTAGAGGTCTTTCTAGGGGAAAGTCTGGGACTATGTGCAGAACTTGCTACAGCAAGAGCCTTAGCCTTGTTTGAAAGATGTGCATGCTTCTCTAATACAGAAATAGTACAAATAATAACACCTTATGAGCTTTGTGTTTGAAATATATTAACACAGGCAGGCATTGGCAAGTACTTTTTCCCCACATTTTTCACTGTGAAAATTAATCTGTAAAGGTTAATAAATGGATATTACATAATCCTGAAGTACTCTATAGTCAAGTAACCGAAATTCTTGATTATTTATGCAGGGACTCACTGGCAAAGTGAAGGGTAAAGAGTGTGACTGAAGTAATTGTGCATATGAGATACAAAATGTGCTTGGATCATTCCATGTAGACAAAGACATACACAGCTCAGCTCACCTACCTCTGACGCACAAGCCCAGGTGGATTTGTTCTCCCAGTCTGTATGCCTCTTTTTAATGCTATTAAAAAAATTATTGCTCCAAACAAGACGAAAATATGCCCTGAAGCTAGCAGTTTAACATTTATTTCCAACTTTATTTTGGGTTTTTTGGAAACATACAAGAGAAATATCCCTCATTTCCCAGGTGGACTAAAGGGGAACAATATAAACTTTTGTATTTTAGTGTGAAAAATGTAAACACAGATGAAATATACTTCAGAGCTCATTTTGCTAAAGCTTTTCTTGGATGATTTCCATCAATGTACTTATTGTAATTATTTTCCAAATGTTACCCATGTGATCCTCATTTGCTGCTTGTTTAATTCCCTACTTTAAATTGGGGCACTCAGGTATTACTAAAGATGGCAGACACCTAAAGATTTGTAGGTACAACCTGCATAATGGCCCACAGTGGTCACATAATGCTCATGTGCTCTTATATGAACTACAACAAGCACTGGTTGAAATTCTCTATGTGAATTCATTCGTGTGCCTTTTGAAGCTAAAAAGCAGATGTTATCCATGGCATGATACTTCAGGTATAAAATTAATATTTTAAATTTATTCTTTTTAATTTATTTCTGGTATTCCACATGTAAAACCCTAAGGGTTCCCATCAAAAGTAGCTAAACCAAGTCATTAAAGATCAAAGCAATTGCAATATAATTAGGGCTACTATTGAATCACGTTATCCTCATCATCCACTGCTCTTATTACTTCTGCCCTAGAAACCAGTCACAAATAAATATTGTCTCTCAAATACAGGTTAAAAATCAAAACTTTTCAGCTTAGACACTGGTTAATCATTCATAAAGATGTAGCTTACACCAACAGCAAAGATTTTGGAGATAAGGCTCCTTTCACTTGCCTTCGTTCTATGGCTAAATCACTTCAGCAGTAAAACGCAGGGTCTGTCCACTAAAATGTTTTCCTCCTACATTAATGTGGCCTTTCCCCTTCTCTTTCACTTCCTCTCTTAATTTAAAAATGTTTGGTTGTATCACAGTGGTATTGCCAGGTTAGCAAGCAGCTGGGGAAGTTGCAATGCTAATGCCAAGGTGACTTTCTTACAATCCTAAAAGAACATTAAAAAATCCTAGAAAAGATCCAGCCCCAGCAAAAATGTTAAATGCAAATCAACTCTATCAGTTCTAGGCTAAATCTCAAGACAGAGGATGATTTCCTCTTGCAATTTGAATGTTCTGGCATACCTGTGGAGATCATCTAATTCCCTGAAAAATGTTCTGCACAGCACTTTTTTGTTGAATAAATCTTCAGTTTGTCTCAGAATATCCTTTTTATTTTATGTAATACATTATAACATGTCATTTACTGAAGCAGAGGGGGGAAAACAGAAAAGCCAGTGGATCACAACAGTTAAAAAGTGACTGCTTCCATCACTATCCTCTACATCCCTTCCAGTGCAAGAGGCAGAGGGCAGCCTTGTGTTTATTTTCTGTCCTCCTTGGCTTTGCTTTATGTTTTGATTCCAAATGTTATGAGACACAAGGTGGGTTATTCAAAACTATTTATTAGCTTGTTAAACTGAAATGCCTTTGCTCCTTGGCCAAGTTTTATAGGAACCCACAAAACACTGAAGTACCTCACAGGCAGTGCCCCACCTTTGCAGATGACATCAGTGCAACAGAACTTGATTTTTCAATATGTCTTTAAATATATATTTCTAACAAGTACACATTCTTACATGTATTTCATTTCACTTAAATCGGCCAAGTTATATGAAGTCATGATTTATGTCTCCCAAAGGATCTTAAGAATTTAGAATCTATAAGTTTGATCCTAAAGTCTTTACTCAGGCAAAATGCCTGAAATAAGCCAGAGGATATATAAAGCTTCATAAAGCATTTGGCCATGAATTAAAAAACATCATTAACAAAAGCATTTTCAGGTATCAAAGGTTAACTTAGCCTCGTGTCTAAAAGTGACAGTGCAATAATTAAGACACACTGTAACTTATTCCACATCTACAACTTCTACCAGTTTTCTTGATAGACTACCTTTTCAGCAATAGTCATCTACTCCATCACAGCAGGCATCAGTAGACATGCATGGGTATATCTTTATGAGCATTTCAGCTCAGATCAGGTGAGTGAGCACTCCTGAGGGGTCTCACCTTTGCTCTCTGTCAGTCCATGTTACAGAGCATTCTCCTCGCACATGGCCAAGAAATTGTGCTGCAGGAGCTGAACTAATGCAGCCCCACTGCTCACCGGAGTTTGTTCCACATGGCCAGACTAGGGCTCATCTGAACAAACACCCCGTCCTCCCAAATGCAGATAGTTTGAAAGTCAGGTCCTCAGTACCGGCTGTTTCACTTTCCAGATCCGCTTATGTTGGGATGCCCAGCTCATTAGGATAGATACACACACATCATGTTCCTACTACAAAGCAGGCTCTAACTGCAGCCTCAGCAACTAACCCACATGTCTGCTGCACATCTGTGCAGTGAAGAAGCCTGTGATAGAGTTTTTGGAGGGGGGTTGTTGGGTTCTTTTCCTTTAAACTTCTAGCAGGGAGTCTTGAATCTGGAGTTATGGTTTTCTGTTATTAAATGTAATTTCGCTGAAGAGATCTGTTGGATCTATCTTCCCTGCTCAGTCAGTGTCTCAAGCTACCACAATCTCAGTGTTTTATAGACAAGTTGTATGTTATCTGAAAATCTCTTACCTGGGAAACTGCTCCATTCTTACTGTGGCAAGATTCATTTCAATAAAACCAACACAATTTAGGCTTGTCAGCTGCTAAGTTTCAGTGACATATATCAAAGGTACAGTCCCATAGTGGCTTGAGCTGATTCAAATCCAGGATCCTCCTGCTAAAGCTGGTATTCCCTCTGCCTTAGAACACACTGAGTCGGCCAAAAGCTTGAAAAAAAAAGTAGTTCTGGAAGCTCCCCATCAAAGGTTTGTGGTGGAGTTGTTTTCAGTAAGTCAACCACTTAGGGGGGTCTCTGGTATTTCTCAGCCACACTGCTATGGCAAGGATGACTGGGACAGGGACATGAGTGGGGTTGAGTCATGGCCCAAGATAATTCAGACTTAATAGTTTTTTAAATTGCAGTGGAACTGTAGGCTTGTGCAAATGGAGTTGCATTGATTTGTAGCTGTTGAAAACATGGCTTGTAAAATTTAAGCAAAAAATCTATCAGGTACCTATTTCAGAAAACACTTATTCCATATTTGGTGAGAATCACTACAGAATTGGGATTGTCCAAGTTAATGGAATTAATTGTGATACAGTTCCTAAAAATGCCATCCTTTTAATACAATCCTTTCCCTGATTCACCTCTGTGTTACCACTTTTTCCTCTGAGTGGAAAATTCACATTACACCATTACAAGAGAGCACTCCAAAAAGCAAGAGAGAACCCACTTCATGTACTCTTTTGGAAGTTCCCTAAAATGAAAAATTATATTCTTGAGGATGAAGGTTTCACAATGCCTTAAGGTACAGTACATTCTCCAAAAATGATGCCTAAGCATATTTTTTTACTATTTGTAATACTTCCAGCATAGTAAGATTACAGACACACTAGTAAGGATTTGCTGGGAGCTATAACAGTCAAATATCTCCATAAATTATCAGCACAAGAAAGCAGCCTTTTACTTTAAATTGACTTAACACTAACAAAATTGCGCTTATCTTAATGAGTTAATTTGGTGTTCCAGTGCATATCATATACATTTCCTTGGGGCTTTAAACAGAACCTACCTAAAAATATTTGAAATGGATATTTAAAGTGAATTGTCTCTCTTCCATAGCATGGAAACATTAGGTCTATGTCTGAATTAATGCAACAGATACATAAAAAGGTGAAATGGAAATTTCAGTGGAAATAGAAAATGGGCTTTTCAATATAGAAGCATTGATTTATGTGTTCTTTCATAATTGTATTTCAAATAAAAAGCTATAAAATTAGAAGGTCATGGAGAATTGCTGACATCACTTATTATGATTATTTGCTGTCTTGGACACTTTTATTAATGTCTTAATGCTCAGTAGCTTTGAGCTACCTACCATGCTTCATAATAAAAGGTAATTGCTCCAGTTATTTTCAATGGCTGTATATTTCTTAGCTATATACTGGTGGTGTCTTTTCTTTTCTACAGAAGAAAAGGATCTTCCTTAAAGCTGTTCAATATTTGTGATGAATTAAGATTTTAAAATAGTTGAATACTTAATTAGGAATTAATCTGGAAGTCTTAAAATTAATTAAAAGCTCAGCTTGGAGAAGGTGAAACAGATCTGGGTTTTTTTATTTGGTTTGGTTTTGATTTTTTTAATTGGGAATGACTTCTGGGTGTGAAGTCTGCTCAGGTGATGATGGCAATACCTGAGTAATCAAAGTCAGTAATAAACCAGACCTTCAGTCATAAAGGAAAAAACCCATTTCTTGAAGGTGTAACATTTAGGTGAATACTAAAATCCTCTGTTTAAATCTGGGCCATGTTTAGCAATAGTATTTCCTAGCTATTTCAAACAAGTTTTGTTTACAGATTACATTTACAGTCTGATTAACATTTACAGTCTGGTGACAGATTACATTTAATTCTTATTATTCTTCTCATCACAAGTGTCCCCAGTTCCTCTAAAATGGTTAATCTTACCGTGACTGCGTCTGTCAAACAGAGATTTTACTGTTGTGAGCAAATGCACACTGGTGACAAGAAGTCTCAATATTGCAGAGAGTTCACAGAACAAATCTGTAATAGTTTAGAGGAGCTTTTCTCCTAAAAATAAAGAGATGGTCTACAAGGGAAAGCCAGTAGCACGCATAGGGAGTGAAGATAATAGCCTCTGCTGAAGGACAGTGCTGGTGTCTTTTTAATCCACTGTTCTGAAGAAAAGTAAAATCATCTGAGCTCTTAACATTATAATCTGTCTTTAGCCAAATGTTTTATTAAGCACAGCCAAATCTTGTAAATTCATGCTACCTGTATTTCTAGGAACACTCAGACTACCTTGCAGTTTGCACTGCTGTTTTATTCTGTAATATTGTATAATACTATACAAAATTGTAAAGCAAATTAAACAGAATCCCGCTCAAAGCAAAATAGAGTCAAACCCAAAATAATATTTAAATTGAAACATAAGGGAATATATACAAAAATTTTGATTCTGTAAATGCTGTAAAAAGAAATGGAGTACAAAATTATAGTTCCCACATATATAACAGAACCTCCATATTTCTGTTCTCCCTTATAGTCATTTTAACACTGTGTTTTAGTATATTGCAACACTGGTTAGGTGTTTACTTTAAAAATTAAGAAATGTTTAGGAAATGACACAGTTTAGCCAGTGGCAAATAAGTGAAATTAAAAGTTGGCCTTTTGCCACTGAAAACAGAGACATGCTCCTAATATGTTGACTCAAAGCTCATAACATTTCTGGCAAATGAAGCATGTAACACATTGTCAGATAAGTAAAGATGGTTATATCCACAAAAGTACTCTACAGGAATGCTATATTTCATTCAAGCACTGAGAAGTTAATAATTGCTGGAGTTAAACTGCCTATGTAATATTAATTCAACCTACTTATACATGTTACGATGTTCCTTAATTACATGATAATTGCAACACCTATTAAGTGCACAGAATGTAGTGAGGGCAAGATCCAACTGTTAGTCTAGCTCTGTCTGGACTATTTCCATCCAGCCACTTGCTGTTCTTTCATTTGGCCAGATTCTTGGATCTTGAGGGGTCACCTCAATGACATCCTTCTGTGAGGGTGCAGTGGGAGGCACATGTCTCTCTACACTGTCAGGCTCAGAGCCAGAAGTCATGGTGCCAACATAACCTCCAAAAAGAAATCCCAAGAGCAGGAGCTGGCCCTACATCTATAGGGCTTTGCTCACCTGATTTACTGCATGAGTCTGCTTTTGGGAGTGCCTGATATGTTTTTACAGAAGCTGAAAGGTGTCAGTGAATAAAACAGAGGCTTTCAAGAGGAGAAAGGACAATATTATTACTACAAGAAGCTGAAACACTCCAATATTGAATTGGCTCTTATCTCTCTTTCTGTGACAGAATTCTTCATGCATAGATAATCAGATACTTTTAATTAACTTTCTCACAGTTACCTACTGCCAATCCCAGCACCAGCTGTAAGAAATGGAAAGAGAACTTCTTCAGGAAAATCATCTTTATTTGTGAAGCATTATCATAGTACTAACAATAGGACTGAATTCAAAGTCCAGGAATAAATACTTATCCTGTATTTAATATATTAATCTGAGGAAAATTATAGAACAGTGAGCCATGTAGCAGCTGTTGTCTGCTCCGTAATCACATGAAGGAGGCTGTGGAAGAAATGGGCAATAGTGTCATTACAGACTGCCATAATGATCATGTACAAAGAGTTGATTTTTAACAACCTTAAGTCTGACTATTTTCACTTTCGGGAGGAATTCTTGGTTTTTCTGTGTACCATTTTGTATTATTTTCTTCAGCATGGGAAACTGAGGGAAGGAGCTCGGGAAGGAATGATTCTCCACAACTGCAGGACCAACAGGAAGACTGGAAACTTCAGAACTCAGCAAAGACCTCAGCCATCCGAGTTGTCCATGGTTGCAGTGGTTGGTTATTACTTAGTGTTAAGCCACACATTTTAGCAGTGGTTTTCACAGCAGTGGTTTCACTGTGCTACAGTGGGACTGAGGACTGCTGCTTTTCTTCTCAAATTTCTGAAGGGAACAATTTCACCACCAACTATAGACACACTCATTTCTGCTTTTCAGCCCTCTCCTACATCCTTCTACTTTGGTCCAGACACCCAGCTTCTGACCTCTCTCAACACATGCCTTTTGTTTCCTTGTCTGTCTCTCCCCTTGAATCAGATTGTTTCTTTCTTTACTGCCAGGATGCCAATGTGAATGGTACCTCTGATGGTTAGAAACTGGTTTTCTGTCATTAGTCCTGGACTAACTGCATAACAAAACTACTCCATCGCTTGCAGCACTTCTCCCAGAGAAACATGTGCGTATTTCCAGTATTCTCAGCTGCAAGCATTTAAAAAAATCGGGAGGCAGACCACAACAAATCATGAAACTGCCTTTGCAGTCATAAGACTGTTTAAAAAAAAAACAACCCACCACAACTCCTGTTGTTCTCTTTATTAGACTTTTTGGTTGTTGAATTAATTTTCAAATTTTTTTTTGAGATTTCAACATGTAGTTACACCATGTTTTCAGGCTTTTCAGGGTAATAGTGAGTGCTGGAAACCTCTTAAAAAAATTGACAGCTAAGATTTTCTTAAGCTCAGCAGGGGTTCAGAAGTCGGCATTTTAAGAAGAACATAATATGGTGCAAGAGGTGGGCTAGAACCAGGCACATTGTCAGCTCTGCCCCTTGGCCAGCAAACAGGAACTGTGGGGGAACTAGGCATGCTCAAGGCCCAGAGGATCCTTGGAGAATTTAGCTGCCAGGCTTCAGCTCACTGTCCTGAACATGTAGCCATGTGCTTTCCAGAACTGTCTCCATCAACATGCCAGTTGACAGAGATTTTTGTAGTGAGAAACCTACTGAGCAGATTCAAACCTTTGCTCCAAAAAGCAAGGATACTGGACTTCCTTCATGAGGCAGCTGGAAGCATTTTTGCATAGACACCACCATTTTAATTTTAACACTATTCTTGGAAATGGATGAAACATTTAAGATGACACTCTGTAGAAGAACTCAGCCTGAAGTGAGCAAACAGCATGACATACTTCAGCATGAACAATTGAAATATGGCAAAGTTCTGTGAAATTCAAAATACAGTTTACTGGGGTGAAAAATTTGGTAATAAGGCATTGTTAGCATTAGTTTTTAACATGAGGTGAACTTGGGGATTCTAATAATTTATTCCATATTTACTTTAAAATTTGTTTCAACACTTAGCTATGTTTTGATATTACGTGACTATGTTTATATACTGCAGTTATATTACTGGATTTAAATACCTAATTTTAATTATGTATCTGAAAGGATCTGTTCTTTCATATTAATGGATGTTTCCTGTATTTTAAAAACCATCTTTAAATATAATTTCAGGACATTATCCTACTCTAAAATTCTGTATTACACAAAGATACTTTCTGCTTAACAGTACTAGTCAAAATTTCATTTTAACATGTAGCAATTGGAAATAAAGTTATTTGGTATTAAGAATAGCAATTATTTTGACTTTGTAGCAGTTTGGGTTCCAAGTTATGTCCCATCACTTTGGAAACTCTCTGTTACTTAATGTGAGTTAGCTTCAAGAATGGAGATAACCTTCAAATTTATACTTCTTGACTGTCTTCTACTTATTTTTATACAGATCTGAATTCAGTTGGTAAATATACTTGTTCATAAATTATGGATATCACAGGTTCATTTACAACCCAATTTTTGAAAATGTTGGAATCTTTGAAAGGATGATCTTCCAAACCCTACCCTATTACACTGGACTAAATCCAAAATAATTCAGTGCAGAAAATGAACATGTGAAGAAAAAGACCTGTAACTCAGACTTACCCCAATAAACTGACTTCCAGAATCACATTAAGGAAAGGCTGACAGCTCAGTAAATTATCTAACTGTGAATGCAATTTAATGAATAAAACCAGGGTTCAAATTAGGCAGGAGGAGGACTTAGCAGATGTCTGTTTTGGTACTTGTGTCACACTTGTATTATATTCCAAACATGGCTTTCTTTTTTTTTTTTTTTTTGCTTCACCTCCGACTCTGTCCCAGACACAGAATACTTAAACCTTTGTATCCTATAAACCTACAGTTAGAGCTCTCATAAACTGCGAAACATTACATCAGTCTTCTACACACAACTCTTAAAGCTATTGAATGCCTACAGTATGCTGCACACAAGTGATAAAAGCATGTATGTGTGACACTATGTCTGCTTGGTAGTGGAAAAGGAGAGAGAGATGTTGAAATACCCAATTCTACTATTAAATAATGACTTGCTTATGAGACTCGCTGACCTATTAAATACAAACATCTGGTTTAGGTGTTCAGGATCCAAATGAATTACCCACCAAAGACTAGCCAGGCATATCAGACCTCAACCCACTCCCAACAACCAAATCACCCAATATTTCACTTGTGGAAAAAGTTAATGTTTTGTTAAAGTGGGGCTAGTCATATAAAAGTTTTCTCCAGTACTGACAATAAGGCTTTATGATTTGTGTTACTGCATTCATCAGCTGTGTTCTGTTCCTAGTGTACTAAACCTACCAAAAAAACTTCAGATCTCTCATGACTGTCTTCAATCACGCTGTGATCCCACCATGTCTGATAATTTATTATAAGGTCTTGCTGAAACTGGTAAAGAACAAAACTCAGAACTATGGAGAAGGGTTTGTGCTATCATTTGAATCTAAGACACACTTTTGTGTGAGCCAGTATTAAACAAGAACTTTTGCATGGTGTTGAAGGAGCTGTGATAAATGGTAGAGCCAAAGATTTTACTGATACTAATCTGGGACCTGATTACTTGTAATTGTTCTATTTTTATTACTCTAATGGGCATGTGTCAGACTTGGTTTACCACTTACATGGCTTGTTGTGGCCATGCCACATTAAGTTGCAGTGTTGCTCTGTGACAGAATTGCTCAATCTCCATGCCTGCTGATGGCCTCCCTTTGCTCTTACCTTGCCTGATATCTATTCTCAACACATTGTTTTGTTCCTACTCTATGGATCACTGAGAAACAATTAGCCTTACCCCTGGAAAGGCAGAAAACAGACTATTGGCTTTGTATTGCAGAGAACAAAGAAAAAAGGGTGTGCCAGTGCTGGGTGTTTGGCACTTCATGAAATGATGTTTTCTCAGAAGGCTGCACTGAGCCTGCCTCTCTGGCAGGGGAAAAGCTGTTCCTGTGTGCAAACCAGGTGGCTGCAGTTCCTGTCTAGCCAGGCTTAGATCTCAATTATCCAGTAAGGCATTTGTGTCTCCTGTGGTCCTGGGTCCTTTAACCAAGGGAGAGAGACTGGATTGTTCAAGTTAGAGAACATGAACCAGCTGCAGCAGTCATAGCAAACCTCCTGTCTCCAGCAGGTGAGTTGAATGGCTTTTTCTAAAAGGAGCAGCAGTCGGATCGTGGCACACCTGCAGAATACCATCTGCTAGGAGGCTGGCAGAGAGCAGTGGGAAGAGTTGGCTTAGTGGACTATAAACCTTGGATGCCTTCTTACCCAAATTTTGTCACTTTTCCCTGTTAGTGAGCCAAGTGTTGCTGAAAGAGAAAGGAATACGATGCCTCACAGACAAATAATCACTGGAAGGAAATTCCCAACCCTGGCGATAACACAGTTAAGCTCTCCTTTGTCCTGGTAAAGGAATACATGGCTGTGTGTGAGGATGTGAGGATGGGGAATAGAGAACATTTGGGAATATACTTTAGTAAATGCGGGACATCTGCCTTCTCTACTCATTCTCTGAGAGGTGCTTTGCTAATGACTGTACATAATTTTCTTTCCCCTTTCACCCATCCTCACCTTCCTCCCCACCTCCACAGCTCATTCTGCTCTTTAATTTTTGCTTTCTTGCAAAGCTTTGTAAAGACGGTCTGCATGCTTACTAGTCTATAGAGGAACAACTTGCACAAAAGTGCATGAAAAAGATTAATGTGTGAGAGAAAAGTCATTAATGTTGATACTGCATATTAACTAGTCCCATCTTCTGTTTATGTGTTTTATCCACTATATTTATGGTATTTTAGATTGTTGGCATGCTGGAGCAGGAACTGCATTTTACTACAGGTTTTTAAAACTACACTGAAATTGCAAAGGAAACAGTTGACATGGATCAAGAGCCCTGAAAATAAATAATTTCACTAAGAGAAATCGCACTGTACTTCTTTTGGGACCTCAAATAAATGTTTTGTTACTAAACCAATCAAATCTAGGCTGTAATGAAAAAATAGCATAAACATATGATCACCTTGGATGAGTAGAGCTATAGTTATGAAAGATTTAGGCTCATTACAGTCAATAGTTATCAAAGGAAATGCAAAAATAATTGTACTTACAGACAGGAAAAATTCTTAGATAAACCCATTAGTAACTGTTTACATTTCCTGTTGATGCTATTTCTGTTTACCAGTTACTCTTCAAACAGGTTAATTTGAAAATGCTAATAGGTGGCTTAGCATTGTGCCCTCAAATGCTGTACAAGGTCCCCAAACATAGTAAGGCTAAGATAGCTTAGTAACCGAATTTAATAACTTATTTTTAAGTATACTTACAGACAATTCAATAAACATAAATAATTCACATACTAGAGCTGTTTATCCTCCATGAATCTGTTTTCAATACTGACTTGTTTAACCAACATAAACAACTCCCTTATTAAATCATGTATAATTTTGAAACTTGGGTTAAAACATTTCCACAATATTTGGTGCAGATGTTAGAAAGTTGTAAAAATCTGCAAAATACCCTGTTTTAAAGCTGGTTATTTTAGGATTAGGAACAAGATGGGTAAATGGAATGAATATTAAACACACTATAAATTGTGAAAACATTAAGCAACTGATTTTTACCTTATCTGCCTTTGTGGTGAGGGTGACAAGTACTAGAACACCTGGGAATCTGCCTGATCACACACCTTCACCTGACATAGAATTTTGACATATTATGGATTAAGGCCTAACACTGAATTGTGTCCAACATACAAAGTCATCCTACAAAATCATCAGTATAAAGGTACCAGCATTTGATAGGTATCATCAGCATTTCTTCTGAGTTTCTTCAGTGCTTACAAGCCCAGAGCTGCTCCAGTCCCTGCATCTGCCTCTTCTCTTACTTAAGTGAGATTCAGGACCCAGGAGGACTAGAGGCTTTAAACATGAGCCAGTGTGTGGTGTCCTATAACTGTCTCTCCACAGACAAGGATTGCATAAACAGTCTTTGCTCTACTCTTCAGCCGATTGTTCTCACCCTGCACTGCCCTCCCAGCTCCCTTTCCTTCTCCCAGTTTTGCCATGTGGCCAAGGGAAGGCTGTTCGTTACTGCACCAAAGCCTTCAGAAGGAATTTACTGTTGGCCCTCAAGTATGGTCAACCAGCCTTACAGTAGCAAGGGTGGAGAACAATTTTTTCTTAATTTCAACCTAACTGACCTTTGTCTACCTGCTTACCTGAAATACCAGATCTAACCCTTGGGGCCACATTGAGGCTCTGAGCAAACCTGAGTAAGGCAATATGAAGGGTCATGTTCTTAATGTCTCCAAGGAAAGTTTGAGAATTGTGATAACAACTGAGCAGAGCAGCCTCACGTTTTGTATCGTGTTCCTGTAGCTGAGCACTCTGGAGGTGTCATGCAATTCATCACTAATGCTGGGATACATCCTTGAAGTGTAGGGTAGTTTCAATTATGTTTGGAATACGATCGCTTGTAAAACTGCCTTCAAAAATATTGACTGAACAGTGAAAAATTGTTTATGAGTTGTGCATGTCAGGGAGCACAAGCTGTAAGACCTGGTGATGTCCATAAGATGCTATTTGGGGTGTTTCAATACCCAAACCAAAATTTTCTTAGAAGCCTCCAAGAGGAGATACGATATTATAAACTATATACCAAGGGGGAAACTTATGGAACTCCAGTGAAAGTGGTAGCCTGATCACATGACTTGGTGAACGAAAAAAGATGTAAAGTACTGTGATAACATCTCAGTGATTTTGGTTTTCAGTATAAACAATTCACTATTTTGATAAATCATTAAGGAAACCCAAAACCTGAATCAAAATGTGTCCTTTTTTTTCCCTGACCAGGTATGGGTTTATCACATGTGGATTAAAGTAAAAAGAAGAAACCTTGTGAGCTATGTGAGTGATTTGCTTTACAAACACGATGTTACAGAAAGACTAAATTAGAACATCAATTTCCCCTTTATGTTGTTCCACAGGTGACATGCAGTAACAGATGAATTATGATGTGGAATTTCAGTGTCGTGGGACAGGCTGGCATGTCCTTGTAAGCTGATGTAAGGGCACGACTGTACAAGGGTGCCGCCTTGGAGTTTGAGAGCTGGAGCATGGGTGCACACTCCTAATACATGACAAGGTCTTGTATTTCTCTTCAATGGATGAAATATCTGAAGGTTCCAGAACGTTTCAGTCACACATAAATTTTGCTAACTCTTGCCTTTGTCAGCCACAAGTTCTGTCCACATGTTATACTAGTATCTTCCAAGGATCCCTCAGATAAAATGAGTGGGAGTAGCTGCTCATAGTTAAGCAACACCCCTACTTTCTCCCCTCCCATCTGCCAGCCTTTGCCCAGTCTGTCTCAAATCCCCATCCCCTAACACATATTCCTAAATTTTCCCTTCTGTCAGTCAGGCACACACTTAAAACAAGTTTCTTTCTCTTTCAAGCCTACACTATCATACCAATCTAGTGTGGCTGAGAACTCCTGAGAAGTTTTTAATAGATGTGGTCACATTTACTCCTGCCAGCTGTACTGCAAGTTATGAAATACCACTACCACTGTTCCCTCAAATCTTGTGTTTCAGAGAAACTTGCTGAGAATTGCTTGAAGGGTGGCTATTTCCCATTGTGCTCCATGACAGTAAAGCCAAATGCCCCCAGGGTGAAGGATGACCTCCTAACTGGTGAGGAGATGAAGACAAGAGAATCTCATTAGGAACAAAGAGATAAAAATACCATTTGTAAAATCACAGCCCACTGAGGTCAACTGGGAAAGAATAAGGGGAGATGGCAGCCATGTTGAAAGGCGTCTTCCACAAGGCTTTGTTGAATTTCTCTACTGATGAACTTTGTCATTTAGCTTGTTTGGTGATGAAAATTAACACAGAAATATCAGAAAATCCTAAATTTTAGAGCTTTTTCCCAAAAACTGACAATAATGCTATGGAGTTTTAGCACTTTTTTTTTTTTTTTTTTAGCAGATGTTGTGCTCCAATGAGTCCTTGTCTGTGAGTGCAGTTATGGAAGGGGTCTCCAGATTACTCTGAGAGTGTTTCTTGCAAATAATACACACTGTACATCTAAACTTAAAAAGTGTGTTTGATTCCAAGTAATGCATCTGTCTCAAATCAAACAAAGCAAAACAAAGGACTGCATCCTGAGACCCTGAGAGACAGTGAATAAATTAATTTGCAGAGGGGAAAAAAAAATTATGCAAAGACATGGACTTATTTTTAATGTTATAACTTTAAAGAACTGATTAGAAAATAAAAATTAACTATTTTATTTGTTGGTGAGTTTTTGTTTTTGTAGTGGAAATGATGCTTTATTTGTAGGCCTGCTACTAAATGTTGCTAGAAGCTAGTGTTCCTTCTTAAAACTAATACCTATAAATAACTGACATTGAGGAGAATAAAATCCAGACTCTTGCATACATCGTATTTATCCATCTTCTTTACTTATCTTTGTGTTTTGACCTATGTCATTTTTCTTTATATGTCTAGAAAAAATTAGCTTCAGCAAGTTAAAACTTGAGATTACATGTATTTTTTAAACAAATATGTAGCTTTGAGAACAGAACTAAATATGTTATGAATTATAACTGCAGTGCACTAAGTCACATACTTGCTTGACAGAAATAAATGTTGGCTAGAATCAAATTGTAGAACTCAAAGTGTACTGCCTTAAAAATAACTAATTGAAAACCTCGATAATTTCTTTGGGATGTACAAAACCAGGATAAAAGGAAGTGCATCTTTGGTGTCATTGTATTAGCTGTCACACACTCAATTGCAATTTTCACACAGGGGAAAAGATCAGGAATAATGTTAAAAAGCATCTGGTAAGCAGATACTTGTAAAAGACTATGAATCATTTTTGTGTACAGTACACAGCTTTAAAGGAAGATTTTTGATGCATTAAATGTTGATCCTTGTAATCCTAGTTATCCTTCCTTGTCTCCGCTGTTTATTTCTAGTTACAAGGTCATTCAGCTCTTTCTGTACTTCATGTTGAATTTTACATTAGAGCCATTAAACATTAATTTCCCTTTATTTTAGCTGCAAGATTAAAAAAAAATCCTAAAAAATGCAGATGCAAATTATTTTGAGCCTTTAGAAAAATTGTAACAATTTTGGGAAAAAAAATTTATCATTTTCCTTCCTGAAATCTTGCTTCCCATGATATGGATTATGACGGCTTTCAGGACCATCCTTATTTAATCTTGGTGTTTTAAGTCCAATATTGAGATAAATTTGGAGCTTTTCCCATTTACTTCACTGACACATAATCTGTTCCTTGTTGCAATGGTTTTTTGTCCTGAAAATCCAACTTTCTTCTGTGATAATTTCAAAAAAATTTTTAACATTGTTAGATGATCAAATTGATAACAAATCTGTGGTCTTACCCAAATAGTGAGATAATACAGCAGTAACATTTTCATTTGTTCTCGAAAAAAGTGGTTTATAATATTGCAGGAAGTACATTTTTTTCCTATTAGTTTTAGCTCCAGATATTTAAACTGCAATCCTGAAAGCTTCATGTGCTCTACATCTGCATGATGCAATTACCTTCACTGGGACCACTCACTTCTTAATCTAAACAGCTCCCTAAGTGTGTTTGCAAGATTGGAGTCTTAGAATATTTTGATTTTAAACAATATGATAACATCAGTCCATAATGGCGACTTGGGGCTGTCATTCATTCACAAAAACGGAATCTAAATTGTTTCAGCCAGGACTAATCTTTCTCTTGAATGAAAACAATGGGTTTTGGCTTTTTGTTTTTCACAGTGTTGTTTTAGAAGAGCGCTTGGTCACTTTCTGAGAGGGATTATATGTCATATTGCCTCCAATAGCAGTGGACTCAGTTTAATGACTTTGGAGACCCCTTTCAGGCTCGTGCTCACATATGAACACAGTGTTACTGCTGCTGTTTGGATGAAGATTTTTTTGTTATATCCAAAATGAGAGTTGGTGTATTGCCCTGCACAGCAGCACGTGTTATACTTAAAATGTAGGCTGACAAAAATTCTACAAAAGTAACATGCTAGAAGACATATTCTGTGATTAAAAAATTTACTGATATATTCTTACCTTGACAAATAGACAACACAACTGTATCCACTGTTTTTTTCTTTTTCTTTTTTTTTTTTTTTTTCCTAGGTTATCCTCTTTAAAAAGTGTACCCTGTAGGTGTTCATGTTAGCTGGTATTTCCTTTCAGTGTCTCCAGTAAGTTATCCTTTCATTGCGGGTAAGTAAGAGTTTGCAAAACTTTGCACCCTTATTCTTAAATTAAATACTGACAAGGAATGGAAGTGTAAAGCATGCTAATAAGCAAGACCTCCCTGTGGGAACCTGTGATAGAAGACTGTTTCACATTGAGAGGCAGACAGCGCTGTTGACACAGGCTGTCAAAAAGGCTTCATGTCTTTGAAAGAAAATCTTAATCTTCTTTATTCATGTGTGAACAGGTCCAGGCCTTCATCCCGTAGCTCATACACATTGACTGTTTAAACTGTGGGTTGCTAGGCTTTGGGTAGGGTTTGTTTGCTTGTGTCTACATTGTACGAATGGATGAGGACTGAAAATTAAAATCTGTCTGACACAGAGCACTGCTTTTCTGTCTCTGTTTGAAGAGACATGGCAACCCAGGGCGAAATGAAAAGGAATTTTATTGAGCGCAAAAACCGCTCAGTGTTTAAATGTTGGACGCAGGAACTGAATGGTCAATTTGGGAGGCTTGTAGGTTGTTTATAGACATTGGGATGGCTGTCAATCACAGTACAATGGTGAAATTTGTATCGGAAAAAAAGTGCTTTTTAGTGGCTGAACTCCTGTTTCCTGTTAAAATGCTCACATCAACAAACAAAAAGAGGTTTTGTCTGAAGTTTACAAGCAAGAAAATTTCAGAATAACAGAGATGCTGCTACTGTTGTGGCATCTTTTGATCATTGCGGCACCGACTATTTAACATTTAAGACCAAATTTTACAGAGAAAGATCCTGTTACTCTGTGGATCACATTCTGCTCTACCGCTGTGGCTTATAAATGAATGGTTGAATGGCACTATGCTACTGAAAAGCAGTGTGACAGTGGATTCTGAGACTTTACTCTGTGTATGTCTGCGCTGTTAAGTATTTTACTTAGATATGTTTTACATATTGTTTATATGTTTATAAGTCAGTAGAAAGGAGAAGCAGAAGATAAATAGCACCTGCCTCTTTTCAGCACTTTCTAATAACAAGTAGAGGAAGGGGCCTTATTTCAGAAGCAACATTCCCCTTTCCAGTTATTGTTAAAGCTAACTGGAAGCATTTTGCTATTTCATTTTACAGGAGCTTGTGTTATCTCCGCTAAAAAATTTCACTCTGAAACTTAGCCAAATGTCAATCTTATCACTATAGGCATTGGAACAATTAAAAAAAAAAAAAAAAAGAAAGAAAGAAAAGAGAGAACTGAGGGAAATAGAAATAAGCCTGTTTTAACAGAATCAAATTTGAAATGTTAGTGCTGTTGGCCTTTTCTGGTTTTACAACATGAAAAAGCATGTTTTACAGAATACTGACTGAGAAAGCCTTCAAAATCTGATATAAAATGTGGTTTCTGGGCCCCTGTGGGATTTGTAGGAGGAAAGAAAAAGAAAACAGTTTCTCCCATTGTAATTCTTTCACCTCTGACCATTGTAGCCCCCAACCCTAGATCTTTTTGCTCCAGTGATAGGGGAAGCAGTGAGACTCAAATGGAGCAAGGCATGGCAGATCTGTCATTCAAGCCATAGCTTAAGTTCTTCCCAACTTTATGAGCATTTAGCCCTTATATTTTCCATAATCACCGTGAGCTTGCAGACTGTGATATGTCATGCAGTTTTCAAGTTCTGAGCAATGGGACTCTTCCTTTGTGTTCACCTTCCTATTTTCACTAGCTTCCTCAAGGTACATATATGTGTTTACACTGCTTTTCATATCTTTCTGAGCAGACTTTTCTTTGGCATGTGCTACTTGCCATTTTATGCAGCAGATATGTATGCATAGTTAATCCCAGAATAACAACCACCTTCAATGCTATCAGATACTCTCCTGATTACTTTTTTCATTCTCCTCCTCCTTAAATATATAGCTTTAAAAATCTATAATACAGATTTTGATTGAAGTTTCATGATAAGGAACTCTCCTCTGAAATTTTTAAATGGGAGGCCCCATGTGAGGACCAACTCTCAGAAGTAAATTTCCAATCACTTTGCAGATTTCTGAAATTTGTTGGCTACTTTCCAAACTGGAGTTGCTGTTTTTTGAGAGTACATCTTTCCTTTTTTCAATTTAAATTTACCATAGTAAATGAGGTACAGCCCTAAATAGTTATCTAATAACTGGTTATTTACTGCAACTCCATCTCTTTTCAGGGTTTTTTGTCTTGACAACACAGCCTGAGATAAACCAATGGAAGTAACCAAATGGATAAAAAACCCTTTAATTTACATTGGGAAGGAGAATAATTTTTTTATTATTCCCTGTGTTATATACAGGAACAATACAGGCACTCGACCTGCTCAACAGAGAGATGTAGAGGAATATCTCACTTGGAGGTTCATTTTCTCTTCTCAAGTATCCCACATTGCTTGTTGCAAAAGAGCTTCCCATCTGCATTCCTTTTAGCCACTGCTGCGTTTGGCTTTAGCAGGAATGCAGCTTCATAGGCGAAATGCTGTGGGATTTTTCAACACCATGCTTCTGTCCTTGCCTCTGTACTGCCACACTCTGCAGCCTTAGGTGCTTTGTATTGCTTAGCTATATGTCACTTTTCCTTCTTCACTAAAATGGGATCAGTGATAAAGGTTCTGCATAAATGCAGTGATGAAAACTGATTTTATGAAGAGTGTAGTTGCTGTTGTTTATTATTAGTCATAAGGCTCAGTTGAGGAAGGACTTTCAATTTTTTTATAGTTTCCTTCACCAGTACATCAATATACTTTGTGTTGTTTCCTCCATGCACAACTAGGAGGTAAATATGTCTCCTCTTGCAGAACACTAGAACACTTTCATTTTAGCTTACACTCATTATTTTCCATGTTAACTCTTTTAATGTCCTACTACTACTTATTATTCTTCTTGTTTTAATCTCTTTGAAGGATATGACAATATATGCTGTTCTTGCATGATCAGTACATTATTCTTGTTTATTACCAATCCGCTTTCCCTTAGCATGCTTGATAGATATAGCTGCCCCTGGAGACAGCTTCCTATATAGCCTTTCCCAGCTTTATCTTCCTCTATCCAAGGTCTGCTCCCTTTGCCTTCAGTAATGTCAAATGCAGAGTCTTTTTAATATGCTAACCCTATTCCCATCCTATCAATCTCTTCCTCTCTGCTGTGAGCTTCTTTTGAAGGCTTGATTTCTCAAGGTCTTCCAATCTTAAAATATCTCCTAAAGACTGACTTTCCTCTATGAGTATTGTAAAAGGAAACCATTTTGCTTGCTCCTCTTTCTGGTGTGCTTTAGTCTTTCCTCTGCAATATAGAGTCCTTGGGAGCAGGGACTGGGTCAGATTCTCTGGATGTGGGCAAGAACTTTATTTTTTAAGGAATTATATCTGGTATAGAGGAGCTGCTGCAAACTACACAGATAGTTGGAACTGTATGCTGCATACAGTGGTCAAACAACAAACCATCTTTCAAGCAGCAACTGTTCCTCTCCCTCCCCCCTTCCTCCAGGCTTTATTCTGGAGGTCTCAGTTTATAACAAAAGAAACAAAAAGGTTTTTATATAAATGGAAAAGCAAATGGAGCCCAGCTCATGTTACAACTCAGCCTTCTGACAGCCCGGAATGGAGATCTGCCCTACTTAGAGGCCTCTCTTTGCTCTGAACTGCAAGGGAGCTTTTAATATTCCCTCACTTGCTCTGAGTGCTCTCTGATTAGACCTTCACCTCCAGCTCAGTCTTAACCCAAACTGTACATTTGGCAAAGGTTGCTGCAGAAGTTTTGTCTGTACAGTAACTGCAACAGTGGAACCATTATCCACAGCCTCCGTGCTATCGGGGTATAAATAAGCAGCAGGGTGTGTTTGCACGGTGTTGTGATTGCTCAGAAAACACCACTGTGTTGCAAATCCTTTAAAATAATACACTGAGAAAGTATTTTGACTTTCCATTAGTCATAAAAGCCAATGTTTTTAATATGCATGATTAAATTTAGTCAGAGAGATAAATGTGTGTTGTTTCTTCTTTTTTTTTTCTTTTTCTGAAAGAGATTAATGGAAACTGCCCAACACTTTTGGTATTGATGCTTAAATATGTTTAAATTTAAGAGGGTGCTTTAAATTATTAAAGCAGGTGCCAGAATGCCTAAATCCAAACTTCTTACTCAGGTGCCTAATTTTAGGCAAGGAAGTATTTGTAGGATTAAATATCTTTTACTGGACTATTTAGAAAAAAACCTAGATGTGGAAACACAAATCATTCTCTTGTTAAGCGCTTAAAACTTGGGAGAAATCATTTACACTGTAAAAGATGTTCTATGATAAAAATAAACCACTCTTGATACTTTATTTCTTGCAGTCTTTCTGCAGGCCATGTAGCAAAGGTGAAACACACTTTTAAAAGCAAATGCCTGGATAAGCTGCAAAATTTAGTGAAGTTTGAATTGAAAGCCACAAATTGCTTCCAGGCTTTGAGGTTGAATCTTTGTAGTTTTGTGTTAAGCTGATGCGTTGGTGACATATTTTTTGTCTATTTTTTGCCCGTTTTTTAATAATTTCTTCCTTTAAAGTGAGAGCTCCACAAGTTTAGGGTTGCAAAATAATAAAGATTTTGGATGATGAGAGAAAAGAATAAGATTATGCTATGGCCCCAAAACAAAATGGAAAGTGTGGCCACTGGCAAGAACAATTTGAATCTGGTACATTTTATGGAATAAATCACTCTCTGGCTTCTTGTAGGATTATCTGAGTACATAAAAATTACTAGAGAGAAGGAAAAACTTGGGCAGGTCTATTCAAAGCAATGCAAATATGGCATACAGAGCATCACACAGCTCCTTCTGTGCAAGATTCATACAATGTCATCATCTCTTTTCTTAACTTTCTTTGCCCTTTGTTATTCTTTCTGCCTTTGCAGGAGAGAGAAGCGTGAGGAGATTTCGGGGATATTATTTTCTCTAGTTTTATAAAAGGACTAGATAAAACAAAACCCAGATGACCTTTAGAGCTGTGGGTGACCCTGTTTCATGAATGCTGGGCACTCGTATTGTGATGTGTCCTTTCCACTTAGAGCCCGTAAAATTTAAGTTCCCAAAATGCGTAGCTGCAATCTTATGCTACTGAAGAAACAGATGGATGTAAGTAATTGATATTTGAAGCCAACCATTTTCTTGATGCCAGCTTCCATGCATTGTAAAAATGGCTGATCATTTTTCTTTCCTAGCTGCCTTTCCCTTGCTGGGATGCCATTAGCCTTTAGCTCTTTGTTTTTATATACCCGGCTATTTTGTTAATGCTCTGCACTCTATATCCCTGCTTCTGTTTCTCAGGAGGTTAGACAGTGAGTTATCTGTTCACTTCAGAGACAACTCTTCCAATTTTGAGAATGAATACAAAAGAGAAGTTGGATAAGCACTTTGTTCCTCCTTTAGTTTAAAAACTACAAACAAAAATTATGTGTGCATTGGTGTGTGCGTGTGCAGAAGAACCTTCAGTTTCTGTTTAACAGTAGAAAGATTTATGGGGACAAAGACTTCTTTAGATGACTCTTGCTGTCTCATGAGAAATACTATATGTGGATTTACAGATCTACCTAATTTTTATGCCTGTACACTCCTCCTTAAAAGGATTGCCAACTTTGTCAAACAGTGAGGTTTGGGTACAGTTAGCTTTTCCTTCCCCTAGAAAGAATACATTGACTTTGACTGGTTTGCCCTTTGTCAGCCTGGTCTTTAAGACTCTGAATCTCATCCTAAAGTGTGCTCTGTAGACAGCAAAGTAGAAAATGAGTGTTCATTGCCTCAGCACTGCACTGCTTTAGCTAAAACCGAGAAGACTTCATTCTATATTGTAAAAGGTCTGGCAAAGGGAAGCCAAGAGCCTCACAGGGGGCCAGCTGGTTTTTGGATCTCAGTCTGAGTTTGCTTCTGAGCTTTTTCTTAATATCACAATGGGCTCTTGCTGTGTGCTTCTAATGCCTCAGCAATGAAGTCTGGGTATATTATGCCATCTGTCCAGGAGTCAACACTATAGGTCAGGCTAATTTAAACTGGCACTTTTCATCTCCGTATGCTTGTATGCATTACATTTAATAGTTTAAGTGAGTGATTGTATCTCCTGACCCTGCAACAAAGACAAGGCACATGTTTGTACTTTTTCATTATCCTTAGTTGTCAGGAATAGGGACATTTGATCTTTTAATGAAAAATATAGCTAAATCAGGGATCGATACACAAGTTTTTTTTAGGAGTGGTTGTGCTCTTTTAAATTATTTTTCATCCCTACTTCTACTTTTTTATGAAAGGTAAGTAAGGAGGAAAATTTATGTATGGTGGAGTTTTTTAAATTTAATCCTGGATTGAAAAGTTTAAATGTAAAAACCATTCTTCTCCACGTTTAGAGTTAAAAATTTATCAGAGGAACTGTTTACCCTGTGGCAAACAGAGGAGTTAAGTGATGATCCTGGAGCAAAATTACACCCATAAATACTTTGAATACTATGAAAAGAGCAATCTCTACATCATTATTTCTCAACTGAGCTCTGCAATGAACTTAGAGGAGTTAAATGTATAGAGATGATAGGTGAATTGTTAGAATGGAGGTCTGATAAATTAAAACTGTTCGCCACAGTATAACACATGTTGTAAAATCCAGGGAAACCTTTCTGAAGGCTAGTACTCAGTTTGCTTTGTCCATTGTGTTTTCCTCCTTCCTTCTGCTACTTCTCTGGCTTCCTATTTCTCCAGACCACCATGTTTCCAGGAGTTTCTTTTTCCTAACCCTGGAGAAACAGAAACAATGCTGAGGAGGTAAAGAGAAGAAAGACCACACACAAGTATTTATTTCTTATACACATCTGAAGTTAGGAACAGGGATACTGTTAATATGATTAAATTGTCAATATGCTATTTTCCCTCATTTCCAAAAATGTTATACAACTATGATAACATAAATCTATCTCCTACTAGCAGCCGTACTAGCCCAGGGCACCAAAGTTATGACTGTTGAACTGAAGTTAATTTCAGAAGCAATTGAGGTGTATCTATGTAAATTAACTCTGTAGACAGATATATGAGTTGCTAGTTTTTGTTACAATGAAGAATCTTCTCAGAATAAACCTAGTCCTATATGACAGCCATGGCCAGCTATTGGTTTAATACCTTTTTGTGATTTGAACCTTTTGTCATTAATCAAAGGCATGGCACCATTCAACACACACACACACACACACACACACTCACAAGTATAAATATTACAAAATGCGAATAAATACTCTGAGCTTCAAACACTACACTGGGGCAGAAAGAAGAGACATATGTCTCCCCTTGTCACTCAAAGGACCCCAAAACTGAGAGACACCAAATGACAAAATGTGACTGAGCCAATTGCAAGCAAGCGGCCTGCCCAAGGTAGAGCTTATGGTTGTAAATGTTTGAATGGCCGACATTAATGGTTGAAAATGTTTTTATAGAGAGGTATTAATTTCACACCCAATCTCTATACTAGTGATGTTAAACTTAGCAAAAGGAACACAAACATAATAAATCACTCATTAACAAGGGGGGAAGGAACAGAAAACACAATATGCAATAGATATTTTTCATATACTACTGAATGTAATTTCAAATGCATGTCCATATACAAGAAAATACCTGTGCCACAAATAAATACAAACAGAAAAAACCCAAGATTTTGATTTAGAATTTAAAAACTGGAAATAATTACAGTTCTTTCAGAAACAGTGGCAACATTTTCAATATTAGCCCCTATGTTTTAATACTATTTCTCATCTCTATTGCATCAAAAATACATTGAAATTTGCTAATACTGATTTATGGTTTATTAATCAAAGTGAAACTGTAAAGTATTTCCTACCATTATTGTGAGTTAAATATTGTGTTCTAGGTAAAGGTTACCTCTCCAGAAGCTAGATTCATAATTGAGAAGTAGGACTAATGGCATATTAGACCACTAGTGAAAAAGGAAAATTATGAGAAGCTATAATGGTGACTTCATTGGCTGTTATAAATCTGGCAGAGTAATGATGTCACATAGAGCTGTATCTTTAAAAAGATGTTAAATTAATCCAGTAAGGCAAGACAAAAGTGGCTTAGAATTACACATTAATATTAATCCAAAGCACAATGTAATATAAATTCAAAATCAATTCCTAAAGAAGGGTCTTGACAAATTTAATGAATACGTACAGAAACTCCCATTATCAGTAATAAAACTATTAAAAAAATGAAGAATGAACATTTATTAGTTTAAATGTGTTGTAGTTACACAGCATGATAGAAAAGTGAGGTACTTCTTATTCATGCTTGCAATTCTAAGGTATATAAATCACAGGAAGGACCATTGCAAAAGAGCATTTAGAGAAGAGGGAAGAGACTGGTAGTCATTAGCAGCAAAATAAGTAAGAAGTTTTTGTGGGAGAGGAAGCGCTGGAAAGCGATTTGGCCTCCTTTGCTTCCAGCACACCAAATGATGTTATTCTACATTATAAAAAACGGATTTAACAATTGGGCATTTCCCTTTAATTCGGGTTAATTCCTGCCTGTTGTTGTGTTCAGCCCTTGCTGCCATGGCAGCACATTTCAACCCACAGAGTACTAGATCACTGAAAAAAAACACCCTTGATGGTGCACATTGCAACTGTTCCCTGTGCTTCCTAGAGTGCTGTTCCCCACAGAAGACATTCTCTGAATTTTACCTCAATTGGCATGGCATAATGGGTCCTGCACAGGAGTCAGAAATACGCTACACAACTGTCTGAGATCTTTTTTTTGGTGGATAATCTTTCTGGTTCATAGTCCCAGCTGAACTTAGGGATGAGCTTGCTCTTTTGCGTTTCCCAAGAGACAAAGTCTATTAAGGGAGTTGCTGTCCAGGACCCTAAAGTTCATAAACCTCAGCCTCCAGAAGACTTTTTAGAGCACAGTAAACAGGACCCAAACTCATGCCTCTTGCTCTTTTGGTCTCTCTGCTAGTTCACCTGCCTGGTGTGTCTCAGACAGTCTCGAATTGATGAAGTTTTACACTGTGTGTATATATTAACCATTGATTTTTGAGTGGGTGAGGGCAAAGCTGTTTGTTTCCCTTCCTGATATGCTCATTTGAAACACAGCAAACAACAGAAGACTTATTACCTTACTTCTGTGAACTACAGGTTAGCGATACAGTCCTACATTCATTTTTTTATAGGAGTTAAAAATGCAGAACAAAAATTCATGCGATGTGGAGCCTGCAAATTCTTTTTGTTTTCATAAGCTTTTGGGAACAGAAGATTTTTTTTTTTTTTTCTCCCTGCACATCTGACTTTACAAGAATTTTGCTTTTTAGCAAGAAAGGACGTACTGGGGTTTCATTTGCAGATGGCTAAACGGATGATTGTGTCTGTGGGCTTTATAAACCAGGCTTTTGGCTTGGTTGGGAATACCTTCTTAGGAGATTGATGCCAGTTTTGTTTTTTTATTTTTTATTTTTTGCTCTGCTGTGCATGGTGCTCTGCTGATCTATCTTTGGAACAAGTCACATGCCCGTTGCTTGAGAAGGGAGATCTGTTGGTAACTGACATTACAAAGAGTCCACAGAAGATTAAAAGAATATTTTTCTTTCTTCTGCTCTTCTTTTATCTTCCTCTCTTCTCTCAGAGCTTTTGTAAGCTTATTTAGTAGGCTGAGATATGGTATGTAATAAATAAGGATGTTCTATAATTAGCTTCTGACAAAAAATTATGCTGGACAGACTGAGACTTGAAGAAATGTGAAAGAAATAAAGTTACAAATATACAGTAATATTTGGCTAGGTATAGACATTAATGGACATTATTTGTTGAAATTGCTTCTCAAAATCATGAAATTATGGGAAATGGGCAGAAATCATCATGATTGATGCTCCTGCAATATTAATGTATTTTCTCCCTGTTAAAATTTTATTAACCCTTTTTCTCTATTATGCAGAAACTACAGAAATGTTAATTTTATTTTCTCTTCATGAATTATCAAATTAGTCAAAGGTAATCTTCAATTGTATCCCTTTTCCCTGACACAAATTAAATGAATAGGATGTTTTTAATATGATATTAAAGGGGAAAAAGAAAACTTAAACAAACAAACAAACAAAGAAATGTATAACTTTGGGACAGAATAGCTCTAGCATTTCTTTCCCATTTCATTCCCATTGTGACACACTACCATGTAAGTGGCACCTTACCTCAATAATTCTATTCTGATTAACAAATGTGTGGGGTTTTTCCCTTTCAGTCAATCCTGCCTTGTAAGAAGATGTTGCTTTAAGCAGCATAACCAAAAATTAATTGCGTGCTAGAGGCTCAGAAGACTGTTCTCCTTTCAGAAACAGGAAAACCCCTTTCTGATCTGTGAGCATGCACAGTCAATCCAAATTTAGAGCTGGAGACAAGCTGTGTCCTGCAGTGTTATTCTCTTGCTGACATATCTTGCTCGTGCTCGTGTTGTAGGGATTGTTCTGCACTTCCTGCTTCTGTCTACGCAGTACAAGCTTTGAGGATGATGAGTTGAACTGGTGGTTTGCTGTGGCTTATAGGGGTGACAAAGTCCACTGCTGTCTTTGAGACATTTGTAAAGAGCGAGTTGCTGCTGTAGCACACTAATGCACAGCCATTTTACACAGGAACACCTTCTGAGAAGTTTTGCAACTTTCCTTCCAAAAATGACTGGCTGGTCAGCTGAAAGGTTTTTTTACATGCTCAGATGTTTTGATTATTTTTCCTATGTTTATTTTCTAACCAAGGTACAGCTGACCTCACATATTTACAAGCAATAGATAAAAATACTTGGATAATATTTAAGGACATAATTTCTCTTCTATAAACTGGTTTGGTTTGATTTTAATAAGTGCTGAATTCAATCCATCTGGAAGTGAGGGCCTAGTTCCTTCAAACAGATAAACACATTACAGACTCTGTACAGCAAAGATGTCTGCAATTTTTATAAGCTAGCAGAGAGGCTGTTTTATTTAACATAGTTAATATTGAAAATATGATTTGATTCTAAGTTTAAAGGAGAAGTGCAAATTCTAAACCACAGGCTTTGTTAAGGCTTTCTAATTCCATTCCAAGTATTATGGAAGTCTGATGTTTGAATAAGGCCAAGTCATCTTTTAATTCCTAAACTGGCTCCCATAAAAGGCTGGAAAGTCTTTGATCTATGTAAAAGAGAAGATCACCAGGGAGAAGCCTCTGCTTCTGTTTGTCCAAATGTTGCAAGCAGGGTCTCTAGGCTATAGCTAACAATTCAAATTATATTTGTTTGTGTCTTAAACAGACTTTTTGATTTGCATATAAAAGGGATTTCAATGGCAATATCAGCTCTTTCATGGGATTTGCAATGGAGGAAAAAATCTAGTTAAAGTTTGATCTAATAGACTGGTCTGCAGTGAAGTCATGTAATTAGAGTGTTGTAGAATAAATATTGCCTGATATCATATTTCCAAAGTTATCTCGTATGTACATACCAAGGCTGATAAAGATTATACAAAAAATGGGGGATAGAAATTCTTCCAAAATTAGACTAAAGTCATGGAAGTAGAATATACTGTATGGAATGGAATGAAATAAATAGAACAGAATAGAAGTTTTCCTGAACGAAAGAAAATATCTGGAAAGATTATTCTAGAAGGAATAAGGGAAATTCAGCCTCAATGTATGTGTAAATTTGTAGAATGCCGTTTCTAGAAAGGTCCACTGAATGTTTTCACTGGTCATTGAGGAGGAAAATAGAAAAAACAGAGCAAGGCTGAGGAGCTGTTCTGATTATTTCATAAGGAAAAAATGAAGGAACCACAGGATTTGTAAAGAAGACTCCATGCTGCAGCTTATGTTGGTGGCATCTAGTTTTATTTAGAGTGAAGTGGGAGGTACAGTACCATGCAACAGCACTGTTGTCTGTGTTATCACTAAAGTTATAGTTCTCATAAGCAGAAAGGTTATTTATAATCATCTATGAAAATTGCCTACAAATGACTTATCTGCATGGCACACTCCTATAATGACCTTTTTTTTCAGAGAAGGTCATGTACAAACTTTCAGTCTTTGTTGTCTCCCTTCCATGACAGCTTTAGGTGAAGGCTTAGTTAGGAAGGAAGAATTGTTCTTGCAACCCAGACCTTTTTGTTCTCTTTTGAGCATTTGTCACAACTAAATGCACATATGAGAAATTGTCCTACAGAAGGGTGATCAGCAACCATGTGATAAGATTAGGTTGGTGCTTATCTCTTCATGTCACTGGAATCTTTGACCACCTGCTAAGGATGATACTTGCTTTCTGCACTATCCCGATTTGACCATCATTTTATTTCCCTTTTAATGTCAGGGAAAAAAAATTTTGATTCAGTTTACATGATCAAACTTTATCCCTTGGAGCCTTACATTTTCCCTCTCCGTATGAAATCTAGCAACCCTAGAGGTAAATGCATATTTCTAACTGAATAGTAAAGATCCTGACTAGACTAGAATTTGTTTCTAGTGTTAAATATGGTGTTTCAGCATGTCAACTTTTACTGTTTCCGTGAGAATGATGTAATATCATGACCTCATATTAAAAGCTAATGCAAAGTACAGCTGTGCTTCTCCAGTAGTCCTTTTAAACAATGGGAATATGTTGCTTTGCTGCCTCCTCTTCTCAGAAATGCACATGTGCCCCAAGAAGTACGTTTTCAGCCTGATGTAGTTGGAAAAATAAAGGATGTCATCTCTTCCTGTAAACTTTGCCTTTGTTATCTATATAATGAGTAATTGCTAGAATAAAGAGTCTGGACAATCTTAATGACATCCAAAGAGTTCAAAGGGTTCTGTAAAGTTTGTCATCACTGCTTAAGTTGTCAAATCATAGAAAATAGTACTGGAAAAGACCCCAAAAGGTCATGAAGTCTCTAAACTAAGATCAGCTATACCTCTCTTTTTTTTCCCTGAAAGATGTTTGTCTAACCTTTTCCAGTGATGGAAATTCCATGACCTTCCCAGAAAATCTATTCCAAAGCTTTTTCTTAATGTTTAACCTTTGATGCTGTCACTGCTTGTTCTTTCCACTATGAGCAAGTAGAACAGATGAGTTTCTTCTTCTTGACAAGAGCTTTTCATGTAATTGAAGGATGCTATGATCTTTCCCCTCTTTCCCAGCAAACTATTTTTCTGTCTTTGTGTTTTCTAATCTCTAACCATTTTCTTTGCTCTCTTCTGGAGAGGTGATGAAGCAAAAAAGATTTGATATTCTCTTTCTAACTCTGTTACCTTCCTTTCAATCTTCCTGCTAGTTTAGCAAGGAGGATAAAGATAAGACTCTTTGGATCACTGTGTTCTCTTCCAGGCTACCTGAAGGATTTGCTCCGGTATTGTTAACTATTTTTACTTTTTTTTTTAGTTACCTCTTTGCTTTTGCTGCTGGGTTTTTGCATATTTCCGTGTTGAATATAAAATCATTGATGTGACTTTCGGAGGAGTTTTGTCACTTCTTGTCTTGCTGAATGTATTTCCATCTGCCTATAGGACAGGTTAGACAAGTTCCTTTGCATTGAAAGCTTTGGTTACCTTGGTTTCCATATGATCTGCATCTGTAGCTAACTCTGTTAGGTAACTTCGGTTAAAATATCACCATCAAGTATCTAATTTAAACCATTACCATAAAGAAAGGTGTTATTTTTAAGAGAAGTCATTAGGGACATCATATCCCTTTGTTTTCTGCAAACAGATTTTTTCCTAAGACATTTTGCCTTGTTTAGAGCTTCAAAATCACCTCTATATTAAAACTTTATGGTTACTTAGCAGCAGAGTTTTCAGTTCATTTTGTGTCTGTACTTTGTCTATAGACTGAACTCCACCCATTTCCGCTATGAAGTGTAGGTTAGTGCTTTATTCTGTTTCCCTACGCAGCTGTCCTTCTGGCAGTCCTTGCGGTGAACTTCTTCCAGTTTTGTTTCAGTTCCTGAACTCTACAGGACTGAGCCAAAAACTTTGTCATGTAAGTCTCATCAATAAATATCTGTTTCTCAGGCTCATGGGATGAGTCTGGAACTCCAAAGTTGCGCCTGATGAGAGATCCCCTTGTAACATCTGTTCTGAGACTGTGCTGGTAAGTCATTATCAATCAATGCGGTGTTCCTTTGCTTATGCAACCTGTGGACATGAGAAAAAATGGATGTCGCAATTAGACACCGGAATAAATTCTCCACAGCCACCACCCCAATAAAATTACATAACACTTAATACTTGCATGACTTTGGGAGCATTTTGTTGCTCTGAACTGTGAGCAACAACAGTGGGATACCTATTGGAACACACTATTCCTGGGCAGAGGTGTTGGACTTTCATACAAAAATGCAGCTATGTGGCTTAAAATAGTTTTGTGGATAAAAGAACATAAAACTAAAATTTTAATGGACTTGAGTTAGATAACAGTCTGGCTTTAGCCTCAAAAATCAGTTTCTGATCTCGAAACAAGATTTAATGTGGCTGTTAAAGTTAGTTGCCTGTCCTTCAGGATTTCTGTGTGATCCTTGTGAGGACCCTTTCTGATTTTCCATGAACCTTGTCTGGAAGTAAAGGCAGTAAGTCCTTTCTCCTCCCCTTTTCCAATGCTTTTTGAGATGCAAATATGTGTTCATGCATGTGTCACAACAGTTCTGAAGTTCAAGAAAGCTAAACAGTGAGATCGGGGACTCTGAGAAATGTTTGTAAGGCCACACATACATCTTGCTTTTATATGAGGAAAAAAAATAATAGTTTCCTCTCATATTTGAATTTGAGGGGAAAAGAGAATTTCAAAGTCAGGAAAGAGTTCACTCTTCTGAGCATGAATATCTAGGCAAGATGTGATCCTAAAATGACAAGGAGTCAACATCTGGGTATGTTTTCCCACATTAGCAACTGCTGTCCTAAACTGCTGTAGTATGTGATGTTAAACAGCTGCTCAGTTTCACCCCAGAGGTAAGAATATCCTGTATCTGACTTACATTTCAGTTTTTTAGAACTTTTTCAATTTAAAAGGTCTCAGAGAACGTGTAAGGTAGTAGCACTGAAACTACACAGGATTTAATATCTACAAAATCATGTTTTAATTCAATAAAAAGCTATTGACATGTTATAATACTTTTTCTTGACGCTACCATATTACATTATCCAACCACCATTTCTCATTATCTATATACTAAATCGTTCAAGTCAGTAGGTCTGACCCCACCATGTACTAGTGAAATACCATACAAATAGCTGCTACAAATATTAACAGCTGGTCCATTTCAAGATGCTGTTACCTTTGTCTACAATTTGCAGTAAGAATAATCTCTATATTCCCAACAGCATCAACCCATCCCACAGGTTGAAAAGACTGGTGGCTTTTGAAGAGGTTTGTGCAAGTAGGATTTCTTACCAGTCTGTTTCCTGGTGGAAGAAGAAGGGTTATATAGTCAGGGAATAAACTATTTAGGGGTTGTTCATATTTAATAAAATAACACTCAGGAAGTTTAGAATGGATAAAAAAGATTAAAGTTTTGTAAACTACCCAGGCATTATTCCTGTAGTGATTATACACAGGATGCTGAATCATAGCACACCAGTGCCTGTAGTTTTTGTCTTCATTTCTGTATCTTAAATGAGATGACTCCTACTACTGTAAAGAGCACACCTGCACTGAGTGGGACTTTCATATACGTAATTCCCCAAAACCTTCATAACTTTGTGTAAACATGTTCATAACAAAGTTGAAATGCAATTTTGTGTGCACTTACACACAGAAATAAGATATAATCATGGTCTCTTACAAAATAATTGCTGAAGTGAGAATTATGGATGTCACTTCTTTTGAAAGTTTCAGAGTAAAAAGTTCTTTTGAAGGTGGCCTTGTTTTCTAAGTCCAGCTGGAAACACTTAACCATTTTCCTGATTTCTCAGACCAAACTTAGCTCTTAGTCCACTTGCAAAATTAGTGGCTCTGGAGTTAAATTTCTACTTACTAATGTAGTTATATCCTTTGCTCAATTATAAAATTTTTTTCCTTCAAAATGAGCTAGTAACTTTATTCCATAAGAGGATATGGCGAGATGTTGCTTTCCAGTTTGTCTGAATTACTGTAAAAGATCTGGCTTGCAGTGTGACAACTGCAAAGAATATTCTAAAAATCTTTTCCACTATAGACCTGTAGGTATCTCTCTCCTGAGATCTATTGAAGAACATAACTGAAAATGGTATGGAAACATTTGTGCTGCTTATTAACTATGTTTTGTCTGAATGGTTGCCATAAAAGCAAAATCAAAGGCTGAATTTGAAATGAGATTATTGTGGTAGCTGGAACTAGATTTTGAGCTGAGGAAACTCATTGAGTACACTAAGGTTGAAAAAGAGTCTTGTTCAGCCACTTTTCCCTCTTTTTTCCTAGCCTTGTCAAGCAAAAGCATGTGAGTGCTTTCCACAGAACCAGATAGAGCAAATGTTCACTTATTTAGTACTTAAAAATGATCTGCAAACAAGCATAATTTGCCTGACATGCACGTTAATGAATTCTGTTCTACTGATCTGTTCACCTTCACTCATTGTAGGCACTTACAGCACTGAATTACAAGTGCAACAGTGTGAAAGTCTTACTCCATAGTAACTGATACCTCTCGAGTCACGAGAAAGTCCTGCAATGTGTTCTCTTCCCCTTGAGGAATATTACTCTGCATTCACCTCACATAACACAGCCTCTTTACAGATTACAAACGTCATTCAAGTCAAACCAGTCTGGTAGTGAGTCTCCTCTAAATAAACTTTCTTTTTTTTTCCCCTGGTCTTAAAGTCTGTTCTCTGTCGCTTTATTTTCTTTGCTCTTTTGTGTGCGGTTGAGATTTATAAGGACTGCTCTTACAAGCTATATGTTTTCTTACGTCAGACCTTTTGGTCTCAAGACCTTGGAACAGAGAATTTACAGTGGCCGTAAAAAGGACCCCCCAAAAATACGATTCACCTTTGCAAATGTTCTGAAGTTGACATAGAAAACTAGTGAAATGAAAGGTTGTTCCTTTTATTCTTCATGCAGAAAACCAGCTCCTGACTACCATTAAAATTAGTGAGAAGCTTACACCAACTTCTCTTTTTAGAAGTTAGAGAAAATTCTCACCAGTGTCAGAGTCTTCATGTGTACCTTTGGAGAGAGCCAAGCTGGCCTGAGATCTGAGAAACTTTCATCTTCAGGAAAATTCAAGCAAGCTCCCAGACTTAGGTCTGTGTCTAAGGGAGCTGTATTTCTTCAAGGAATGTTTCAGACTATTCTAAACAAAATATGAAAAGCTGTTATAAATAAATCTAATTAAGCATTTTCAGATGAATAAACAGTAGTTTCATAACCCTTGCTATGAAATCTCATAATCTTATAATTAATTCCATGTTTAATATAAAACTGACAGTTTGATGGAGTTGCTTTGAGGATTAAATAGGGAAATGTACCACATGCAGTTTTCCTGCTCCATACGCTACAGATTTTACATGGGAATGACATCACGCTAAATAAAAAGACATGTCATCTATTACCTGGATAATGTGTGTTAAATAATGTCAAACTCGGTACCTTGCTTATGAGTTCCTTTTTCAGAACTGAGCTCCCTAAAGTTCTCTTTGTTCACATTTCCCCAAACTGGTCATCTCTCTCTGAAGCAGCATCTGTACACTCTATGAAAGGTAAGAAAGTGAAAATCAGACTTCGGTTTTTTTAGGACATATTCCAAGATTCTATGACTTGCGTGAGGTGTGTTTCCCACTGTTGCTAGCACACTGGACGAAATCTTAATTGATCTCTTGTTCTTTCTTTTCTGGGCAGAATGGAGTCTTTGAAGATGAATACTGGCTCATAAACTAAATGCTTTCAGCTGTTGCTGCTGAACATAACAATTCCTAAGAAGATTTTTGTCAGTTGCTTAGAGATTTCCTTCTTTTTTTATGGAGAAGAAAACGTTGTAGTTTAACCCTTAAACAACTTCTGGATAACATTGCAAGTCACATTAAATATCTATAGTAGAAATTTAACAGCTGGAGAAGAGAATCATGCATTTAGAAATGTGAGCATTGTATCCTGATTAGATGCAAGACTTAGTATGGCTTGTTATGCAGGAGATCATATTCCTTGATTAAATTAATCTACTCTAAACTTAAAAACCATGACTGAATAAAATCTAATAAATTTAAATTTATCACTGTGTGTATATGTAGTAGCTAGGTGAGAAAAGGTTGCAGGGCAAGACCAACATGCTGTCATAACACAAAGTAGCATCCATATTTCACAGAAAGCCATTTCAAGCCTTTTCTTGCCTTTATTCCAGAAAGGAGTGACATGCTACATGGTGCAGCTGGCAGCTTGGCTTGGCCTGATAATGCATAATCAGAGCCTCATGAAAAGGTTTAGTTGAAACCCCCACCCCCTGCACAAAAAAACATTCTAAATGAAAAGCAGAAGCACAGTGGGGTGAGAAGGAGTGTGTTTGGGACTCAGGCATGCCTGAGTTCAAAAGCTTCCACAGCAGAGCTTCACCTCTCTGCCTTTCTTTTGCCCAAGAGGAGCAGGGCACAATATTCTCCATCTTGCTAGAGTAAATGTTGACAATCTTTTGAACCTCTCCACTGAGACAGTAGGTTGCTTCACATACCTTTCAATTCTACACACATCATATTAACCTTGCTGTCAAGCAGAAAGAGTCTGGGGAACAACTGATGAGAGTAACTGTCCTACGGGAGCCTTGTGACTGCTGCCTGGAGTTATTGCAGGGTCCATAACCGGGGGAAGGAAAAGGAGAAGCTGGGATCTCTATTACATCTGGGGTTGGACCCAAAACTTGCTTTATTGTATAAACTGCTATGGAAAAAGTGGCAAGATCTGAAGCTATCACTTTACTGTGTGTTTGTGTCTTCTCTGCTGGGAAGCCACTTGAGCAGGTATTGAAAACCTTGGATGAGATTGGAGACTGAATATCTGGTAGAAATAAAAGTGAAATCCATTTGAAGAATACGGAACAGGGCAGGTTTAGGAAGAGCAGGAAAAAAGTCTTATCTCCTCTAAAACCTTGGATGAGATTGGAGACTGAATATCTGGTAGAAATAAAAGTGAAATCCATTTGAAGAATACGGAACAGGGCAGGTTTAGGATGAGCAGGAAAAAAGTCTTATCTCCTCTAAGGGACTTATCCAGGGGCTGGGAAGTACCTCACTCTCCCTGTTCCTCTGCTGACAGCAAGACACCTCATCCACTTCTTGATGAAACATCAGGTTTTGTCCCCTTTGTCTGGTGTACTTAAAAATTGACAACCCACTACTGCTACCACATGCAGCTCAGATAGTTCATGCTGTTGGCTGAAGAATTCTTACCTTGATAACATGCTTCTTAAGAATTCACAGGAAAGATTTGTTTTTTCTTTTGTAGATTTAACAGTCCCTCTCCCACCCTAAAGGGGTAAATTGCATACATGAAACTGCTTTTGGGTGCAAACTCATGCAGCTGTAAAATAGAAAACAGCAAAATAAAGGCTGCAGTTTGTTTGTTTTCCAAAATTAATTTAAACTTCCAGTGAGTAGCTTTTAGATTATCTGTACCTTCTGTGATCACGTGCTTCTTTCCTGCAACATCCCTGCCTCATCCAGTGCAGAGTACTTACTCAGTGACCAGCTGCTTCATCTTTTCTTCCATTTGTGTTTCTTGTAGCATTGTTGTGTATTGCCTTGCTATAAAACCCACATTACTCATTTAATAGAGTTTTCTGTAAGAATCATCACTTAGGCCTTTCTTTTTAAAACACTTAATTTATTTTTTTGCCATTTCTATGAGACAAAGAATTCATATTATTAAGATTTTCTAGAAAATATGAATGCAACTTTTAAAATACTAAGGTGGATTTTTTTAAAAGTGTCCCATTCATTTTGGACCCAGACTTGAACACAAAGTGATAGGCATCTTCCACCAAATGAACAGCCATGGTGAATGTGAGTAACATGCCTTGCTCAATAACACCTAGGAGCTGTGGGACAGTTTGAATCCAGTTTCTCAGAGGATGCAATTTACCACGCCTTGAGTTTCTTTCAACTTCTGTAGCAAGCAGAAGTCTTTCAAACAGTATCCTATTTTCAGATCAGTCCTGGACAAAGAACTACTCTGCTCAGGCAATTGGACAGAACCTTTTAATTGAAAATAGTATATTATAGTCTTTAATTTCACAGTTTCTTGAATGCACTTGAAGAAGGATACAAACTTATAGCTACATGGCCTAGTCTAAAAATTGACTTCTCTTAATCATTAAAATCTTAAATTCTTTTGCAATGAATTTTCTTTTATGAGTTTCTCTTCTTTTTCAAGAGGCTTTCTGAATGTATGACTTTGTCAGTCAAAGGAAAGGTTCTGTTTTAATTTTCCCATATTTTCTTATGTATTTGTAAATACTTTAATGTATAACAATATGAAACAAACTCTTAGAATTGAGAACATCTCCACTACTTCATAATTATATTTAGTGCTTCAGTTCTCCTGCATAATGCTTTCATGAGAGTTGATGTAGAATTAGGACTGGAGCATTGTTTAGTAACTATAACTGGAATAAAAAGTGATCTCACTGTGCCATGTTGACATTTTTCTTGCTGCAATTAACTTTAACACATGACATTACACTAAATTTGTAGATTGTCTGCCAGCATGTACTGTTCATATATTGAAGAATATACTGAAGATGTCAATTCCGTACTTATTTGTGAAACTTCCAGCAGTTCATAACTAGTGCTTTGCCTTAGATGTCACAAAATCAAATCCTTATTATATCCCTTTGGTTCTATATTAGGCTGAAATTCCAATGGAAATTCATGAGGGACTTTCTGTCTGCAGGGTTTTGTAATGTGGCTATGAATACCACTAAGAATGTTTTTCTTAAAAGCTGGATATCCACACATGCCCTGTTGGTAAACCACTGGGTTGCTGAATTAAGATTTTATTTACCACTGGAATAAATATACTACCCGGTATACACATAATCAGGAACCACATATGGGAACCATCCATAGGCTGTATCAACATCAGTTAAGTTGTTTGCTGTATTTAATGCTGTATGTTAGCATTGGGAAGTATGCATTTAAAATCATTAACTTCGCTGGTTAATCTCTTCATCTCTTCCTTTGAGAATCTTGGTATTTCCAAACACGGAAGTGTTATGCTGTCCAGTCAGTCATGCTTTGAACCTAGTTTCAGAGAAAATTCTACTGTCTTACTTGGATAACTTTTGTGTCATATTTGCTTCAACCTTCATGCTGTCAAAACAGATTTTGCAAACTTGAAATTTTCATAAAAGGAAGAAATAGGTATGGGTTTTTTTATTGAACTCTCTTATTTGACAAAAAGTAATAGTGCTCTAAAGTATTGGTTTTTCTCCTGCAAAAGTCTATTACTATGCACTATATATAACTTCTTCCAAAAAAAGGAGTAAAATGCACTGACCTGATTAGCATGTTATTTCTAATATGTTACCTGATGAGTAATGAGAAATGACTGTCTGAATAAAATATTTTTCCTGAATATTTTAATAAGCCATGCACAGTTTTTCCAGATTATTTATGACTGTAGCCATTTGATACTATATATTTTTTAAAAGTTGATTGTTGGCACTGGCTGATACACCTGTCATAGTATCTATTTACAGTATATACATCCTCTCTGCCAAGTTAGGTCATAGTTTGCAATGTGTTTAGCACTGAATTCACAACACGGTATGATTCTGTTCAACAGTCTGAACTTGTGAAACCAACTAAATGGAGGTAATCTTATAGGGAGTTTTATTAAGCTGCAGCTACACATGGGGATATAGGAAATATGTTGCTGAAACTAAAGTTTATGTAATTAATCATTTTGAAATGAATTTTCTTCTCTGTGTATTTTTTGTTCAGGATAATTAGCTAACCACAGTTTATTTATACAAGGTGTGTGTAATCTGTTTATAGAGCATGGCAGCTGACATAATGTAGCTCTTGGAGAGCTGTGACATTCCCTTCCCACAAGTACCATTTGAAATGATAAAACAACATTCAGATGAATAACTCCCCACCAGGTAAAAATCATTACAGCCCACATTCTCCAATAATATTTTCAATGTACCTTGTTAAGCCTTTCCACAGAAACAAATACAGGTACAGCCCCATTTGCTGTAACTGTAGAGCAATTCTTTGGCCAGTCTGAGGCCCTAAAAATGTGTCTGAAGTAAATTTACTGTTGCAGAGAAGCGTGTTTGCTGTAGACCAAAATGTTATTATATGACCCAGACAAACATAATGAGATTGGATTAGGGGATTTGAAACACGAACACACAAGTATCATGTCATTCAGATGGAAATACGACATATTAGGCCTTGGAGAATTTGAGCCCAAGTATTTGCCATCGTTGAGACTCACATCATTATGCCTGGGCTCTGAAAAAGTTCTTTCCAAGATCACTCCATGCTGCTCACAGGACAGCTTTCAGAAATACCAGGACATCAAATTTCTCTTTTTGATGGCCCCTAAAATATATGTAAGTTCTATACCAGAGTCCATGTGAATGTCTTCTTTCTGGACTGGTGTATTTTTCCCTGTAGAGTGATAAATGAGTTACCATACAAAAATCATTTTGGGATGAGCTCCATGTGGAAGTGCTGTGCGAAGATGGACAATGGACTTAGTGACTGCATCTTCTGTGAGAAACACTGTGCCAACTGGACCTAGAGCTGAACGGTTCTAGCTTTGATTTGCAGAACACTGATCTCTTTTGTATGGATAGAGTGCACTTCAGTAGGCCTATATTCGATGCAGTCAAACCCCCAGGGAAAAGGTAACTTGGCAAATGTGATGTCTGCTGAGGATCAAATTTGTTGGCCCCCAAACAGCATAAATACATGTAGTGGGCAAATCCAAACAAATTATCCAGAGAAACAGTATGGCAAGGGTCTGAGGGCTGAACAAGCATCTCCTTCCTTCAGTTTGCAGTGGTAAAGCAGAGAATGAAGAGAAAGGACAGTTAAAACAAGTCACTATGTTGACAAAAGAGAGTGGAGAAACACTGCCTCTTCTTGTGCAATGTCTTTCGCCCCTAGATAACACAGATTTCAGTTCTTCATCCTTACAGCCTGGCTGCCAGGACACAATAAAGCAAGGAGACAAAGAAATGTGGCTGGTTCTTGCTGCAGATTTCTGTCAGTGAGATCCTCCTCCCACCCTGAAGAAAATTCGTTGCCATATAATATGCC
Source organism: Pyrocephalus nanus (assembly GCA_038380795.1). Lineage (NCBI taxonomy): Eukaryota > Metazoa > Chordata > Aves > Passeriformes > Tyrannidae > Pyrocephalus > Pyrocephalus nanus. Next base: position 63,503,796 of record CM076261.1, read on the forward strand.
CCAGTGCTGAAGCAGTGCTGGTGTATGTCTACAAGTGCAGATGTTTGCTCTGGAATCTCTGTGCACCCCAACCTGTGGAGTCTCTCACAGTCACACCAATGTGTGGCCTGGAGGGTTCTTCTGACTTAGAAATTCAATTTTGCAGTGTCCAGGAATGCTGCTGCTACACATTTGTGGACATTTTTATATGATTTCTTCTTCTAACTGCCACACAGTGGTGATAGCACATGAACTAGGTGCAAATGAACTAGGAGTTTACCCCTTTTTCTGCTCTGAGCTGCAAACTCAATCAGCATGCCCAAACTATCCATTTCTGGATACTGGGACTCCCGCTGAAAAGCTAAAAGAGAGTGGAAAGAATTATGTTCTGCAAATGAGAGAACTTAGTGTTGAATTCTAGAAATAAAATAGCTGGGTGGGTGATTGCAGTTAGCCTTTCCATAGCCACCCTGCTGCAACTCAAGACTAAGCAGGCACAGGTGAAATGGAACAATGACAGTTTTTCTTTGCTGGAAGTACATGTCGGGAAAGATCCCTAGCTGGTAGGGTGGTTACTTTGAGGTGAGTAGAGACTTATATGCAATTGAGCATCTACCAAGGAGAAAATTTTAGGCTTTATTGAAATAATAGGAAATTTTGCTATTTAATTCAGTGAGACAGACTGTCAGTCCCAAATCCTTGGGGCATAAGAAGACTGCAGTGTGATACTGGAAGAGGTGTATTTTTCTTACATCAGATAAGGCTAGGATGGATGTAAGAATGAGGTAGGAAGCCAAGGTGGAAGGAGGAGAGGTCATTTTTTCAACAGTTTGGACTGTGAGAAGTGGGCTATGCTTATCAAGCACCTACCACACTCTATGGTATATATAGCTGGTTGAAAATGCTTCTTGTGCTGAAATCAAGCTCCTATGGCAATGATACAGGATGTAATGTGTTCTAGTTTCTCTGTAGGATGTCCTTATACACTTCTTTAGTATCAAACTGTGACTATTTGGTCCTCTGGGAGTGGGTGGACAGTGAAGGCTTCCTAATGGTGTATCTCATGCAAAAGTTGCAGGTATTTTCTTACTAATGTTTTCATTTTTCAGGTATGATATGGACCTGAAATATTTGTCCTTAGTTCTTGTAGCCTTTTGGGAAGTATTTGTTGTGCATATATTCTGTCTTCCAGAAATATCCAGTATTTGACCAGAATATTGAGAGAGGGAATAACAGTGACCTACAGTTTTATTTCTGGGAACATTCCTGCACAATAGTTATGTTTACACTGACTGTATCCTCAAGCCTATGCTTAAAATGTAGATCAAACAGTATTGCCATCATATATTTTTCCTTATTGAGAGCTTTTCTGAAAATGGAGTCAGTACTCTTGCAACTAGTGTCTGGTTTATATTTATGTGCAATTCCTCTTGGTAAAGAAAAAAAGAAAAGCATAATGGTCAATTAATGGTCAATGTCTGGCTGACTTGTGCAATGGAAGTATTGACTCTATCATGGTTTCAGGTGGGTAAGTGATAAATAAATATGCAAGGACCATGCAGCAATGAGCCCTTGGGTATAGTGTTGCTGTTCCAGCATTTCTAATATGTTCAGTTGACACTAAGATAGTCACATAATGGCAGTGAATAGCAATTGGGTAGTTAAGTCTGCTCTCAAGCTGTTTAATATTCATTGTACTGCTCAGAATCCTGCTACAGTGGTGATACAGATATATAGCTAGGTCTTGAACATGTGATTCATAGTTCATTAACAATATGTGATCAATTAAACAGCACAGAATGAATACAAAAAATATTTAATCATTTAGAAATCACAAAATTTGCTAAATGACAGGTTAAGAAAAATTGAATTTGTGCAGCTTTTTGTCATCACAGAACACTCCAAGCTAGCCTTTCATTTTCACTTTTGGGTCCAGCTACAGTGTCAAGTCTAATTCATGGGCATTTATGAAAGGCATGTTTAACAATCTTCATTAGGAAAAATCCTGTAATTTTTCCTGAAGGCTCATAAGATATTGCAAAAAGAATGAAATAATCTTAGGCCACTGATCTGGAAAGTGCTTTCTTTTTTTGGCATTCTTTATACCATAAAAGGGCAAAAGCCCAGTATCTGTGATGTTACTCAGCTTGCTATATTCTGTTCTCTTCAAAAGGCTTCATCTCTCTAGACAACCAAACCCCATTAATCTAAGGAAAAAGAGTCAGCACTTAATATCAGAATGTTACTTTATTGAGCACTTAAACTGTGGCCAGGAAAAGCAAATACACTCAAATCAACCCAGTGCAGTGAAGTGGAATATAAATGTTGCAGAGCTTATCTATGGAAGCATGTTGTCATTTTTCTGAGGTTTCTATCAAACTTTTAATCAAAACCATAGCTGAAATCGGCCCATATTGCTGTGATCATTTTTGAATGTTCAGTTCTGTAAAGTCTAGCACACAGATTTATAACGTTTGAACACTAGCACTGTTGCCAAAAGTCACAAGAAAGTTGCAGGCTTCAGACACACATCATCAGTACATGTTATATATCTACTTCAGAAGCGTAGGAAGGTCCACTGGAGATGGCCACAAATGCACTCCAGTGGCAAGAACCAATGATCTGATAAAGTTGCAAGATGATCTGGGAAATGTATTGCTTAAGTGAATAAGGAAGAATGTATTCACAAAGAACAGCTGCAGACCAGGTAGGCTAAAGGCCTGTATTAGCTCCTGCAAAAGTCAGTTTGGAATACCTATAGTTAGAGTTCAGCACTGAACAGGACTAAAGAATGGCAGCACTGATTTAATACATTAGTTAGTGATGTGTTTTTTCTATTCATCCACTTAGCACAGTTGGTCATTATGCCTCTTATCTTTCCTACATACAGCAGTAATGTGAGAATTGTACCAATATATATAAAGATAATCACCACATATGGTCCATAATGCCTATTGTCTATACCTGAAGTTCACATTTCAAACTTCACCAGGTAGAAAGATCTTAGTACTTCAATGAGATATGTTTTAGGCATACTTCTTGTTTTGCTGTCTTCAGTGCATAAAAACAAGCACTTGCTCATGTGTTCTGATAGACCACGGAGAGAGAGGTGTCTATTACTAATAGGCAAGTTTGGGGATTTTTGCCTGATAATGCATCTACTGGAATAGCTATTAACCTAGTGATCTCATTTAGCATTAGGTTTAAAATACAGACATCAACAAACACATATCTCATATTTCAGCTATCTTTGGTTTATATTAGAAGCACAGAAAAGAATACAGCACCCTAAATGAAAACCAGAAGAGAGATTTACCTCATGCCATAGCTGATACTTTTCTACAATTTAATACCATAAAAATGCTGTAAGAAGTATCAGAAGAAAAAATAGGTGTGCGTACATAATTGCATAACGTTAGTGAATTGCTTGTTTAGTAAATTATGCCAGTTGAACATTCCCCAATAAAAAGTTTTGAGAAATACAGGTTGATCAAACAATATAACCATTATAAAGTAAGGAAAAGATACACTAAGATTAACACACTTATTTTCTTCCAAGGAGAACATTGTATGTTATGTATTGATAATGGAGCAAGAATGGAGAACTAACTTAACTTTATGTATGAAGCAGAAGACAATGTAAAATGTTGGGGTATTTTACCAGTGGGTTGACAAGCTAGTTGCTTGTTTAAAATTTATAAAAGTTAGAAAATATAAAATATATGTTTATGATGATGAGATGAAATATTGAATTAATTTTGTGAGGCATGTCAAATTAGGAAAAATGTAATTCAGTTGGTTCTCTTTTTTTTTCCTTAACTCGTATTTCATTGGGCACTGGCTTTGGAGTAACTCCATCCTGTACTCAATTTTCAAAGAATTTCCGTCTGGTTTCATGATATTGGCCCAGTCTTTGAAAGGTAAATAGGCATTCAAGCACTCAAAATACTTTGCAGAGTTAACTGACCAGGATCAGGGCTTTCTGAGACAGTCACATAGTCACTTGGGGGAAAAAATGACTCATTTTTATGAAGCATCCAACTCCATTATCCTTTATGTAGTCAAGACCCCAAATTGCCCTGATGCACTTGGCTGAGTACGTGATGAATAGGCTGGCTAGAGGAAGAAACTGGTAGTGTCTGTAATTTCCATGTATCTCTGGGAGGTCCATGTGAGGAAATCTCTAGCAATAATTTGAAGACTTTTCACACAAAGTAATTCAGCATTATTATTTTTCTATGTTTTGAAATAAATTACATAAAGTGTTTTAGACAGTAGGAGTAATAAATGACAGAAACTTCTCCTAAATTTAAAACTGTTTCCTGCCTAACATGTACTTCTTCCCTTTTGATTCTTGCCTGCTTCCTGTCACTCTAAAATCTGAACAATTTAATATTCCATGCCTCTGTTTAACAACAGCCCTGTAAGTTAATAGTGGTGTCTACATCTAAATGACTGGATGAGGGGAGTTTTCCAGGCTTCTAAGTAAGACTGTACTGTGCACCAGCCACCCTAGGGTTTCTGGAAAAATAAAATCCAGAGATTCTGGCTAGAAGGACTCTCCAGTGACTATCACCCTTGTCCCAGCCAAGCCTTTGTCCATGCCATGACCCACTCAGTCTAGGTGCTGCCATAATTGCCAACAGTGCTTTGTCTCTATAAAACTACCTGGAGGGATACTGAGAAACAAAGCAAGTTATTAAGTTACCAGATCTTTAGTAGACCTGTTGGCAGAAAAACGATTTACATATTCAAAACAGCAGAGGTCATGCTGTTTACAAATAATATATGTTTTGTGTTTATGTCACCCACTGAAAATCATTAGGTAGCAGGGATCACAGAATTGCTTTCAGCTAAGCCAGAAATACAAGAGTCAGATGTTACTAATAAACTCTGATTTCAATTGATTGAATACTTATTTTATTCAGCCAGTTTTCTTTAGAAAATGGTTACATCAAATGGTTTGAAAACTGTTCCAGATGTCAGTTGTTCTTTTTCAGTGGGACTGCATGAGCAAATGGAAGATAGGTCATTTGATCAATACAAATATCCTAGGTAAGTTATGACCCTGAATTCTATATATCTGACAAGCAATGACTCTCCTAGCGAAACTAAACCTTAGAATATTTAAACAAATATTCACTTGTTATTCTCTCTGTAATCACAGAATACACTCCTGTGTCCCTTCCAGCAGTATCTCTGGATGTTTGAAGACAAAAGCTTTAATCTTGACACAAGTTCATCTTTCCTGGTATCACTTAACTTAATTTCAGGGTTTACTGAAAATCTTCAGTCAAAACTATTAAGAGCACACTGGTTTTTGATTGAGTGACTTGTTTTTGAACCACACTGCTTCCTATAGAAAATGTTGACTCTTGGTTGAAATTGCCGGAAAACCACAAGTGCTACCTTGGATGTACTTTCTCCATTCTTCCCATCCCCACTTGCTTCTGTGTCCAGCTTCCTTGGTCAGATTACACTGTCTGTAAAGCATTTAAATGCCTCTAAGAGCAGCAAGATGCAGTGCACTGTGGAGGCAGAGAGCACAAAATGTCAGAGCAAAATGTTTGCAAACAACTGTTTTTCTTCCCTCTTCTGGCTTTGAGATCTCTTACCCTGAAATAGTGATTTACAGGAAGATCATGTTACTTGTTAACATATTCATCATACTTTTGACAGCTTAATAGGTTTCAATAGCACATTTTAAAAAGCTGACAAGCATTTCAAAATATGATTACTGATATGTCATTAAAAATAATTTTGTTTTAAGACACAGCAATTCCTTTAAAAACAAAGCAAAACAGAACAAAACTTAAAACCAAACAACCATTCACTATGCTTTTTTAGGGCTTAAAACAGTGAATTTTTTTTCACTGAGGTTTCACAAGTTCTGAGACAGTAAATAAAGCAGCAATTTCGAATGTCTTTCTGTGGCTTGTAAGGAAGTAGATACAATGAAACCGTAGTTTACACAGAGCAGCCAAAGAAGTGTTAATTTATGAAGACCAGTGAGCTCTTTTGCGTAGATTTGCTCCTTAGCAACAAAAAGTTCTGGGTAAAATCCTGGCTACCCTGACTTTAGTGGGAATTTAATCATTGACTTCAATAGCTTTGACTGTACTAGTAAATAAAAAACGCTTGGGACTTTTCTCTGCACTACTGCATTGTAATTGCCTACTGGGACTATCTTCATTACCCCTTCTGAGCCCTGCACAAGAATGTTGTAGAGGACTAACTGGCCAAGAACTCTTGTGGCAACCAGCAGCACAAACTAGCATAGCCATGGACAGTGAGGCTAGAAATTCACCTTCTCCATCCCGTCTCTTTTAATTAAAGCATAGTTGGTCCCTTGTTTCTCCATTCCATCTGTAATTTCAATATCTGAAAGATTAGATAATAAATATAGGTATCACCTGATTTTTTTTCCAGTGCAGTTCAAAGGGAACTTGAAACATTCTAGCAAAGTAGATGGTTAGTTGAAAGCTTGATTTGAATTCTCCCCCCCACAAAGTAAAAAAAAATCTGTAGAGTAATAAAATTTTAAGTGTCCTCAAAACTGTAAATGTTAAGCAACTATTTTATTTAATTGCATACCACATGCCACATTTGGCACACATTAAAATCTGTAGTGTTTTTATGTGTTTCTTACTGCTCAGTAACTAGTATTTAGTTAAATATTTAATCTAAAACTTCGTAAATACAGAAGTAGCCTGCATGAATTTATAGTCTCCTGTCATGCAAGAAAGGAAAAGGTAAAAATCTGTAACTCTATAAAGCTTTAGATGGTAAAAAACCCTATATAATGAGTAGGAATCACCTTCCCTCTGGATCACTGAAAGTAAGGTCATATACTCCATCTAGCATGACATAAATTTTACAAATTAAATTGCCCTGTGATACCAACTTAATGCATCTTCCTATCCACTGTGTATCTAGTTGAAAACAAACACTTAATTTGCTCTTTCAAGCTGGGAAGTCTAAAAATGTTTCTCCCGACTCTGCAATTAAGCATTTAAATGAACTTTAAATGAACTGTGTTTTTTGAAAGTCTCCAATAAGAATTATCCTCTATTGATCATCTGTTGTATATCTTCTTCCCTCAGTTATGACTCTAAAGAGTTGAAAATAAGGCTTTGTCCTTTATTGCAATGATGGCTTTTCACAGTAAGCACTTATAACGTTCTGAAGACAGAAAGGGCTCTACAGCATGCTAAATCAAATTAGAAGTAATTACAATTAATTTTTGTAGCCTTTTTAAAAAAATAGAATTATTGTCAGAAGGAAGAATATTAAACCACATGGAGAAAGAACTGCTGGCTTTTAGAATCATAGAATCTACCAGGTTGGAAAAGACCTCTGAGATCATCAAGTCCAACCCTTGATCCAAGACTGCCATGGTTACTAGACCATGGCACTAAGAGCCACATCCAGTCTCATCTTAAAAACCTCCAGGGATGATGAATCCATCATTCCAATGTCTGATTACTTCCTGTAAAAAATTTCTTCTTAATATGCAACCTAAACCTCCCCTGGCAGAGCTTAAGACTGTGCCCTCTTGTCCTACCGCTGATTGCCTGGGAGAAGAGACCGACCCTCACCTGGCTACAACCTCCTCTCAGGGAGTTGTAGAGAGTGATGAGGTCACCCCTGAGCCTCCTCTTCTCCAGGCTAAACAACCCTAGCTCCCTCAGCCACTCCTCATATGGCCTATGCTTGAGTCCTTTTACCAGCCTCATTGCTCTTCTCTGGACCTGCTCCAGCACCTCAATGTCCTTCCTGAACTGAGGGGCCCAGAACTGGACACAGCACCCAAGGTGTGGCCTCACCAGCTCTGAGTACAGGGGAAGAATCACTGCCCTGGTCCTGCTGGCCACACTGTTCCTGATCCAGGCCAGGATGCCATTGGCCTTCTTGGCCACCAGGGCACACTGCTGGCTCATGTTCAGCTTTCTGTCAATCAGCACCCCCAGATCCCTTTCCACCTGGCTGCTCTCCAGCCACTCTGTGCCCAGCCTGTAGCGCTGCAGGGGATTGTTGTGGCCAAAGTGCAGGACCCGGCCCTTGGCCTTCTTGAATCTCATCCCATTGGAATCAGACCATCTCTCCAGCTTGTCCAGGTCCCTCTGAAGAGCCCTCCTGCCTTCCAGCAGATCAACACTCCCCCCAACTTGGTGTAATCTGCAAATTTGCAAATGGTATACTCAATCCCCTCATCCAGGTCATCAATAAAGGTATTAAACAGGCCCAGCACTGATCCCTGGGGGACACCACTGGTGACCGGCCACCAACTGGATGCCGCACAGTTCATCATCCCTCTCAGGGCCCGGCCCTCCAGCCAGTTCTTAATCCAGCAGGGAGTGCCCCTGTCCAAGCCATGGGCTGCCAGATTTTTCAGGAGTACGCTATGGGAGATGGTGTCAAAGGCTTTGCTGAAGTCCAGGTAGACCAAATCCACAGCCTTCCCTTCATCCACCAGGTGGGTCACCTGATCATAAAAGGAGATCAGGTTGGTCAAACAGGACCTGCCCTTCCTAAACCCGTGCTGGCTGGGTCTGATCCATTTTCCATCCTGTAGGTGATGTGTGATTGCACACAGGATGATCTGCTCCATAACCTTGCCAGGCACTGAGGTCAGGCTGACAGGCCTGTAGTTTCCCAGGTCCTCCTTGCAGCCCTTTTTGTAGATTGGCATGACATTCGCCAACTTCCAATCATCTGGGACCTCTCTGGTGAGCCAGGACTGTTGGTAAATGATGGAGAGCGACTTGGTGAGCTCTTCTACCAGCTCCCTCATCACCCTAGGACGGATTCCATCTGGTCCCATGGACTTGTGAGGATCCAAGTGGCTAAGCAGGTTGCTAACTGTTTTTGATTCCCTCTCCTAGGTTGCAATGCCATAAAAAAAATTTTGAGAGGAAGAATGGGAGCAGAAATATTCACTTAATTAAAACAGTTCAACAAGAAAATAAAAGCAAAGCCACAGTTTGCCTGAAGCTAAAGGACTCAAATTTAGAGTCTCCACTACTCTACCTTTTCTTATTAGTGACAGGAGACTTTCATAGGTGAGGCACAAAACTATGGCAAAAGTTTCACCTCCATTTTGCCTCAACAACCCACTTTTTTTTTTCATGAAAGTGATTCCATTGGAAAGATGGAAGCACGTGGAAATAAAAGTGAGATTTTTTCTGAAATATTAATATTCCACAAAGAAAATGTTTGTACTTGGGTGCCTTCCCAAGGTATACTGTAAAAGATGTCTTTCTTCTGGATTTCTTTTTTTATAATTATTATTTTAGGATGGATTAAAATTACAAAGCTTTATTTTGTTCACAAAAGTCCTAAAGTCTTCCTCAACTCTAGTAACATATGTCATTCTTTAATTTTCAGTGTCTCTGATCACCAGGAGCATTAAATCAAACTATGATCTAGAGTAATCAAAGGGATAATGTACCATGAAGTTAAGATGAAGTTAATTCAATTGCAATAACTTTATTGGCACTATATTGTAGCCAGGTACAGCAGAAGTTAATCAAAGCAATGGCTATCTGACATCTGTTCATTGAAAATAATTTAGTATTAATTTAGTGTAGATTTTACACACACAGAAATAACTTCTACTCTAAAGGTTCAGCTGTTTTTAATGCTGCTTAATATGCAAAATCAGCACATTAGTTTGACACAGATTTTGAATGGAACAGTCCTGACCTTGCATCAGAAACTAGAACCATGATTATGCAGAGAAAATAGTTGTCTTCGGAAAGTTTGACATTCTCTGATTGTAACTTAAAATTGTGGTATGTTCATCACTGGTAAAAGGGTTACTTGAAATGCAGAATTTGTTCCTGTCCTATTCACATTTTATTTTTGAACACATAAAGTGCTCTTGATTTTTTTATTTGTAGTTCAAAATAATAGATACTCATCTGCTGTGTACCCTACTTATCAAGAAACTCTGTTGAAAGCTGAGGATTCAAAGTGTACCAACCTTGGAGCATAGAATATTTCCTTCTCATTTAAAATAGTAAATATTCAGTGCTTTTAATTGTGATTGTAATGAAACAGTTAGTGTTTCCCATTTCATTTGGTTCCCCCTAAAATTTTTTAAACTTTCTTGAAAGCTTTCTTATGAAGCATTCCTCCCAATGAACAGGTTTGTGAAAATATTTCTGCAAACCAAACATCTGAAGAGACGTATTGCAAATATGAATCAGGTGGAAACTGAGTTTTAAAACATGTTTGAAAAAAATATTATTTGCAATTTATCTTCCATTTTTTGCTTAGGATGTTCTATCATATCATAATTTCTGGAAGGATAATATCCAGGAAGAATTCAAAATGAGTTATTTCATGTAAACTATCTTCTGATAGCTAATAGTGGACACTTCACTAGCTTCTAGTAGTGCATTACTTAATGTTCAGGAAACAGTGAAAGAACTCAGATAGTAATGCAAAATCATGTAAGTCAGACACATGCTGGAGTTTTAGCATAACAAAATTGCCAAAAAAGTAGCACTAAGAGGGAATCTGCAGGTGTGTCTAAAATTGCTTCTATACGGCTGGGAGAAAATTTATGTTAACAAGTCCTTTCTCTTCTCTAACAGCAAGGACATGAAAGAAAGTGCATCAGTATTTTGTCAGTGGTAGATGAGCTTCTTTATAAAGAAATAAGTGCTTCAGTTATTCATATTTAGTGGTATCCTTAGGAAAGACAAAGTTTACTTTTTTCTTTGAGCTCTACTGCAATTCCTTTCTTACCCATTAATTCCTGAAGAGGCATGAACACTGCAACTCTTATAAGTTACTGATGTAACAGACTCAAGAGCCAGACAGACTTAAATCCCATTTCTTAGGTGTCTTCTATAGTGCTGTCAAACCTGCAGTCAGGGACACTACAGTGCTGTACATTTAAAACTGGGAATAAGACTCAGCCTTTCTATGTAATGACATGTGTTTCTTGTAAGAAAATATGCAATGGAAACTGAGCTCTGTGTGTGTGTGACTTTGCTCTTTCAGTATTTAATGCAGTTGTTAAGTACCAGATTAATGTCTCTGTACAAACCTACTAAGTTAGTTAGCCAGGTCTGTAAATAATATATTAAATCTCATTCTGAGTTTCCTAATAAAGCACATTGAACCATTCCTTTTAATAATATTGCTACTATGACCTAACATAAGAAACAAGTACTACTTTCTTCCCAATAGGGAAGTCAAAGATTAACACAGCCTCAAGTGGAATCTTTGTGGTAAGAAGGAGGAGTAGAAGTTTGAAGGGTTACCTTAAATTACCCCAGCAGCAATTATCTTCCAGAAGTTCAGATTCAACAGTCCACTCTCCAAAGACTAAATCTACTCAAATAGCAGGCAGTATTATGTCTGTAAATAGCATCAAATACAATGGATTGGGCAGTTAGAAAGAAAATGCTGATTTGATAGCTGAGTTAATGAATGTTCCTTGCCAAAAAAAAAAAAAAAAAAAAAATATAGTGCTTGGCTTAAATTTAAAAATTTGGATTTTAATGTGGGATCAGAAAAAGGAAATAATATTCTTTAATTCCTGACACATGCTTCTTCCAGTCTGCTTCCAGAAGCGTTTTGTAGCCAGGAGTGATAGACAGCAGAGGAATGATTTTCTAATTTTTGTTTGTTTTAGCTGATCTATAAACAGTGCGTTCACCTAAAGACTGAGATTCCAGAGACTTATTCTCCTTGGAACCATGAAACTAAAGTAACACAGGCAAAGTCATGAACAAGGGCAACTTTTTTTTACTTGTCATGAGGAGAATAAAGCTTTTATCATCTTTAATAACAAATGACTGCAACACTTATTGCTTTCAGTGTAAGAAGCTGCAAGATCAAGGTGATAGAGCATTCTCCAAAGGATACAATGGGGAGTAAAAGCACTATTCTAGTATCGTGAAATAGAAATTCTTACCAAAATGGTGGTCATCCATTTTAAACTGAATGATACTCAAGGAAAGAAAAAGACCGTAGCTGGGCTTTTTTGATGCATTATAATCACAGTCAGCTGAAAGCTCTGAGTAATGAAGCAGATGATACTACGTGAGGTTGTCCATTTAAGCTTCCCAGGAGTAAGGAATTTACTATAACAATTTATGGACTTTGGTTCCCATGGAAGGAAATATGTCTATGCCTATCCTGAAACAACTGAAAGTAAAAGCTGAAAAATAAAGTAACTGTTCCCAGGGCTTTTCACATTTGACTTGATTTCTGCATTAATCATCTCTATCACAAACAGTCCTTGGCTGTAGTCCATGAAGACAAAGGAATGATTTCACAAAGCAAAGGAAGACATTTTTCATTTACTTGTGGACACCCTCAGTCTGAAAGGTAATCTTTCAATAACACAGAAATTTAATGTGAAAGCACTGCTATTGACAAGTAAGGTTAAATGGACTGAAGGAATGTTGAGTTTCACTTCACATCCTAGATAAAGACACTTGTTTTTGTGCCCAATATGTTTGCAGCTTAGAATCCTGGAAAAGTTAAGGCTAATCTTTTTCTCTTTCCCTCGCCTTTCCTGGCAATTGCCAATTTGCAAACCAATCATGATTCTTATTGTGTCACTGAAAAGGTTTCACACAAAACTTATAAGGTTTCCCACAAAAAAAGGAGGGAAATTTCACAAGTAAAAGGTCTGAGAAATAAAAGTCTGTATTGATGTGCAAAGTAATTCACAGTCTTCTAACCTACAGCTGACTGCTGAGCTGCTCAAAGCCTGGAAACACATACAGTAAATCCATGTAAACTCATATCTGAAGTCAAAGACAGCTGATACAAAGTTGAAATTTCTTTTTATGAGGAATTCTGTAGGAAAGATTATTTAGGCAGAATGAATGGAGATGTTTTTCCTATTTCCAGTGAGAACATTTTGCTCTGTGATACTGAAGCGAAACTGAATTTGGGCTGTTGACTTTGCAGTGTTTCCCATAGCATTCTTGGGTGCAAGGTGGCCTAAGAGGACATTCAGCACTTGTCAGCTGCAGGGCTTGGAACACAATTCCCAGATTTGCCCATCCTCTGGGACACCTGTGGCATAAGGAGTGCTCCTGTTATAGACAGGGAAATGCTGGAACGCCATGAAGTAAATGACAAGAATGTAGACAGTTTCTAATAGAACTCATTTTCCATCAAAAATTTGCCTGACCTGCATAATATTATAAATTTAATATTTTGATTACTGTATTTTTTAGAATAAACCCCTTTCACTGAAAGTTTTCAATTACTTCAGGAAAGGGCATTATCACCATGTCACATAGCTTCTACTTTATCTTTTCTGCCATGAAAAACTTAGCATGCCTGTACTTTATGGAAAGGCTGTGATCAGTCATGTTTTTCATGAGTCTGAATTGACATGTCTTCCTCTGCAAGATGAGGGTATAGAGCTGATGAATGAAAATTCCTGGTTGTTTTGTTGTTTGGTTGGGGGGGGTGGGGTGGGGTTTTTTCGTTGGTTTGGTTTGGTTGGTTGGGTGAGTGGGTGTGTGGCTTTTGTTTTTCGTCTTTTTAGGGGAAAGAATTCAAGATGAGAGAAGGGACGAAAGCAGAATAATTTTGGGACCTCTGGAGATCATGGCTTCACAGTCAGACAAGATTGTTCAGGGCTTATTCAGGAAAGTTTAAAAAAATCTCCAAGGATGCAAATTCAACAGCCTTTCTTAGGCAACCTGCTGCTTTTCTCTTGCTGCAGATTGTGTCTTTTGCCTCTTGCAGACAGTGTGTCTCTGGTGCAATCTTCTCTGTAACCACTTGACAGGTAGTTGAAGGCAACAACCATATTCCTACCTCTAGCCTTCTCTTCAGCAACCCCCGTTCTGTCAGTTGCTTTTCACTCACCATATGCTCCAGCCTCCGCATCATCTTGGTGGCTCTCCACTGGTCTTGCTCCAGTTTCTCCATCTCTTTCTGTCTTTCCTGTACTACAAAGCCCAAAGCTGGAGCCGTTACTTCAAATGTGGTCTCACAAGTGCTGAACATAGAAGAAAAAATGCTCCTTTTTACCTGCTAGCAAGTGTATAATCCTGCTAATACAGCCCAGTAAGTGATCTGTCCTTCCTTCCTGCAGTGGGATATTTCTGGGTCTTGTACACCAAGACCTGTAGTTCTCGTCTTCTTTCTCTCCTCCCAGTGCCAAGTCTTTCCTGTTGCATGATCTTATTTCATCCCACATGAAGGATTTTGCATATACTTGCATGGTGCCTGCAGGAGTGCATTCTTCTCCATCATGCTTTCAACTTCAGTTTGTAGTCATTGACACATTACTTGAGTAATACAATCCAAATACTACTGTAGTAGTAGCACTGTAGCATACTGTACTTATAGCTGTACCTTTCTTCAGCTGCAACATAAGGCAGGGTAAAACAGCAAAAACAGGCTCTAGAAATAATAACTTAGCTTTCTGAAGTGAATATTTTCCATGCAGGATGAAAATTGTATCCCTTAGGATAATGTTTTTTCAGTGGAGTTCTCATTTTAACACCCAAAAGCTATAAATATCAAATGCACAAACACATTTATTGCAAACGTTACTGTGCATGTATTTGGACAGCTATTTCCTTATTTATGCCTGAATGAGATATAAAATACCTTATTTGCCTAAGTAAGCACTACTAAAATTCCTGCCACATATTCAGGCATTGGATCCCAGTGAAGGCTTCCAAGACATGGTCAGCAGCTTCTGGGCTCATATTCCTTTGCGGACTCAGCATTCAAAGAAACAGGATGAAGAAGGAGTCTTTGCCAGATAAGGGAAGGAAAAGCATTTTGTTATTAGGATGCATAGATGGGGAATTGTGAAACTCATCTTGTATAAAACCACAATCTGAATAAGCCTCGGTGAGGTTTGGCAAAGTGAGTCCAACAAACCAGCCTTTGAAAATGTCACCGCAAACCTGATTGATGACACAACCAGATGAAGGAAAAATAAACATGGTTGTGATGGCTTTCCTGCCACCTCTCCAGTGCCCCAGTGCTCCAGGGCCAAAAGGCTGCAGCACATAAATCCTTTTATAAATCATTTGGTCTTACTGTTCTTGGTTAGAATTTACCTTTTCTTGCATTTAAGACAGTAGATGTGATGAGGTCTTAGCAGGATTGAAAACAAGAGGCATTTTCACCATGCATTTTCACTCCAAGGATGGAATCATCTCTTCGATACAACCAAATTAATACCAAGTTGTTTTTTCCAAGACAGCCATCTGGTCTCTTTTATTCTCAGTGGTAAGGACAGAGGTACCTAATGTGCAGGGCATTCCAGCAGGTTAGATACCTATCTTGGAGACCTACTGCTTGTTTCAGTTTCCCATTTTGGAAACAACTTCTACAGCTACACATAGATTTCTAAAAGTTCTTGAAGAATACCTAACATAATTTTGTGGACTTTAATTTTAAAACATATGCACAAGAGCAAGATGCTACGTTTTTGTACAGAGTAACTTTTTTAACAGATGTAAAATGTGATTTTTATAATCCACTATGAAATTGTAGTTTTTCAGTAGGGAAGCAAGTGAAGGTCTGCATCTAATCTGTTTAACTGCTTCATGCCTTTGCTCAGTTTCAGTCTACCATGAAGATCAGCAAAAGGGCTATTAGTGTAGGGAATGGGGGTTTGTGTATTGGAAATTTCCTTAGATCTGAATATTATGAGGTTGTTTTACTGCCTATAATTAATATTGGGCACGCAGAGCTGTTAACAATGGTAAAAAGTTTGACTGTAATGAGTTAAAATATCAGTTTTGGAAGTGCAAATGGAACTGGTAAAAAGTCAAATACTTTCTGACCTCCTTCTGTATTTGACATTGTTCAAACAGCTATTTTATTATACAAATGCTTTGCTATGGAGTTGGAAAGCCTTTGTACTACTTTCTTTGTGTGTGTGTGTGTGTGTAAGTTCATAGGAATACCTTTGACAGTGGAGATCCAAGGCAAGTACAACAGGAATCAGATCCATAACTTTCTCCCAAGAATCATCAGAATTTTTAGAAATTAATTCTACTAGGACATCTTAGCAACAACACCACCACCACCACAATATAAAACTTTATTAAAAAATTATTTGTAAAGTGAGCTCAGAAACACTTCAGGCTGTAGAACTTCCATATCAGCCCTACCTCTTGGTCACCAGCTAAAAATTTATAGAGAAACAAAAACCAAAGAATCCTGAAACTTCACAGCTTATAGGTTTACACTTTGTTTCAATGACTACTTTAGCTCTCATGATGCAACTTTGGTGAGTGTTATTGGATCAGAAAAAGAGGAGTCAAAAATTTTAAGTATCATGCTTCATTCTCATCTCAAGCAATAAATGCAAACTTCTTTAGACACTGGAGAACTCCCGTGACTTACTGTATCTAGAAGGCCCCAGAAAGCTTTGAAATGGCTGTGCAACAGCCATGCAGATCTCTGTAGGGCAGAGCAAAGTATGTAACTCGGCTGCTAGGAACACAAAACTTTTATAGGACTAGAATATATGAAACAAATAGTGAGCAAGTAAATCAAGTCAACCTGCCTTCTTTGTGCAGTCTGGGCATAACAGACAGTGATTTCAAGCCATTGTCTTTCATATTTTATGTTTCCAGCAGCAAAAAGCTCATGAGATAAGTAAACTGTGGGAAATCAAAACCAGAAAATACGTTTGCATATTTCAAACACCTTCCCCCCATTCCTTCCCATGATTGATTTGACTTGCTTAGCACTGAGCCATCCCACTGCTCCACTGCTGTTCAAGCACCAGTACATCATATCCCTGGCCTGGCTGACAGGGTGTGATGTTGTCGGATAACAATGCAAAGTGCCTGCATGCTTAGGGGCTGGCCTGGTGCCGAGGGCAGACCCATGATGTATGCACCAATTCAAGGCACAGGATTCCCAGATGGGAGCACAGCGGTGAAGCGCTGCTCTGTGGATGGGATAAGTGCCCTCATTATTCACACTCTGGACAGCGTAAGTGCCTCCATTACTCACATGTGGGTCCACTGTATATTGAGTAAAATATGTATCTTTATTGTTTACTCAGTCACAGTGCAGCACTTTATCAAGTTCAATGTTAGTGAATTAAGTATGCAAGGACATGATCTTTTTAACCTTTTTTCATTTGCTCTTATCATGCTGGTAGGTGATCTCAGGACTAAAAAAAGAGTGGCCTGCTATATCAGCAAACCAAATGCTTTGCCAGTGCAGAATTTACGTCCTTTAGTGGGGGATAGATCAGATATCAGATGGAATTAGTTTTGATCATAATTAAATGAAAATGCTAATTAAACTAACATTGTTGGAATTTAAAATATAGTACAAAAGCAGGACACGAATACTTTGATAGATTGTAATATATGAAGAATATTTATTTTCTTAAATAATATTACGTAATGGATTGTATACAGCCGTCTATTTACTGTTATAGAGTAGTGATGGGAGTTTTTCCTATAGCCCAAGTATACTACTTTTACTTTGATATGTGTCAAAAAATGAATCTGTATTCAGACTCTGAAATACAAATGTAACTCAAATTTTGAAAGCTTTTGAAGAGAAGGAGAGAGTAAGGGAAAAGTCCCTTTGCAGCTGTTCACATCAGGTTTAATGCTGTTGGTGGCACCAAGGACTGGGTGACACTCACAAGCACAGCTTTCTTCGACATGGCCCTTAAAAGGCTATAAAATAACACTCACCAAGCCAGAAAGAACTGAGAAGAAGAAGAGCAGGAGATCAGCAAAGCAACCAAAGAATTGATCTTCTGCAGAACAGTACCACTAATGGAAAAGGTGTTCGCAGACGACTTACTCAACAGACAATGAGGAGATGTTAACTCAATTGCAAGAGCCGGCAACAATAAAAAAATACTATCAAATTGTTGGCAGCTTGGATATATGTCTTCCTTTCCTTAAATTTAACCCAATAATTTTAGGACCCTTTTTTGATAACACTTCAAAATTAACTGAAGCTAAAAGGCCCTTGGGGAATTAGTCCATAATGTAACCCTACCCATTTTGGCGTGGCCAAATCCTGTTCATCAACGTTACCCTGATCATGGGTAAATTTTTTGGGAAAGACTAGCTGTTTTTATTTGAAAATGGAGCCGGAAATCTACATGAAATGACTGATGTATCTGCTAGAATGATAGAGAGGTAGTGGCTTAAACAGCTTCTCTTCTGCTATAAACAACTTCATTTGGACTGGTCATGTGAAGAGATATATATCATTTTTTTAGTTCTAGTTTCAGTCAGTGGGAGAATTTGTGTTCAAGTGTGATGTGGAACATCTCCAAATTTAGTGCAGGCAATTTACAGAGACTGAATACCCAGATTGTCTAGAGGGGAATGAGGATGCTTACAGTTCAGAGGATTTATTTTGGAGCTAACAAACAAGTATTTAGACCAGTTCACTTAAGAGACAAAGTAGAAAAGTTGAAATGTGAGCCTCTGATGTTCTGTACAGCCTGTGTCCCCATCTTGCTGTGTGGCCTATCTTGAACTGTTTAGACAGTACCACAAGACAATAATACTGACTATCCTTTTCTGGAGTCCTGTAATCACCTTTAGATTGGAAAGAGACTGCAATGAAAATGCTTTCTTATCATATGAATTCAAATTTCTTGCAAATTTAGTATTTCTCTCATATACCTCTGGATTTTTAAAGTTTTTTAAAGTCCCCTAGACCAGGCACAGACCATGTGAGAATGTTTCCATTCACTGCATTTCTATTTAATAAGTCAATTTCATTGCTTTTCTTATTATTTATGCACAATATCAGGCACAGATGGACAAGTCACTGTGTTAAGGCAGGGGCAGTGGAATTGCCAGCAGACCTAAAAATAACCTTTTTTGCCCTCCCCTCTGCAGTCTGGGTTACATCTGGCACCTCTCCTGCCATCTAACCAACCTCTGTAATCTTTCTGCTGGTCTTTCTGCTGATTGGTATTGATTATTCCTCTCACCTGAAAATGAAGAGAAGTCTGCGTTTCCTTATTGAACTCACAAGGCCAGATGCTGAGAATACAAATATCTTCTGCTACCCTTGCAGCAATAATAAACACTCAAGAGACTTGTTTCAACCCATTTAAAAAGATGACCAGAGAACTGGCCATGACCTATTTAAAGAAGTGTTTGAACTGGTGACAAATGGAGAATTAAAAATGGAGGATTACTATCTGTGGAGTTCAAACAGAGCTGGTGCTCATCTGGAGAAGTGTCACAGCTCTACTCAGGAATATAAAGCAGACACACTCAAAGTCAGTTTGACTGTGTCTAGCAATCTGTCATGCAGTTTGTCCCAACAACTAACATAAATTAGTAACTGACTTACCAGTTTAAAGGTGGAATTTGCATTCTACTCTTCCTTAACTGTGTCCTGCAGAATATATATTTTTCACAGGGTTTCATTCTCTGGAAGGAAAGGAAATTAATAATTACTGATGAGTTAAGTGCCTGTTAACTGAAAATGCTGGTTATATTTCAACAATTAAACAGTTACACTGAAAGCTATCAAATTTAGGTATTGAATTCACCCTCTTTTACAGCTGGAGGCTTAGTAATGTCTTCTACTGGGAAATATTAATCATGGCTGATGTTCCTCAGCAAAGCTGAGAAAGGGTAATAAATGCAAGGAAAGCGAAACATGAAACCTGAAACCTGAGCTGGCTCAAGTCACTTGTTTTCTGTTGGTTTTAAACAGTTAAATTACCTTCATTTACAAGCTTGTAGCTTGCATCCTAATTTCACCTTCAGAACAGCAGAAGCTGATGTCTCTGTTAATGCTGTAGGTATTGACAAATATCCTATCCTGCTTATCACTCTAGCAGTTAACCAGAGCCATGTCTTCTTCATGCACTTTTTTAAGTGTGATCCCATGGTGCTCAAAAGTTGGCCTTACTTGTGTTGGCTCTACTGTTAACTATACTGAGAGGGACCTCACTGTTTCTTTTCACAATTGTAGGAGCTACCTCTTCTTTCATCTGCAAACACATTAGTTGTCATTTTATACAATTTCCCTAGGCATATCAGCTTCCTCAAATCATTGTCTTCAGTTGTCCCCACATACAGATAGCCAGATTCAAAATTGCAACTGTCTTCTTTTCTCAATTTCTGCCTTCCTAATTACCTGAATGAATCATATGCTTCATTTCTAATGCATCTTTTATATTTTCTTTTTTTTTATGAGCCAATTTTCTTTCTTCATATAGATCATTCCTTTAATTTGTTTCAAGCTGATTTCATGAAAATGTTAAATATGATCTAGTAAGAGTAGTAAATCCTGCATATATGGGGTCTTATTAGGATTGTGAAAAAAAATCTCATTTATTGATCATCTTTGAGATCATAAGTAATAAAACTGCTGGAAAAAAATTGCTCCAGTTTTTTAATTTTTAGGAGTGAAGATACCAGTTTGTGTTGTCACGGAGTTGAGAGGAGAAGTTGCCATAATTTGCTGTTTTGCTTTTAACAAGTGCAGTAAACCCAAAGTCTGCATTTCTCTCCACAGCTCAACTTATGACCGCATTAATCAATTTGTTATTTCTTATCTAACAAAAAATATCTCTATTTTAAAATAGCATACTTCAAAATGGAAAACTACCATTAGAAAGGACTGATTTTCTTCTGAATAAGTAAATTGTGCCACAATTCTGCTAAATAAAGAAGATGCACTATTTGAACCTGAAAGGACGTTGTAACAAGATGAGGGTTGGCTCAAGCTGTGCCAGCAGAGGTTCAGGTTAGACATCAGGAGGAATTTCTTCATGGCAAGGATTGTTAAATATTAGAATGGACTGCCCAGGGAGATGGTGGAATCACCATTCCTGGAGGTGTTCAAGAAATGATTGGACATGGCACTTAGTGCCATGGTCTGGTTGACATGGCACTATTCGGCCAAAGATTGGACTCAATGATCTCAGAGATCTTTTCCAATCTAAATGATTCTGTGATCAGAAAAGTGTATATAAAAGTCAGAGGGAGATTTTTCCAAAGAAAATGAAGGCATTGGTCCTTTTCCCTTTTAACTTGCTAGCAGTATGTATGGTGCAGTGTGTATGCAGTAAGCAGCACTCTTATTCCCTTCAGAGACTGTCAGGCAGAAGAATTCCCCTGTGTGCTAAAAACGTGAATGTGAATATGCAGGGTTGTGCAACTATAAATTGAAGTGATTTGGCATGTCAGTAGAATAGTAATGGCAAACACTAAAATACCATGGCTGTAAATCAAATGTGGTGTAAGAGTTTCAAAGAATGACATAGTCCATTTTTATTTCCTGTTTATTGCATTAACCCTGCAGTTACCAGATATTACTGGTGTCTGAGGTACTCAGACACTAACAGATAGATGTAAAAAGGTCAGTATTTTTGTCTTTCACTTCTGAACTTTCAATTCAGGACTTATTGCTGTATTAAAAAATGTGTATGTTTATGATGATAATTAGAACCACTGAAAGTAAATAAAACAATAACTATCCCTAAGTTTTGCTAGATTTCATGTAGTCCAAAAAAACACTTCAAGTAAAATACGTTCAAAAAAGTCTCACTGTTAAAGCAATACTCGCTTATTTTACCAATGAAATATAGATTTCAGGCACTTATTACACAGTTCAGTAAGGGGTTTTTTTGGGGGGGGAGGTGTGATTTTTTTTTTTTTAAATACAGTAATACCTTAAACATCCCTCAAACAGCAGTACTCTTTGTGCTAGGGCATCCTTTGTTAAATGGTCTGGATTGTGGCACTAAACTTTCCATGTGACCTATCTATACCTAGTTCCTTGATCTCTCTATCTTCATCTAATTTCTACAAGCTAAGAAGGTTTAATTCTTCTCAGCTGCCATTGTATTCTGCATTTTTCAAAGGTGCAAAGCTTCCCATTAGAGCATTGTCTAACTGACAAGTCCTCCCTGTGTAGATCTGCTTGAAGAGGGTGAGAGGTTAAGCACCAAGTTAATGTGATGACATTCAAGCAACAAATAACTGAAGTAAGTGTGGGTTATTAAAAGTCTGTGAACTGCAAGGTGTTTTCAGAGTTGCAGTCCTTCTTGATGACAGGTAGTAATGTTTCCAATGAGCTGGAGGCTGGCATACTGTTAAATTAATAGCTCACACCAATTAGATTTTTTTCTTTAGGCCGTGTGGGTGATAAAAGGTTATTAAAGATAAGTATGGCTGAGAAACAAATCTGCCCCAGAAATTGTTTACGTGAGTGATCAGGTCATCCTGGCAGATGTGCTCACCAGCACATCTCTTCTGTCAACAGCTTTATCAATTGCATTGACTTTGGTTCTCTCTTTCTTTCTACATGACTCACTGCTCAGAGACTATAATTCCATTTTTATGCCCATATCAGATGTATTTTCAATTATATGGACCTTAATACTTACGGCATTCAATTTGGTATTTTCCATAGGTTCTGCATGACCTTAATGAAGCTTTAAGGGAATGAACAACATGACTTCAGACACCTGAATTAAGTGCTTTAGTGCCAGTTCACTTATCAGGGCTTGTCTAACCATCAAAAGTCTTACCCTAGCATTAATCTAGAAAGTATTTAATTAGGAGGTCTAAATGGGAGGTGAATTGGCGTATTGTTTTCTCGATTCATGTTGCAATATCTATCAAAAATGTGCTTAGAATAGGTCATGCGTTTTTCCTTCAGACAAGGCTCAGTAGAAATACTGAAGAGGTGCCATTAGATGTAATACCGTGTACTGATCACTCCTCCACAGCTTTATTCAGCCTTGGACCCCCTTATCATGTTACAGTTTGTCAAATCTTGGTTTTATCTCAGTTATGTAAATCCCACTTTCTGAATTCCAAAATAAACCTTTTATTTGCAGGTTATCCTTCAAGGACATAAGAATACAGATGTGCGAGGTCCACGAGTAATACACCTTTCACAGTTTTGGTTCTTTTATTGCCAACTGATATGACTTACTGCTTTTTCTAGGGAGAGACCTCACTTTTCTCACTTTCTAATATTTGTTTGTGATGGATTTCATGTGTTGCTTATTCACGAAAAGGCAAATGAATGTGTCATATTTTTGATAGTCCTGAGTAGTCAAAATATTACATAGCTAAATAACAGCACTTCACCAAGTCATTGTGAAATATCTGGGTATCCAGCTAGCCCTCTTTAATCCCTATCTTCTCCTTTCACCCCAGTTCCTTCGAGCTGCCTCTGCTGCCATCTCCTGCTCAGAGCATGACCAGGGACAAGCATCTTGGCAGGTTGCAAAAGGAACAGCCTCCATCCATTTGAAAAGCTGGGGGTACTGTGTGTTTAGCACTTAATTGGGTCAGGACCCTCCTGAAGAGTGCACCTGCTTCCTACCTGGAACAGGGAGAAGTTACTTAAGAACATCATCATCTTAGAAAAGCCACTCAAGTGAGAGAGCTATGGAGAAAGGGGAGAGATGGGGAGACAAAAATACTGGGTATAACTTCTGCCTTGTGTTTTCAAATTATGCTCTGACTTTCACGAGTGAGAAAAATAGCATGTTTGGCCAAAAATCCCAGTTGCAAACATTAAGTAACAAAGATACATACTCTCTTATTGTGAGAAACCATAAGTTATTTAAGATGGATATCTTTCTGCAATACTGGGGTTTTGTCCACTGCAAAACCTCCCATCTTTCTGTGTCTTTTGCTATTAAACTGGGCTTATAATTTTTGTGTGTATTTTGAGGTCAAGTTGAGCTGAAAGGAAATACATGAAAATTGGTTTTATATACCTGGAATCAGATAAAACTTTAAGCTGTTTTTTAGGGTGTGCAACATTATTATGTAAAAATAAAATACATAAATAAAGGGTAGTTAGTTCAAAGATAAACTGTGCTGTAGTAATGAAAAAAAGTTTCATTAAAAGAATTGGACCTTGGGGATCCAGCAGAGAGGATTCCTTCCTCTCCTCCCCCCATCCCCACCACTCTCTCTCTTTCTCTCTTACTTTTTCTTCTCTCTTTGCCTTTTTATCTTTCTCTCTTTTGAAAAAGACATCTGCAGATGGAAAAATTCCTAGCTTGAAAAATGCTTATGAAAAATTGATCAATTATTAAACCTGAAAAATATTTGCTTTTGTAAAAAATCTTTTCAAAATAAAATTGATATTTTTTTGGCAATTCACTTTTAAAGTGAGCTATTTATTTCATAATTATGCAGCAGGAAATTTATGGCAGTTTATATGGTTATAGCGAAATTACATGGACTGGGGCACCTAATGGAATGTTTACATTTCAGAAAAAAATGGGCTGGATTGAAATGCAGCATGAATAATAAGGGAAGTTTAGAAGCACATGAAGATGAACATGTCCCTAGTGACTCAACAGAGAACATTTGGCAGGTAATGTGCTTTATAAATAAATACCTGAAAGGACCTTGGTTTTAACAAATATCAGTAAGGCATGAAAATTTACTCTAAAAAATTGAGAAATGTATATTATTAGATTCATTTAGGAAGGATAGAATATATTGTATATTTGTCTGATCATGGTGGGAGATTCATGGAGCTGACAGAATAGCTAACTGGGATGAAGTCAGTCCAGAAACTCAAGGTCAGCTCTGTAGAGGAATTCTGGTGCAGTGCAGCTGTATGGCACACATCAAAACTTTAGGCACATGGCAGCCACACCGACAACTTGAATCCTTCTCTGGGAATCTCCTCTCAGGTGACAGTTTTAGGATGGGCATACAAGTAGTTGAAGACAAAGAGCTGTCCTGAAAGTATGGCAGACATTTTCTTAAAAGTGTTGTGAAAAGCTTCCCTTCTCACCTCACTCCACCTGGTTTCTGTCCTTGATTCTTTGGTTCTGCTAACTGTAGTTTCCAGCTGGGAGGTGAAAGCACTCAGGGGAATGCTGAAGAAGGGTGCTTGCTCACCTCTCAAGATCATTTTCTAGCACGTCTATTTGAAGAAAGATCAACTACTGAACTAGCAGATTTTAACCAAATTACAGTTTGCACAACTGTTCACTGTAAACCTGTTACAGACAGATAACTCAAATACAAATGCGGATTTCCCTATAAAATATCTTATTTACTTAGCTGGGCAGTATTTCCTATATATGTCACTATACAGAGACAAAGATTCACAGGGCCTGGAAAGAGAGATTGATTTGGCACTTGACTGATGCAAGTTCTGATACCAACTTCAAGAATTTTTTAATGTTTATTTTGTGATAAACAACCAATGAATAAAATGCACAAACATTTCATGGAACGGGAATAAAAGCCAAACGCAGTGATTATTCTAGGAAAATAGATGTGCCTGGAACTGTTTGCTGGCACAGAGGCCAAATGGCACAAAAAGCACCCAAATTCATGCTACTAAATATTCTTACCCTCCAAAACAGGGTACCCACATCCAAACAGTCTTGTGGGACTTTTTCCTGGCATTCATTAACTCCCAGACCATGTCCTGGATCTGTCTGGAGGACAGTAAATTGGCTGGTGTCAAAACCAGCCTGGAGTGTGCTCTGACAGTGCAACACTGTGGATGCTCCAAACCTGGTACCTGGCAATGCTCCATGGTACAGGTTAGCTTATTGGCATAGGCAAAACTGAACCCTTCTTCGTAGCTGAGTTTCACTGGGACAAGAATGGTATGACTTTTTTTTTCTTCTTTCTTTATTCAGCACACAAAGAGAAAATGACTCTCTCTCCACTCACCTACCATGGAAGTCTTTAGCCAAACATACTGTCTTGAATGAGCCCTGTAGGTCTGAAACTCACTGAATGAAGAAGTCACTGTTCCACTGGAGCCACTGTCTCCTCCTCTGTGTGTTTTTAATTTTACATGGTTTTTTATACACATCAATCTTGTCTTGATAATGACACAATGAAAACCCATCTCTCTATTCTTACCTGCACTTCCTTAGCACAAACTTGTTTTATCTAGTGATGCTGAGTTCTCAGTTTCCTTTGCATCTCACTCTGAGTCCCACTGGGACATGCAAGCTGTCCCTTCTTTCGTGCCTGACCTGGTCCTCATATGAGTTGGTTCTGGGAATTGATCCAGACAAAACTTAAAGTCTCTGTTTAGGTTTTCAGTCAGATCATTTCCGAGAACTGGCTTGCTGCTAGTGTTCATATGAAAGAAGAAGTAGGAATAAATGCTTGGAGGCAGCTCCTAATTATACAGCCATAAGCTCAAATCAAACTTTTGCAGTAGGTAGGCAGGAAGACCAACAACAAATCAGGACTTCATGGGAGAAAGATACCCAGCATCTCTGCTCTCTAGGATGAAAATTGCTGAAGCGCACACTGAAACAAAAGATGAGGCACCTCAGAATCTTTATACTAAAACCTCTCCTGCCTGCAGCCTTCAAACACATCAGAGGTTATTGGTGGATTTCAGTATGATACTTCAGGAAACAGGCATATAACTATTGCCTACCACCAACTTCAGGTGTCTACCTTTTGTGAATTTGGGCCTAAATTCTTCATAAGGAAGCCCAGTCCCCAAAATTCTGAATCCCTGAATTTTTCCAAAGTTCCCTTCAAGAACGTGAGGTCTTCCCAGACAAGCTGTTGCAACTTGTGTAGGATGTTTTATAGTAAATTATTTAAGCATTGCTTTTCAGTATAAATAAAACTTTCAATATTTTTAATTGACATGAGGTCCTAATTTTTTTCCCTTTTTTTTTTTTTCTTTTTTTTTCCCTTTTTTTTTCAGAAGTACCTGACGTTGTGCAGTTGAGTTTAAGCTGTGTGTTCAGTCATTAGGAAAAAAAGACATGGTCTATTTTGTGATTTACTTAGCTGAGTATGTAAGCAGCAGGTTTTTTATGTGAGGAGCTAAAAGAGAAATGAAACATATAATGCTGTCATATTTAAGGACTTATAGCCTATATTTGAGGTGTCTTAGGCTTACCATCCCCCTAGTTTTCTCCATAGCATGTTCAGCTCTAGTAATCTGAAGACATATACTAAATCTTTTTGTCTACAGATTGTGAAAGACTTCTATTTATTGACCAAAACGGAATGAAAACTACCCAATTTTTTTGATCCTTATCAAAATAAGCTCTGTCTATGTTAATTTACAATGTTAGTCCATAAACATTTTTTTAAGCTGTAAAGGAGGGAACATACACACAAATATTCAGCACAAAAATACTGTGGGTGCACATTTCTGTAAACATTAATCCCCTAATCATATGAAATTCTCCTTCATGTGAATCCAAAAGAACTATGTCTGGGCAGATACTACCATTTTCTTTTCCATGAATAGTTGAGTTTTTTCAACAAATTCATTCTGGCTGTATTAATGACTGTTCTGTATTTTCTTTGTGTCAAAATTCAGACAAATGCTCTTATTGTCCAGAAAGTTGGCAGAAACACTGAATATTGGAGAAAAAGTGCCACGTGACCTATAATTCCAATCAAAACGAATACTGCCACTCAACATGGCCAATCCAAAGCCTATTTTAAGTCAGTGGGAGATTTTCCATCAACTTCAATAGGATTTGGATGAAGTCCATGCTGCGCACTGGCAACAAACAGCTCATTCACAAACTACAGACCACTGCTTGTTTGCTGAAATTTTGGAATGAATAATTTTGAATAATGAAGAAAAAATCCACAAAATTGTAAGCAGCTCATGGGCAATTTTTGCACTCTGAAAACAGTTGTTGTGCATTAGCAAGCTTACTTTGACACAACAAAAGTACAGTAGTGAACAGCTTGCTGGTCAGGGCAAAACTCTGTAAGCATCTGTCAGGTGATAGG
The DNA here is from genome assembly GCA_038380795.1 of Pyrocephalus nanus. Lineage (NCBI taxonomy): Eukaryota > Metazoa > Chordata > Aves > Passeriformes > Tyrannidae > Pyrocephalus > Pyrocephalus nanus. Next base: position 63,531,482 of record CM076261.1, read on the forward strand.
AAACACTGAGTTTTATGTTTTGGTTCACTTATTATTCACTGCTACCTTATATATATTTTTGTATATGTATATTTTAAATGAAGCTTCAGAACAAGCTTGCAAAACAATTTGTGCCTTCTGCAGCAGAAAACTATCTAGTGCTAGTCTTTCCTAATACCAGCATCACCAGCACAGCTCACTGAAGTGTGTACTGTGGAGTGTCATAGAGTCCTAGCATATACGAGGCTGAAAGAAACCTCTTAGGTCTTCTGACCAAACCCTCAGCTCAAAACAGAGACAGATTATTCCAGCTTTCTGGCGGTAATGCCTGATTCAGTTTTGAATGTCTCTAAAGCTGGAGATCCCACAATCTCTCTAGGAATCTTGGAAATCCTGTTCTAATCATGGGGTTTCTCATGGTTTAAATTTCCCTTATCTGATACTGATTCACAGTTTTCATTACAGAATCACAGAATATTCTGAGTTGGAAGGGAACCATAGGGATCATTGAGTCCAGCTCTTAAGTGAATGGCTCATACAGGGATTGAACCTACAACCCTGGTGCAATTAGCACCAGGCTCTAAACAACTGAGCTAATTACTGAATCTTCTGCCTGTGGCCTTTTGTCCTATCACTGTGCATATAGAAAGACAGTCTGACTCTGATTTTTTTTCCACAGCTTCCCATTGGGTCACTGAAGAACCTTAGCCTCCTCTCTTTAAAACTCTCCTTATATGCCATACTCTGCAGGTGCCTAACTATCTGATGGCCTTCCACTGTATCAGGAGCTCATAACAGGATACTATATTCCAAAAGCAGTCTCTCAAGATCTTAACAGAGTGGGAAAAATAGTCTGCTGGCAATGCTTATACTGTTCTTGAAACTCACGAAGTTCCTGTCAGCCTGTCAAGATCCCTCATATCTCTCCGCCTAAAAGAGGGCGTCAAACTGCAGCCAAGTAAAGCAAATGGCATATTTTGTGCTGATGAAGACCATATGGGATCCATTTATTGCTGGTTACATGGTTAGATTCTGCCAGAAAATGATACCTGCTTTCTGTCTAGCTTTTTGGTGTTGATTGCCAGGTCATCGGGTCTTCACCAGTAAAAATTAGGCAATAATATGGCAATGAAGTCCTATAATGTCTAAAGCAGCTTAGCAGATCCTGATGTGTCTACTGATATAATGTGCCAAGAGTAATTGTATCTCCAAATAACTTGCTTGTTACCTGTAAAACCAGCTAAGAGATCTTTACTGACTCCGACTCCTTGGGCATTTTTTGTGCATTTCCTATTTAAAGATTATCTCGATTGGTTGGCCAAACCCCAGTCACTCTAGCAACAAGAACTTATCAACTTTGTCCATATATGCATTTAAGAAATACTGCAGTTTCAGCTTTTTTATGTATAGGTTCTATAAGAATAACACTGATAAGGTTTAGAATTCTGCACTGCCTTGCCTCCTTAGTACTCTTTCCTGGGCTGATCTCTTTTTAGGATAGAGAGGAATGTATATATTGATTATAACAATAAATATAAAAGGCTCCCTTAAACAAGGGCAGGGGGAGATCTTGCAATTCATCTGTTTTGAGTTAATCAGATTCACAGATGTGACCACTATACCTTAATTTTAGGCTGATTTCGGAAGCTGACTGAATTTTATGTGATTACTTTTCCTGTCATTGAATTAGGAGAAAACTTATGAAATTCTTTAAAAAGCCCAGAAATTCCATTAACTGCTTACAATGCAAAGCTTTTTCAGTCAAAGCTGAAAATGAGATTGGTTGATAACAAAACCAAAAACATTTTCTTCTGAGCTGACTATTTCTCCACAATATCTGAAGTGCTGTGTTTTGAAGGGTTTCAGCCTGCCAAACCTAAACTTTTGCCTAATACATACACTACATAGCAAGTAAGAAGTTTAGGGTTTTCTTGTACAGAAAAGTATAATTTGAGGTACTCTTGAGGTGGAAAGTCTGGGTTCACACTTGTATCAACATTGTTTACTTCAGAACTGTTTAAAATACAATAAATTTGCTTGCTTTAGGTAGACGTAACCACTTCCTCGTGATGATTGTTTACTTTGCTCACACTCATGAAAACTGTAAAGAAACCAGGGGCTATGATTCACAGAGAATGCAACTTTGTACTTTATCTAACTATTGTCTCAACTTACTTGCTTTCTACCTATTTTTGGACTACGGGTTTTCTTAAAAATCTAGTGCCTTTCCTCTTCATTCAAAAGCAGAAAAGATTAAACAGTGTCATTCTGGAAGGTAGATTTCTTTTTTCCTTTACTTTGAAAGTAATATTTTACTTTTAAAGACAAGTTGTTGGCTGGTAATTTCACTTTCTTTTCTGTGGAATGCCACTGTCACAATTTAGGAGGTTTCTGCTTTATTTCAATGTTTCCTCACTGTCCTCACAAGTCCCATTTGTCTCATACTGATTTTCTTAAAAGCTCTTCACTTGTGTTAACCATGCTCAAAGTTTTGTGTATAAGTACCATCACTGGTATTTTCAGCAGGATCTATGTTATTAGTGTTAATGAGATGTCCATATGTATCTTGGCCAATTTCAAATGTAGTAGACTGATTGTCTATGGTTTAAGTGTTTTGAAGAGAAATACTGTTACTACCTTTAGCAATGTTCATACCATAATTAGAGTTTCTCCCTACACAAAGATATTTATCCGAAACGTGATTGTTCATCCCATAATTTTACCAAGTTCCCATGATCTCTTCTGTACCAGAACCAACTAAATAGTTCACAAGAATTTTTATTGTTGGCAGTTGTCTGATTTCATAATAGACCTCAAACCTATATTTCCTACTTTACTTAGGGTGGACTAAAGAATCTTGACTAAATGGACGTGAGCACTCTTGAGATCATCAGTCACAGATGTCTCATTTGCCATTCTTTGTGAATTATTCATTGCCCTCTGTTGGATGTGGCTTGGCATTTATTTAAGCAAGGTCTGAACAAATTGTGCTGATATCTCAAACACGAATATTAACCCCAAAAGAAATGCAACAGGTCTCAGTCAAGTACTTCAGAGAGCTTGTTTTAGGTGCCTAGGCAGCATGCATCCTCTCAAAGCAAAATGAATTACCTTCAAAGAACAATTTGGAGTACTGAAGAGGATTTCATTCCTCGTTGTGATGCTACATAGAAGTAGCTTTCATGAAGCTCATCTAGGAAAGATGCGTTATCTTTTTCAAGATGGAAAAAAACACCAACAACCTCCACGCTGCTTTCGTGGGAGCCTAAATTCAAAGAGTTAAAACACAAGAACTTTTGTGACAAAAGCAAAGTTTTTACCGACATTTTTTCCTATTGGAGTTATTTTTTCCCCAGTTATTTTTGTGAAAGTCAAGCGTACATCCTTCCTATGTGATCACAGGACTTCTGAGGCTAGCACTTTGACCTTATATGCATCAGTAAGGTATGACTTATATAATGGAAAGATTACTGATTTTCTCTACTGTTTTTATTTTTTTTTAATACCATCAAGTGTTAAAAAATATGATCCTAACTTCTCCACTGTGATTTAGGTCTCCACCTTATACGTCTATAATCATATAATCAGGGATCATGTGGCAATAAAATGACATTTGAGTCTAGATCTTCAAAATAGAAGATCTTCATGCTAAATGTCTCCTCATTCCTTACCCCATCTTTCAAAGAGCTTTGCTGCTCCCTTGCCAACTTGTCTTTTACCATAATGAGATGTGATTGAGGAGAGTTATTATTCCCTTCCCTTCTTTTCTGCCACACTGTCAAGTACTACCAGGGAAGGAGTGAACGTCATGAGATGCTGACTACCTAAGTTAAATTCAGACCTTTTAGCAATAATAAGTCTATTACATGCAATATTAGATCACTTCCTGTTACCCTAGGCAACAGCCTTTTCCAGGAAAAAAAAACTTTTATATTTCCAGTATAAAGAAGTGCTCACGACATTTTCATTTAGTCTCATGGTATTGCAAATACAACACAAGACTGACAGATGAGCCTACAAAATAGCACCTGGCCACCTACCTTACCTCATAAACCAGCAAACTGTGAGCATTAAAAATGCCATCGCCTTGGTCTCCTGGCTTGAGCTGTGAAAACTGTAATTCTTTTGGAGCCAGATCAGTCAGGTTGCATGATGTCAGTTTGAAGAAAAGGAGACTGTAGCAGGATAGTTCTGCTGATTCTCTTTGCAGCCATTCTAGTGCAGAATTTGCATGTAATTTGCTCTATAATTAATAGAGTAGTATATGATGGGATATCTGGGACCATGAGGCAATGTAGTACATTAGGAATGTAGATAATACCAAAGCTATATTTCAGTCTGCTTAAAGAAGAAACAACAAAAATCTTAAGACTTATGAGGCCAACTGAATAGGGGATTGAAGTAATTTGTTTATGTTATAGTAGTATTTCTTATAGAATAAAAGGTCTGCTTTTACTAAGGCATGGGAGTTGCTTCAGTGAAAGCACCAGGAATGAATGCACTGTGTTCAGTGTAACTGTGCTGCTGTTTTATCTCTTTGCACTTTTCCATATTGTGGCATCTGCCTTTTAAATATGACCTCCAAAGTGCATACTTCAGCCTCCTACAGCAGTGACTTCTGAGAGATTTTGCTAAGGTATTTAGACACCTTTTGGAGATAATGGAAAATTCCGAGCTATATTAGTATCCATATAGTTTGTTTTAATTCATCAAGACCTTGGACGATTTTCCTTCCCGGAAAAAAATTCCTATTCTTGTTGACCAAAGTGAATGCCAGTTTTGAGATACTACTCTCACTTCTTCTACTGCTATGTGGTCTTTCTTGGTGCTGCTAAAAAGCACTGCTGAAGATCTGGAGAGATACAGAGGGAGAAAAATCACTGGAAAAATTAATCATGGCCAAATTATCTCTTGTGTAGATAGCATCTGACCAAAGGTAGTTTTAACTGAAAAAATATTTGTTTTGTTGTACCACTGATGTCTTTCATTTTGCCTGAGACGAGGGGACCATAAAGTAGTAAGAATTCTAAAGTTTTTCTTTTCTAGTTATGTATAGATCCAGAACCCTGATAGATTGCATCACTCTGTTATTCTTTTTCCTAGATATGTCCTTTTAATACAGGAGAACTTTAACTCCCATGTTAGCTATAAACAGTTTTTTAACTCAAAGCTTATGGCAGTTCATGAAATGAGTAAGATCTGTCCATGGTCCTCACATGGTCCTGTAAAACAATGAGTATGCTCCTGCAAAAGGTCCCTGATTTTAGCTTTGACAAGCTTCCATCCTCACCATAGCTCCATGGTTGGCTAAGAACTGTTATTGAAGGAAGAAAAGAATTTTTATTTTTTGCACAGATGTCAGAATGTAAGACATAGATATACAAAATATAGGAGAATAAGAAGAGAAAACTACATTTGTTTCATTGACAATCAGAAACAAAGACTTGTTGAAAAAGAGAATATCTGAATTGCAAGATACTAAATATATGGAAAATATGGATTCTAAGCAGTAATACCTTATGTATCCATCCAAATTCAAGTCATTCTACCTTTGTGTTTAAAAGAGGTGAACAAGACAGTAGCTGTAGATCAGTTTAGGTGCTGAGTAGAAGTTTTTAACAGTGACATTCCCATCTCCAGATTTTTGGTTTAGTATTAAATAAGACCAGCCTTAGGGATGGAGTTTTAATGCTCATTATTCATTCTAATGAATAGGAGTATGTTTAACACTCAGCTCCATTGGTACCAAGAATCTCCTTTTGTTTTGGTTCATTTTAAAATTAAAAAGTATGAAAGGTATTTATATTCTAAGGCAATAATTTTGCTCTATTGAATCTGTATCCTACCTTTGGACTCTGACTAAGGTTATCTAACTGAAAAATGAGGCGATACAACAAAGTCATATAAAATAATAAAAGCTTGAAAAGAGCTTCTGTGAACACTGGGAAAACTAAAAAAAAATACTATGAATATGGTAGAATTAAAGAACTAATTAAAGAATTGGGTTTCATGTAGTTAAATAATTATTACACAAGGTTTTTTAATGTTAAGGTTTCTGAAAGGGACAGGAAACCTTATATATCAGGGTATAACTCAACTTCCAGTTAGCAGCACTTAGGGAAAAAAAAAAATCTTACAGGTAAGTTGCTTCAGAACTTGCAGAATTTAGATTAGTTATACATATAGACCTACACTTACCACCACGGGCCTGTTCATGCAGTCTAATCGCCACCAGTGGTAAGTTCTTTCCTCAGTTTTTCTTCAGGAAAAGCTCATATTAGAGGATTAACATCATAATATAGTTCTTAAATATTTGAAAATGGGTATTTAACATTCTTCCTGCTGGTTGAAATATACATCAGATGGTAGGCTTTTCCTGATATAGCTGCATATGTTTTGATTTCATTTAATCTCCAGTGACATAGATGTGAATGTTTCCTGAAAAAAATATCGTGCAATTCTGTTTTGTACTAAGGATATATGAAGAATATATAGGAAATATAAGTACATATAAGACATACACGGATGTGTATTATAGAATAGTACAGAGCTGCCATAATTCTTTCCCCTAATTCCTTGTTGCTTTCTGTCCATTTTTGACAAATTTTTCTAAAGTTGAGGTGAATTTCCTGTGTACAACTGTCAATAATCTGAGTAGTTCTGTTCCTTGAATTCCTGTCTGTGCTTCTCCACAAAGTTATGAAGTGTCATAACTTTGTTTATAATATACTATTTTACATTCAAGGGTCTTCTGGAAAATTTACTTATATAATTACTACTTTGATCTACATTATATTTTGTCTGGGCATGTTTGGATGATGACTGGCTTAACCAAAAAAACCCCAATTAACTATACATTTTTTCAGACTCCCAAAGAGACAAGTAAGAAAAGAATCAGAAAGTATGAGGAAAGCAAAAATGAGGCTCTACTTACGAGCATTATTCTTTTTAGTTGTTTGATGCTACTCAACCCAAGCTACCAGTTCTAGCAGTGAAAATCCATCTTGTGACTGTTTATGTTCTTCTGAAGTGTTTTTGAAAACTGCCTCCGAAGTATGTCATTTACTAACTCTACCAATTTGCCTTTTATGGTACAGCTGCTTGCTGAGTTCACTCCTGCACCAATAAGCGAGAACAAAGCTGCAATTTGAGTCATTCTTAGCAAAAAAAGGAAGAAATTATATTGAGAATCTTGTTGAATTGAATTTGAACAAAAAACTATTTATTGACATTCCCAAGTGATCTGAAGGATTAATTAGCGAGAAAATGGAGCATAGAAATTATAAATAAGAGAAAGGCTTCATTTCAGCTTATAGGCTATAATACTTTTATTTCCACTTCTGAAAGACGGTTCTGTAAGGAATTAACCTTTGTATTGACATTTTCAATCCACAAATAGGTTTTAGGTTACACTTAAACGAGGCTTCCATTGCTGACTCTGGAATTTAACTAGTGAATGAGCAATTCAGCAGAAATTCGTAAACATGAATGTTACAAGTTCCCGGTATCATATTCTTGTTAGAGAAACCTCAGTACTTACAATTTCTCCAGAACATTTTTTCCATAATTGACCTTTAAAATCATGACAGGAGAACAAAGCATTGGCTGACATTTAAGGTGAAATAGGAGGATTTCCTCATATTTTATTACTAAGTTTGTTTTTCTTTTATTTCAGACTATGGGAGGAATAATTTGTGTCTGTTTTTAATCAACTGGTATCGACATGGAAAATTATAAGGGTGTCACTTCAATGGAAATGGAAACTGTTTGTTTCCTTTGGAAAAAAAAACATAATAATTTATAATTTTCAGACAGGCATTCAGAGAATGATATGATAGCAATGATCTACTCTTTTTTTCATAGCCTTAGAATGGCCCCATCCATGTGTGTGCCTATACAGGATGAAAGGAAAATTTATGGCTCAGTTTTGTGTCTTTCAGTTGTATTTGCTCATTTTCTTTTGGGAAATGGTCTGTTCTAGACCCAGATGCAGTGCTCTTCTCCAAAGACAGTCTAAGAAAAAACTGGAAGTAAAAATTTTTGTGATAAGTTTGGCAGAAAGTGGGAATGTTTAGTCCAGGGTCTCAGATCACAGGTAAAACTACTCCTTTGTGTAACAGCATTAATTATATGCGCTATCAAAATCTCATTTATAGGACTCTCAGTCATAAAACCAACTCATGAGTTATTTCCTATTAATCCAGTTCTCAATGTCTGGGCTATCAGTGCACACAGGCAGGAAACAAATCACCTAAAAAGTGCGTGTGGAATGAATTGAAGAATAAAAGCATGTAACAATAAAAATGGTAGTCTAAACATCTCAGCAAAACAACAAGATTTAAGAGTACAGTTAGTTGATGGTTGCTTAGACAAAAAGCAGTAAATTAGAGGCTATAAATAACAGAACAGTTACCGGCTTTGTAATAATGTCCTGTAACACAACTTCGGAGGTAATGGTTTACTATTATTACCTCTAATGACCAGAATCTGTATAAAGAAAAACTGAAAAGCACTGTGAACCTATAAATTTAATGAAGCACATTTAGTCTACAAACACACACCACAAATGCAAATAGCCATTTCATGTGTAGTAAAACAAGGAAAACAGAGGAGATTCGAGACAGAAGAGTGAATCCATAGCTAAAGTCTGAGAGGGTCAAATTTATTATAGATTGCCTTTGTGCCTGTCTCAGAGATAACACCTATTGCCACCTGAGCCTGGAGCTAATGCTAATTGTCACACAGAGGCTCATTTATTCTTAGAGGTCTTTTCCAATCTAAATGATCTTATGATTCTATGATTCTTTCTTTCTGGAGATTACCAGTTAGATTTCATTCCTGAAGGTGGACTTGTATGTGTGCATGTGTGTATGTGTGTTAAGTTTTAATCTTATTCCAGTTCTCAGAGAATTTTAGATCCTAGATGCTGAGTCCTCACCCTTTATCTCAAGCAGTGGTAGCTAATATTTTTTTCTGCTAGAAGTTTCTGCTTTGTGGTACCCACAAATGGCTATGTCCTTGACAGAAGGTTTGACACCCTTCCAAAGTCAAGATTTTCTCTTCCCAAAGAATTTAGTATCTCCCTGGATCTGTGGCCAGGAAAATGGGTCATATTACACCTTGCAGTTGCTTTCAATTCAGAGGCTCCCTTGACAGCTTATAAGACATCTCAGTTTCCTATTGTTTTTTTACTGAATGTATGAAGGTCCCATCACTGGCTTATGTGATAAAGTAATACTGTCTATTGATGGCTCTGTGACTGAAATGCTCCTGTGTGTGGGTCAAAGCTGAAGTGGGTCAAAGCATGTGGAGCTGCATTCTGAGAAGCAGCCAGGGTGTGAGGGCTGGTGAGAAATGCACTTTATCCTGTGGATGTTGAGCAGTGTTTTACTCTCAATTCTGCTCTGGGACCTGACCATGTCAGGTGTGTAGAGTCAGGTGGTCTGTGTCTGGGAGATGAAAAGATGCTGCAACCTATCCTAGGAGTTGTTCACAGCTGAAAGAGAGGTCTGAAAGGAGAGATGGGAAAAAAAAGATCTGGTCGCATGGAGAAAAATCCTGTCCTCCAAGAAAAGCTTACAGGAAGTTACAGCAAAGATAGAGCAGTTTCCTCAGAGAAGCTACAGGCCCAGCAGCACCTTGCAAGTTCTCACCTGACAGACTGATGCACTTAACAGGACTGATTTTCTGGGCAATGTTTCTCCCTTAGTCTGTTTTAGTCAATTTTTCAAAACATTGCTACCATCCTCCAGGTACATGCAGTCATGATGATGTTGAACTGAAACAGGCTGATGGTCTCAGTGACCATAGCTTATGGAGTAGGACGGCTGCTCAAGTTGGGCTTCCTTAATTTTAAATGGACTCTTATGGAATAAGGAAATAGTTGATGTAAAATATAGGTATGTGTCTTGCCCTCTGCATTTAAGACATTACATAAACAGATGGTTTAAATACAGATAATGTGATTTTCTGGATATATTCACCAGTGTCCTTTACCAAGAGAGAGTACATGTTTATATTGTGTGCATGTGAGCCCCAGAATGGCAAAGTTGTATCCTCTTTATAAAAATCATGGGATCTCTGGCAAATTATCAGATATATCCTCCTGTCTAGAACCTCTTTTTCCTTTGTGTACTCAAGTTTCAAGATGGTGGTGGTGTTCAATGGCGTAAACATTTCTGTTTATTTTATAGAGCCTGTGACAGCACAGGGTCTAAATTGTTTTCCTTCTGAAATGAAGAAAAACCCCAACTTTCAGCTCTATTGTAAATTGTTTCCTAGGTGCCAAGAAGTTCACAATATATGCTTGAATCTTTTTGACAAAATAGTTCATTATAATTATATATATATCTGAGTGAGAGCAGACTAACATAAATGCCAGCAGCTTATCATTGTGTTATTCTACTGTATAAGATTTTTTTTTGATTTTTTTTTTTACTGATGGATAGTATAGGGAGCATGAAAGTCAGATGGCAACTTTTAAGTCTAGTCAAGAGAAGATTTCCCATAACTATTTATTTAAATATTTTGTTTGATGCAAGGAAATTATTAATTTTTCTCTAAGTAATGAGTTTTGACATTAATAGCTCCTTAAAATCTGTCTTTGATTTTCCAAGAAACTATGCTAATGCTTTGGGTTAACAGAAAACAACAAAATAATTACGTGGAATCATGATTCAAACATTTCTAATTTCTGTATTTTTAATTTGATTTTAAAGTTGTCAAACTATATAACTTGTACAAAGAAATAACTAACTTTACACAACTTTACAGAAGGTTGTCATAGCTGGTTACAATTTAATCATTTCAATAAGACAGTTGTTCCACTAACTTTGAAGGCAGCTTGTAATGGTTCCTGCATAATACCTGCTCCTGAAGATGGCTTTGAATGACAGGGATTCAGCAGGTGTTTCTTTACCAGGCTGAAAGTGGTTTTCTGCTTCCCTGCCTTCAGCAACATCCACTGTTCTTTGCGAACAGGCTGTGTAAAGTGGGAATAGAGAGAAAAGAGGGAGGAGAAGGGAAGGTTTTGCCTGCTCTCAAATATTTCCTTCTGCCCTGACTGTATGAAACCTTGGCACATGCAGCAGCCCTTTCCCAGACTATGACTCAACTATATTCTCATTTAAAAATGAATATAGATGGGAAATTGCATCATCAAACCCAGGGGGCAACCTCAGGCTCTTGAGAGCAGAAAGAAGTTTATGTCTTGGAGCAAGATTAGCTAGTTTTCTGAGTTTCTGCTTTCCTGGAGGCCCAGATCTTGACAAGAACAAATCTATAAATATTTTTAAGCAATAGAGAGAAATCTGTAGATTTAGATGTGAATGTAACTTCATTCTAATTTAACACCAGTATTTGAAAGAACGGGAAGTCCTGAGAGGTCAGTTTGCAGAGAGACCGTGAGAAGAAAATGAGCAACCTTGCTGGCTTAATCCCCTCCCCCTCCCTAGGGAATTCTTACAGACTGCTAGATCAAAACTATATATTCTTAACCCTGTGGGAGAGCATGTTCAGAAGCTGAGTTGAAAGGACTTAATATTGGTTATTTGGTTTGGAAATATTTATATTATACAGGACCAAAAAAATTGCATCTACTGCTATTTTGTTGCTTTTTGTTGTTGTTTTCGGGATATGTGTATGTGAAGTACCTCATGCATTTTCACTTAAGCACAGTGCTTTGAGAACATTCTCTGTCCTAAAATGCATCCTGGTGTTTGTGGTGGTGTTTTGTTTTTTTTTTGAAACGAATCCACTCTGTGACAATGTGGGTGGTTGGGTATGTCATAATCCTGTCATGCACTTGGGTGCCCAGACTGCAAAGAATCTCTTAATTTTCAAGCAGGAGAATTTCTTTACCTGAATGAAAAGAAGGCTTCCTCCTTGGTGGAAGATGCCACCCAAGTAGGCTGAGAGGAAAAGGCCAGTAAACCTCTCTTTTTAATTCAAACTCGCCTCTTGACGAACCATTTGATTTTGAGTTGTATCTTATTGTTGTGGTATTTCTGTCCCAGAATGTGGAATACTGTGCTGTTGTTAAAAACATGTTAGCAGAGCACAGCATTCAATGGTACAGGGGAAGCAGTAAGCAGAGCAGGCTATCAAAGGGCACTCTGAAAGACAAAATGTGCTATGCAGAGTAGATGTGTTTGAACACGTGATCCTAGCGAGTCTGCTGGGATGCTAGTTTGGAAAGTAAGAAGTTCTGGGTAAGCTGATGGGAGACAGGCTTTGACTGATACTGGGGGAGTTGATCCAGATGAGTGAAAATATTTTGCTGATAAGATTTAGCACGTGTGACAAAAGTATGGCAAACTCTCTGGGGAAAGAAAAAAAAAAAAAAAGCCTGAAAGGACAACTTATAGTATCAGCCTACAAACTCTTTTTTGTTCAAAGCCAAGAAAAAGGTTGCCTGTATATTCCAGAAGGATTGAATTTTCTCTAGGGTTTGATTATGAGAAATACAATCTATTGAAGCTGAAAAAGTGTCTTTTAGTATTTCTTCTTCAATAGTAAAAGAAGGCTGAAATCTGTGTAATGGCTGTGTGGGTGGATAGTTCTCTGCCAGGTGGATAGGGTAGTGCGTTTTGAAGGAAGTGTTGCTAAGTGTCAGTTATCATTTAGATGTTATTTTTTCTACTCCATTAGTTCCTAGAAGCAGAAGTAGTTTTCAAAAGCTATGGGCCACGTATTTTTTAACAGGTTCTGGTATCTTTTGGTGGTCAGGTAAAGTTCCGTTAAGGAAAATAAAGTGGCTTTCTTAGTCATCTAGCTGATAAGTGTCTCAAAGATTTACTGTTTGTTTTTATTTTACAAAGGTGAGAGCTGTTTACACTGACTGGTGCTTCAGTGAGAAATGGATCCTAAGAACTATCTGACATGGTTATACAGATTTATCCAAATTGAAGGAGTTTTAACAATATACTTGAATTCTGGAGTGTGACAATGAGTTATGCATTCATTGTGCAGTTCCTTGCAGTTTCAGCACTGTGCTTCTTTGTGTTAGTTTTGCATTGTTATTTTTCTTGACTTCAGTCAGATAGACTGCAATAAAATATCTCTCATGGATGATTCTTTTCTATACCTTGCTTTATTACGTCCTCAAAATAATTTTTTTAAGACTAGTGCTGATTTCACAGAGCTGAGAAACTGCTGGACACTTACAGCTTGGACATCTCTACAAAGTACGATCACATTGCTTAAGTTAAACTAGTTCTGTAATAGATATTCCTCATTAACCAACTATGATTCTAAACAACAGTCAGATAATCTTTCTTATATTTTGCTGTTTGTTTGCTGAAGTGATGTCTCATGTGCCATTTTGACATGCATCTGTAAGCCTCAAATATTCTCAGATAAAGACAGGATGGAGCATGATGGAATGACATTAAAAAGTGAGCTTTCATTTCACTGCTGAGTCAAACCTATTAACTTCTGAATACTCCTCATGGACACAGAGCACCATGGAATGTGACAGGAAACCTGAAGCAGCAGCAAAACACAACCTTCGTGATAAACGTAGAATTGTAAACCACTGGAATACAGTGCCAAATTGTGGTTTAAGTTGTATTGTGACAGAACACTGTGAGGTAGGATAATATTGCCAAGCATTAGCAACAGTCAATCCCTATGTGAGGAATGAAAAGTTATGTTGATAAATTATTTGCATCTGTACAACATTCTCTACATTAATATGTCATTTTGTCTTTCCAATGTCTTATAGAAGTATTTTTACTTAAAAGTTCAGCTAATTTTTCAACATATGAAATGTGAGTTGTTATCTGTGTTATGAGACATAAACAGACAAAACCAAATTTGAAAATGGTATTCACTTCGACCATTCTTACAACCTTTTTTTTTGAGTGATAATGACAAAATTTAATGGCCAAGAACTTAGCAGATATTATATATCTGTTTTAAACAGTGGGCACAAGTTTTGGAACCAGAGATAATTCTTCACTCACATGAATATAATGGGCAGAAGAAATAGCCTTAAAATCTTATAGTGGATCACAATTTGAACTGAAGGTCTTTGAATCTCTAATCAGTTCAGAGATTATCTTCATCAGTGATATAGATGAAGAGATTGTGTGCACCCTCAGCAAATTTGCAGATGACATTGAACTGGGTGGTGTGTCAACCACTGGCAGACCGGATGCCATCCAGAGAGATCTGGACAAGCTCTAGAAGGGACCAGTCTCATGAGCTTTAACAAGGCAAAGTTCTGCACCTTGGTTGAGGCAACTCCTGGTGTCAGTACAGGCTGAGAGATAAACAGATCAAGAGCAGCCCTGCTCAGAAGGATTTGGGGTGCTGGTGGAAAGGCTGGACATGAGCCGTAAATGTGAACTTGCAACCCAGAGAGCCAACCGTGTTCTGGGCTGTATTCAAGCAGTGTGTCCAGTAGGCCAAAGGAGGTGATCCTGCATCTCTGCTCTGCTCTGGTGAAACCCCACCTGGAGTACTGTATTTAGCTCTTGCGTCACCAGCACAGGAAGGACATCGACCTGTTGGAGTGAGTCCAGAGGAGAGGCATCAAGATGATTAGAGAGATGGAGCACTTCTCCTACAAGGAAAGGCTTAGAGCATAGGAATGGTTAAGCCTGGAGAAGAGAAGGCTTCTAATTGCCACCTTTCAGTACTTGAAGGGAGCCTAAAACAAAGATGGAGAGGGACTTTTACAAGATCATGTAGTGACAGGACAAAGGGGAATGAATTCAAACTAAAAGGGAGTAGACTTAGATTAGATATTAGGAGAAAGTTCAGAATTAAAGGAAATTTGAGTAGATTCTTAAAGATAAAATTTGTAAAGATCCCTTTCCATTTATTAATGCCTAATGAGTAAATGGGAAGAGGAAGAAGACAGACAGAGAGACATGCCTCAAAATCAAGGAAGATAGATAAGAAGAAGGAAAGCAGGTAAATAATCTTTGACAAGCATTTAAAAAATGCATTAGGGAACAGATGAGTGAGGCACTTGGAAAAATGCTGTCTTGGGAGACCTGTAAAGTGTTGAGAGCATGAGGAAGAAAAGTGAGAAAGCATTAAACTGATAAAGAGTGAATGAGTTTTGAAAACAAGAGGGCTGACAACTTCAGTGTTTGGTGCAAAATTGGGAAGTGGTAGACAGAAAACAGGAGTAAACCAAGCAGCTTTCTGAGGTGACAGTTGTACATTTTTAAGTATGAGATTAAGCACAGTGCAGAGCATGACTTGTAAAGTAGCAGCAAATGTAGTAGCTGGAACTCGAATAAAGGAACAAAATGGTATTGATGAAGAGCTGACAAGAGAAGAAGGCATAATCCATGATTCTCATCTTCAAGCATTCTATTTCAGTAAGGCGCACAAAGAGTCTCAAGAGTCATGAAATCAGAAAATCAGCCCTAAGCACCCATAGAGAGTAGGAGATAAAACCAAGTAGATTATAGCAGACCATTTGTGACATTTACGTTGCTTGTAAAAAGGAGAGGTTGCCTGCACTAAGCAGTAATATTAGTCTCTTGAGTCTTGTGGCTATTTTGACAAGGTAAAAAGTTTATTTTAAAGTTATTACTATTTACTTTAAATGATGGTGTGTTCTGGCTTTGTCTTTAGATGACTTAACACTTTCAGACTGTGGTAAGTACAATCTTTATTGAAAAATGGTTTTTTTTTATTTTTTATTGCTTTTGTGTATGAATCCTTTTTGAGTTGTTTCATGACTGCCTACAGCAATTATTGTAATGAAAATTGTATCTACACTACAATTACCTTTATGCAGGAAAAGAAAAGGTTTAAAATTTAAAATTTTCCATTCCAAGAAACATTACATGGTGGGATGTATTTCTAAGTGGTGAAATATTTTCAGTTGCAGATTATATATCCCAAATTTAATTTATATAATTTTTAATTCCTGTAATTAATGCTACTAAGAAGGTTTAAGAGACAAAGGTTGTGGCACTTCTATTTACTATTGAGATATTTGCAACATTGCCAAACTCAAATGCTCAGAATGACTATTTTGAATTTGACTTGAATTGCACACTGTATATCTAAATACACTTTTAGGATTCAGTGGGGTTTGGTTTGTTGTTATTGTATGTGTTTTGGTGTTTTGGTTTTTTGTTTGTTTGGGGATTTTTGCTTGTTTGTTTTTGTTGTTTGTTTGTTTGTTTGTTATGTTTGGTTTTTGTGGGGTTTTTTTGTTTGGTTGGTTGGTTTTTAGTTTTTGTGATTAGGAAGAACCCTTACAGACTTAAAACCCCATTAAAAAAGACAAGATTCTTCTAGAAACCCAAGAATCTTGGAGCAAGGACTTAAGTTAAATAGTGAAATGTTGGAACTTTCTATAAAATTTGAAAGCTTGGAGCACCACTTGTAAAAGACATTGTTTTCCGTATATGCATTCCACTTTTCAAAGTGTGATGACACCAAGGCTGGTAGTAAAAGCCCTGCGAGCAGGGGCATGCTGTATCAAATAATCAAATAACCTCTAAACACATCTGAGGGTAAAATTATTCTGGGCAATGGTATTCAGTGGAATCTTATTCATGCTTGATGACTTGATTGGACAGTCAAGGCAATACGTAATATGATATGCTATATGCCTGGGATTAGCTCTATTTTCCTTTTATTTTACTGTCTCTTCAAATTAAACCTCTGCAACTTCACTTTTTCATGTCACTTGTTCTTCTCAAACCCAAAGAAAAGAGACTTAATTTAATTGACACATATACTAAGAGCACATAGTGAAAGAAAAACTAGACAGTCAACATTAATAGTACAAACTTTTCTTCTCTGACCCTTGCTAGATCCCATGGAAATCTCTGTAAATTATTTTCGTCAGTGAAATATTTAGAAATCACATTACAGAAGCTGCCAAGAGAGTGGGATGTACTCAACATTTAGTTGTCATTTTCAGTAAATTTCCATTTTATCATAGTGCCCACAATTCTACCAGAACTCTGAGCGTCATATAACCACAAGGAAATCCACAGAGGCATGCAGTGAGTTTTAGGTGATTTTTTTTTTAATTGAGCTTTTTTGTTACTTGAATATTTTAAAAGCATGTTGAGTTCATTATATGCATTAGCAAACATGTTTCAGTCCAAGAAGAAAAACTCAAAAAATACCTGTTCATGCAGTGGGTGGAGGCAGAGGATGGCAAGGTGCAGAGTGGGAATGGACAAGAATTTTTGACAATGGAGCAGAACAAGGAAGCCCAAGAATACAGCATGTTTTTACCACCAGGTATGTTACCTAGCATCACTAGCCACAAGATCCTAAAGGATAAGAGATTGCGCACTTGATCACCTCCCTCTCACCTCAGTAAGGAGTTACAGCCAGGCAGAATCTATCTCACCCAACTAAAAGCCATCGGCATGTAAAAGTCCACAATTTCTCTGGGATCCCTTCACTGTAAGGTATTGTAAGCAGCACTTAAGATTGCTTGTACTGCATCACAGGCTTTACAACTGTGAAGAAGAGGATAACTTAATTAGCATTGCAATTTTAAGTTCTTCCATGAAATGGTTTTTAGAGAGACAAAGGAAAAAGAGATAATGTATTTACTACACATTTATATTATTCACAAGTAAATAAGGGGGAAAATAAAGAGTTTGTTCAGAAATTCTTTTTTTAGGAGGGTCACAAAAAGAACTGTTCCTTTCTCTCTCCCCTAGTGCTACTAGGGAAGTATCCCTGAAGAAACACTTCTGGAGGGTATGCTCTTGAGGAAAGACATTGAAGTTGTGATCAACAGAAAGGAATCTGAGGTAGCAGCATTTTAATATTATGTCAGTTATTTTTACAAAAAAAATCTTCAGTGCAGGCCATTCACTTCAGAAAACATCAGAAAGTTCAGTCCTTTACTTGCCTAATAGACAGATAAAAGCTTCAGAAAACACTTTTTATGTCTTTCCTGTTCTTGGTGGTCATGAGGGTAGAGGCACACCAATGCTGTTGTAACTGTTTAATGGAGAAGTAACACACTTTATTTTTCAGGATAGCCAGTGTACCTCACAAGAATACATTTATATTTCAAACAAAGCCCTTGCCAGACAGGGAATGCTGCTACTATTGGTACAAATGATGATAGTCAAAGTAAAAAACAGAATGCAACTTGGATTTGGATTTTTAATGTATTTTTTAATGGAAAGAAAGAATTCTTTCAACATCATCATCAGCATAGTCAAAATCTGGGATTTATTAAGGCATTAAATATGAAGAGCACAGTGTGTCACTTGAGCACACTAAGCTTGTTGAAGTACCTGGTTCAATGATGTCTATTTGCAAAATTCTCATTTTTCTTATCTTTTCTTTCTTGTTACTATTTCAAAATTTGTCTTTCTCCATATGCCTAAATACTAGTCCACTATTTCAAACAAATTATCCCTTTACCTTACCTCTATAGAAATGCTCTTATGGCAGACTTGCTTCATGTTATGTCACTAGGTGCCCACTAAATGAGTAGGAATATGAAACTAGGGAGAAATTCCTGTGGCAATTACTGCATGACAGAAGAAATATTTTCAACCAGAACAATAATTACTGAAAACAGAATTTCATCTGCAGAAAAATATTAGGAAAAACTTCTATTAAGTAGAAGAGCATCTGTTTTATCTACTTAACAGCAGAATTATTTTATTCACAGTAATATCTGCAACATAGTGTCTAACATAATCAGAGTGACATGAGGCATATACAGAAAACTATATTGTGAGAACTATGGGCGACATTCTGTTGTTGAACTGGCCAAGATGATCTTCAAGTGTGCCTCTCCCATTGTCAAACCCTGAAGTAAAAGGGAAGATCATGAAGTAGGAAGCTAGCCTCACCCAAATGTTATGTGTCATTTATAAGACCAGATCCACTTAAAGCAGCTGGTATGTTAGATGATATGTTACAATCCATTTTCAATTAGCAATAGTTCATATATAAATGATCTTTGTTGCTACAGCAAGTTATTGATCTGAGTTAAAATTATAAATCTGAAAAGTCAGAAATTACCATGAACTAGTAAGTCAAATTTTCTATACTGCTATTCAGTGAAGAGAGAGCTTTAAAGCACTGTAGTAATGCAGGCATAATTCATTACTGAGCTGTCGGTATGAAAATTATTGCATTCAACAAAATAGTCATCCTAATTGGTTTTACTTTTCCACAAATTTTATCTTTATTTTCCTGAAAATTTTATGCTGCTTTTGAGAAGTACCCAGAAGCTAAAACACTGGAATTTCAACAGATGTTGTTTAAGGTATTGCAGGTAGGCACATACAAGAGGGCAACTGCAGAATAAATGAGTATGATATAAACAGATAGATAGAAAGCAAAGATGTCTGGCAAAATGCAGCTCATGACATAAGGAAAGACCAAAAGACTGGTCACTCATGAGGGAAATAAAGTGCATTAGTTTTAAGATTTGACTGTTGACTTTTCTTTGTGTTAAAAAAAAAATCAATGCTACAAATAATTTCTGTGGAAACTGTTGAATTTTGGAGTGGATTAGAATCATAAAACAAATATAAAATGCCTCTTTTTCACTGTGTGGAAATTGACTTTCTATGTTTTTTTGCTCTGGGATTCTCATGAAGAATCAAAAACGTCTGTGCATGTCTGGCACACACAAAAATGTCTGTGCGTGTTTTGCCAACATGCACTGTGTCTCCAGCCCCCTCTTAAGCCTATCAGGAGCTTTAATGCATATCCTGATCTGGGCCCTCTGAAGTCAAACTATGTCTCTGTTTCCATCTGGGATTTCACCAGGAAGTGCTTCAAGTACCAAGCTGTAGGCCGATACCATGAGATTTGCAGACCTGAGAAATTCAGATAAGCCTGTACAAGCTTTGAACCTCCAAAACTTTTGAAGATTGCCTGTCATGAATTGTAACTCCACTGCTGTCTGCAGACTACACTGAAGCATGAATGGAAACAGATCCCTGTTTTGAAAAGCTCCTGTGGGTGGCTTAAGGACAAAAGGATAAATACAACTATATATGGAAATATAACACATTCCAGATAAGCATTCTGTCTTTGAGTATTTCCCTGCATCCATGACAATAACAAAAGCTCATAAAATGAGTTTATTTCCTGCTCGCCCCTGCATGTTCATTGTGTTCATCTGATGCAGTGATGTGTTCTTTAAACATTCGTTTCTCTATTTACAGAGTCAAGCTGTTGTTGTTTACCATACTCCCATTAAGCTGGTCAAGGGTGTATATTTGAGGGAAAATCCAGAAGTAGCCAGAAGTTGTTACAGTAGAAAGATGAGTAAATAGCCCACAGGCATCGACAGGGACTCAGAGTGGAGCAGAGTATGGACCCAGCCCATGAGCCTACGCCAATTTTTCCAAAGTCTGTGAGTAAAGTAATAGAGTATCATGAGACCTACTGTCCAGCATTAGATCACCATCCTGGTTTTAACAAGACAAACAGTAGATAATACAGGAAAGTATGCATAGATTGGGAACTTTTAGGATGGTATTTCTTCTTGCAAACCTTCCCAGATTTTAATAGTCTTTGAAAAAGGCTTTTCCTAAACTAAATGTTACATAGGCATTGCAGAGGCATGTTTAAACCTCCTATAGACTTTCTTCACAAATTGTGGGTTCAAAAGCCTATTTCTAGGAGAAAAAATCATGTGGCAATTAATTCTGCAAAGTTTGAAATTGTCCACAGTTAAACATAATCTACAACTATTTTCTGGAGAAAAAAGCATTGGTTTGTTTGTTTTTATGAGCTTTTTGTTTAATGTTTTTATTTGCTGCCTTTCGTGTAATGATCATTTTCTGTCTTTCCCATAAATGCCACCATTTTACTGACCCAACATGGAAGAAAAGATTTCATGTAGATCTAAACAGCAACCTTCCAGTACCTCAGATGAGGTCATCAAGAAGACAGAGCCAGACTCTTCACAGTGGGAGGACAAGAGACGATGGACATATGTTGAAACAAGAAATTGTTAGATGAGTCACAAAGAAAAGCTTTTACACCATGAGGACGGTGTAGCAGTGTAAGAGGCTGCCCAGGGAGGTTGTGAAGTTTCCATCTTTGGAGGTTTATCCAGGTCCAACTGGACAAACCCCAGAGGTCACGCTGTTTTAGTAAGTGGTGGGACTAGAGGCCTCCTGAGGTCTCCTCCAAATGGAGTTTTCCTATGATCTTGTATTGTACCTTTCACTAGTTTTCTCTTTTCCAAACAGAAAAGTCCCTCCTCACACAGACCACTGGCTACCTCTGAACATTTTTGTTGCTCCTCTATGCTTTATTGCATCCTTTTTTATACAGTGCAACCAGAACTGCATGTGAAAGTGTACACTGAAGATGTTCAGGGCTTTGTTCCTTAGTTTCTCAGTAGTATTATTGTCCTCATCTATTTATCGTTTTTACCGAACCTTACTATGCAGTTGAGATTTTCAGAGGATTATATACAATAATACAATGGCTGTGCGTAGATGAAGACCTATCAAATGGTCACAGCAAATTTAAAACCCATTATTTTGTATATACAGTTAAATCTGGTTTTGCTCATTGACTCGGATTTTCATCTGTGTTATCTCCTCTTGCAGTACTTTGAATCAGAACAGTTTTGAACTAATCCATTTTTTTTTCTATCATATGAAATCTTCATTACGGAATGAACAACATGGAAATTGCAGTTGTTTCATATTATGTTTTTGTCTGTTTTCAAGGCACTTTAAAATCTATTAAAAATGGAAACTAATCATCAAAGGAGAATCAAGATGTAAAATTTTGTTATGACTGTTCATGCCTTTCTTCTTTTATTATTTTTTTTATTGTTATGGTTTTAGACCTAACTAATTTCTTTTATTTTGAGTTGAACACGTCTTCTGTTTCTGTGGGATGACTGTTATATTAGCCTCCTTTACTCTGATGTTTGACCTTGATGTTGTTGTATTGTTCCTTTCAAGTTTATTTAGCGTGATAGAATATTTATTCAAAGACTCTATTGTCATGTGTCTGTATAACTTTTGGCCATTCCTAATCAATTTCCATTAGTAAAGCTTCTAGAATTAGAGGCTTTATGTATTAGCCCATGTCACATATATCTCAGGATGAGCTCACAAATTGCTTCTCTTCGTGTGTGTATTTTCTAATTTGCTGTTCATAGAAGAAATCATTTATGGCATGTAAAACCACAGACTTTGTGTGTGGTTTTACACGACATCTACTTTACCCACCCAACAGGCTGAATTCTCCCCTCAGCTTTCACAGTCTCCCACTGCTGTGGCTATGTGGCTAGTTGTGTATACTTATTATGGGGCCTATGATGGGTTGTGAAGGGAACAGTTGCAAGATTTAAGCTACTGGGGAAAACTGCTTTTCTAAAGGCAGATTTGACCTTGTCAGGAGTTCTTGCGTAATTTTGATCCCTCTGTGGTTCCTGATGCCCTATTAATGTGGCATTCCTTCATTAAAGGCATATGTTTAAGGCTAGTAATATAATGCAGCAAGCAATCTGTAAACACTTTATTTTTGCATTATCATTGCTTTTATTGTTTTAATAAGTGTGGGACTGACATTTGAGTTTGTTTTTTCCTGACTGAAGCTCTGAAACCATTCAACTCTTTCAGAGCCCAGAATGTTGACACCAAAATGTAAGCCCCAAAGCCAGAAGGCTTCAAGAGAAAAACACTAATCCGTAGGGAAAGGAAAAATTACTTCTTAAATTTCATTTACATAAATTACAGTTTTGCTCAGAAAAGTTTTTTCCAGTGTTTTCAGTAATGTTTTTTTGGAATGTCTTTGTATTCTGTCTGTGGAAACACAGTGTCATTACTGGTTATGCAGGTACAGATAATGTTCATGAAATGGGAAAAAAAAATTGCAAGAGAGAGGTCCTCAGGCACTTATGCACTCATAGTACTGAAATAAAGAAAATTAACTACCACATTGTCCTGAATTGTAAAAACTATCCAGATGAGAAGATGAAAAGGATGACCATAGTGGATGGAGCTGAATGTCTTTCAATCCAAACCACAAGAAAAAGAAGATCCACCTATTAAGGGAAGTTTCTTCAAGCTGAGGCCTTGAGTGAATCTTGCAAAATGACGTGAATTTTGTTAGATCAGAACCTGCAAAGCCATGCAATGCTGCAGTAGCTTGCATCTATGGACTTGACATCATATATTAGACATATTTTATAAATAAGTCTTTTCAGCCACTTTTATGTAGACTCTACTGAAAAAGTGTAATGCAATAAGAGACCCATGAAAGGGGAAGGTCATCTGCTTCCTGTTAGTGACTGGGGCCACTTTTGTGGTGAAGTCCAAAGGAGTTAGAGCAAAAAAAGAAGCTCAGTACTTTCAGATTTTGATATAATTACCAAAGGAGAGAAGCCAGTGAAATGTGCCCTTAGATTCAGACCTATCCAACAGTTGGCAGCACTGAATGTCAAGGCAGTATGTGAGAGGCATTTACATACTGTTTGGAAAGAGAGTTAAGGGTCATTTGTGCCTGTGTGAAAAAAGGGACTCTGCCTTAGAGTTATTTTACTCCAACATATGGCCCTGGTCTGAGATGGAAGTGGTTTAGGGTACTGACTGAAAGGGTTAGAGAGGGAAAAATACCATTGTAGAAGGCAGTGGAGGAATAAAATGAAGAGATTTCTATGCTAGGAATGAAAAAAGTATCTTCTTTGTGAAAGGGAGAAGGAACTTGGCAGAGACATCTGCATGTGGTTAGGTGATCCTGAAAGATAAACCTTTCTGTTTCCTATATTGTCAGCTACCTCTCCAAAATAAAGTTATCTTAATTACAGTTTGAAAATCAAAGATGGAAGGTTATCATCATATGACTATTACACATCTGGTAGCCACAGGTCATGAGGGAACACTGGTCAGCCAAGTGTGTTGGCACTCATGCTATAAAGACTGTCAGCACTACACTGTACATTTACATCCCTGCACTTGTGGTAGAGTCAATCTTCTCTATATCATACCCTTCTGAACTATTCATTTACTGTCTGTATTGTGTCAGGACATGTGCGTGTGTGTCCACAATATAAAATAGTTTTAGCATTTGTTCTAATTATTGCAAACCATTATGGAAGTTTGCTCTTGATTTATTTGATTTCAATTGGATATTGTCTACAACTGAACTGTCAGTTCAGGCCTTTTAGTTTTGGTTTGTTGGTGGGATTTTTAGTTTTGACTTTTTGATTTATCAAGAAAGGCAATCAAAACAGGATAACTTTTATTTCTCTTTTAATTTTTTTTCCTCCAGATTTAGCGAGGTTGCACAGGTGATCCTGTGTGTCTGTCAGTGACCCTGTCAATGGAAATAATTTGATTAAGTTTAGAATGTTTTAACCAAGCCTGTCTATCAGACACTTCTGTCTTCTGTGGTCTGTTGGGAAGTAAAAAATTTGATCCAGTTCCTACTGAACATCTGAGCCCAGATCACACTTTGAAGCGAATGGCATGATGCCCGTTGTTTGGTATGAGCACATGACTTTATACAGAACACAGTCAATTTAATATTTTTAGTTTTGCAGTGTCAGATGTCTTGATTGCTAACATTCCCACTTTCTTTGTACTAGATAATCCTCTGATTATAGGACAGTTAAACAGTGTCTGCATGAATTTCAGTAATGTTGCAATATGGAGGACAGTGAGTTAGCTAATTTGTCAGTAATAATGTATTCAGCACTTTATAACAGTTTGTAACCCTGTTTACAAACACTGGACCTCATGCTCACAGTAAACATCAGGCTAGATTTTATGCAGGAGGTAGGCCTGGCACAAAGATGAGGAATCCAGCATGCTAGAAGTAAATAACATAGCCATCTAAGATTAGCCATATTTGTCTTGGACCTTGCCCTCTTGTGTGCTTCCATGACATAAAGAAGTACTTGTAGACACTTATTATCTGATGGACATATATCCTTCTGGAAGATCCTTATTCAAAATGTAACTTTTAATCACTGTTTTACTAAAGGATAAAGCTCTGCCAAAAGGTACCTGGAATTTCTTTTTGTTTTGGCACATGAAGCTCCAACTTGGAATATACTGTTCTCTCCACAAAGTGAGAGACCCTGCCACCCTCTCTCTGATTGCTAAGCACCCAGTCCTACTCCCTGTCACCCTTTCTCTCTAGCATGATGAATGTAGAACTGATGCCTGAATGATGACTTATCTTCAAAGTGGGAACTTCTCCCCTTCCACCCCACCCTGGTGCATTGTTTATAGCCTAATGTTTGTAGTCTTGTGGTTAAAGAGTTTCCTGGGAAATGTGGGTTTGCCTGTCTGCATGACAGGAGGATATTGCACTTCAGCTTCCTAATTACCACTCATCTATTGTGTGAAAAAGAGAGGGGGAGAAGAAATCCCCATGGGGCCTTTCACAAAGCCAGGAACAACTACAGAGGTCCTGAGAGCACCTCCTGAGCAGCTTTCAAGTGGTCATGGCAGAGACTCAGGAGAGAACATGCTCCAGTCACTGAAGCCTTTTATGATGCCATAGTGGTGCCTGTCACTCTGAGCTTCTCAGGTACTTTAAAGTCTCAGTGTGGTGCTCATGAAGTTAAAGTAGATGAGGTATCACTTGATTAGATAAGTTCAAGATGCAATTTTGACTCTTGGTGCTCTACTTCTGCTATTTCAGATGTTTGTGGGTTTTTTCTTTAATCTAGCTCCCAGTACTAATTACCATCTGAAACTGGGAATAGCTGAAAGGTAAATAGATGTGTTTTAGTAATGGAAGTGAGTGGGGTGGTCTTGTGCTGAAATAAGAACTCTTTCAGATGTCTCAGCTTCTTTGGGTTTTACTTGTGTACTCCTGAGATTCTTACAGCATGACTCTTCCCGGGATATTTTGCAATGCTAAGAGGGAAAGGTTTTGGGCCACTTACTGTCATTTATTGCAATAAATAATTTTCTTCCCTCCTGGAAACCCATGTGTAATTGAAGGTTGAGGAGCCTGCTAGAAATGGATAGCCTTATATTTCACCTACTTTTGCTGAAGCTAGGAACTGTTGGAGTAGAGATTTGCTCATCCTCTAATTTGGGGCACTGCAAAAAGGAAAACTTCACACAGACACAGGCTTTCCAGACCTCCCTTATAACATGAGATTTTCTCTATTGTGCCTTTAGACCCTATGTCCTGTATAAAAAACACACAGGAGATAATTTTTTCCATATTTTTCTTGTTTGTCTCCTATCTATTCTTCCCAGGCTGCAGCTCTGAGTATATAAGCATTCACAGTGCCAGAGCAGGAGAGAGGGAGAGAAGGCTTCAGCATTTTTTTGCTTCCTCAAGAAGCTAAGATAATTCAGCGTGTTAAATAAACTGGGACTGGGTGGAGTAAGCAGGAACATCTGCATGTCTTATGTTATGACTCCCCTAGCAGTCATCCCTAGTGCTGAATGGTTCCAGAAAGTCTCTCAAGCATATAGATGGTGGTGTTCCAACAAGCTGGAACCGCTGGCTACAGCTGATGTTTCAGCAAATCACTTTATCTGCAGCTGCCCTCATCTGTTGCTGTCTTTAGAGAAGAATATCAAGTGTCCTTAGATTTTGTATGCTGAAGGAGGGATAGAATTCCAAACGATAAAAAAAAATTTAAAAAAAAAAAAAACAAAACAGAAATCTAAAAACAAAAAAAGACAAATACCAAGAGAAGTGTGAGACTGTGAAGATGAAAAAAAGTTTTAGAAAAGGTTTTGTTAGTGGTGCCTTTTTATCTACATAGTAGGATTAATTGCGTGGAATTAGAGTTACATTAGCAGAATGAGCTCCTCCAATTCAGTCACTATGACACTATTCACTACTGTTAAGGATGAATTTAAGTGACCATGCTATCCCAGCAATTATTCCTAATTCTTACAGATAAATTCACAGTGATATTGTTGATGAACAAAACACAAGTTAGTGTTTAAAGCAAAACTGTGCTGTCAGGTTTGCTCAGAAATATGAACAGCTATTGTAATAGTTAACTTCAACTTGATATGCTTTTTGTGTTTGCAATTTTAGTTTATATGCTATGAAAATACATTACCTCACAAGAGAAAATAGCTCACAAGTTCCAGCAACCACAATAGCAGATGTCAATTTGCTCAGTTTATGGTTATTTTGTCAGTAGATTGATCAGATAAGAAGTCTCTAACTGCAAAATCCTATTTTATTTACAAAACTGAACACAATAATGAAAAGGTGTTAGAGAGGGTTTGCAAGTTAAATTGTACATCATCAGCATTATTTAGCTGCCATTTCCACTACTGCAGTTCTCACCCTACTCTTTTTGCCACCCTGGCTCAGCCCAGTAAATAGTATTTTTCTCTTCCTGTTGCCCCTTTGCTTCTTTTTCTGAAATCTACCTTATGGGAATAATATTCTGTAATTCTATGAGTCTAAACCGAGCTATTTAAGATCGTTATTAATTCATAAATGAAAATTGAAATAGCTGTATCTAAATTAAGATATTTTTTATTTTATCAGTAAAAAACCCACACGGCTTTAACTGATTTGTGGGACAAGGCGATGTGTAAGTTCCACTGCATCTTTACTGGCAATGAGTTCTATTCCTCTTTTCATCATTTAAAGTATAATGGAGAGAAAAGAGAGAACATTCCATACTTCTACTTACTGTCAGGTTGTCAAGCAGCTGGGAAGGTGCATGGGCCATACAAGAGAAATGCCTTTTACTCAGAAATGTTGAATGCTGATAAGGATCAGAAATTCTGCAAAGAAAAAAGAATCCCTAAGCAACAAACCCTAGTGCGAGAACTGAGACTTACTAAGAGATTTAGATTTAGAAACTGATACCATTTTGTGTCTTGAGGATGCGGATAGTCATAATTTTTTTCTGTTTTTTCCATCCCTGCTATTATTCCTAACCATATTAAGCCCTGTGTACTGCAATTTCTCCTCTCTTGAAAACAGCATCACAATTAGAAATCATGCTGTTTGTAAAGTCAGTACAACTGTGAAGATCTGAGAAATAAGCCTTCTTGGTCCACTTTTGTAATTGTGAAGCAAGCTTTTCTAACAAGGAATATTGCATGTTAAACTAGATGAAATTAAAAATAAAATTAAAAAAAAAAACCAAAACAAAAACAAAGAAACATATTCTCACTACATAAATTTTGCTTCACAGCTAAACACATTTTCTACAAGTGGATTTTCCTTCCAGTGAGAGCTGATAACTTCGTAGAGGAAAAGGAATTTATAATGGCCAAGATTCACTCAAGATATCAGTGTTATTACTTCTGGTGTTGGTGTTACTATGATAAATATGCTTGCATTCAGAACATGAGTTTTTAGTTCATGCCTCATAAGAGAAATACACTAACTTATGCACAGCACAGGGCTTCTCTCCTGATTTGTCCCTGAGGTACTGGGGTTTGGAACCCATGTTTCTTTGTGGTTTTATCTGTATTACAGTGAAAATTTGGACATCACCCCAGAAGCTATTTCTTACTTTCTGCTAATGTTACTGTTCAGCAAAACTGATGTGGGAATAAGATCCTTGAACTGTTCTAAAAATCTGAAGCCAAGCTGAATGCAAAAGCCACAGCTTTCCTGCTAAACTCAGAAGATCATTTCATCTCAAAGGGTGACAGCCGTATCCATTAACTTTATGAAAGGTTTCCTAGAAACAACATGAAGCTACAACATAAGTCATGCATTTGATCTGTAATGCTCCTATTCAAAGTGCAAGCAAATAGTTTGGGGCGTGGTACGTTCTTAGCAACCTTTTTAATCACTACCTCTTGCTTTGGACCAGACAAGCTGCCAGGAAAGGTTCAGTTATAGGTCTTTTTCATTTCACAATTAATTTAACACTGATAGCACCCAGTAGCAAAAAGGTGCTATTCAGACATCTGGATAGAGCTGCAGCACAGAGGTAGCCTAGCCAGACTTTAGAAAGGGGAAATTCCCAGCAAGTCAGTTAAGCTAAGTCTGCCCCATGAACTTGCCCACAACACTTCCAAAACTTTTCAGGTGCATCACTTTCTCCAAGTTAGGTACTTAGTTCTTAGTGGTAATTGAAAAAGACTTTGCATCATCATCATTTTGATATCAATGGATTTTGTTCTTAGCCAGACCAAGTCCGTTCCTTAATCAAGTTTTCAATTCCTTTACTACACCCACTTCCTTAGGAAGCAGTGGTCTGCTCAGTGTTATCTTCCACTCCTTTACCAGGTTCTTTTCTATGGCATGAGTCCTATCTGAAAACTGTGAGGAAAAGCTGGAGAAACTACTACATGAACTACAATTTTAAGCATGTAATATTGGATCAGGGAGAGCATGGAACAATGCTATCCTTTTCCTGATTCAAGCAATAGACAAAGACTGCAACAGTGGCTTCAAATTTGTAGCATATGACACTTCAGCCTGCAAAATCCACATATACACAGCTTTTGAACAGCAGTTGAGACAAAGGCATCTTGAATGACTACTAGAGTAGCTGCTGTGCTTTCTTGCCAAAGTCCTTGTTTTATGAATAGAGATGAAGAATGCCTTCCATGTCTATTGATCATGAAATTATATTAGTAGGTATGTGTTCTGGACTGATGTCAAACAGAAGAATACCTCAAGAAGCTAATTTTTTCTGTAGTTTGTCTTGAGGAGGGTAGGGTTTATCCCAATTACATTCTTCTCAGCGGGAAAGTAAAGCACTTTAAAAACATACTGACCAAGTTAGTCACACATAAAAGGACTTTGGATTCAGAAAAGAGAAGAAAAGCGCTTATAATTATAAATCAAAGGGACTCCATCAAGTTCAGGAAGTTGGAGAAAAAGCCAAGATGAGAGAAGCTCCATTTGTGAAGAAATAGAGCCCAGCAAAAGGACACTGAGAGGATTCTAACCCATCTATTGCTTAAAAGTGGTCAGAAGAGGATGATGAAGTAAGGATGCAAGTGGTTTTTTGTTTTGTTCATGCCTGCTTAAAGAATATTCTACTGGTCTGAATAAAATTTTTCTGCTTGAAAGTGTGCAAAATCTCTATCTGTAGACCTTGATTACATGCCTCTTGAAAAGTGAGCTTTAAAGTAAAGCTCCAGCAAGATAGAGGATATAAAAAGGATAAGCTTAAACTGTTGGAAAGTTTCAACAGAGAATTCCAGTATGAAAATCTTCACATGAAATAACCCATGTCTGAAGCAGTTTCAGGATTATCAGAAAAAATATGCTGTAATCCAGTTCCTGATAATCAATGAAAAGTGCCTATTAAATGACTAATCAAAGGATCTTAACTAATCTGTGCTACACAGGAATCACAATGATTGTAAAATTTTGTTGTTTAATAGTGTACATTTTGACTGATTTTCACTATCATTAAATGTTCTTATATGCATAGACAGGTGGAATTCCAGAAAGGTATGTATAAAATAACATTAAGTTTGATGTGTCATAGGACAAGTGGAATTATATTCCAGTTCTTTTTTGTGTTTTCACATCTGTTACATTCCCTTTGCCCTTCTCCCTCACTGATAAATTCCTAAACAGTGAATTAATTTTCCTGAGCTATTTTCCTCAGAAAATTTCCAATAGATGATGTCCTGTAAGATTGGAAGAAACTATGAAGGTCTGTGAACTAGGTTTAGGGTTTTTCCTGGTTATTTTTGCTCATATGCATATTTCTTTGTGTGGCTCTCACTTAGCACTGTAACTGTTCCAAGCCAATTTAACAAAGTAAAGCTCCATTTAGCACATACACGACAAGGACCCAATTGCATCCTTTCAGTTTTTTCCAGAAAGATGATGCCACTTGATGGTGGTTGGGTATAATAATATCTGTCTCTGGGTAGATTTAGCATCAAAATGTGTAAAGTAATGTGAACATCTGATTAACACATGGAAATATTTTTTTAAATAAGGCTTTCTTTTCAAGTGCTGAAAGTTTGACAGTCTTTTATACTGTTTTATGATGCTGTGGTAGCAATTCCATGGTTATAGCTATAATCTGCTTTCACATTCAATTTTGAAAGCCCAGATCCTTCTGTATATCAGTTTTGAGAAACAAAAGTATCGAGTATGACATTTTTCATGGGTGGTCTTCAACAGACAGAATGTACTTACGGGAAATAATTGGATGATACATAGAGAAATTTGAAAGTTTGCATAACCAACCATTTCTTCTTATGAAAAGGTTTTCAAACCTACCATAAGCACAGACCACTGTATATATATAGATCATATACATGTGTAGATCATATAACAAAGTAGTATGGCACTATTAAAAATATATGGGAAAGTGTCATACTCCAGTGAAGCTTTACTATTATATTTAGAAAAATTTTAACACAGAATGTACAGAAAATCCAGGTTTAGTTTTTAGAACCTTAAAGGAAAATACTCTTGTTTTCAGTGATGCATTGTTGATTCAAGAAAGCAAAATGGGTTATAAAACTTTGTTTGCTTTCCTTCAGCTGAGTTCAAAGATGAAGCGAGACTAAGCTATATTAGGCTATTCTCCTTGAGATGGTCAATTTAATCTGAATTTGGGTGGATCTGAAATATTTTCATCAGCTTACTCACTGAATTGTGATTTCTAGTTACAAAAATGAACAGACAGAAAAAAATGTATTAAACATACGACAGAAAAATTATGAAAAGGAATCAAGTAAATAAAGAAAAACTACTGCACAAAAAATACTGTATGGGAAGGATTTGAAATATGCCTCTAATAAGTTCTATTTTGCGACAGCTAGATATCTTATTTCTTATAAGGCTGTTCAATAACCCTTCAGTTTTCCTGACTTTCTTTTCCACAGGAGAATCCAGCTACAAATTAAATGGAATAATAACAATATCTCTTTTATCTGCTGCCTAACTGGTAGAATTGAGAAAGTCATGTATATTCACCAATTTTATATATTCTTTACTGTCTGGAACATGTCTGGCACTGGCCCCATAGCAGTCATGTCTGTGGAGGAGGAGCTCAAGTGTTTCCTCTGTGCAGTCAGTGGTGCATCTATCTGTTCTGTGACAAACCCTGACACTTGTGCCTGATGCCCTTCCTGTAAGCTGCAGGATCATTGTAACTGCCCTTAAGAATATCTGAGCATATTGACCTGAGCATATCTGACCTCAGCACAGAGGTCAGTGCTGATGTCATCTCCCACTAGGACACTGTAAAATGTGAGTTTGTGGAACTGGGTCTTATACCACTTCTCCATTGAAAATAACATCAGACATAAGTATGTTGTCATTTTATGTTATTGTTTAGAGAAGTGTTAAAAACATGTTCTCTTCTTTTGTCTACACTACAAATTGTTCTTTCTCCCAGTGCCATACACACTTTTAAGAAACTTTAATGTAAATTTTATACTGCGTTTGTGGTAAAAAATAACTTTGGAGAAATGGTATTAAGGACTGTGCTTTTAACTTTTTGAAGGTTACTTGAAAAGAAAGTCCTTTCAGATGACTTAGAAAACATTTTTGATAATATTCCATAATCAATACTTAAGATGTGTTCTAAATTAATATATTAAATTGTAATTCTCAAAATGAAAGAGTACATGAGGCAGTCCCACAGGCTATGAGGACATCTTCTTCATTCCAAACAGGGAACCCACAGAATATAGTTTGCACAAGTTTACACAAGCCTGTGGTGCTTCTAATAACCTTACTACAGCTTCTGGTGGGTCTTGAAAGTTCCTGGCAGACAATATATAGATATAATAATATCTATCAGTGTAACTCTTGCCTTCTGCACAAAGAGGGATCGGAGTTAACTGATTACCTCTCTCATATACAAGCCCAGTTTTGGGTAGGACAGTACAATAGTTTTAAGACAGAAATTTAGGAAAAGGAAAGAAAGATGGCCAGGATAAGGAGAAATGGTTAGAGAAGAAAGAGAAGTCAATTGACCAGAAACACACAACA
This sequence comes from Pyrocephalus nanus, assembly GCA_038380795.1. NCBI lineage: Eukaryota > Metazoa > Chordata > Aves > Passeriformes > Tyrannidae > Pyrocephalus > Pyrocephalus nanus. The sequence continues at coordinate 63,564,293 of CM076261.1, forward strand.
GCTCTCAAGGGGTGCCCAGATTTTCAAGCGCGTGCAGGCTTTGCATTTGGGTGGTTTGTGGCAAATTTACTCTTCCTATGAGAAAATTTCCTTTTATTTATAAGAGAAAATGAAAATGAAACCAGCTTTTGAGATTACTGCAGATTAAGTTTTATTTTTGTTTTTCCATCTGAAGACTGAGTTACAGGCCTCTGAGTGCATGCCATCTAGGACCATTAAAAGGAAAAAGTACCTTCAGAGACTTTTGAATCAAAACCATGGGGATTCACAATACAGTGTGAAAGTTTTAAATGCTCATTTTGGGTTAGCCAACTACCACACCACAGAAGCTTTACATTTGAGATAATTTAAAAAGTAGAAGCAGAAGCAGCAAGGAAAGCATGTCAATGGAGATTCAGGCTGAGAGAAATGTTTTTGTTCCTACAGGACTGGAGGTATATTTGGATAACAGCTTCCTGCCTGGCAGCTGTCAGCTATGGTCCTGACTTTTAGAGGAGAATAGAGGAGCAGCTATACTGTGGTTGAGCTCCACACCAAAATATCTAGGATGGCATGAGGTCTACTTTTTAATTGGGATGGAGCATAATTTATTAAGATTAAAATCACCACAGCAGTAAAAGAAATATCTTGATGAAAATAGCCATTCTATGCTTCAAATTTCTGTTTCAGGTAAAGTGAAACATGCATTGTATAACAAAACATTACTGTGTGGTTTATGCACAATTAGTCTAGCACCAAAGCTATGAGCATTTCTTAAAAACTCTATAGGTGTTTGTCCTAGTAATTAATGTCTATTTTCTTGTTTGTATTTTCTTTTTATTTACCTTCTACTTTTGTAAAAGGAGATAAGGCTTTTAAATATCAGAGAGGGCTCTGCAGGATTTTTTAAATTTTACAGGGTGTTTAGCATTAGAGTCCCTCTGTACACAACAATATTCTGCTTATTCTAGAGATTTTAGGATGGAATGAATTGCCCTCTGGAATTACCTACATCTCTCCAGATTGACTGAGGGGCCCAGTTTACTTTTTAGAATAAACTGGAGAAAGCTAGAATGCATTTCATCCTGGATAAATCAAAATTTGTTCTGTTCCAAGACAATGAATGTAATCTCCATCTCTATAATATACTCCTCAGAGGTGGAACACTTGGCAGACTACATCCACTCTGGATATTGTCATGAGTCTCATAGTTTGGGTTTTTTTCAGTTAAGCTTCAAGATATCTGTTCTAACCTTTCCACTTTTCCTTATATTGTCTCTTACTGAACTGTTATAGCAATAGCTAGGATTTTCCAATGTGTTTTATAGTCCTGCAAGGAGGAGGAGGGGAGTCCAGCAAGGGTAAGGACAGCACAGTCTCTTTTGCTCATGGTTGACAGAACAAGGTAACTGCTTTTTTAGATCATGTATGAAACGATAAAAGATGAAATTATATTGTTTCCTCCTGTCAGCAAACAGCCAAAGTATTACAAGTGGCAAGAGCTCATTTTTATTATAGTAGACAGTTAATGAAGTGTTATAAGATTATAATAATGGAGTAATCACTACAACAGTAGTTCATATTTTTGCGATATTTTCAGGATGGCTAGTGTAAGATTTATAGGGCACAAAATCTAATGATGGGCCTCAATTCTGCTTCAGGAACAAAAGAAAATTTAACTTTTTACTCTTTGAAAATTGCTAGGAAGACAACATTCTTAAAGCTGGATTTGGAAGTATTTGTTCCCCTATTTGTTTCCCATGGAAACTGTATTAACCTGATGGGTCCTAGGGCAATTCTCATTTAACCATGAAATATACCTCAGTTTTTCAAAGAGAAGAAAAAGCTCTTTCTTGGACAACCTGTTCTATCTTTCATATTGTTCCTTCTACTTTGTCTTCCTTCTTCTGGAATAGCCAACTGCATCTGATAGCACTATGTTGGTTAGCCAGCTTCCTTCCTTGCAGTTGCTGTTTTCATGCCATCTTACTTCCTGCCTCATTGTTTCTTATAAAATAACCAAAATAACCCCAAATTGTTTTCCCTTGCAGGTGGATTTCAGGGCCTGTCAAGTTTGGCACACAGAGTTCTAGTTTTAATCCAGAGCAGGAGGGATTAGTATTAAATCACACTTTAGCCCTTGTGATTATTCTCCATGTGCTGTTCCGCCATTCTGTAGCCCAGAGCTATTGTATCACCTCTCTTCCAGCCTCATCTACCTCTCTTACCTATTAAATATTAGAATAGCTCTTTTTTTCTGGTGTACAGCCACTTGTTTGAAGAACACCAGGCACTGTGTAGCAAAACTGCAAAAAGTTCCATAATTTCTGTGTTTCACTAATGGGTTAAAATATCATGTAGAGTTTCACACAGGCTGTGAATAAGTGATAAGAAAGGCATGTTGTGGCCACATAGAGCCTTAATTCTCTGGGGTGTGCTTCAAAATGCTGGAAACATCTCCATTTGGCAATTCCATTCGGTTGTGTTCATACATTAAACACTGAGAAAAAGGTAAAATGGGGAATGTTTTCAACATTGATTGTAACTTGTTTGCTTAAACTTATTCAAGTTTAAACTAAGAATTGCACATATATTAATGAGCGTAGTCCATTCATTGGTCTATGCATCCAGAATTCTCCAAGGAATGTCTCAAATCCACAAGTTTTCCTATATGCTGTATTTTCATTTAGGCAAAAAATATGCAACTCGCTGATTGCCAGATAAATTCCAGCTAACTAAAGAAGAGGATTATTTGTTTGGTCCTCTATACTGATCAACCCAGAATTGTAAATTAATTTCCGATGCTCTTGTTTCTGAGAGTAGGATGGGGAGAGCTGCAAAGCAACAGCAGGGCATCCTACTTGTGGTTTATTGAGATGTCAATGTTCTTTCAGTAGCACCAAAATTCACTAATAGGGATTGGTATTCACTGTAAAAATTCAGCAGAAAAAAAATTAAACAGCAAATGGAATTAATTTCAGAAGCGTGTCTGTGTTTATATATAATTATGTGTCTGTGTGCATATCCACATGCATATGCATATATGTATATAAACATATATATAAACATGTATATACACAGACACACATATATGATTCTGTACCCTGCATATTAATATAAAAATTGAATAAGTACTAGTTAACATAGAGTGTAATTCACAGTGATTTTGTTTCATTTTGATCCTATTGATAAGTTGTCAATCAGTTTTTAAAGAATGCATCTAAGAAAAAAGCATAAGTCTCTGTGAAGACCATAGATAACATTACTATGGCAACCAGAAAACTTATCTAATTTGATTTTCAAGCTTAAGTGCAACTCTTTTAAGGCTAGAATCAAACTACAAAGAAAAATTTCTGATATTTATTAATTAATTTTATTTTTAAAAGCTACTATAGAAGAGAAAAAATGTCATGCTCTTTATTAAATGGAATATATTTCAAAAATTTTTTCCTTTTGTAGGTTTTGTAAAGTTCTCCAAGATATTAGCTTAACAAATAGGGATCTAATCAGTTCAAGGTAATTTTAGAGTAGAGTAGTTTTAAATATCATTGGAATACTAATTCAACACTTTTTTAATATGTACTTCTTTTGCACACATGAAAGGAAAACCAAAATCAACATATTACCTACTAAGCTCAAATATGTTACTTCAATAAGCAATACCTGTTACATCTCTTCAACCTCAGGGTCCTGAAGACATGCTTTCCTTCACTATCATTATTGTTACAGGTGCCTGAGTAATGTAACATTCCTTATACTTGAAAATTAAAATTAGTTTTCTTTCCTGAAAAAAACTTTCCTTCTAATAACATATGTAAGTCTTCCGTCTTCAGGAATGAGTAATAGTATTGGATATAACCAGACAGAAGAGTTTCAAGTTAAGAGAGAACAAGAATACTTCTCAAAGCCAGAAATTTGTGGCCTTAACTTTGAAGTCTCAGAGGCCTGACGAGAGCACCCCAGTGCCAAGGCATCTTTAGGTCCTCCAACAATTCTGCATCCTGATTAAAACTTTAACAGAGAGACATTCAGCACTCACTGACAAGTCTATTAGTGGCAGGGTTAAAAAGGATCTTCCCCCAGATATCTTAAGAACCACTATTAAGAAACTGAATTGGAGGTAGGTGGGGTGCACTACATGTGTTCAACAAACAGCTTGGTTTTCTTAGTGAGATTTTCCAGGGCTGTAAATACCAGAAGAGCTGATGCCCAAGAGTTCACTCATTTGTAAAAAACATCATTTTGGGGCAGAAGTGTCTCATCTCGACGTAACTCCACTACCACAGGGACTGGGAATTATTATGCAGGGGCATTTAAACAGGCTGCTCAGAAGTCAAAATTGCAGAGAGAGCAGCTGAACTGAATCAAGTTTATCTGACTAAGATGTGAAGCTGATCAGTTGGCTCACACAGATATTTACCAAACACTTATCTGCTCTCAGTTTGCTGTACTTTCTCATGCCTCAAATATGACAGGCAATCAGAAAGATGATGTAAAATAGGGAATCAGCGATGTTTTTTCACCTTGACAGGTAGATTGGAGCTAATTATTCACAAGAGACAGGATGATCACAGCTTGAAAGAGTGTCTATTGAAAAATCCATGACTCTTCTGTACCTGGGCACTAAAAATGGCTATCATTATGAAATAATTTTCCCCCCAAAATTCTAAAAAATTATGTCAAGGTTGCCCCTTATGAAGCATACCTCATGGGCTCAAAAGTTTAGATAGGAATTCAGGTTGTTCCTAGAGATGAAATTTTGGCCTCATAGGAAACAAAGAGTAGTCCAGTCAAGAGTGATAGTTTCAGGAATTGAGGCAATTTAAATAAAGAGTCTGAAAGCCTGAGACAAGGGACCAGATCTGTTCAAAGTCCAGAATCTGAAACAGGTTGGAAGCTTTCCAGACCTCACTGGCATGGCTGCATGAAGCACTCATTCAGTTATTTATTCAAGGGCAGGAAACTAAGGAGAACTGTCAAATCTGTAACATTTCTCATGGTCATACTCACATTCCCAGTAATAGACCTATATGCACCACTTGAAACCATCAATCAGTCTTTAAGTGTATGGGAAAGATTAGCAAACTCACAGGACATTGCCTTGGTCATTCAGATCAAACAGAGTTCAGTTTTGCAGGGTTCTATTTATACCTCCAAAAATTCATCAGCAAAATAATCCCTTCTTCTCTGTTCAACATTTATTTGAAATTATAGTAGAAAATTCATTGTGGACTAAAATATCAACAATATCCTAAAATTATTTGCTGTTCAGCACATACAGGTTCAATGTAAACAGAACAGTCGGGTGTTCTAATGCTTGATTGGGGTCAACACTTACAAAAAGAACATATGGCTGAAAGTTACTTTGGGATGATTCAGGTGATGCTGGTAGAAAGAATGAAATGGTTACAAAGTTGCCTTCTGCAGCATCCATCCTCCCTGTAAGAGTATGTCCTCCTTTTAAAGATGCATTTGAACAGTTTTCTGCTTCTTGAATATTCAAATCACCCTAACTGCTAAAAGTGTTTCTTCCCATGTACTGTGTTTAAGAACCCTTCTCCTCAGCCTTAGACTTGCAGTCTAACCATCATGCCAGATAAAACTGTAGTAATCATTTTTTATTAGATATGAAATCTCTAAAAATACCTTAACCAAACATTTCTTCTCAGACTCCACGGTTGGTGGAAATCTCAACAGCGAAGTGGCTTCCTAATGTTATCAGTGCATCCAAAAATACAACTGAAGTCCCACTGTCAGCTTTTATTTTCGAGGACTTCCATAGCAATGGCTGAAGCAATCAACGTCACCCCCCCTGAAATTCCATTAAACACAAGAGTGTTGGGGACATACACTGTGCTGATCTCCTGGTAAATTGCTTGCTGGAAGGTTTATGCGAGTCTCCTCACAGGACTGTCAGAGAACAAAATGCAAAAAAACATCTGTTCTTCAGTCCAGCATTTTCACAAAATGCATTACATCCATAAGAAAACTGATATCCATAATGACAATGTAAAGTTTCATCTTGTGTTACCTTGTATAATTCAGAGATACAATAATAATTAGATTGCATACAGGCTACAATAGGTTGAAGAATTAAAGTATAATTAATTGGCCAGGTAATCAGTCCACTGCTTTGGTAAAGGAAATGAATACGCAAGTGCTTAAATATGTATTTCAAACCACAGTTATAAAGTGATCTATACCTAGGAGCAGAACTGATCCCTTGGAGTTATAATCTTTGAATGTGTTTGTGTGTGTGCAAATAATAATTTTAATTATACTTTTTTCAAGGCAGGGAAAAAATACAACATCCAGACTTACTATAACAGTAATTTTCAAATCATGTTTCAGCAGATCACTTCTACCAGTCTGGGTTATTTCAGGCTTACAGTACAAAGCTAAATACTTTCAGTTTGCACTAGCAAGGCATCTGATCATAGCTGGGTGCTCAAATTCCCAGCTGCTTCAAAATCTACATTTCCCCCCTCTCTCATTTTTAAATGTTAATAATGTGATATTTTGAGAAAATTTTTAATTCTTTTTTCATGAAAATAAACATAGCTGTTGGTTTTAATGTTTCTCTTCCATGCATTCTGAAATGCCTAAATCATATTTTTGAAATCATAATTTCTATCTGTTGATTAGGAATGATTTAGCACCATAATGAAATAATTATAAAGGGCTCCATAAGGACCACATATGGGAATTTACATCAAAAGCCAAAATATGGAATTCATAATAGCATATAAAAATATATGTATTAGATCAAATAGACTCTTTTCCATGAAGCTCTTACTCCACCACTTACAGTGAAGAGATAATATTGAAAGGCTCATTAAGTGCTTGATCCTTGAGCATCAGAAAGAATATTCTAAGCAGAAGATAAAGGCATTGCACATTCCCACAACACAGCGGCATGAAATTGTTCTTTGTAAAAAAATGCAGAGTGGTCATCAAACATAGGAATGCACTAGAATAAGGTTCTATTTGTACTATTATCTGTTGTGGGTTTTTTAATACAGTGGCTTCTGCTTCAATTTCAGCAAAGCAGGATTACATGTGGTATTATCTTTTTGCACTCACTGCAGCAGAAGTGCAGTCTATGTGCCTCATTGGCCTCTTCTGATAGTGGTTTAAAACCATTATAACTCTGTTGTTTCTTTTGATCACAGTAGATACACACAACATCTCAAAAAAATTGAATATTTCCTTAAGTTTGGGTGCTGATTTTTTTTTAACCCCCCCTCAGCAGTTTCATTTATCTAATGCCATTGAAAATCTGGAGAGAAGTGATATATTGCAGCCTATATTGCAGTTTTGACAACAGTGATTCTGTGGTTGGAATAATTTTCATGACTGAAAGGGAGTATTTTCTGCTTTGGAATACTGCAAAAAAATTTGCAAGTAAGATGTGTACTCCTAAATGGATACTCAAAGACAAATTTGAGATGAAACAGGTCATATCAATGTTTTCTTGACAAATGTGTGTACTACCTAGGTTGGATAAGCCGTACCTTAACTTCTAATTATACAGTCAGCATACTCAGTGCAATTTCCAGAAGCAAAATCATTCATTAAAAGCATTCCTTACGTGGGAGAAGGTGACTGACATATGTAATTTTTCCAGCATGTTTTAGTATTTAGAATCTTAAACTAGGGTTTAAAATACCTTCATGCAATTCTCTGTGTTGCCACTGACTTCCAGTGCAATCTCCTGTGGGTGACTGAACCTGCATCTGTAATTACCTGCTGGTTTCCTAGTGGTGCACGCTGATGCCTTAACAACCTTTTTATTTCCAAACTCACTTTCTAAATCTGCAAAGATTCTAAGGGAAGGACATTCTTTTGCAGACAACTCTGAGGTAGTTGTAGCAGAACTGCGCTCACTGAATGAAGTAGAAGTAAGTAAAACTAAGTACAAAAAATGTACAAGATTTTTTAGTTTGTACCTATACTATAAAATAATCCTAATTAAGGATGCAGAGGATACTAATTCTGGAATTTCTTAACTCTAAGGAGTTCTTCATTTTACATTCACCAGTGTTTTTGCTGAAGCTGGTTTTTTTTTGTTTGGTTGGTTGGTTTTTTGGTTGGTTTGTTTGTTTGTTTGTTTGTTTGTTTGTTCGTTTTTTCCCCCATGGTAATGTGGCAGCAACCTAATTTGTAAGGAATTGCATTTACTTTGCCTCTTACAAATCTAAACCTGGACTACGGGGTTCCAGAGCCCCACAGAAATGACAAACAATATACCTAAGGGGAAACAACAGACTAAGATAATGTTTGTACGAGGACTGTTATAAAATAAAAAGGGGAAGGAACATCATATTAATTTTCAGAAGAGTTTGTAGAACTCGTGGTAGTGGTGAACATTAAAGAGAGATTTAATACCTGGAGTTCATCCTACTCAGTTATGGCATGGATCAAAGGACAAAGATTGAAAAAAAATCTTACATCTACTAAGTAATGAAAGTTAGATCCTGAGCAGAGAGGAACTGAAAATAAACAGCTAAAATTACAAATATATATATATATATATATATATATATATATATATCCCTGGCAGAGCTAACCTATGCATTAAGATAGAAGATAAATATAATACAGCATGAGAACTCCTGGATCACCAGAGTAGTCTAGCAGTCTCCTTGTCACATGGCTATCATGTAATGTAGGGAAAATCCTTACAGTCTAGATTACAGATACCCATATTTAATTTTCTTTTGTTCCCTCCTTTCCCTGTTTCATAACCTGATTTCTTTGTGTGCAGTGTGCACTTGGTGCTACCAGCAATCAAATTATCAGTTCCTAACATAGTACAGTTAGTTCAGCCAATAAATAATGTCATAATAATGAAACTGGTAGTGCCCCAGGGGTGACTGAACTCCTCTTGACTACTTCTAATGTCAACCTCTTTTGAAATTTTGTATATTCAGAGACGGAGTAATACTGAGCCAAACTAAAGATGCCAGGCTCCCCCTCCTGCTCCAGATGCTGTGTGTTCAATGTTCCCCAACTCTTTTCAGAAATTCTTCTGAGAATTACTTTCTTAGTTGTAGATGCTCAGAATTACTGACATCTGCCTGTAGAGTGGTACTGCTACCCATTGCTGCTTTACCCATACTGTTTCAAGTATCCATCAGTGAATACTTGTCAATATGGCATTAGTGTTATAGGAATATATCTTGTACTGAGTTCAGGATTGGATTCGTTGCACCAGAAAGGCACTGCGTGTTTCTGTAATAAAAAGGCCTGCCTCAACCCTGTCTGGATGCTGCTTACTAGTAGATTTGTGGTGGGCATTCCTTGTTGTTAGTCTGGGGACAAGGCTCTGCAAGATTTCTGTAAATCTAACAAAATATGTGCAGTGGCTGAGGGAAGGGAAAGGTCGTATTTCTCAGGTTGGTCTTACACTGTCATCCACAGCCTCTCTGCAAGCTAAATATGAATGAAAAGGAGCTTGTACAATTGATGCTTCTTATGGTATTGCACTTCAAAAAACATGGCTATACTGAAGAAACTTGTAAGCAAGTCAACAGTTGCAGACATGATAACCAAGATGTTCTGTAAAAATCAAGACACTGAAGCACAGTGTTGCAGAGAATAAAATGCCATTCTCCCTTTTGATTTTCTACTACCCAAACACAAAACTTGCTGGGTGTAGCGAGTGGACATTCACAGTCTTGCCAAGGTGGCTGTAACAAAAGAGCAGACATGATCAAGGGAAACAGTTATGGACAGTTCTAGGCACTCTTCATCAAATTAAAATCAAGAATGATGCAGTTTAAAAATTATTTAAAGTGTCCCATGGAGGAGATTGCAGAGCCTTGTTAGCCAGCCTCAGAGACCAATAGAGAAATTATATCTGCTACTGAGGATTCTTGCTGTTAAGTATAACTTTAAGAATCTGTTTTCCCTTTATGATGCTGTTCTAAGCTCCACCTACACATTCAGTAAATGTATCCTTTTTCCTTTAAATCTTTACAGAATTCATGGATCTGACATACTAGACATTCCATTCATTTGGGTATGGAGGATCCATGATTCAAAGATGATCAAGTCAAACTACACTCCACAACTGAGCTGTGAGTTCCGACCAATTCCTTGGTTAACACATCACTGAACACTGAAAACTCAGAGGATTGTGACAGACCATTCTTTCAGCATCAAGCTGAGTCTTTTTTTTGTTTGTTTGTTTCCAGGAAATAAAATAAGAGGAGATAACCCAGGACTTTGGGGTCTCCTTGAACTACCTTCTGAGATTCCTGTATGCATGGTCTTGATTTTTTGCATTGGTTTATTACATCTTCAAGCACATTCCATGTTTCTCCATGTCCTTCAGAGCTTTTTAGCTCCACTCTCTTCTGTAAAACTCACCTCTTTCTGTTAAACTCGTTTCCCTCTGTCATTAGCATATGATACACCTCATTCTTTTGTCTTGTTTGTGTGCTGAGTCCAGGCTCAGCTGGACCTTTAAGGTTTTGGACCCAGAACTTACCTATTAATGTATAATTTTTATGTATCCACAGTCTTTGGGATATTTTTTATGGAAACAGATTTATGGGGATATAAATTTTCCAAACTGCCTGCATCCTTAAAAGTAGCATTTAATTTTGAATTAAAATTTATAAAGAAATGGAGTTTGTGCCATGGCAGTCCAGACACTTTACTTTCATAGTTATCTGCTCATTCATGTGGGTATGCTGATAAGAATATATTTTGGGTTTGGTTTTTTAATCTTTTCTATTTTACAAGCACCAGTAATTCACTATTCTTGATAAATACCAAATTATTTTTTTATAGCGTTCATCACTATGAGTCTGAAAACACAATATCCTAGATTATGAAAGACAGAAAAATAATTACAGAGAATCAGTGTTCACCATACTTCTGATTGTAAATATATCTGAATTTCTTTTAAATATGGAAACATATTTAGAAAAGCATATTCCTAGTCTCCATCTCCCGGGACAGCACACTACTTCGTAAATGGTAAGTTGCTTTTGTTGCTGATTTTAAGTTCATTACTCTAGTAACAAGCTGCACTATTCTGATTACAGCTGGTCTCTTGGCTTTTAAAATCTCTAAACATATGAATTCCTTTGTAGAAAAAAAATACTTAGGTTTTGTATAAACTGTCAGTGAAATCATGTTGACCTTTTAGTTACACTAATCTGTATGAACCGAGATATTTTTTTTATTACAGATTCATTCTCCCAATTGAAATGATAGTACTTAAAGCTTGGAAGGGTTAATTGCTATGCGCTATCCCTCTGGGGAAACTCCATTAGATTGAACCAGACAAAGCATAAAGCACATTCTTCAGTTCAGCAGCTAATCTCTATTAGGAAATTAAATGTTGCCAGGTCCCTTTTCCCAGCCTGGACCACTGGGATATTCTGGTCATGATCATACTGTGTAATGCTACTCCAATAAGGAGTGGACAGTTACTAATACTTCAAGGACCGGACTTATTTCTAAACTGTATTTGGGAAATATTTAGGTTGGTAAAAGATGATTCGGGTAAAAATATGAGTGACCACCCTGGAAATATAATCATTTAGCCTATCAGCACCCTGATACTATTTAATTTTCTAATTTAGACATAGCCAACATGACTGAAGTCTACGGATACATTGGAACCAACTGCACAAACTCAAGGGAATTTAGAAGTGCTGGCATGGCAACTCCTAACCGTGATTCAACCTTTGTGACAAATTGTGTGTGCAGTCCTTCTCATGTTAGAATGAAAAACAGGGTTTGATTCAAGTTTAATTAAACTATTGAGGAGTTAAACTATTTAATTAAACTATTTCTATTACTTTTTCTGTATCTGAAGAAAGCAAACCCTCAGAATTTAAGTACATTACTGTTTTCTGTGACATGTCCATCCTCCATTGTCCTCTAAGACATCCCAGGTCATATCTAGGATGGTCTGTTTATTCAGTGGAAGTTCTTTCATTCTTCCTGTGGAACCATACTGCTTTCCTTGGATCTTCTCTTTCCATCTCTCATTTTATCTGCTTTTATCTGTATTCCTCATTAGATGAAGTTTTCAAAATTCCAGCTGGGGTTTTCCCTCTTTATTGCACTGATTAAATGGTTCACCTGCAGTTATTTCATAGTTTTCCTAAACTGTAATCCAAAGAATAGCACTGTCTTTACATAACATTTGCCATGAACGTTAATTCAAAACCAAAAGTGGTACTAGAAAGAAAGACACTAGAGAAATCAAAACAGTGAGAAAGGAAGAGTCTAGGAAAAAACTCAGAACATTAGATATTGATCAGAAAAAAACAAAACAGGAGAGAAGGAACACAGAAGTGAACCTCGGGAGCTGATTCCTAAAAGCACAAATATAGTCTATGTTAAATTACAGTTCTGAAACAATAGAATTTCAAGCAACTTTTAATAAAGAAACTGTTTCTTAAGAGATTTGAATTTAGATTTGTACTTTGTTGTCTTAGTGTATATATATATATATATATATAGCACAGCAGACTATAAATAGCACACACATAAAAAAAAAAGAAAGAGTCATTAACATCTGTGCCTCTCTTGATCCACTTAATTAGCAAACACCTGCGGTGTAGTCACTGCTCTTTTCCATAATTACTTAATATGGGACAGGATGATATGAAACCAAAATATATCTTTGGAAGATTTTAGCTCACCAAATTATCATGCATACATTTTAAATTTCTTTAAATGGTGCATTTTCATCACATAAAGAAATCATACATCATAGAAAGTCACCAAGATATAAGATGTCAGCTGCATTTAGCTTCAAAAACCAGATTTTTCTTGATCAGTAGGGGTGTTTTTAATTATTCTTTTTAAGTGACAGTGAAGTTATGGTATGAGGTAGGTAGATAAAATTGAGAATTTATTAAAATAAATAAGAATGGAATGTCTTTCTTCTTATCTTAGGAATATTTTGTACATAGGTCTTGTTACAAATATGATTTTTAAATCTCCTAAATTGGTAAAGACCTATGAGGTATTCAAGTACAAGACTGCAGATTAAGAAAGTTCAAAATTAAATCTGGATTTATTTTTCTTTTCTGTTGAAACATGAACATTATTCATTTTTAAATGCACTTTTCTACCATATATTTGTTATAGCTAGTAAATGAAAAGATCATAGAATCATAGAATTAACTGGGTTGGAAGACACCTCTGAGATTATCAAGTCCAACCCCAGAGTGATTACTAGGTCATGGCACTCAGTGCCACATCCAGCCTTATCTTAAAAACCTCCAGGGACGGTGAATCCACCACCTCTCTGGGCAGGCCATTCCAATGCCTGATCACTCTCTCTGTAAAGAACTTCTTTCTAATATCCAACCTAAACCTCCCCTGACAGAGCTTAAGCCCGTGCCCTCTTGTCCTAATGTGTTGTAGTGTTACTTGATAATGAACAGGGACAGAAAAAAAAAAATGTACAGAACCATATAATCACAGAATATCCTGAGTTGGAAGGGACCCACAGGGATCAAATCCAACTCCTGGCCCTGCACAGGACCATCCCCAAGAATCACAGCGTGTGCCTGAGAGTATTGCCCAAATGCTTCTTTAACTCTGTCAGGCTTGGTGCTGTGACCACTTCCCTGGAGAACCTCTTCCAGTGCCCAGCCACCCTCTCGGTGAAGAATCTTTTTCTTATATCAAACCTAAACCTCCCCTGACACAACTTCAGGACATTCCCTTGGGTCCTGTCACTGTTCACCACAGAGAAGAGATCAGTGTCTGCCCTTCTCCTTCTCCTCATGAGGAAGTTGTAGACTGCAATGAGATCTCCTGTCAGTCTCCTCTTCTCCAGAATGAGCAGACCAAGTGACCTCAGCAGGTCCTCAAGGCCCTTCATCGTTTTCATTGCCCTCCTGCAGTTTAATATCTTTCTTATATTGCAGTGACCAAAGCTGCACTCCAGGACACTGTTGGCCCTCCTGGCTGCCGGGGCACTGCTGACTCATATTCAACTTGCCATCAACCAGGACCCCCATGTCTGGTTTCCAGCACCTTATTCCCTACTCTGTATATAGATCCTGGGTTGCCCATTCCAGGTGCAGGATCCGGCACTTCCTCTTGATGAACTTCATAGGGTTTGTGTTTGCCCAGTCCTTTAATTTGCTGAGGTCTCTCCAGGGTCTCCCTGCCTTCGGGAGTCAACAGCTCCTCCCAGTTTTGTGTCATCTGCAAACACTCTTAGTATCCCTTCCAGTCCTGTGTCCAAGTCCTTTATGAAGATGTTGAAGAGCACAGGGCCTAAGATGGAGCCCTGTGGAATCTAGTGACAGGTTTGATGTCACCCCATTCACTATTACCCTCTGAGCTCGACCCCTGAGCCAATTGCTCACCCACCACATGATGTGTTTATCCAGCTGTGGGCTGGACATTTTGTCCAGAAGGATTCAGTATTGAAAGCTTTACCAAAATCCAAAAAGATTACATCAACTGGCTTCCTTAATTAAGTAGGTGTGTTACCTTGCCATTAAAGGAAATCAGTTTTGATAAGCAGGACTTTCCTCTCATGAAGCCATGCTGGCTGTGACCAATGACACTGTTATTATTCAGGTATTTTTCAATACCTCCCAGAATAATCTTCTCCATAGCTTTACCAGGCACTGAAGAGAGACTGACAGGCCTGTAGCTTCCAGTGTCCTCCTCAGGGTCCTCCTTCCTGTCCTTCTTGAAAACTGGGACAACATTCACCAGCTTGCAGTTGACTGGGACATTTTTCTCCCACTTATAAAACAGCAAAAGAGAGAAAAGCAAACAGAAGGGAAAGTTTGTTTATGAAGAGAGATGTGGGGAATGAATTTATCTCTGAGTGTCTGGGCTTGGCTGAAGAAAGACCATGCCAGAAACAAATTTTTTAAAAGAGAGTTTCCCTAACAGCAATAGTTGCATGACATCCTTAGCAAAAGCTGTTCTTTCATTTAACTTTTATATCCTTTAAAGTCTGTGTAAAAATTAACTATACAGCTAAGAACTAAGATCCCTGTAAAGCATGGCAGGTCAACTTTATGACTTAACAATCTTTTAGTATTTAAATTAATAATTTTGGTTTTCCAACAATTTCTTTGGTTTTGTACTTTTTTATCAGTAGACAAGTTATGTAGGTTAAGGACAGTGTTAAACTTTTAGAAGGGAGGGACTGTGAGAATAAGCTTTTATTGCTCCTATCTTCCTTTTGTTTTCTTTTGGGCTGGTCTCAAATATTACTTTCCATCCTCAGTTTTTGATCTGTTGGCAAAATAATCCTGGGGAAAAAAAAAAAAAAAAAAAAGGTGATGTTTGACTTCTCATCTATCTGTATTCACATGATTCTGTCAGTGGATTTTTGAAAAGCCACCAGGGAAGTGCAGGATGGTGGTGAGGGGGGAAGCAAGGGGTGGCAGTAGGAAGACTGGGGTCAGGAGAGAGATGTAAGGAGTCAGTCAACATAGCCTGTAAATTTTGAGATAGCTGTCTAACTGGCTTTGTTTTGGGAGTATAGACTTTCTCACTCTTAAGTGACCAAATTATTTTTCTTTTTGTCCACCTTGGACTGTGGAATGATGAGGGCCCCTAGAAGAGTAAATTGGAATTCGATGGTTGTGGTAACAGAGAGGCTGAAAAGTCAATGAGGTTGTTAAAACAACCCTTTCCTCCCATGTGTTGCCATACATGCCAGCACCAAGTGTTCCTGACAGCAGTGAGAAAATAAGTGAGATAAAACTCCAATTAGATCAGCTTAATTTAGTGATGAAGGTGATGTTCTAAACACCCAGAGAAAAGAGTGAGAGCAAATACCAAAGGTGCCATAAAACAAACTCCAAGCATAATTTATAGATAACAACATTAAAAAATCTTGTGTTTTTTTTTCACTTTCCTCCTAGTTTACAAGGAGTCATTTTTCTGACATGTTTTCCATTCATGGTCCCCTCAGATTTTAATAATGTATTCAGCTAGTGTCAAAAGTAATTCTGGTAAATACAATAAAATGTCACTACAGCAGTAGTAAGTTATTGTGAAGTTATTGCATATAGACTCAGAGGAATTTGGAAAATAATATGTATAAATAACAAAAAATTAGTTATCATTGAATATATAAATTCAAATTGTCTTAAATAATCCCTTAATTAAGAAGTGTGCTCACTTAAAAAAATAGAGGGTGGCAAAGCTGACCATATGAAATATCACAAATATTGTTAGACAGATCTTTTAGCAGTATCTTAGGGCTGGTTCTTTCCTTTGACTAAACCTAGTTTCCATTATTAAGAACTAAAAGGGACATGAAGAGTTATCTAATGCAGGTTTTATTCTGTCTCCAGAGAAGACAATATGTCCCATAGTCAAAGTCCTAAAACTTTTTACAGTTTAAGGCCTTATTTGAGGCAAATTTGGGTAGTATAAATATTTTATTATGATATTCTGTTGATAGAAAGGCACATCAGTATGTAATATGGACCAGGTTTCTTGTAATTAGGCCTTAGTCTTGCGCACATACATAAAGAAAAAACAAGAGGGCATGGGCTTTGTTTTGCACTGTGCCTAGGACAGAGATTTTAAAAGTCTTCTAAGAAGATAAGAGGATTCCTCTCTACTGAATATGTTCGTTGCCTATTATCTATGTTTTTTACTAATTCAAGACTTTAGAATTTTTCTTGATCTGCAGAAGGAACCAAGATGATGTTATCCTCTGGCTTTATAAGGGAGAGATAACAAATGGAAGAAGCAGCAACCTGCTTTTATAGGTTCAGAAACTTGCCATACTTTGAGCACATTGCACGGGGCAACGTAATTCCTTAATAATTTTAAAAATCACATCGAGTCCTGCAGATGATCAAAATTGCATCAATTCCCACTGCAGGGTCCTTTGGCATTGTCAATGGTTTTGTTTTCTCCTGCTGCTGGCATATTATAACTCTGGAATTTTTTTTCACTTCTACATTCCAAGTCTTCAGTTAGCAAAGCAGTATTTGTCACAGAAATCCTTCAAACTTTTTTTTTTTTAATTAGGCTTTTTCTTGTGATTATAAAATTATGGATTTGTTGATCCCAGTTGGTCAAGTGTGTGTCACTAGCTGTGTTTCTAAAATCTTTTGATCAATTTTCAATTAGAATGGTGATACTGAAAATTGGAGAGAGACATGATAGCAGCAAGAATGTGTAAAAGAAAATGACAAGTGGAGACAAAAAGTCAAACAATGTAATGTACTCAAGTTGAGGGTACTAGATAATCCCCTTGCAGTAACGCAGGAACTCACATACGAAGTTGTAGATCCAGCAGCAGAACTTTTTAATAAATCTCTTAAGTTGGGAAATGTATAACTGGAAAACAGTCAACACTGGATATGCATTTACAAAAGAGAAAATAAATAATGGTCTACATAATTACATAGTATGTTAGTTATGTGCAAGGCTTTAGAACACTTCAAGAACACTTCAAAAAAAGGTAAATGAAAAGAGGATGCAGCATAGCTTTTTCTAGCTTGCATTTTATCAAAACAATAAAATGTCTTTTTTAGATGACTGATTTTCAAAGACAAGGAAATCAGAATCACTCTTCTTAGAAATACAGAAAAGAATGTTATGTGACTTCCTGCAAAAAATTTATTAGTTAAGGTATGGACAATTGGATTAATTTAAGAATTGTAAGGCATGGCCGAATCAAAATATTTTTATTCAAAAATTCATTGAGTGGTTCCACTAATGATCTTGACACAAAAACTGGGAGTATGCAATGATTTTTACTAATGATGTTAGAAAGTGTTTTTAATACAAAGAAGTACAGGAATATCTTATGAAGGACTGAATAATTCTCAGTACACAAAAACTCCTGCGCAATAAATTTAATAGTAAAATAGTGAAAAAAATGAGTATTGGTGAACTAAGAGAAATTTCTGCTATAAGATAAACTGACTGAAACAAATGAGAAGGAGATTAATTTTGGAGAACTAATTGATCATAAGATGAAAATGTGCTTGTATCATGAAGCTAGGAAATTTCATAAAAAGCTGTAATCCTAGGTGGTATCCTGTGAAATATTTCTAGTAGATCTGTCATTGTAATACCATTGTCAGAGAGCTTTCTGAGTAAGGGAAACTTCAGAAGAGCCTCCCAGACTGGCATATCTGTGCACTATTCTGCTTTTTTATCTATAGATTAATTCAAGCTGGATTGGGAGAAGAGGAAAGCTAGCAGAGAAAAATGCTGAAGAGTCAAACAAAAAAACCTGGCTTATTTTCTAATGCAAGGAAATTACTGGTGAGAAAGCATATTTTTCTCTATCAGTAAAAAGATAAAAGCTATGTAAACTGACGGATACAGCTCGAATCAAAAGACAAGGGTGAAAAATGGCTGATAATTTATGTAGGATGGAAGGTTCTTAATCATCAGAAGACTTCTAGCTCAGTCTTCTTATATTATTAATGGGTGTTAAAAGCACCCATGTGGTTTCAAGATAGAACTTGGTAAATGTATTAAGGAGAATAATATGTGATTGTGTATGTATTATGACTGTATGTGCTGCCTGGAAAATGGAATCTACTATTCACCCATCAGTCCTATACTTACACAAAAACTGTCTAAATCATATGCCCTCTAACTTTATTTAAAAAAAAAAAAAATTAGCAATGTTTACCTTTCTTATTGCTCTCCAGATCTATTTTGTTCTCAGACAAACCTTCCAAAGTTTTAGCGCTTCAATCCTATTTATTTTCTGATAAAATTCTCATTTCTCAAATCATAACAGTACTCCAGGGTCTAAGAATTAGAATTCTGGCTTATAATAACACCCCAAGCCCCAGCCAATTCTACACGGTCGGGAGAGCCAAGAAGCTTCAGTCAGGCAGTTCTCCCCTGAGACCTTACAATGACAAGGAATGGAAAACTTGGCTTTTTTACGCCTCTCCATAAATCTCTGATGTGCACACATTTTGAAGAGTTGTGTGCCATCCTGTTTCCCCCTCCCCCATGTCAAGAAGGATAATGTAACAACAAGGAAATGCTGGGGGAAGGATGCTCAGGGGTTTCAAAAGGCATCCATCCATGAAAGACACAATAAATTAGGATTGGACTCTTCAGCCTGGCAAGAGATGACTAAGGAAATATATCATTGATATGTATGAAATATAGGGACAGTCAGTGTGGATCATTTGCTTACTGCTTCTTCTAGGAAAAAGAAAAGAAAAAGGATATTAAATGAAGCTAGACTGAGACAGGTTCTACTCAGAAACAAGGGAGGCCTGTTTGCAAGTAGCATGCAGTCAAATTGCGTAACTCCTTGCCTCAGGATCCTGCCAGACCTGGCTCAGAAAACCTCTGATCTGTCTACTGGAGATAAGCCAGTATCCTGGAGAAGCATCATTAAAGCTTGACCTGACATTACACTTTTCCAGCCTTCGCTGCTGCCAGCATCAATTGGGTGGGGTGGAGTTCTGTTTTAACCTGACACTTCTCTCTTATATTAAGTCTGGTAACAGCTGGAAAGGATAGATCAGCTTTGGAGCTTGAAGAGGAATCATACTCTTGTCTGATCCACACCAAGTTTGTGTACAGATGTGACCACAGGTCTTCTGCAAGCTGCACATCAAGAAAATCAAGGATTATTTCTTTTCTGACTGCCCCACAGGCAGTCAGCTGAAGATACTTGAAAGTACAACATAAAACCAGCAACATAGTCTCTTTTCAAAATAATTCTGATAAATTCAGAAATTGGTCAAGAGACTACTGTTGGGCATTTCAGCAGGGTCTGGTGCAATGACCAACCAAGGTTTCATCCTAACTCCAATATGCTGCCATTTTTGTAAAAATCCTTTACAAACATGCTCATTGGTCTCAGCTGCTTCCTTCTCCATCTGAATCAGTTTTAATTCTTGCTTTTCCTATCTCTCAAGCCCCACAAACCAAGTTAGAAGGGAGCTGCACTGCAACTAATTGGAAGGAAATGAAGGACATTCAATTTGTCCTCCTATTTAATTAAAAATAGAATTGTTCCAGTCAGCCTCTCACATGCAATACTGGTGAATACGTGTGACAGAGCAGGTTTAGCCTTTAACTGGAGATTTTTCATAAGAAGCAGCAGACTTGGCTAGCATTTCAGAGGGCAGGCTGTGCTTCCAATGCTTTGTATGAAAAGAAAAAAATTATCTGTTTACTTGCAAGCTGAACATACTTTATGTGGAAATTACAGGGAGATAATCAGTGTGAAATCCCATGCCATGGTTTTCAGAATAAAACCACAATATAAATTAGTAAGGAGAAAGTTGGCTGCACCTTTGCCTTACCCTCTTTAATGGCAATATTTTTATTGTTTTCTCAGTATTTTCAAGCTGTAGGATTTATGATGCATGCAAGTTCGGGTTTGTTTGGGATTTTTTTTGACATTACATAAGTAGGAAGAGTTTTGATCTTCTTTATCTGCTTTTTGTTTTCATCTTTTCTGTATGTCAAGCAATATAAAATTGTGACACTGTGGAAAGATGTTTATTTATGACATCTCATCCCATAGGTCCAATAAAGTAGTTTCAAGTGTATCTGGCAGTTTTGACTTTGAAGATGGCCATTATCTCCAAGAAGTAGAGACTTTGTTAAGTTCCTTTGAGAAATTTCAAAAGAAGATGCAAGCTTTACATGCTTATTTTGGCACCCAAATACCAGACACAAATTTCTACCCAGTTGCTTAAAGCCATAGCTGGTAAATACTGCAGAAAGGTTTCCCTTTCTTTGTCATAGCATTTGTAGGTGCCAAGATATACACCTGTTAGTTTGCTTAATCCTTGAAGCATAGTAGTTGATTTCCCATGCCTGTTTAAAAAATTATCAGCTTGAAAACCAAAACTAATCAGGCACCTCCTTTGGTTCCAGTGCACCAAGCCTTCATGGATATCTGTTATACAACTGTTTTTAACCAGGACATTTATCCAGCATAGAAATCGGGAGCTACTGTAAAACTCTTCTATCAATAGCAATGTTTGAAATATGTGCCTTGGTCTCCTGCTGTTCAAGCATCACAAATTGTCAAATTATATGTGACAGACTGATAGTGATTTGTCTTTTTCATGACAGGGAAAAGTGTTTTTCCTAACCCTGGGGAAAAAAAAACCCAAACATTCAACTACACTGAGAGATTGTTCTGATCACATTTAGCTGTTTTTTGCAAAATGTTAGTTTGTTTTAACAGGCAAATATAAATTTCTCCCAAGACAGTATTTTATAATTCATGTAGGTCTTTTCCATATTAATAGTGTTGTATAAGTTTTATAAAAGTTCTGTGATTGAGAGCCTATCTGGTGACTTGTATTAATGAATATATTTATCTATTAAGCTACAGGAAAATTAAAATATATTTTATGTTTATTGCCTACACTGGTATACTACAAAGAGGAAGTCATTCAGTGAGAACTACACAATACTTCACTTCACCTATGAAGGAACTTCTGTGGTTGTCCATGGTGGAAAATACTTGTGGTGTGAACAGTGGATGAAGTATAGAAGTGCATTCCAGTGTGAATGTATTGAACTCTGGGGATAACTGTGCTGGAGTCAAATTTGGGTGCCAAAGTTGCATATGTGCAGCAGAGGCATTACTTCTTAGGTTCAATTATTCTTCACATAATGACTGTGTTATAGCTGTCAGAAAATCTTCTCCTCTTTTCATCACACTGTAGGAAAGACAGCATCTGTTAAAAAGATCCTAAAATAGAGCTGGTGTAAGATGTAAAGAGCTTCTAAAAAAATAAAGCAGGGAGAAAGGAGCTACAATTTTTCAGACAAATGCAAGGGTCATAGTTTTTTTTACTGCTTAGCTGATGGAATCGATATATAGTAGTAAAATCAAATCTTGGTTACCTGCTGTTGCTGGCATGTAGCACAAAAAACAGAGGTAGGATGGAACAACATTAAAAATAGGTCCTTGCAATTTTTGTTAAGATATACCTGTTCAGGATCACATTTTTAAATAACTCATTGAATTAGCTACACCTACTCTTTGCTGACATCTTAATTAGAGAATAATGTTATCTATTCATTGTCTATAACCCACTGAAATTCATCAGCTGTGGCTAATTGAGTATTCTGTAATGAATCGAGTTCAAATTTACTCAAGTGTAAGAGTAATTTGCAACATGACTAATACCTTGTATTTCTGGTTCCAAATTTTCTTCAACATGTTTGTCATTTTTGAGAACATTAGGATGTACTTTTTTGATCTGTTTTGCTGGTGACCCTTCATTTAGATTAATCTGTAATTTTTTCTATATCTATACAAATGGTCACACTTATGTGTGAGAAATAATGCAAAAAGAAAAAGGCAAAAATGAGAATCAAAATCTTGTGTAAACTTAAAAGCAGTATTAGTAATACTGCAAGCATGATTTTTATCATGAAACTGATGTGGCTAAGACTCACATGTTTGTCAATAATATCACTAATTTTATACCCCTTCATGAGTATTTATAATCATAAAGTTGTAGAGTGGTTGGAAGAGACATTAAAGGTCATCTAGTTCCAATTCCCTTGTCATGGGCAGGGACATCTTCCACTCCACCGGGTTGCACCAATCCCCATCAAACTTGGCTTAGAACACTTTCCAGGGATGGGGCATTCACAGCTTTTCTGGGCAAGCTGTTCCTGTGCCTCTTTACTCTCACAGTAAAGAATTGCTTCCTAATATCTGATTTAAATATACCCTCTTTCAGCTTAAAGCAGTTATCCCTTGTCCTATCATACTATAAATATATTATATCACAATAATTGTACATAATATTTTGATAATTCAGATCTAGTATTGGCTCTATTCAGCCTACTCTGAGCATAGCTGCTCATGTCCATTAATTGGCAATTTATAAGCTACTTTCCTCAGTTTTCTGTTTCTGTGGGTTTTTTTCTTATTGTGTCAACAAGCTTCCTTTTACAATTTTGGGAGTCTAAAATCTGACATTTGAGCTACTCCCCAATGTCAACATTCTTGAAGTGATTATTAATTCACTGTAGCCTGCATCCTGCCCAGCCTCCCTTCACTAGAGCCAAACATACCATCACATCGGTCTCTGTGACTGAAAGAGGAACCCCTGTCAAGGGATTCACAAACTGCCCTGCAGTGTTACACCCATACGACAGAGACATGCTTATAAAACTTGCTGTCATTTTCCTAGCCTTGGTACTGAGTCTACCACTTGGAGAGGGAATTTGATGAGATAATATGGAGACAGTTGCATGAAACCCAACCAGCCCATGGGGGAGGCTCTCTGAGATGCTGATGCGTTGCTGACACCTGCATCCGCTGGATGTTCACAGAGGAACGCTTCACTTGGCTGGGCTCAGCCTGACCACACATAGCCAGAGGTCTGTTCAGCTTTTGGCTGCTGTCATTTGGACCACCGCTTGTTAAGCCCTTATCAAAGGTCTGTGCAGAAGAACAATAGAATTGTTTTTAGAGACATAACATGTTCTACACAGAAAATTCATTTGACCCAGCTTGAAGTGAAAGCTCTTTGAAATTAAAATGGATATGGTATTTTAATAATTTCTGTACAACACCATTTACAACTGACCTATTGTGTAAAAAGTAACTAACTGCACTTATTCACATCCTCTTACCAGAGCTTGCCCTTCTTGTCAAGAGTGCAGAATACAGCTCTAATCAGATGGTTCAGGTCCTCACCTGCTGTGAAAGACTTACCAAGTGGAGACTGAGCTTTACATTAACCAGTCTGTTCTCTTTTGGAAAAAATCTCAGCTACCTTTTTTTTGGGATAATTGTAAGTGTCCTTCAGGCCTACAGATCACCTTTATGGCTCAGAGTGAAGTCTGATTTAGAGAAAGTGCAATGCCAAAATCCTATAAATTTCATAAATATACTTCATGTAAACTCTCTGGTGAGAGAGCTTCTCAGCTGATAGGGGAAAAAAGTCCCCTTCAAATTCAACATGTTGTTTGTTCTTTTTCAGGGCAGGTGGTAGGGGATGCTCTTGAGGAGATAATAATGGCTTTTATTTCCTTTCCCTATGCAGAAGATCAAAAAAAAGTAAGCAACTGCCAGACTTAATGAGCCATGCTGACGGGCTGCATTCTGACGGAATTAATGCATCATTTATAAAGTACTTCGTAGGAAAATGATTTAGCGAATCACACATCACTTTGATGTCTTTTAACACTCCTGCTTTTTAATATTTATGCAAAGAATTTAGCAGTTACAAATGGCAAAATCATGCATGGCAATAGCTGGAAGAACATATCGTGGGATCGTCAGTGTGGAATGGTTACAATTAGGAGAGTTAGGAAGAATCAGTACGCACTGCAGGTTTTGGGATCGGAATATGAGTCTTTGACTTGAACCCAAATAAGTGTCACTCAGCATGGTGGAGAAATAAAGACGATCCTGGCAGTTGTATGCTGACTTTGAATGATGCTGCCCTGCTCATTCCAGCTGGGGCTAAAAGGTTCTGAGCAGAGATCTGGCAAGCCTGCTCTTGTCCAAAGTGAGGGCCCTGCAATGCAGATCTGCTGTAGAAGGAAACAAAGAACTAAATTATGTCTGTCCACTAGACCTCTGTAAATTGGACTGAGTACTCCCAAATCACCCCTGCAGATGTAGCTGCACAGGTCTTGTTTCCAAAGACTGTGTTGTCTTCAGTTCCTGCTTCTTGCAACTCCTACTGCATTTTAGGAAGAAGGCAAATGGCTGAAACAGGATGTAGGATGAGACAATAAACACAGAGCTACATCAATTCTTTCCTTGTAATGGTCTGAGAGGAGGGCTTCTACAGGTATGTTAACCAGAAATGGAAGACCAAAGGAAGTGTACCTCCCCAGTGAACCATGATGGAAAACTGGTAGCAATGGATGACAAGAAGGCTGAAGTACCCTACAATTTTTTTGACTCAGTCTTCAATGGCATCTTCTCTTCCCCCACCTCTCAAGGGGATGGACAGCAGGATGGGAACTGGGGAGCAAACTGTAGGGCAAGATCAGGCTCATGACCATCTAAGGAACCTGAATGTACATAAGTCTATGGGACCCGATGAGATGCATCCCAAAGTCCTGAGGGAATTGGCTGATGCAGTTGCCAAGCCACACCCTATGATATTTGGAAAGTCATGGCAGTAAGGTGAAGTCCCAGGTGACTGGAAAAAGGGATATATTGTACACATTCTTAAAAAGGGTAGAAAAGAGGACCCTGGGAACCATCAACAACAGCCTCATGTGTGTGCCTGGGAAGATAATAGAACAGATCCTCCTAGAAGCTATGCTAAGGCACATGCAGGACAAGGAGGTGATTTGAGACAGCCAGCAAAGCTTCACCAAGGGCAAGTCCTGCCTAACCAACATAGTGGCCTTCTATGATGGAGTGACTACATCAAGTGGTCAAGGGAAGAGTTACAGATGTAATTTAAGTGGACTTCTGTAAGGCCTTTGCAAGGGTTGTCCGCAACATCCTTCTCTCTAAATTGGAGAAAGATGGATTTGATGAGTGGACTGTCAGGTGGATAGGACACAGTCCAGATGTATAAGACACAGCTGCACAGTCACATCCATACAATAATGGTCAATGGCTCAGAATCCTGATGAACTTCAGTGACAAGTGGTGTCCCTCAGGGGTCCATTTTGGGATCAGTGTTGTTCCATACCTTCTTTAATGATCTAGATGAAGGGATCAAGTGCACCCTCAGCCAATTTGCAGATGACACCAAGCTGAATGGTGCAGTTGTCACACCTGAGGGATGAGATGCCATCCAGAAGGATCTGGACAAGTGCTAGAAGTGGACCAATGGGAATCTCATGAGGTTTAACAAGACTAAGGGCAAGGTGCTGCACCTAGATCAGGCAACCCCCAGCATCAATACAGGCTGGGGGATATACAGATCAAGAACAGCCCTGCTCAGAAGGACTTGAGGTGCTGGTGGATGAGAGGCTGGACATGAGATGGCAATGTGTGCTTGAAGCCCAGAGAGCCAACCGTGTTCTGGGCTGTATCAGAAGCAGCGTGGCAAATGGGTCGAAGGAAGTTGGTTGGGTGGGGTTCTGAGCAAGTTGATCTAGTGAAAGGTGTCCCTGTCCATAGCAGAGAGATAGGAACTAGATGATCTTTAAGGTCCCTTCCAATCCACACTATTCTATGATTCCATGATAGCCTACCACATTTTTTTTTAATAAAGATTCTGCCACCTTCTTTCAGTAGTGAGGTCTGCAGGGTACTAAACAGAGCAGTAGTTTTCAATCTTGTCCTTGAGACACGACTCCAGCCTCTGCCTCAGGTTTCTCAGGTCTTACAGTGGCTTGGATATTTTCCTCTGATTTCCATCCCACTCTAGGAACTCTGGCCTCTGGCTTAACATCTTTAAGCATAATTTGGCAAGCGAGCAATGAACATTGCCTTATGCAAATTCTTAACCATAGTCCTTTTGCTCTTCAAAAGGCACAGATGAATCAGAGGGCTCTGGAAAAATAGGCAAGTCCTAAGGCAGATCCTTTTTGACCTGGTATTCATCTTTTTTGCAGCTAACATTTCAGGCCAGGTGAAGTTCCTGTTCCTTCATCTGCCCTGGCAAATTGGTATTAAGGAACAGCACACCTAAAGCAGCACCTTCTAAATGTGGTCTCAATCCTCTGTCTCCTTTTTCCCACACATGAAGACTGAGGACATGTAGGTATGCAAGTTATATTGTTTGGTTCAGCAATTAAATGCACATTTGCAGTCCCTTTGTATGGTTTTGCCATTCACTTTAGTTCTAAATCATTCCTTCTGGGCAGAACAACTGCCTGAAGTTGTACTGAACACAGTACCTAGCTTTTTCTTCAAATGGACAGGATTCCAGCATATAGCAGAAAGAAGTGGAATTCCTACTTGAAGCCAGAAATATCCTAGCTTATCAGAGAGGAAATTGGGCACTGGATTGTGTCTGGATTCCCTGTGCATCCCTGACATTTGTTCCTGAACCCATGACTCTTTGCCAATACACTCAGTTTTGTGTAAAATTTAGCTAGAACTAAATGTACTGGCAATCCTGGTGTGAGAAGTTCCAAAACCCAGTTTTGGTAGCACTGCATAATTTCACTCCATCAGGAATAGCTTAAGAGGGCTCTTCTCTTATTGTTTTTGTACTTTGCCTGGGGATAGAAAAGTATTACCTTTCTCCTCCTCCCTCAGTGAATATGGGGATTTATATCTTCCTCGCAAGGATCTAGTTGATGCTGGAGACAGCTTAATGAACATTTTTTCATTTCCTGTGGTCTGCACTATGTTCTCTAGGAAAAGGGGAAAGAAAGCTCTCATACAAAAAACTCCAGGTTATTCAGTAAAAAAACCACAGTGGAATGATTCTTTTGACCCCCTCTGGCAGCCTGCTATTTACTGATTCTGCCATTTTCTCTGCTTCTGAAAAAATTGTTCTTTCAGCTAGTTAAAAGCTCACTTGGTTTGCCTGCATGGTCTAATGGAAAGATAAATATGCCTTCTCTTTTCCTTAGTATGCAGCATGAAAATAGGCAAGATCATTGGGATTTATGTAAAGAAGCATGGCTGGCTTATTGGATTATAAAACGCAATTTGGGATCACTAAGAACAAATATATATTTTTAAAACCTGATTAAGTACTTATTTTGGAATGTCAAACATAGCAAGTGATTCTTAAAACTATTTTTAATGGTTTTTTACTTACAACATTTGCCATTTCAGAGGAAATCGCATTCAACTCTATTTTGGCAGATGATAAGGCAGGAAAAGTATTTTTAGCATCTATAATTGATTGAAGAATACCATTATTATATGGGTTTTAGAGAAAAATAACTGTATACTTCATTCAGAATGTTTTTATCCTGTAATCTTTCTAAAAGTTTCCCTAAATAAATAAAACAAAACTGTCTTGCTATTTAATACAAAAGTTTAACCTATTATGATATGAATCAGTGGAGAAGTATTTTGAGAAATTAATTTCAAGCACTGTCTGTTTAACAGATTTATGAAAAACTCTTCACACTTCAGTAAACTTTGCACATTGTACCTTTCATTCATTTCCTCCTTTACAGGTTGAATGAGAATATACAATGCAGCTATTGGTTATTTACTTTACTCTTTATGTGGTTTTTTTCCTTCAAACAAACAAGTGTTATTGGCTTTTATTAAGACTTGTAAGTGAATAAAACCCCTGACAGTACAATTCAGAGAACACAGGAGTAGACACATATCTCTGAATACATTTGGAAATAAAGTACTTAAAACTGACAGCTATTTTAAAGTCTTCTTATGTTAACAATCATATTTCCAGATGATATTCATTCATTTAATACACCCAGCATGTTATCTCTAAGTAGTAAAATTGTTCTTCATTCACAGAAATGCATCTAGTGTGACCTTTCTCAAAACTAAATTTTTTCCGATGCTTAAAAAAAAAAAAAAAAAAAGAAACCACCCACTTCACTTAACAGTTGCATTCCATGAGAAACTAAATGGTATTTTTACATTTCCCTAAAATTTTATATATTTTTTTCAAACAAAAATTTTACTGATCATTTTTAGAGAGCTTATTTCATTTTAATGGAAGTATTTATGAATCTACATAGTAAATAATGTGTGTAATTGAAGTCTGTGCTCGGATGTTTAGATAGACTCATGAAGGTAAAAAATGTTTCTGTGGGAAGCACAGAATGTGAAATCTAGTTTGTTTAGGTTTCACCTTCCAGACAATAGAGTACATCTATTTCTCCGTCACGTTTGCTGGTATGTATGCAGAACAGACATGATCACATAGAGATTTACCCAGTAATTCACGAGAAATAAGAAACTGAATTTTACTCTCACCTTTTCTCCAGCTGCTGGTTCTCACATACTCTCTCTGTACTGGTCAGCAGCAAAGAGAAGCTGTTGTTTTGGAAGAAGTCAGTGGAAGGCATCCAAAGTGAGAATCCTAGAAGATTATCTATTTTTACAAGTTTATTTTGGATTTTGACATTATTTTGTTAAGGGCAAAATGGAACTTTTCCAATATTGTTCATGACTTTTTATTTCATTAACCAAGCATGTTACCGTGTTACCTGACACCAAGAAATGGAGCTGTTCCTGTGGCAAACTGTTTCTCAGAATGAAATAAATACTGCGGAGATTAAGTGTAAAAGAGGCGTCATATCTGGAGCCAAATTCAGAAACAGTGTCAGCTGATGTAAACCACACTTTGCTAAACGCACATGCAATGTCTTATGAAATCTCAACCTCAAAAAGAAGGATTAAGAATATATGAGGAAGCATAAATTAAAGGGTGCATGTCTTTTCCCTACTTCTTCTTAAACCTTCTTAAAGAGAGCAAAGCTGAAAGGTAAACCAAAGTATACCCTCCCAATTTTTCCTTATGCAGTGGGCTTTCTTATCCAGGACAATTGCAAGCAGCATTACCAGACTGGCACCCAACCTGTGGCATAGCATCAGGTAACAGCCACATGGGTATGTGGACAGACTGGCCTTTGACTGTAAAGGACCCAAGAGGAACAGAGCATGAAGCCAAGCAACTCCAAGAGTTGCTTTTACTAGAGGCAGGGTAGCCACATAAGATAGATCAAATTGAAGCCTTTTTTTATTTCTCTGACACACCTTTACAACCAGTCATATATGCATAATTTCCACTGCCGTCTCACAGACTGGTTTACAGTCTTCTGGCATTTATCTCCCTTCATCTGAAGGTGCCTCAGCACACCTTCTTATCCTTCCTCATGACCAGGCCTTAAGTCCACATGAGTTTTAAGCTATGCTCTTGTTTCACAGACGAGGCAATGGAGCTTCCTTGAGTGCATGACTAAACTTCAGGTATTTTATAACTCCTGTCAGACTCGTCTGACCACTCAGAGACAGGAAGGGGGTAGGGAAGTAGAAAAGTGGGAATGATGTGCCTTTTTCTATACAGCCACCTTGCTTGCATTTTGGACATGACCTTCACTCTCACTGTAGTTGCAGAGAATTGTTACACCAACCCGTTTTGCTGTAAACATAGAGGGAAGAACTTGACTTCCAGTCCCATTTCAATGCCATTCCCAAGTAAAGTGTCAAAAACCTTGTCTTTCAATCACCACCTCGGGATATCTGAGATAATTTCTGCAACTTAGTGGCAGAATGAGATGAAGTCCGTGTCTCTGACTTAAATGTGTGGTGCTCATGATGGCTTCTGCAACAAGGCCATGTGAATCCTTTTGAGATTACTTTCTTGAAGCTTTAAGGCCAATCAGTGTTCACAATCACACAGTGTGTTCTGAAGACAGCACTTGATTTTCAACCCAGATGCTTTGTATTTCTAGTCCTTAGAGTAAACAGTAAATCAAATGTATGTATTTGGCACCTGATGCTTGCTGTCTTCTGCATTCTCACAAGGCACTCAGCTCTCATCTTCCTTTTGGGAGACTGGCTTAGGACTTGTCTCAAAAAGCTCCTTGCTTTACTTTGTTGTCCTCAGTCCCACTTACTGCTGCTTTAAGGTTAATTCAAAACTATGTTCCTTCTTTTCCCTTGCAGTCACATTAAATTAACATGAGCTGTTCCTTCTGATGTAGAGATAAAAATTGCATTGGTTCATAAACTCTCAAAGCTGAGATTCAGTTAGTGGCTGTCTACTCAAAGAGGGATAGCCATGAGGGTGACCTACGTGTGTGATTACTGCTTATTCTTCGGATTGCTTATTCCCTTTGCTCTGAAAAAATAAAAAAGAATCTCTTTAATTCAGTAACCATGTGGAAGTGCATAGGGGAAAGTAGAGTATGCCCTTTACAGAAAGATAATGCAAATAATTGTTGCCTGTTTCTGTCATGCAAACTACGTCCTTGCCATAGCATGTACCCTGTATACTACTCTTTTTGCCCGGTTAAGGTTAGAATTAATTAGCCTTTGATGTCTCCTCTGTCACTTCTAGTGACAATCCTCTTGGGTTAGTCTTTAGCATGGATCTATCTGCCACTAATTTTAACTGTCTCAGTGCTAAGCAGATGTCATTTTTTGCTTTGTAACAAGAGAGCAGCTCTCTTAAACAAAGTGACAGAATTTCCAATGAACTTATCATTCCAATTGGAAGCTTAGTGACACAAGATCTCTATTGGTAAGCTACTAAAGAGGATCCTAAGGGTTGTTTGGTTTTGGTTTTTTTTGCTTACTAGGGTTCCAAACACACAGATAATTTGGTTATAAATGAAAGAGCAGAAAATTGAGAATTCAAGTAATTCTTATTTTGCATTGAATTTTCCTCAGACTGTTTTTCACGATTTGGGAGCTGATGCTGACTATCTCAAAAGTATTGATCTTTTTCAACATAAATATTTGTGGACATACCCTGTGTTCTGTCATTCTAAATATCACCCTAGTTATAATTAAGGTGTGGGATAAATCATGGACAAACACACCAAAAGCAAATGATTTATCCTAGAAATGACAAATATCAAAGACAAATAGAAATTCCATGTTACAGTTGGCACACAATTCATGCTAAAGAATGTATACCATTATGATATAAATAATCTGAGAAAAGCAATATATGTTAAATCTATATTGTATGTTTTCCAAGTGATCATATTTTATCTTAAGTAGCTGAAATAATGTATTTATTTGATCCTGAGGTGCAATAATAACTTTAGACCTAAGAAGCATGAACATAGCCACAACAAGGACAGCCCTAACAGACATATGTTGCAATCCTAAAGTTACAGTGTCTTCTATCCACCTCCTCCATAGCTCCACTTTTATTCACTACCAAATTGTACACAGATATTTCCTCCACAAGTTGGTGAGTACAGTGTTTATGTAAAGTAAATGCCATACAGATTATTGGCCACTGATGATGTCAAAGGCTTTTGCTAGATTACCGTGCTGTGGAGTCTTTTACAATTACAGTAACACTGACCAAGGTAGCCATGTAGCTGTATCCCTGCTCTCTTGGGGCAGCTGTTTACACATTTGTATTCCAGCCAGATGAAAGCTATGGGCCAACTATTGTGTTCAGTAAAAAAGGAACTGAGGAACTTTATCTCATCGAGTTCTACACAACTCAGTTTTGAGTGTATTTTGTCTTGGAAGGCTTGTTATGTAATAAATTAGAGACCATTAAGACATCCATCAACTAATTTTACCAAGCTTTAACTCTTACATTTTCTATCACTAAGCCCAAAAAATATGTTTACACAGCATGCCTTGGATAATTTAAATCGAATAAATCTTAAATACTGCAATATTTTACTTATACAGAAATGTATAATCATTTTTGAAAACAAAAATGAAGAATTAGATGTTTCAATTCCTAGAAATGAACCATTAAAAGCATATACTATAGCTAAATAGTGTTCATATCATAGTATAACACTAATTATATTCCTACCTCGCCAATGTATTGGCTTCTTCATTGTCACGAAATTTCAGCTGCAATGAAGCATGGCCTAGACTTTACTTTCCAGCCTCTAGCTTCTCCAGACAATTGAGTGTGAAGTCTTCTTCACAGTCTTCAAACGGAAAAAGGATAACTCAGATTAGTTGACTATGGCCAGAGGGAACAACACTGTTGATGGTTTTTGTTCTACACTGTGACCTGCTGCCCTCTCTAAATCATAAATCAACTCTTCCAACTGAAGAGTTTTCTTTCATTTGTTTTGATGAATCTAATAATTTTCCTTTCTGACTTTCACTGAAAATCTCTCTATCCTTATGAAAGGTGTGAAACACAAGACAGCTTCATGCTCTTTTTCCCTAGTACAGCAAACTTTCTAGATGGCAATTCTGTCCATTACCGGGGTAGAATTTTTTATCAAAACATCTAAGCAGAGATAGTCAAATGGATTTTGTTTCAATTTTGACTACATAAGAATGAATCCTAAGACTTGGGATATTAAAATGCTACCAAATAGAACGTCCAAGGAGAACATCATGGTTTTTCCAGGGCCATCTCTTGGTGTATTACAGCTCCCAAAGATGTGTAAAGTAGCCTCCCATTCCAACTAAGAACATATTCCTAGCAAAAGATATTTAAGAAAAGCAAACACTTATTTTAAAAATACTTGTCTTTTATAAGTACATCAAAAGCTGAAAGACTTCCAAAAACTAAAAAAAAAGGATTGTTTTCTTAAAGCAGAGGTATTACCAATTCTTCTCAATAACTCAGATCTTAAAAAAAAAAAAAAAAAAAGGTCAGGGAACTCTAAGAAGTACCAACTTTCTGAAACTTCAGCAAGTTATTTTAAACAGGTCTCCTAGTTTCCTCCAGTTTGCTGAGTATTGGGATATTTGAATCATTTAGCTTCTTTAACTGAATTATTTTGTGCAACACAAGCCAGATTTTGCAATATCAACAGCTCATCATGAAACAGAGCCAATGCAGCACCAGGAAATAGCTAAAGCAAGAGAAGAAACAGATTTGTTTAATTTTACACATATATTCCTTAGAAATCGGTGATGAGGGTAAAGAAAATCCAGAGCATGTATAAAGCTTTCCTAAAAAATGTTTGGATAAAATTAATTTCATATTTTTGAATATGAAATTCAGACTGTCGAAGGTTTAGTAGTAACTGCTGCCAAAACCTTAATTTCAGTCAGTTTTACTGCCCTTGACTTACTCTTAAAAGTATTTTTTCAAAGAACAGATTTAGAAGATAGTCAACAGTCAGGCTTTTAAAGTAGAAGGAATCATTAACAAAGCATCTTTTAACAGTGCTTTATGAGATGGTGGGTTTTTTTCTCTTTGGAGATACAATTAACATCCATATTTACATTTATTAATGATGTGTGTGTGTGTGTGTGTGTGTATGTATTGTGTATATGTGTATCTAAGCCTATAAGAGCAAATAATTTTTTCATGCAAAATGTTTTCTGCAGGACTTACAGGAAAAAAAAAAGGTACAATCCAGTCAGTCTTCGCATTGCAAAGTTTCACACAATTTCATAACTCTATACAGTCATACTTGTAGGGGTATATGGGTAACAGATGATTTGTCTATTTGACAGTTTCCAAGTATATGAAAAAATGCTACAAGAGACACAAGAAAGAGAACACACATAAGTTATAAGTGTTCTTTTTTGCTCTTTTTAGCTGCCAGTACTGAGGATTGTAACACTTAGAATATCTAATTTTTTAATCTGAAAAAATAAATGTGAGTGTACAGACAATTTGGGATCACTTGACTCTTATCTTTCTGTTTTGAATATCCTAAATGCACAATTTTCTCACAGTTGGAGACTCATCCTCACAGTTATGGAATGGAGATGTCATCTTGGCATGATTTCTCTCAACTTCTGGAGTCTGATTATTTTATGTGTGCATCTAATAATTGTAGTACATGTCTTTTTTTCTGTCCCTCAACCTTTCCTAGAATACCACATGGCTAGCACTAAATTAAAAGGAGCTTTTTTCAGTTTTAAGTGAAATAAAACTGGAGAGAGATGTGGTCTGGAGTAATAAGGAAAACACGGAGATTGAAAAGTACTTAACATTACTTACTGCCATGTTTGCAAATGTCAAAGAGCATTCACAGATGGAGGGGTTTTTCTGTGTTTAAAGACTTTATTGTCCTCAAGAAAGACATGAAATATTTCCATGAAGATGTCAAGGGATAACAGGATGGTCATTAATACCAGTGTACTGAATGGGAAGGAAAAAAGGCAGAGTCAGGAATGCTTGTAATGCTGCAATGCAAACATGACCTGCAGCACAGAGCCCAACAGCAACAAGGAATACTTCAGAAACAGGGTGCACGGATTAACTCCTTTTCTGCCACCTTACTCTCATCCCTCTAAGGTGCATTTTAGCACTTTCCAGCTGGGAGAAGCCAAAATTTCAACAGTAAACACACAATTTCAGATATCACAACTGCAGGGAGAGAAATAAATGCTAAATGGCTGGTCTGCTAGCCAGTGGTGAGAGAGTGTACCTACTCCCACCTCATTTGTAGAACTCTCTGAAATACCAAAGATTTTACAGAAACAGCAAGATTTATCAACAGCTTTTTACACAGCATCAAAGCACCAAAGGCAGGCGCAATCAGGTAGAGTTTAGTTTTTACTGTTAAACACAGGGAATGTTTCAGAAACATGATCTCCAGGGGAGATAAGAAGCCCAAGAATCAAAACATCTTCAAGGCCAACAGCTTCTGTATGGGAAACAGAAGGTCACAAAACTAAGTCTTTAGACTAAATAAGCAGCTACTTCATCCAAGACATCTGTTTGATAGACAGACACTAAAATACAGAATAGCATTAGCCAAAGTCTAAGAATGAGGCAGTTCTATCAAAAAAGACAAGAATAGGCAGGTGAACAGGTCTTAGAATCATAGGATCATTTAGGTTGGAAAAGATGTTTAAGATCATCAAGACTAACTGTTGCTCTAGCATATCAAGTCCAGTGATAAACCCTGTCCTTAAGTCCTATATCTACATGTCTTGTAAGTATCTCCAGGGATGGTGACTCAACCACTTCCCTGGGTAACCTGTTCCAAGGCTTGGCAACCCTTTCCATAAAGAAATTTTTCCTAATATTCAATCTAAACTTCCACTGGTGCAACTTGAGGCCATTTCCTCTTTTCCTACTGCTTGTTACCTGGGAAAAGAGACCAACCACCTACCTGGCTACAATCTCCTTTCAGGTAGTTGTAGAGTGATAAGGTCTCCCTCAAGCCTCCTTTTTTTTCCAGGCCGAACAACCCCAGCTCCCTCAGCCACTTCTCATAAGACTTTTCCTCCAGACCCTTCACCAGATCTGTTGCCCTTCTCTAGACACACTCCAGCACCTCAATATCCTTCTTGTAGTGAGGGGCCCAAAAGTGAACACAGGATTTCAGGTCCAGCCTCACCAGTGCCAAGTACAGAAGGACAATCAGTGTCCTGGTCCTGCTGGCCACACTATTCCTGATACAAGCCAGGATGCCACCGGCATTCTTGGCCACCTGAGCACACTGCCCGCTCTTGTTCAGCTGACTGTCAACCAGCACCCCAGGTCCTTTTCCACCAGGCATCTTTCTAGCCACTCTGCCCCAAGCCTGTCGTGTCACAACAATTCCTGCATGGGGCCTTGGCCCATTGATTCAGCCTGTCCTGATCCCTCTGCAGAATCTTCCTGCCTTCCAGCAGACCAACACTCCTGTATACATGCCATGTGATGGTACTCAAGATGGTTTTTTCCATTCTGCCCACATTGTGCACTGTGTTTTCATCTTCTCTTAAACACCATAAACAGTGAGATTCGATTATTTCAGGCTCTCATGCTAGAACTTCATTTTTAAGGCACTGGCAATCAGTTGCTTTCTTGCTTAGGCCTTTATAGGGGTTACAATTCTGCTTTCCTTACTGTGGTTTCTCAGTGTCTGCCAGCCATACTCCAGGAGACATAAGTGGCCTCTTCCAGAAGGGGGTTTTATCTTCTTATTCTCTTCCCAAGGCAGAAATTGTTAATGAAATAAAGTTGTTTTCTCTGATAGATTTTACTTCATCATAGGCACATGCTGCAAAGCGTTTATGTTCAATAGAACAAGGTCAAAGAGATGGCTTCTGTCTCCTGTGGGAGTTCATTTCACTGTTTGGCACCAGATTTTAAAATCACTTATCTCCTACAAAGACTTTCATCCTTGGGGAGAAAAGCTGTATTGCAATTGAGGGTCTGACAAAAACTTGAATAAGAATCTACCTGTTTAAAAAGATCCAGCAGCTTTTAATTTACTGACTTAACTCACCCTTGTTCTTCAATTCATCACCAACCATTTCTGGGGGTTTTGTTTGTTTGTTTGTTTGTTTTTCTTTTTTTTGTTTTTACAATAAGATATTCTATGAGGATTTTCTCCCTTTTGATCAATGCATCTGAACAACTGGATATACAGTGATATGTTGAAATTTTACAACTATTCAGTGCTGTTCTGCAGAGCTACTGGTCTGCCAGTTCACAGTACTTTTTTGTTGTTTTACAACTTGACATTCATTTTGGTTCCCTCTCTACTCTTTTCCAGGAGAAAAATATATCTCCTAAATTGAAAAGGTTGAAAGGACCAGGGAAGGAAAGAGTTTCAAGGTTCTAAAAAGATAAAGCTGAACAAAGGATGAAAAAAACAGCTGAGTAAAAACAATCATATTTGTCATGTTTTTGCACTACTTTTTCTCCTGAGCATTAGATTACTTCTTCCAGTTTAGTTATGATTCCACATGAATAAAGTAGAAGATTCACTTTTGGCATAATTTACTGCAATCACTAAAGACTGATATCATATGCTACTAAGCCAATTGCATAGTTATTTTGAACAATTAATAAACCACTGAAATCTCAAGTGTAACAACAAAGCAAATATTGTAAATGGAGTCAAAGTACCACAACCATGAGAAATATTGGGATAAAAGGGCATTAGAGTCATGTTTCAGCTAATGAAATATGAGCAAATCCCTAACCAAAAAAAAACAAAAAAAAAAAAGGAAATGACAATGAATGAGGAAATATAAATTAGTCTAAGGGATTTTTAGTTCACAGCAAAGTAGCGAAATATAAACAAAATGTGCACACCTAAGTGTCTCCTGATTGCCCTAAGTTTACCAAAAGTAAAATTCCAGCCACCTGAATGTGCACACTGGGTTAGGGAACATTAATCAAAGTGAAGACATGCTTCTGTGTCACCTCTCCTTCCTTCCTTCTTTCCTTATCTTCTAGTGGGTTGAGTAAGCAAGCTAAACACTGTGCAGTTTTCAGTGTGATCCCTGTATAGAAAGAGCCTTCACAATCAAAACACGAGTCAATCACATCCTATCTATTGTACAAGAACTTCCTATGACAGAAAAATCAGATTTCCTTGGCGTAGGCAAGGAATACAGTGAGACTGTATAATATACCTTAAAATTTGCCTCACACATAATCAAGACCAACAGGTCAAAAGAGGTGATTCTACCTGTCTTCTACTCCACTCTTGTGAGATCCCACCCGGTGTACTGCATCCAGTTCTGGGATCCTCAGCACAGGAAAACATGGACCTGTTGGAGTGAGTCCAGAGGAGGGCCATGAAGATGCTCAGATAGCTAAAACACCTCTCCTGTGAAGACAGGCTGAGGGAGCTGGAGTTGTTTGGCCTGGGGAAGAGAAGGATCCGGTGAGACCTTGTAGCAGACTCAAGAAAGTCTGCTTATGTTCCAAATATTCCACTGATTTATAGATTTAAACTAATCATGCCCCTTTAGACTTTGGGATACATAATTTTGAGTAAATACCAATATTTAATACCACTGTCTATTAACATTTTTAATACTGGTTACTTTAATGGAAAATCTAGGCAAAATGAAGTAACAACAATTTCATTTTTTTTCTAGGGCTATACATCAGAGACATGTTATTCATATATGTATATATAAAATGGTAGTCATAGTATAGCTATAGCTGAAGTCAGACCAAGAACAGACAGCTACCCTCATTACACTTA
This sequence comes from Pyrocephalus nanus, assembly GCA_038380795.1. Lineage (NCBI taxonomy): Eukaryota > Metazoa > Chordata > Aves > Passeriformes > Tyrannidae > Pyrocephalus > Pyrocephalus nanus. The sequence goes on from CM076261.1 coordinate 63,602,651, forward strand.
TATGTAAGAAATGCTGCTCCCATCAAAATCTCAAGTCATACAGGCATACCAAAAGTCTGCTCAGGAGAGAAATGTAGTTGGGCAGAGGCCTTTTCTGGCTGATTTTCTAGATATGTAAGAGAACAGGAAGATGAGAATAAGAGACATGAAAGAAAAAAGACAGAAAAAAAATCCCCAAACCACAGTAGATATCTTTGTGTTCTGTTTTCAGAGATGCCCAGATAGTGAACATGGAAACAAGGCTCGGGTGTTGCTTCCATAACAAAATGAGACACCACCTCTTAAGCATAGTTAGTAGTTCAGTGTACTGCTGACATGCTATTAGCTCATCATCAGGCAGTTTGGATGCTCTCAGGCATAGCTCCATACTGGATCTGTAGCCTGCCTACAAGCATTTCTGCAATCATTGTAACTGCTGTCTTGGAGTTGCCTGTATAAACTGGAGGCAAGTAGAGCTGGAAATATGCCATGCTTCTGGCTTCCTCAAGACTCCACTTTAAGACTGATCTTGACAAAGCCAAAGACTGGTAACATGATCCTGAAAAGAACTCCAAACCCCTCTAGTGAAAGTATTTGTGTTGTACGCTGATTGCCAGAGATTTGGTTTAAATTATAAAGGGTTTTTAGAAGTAAAAATCTATGGACAAAATAACCTGAAATGAAAGAAAAATCTTCCTTTGAGACAATTTGATCTGACGCCAGGGGAAAATAATAGTGTGTAAATACCACTAAGAATGGCAGATATTTTGAGATACAATAAACACTTTTTTATGCCATCTCTCAAAGCAATAAGCAGTAATAATGTTCAACTGTCATAAATAAACACTGTACCTCTCTTACAGTATTCATATAGTGCAAATCTGTTTATAACTGTGTGAGGAAAGACAGCTAGACAGAGATCCTCAGCAGATCTGTGCACCTTCAGAACTATGCAGGGCCTACAACCTGGCAGGCAAGACATATCTTGTCTTTCCCCAGCTGTGCTCTTGCCTGTGGGTTAGCAGAAGACAAAGGGATAGGATTTTCTCTCCTGTGATTTCAAGGCATGTAATTAACCTGCTTCTATTTAGTGGATACACAAGTGCTCCCGTGAGAGTGAACTGTGCTCCTTTGAGTAGTGTACCAAACAAACAAAATAGACTAGCTGTTTAGTCAAGTAATTGCCCTAACGATGCCCTCCTAGGCACAAACACTGGTGGTTTGGGAGAGAGCTTGAACGTTGTTGACTTTTGGTCATGTTACAAAGGCCATTTATTTACTCAGATTTCTTCTCAGAGAAGAGCTGAATAGACAGCTGTTTCCTCTGATCATGGAGGACAGTTTTTGACCTTCTGGATGATTTGGTTGTATTTTACCACTCTGTAGCTTTTCTTTCTCAGTTAATTTTTAAAATTATATCTTTTGAGATTTATTCCAACTCAAATCAAATAAAACAACTTTAAGACAAGTATACATTTTTTCCAGATTTAAAAATTTAGTCTATAAATGAAATTACGAAGAAAAATTAAATATTAATTCAATGAGTTGCCCAATTTCAGATCAGTATGGTATCTGGAGGGTGATATTTACAGGAAATTCACTGAGCCAACATAAATCCATGGCCAGTTGTGTTCAAAAGGAGAACTTAAATACTTCCAAGTGGGGGGGGGGGGGGAAGAAAATTTGCTATTTAATTATTAATTTTTTTCATGCTATCTTTCTTTCCAAGTTTTAGTCATCCTCGACAGTTTTTTAAACACCTATAATCAAAAAGTAGCAGTCCTCAGCAATTACCCATCCATTACACTGCCCTAGTAGAAAAGTAAATCCAGAGAAATTCTTTACACTAGCAGACAATAAACACCCACAATCCTACATCATCCTTCCTTCAAGTTTGAATATTGAAACTGTTTTTTTATGGCATAAAACTAAAAACTAGCACATAGGAAATGAGTGAAAGGGGAGCTTAACAAGAGAGCCACCAGACTGGGCCCCCATAGGATCTGCTGGTTAATGCCTGTGCCCTGCAATTGGTTGCTGATGTGTTGTCTATATCTGCAAGAAAGGAGGTACAACATCCCATCATGCAAAGCTTATTAACCCACTCACACTGCTAATGTCTTTCTAGTACACCTTTGAATCCACTTGCTTTTCTGTAGCTACAATAAATGGCTCCTAATCAATCAGTAATTAATGATCATACACACTGATGGTTCCACAGCTCATGGAAAAAACCTGCTACTCTACTTTATATAAGAGCAATGAGATGAATAACAATCTTATCCCCAAAGTTGCCTCTCCTCAGACAGTCTGTCATTTTCCTCTTATTTGGCTGGAGTACGTCACACTTACTCTTCCTGTCACACTTCAAAGCTGTTGATCTTAGAGGAACTGTTCTCATGCTCAAAGTGGGCAGCTGCTGCCTGTCTGTGGAACTGGGCTATATGTCAGCAAGACTAGGACCTACAGCACCACCAGCTCCTCGTCACACCTTAATAATTTAATTTCTAAGTACTGGAATGCAGTACCAAGGTGTTACCCTGCCATCAGTTTTAATCCCTTAGGGCCTGTGTTTGCTTCTAATTGCTCCAGTAGTGTTTTCCAATGTGTAGCTAATTGTCTCCCATCTGACGGTGTTGTATATGATTTAGGGCTGTGTGATGGATCTGCTGTCCTGGTAAACGGCTTAGATAATGGTTCATCCAACCAGCTGGACACAGATGCAGCTAGCAGGGCAGAGTCAGGAACATGTGGGTTTTCTTTTTTAGTAGTGTGGTAATTTATTAATGGCACTGCTCACTTTTGGGACTTGTATAACTCATCATGGAATCTTATTTTTCACAAGTGTATATGAAGGGAGATATAAATATATGTTGCCCTTAAATCCAGACTGAGCATAACACAGCAAGGTGTCACAAAACTTGATCTCATCAATATTTTTGTCAGATAATGCGATACAAATAAAAAATGCAATCCAGCTGATTGTGATTGTTTGCAGACAGTTTAAAACAAATAATAATAATAATAAAAACCAGAATAAAATCTGTATTAGGGGAAGAATCACTGGCATAAGGATTGAAATTATGGTCTCTTCTGCTTATCCTTGATGTCTGTCCAGCAAGGAATAAGTTAGGAATTTGGACTGCACTTTTGCTAAAAATCTATGGATGAAATCCAGTGGCTCTCCTGACATTCTCTCTCTTACTAAAACATTTTGTAATGGCCAAGGTTATGCATAAGCTGCTAATGAGGTCATATAACAGTTGCTCTGTTACTGTCAGATGTTACAGGAAGCACAGTTCATTCTGTCCTTTTTGTAATGCATTTTGTGATAGTTTAACAGTGAAGGCACTATGCCTGACCAAATTTCATGCAGGCATGGGAGAGTTATAAAAAATATAAATATCCTTTGTAGTAGGAAAACACAATACAGTGTCCTTTGGGGATAGTATCTGTTATTTCTTTCAAGGAGACCTCATGTCTCAATGATAGGTATTTCATCATCCCTGTTTTTCTTAATTTGTTTATATTTATCTTTATTTTAGTATGTGTTGATTGCTTTACTCCAGCAGGAACTCTTAAGTGAAAATACTGAATCCAAATATCATAAGGAAGTCTTCACATGAGATGACACCTTTGCTTGTATTGCTCAGGGAGATGCTAAAAGAAGAGGATGATTTTTATTGTTTATAATGGGCACTACTCCAGAGGATCAGAGGAGGTAAAAGGTTTTATTTTCCTTTACTTTTTTTTTTTTTTTTTTTTTTTTTTTTTTTTTTTTTTCCAGAGAGGAGATTGCTAACTACTTTAACCAACCTATTGTCTTGTTCAACAACTTGGCACAAACTTCAAGGGGCTATCCAGCTGCATCTGATTGATCCTTGCCACAAATAGAGATTGAATAGACTTCCTGGTATTATGGGTGTCTGTCTTCTTTCATTGCGACTGGACTTTACACAAACTGTCCTTCACACTGGCTAGTTTTCAAATATGAAAATACAAGGTGTGGATTAATCTATGGGTGAAGCGCATTTTATTGGACCTAAGTGTTTTTACTACATAAGTAGAACAAAAAGATCTAGCAAGAAAAATAAAGAGGCATTTGCTTACATTATTTTGACATGAGAATTCAGTGTATCCAAGAGAAACTTTATTTACTTTCTTTTCCAAACACATCCCTTTGAAGTCAGGAAAACTAAAGGTATTTGACTTGTGTCTGATAGTCCCAAGATCATATGCCCAGTTGCTTTTTTACATATTTTCTGCTAAGACAAGCTAATGAGTCCCATTCATTGCACTCACTTTGGTTTTATGATGACATTTCAGAAGTTGTGTTGTACCGAGTTACATGCTTGGGCTCACAACTATGCAGAGATAGTGCAAATTGGCACCACCTTTATGCCTGCCAGGAAAAGGCACATTTGCATAGCATACATAAATTTATTTACAGTCAACAAAGCAATGCAATAAGAGGTGTCCATCCAATTGAATAAGACGCTCAAAAAATACCTTTACAGGCAGAAGTTCATTTGCATTGGATACAAGGTGAAAAAGAGTGTTATTGTCTTAATTAAATCCATTTGCAGGAGTGGACAGGATGTCCTGAAGGCAAATTCAAAAATTGAACTTAATTTTCATAGCCTCCAGGGGCAGCACTGAAATCCAGATATAGGAGAAGGGTTCTGAGAGTGTCAGGACACTTCAGACACAAGAATTCTCCTCTGTCTTTAGTTCAGTAATTGTTTAGCTGCCCATGGCTCCCATGTCAGGCCCCTCTTTTCACAGTAGTCATGGCTTTCCCTTACTGGCCCATGGGTACTTTCTTCAGTGTCCTCTTGCCTTCCCAGAGTAAGATTCCCACTGAGTCTACCATGATCTAGCAAACTCATATTTTTTTATCTTCTAGGATTAGTTTAATTGTTTTGGCAGCATTAGGAACACTACGATGTTAAAATGTTGTTTTCTCACATTCATTTCAATTACCTTGACTCATAGCTTGAAGTGAGTGAGAGGAGATATGGGGATTAAATTTGCAATAAAGAGCAATGAGAAAAGAAAGTGTCAAGCACTAGACAAGATTAAGATTTTTGTTAGTACTGCTTATTACTAGATTTGGGGGTTCAACCTAAAGCTAGTTTTAACAAAGGGGAGTTCATTAAGTTCACCAGCTTAAGATCAGACTCTAAAACACAATCTTATTTTGCAGTCTCCCAGCCCATCGAAGTGAAATAGTTCAAAAAACAATTCAATGGTGACTGAACATGAAGCATCGGTTCAGAGACATATGAACCTAAGATTTAAGAAATCTAAAAAAGTCTAAATGTTTTGTGTTAGCAAAATTTTCATGTTTACCCTTAGAGCATGGTCAACATTCTTAAATGTTGGGATTTATTATGTGACAAAGTGTTATGCAGGTCCAATAATTTTTGAGGTGCCACAGATACCAGTAAAACATCTAACATGTTCTTTTTGTTAGCTTATTGCCACTTAAAATTACTCTAGACCACTTACCACAAAATCTGAAAGTAGTTACTGTACTAGTACTGTACTATTTACTGTAGAAGGGGAGATAATTAGCTACAATTAATTCACTACATCCAAGGTTACTTCATGACATAAAAATCCTACTATTATAAATAGTACTAAAAATTTCCTTTTCATCAAGTTACCAAATATGATTTATCCAATGGACATGTTCCTGATGCACTAATTTGTCTCAGATGTTTTCTCTGACTCTGGGGTAAGAACTAGTTTCCGGAGGGTGTCCTACATTCTTCAAGAAAACAGCCTGGACAATTAAGTTGTGTCTTAAGAGCTTCAAGACTGGCTTTGATACCCAGCTAGTGTGATGAAACCCCGGTGTTTACAGTCCGAGAATTAAAAGTTTCTGAATCACTGCTTTATGACTCCTCGCATCAGAGTCACTGGCAGTTAAAGGAAATAATTGCATCTAGCTTAACTGGAAAAGATGATCATTCTTGTTTTGATATTACTAGTTTTCATTGTTGTTGTGCAGCTGCTATTTATAACACATAATTTTTGTGTTTCTGTTCCGGTGAAGCATACCTTCTTCCTCACAAAACCACAATGCTTTGCTTTGGAGTGAAGTACTGAGGTTAAAAATTGAAGCTTATAGAAATTTCTAAGATAAACTTAATTTATTTTTGAATAACAGAAAAAAAAATAAGAAATTACAACAGAAACCAGTGACGTAAGATTCCGTGATTAAACTGATATTCCTTCACCACAGACATATACTGGAATTAAAAAAAAAAAATATTTCAGGTTGAGCTAATTTCTGTTTCTTAAGAATAATATAATAACAAAATAATTTTGTCATAAATTTTGGCCCAGTTCTGCCAGGAATCTTTTTCTGAATCATCACAATTTAAGTCTTCAAAACCAGAAACCCATTATCCCAGATGATCACAGTTTAGGGGAAAAAGTTAATCTTTGCAAGTAGGTCCTAGATAAAGTTATAAAAATGGTCCTAGTAAGTTGTGCCTATTCATAATTGGAAAGACAATATGAATCAGATTATGTGAGGGTTTTTACTCTATTTTACTTAACAATTGAAGGTAGACAGATGTCAGAAAGGAATATTATAGCTTGGTGTAAGATGCCAGACTGCAAATTGTGACAATATGAAAAATAAATCAAGTGGGACTGAATCCAAGAAGACACTAATGTTGTGACACTTCTTCATCACTGCAAGTAAATATCTTCACCAAAAGACTGCGTATATTGCCCTTTGCCAAACTCCTAAAATGTCTGGGTTTTAGGGCAAAGTTGCTCAAACCAGAGATGCTCTGTTCTAAAAGCACATGGAGGCAGTCTGGATTAACAGCCTTTGGGTCAGATTTAAAACACTTTGATGAAACCATGTGTAGAGTCTTGTACTCTACTGTTCCCATGTCTTGGATAATGCAAAATTTCAGTCTTTAAGCTTCTTAAATTTGCACTTTTCTTGAGTTGTCTAATGAGTTTAAGAAGAAAAAAGTATGAGAAATAGAAACTTTTAGGCAATAATCATAATAATAATAATAATTACTGTTCAAGCAAAAATTTTAGATTCAGTTATTTCTTGAAAACTTGTCCCTGATCACTTAATTTTTTACTTTGACCCATGTAGATACTGAGCAAATTGTTAGGTTTTTATACACTGAGACAATTTCAAATAAACTTATTTCTGCTACTAAATCTAAAGAAAACTGCACTGGCACAAAACAAAAAGTTGTTGACACAGAAAAAGAAAATGGGAGTAGCTTTTTGAAGAAATGATCAATTTATTACATGAAAAAGTTATAAACTGCCATTGCAGCAATTTTCCGTGTTTTACTCTCCAATAGAGTTATTTATCATAGAATCATAGAATCAGATGGGTTGGAAAGGACCTCTGAGATCAGGTCCAACCCTTGATCCACTGCCACCACAGTTACTAGACTATGGCACTAAGTGCCACATCCAGTCTCTTCTTAAATATCTCAAGGGATGGAGAATCCACCACCTCCCTGGGCAGCCCATTCCAATGCCTGATTATGATGAGGATGTTTCAGACATTCAGTACAGATTATATTACTGTTTCACCAGTTACTCTGGAGAAGTGAGTTCTTTGCATCTTTTCCAAAGTCACCCATCACTGACCTTAAACATTTTCTAGAGATTAGCATTTCATGAGTCCTAAAGTCCCACTTAAAAAGATGAGTACATTTAAGATGTGACAAGCATAGGGGAAATAAAGGAAATATGAGGGATCTGAGATATCCAGCTCCTACTAGATCATAAGTGACAAAAAGCACAATTTGGAGAAAACTACAGGTAGATTGTCTTTAACTGTGCCTTCTTTGTTAAAATGGAAGACTTTCCTTCCTTCAACTATATCTCTTTTAGCCATTTGCTTGGCACTTAACATCTAAAATAAGTTCCTCTAGAACTCGGATTTTTCCATGCATTTACAAAGCAGCTGCTAAAAATTATGTTAATTCCTTGAATTACTTTTACAATCCAACTTCAGAAGACTGATATTACAGCAGTACATTACAATCAACTACTCATTTTTATCATCGTGAAGTTATGTAGTGATACAAGCTAAAAAACCCATTAAACATTTCTACCTGCATTCCTGTAGAGTCTAATTTTAACACCCATTCATCTGCCAATTAAGCATTCATATGCAGCTTAAAAGAGAGGCCTTCTCAGTCCTCTTTTTGTTGTTTTGTTTTTTTCCCTTTTTTTTTTTTTTTAATTTTATTTTACTTCATTTTGCTAGCTAACTATATCTGATTCTTCTTCAGACTTCACATCTTCCAGAAAACTTGGGGATAACAGCTAAATTCCTAAAACAATAAATGAGTCCTAGCACTCTCTTTGTATTTTATATCTCAAAGATGAGAGAAGTGAATCTGGTGTTACAACACTGCAGATCCACCCCCTGAGGTGTTAGGTACTCAAATGCAATAAATTATATAGTTCTGTTGCTAACAGGATTTTTCTCCTTTCTTCTTCTCCAAGTCTTCTCCAAAACATACAGTATATACTGCCTAAAATAACACTTGGATGGTCCTTTAACTTCCAAGAATCGTATCTCAGACACTATGACATTTTCACATTTTTCAGTGCAGATACAGAGACACTTGAGAACACTGTACTAGACGACAGTCCCTTTGATGAACATAAAATCGGTATTTGAAAAGACTGGGTGATTTACTGGATATATTTTTGGAGAGACGGATCTTGATAAGTGCCACTTCCTTTTTCTTGTGTGCTTTTCTTTGTGGGTGGGTTTGTTTGTTTGTTTGTTTGTTTTTATATTGTTTTACACACAACAACATTTTGTTCTTTTCTTCCCAATCATAACTAATAGTTGAATCCGGGAAATAATAGAAAAGAAATGGCAATTCATTTCTATATAAACAGTAGATATGTTAATTAACATTTCCCCCTGAGGGAAAGCCATGTTTTCACAACCAGCACAAACATCATTCTGTGGCCAGCTCACAATTCCAGAATTCAGTAGATCCAGCTTTCATGGAATAATACAGAAGGTATTCGAGAAAAGCTTAAACTGTACCTTTACAAATCCTTTACTTTTTTATATTTTGCTAATTACATGTATTTACTATCACATAGCACAAACTGAAAAAGGAATAAATCTCTATAAGAATAGCTTATTAACTGAATGGAATATGTTGAACTTTCTGTACTTTTTATAAGTCAGTAAAAAAATCTTTCTCTTGCAAAGAGTGTATTGCTTATATTATTTTATTGCTGTCTCACTGATATCAAACAGAATGGAGTTACACAAACTGATGTTATGTAGTGAGAGACATTGATTTATTAGGTGAATATGCATGAGAAACAGGAAATTATATAGCTTCAAAAATATCTGAGATTTTGTTCCCTCTATGGAAAACTTTCTGAACTTCACTTTCTTTGGTTCTTACCCAGTGATCAGCTGAATATTATCTCAATATTTTGTGTTCTGTTTGAAAATATTTTCTCATGTTCTGTGCTCTGATTTTACCCCCAAATTTCCTAAGATTCAGACACTGATTTTCAGATGATAAAGATAAATATTAGCATTCATTAAGCTAAACAGAGGTCATTATTATTCTGCAATTAGTCATAGAGTACAAATAATAAACAGGAAATTAAAGTCTGCATTTCATTTGAAGTTGTGAGGAGCTTCCTATGGATAATTTTTGGGAGCAATTTTACTTATCTGTGATTAGTGTGTGCTTCTGTGACTCTCTGCAGTTCATAGAGTTGTACACACACACTAAGCTCCCCATACACAGTAGGGAGCTGCTTCTCTTTTTTTTTTTTTCTCACTGCATCCGATATTTCTTACCTGAAGAAGCAGCTTTGGAATAGCACTTTCTTTTCTTCCTAGTGGATTATGGATATCCAATATAGTTTTAATGTCTTCTTTGGACTTTAGCAAAAAACTATAGTTAAAACCAACACCACCACCTTCCCCCCCCCCCACACACACTTATTAGTGAGACATTTAATTTGTTTTATTGGGCAAGCAGATGACATTCCACATTTACATGAGAGGTTGCTCGCTGCAGATGATTGGGTGAGCAAGAAAAAAGAGAAGAAAAATTATTGCTTTTAAAATATGGGATGAATTACAGGTCAAAGAATATTTAGTGATATTAATCCTTTAGACTGGGGCATGCCAGAAATGGTTCTTTCAAGTTGTGATTAGGAAAGAGGAGAAATACAGAAGCAGTCAGGTAGGAGGAAAGAAGTTACTCATGAACAATAGAAAGACTGTAAAGAAGACAGACACATTGAAAAGATAGCAGACTTATTGGGATGAAATAATGGCTGGCCAGAACAGCCATCAGCAAAACTGTTCCCATATCACATAATTGTCCAGCCCCTTTCCCAGCACAAGGCAAAGAAGGGATGAGTAGTTTCCAGGAAAAAAAAAAAAAAAATTAATAGTATTTTCTGAATTCCAAATACTAATCCATCTTTCTGGGAGGTGCAACACAAGCAAGGTTATGCAGTGGTCCATTGAGCAAGACTTGTGTTTCTAGCTGTAGTTAATATCATAGAATCGTAGAATCATAGAATCATAGAATCATAGAATCATAGAATGAATTGGGTTGGAAATGACCTCTGAGGTCATCAAGTCCAACCCTGGATCCAACACTGCCATTGTTATTAGACCATGGCACTCAGTGCCACATCCAATCTCATCTTAAAAACCTCCAGGGACAGTGAATCCACCATCTCCCTGGGCAGCCCATTCCAATGTCTGATTACTCTCTCTGTAAAAAATGCCTTCCTAACATCCAACCTAAACCTCCTCTGGCAGAGCTTAAGACCGTGCCCTCTTGTCCTACAGCTGGTTGCCTGGGAGAAGAGACTGACACCCACCTGGCTACAACAAAGAACCTTGTGATAGATAGACAGCTACCAAATAATATAGTTTTAGGAAATATTTCTTCCTATAGACATTTGGCTAAAGTTTAGAGTCTGTTTTCAAGCAGAAGCTCTCTTTATTAGTGGAGAGGCTTGTTTATTTTCCCATTCTTCTGCATTTAAATCAGGAAATCTTTCATCTATACTTCTCTTTTGAATTCTCCCAAGTTTTTTAGCTTAATGGTACCTTTTGTGTAGTGACAATGTAGTGACAAGCTTTAGTGGTGGAAAATTTGACTTGTAGAAATGTAATTGTTTTTATTGTTTTGAGGTTTTCTCTTATCTACTTTCAAAGGATGCTCTCTTTTTCCATGGAAATGAGAACTCTCTTGGCTCTGTCTGCCTCCATTCAGCCATTCATTTTTCTGAATTTCTCCAACTGAGCCTCTCCTAATTCTCTCCTTTCTAAATAAAGTATCAGGCAGGTTCAATTACTCTTCATACGGAATTTTTTTCTGCACCTCTGATGTCTTTTATCAGGCACTTCTATCAATTGAGAAATACACAATTGGAAATGTAATCTAGGCCCAAATTTTGTGCCTTGGTTCTTGCTTTTAAAATAAGGCAAAAATAATCCCAGCTTGCTCAAATATTTACTTACATATCTGTGTGTAGACTTTGCTGTTTGCTTACACTTTTATTTCATATTTTGCCTTTTTTTTTTCCTTCTGAATCCAACAGCACCTGCTGTCTCCATTTCCATGCACAGTCCACCTTTGGGCAGAAGATACCAGGATGAAAACTAATCTCAGAGTATTTCTCTTCCCCTTTCTAGTTTATTACCGCCATAATATCATCACTGTTTGATAGGTGACATTGCTGGTTTGTTTTTCTCTGTCCCAAATATCACCTGGGATGTCTGTACAGTCATTGCTACTTCTCCTTTCCTATCCCTTCTAGCTCTCTGCTCAGCAGGGATGTAGTCGGTATGGCATTTCCAAATGGAATGTGTTTGGTCTGCTATCCCTGTAAGGTTTCCATTCCTATTTCAGTTTTCTTTCATCCTGCTCATGAACACTTTAAAGCAAATGCTGTTATGATCAGGCTTTAATATGTCTGGTTATTTTACCAAGATCATACAAGATCAACAATAGAAGTTCAGTCACAGAAGTTAGACATAATCTCAATATCAAATCCAAGACCGAGTCTTTCTAAAAGCCTAAGCAGAATTTTCTTTGACCTGATTGCCTCATGGATCCAGCCAGCAATGCTAACTGAATACTACCCAGAAAATCTCAGCACAGCAAGTTTTATAAGAAGTACAGTGCTAGCAATTTTCTTCAACACAAGTCACAGGGACAGAATTCTTGCTGGAAGGTAGAAGTGGAGATGTTTCACAGCATAGCCAAGTTTTTATTTTTTCCCTAATGTCTGCCAAATCATTCAAAACAAAAGGAGATCGCTGGCAAGACTTCAAAAGGGGGCTTATGGATGAAGTAACTCAAGCTGCACTACTTTACCTGGCTAAGCTCTTGGAGACCAACAAAGATAAAAAGTATAGCTTTTGGGTCAGCCAGGAACCTCTTTGCAAAACTACAGATGGAAAGTTGCCTGGTCATTGTAATGTAGCAAGATATTCAAAGATGATAAAACAGTGCATTGCCCTTTAATTTTGGATATGCATTTCTTTAAAGGATAAATCAAACGTATGTTTTAGATGTAAGAAATATCTCAAAGGCAAAGCAGAATACCAACTCTACAGGGATATTACCTTGGTATAAGGACTTATTATCAATTTCTTGTGCATTTTCTTCAAACTACAATTTTTCTTAAATATTGAAATTGTAAAATGTAAAATACCAACTGAATCTGGTGGCATTTAACCATATTCCTATAGCCATGAGAAAGGAAAAAACTCATTGACTAAAAAAACAAAAACAAACAAACAAACAAAAAGGGTGAACTCCAAATGCTTATGGTAATTTGTCAACATTGCCTATTGCAGCGTCAGGACAAGCAGACTTAGAGAAAGGAGCATAAAGGGGATAGTATTCCAGCTTCAGTAACGGCATCGAATAGGGCATGGAAGGAACAGGTTCAGTTAGAAGAGCACAAAAAAGCACAGGCCTTATAAGGACCACAACACTGCTAAAATCAAGGGAAAACTTACATTTTCTTGACAGGCAGGGAGAGCTAATAGAAGAAATCAAAGGAAAATGTTTTGGAGCAGCAAGCAACAGGCAAGGTAATGGTTACTGATAACTGCTGGCTACCTTAGAGCAGCTGAAGGAAAGCCCCAAGGCCATGGAAGTTACAATAGCAATGTACAGGTGCCTATATATGCACACATGCCTAATACACACACACACACATACATACATACATACATGCACACACACATTGCTTTTTTTCCTTATTGTCACTTGGGATCATTCTGATAACATTGCAGATATAATAATGAAAAGTCTCCTGTTATAAAATCTGGAAATTCAGCCATCTGTAGTTGATTTCTACTAGACGATACTTTTATGGAAGAATGACAAGGTGAAGCTATAAAAGCAGTTAATCTTATTTATAAATTCTGCTGTGTCATATCTGTAATCTGCAAAATCCACCCAGAAGAGCATAACAATGAAGTAACATATCATTTTCCCTTCATAAATTAGTGTAACTTCATCCAACACCAAACATATTTCAAAGTTTGCTTCATTCTTATAAAGTATTTTGGTTTTCATTATGCTATGACTACATAGCCTAAACTCACTTGGAAAAAACAGATTCAGTATTTCCACTAGCCTTTTTCCCTGACAAATATTCCATAATTACAGTTAAAAGTTAGAACTAACTAAAGCTCATTTTAATCCCCTGAACCCATTTTATGGCAGGTAGGTAGGTAAGGCAAGTTGAAGAGCAGTCTCTTAATCATCAGGATGGGGATATGTTTCTTAGGAATGGAATAAGCAGGGTTTGTAAAATCCTGTCTTAAAATTGTGTCCTTACACAATGTGATCTGTCATATTCAGTAGATTGCCTACAGCATATAAGTCATATAAGTAAATTCTTTAGATTTAGTAATAAATTGTTACATTTTTTACTAGTTATTCTAAAAAAAAAAAAAAAAGTATGCTGAAAAATCACAAAGCAGTGCTTTTTTTTTGGTAACCTTGCTTATAGGCTCTTTTAGCACCACATCAATCCAACAACTCCATAGGATTATGTGCATGAGTGTGAGAAGACGGCCAGGTTGGTACTGAAAAATAAAGTCATAAGAAAGGCTTTATAAGATCTATGGTAGGAAAGGCTGTCATAAGTAGAGAACTCTACATGTCCCTTGACTAGTAGCAGAGGACAAGATATTTTGCATCTTTCCAACCAGGCCCGGAAGGGGACTGATGGGTCTGTTTCATTCAGTCATTCTTCAACTCCTCCTTGTGTCCAGGCGTTTCAGGCTCCAGTGACATAACTGAAATCCAAGAAGAGTCAACTGTTGCGGACATTGACTTGGGGATATTTTACACCCCTTAAATAGAGATTGAGTGCACAGACTCAGAATTGCTTGCAATGAAAATGGAAAACTCTCCATCTCTCAGTACTTTTTGCAAGCACATTTTTTCCAGGGTTGGGAGAAGAGAGAGGGTTTCAAAAGCAATGTGGCCTTCTGCCAACACCAGAGATGCGTTTCAGAGTCACAGGATGAGCTGGTATGATACTGGGAAGTATTTGATGAAGCTCACAAGACTGTACTACAGCAGGTGCTGTGGTTGGGAGGCAGGCGTGACAGACAAGAGGCTTTGCACATGTGAGCCAAATTGGAATTGGAGAGTTACTGTTATTCATCATCAGTCTGTCAATGTTAAGGTGGAAAAAAAAAAAAGTCATATGAGCTATTTTCACCCAACAGTGTGGGATGTCCTCTAGCGTGTTTTTGGAACAGGTCAAAATTCACATAAAACTGTCACAATTATCTGATTAACTTCTAGCCAAAAAAAATCCACAGAAGGAAAGACTTTCACAGACCAAGAGGAGATGCTTTGCACATATGGATGCTTTATTATGCTTTAATCAGCATTATCTTATGTTTAATGAAAAAAACCACATGAATATGTCTGAAAGGCTTTCAAACAATGTTTTTCCTTTTGACTAAGTAGGGAAGATTAGAAAGTCTAAGAGTAGCTTGATTCCTTTCAAATGGGTCCCTATATATCCACCCTGAACTTTTTACAAAGCATTGTTGTGATCACACATTCTCAACGGGGATGATGGTTCATACTGGATATATTCCAAACACCTGTAGTCTTTTTCTCTATGCTCTCCCCAAGATTAAGAGGCTCACTGAAGTACAGCAGTATTAGACTGATGTAGATAGAAAATCAAATACTTGACCATGTAAGGGTGACACAAGCAGTGAAGACAATGTCATGGATAAATACTGTGCTTTTGACTGTGTGATAGTTGTACATGTGAATAAGCATTTTTCAGAAAGGTTTAGCTGGCTGAAGGACAATGATCCCTCCAAAGTCCTATAAGTCAAGAAGTAGATGTACCTCAACTTCCTTCCCAAAGTATCAGAGGAAGAAGAGGAGACTATGTCTTTGATTTATAGCCAGTGTTTGCTGAAGTATATTGGTCCCCATTTCAGGGAAATTTTTATGTTTTATTTTTGAACAGCAATAATTTCTGCTGCTGTTAGAAAAGTCTAATCTTCATGAAAGAGATATTGCTCAGTATTTATAGTAACAACTCTACTAGTAAGCCTGATAGAGGCAAAAGTTTTCAGTGAGAGAGTGACTATTGAAACTTTGATCTCCACTGGAGACTCCAAAAACAAACTCCTCAGGTTTCAAATTTACAGGCAGTTTGACACATCACTGCCATAAACATTAGGACAAAGAGAAAAGATTTTTTTATATGTCTGAATATAGAAGGATATTAATTATAAATAATGAGTTGTGACTGCTTGTGGAGCAGCTGTGGTTCTTTTAATTAATATCGTCTTCCAATGGCTGAAATAAAATGTCAAGACTGGTGGAGATTTGCAACTGGAAAAGCTATATAACCTATTTATAAAATCAACTGTAAAAACATATTTTCTAAATGTTTCTGGCTTCCATAGTGTAGCTGTACACTGAATTCATTATCATCCTCATCATTCCTTATTCATCCTCATCATTGGTATAACCTCTCAGAAGTAATGTAGATGCTGTTCACTCAGAGTTAGATTTGGTTTAGAGTTCTGTCTCTTAAAGCCTGATAATGTCTTTGTCTTTTCTATAAAGATAAACCCAACAATATCAGCCATGCTGATGTTTTCTAAGAGATTCATTAGAGGGTGGTAGGCTTGCTCTTTACCAAGGGATTTTCCCAAGGGTGATATGAAGGCATCAGGACAAAATAGATTTATGAAACAAATCTGTTTCAATACTCTAAAATTTCACTCAGACTAAACCAAATCAAAAGAAGTTATCTCATTTTACGCGAGTTGTCACATTTCTGCAAAATTCCAGCAAGACCCACCAAGGTGCCTTAGAAATAGAAGAGCAAACAAGGTCACAGAGCGAATTTCGCAGCGCCGCGGGTGCCGGGCAGGGCGACACCGGGATCGCCGCTCCGGGCAGGGGCAGCCCGGGCTCAGCACGGCCCGGCACAGCCTTTCTGCCACCCGCAGGGTAGGTGCCCCGCGGCCCCCCAGCCCGGCTTCCCTGCTCCGGGACGCGCATCTCCCTGGCATCTCCCTGCCCCGCGCCCCCGCCCGCTGCCGCCGCCAGCCCCGCCGCCATCGGACCCCGCTCCCGCCGCCGTCCCGGCTCCAGGCTCCCGGCTCCACCTCCCGCCCGCCGCGAGGTGAGTCCGCCGGATCCTTCCCGAGCCTCCCCCGCGGCTCCGCGGAACGCCTGCGGGATGTGTCCCTCTGCCGCAGCGGCAGCCACCCCGCCCAGGGACGGCGGCTGTTTGGGAACCGAGCGGCGTCTCGTCCGGAGGGAAGGTGTTACATGGTTCTTAAGTAATCTCCCAGGTAGAACACACAACCTCTCCCCACGTAATCAAATAATAAACCCCCCAATTATGTTAACTTGGCTTTATTAGTTGTCCAACTGAAAATGAGCTTAAAATAACACATGGGGACTAGAGAGGGGTTGAGAAGGAGAGTGAGTACTGAGGAGCTTTTTTTAAGAGTTGGAGGAATTCGTCTTCATTGTGGAGGAAATTCAGTGTTTCTGGTGGTTTGTTGTTTTTGTCTTTTGGGGTTGTTTTGGTTTTGGAGTGGTTTATTTTTTTGGTTTGTTTATTTGTTCATTTCCCAGTAAGTCACCAACAGACATTTTATGAATTTAGCCACAGCTCAACACTGTTGGAAAATATTTTTGTTTTGGAATGGCTAAAACATCAGGAACGCAGTAAACATTTTGAACGTAGAACTGCAGCAGATACAGTAAATCACATGTTGTTTGCATGTCAGAGCAGGAATCCCTGGAGTTCCATCAGGTTCAGTCCCCACAGCAAGTTCACCTTGGGACAGTTTCTCAGAGCATCTTTGGCTTTTGCAAGGCATGTTTTATGGTTTGCTGTGTTTTTCCTATGGCACATAGATCTCGGTACTGGCTGATAGGTAAAGCTGGCTACATTTCAGGGCCCTGACTTGTGCCAAATGCAGAAGGTGAGTAAAAGTAAGGTGCATGTCTGAGTTCCTTGGCGGTTGATGGAAACAGCAGATAAATCCAAGTGTGACTCTTTCCCTCCAGATCTAGTTCTGGAGGTGGTTTGCTCTCTGTAATAGTGGGAACCAGCACCTTAACACAGATGCTGCAGTTTATGTCTTCTCTCAGGTGACATTTAGCTTGGCTGTCATCACTTCATGTCCTTGTCTTCTGCAGACAATGGTTATTGTTGATGCACAAAGTATCTCCCAGTCTGACAGCTGTCAAAGAGAGGACACCTGTCAGCTGAAGGGAGCTGCAGATGTCTCATTTCTAGATAGCAAACAGAATTAAAACAAATTAAAACCTCCCATTCCAGTCCATTTTTTTGTTTTGTTTTTACTTCCTGTCTGAGTTCATAAACTCAGTTGCTGTAGCTATTACAGAAATATTAGCTGGTTACTGGTGGGATGGGAGGTGGCCCACAGTCTGTATGGGAGGGATGTGGTATCCTTTAAGATGTGGTTTGCAAAATGGAAAAGTTTGTGTAAAGGGAGTTGCCTCTGTTCCGCTCTTTTTTGAACAGGTGCCCACATTACAAACACTACCACAGCCGGCAGTATTAGCAGAGAGGTTAACAAATTGGCTGATCCCAGCTATTCTTTCCAAATATCCTTGTACTCTGCAATGTAACAGTCCTGCTCAGTGAGAGTAGCTGAGTGAGATGGTAGCCTGCCTGCACTGCCACATCTTCTCTGTGTAAAAAAGTTTTACGAGTTGCTTCATTTTCTATATTAGAAGCCTTCATGTAGGTTAAAATATTTCTTCTTTAAACTCCTTTCATACCTTTTTGCATAATTAAAACATAGAAGGGCATCTCATCATCAAGTTTTAAATGACCTTTCCAAGTTTGCCTGTAAATTAAGATTGTGTCACACCAAAGGGATGGGAGAACAGGGAACAGTTCTGTGACAAAGCCAATTTAATACAACCATATCTGTGTAAAGCAGAGACTGGCAGGAGTAAGCGCCTCAGAGTCTAAGCTTGTTAGTTAATTAAGTTATTAGCAAACTTTTAAAGTAAGCTGTACTCCCAGGAAATGAAATGGCTGTAAAAGAAAAGCACGAAAGTGATCTTGCCTCTTTACACAATATAAAGAAACTATAGGCTCCTTTCACTGATGTCCACGCACAGTGAAACTGGACATTTTCTCCCAGTTTGCTTTCAGCATCAAAAATCAGCATTACAAATAACCTAGAATTGTTCTCTTCATTTATTTGAGCATAATATTGTAAAATTTATTTTGAAATTATCTACTATTTAAATGCATATAAACATACTGGTTTAAGTAGTAAATCACTGAGTGGTTTAGAAAATAGAAAAAAAAAGTGTTATCTAAAATTTTCCATATAGCTTATCACAAATATCATAGCATTTTCTGTTAGTTCCAAGTGCATCCTCTGCTATCTGAACATCTTTACACATGCCAATAGCTAGTGCTAATGCCATATATATCTAAAGTAGTAGTAAGCTTTTCTTGCTTGCTTTCCAAACAGATATGTCAGAACTATGAAGGCCATTTATCTTTACATTTTCCTTACTCCAGCTAAGTTCTACTTTACCGTCTTCCGATTCCACACCTGTTGGTACACACATTGCTAAGACACATGAAACTCAGTGATTCTTTGAGGTTGTGATGTCCTCTTTTGTATTTTTTTCAGCAAGCACAACCAGTGGCATCGCACAAATGATACTGTAGTTAGAAAGATATAAGCAAGGGGAGTGGAAAAGCTGCTGGCTCAAAACCCCTTGTATGATATTATCTAAAGAGGAATGAACTGTCAGGAATTTTCCAGGTGATGGTTCTAACTCCTATTGTAGGTGTCAGTTCTCCTGCTCTTAAGATGGTATCCAGAAACATGCTGGACTTTCATATTCAGTAATTATAGTAAAAATGATAGATTTCTTTTCTGTTTTCATAAAGGCCAAGCACCACTGCCATTTTCTAGAGAGTCATGTATTTCTCTTCAGGTTGAATTATTGCAAGCCATTCTGTCACAGTTATGGAAAGTAAAGCCAAACCAACTAATTATGGAAGGTAGAGCTAGTACAAATGAACTTTCATTGAACATCCCCATGGCAATACTTTGAAGGTTTTCCTTTCTATTGATTCCTTAAGTAATACTTCTGTTGCTTGTACACATTTCAGAAATGTTACCAAGTGTGCATGATATTACAGCTCCGTGGTAAATGGAGACAGGATATTAGACATAAACAAGGAGGTCACACAGCACCGGAAAGAACTGCCAGACACAGCTCTAGCTAGAGAAAGGAGCCAGCTGATGCTGAAAACAACTGCTGAAATCAGTATCCATCTATATACATTTCAGGCATGAGTAGCATTCAGAGTCATGTGAAAACAGATGATGTGATATTTTGGAAAAAAAGGACATCAAGGACATATTAAAGACACTTCAGAGGATTTCCCTTAACAATTTTTTCTGCTATAAAAATTTTTTTCAGGTAATCTTAGACAGAATAAATTAAAAAATGTCTTTGACGGAGTCAGGAGAGATTACATGGATTGGATACATGAGCTATACTTCCAAAATACAGAGGCTAGTAGATGCCAAGCAGGGAAACAAGAAAACATAAAATTATATGACTGCAGAAAAGGTGCCAACACACCTAGGGAGGTCATAATTTAGCTGTCTGGTTTCCAAGAACACACATTTGAGTAGCACATGGTTTCTTGTTTCAAGACAGGCATCAAAGTAGCAGTTCTGATATATTAGCAGACATGCAGACTAAGGATGTCAATAAATGCAGCAGTCTTTGATGAGATGCATTTCTCAAATGTGGCATGTTGGTTAATCTGCTAATTAAAAGTGAATGTATGGAGCAACAGAGAGCATGGTCTTGTCTACCCCACAGCTTTGCCATTGCTCTCGCTGGCAGAGCAACCCACAGCACAAACTGTTCAAACTAACAGAAGGAGTTTTTCTGGCATAGTTACACCACCTCCCTAAGTGATGTAAGTTGAGCCAATATAAGCTCTCTCCTTCTGGCTAAGTTATGTCCACACCAGGAGTTCTGCAAACATAGCAATATCTGTTGGGGACGTGAATTTTTCACACCGGCAACTGACATAGCTATGTTGGCAAAACAGTATAATTTAGAACAGGCCTAAGAAAAAAACACATTTGTCATCCCATCCTCAGCCATTTGCAAAGCATTAGAGTCCTAAATACTTCGGTTTCTGTTAATGGCTATACTTTACAGACAGAAATTCTAATTTCAGTGAGAGGGATAGTGTGTTACATTTATTAAAAATCCCCTGCTTTCTAATTCTTAGTGATTTCTGTCACTGAGGTGTCTCACAGCTTTGCTGATAGCATCTAGAGTATTTATAAAATATGTAAATAACCAGATACAGTTTGACTGCTCTAGAGAAGCATGACACTTCCGGTGACTGACTGAATCTTCTGTTGGGCTAGAGTCTGGATCTCCCATCCTCAGTCAGCCTAGGCTGGAAGGACAGCATGTACAACCATGGAACCTGGGATCACACAAGCTAACTGTGTGTGTGTGTCCTCCTTTTCAGAGTTACGGTCAGCACCTGTAGTGAACCAAAAATAAGATTTTTTTTCAAAATAAAGAATTTTTACTTTAATCTTAAAAAAGTAGGTGAAGAAGAAAAATGTTTTTGTAACACAACCAGAGTGAGTTTTGTGCTGAGCTCAGGTAGGCACCATCAGTCTGGAAAAAGTTCACCTGTTTCATTGCAGTCTGTAAGCACAGATTACAGACTCTCTTATCACTAGTTGTTTTCAGCTTCCACAAAACACCAGGAGCAGGGAGGCAAATGTGAATGTTTGCATTTGCATTTCCCTTTCTGCTGCATCAGAGGTCATCACCAGCTTGCTGGGGCTTACCCTCTCTCCTGTTGGCTGGGTGAGATGTGGCTAGAAGGATTGTCTAGCCCATGCCAGCCAGAAAGAGATGGATGAGCAATAATTCGCTGTTTAAAGAGGCTTTAAGTAAGTTGACTCCTTTTAAGCAGCAATTCGAGCAATAGCTCAGCCAGAAAATCAGGAGTGGGAGGGTGTGCATAACCTCTAGGAAGAGGGTGGTGACAAGTAGCTGGCTGAGGGCTGCATATGGAAACCACTTCTAGTGGCACAGCAGCAGCCAAAGAAGTATGACTATACTGACTGTTAACACTGCTGGCAGCTTGCTACTGGCTTTATCTGGATGGAAATCCTCTAGATCCCTCACTTGAAAACTGCCTACCGCTGTAAGAGTGGGGGAGGGGGTGGAATTTCTAATATTCAGGGGGTATCTCACATTTTCAACAAAAAAGAGAAGGCAAAAAACTTTCTTAATCAAAAGGAATAAAGTAAGGGCAAATGTAGGCAGGAGATCAAAAAGCATCTCTGCCAGTGAAATCCATTAGCCTTGAAGTAATCTCCTAAGGGAACTGAAGACATTCCCATTGCTTGAGGTATTTAAAACTAGGTTAGACAAAACACTAGGAAGTGTACAATGGAGGACAATCCAGAATCAGCAGGGAAAGGGATTAAATAGTCTTAATAAGCCTTTAACATAGATTCTGTGATTTCAGTGCCAAGAATTCACATGTCCCTCTGCTCTCTCTCCTCCCTGCAGCTGCTATAATGGCACACTATGAAATCATTGTAAATGTGAGCAATTAACTATTCTAATAGAATTTGATAATGTAATGGTGGTATTTTATTATTCCTCTTGCTCTCAACTAAGACTTCTTTACAGTGGATTTAAGTTGACTTTTAGTAGAACTATTACAATGTTCAGGTACAGAGATTAGTACAATTACTTTGTGTTTCCAATAATTACTTTGGGTTTCAGGCAGTGATTTTGTTTTTAGTTTAATCTATCTTTTTTTTTCCCCTAAATTTCAAAATTCCTAAGATGTTTATCTAAAAATACCACCTTTTACTTCTGTGTTTAATCGCTCATCATTATTAACCCACATCCTTCTAAAGTTGTAGTCTTTTGAGAGCACAGGAGACTCAAGAGGTCTCAGTAAGATCAATAAGTAAAAGGTGACTTTGTAGCATAAAGATGAGTTAGTATTTATATCTCTTTTCCATAAATGTTAGGTCACCGTTGAAGTATTCAGATCAACAATGTATTGTTTATAAACGTTGTCTAAGAAGAATTTATTGTTTCACAAATACCACTGATTGCTATGATCTCTGATAATTTTTCACATTTCCTCTTGTGTCAATTTGATAGTGTGTTCTTAGGTCCAGACAACTGCTTGACTCATGTTCACACTGGAACATTGGGTACTTTGTTTTGTTTCACCAGGGGAAAACCCAGTACTAGTGGAGTTAGCTCAGTGAAACCAAACTTCATGGTTAAATTAAAATTACTTAAAGTGATTTGCAGCTGACAACTTTTGAAGTCCTTTCAGTATATGCTCTGATGGAATTCCTATGAAGAATTGCTTTGTATGTGCACATCCAAAAAGTCAAAGTCACATTGCTAAAGAATTAACTTTGAATAACATGTTACATTCTGTGGTTTCTTTGTGTAATTTTGCATAAGAAATATTGTGCCCATAAGTCATTGCTAGTCGGTTTTGGTCTTTTGAATATTTAACAAATTTTAGAAGTAATTGATGACGTTCAAATTGGGTATAAAACTGTCTTCAAACATCTAGGAACTCATAGCTAGAATAAGAATCTTGTCTAGAAAACTGTTGTTTAAATCAGAAAAATTACTATTTTAAAATGGCTTTTTAACAGGTTTTTATCATTCTGTGGAGTTACAGCTGGTAACATGAATGATAGATGTGGCAGTGGGGAAGGAATATGATAATTGAAAAGGGAAGTGGGCTCCATTTTCTTTTTCACACCCAAGTGATGCTTACAGAGACAGATCCTGTTCTGTACCATTTTCAGTACATTTTCAGTTCTGTACCTGCAAAACCTTTAAATGGTAAACATATAAATCTAGAAGAAGCCCTGACCATAATTTCAAGAACCAGATTGAATTTTCACTATGTAACATTATTAGGAAGAAAGCTTTGTGCTTGGTAATTGATTTTTTTAATGTCTTGAGAATTAATTTTCACCAGGAAAGTTTATGGTAGCCTTTTTACAAATGAAGCTGACAACTATATAATACTGTGGGAGCCTGGACCCTAACATACCTATCCATCTTCAGAGGACTCATTCTTCTCAAACCACTTCAATTTTAACCTAACTTTTTGGATGACAAAGCATTGCTCAAAGGTTGTGAGGAACTTATTTTATATTACTTGCCAATATTTTATTATTATTGATCTGACATACAAATAAAGGTCAGTGAATTTAGAACAAGGATGAATTTTGCCTTCAAACTGCATCTATAAGAATATGATTACCAGCCTATTTTTCCCTTGCACCTTAAAACTCAGTATAGATTGACATATTGGCAGGAATAGCTGCTTTTAACTTTTTCATCCAATTCCTTTGACAAAGAGAAAAGAGAACACCTGGCTTACAGTTTCTCTAGTAAATTTAAACGTGCCAGCAAATGCTCTCTGGCACTGAAGAGGCTGGCATGGAGCATACTACATCTACCTGATTTCACTATTTTCTGAACAGAGACCACCTGCAAACTGCCTATCTCTGCACTGTGCCAGCTCCCAGACTCTGCCCAAAAACTGCCAGGAGAATTCAGACTGAAAGCACTGCAGGGACTATTCTTGCAGTTTAAGAGGATACATTTGTGCATACCGCTGTGTGCTGGTTTTCCTACGTTCAAAAATAGTTATGAGCTACCACCATGTCTTTAGTATTTGCTTTTATACGTTGGAAGAGAGTTCACAGATACACTTGAAGCTTGTTTGTTTGTTTGTTTGTTGTCTTGGTATTTGAAAACCTCCTAGAGATAAAAACATTAAGCCAAAAACATGCATGTCTTTCTTGGCAACACACTTAATGTACAAAAACAATTACAAAGAGGCATACAGTTATAACGTCTGCCCTTGTCCTCTCCAGGTGAGGGACAATATGGAAAATGGGTTGATAGTTAATATTTTTTTAATGTAAGTAGGCTTTTCTGTTTCTATTTAGGTTCTCAGGCATGGAGGCATGGGATTTTCTACTTGTCTTAGCAAAATGAATGCTGTCTTTTCCCAGATAAATTAATTACTAGAGAATATACATCAATGCACAACATCAACTGGAGTTATCCAAATTCTCTTTTCATAATTCAGAGAATTTAATAAATATTGACATGAGAAAACATTTTATGTCTCTGATATTTGGTTATACTGAGATCCAATGTCACTCTTGCAGTGACTTCAACATGAAGATTTTGCATATTACTGTCATGCCGTTGCATTGTTGTAGTAATTTACTTAGAAGTCAGATGCTTTTGTGTTACAAGTCAGGATGAGGCCTCTATAAAATGCCTCTTCATGTTCAAAAAGTGTAGCAATGTGAACTTTAATAATGAGTTTTCAAATAGCTTGTTGAGTCTTATTTCAAATGAAATGCAGTTTAGCATTTAGCCATTTGACATTGTTATTGAAGTGATAATAAAACAGTTCTAGTTTAAAACTGTGCTGTCTAGGCTAAAATTTTCCCTGAATTTTAATATGAAAAATAAAATGAAAGCAGACATAGCTTGTGTGTCTTCTGGAGAAGAGCCCTAGCATTGGCATAGCCATATGAATCCTTGGGAATTGCCATAAGTTCAGGTGGCTCCAGGGTACAATGAAGAACCTGTCCAGACACACATTTATTTCAGTTGGATCGTTTTGCTTATAGTGCTGGGTTCCCAAAACATCCATCTGGAAAGCATACTGAAAGCTTAAGGAAGCATAAGCAGCATTCCTGATGATTTTGGGGAAAATTGTCTAAGGAAATTTGGTAAGACTCCAACTCACTTTTGCATTTCTTTAACATCTTTTGTTTAAAATGCTGGCTGGTTGACTAAGCCAGAGGAAAAATCAGCTGGGGTATGCTGAGAAATTTCCTAGCTATTTTGTCTGGGTCACTCAATCCCATAGCAAACCAATCAGCTCATTCAAGGAAATAAGAATAAAAGTGGGTTGAATAACTAAGTGAAGAAACTGGATTTTAATCATAAGTTTAATCATAAACTCATGAAGCAAGTGCAGAGTAACTGAATGGTTCATAGCTACATGTGCACACTAATATCTAACTGCATGTGCAGTTAGAAGTGAGGTGATTTGACAGCATGGTGATCACAAATCATCCTATATTGCAGGGAATTTTCAACTTGAAGAAGTCACCTGTGGTGCCCAAGTGAGTAAGGCTACTTTGGGCGTTGTATCTTGCCTTTTAATATGACATAGCCAGACACTCCCATATGAGGATTTGAGTATGATGGGGCAGATTAAATCTATCATGATCGGACTGTGAAAACAACAGACCCAATCTGAGGGACTGGAAGGGTGCTCCAGGCTTCTCCTATGCTTGTGTCCCTGACTGACCTCTGCTGCATGGCTGTTCCATTTAAACACAAAGGGTATTTTGTCCTGGTAGTCCTGCAAGCCTTGTCTGGGAGTTAAGAATCAACCCACTGCATCTCGTGCTCTGTATTTTTATGAGTGAGCATTCTGCGGCGCCCACTATAGTCACACGGTTATCCTCAATAGGATTTATACAGATGTCTCTTTTAAAAATGTGACCTTCGGATAGATCTTGCAATGTTAGAGATGATATTCTAAACAAATTGTTTTATTTTAGCTGCACTGTCTGTAGAACATGTAATGGAAGTATTAAAAATGCTTTTCTCTTCTATTAAAAATACAGAGATTCAAACACCTTAAGAATGGAATAATAATGGAAAAAGTGTTGTTTTCATATAAACAATTCTTGGAGTAAGAGTCCTCTTCAAGCGAGCTGATTATCAGTTTCATTTTATTTTTGGTAAAAATCCTATGCATGCAAAATAATTGAAGATATAATGCTGGGCTTTTTATAGGTTTAGCACAATAAAATAAGGTAAAAATTTAAAAAATGGTCTGATTATTACACCCATTTACTGAAATAATACTACTTTCAATACAGATAATGAAAATCTTTGTTTCACTGAAATCAGTGGAAAAATTTCTATGACCTGTGTCTTAGATCCTTTTCCCGCTTTTATTGTTTTTCATATTGCATTATGAGGATTTACATTTGAGAGGACTCTTAATGTTTTCCAGTTGAGCATATATATATATTTACACATACACACACATGTGTGTGATTGGAAATGGGCTTGAAGAGAGTTATCTGTTTGCTTATTTGGAGAGAGCCCTTACAATGTCAGCATTTGTCAGTGCATGCCACAGTTACCTCTGACTGCAGCTAGTGGAGACAGCTCTAGCATCACAACTCCTGGTAAACAAACGCCAGGTTGACAAGGACTGCTCTTAGCTTAGGAAACATGCTATATTGCTAAATTGTCTAAAATTCTGTCTGTGCCAGTCAGGGAAAAGGCTTCAGGTGAAAGGATGAAGTTTTTGGTGGTATCACACCAGTTTGCCTCTGCCCCCACTGAGCTGATGAGAGCATTACCCACGGCTTCACAAGGGCAGGGCTCAGCAGTTCTGCTCTCAGGGCTCACATCCCGCAGTTTGCTCTTTCTGCTTATTCCAAAAGGAAAAAATGGCTTGACCTAGGCATAACTTTCTTGTGCTTAATTTGCCAGCTGGTGAGTGTCACATGTTTCATTCAGGCAATGTAAATAAAAATCTCTTTAATAGTTAACATTTTCACTGACAACACAGTCACTGAGCTTAGACAGCTGATTGCTGCTGCTGTAGAGCTAAGTCCTTAAATATTATCAAACTAATACCCTTGTATGGTCACACTGGATACAGATTAGTGAAAGCCATAATCCTATTTAATTTAACACAGTCCCAGGGATTTTCCTCTACAAAGAATTTGGTCACATGCATACTGCATAATTTGCATAGTTCTTAAATATATGGCCCTCTCTAGGAGCAGGGCTGTCTGCCAGTTTTAATTGCAGTTATTAAATCCCATTGTACTTTGCACCACAGTCCAGATGCAGGTATCTGCTAGAAAAACTCCATGGTTAGTAAGAATTTGTTGTGGCTCATTTATGCCACAGCTCATTCTCTCAAATCATCTGTTTTGCCCTCAGAGGGGGATGCTATCCCTCAGCAAAGGTAATATGACAAAGGACTAAAATTCATTTTACCCACAGAGCAGCCCAGTCAAGTCCTGGCCGTCCAAGAACTCAGACATATAAAAACTGACTGTGCTTGAACTATCAAGGGTTCTGGGATTTGTAGTTAAGCAACTCATTTCTGAGCCGTAGGAAAGGTCTGATTTTTATATGCTAAGCACAGTTAAGCTAACTCTTCTTCAACACTATGTATCTTTGACACAACAGCAGATTGGACTTGTATAATTAGGGCTACCTTGTGTAGAGTTTTTTGGTTCCGGATATTTTGTTTGTTTTCTTCCTCCTACCCCATTCCCTCTTAACCCCCCTCTGTAGAGCTATTGTCTGAATGGAAAAAAGAGACTTTGTCCCTCTGTCAGGATCTTCAAACTAACACCAGTGTTTATCATGGACCAGCTGCAGACTGCAACCAGCATGTGGTTGGCATGTCACAGGTACACTGCAGACCTTTCAGGACAGAGGTGGGTGCAGCTCTGCTGGGTAACCCTGGATAGAGGTAAGGGAGGCTAAAGGAAAGGAGATATGCTGAAAGCAGCAAGCTATGTGGTCAGCTGTATGTTCAAAGAACAGGTATTGAATCCCAACAGGTTGAAACCATGGGGTGTTCTACCACCTAGTCAAAAGCTTCCTTTCCAAGCACATTATCAGTACAGCTAATCTTGCAGAGCTCTTGGGTCAAGTTTTTTTTTTCCTGTTATGTAACGTTTGCAGCATTTTATAGGCTTTTGGTATTTATTGCAGAGAAATGAGGGTGAAATTTTGATCAACAGACTGCTGGGTACTGAAGCAGCTCCAGAGACAGAGAGCAATCTTCCACCTTCATTTTTCTGGCAATTTCCAGATGTCTAAGTTGCAAAAGCAATGGTTTGAATACCATGACGTCGTTTTATTTAAAGGAAATGCCTGTGCTGTTCCTTAAAGGTGATATTACTGTGAATATCTGTGTTGGAAAAGATTAAATGCTATAGTCTTTATCTACAAGAGGCCACATTTTTCTGCATGCTTTTTGTGCCCTTGCTGACCTGCTGATTTTTTCTATAACTTTTAATGATTTTAAGCCTACTGTCCCTGCTTCCCTAAAAAATAGTGGCTTATAGGGCATCTTTAAGTTTATACAGTGTGTATAACCACAAAATGCTGAGGTGATACACATCACCTAAGGAGAACGTGGCTCCTGAATTGTCTTGGCAAGAAAGCTGAGGAACTGGGTTGTGAGGAGAGGGGAAGAAGACAAAATGTATCTGGCAAACAAATCACTGTACCTCTACCACAGCTGAAATATTTTTGATTTACTAAAAAGAATGGAGATGTAGCAATCTAATTTAGAAAAGCCTAAAAATCTTCTTGTGTAATCCTGAAAATCTGAAGTAGACCCAAAAAGAAAACTGATTTAGCAAGTAAATAATAAGTGATTTATTATGTATGCTACAAAACACTCAGGATCTTACACTGCAAATAGTATCTTCTGAATCTGTAAACTAGTAATAAGATCACTAGTTGTATGTTTTGTTTCTTTTCTGCTTTTAAAAATGCCTCAGTACATACTGGTTTCTTTATATAAAGAAAATTATCTGTTTTACTGGAAATAGTAATGAAGTATTAGTTGCTACTAATGTAAGCTGAATTTTCCATAACTTTATTGTTTCTGCACACTGAAGTAAAATATGAAATTATATTCTTTGAAATACATATGGATTATTTTGTATTATCTAAACACTAATTTTAAAATCCTGTCTTTATTGGAAATGAAACAATACTGAGAAAGTTTAAACCAAAGGGGATGTGCAAGTTAAGAGTAAGCTCAGAAGAATGGACTGTGATCAGGTTATTTGTCATTGTGAGATATGTATCTCTATATATAAATATCTATTCCTGTCCTCAAGATTTACATGGCTTCATGGCAATTCTTAACCTTTGCTCCTTCTGGTTTTTGAGGAACTTGTTTTATGTGATGGCCCTTTACCTTCCTTGAGCTCTGGTGAGAATTTTCAGAGAAGTGGACCAGAATTTGCAATTTTATGGTTTTCCTCCCTTCAGCTCCCTCCTTCCCCCTGAGACTTTCACATCTTTCTTCTAGAAAGCCTATTTTATTAAATAAATCAAGCTTAGATTCAAAAGTGTATAAAACGTGCTCGCAGAGCTGGGAGTGCTAATAAAGGAGCCTGTGGGTGTGTGTGGCAGTGCTGGTGCTCTCCGAGGGATGGACAGGTAACTGGTCAGCTGCACATCCCACTCTGCTGCACCGACGCTGCTGAGGGAGAGCAGGGGGGAGGAAGGCAAAGAGCTCTCTTCAGCCTGTGATACAAAGCCTGTAAAAACATCTGGTCTTTACAGATTGGAAAGGAAAAACTTTTACATAAGAATACAAATTGGGAAACATATTTCTTTACAAGCCCTTGAAAATGAGTGTCACCCACCACATATATTATGTCCCTGAACTGTGTTAAATTGAAGCCAGACATATATTTCTCTTTGATGACTCCATCAAGGTATGTTTTAACTCCTCTCCCCAGTCCTTTAGTCTCTCAAAAGATACATATGTAGATAAGGGAGCAGTCTCAAACCCATGCACAGTAACAGCAGCCAAACAAATGGATTTACAAAGAAAAATCCAACATTGTAGATCTCTCTTCCTGCAAACAATTTCCAGTTACAAATTTCAGTTCCTAAAAAAAAACTTCCATGCAAGAGGCAGATGAGACAGGGAAATAAGAGTTTGAGTACCCTATATATTCTGAAACTTTCTAACTCAAACTTTCTAGGCATTGCTCAGGTGTACAGATGTAAAGCGCCTCTAATTTCCCTGCATATGTACCCTAGTTAGTAACTCAGACATTTTTGGCATCTACTCATACTTGTCAAAGATCCAGTACTGTTCGACAGACTTGCTCTGCAGGGAGTTTGAGTAAGAGACCATTGTTTGATAACATGGTTTGGGTTAATGAGATTACAGTTACTGAGAAATGCTTCTTATTCTTTATTACCTCTTAGTGAGTGTCAAAACCAGCCTACCAGCTTATCTATATTTAGCAGACACTGTCAGGTCTAAGAACGAAAACCTGTGTTGTAAATTATATTTTTAAATGATGGACCTGGTGAAAATATACCAGATATCCTCCTTTAAAGTCAAACTTAACCTTGCTTTTGCTATTGCTCCCAAAGACATTGTTATTTCTTCAGAGAGAGATAAATGGCTATAATAGCCCCTTATAAGATCAGGAAGACTGGATGAATCAGGAGATAATGCACTTCCTCACCAATTTCCATCTCCATAGAAACTCCACAACTCTGCTCTGCCTTCTGCCTATACAGATTAGGCAACCCAATTTTCCAATAACAGACAGTGAAGTCTGACGCCTGCATTGTCTCAAAGAGGAGTATTTTGAAGGGCAGAATTTAAGTATAAAAAGAGAACTTTGCAAGGTGCTCAGTGTTGCCTCTCCCAGCTTTCAAATTCTTCATGTTGCTTTTCAGATTCCTAAGAAAATTTCTCATGAGAAGCATCAGTATTTGCTGCCAGGGTACCCGCAAGTCTGATGATGCTTTAGTCAAACTATTTTTGCTTCAAAAGATGTTGTGTCATTGAAAGCCTCATGCACACTATCCAGTATTACAATTCATGTCACTTACGGGGAAGACAGGGGATCATCAGGAGCAGACTACGAGATGCTAATTTAAACATAAAGCTTTATTTTCAAATTCCTTGAATAGTTTGTGCAGAATGGATGTGCTTTCCCAGCAGTTCAGATAAGCAGATAAAGAGGATATTTTTTTAATGAAGTGAAATATAAGAGAGAACATATTCATTGATTATTGTTAGGAAAAGAAGAAGTTATTAAACTGCAGCAGATAAACATCAGCTTGCAAAGTTCCTTTGTTAATAAGAATAAATTGATAGATTTATAGACTTTAAATTTGGTGAGATCATTTGATTGTCTCATCAGACCTGTAAATCAAAGACATTAAATCTCACAGCATTACCTCTGAGCTGAATAGAGCTAGACAAAACATGTTGGGAAAGCAGTACATGAAACAAAAGATGCAATTCAGCTTGACAGAAGCTTCATGGCTTTGGGTCATATCTACCTTCATTAAGTTTTAAAAATAGAGAAAACAACTAAAATGGAATTGCTGTTTTCCCCAGTTTTTCCACTTTGGCTAAGTGTGCTGTATTTTGGTTTACCTGTGAAATTGAGATGTCTGCTTTCTTTGTTCTAGCCTTAGTCCATAACACACACACACATAGAGCAAAATCATACCCCTCAGGAAAACCCGCTGTTTTGACATGAGGATTTCAAACAACAAAACTTTCAAAACTTCTCTTGTTTCAGAGGTTGATCACTCATTTTGTATAAAAATCCAAAGTGCATAATTTCTTATATAAATATGTCCAGCTTTAGCATTTAACCTTTATCATACCTGCTTGATTGCCAAAGGGCCCTCTGTTTTCTTCTCATAAATGTGCTTATGCACTGTAGTCAAGTGTCTCTCAATTTTATTTTTAATGGACTAGATCTGTTGAAGTATTTAAATCTCTCCTAGTAGGGTATTTTCTGTGGCTTTTGAATAAGTCTGTGATTCTGTTTTTAAAAACTCCATGTTTTTTCCAATATATCTGCCTTTCTAATGAAGTCCTCTTTGCTATAGAGAAAAAAGGAGACATCACCTATTTTTCCTACATCTGTACATTCATGGACTATATTAGCCCTTTGATCACTGCATCATAGTGGAAACTTAAGTTTTATTGTTTGCCTATTTGATCCTTAATCATTCCAGAAAGGTTGCTTTTCAAGGTACTACTCTAAATGGATTTCAGAATGCCATTTTAACATGTGCCCTAGGTTTATAAGTCTGCGATGGTAAAAACTCATAGGAATTTTGTCTTTTAAAAAGATTGTATTATCTAACAGTTGAGATTACTTTGTGCAGGTGTTCTGTCTTCAGTAATACACCCTAACAATGGTGTTATGTGCGGTTTTTATCTGAAATACTTCATACCTGCAAATTATTAATTGAAACAGTAATTGGATGTAGGTTTCACGCTAACATGACCAGAAACACATCCATTAAGTGAATATGTTTTATCAATAAGTCTCTGAGATTTCCACTTCAGGAACAAGAAAGCTACATGGTTTGACTTCTTTCTTTTGATTTCTATAAATGCATAAATATATATTTAATCCCAATACAACCGCTGCTGTGTGTGCATATTTTTCCCTAACAGTCCTTGTCCCTTCATGATGTGTGTTCCCTAGCCCATGCTCTCTTATTTATTGCTGACTTTGTCCTCAGGTTCTTGTGTCCTCTACAAACTCTTCATCTCCTCTCCATTTTCAAGAAAAATTCTCTTACTTTTTTTCTCATAATGATTACCTTGTTTTCTCTTTATGGAGATAGCTTCCTTTACTTATAGCTGAAAGTACCATGTAGAAACAGTATTGCTGGGATGAAAGATGAAAAGATGTGCACTGATCTCATGCTTCACCTATAAAGATTTTCCCCCAGCCCAGAGCCCCAGTGTTCAGGCTATTTACGCTGTATTGATTTCAAGAAGGAAGAATTACTGTCTGACAGCTATACCACATCCTTTATTAGCATCCAAAGTAGAGTTGGGATTTAGCTAATGAGGCTTAACTATCTCCTTTTGCAGCTGCTGGAAGAAGTAGTCACTTTGGAGTTGCAATTAATATCAGGGTTATGTCCTCATGTCACACTTAAACACCTGAATCACATTGTCCTTGGAGAACTGGGCCCTTGTCTGAACACCATGTTGGCAAAGTTATAATGACTTCTCTGTCTCTGCTCTGTCATTGTTTAAGGACATTAAAAATATGGAAAGACACAGGAGTTTTACAGTGTAGAAGAAATTGTTATTTTTATCTTTGCGTACAGGATTTTTTCCTACACTTTCTTCACAATACTGAAATAACTATTTGCCTATGGCACTTACACATGTGTTGGTCACATGAGACATCATGACACTGACCACTGCTATGTCTAGTATACCCAAACTAGAAGGTGTTTTTAGTTGTTTCCAGCAGCAGCAATGGGGCCATGCTCTGTGCTTACACGTCTGATAAAGGTTTCCCTCTGAGTGATCATACAGCATAGGGCAATGGGACAAAATTTCTTCCTTTGTGGTTTATGAACAGCACATGATCGAAAGTGTTACAAGACTAATTGGAATTATTAAAATAGTCTGCTTGGCTCCCTTCTCCCTCCTCTTGACTAATTATTGTTTTAACATTAAAAAATGGCTCTGGCGTGAGCTGTCAGAAAGCAGTGCTCCAAAGTCACTACTACACGTGAGGCTGTCTGCACACATTAATAAGGAATTTGCCACTGCTGATAGAAATCCTTGCTCTCATTCTCTTCTTATTTTTTTTCCCACTTAGGGAGCTTTTGGGTCACTTGATGTTATCGTTTAAACCCATTCATTCTTTGCACTGTCTCTCTGCATGCTCAGGGAATTCACATGAATATCAGCTTTGTTATTTCTCTTGCACAATCATGTATCAGCTATGGCAATCCTTGCAAGCAGGAAAAAATATGGGATTTATCACTTCTGTATAAAAACACCAAGTTAGATATATAATTGTGAGTCTGCATTAGAAAGTAGTGTTTTCTCAGTCTCATCATAAACTGCAGTTTGGCAGCTGTTTTTGTACTCCACTTTTCATTCCCTGTTTTTACAAGGGCATGTAGGAATAGTAGGAGGGGGAATGGCTTTAAGCTGAAAGAGCACAGCATTATATTGGATAATAGGAAGAAAGCCTTTTTTTGTGAGGGTGCTGAGACACTGGAACAGATTGCCCAGAGAAGCTGTGGATTCTCAGTCCCTGGAAGTGTTCAAGGCCAGGTTGGATGGAGCTTGGAGCAACCTGGTCTAGCGGAAGGTGTCCCTGCCCATGGCAGGAGTGTTGGAATGAGGTGATATTTAAGATCTCTTAAAATAAGCATCTGCATGTCCCTCCTCTGACCTCACTCCAACAGGTCTGCATCCTTGTGCTGAGAAGGCCTGAAAGCAGCACTGTGGGTGAGGTGTCATGAGAGTGGAGCAGAGGAGAAGAATCACCTCCTTCAACCTGCTGGCTATGCTTCTTTTGATGCAGCCCAGGACATGGTTAGCCTTCTGGGCTGCCAGTGCACATTGCTGGTTCATGTTGAGCTTCTCATCAGCCAATCCCCCTAAGTCCTTCTCCTTAGGTCTGCTCTCAATCCGTTCTCTGCCCAGCCTGTGTTTGTGCTTGGGAGTCCAACTCATAAGCAACACCTTGCACTTGACCTTTTAAACTTCATGAGGTTCACATGGCCCCATCCCCCAAGCCTGTCATGGTCCCTCAGGGAAAGGGATTTTATTATGAACTGCTCTACTACTGTATAAAAATTGCACTCTTCTGCCTTTTTTTTTTCAGTGTGTTCTTTTTCTCGACTTTACTAGTGAAAATTCAAACTGTCTTGCTTTCCAATTTATGATCTCTTCAAATGGTTCTTAGCCTCTAGAGGATGCCCAAACAGCAACTGTATATTGGTCTTTCCTCAGCTGATGCCTATCACTTGCCCTTTCCTCATAATGCTACCCCTGTGCTCTCCAGGCCAGCTTTTTAATTTAATACCTAGAGCAGGCACTTACCAGAAGAGCTCCTGTAAGGGAACGTAATCAACAGTTGTTCAGCTACTTTGCTAAGAAAGCTTTTCTCACATACCCTTTCGAAGGAAGATTTCTTTAGAACTTGCATTTTTCATCATTTTTTTTAAGCTTATTTCAATTTCTTATTTGGAGAAAACAGTCATTGTGAGCTCTCAGATACATAAATTATTCTGATTTTTCCCAAAAAACATTTCGTCCTGAGACAGTTATGCCTTATAAAATATTAACCTTGAAAATGGTTGCAATACACAACCAGAATGTGCTCTGAGTATGTTGCAAAAAGAGCTTTGTTTCTTTCTATGGACAGTTGCAATGGAAATCCTTCTATTGACCAGACAGTTATTTATACAATTTTTTAATGATTTTCTTAAGGGACACATTGGTGGCATTGATTCACAGCTGAGGAGAGGAAAAGCTTCATTACTGTGTTTAACCATGAGTGCCAAAAAGATGACTGTTAAAGGTACCAGGGGTTGGCTAAACACAGACTCTTCATGACAGGGTGTCGTGGGTTTTCTTGTATATTCCTTCTCCCAGAAAGCCAAACTAAATTCTATATGCCCAATTTCCCATTTGTTTTTATTCACCATGACAACTAGCTAAGTGTGACCTTGGCTTTTAAAACCATGTGTTGCCATTTGTAGTAAAAGAGAGTTAAAGATGAAAAATTCCTTAGCATTTTTTTCTCCCAAAGGAAAGATAGGGGTATTATGTAATTTTCTTTAGTTTTGCACAACGTTATAGGAAAATTCCATTTGATTAAATATAAGACAGAAAGGAAAATCCTAGGAACCTCTAAGATTCAAATTGCCTGCGAAGAGGGGAAAAAAGATAGAAAAAACCTTTGGGATTTGAACTGCAGGTAACCCAAAATTTACTTTTTTCTTTTCCCCCCTACTTAGCATGTAATTGGGGAAAGTCAGTGAAGGGGAATTTTAAGAATGTTCCAGGTTGGTAAATTACCATATTTTTTTCAGAGAGCCTACTAGTTAGGTCTTTCTTCCAGAACTGTTAAGCTGGAATCAATTTTCTGCTTCTGCAGAGGACTTTAACATATATGTCCCATTTTCTCAAGCACTGTCCCAGCTGTGAAACGTTAGAGATGGCATGTTCTTCAGGTAAAAGTTTTCTGCCTTGCTAAAACAATTATTCTTCTTGTATAAGGTATTCCAAGGTAAACACTCCTCAGTTGCCCATATAAAATGATCCCATCCTGTGTAATACCAAAGAACACGCATTTCTGATACAAGATGAGAGTGTCTCAGGTTAGCCCTGTGACAGAAAAGGCTTGTTACCCAAATCTACCAATTTTTAAGTCTTTTTAAAATATAGTTTGAATACTCTCAGTTGAAACTTTGTAAGCTTTTGGAAACTCTGTTTCCAAAGAATATTTTTATATTTGAGTTGGATATGTAATTCTGTTTGGTGCTGTTTAGGCATGTCCTTAAGGATTTCCTGTCAGGTCTCAGCAACGTGGAAAAAAGAAGATGTTGTATTTGAGTGAAAGATAAAAAAAGGCTTGTACAGCTGAGCAGTGATGGGAAAACTAGAAAGAGATGGCAATAGGAATTAAAGAGGGGGAGAAATTGGTTGGAAAATAATACTGCAAGAGAAATTGGGATGGGCAGGGGATTTTGACCTAACTGCACCTGCATGGGATGCAGGGCAGATAAGATGAGGGAATAGACAGAGGTCTGTGCATGGCCCATCATACCTTTCTCTGGGGGATAAGAAGAGGTCACAGTACTTCTTGAGTCTCACTTGTCTGCAGGCAGGACACAGCTCTTCTTGCACCCAACACAACTGCAGCTGCCCATGCTGCATATGCTCCAGATGGTGCAGATCTCATAGCAGCAAGCAGTTTTCCACACCCACAGGGCTTGTGATGGCACTAAGTCTTCCAGCTCTGAGGATGTCCAGCACAGGTTTCGATACAAGAACAGAAAATACGAAAATTCTCAGAGCATTTTTTTAAAAAAACTAGCTTAGAAAAATATAATGTTGTAAATCTAAGCAAAGAAAGATGATAAATGCCGGAAGGCAGTTTGCCTGCTAAATTTCTTCCTCTCAAGCACCATACCTAGGCACTTTGGGTGCCAGGCCCACTGAGGTGTTTGGAATTTCCCTTTGGAGGCACTTAACCTCTCTTGATTAGGCAGAAGTTTGGTTCCCAACGATAAGGTAGATGCCTAAGTGTAAAGGCATCCTGATGGTCTTGACTCTACTGTTATCCCTCAGGACACCACCCTCACTATATAGGGAAGCTACACTTTCTCTGAGATATAATCAAAACTATTTAGCAAAGAAACTGCTGTTTATGGGAATCCTCTGTTTGCTAAGAGCAAATCCAGTAAGAATGGCAAGAAATAGAAATGAACCTTGTTAAATTTCAAGCAGCTCTGTGATTTGTGGCCATTCAATGAAGAAAAAAATTTTCAGATGGTCATTTATTTTTTTGGCATGCCTTTTTGGAGGGATGTGGGCAGATTTATAGAGAAAAAAAATACTCTTGAAGCTGAATCAAACAACGTAATTCATGCTTCAAATAGATAAAGCTCTTCTTAATGTGAAGGACTCTCAAAAAATATCAGGCCCTTGTTCTTTAAATTACATGGCCAAAATCCTTTTGGCCTTTTGACCTTAGGTTCCCCCTCTATGAAAGGATAACACTTTTCCTGTTGCAGTGTGTCCCTGTCCTCAGAAACATTCTGTAAAAATAAATTCATTTTGTTCACAAAGCCCTTGAATACAATATTGTGAGTAGAGCCATGGAAAAGTTCATGGGGCATTTAATAACTCTTGTCTTCAGAGCAGGATATGAATTGTGTATAGTAAATAAGGCCTGTGGGCAAAAATATTGTGTAGCTGCTCATTATTTGAACTCTGCCCATCCTGTGTCTTGAATGAGAAGACAGGAATGGAAAAAAGAGCTGATTTTACTTTTTCTATTTGCCTTTACTTAGAAAATTTTACTTTTGATACTTCTCAGCTTCTGAAAGCTTTCCTTGCCAGCTCTTGTGAACTTTTAAGATATATTTAACATACAATTAAAAGAGTGTTCTTCAAATCAGCAGGAGGTTTGCTTTGCATGTAGCTCCCAAATTGCTCTTGGCTACATCCATGTTTTGATTCAGATCAGATTCTAGGCAGCTGAAGAGGGTCCATAAATATATCTGTTCCTCAGAGCAGGCCTTTTCACTTCTCCCTGGTCTTGATGTCAGGAAACCTCAGCTGCCATCATTAAGAAAACGTGTGCTGGTAAGAAAACCTTATTGTATTTTTTGGCACTGAAAGTAGATACAATTCCTCATAGAACAAACTGCTGAAATCAACATAAATTAGATTTTTGAAGTACACTATTTTAATCTCCATATTTTTTATTTTAGTATTTTAAATTATTTTATTCACTCCAAAGTTTAACTTAAAAGATTTTTGCTTGGAATGTCTTCTTGTCTCTGAGTTTTAGTGACCACTGTCCTGAAACTGTTCATGGGGCAACCTCTCATATGAAATAGAGGACCTGTCATTCCAAAAAGATAGCAATAAATAAAACAAATATGCAGAACGAATCTTTCAAAAATATAACAAGGTGAGATGTTATTTCATGTCATTCTTTTCTATGTTCTGTTAAGACAGGAATCTTTGCTGTCTCTATATCTATCAAACAGATGGTACTGATAAATGATCTTGGATACAATTTGCATTCACTGATCTTGCTTGTTTTCCATCTTGTTTTAAAGTAAGAGTTGAAGATATATATATACTCCTGTTTAGCCCTCAGGAAGGCAGGGAGAAGCCCTCTGCAGGAATAACCAGTTGATATGGTGAATTACCTGCCTGCCACAAGGCTGCTCAGCATGAAAGTGGGTGAGCCCTGCCTGGGCTGGTGCAGAACAGAAAAGAAGTCAGTCACGTTTTGGCTGTTCAATTTTTAAAAGATAGCCTCCAGTACAAGACTTTATCTGGGGTATTCAAGTCAATGACTGCAGTCTGGTTTTCTTGAAACAGCTGCATCATGTCATGCATCATCACACATGCACCTCTCTACTGAAAGCGGAGGAATTTCTGTTAAACCTAAACCCCTGCTTATTATATACCAAGCCTTCCAAAGCCAAAGAATATCTTCCTCCTGAAATCCCTTTTTCCCAGTTTGCCATTTCAGACAACTTCAGAAATAACCATCTGTAGTACAGATGCTAGAAGTTAAAGATCAAGTAGAAGACTTAATGCTGAATTTCACTTTTATGTTTAGATGTGTATGACCATGTCTCATTCTCTAGTGGATTTATATGATTCTGTTTTCCTCTTAAAAATATATGAGAGAAATGCTCACAGACCCCTAAATGTAGCAGTATGAGACACCACTATAATTAACACCCTGGTCTACTCCCTCTTTTCCCTTTTTTATTTTCAGTGTACAAGTCCTGTGGAGTTTGCAGATTGATTCAATTGCAAAGTTAGATTCCCACTGTGATAGCCGTTTTCAAACCACTGGGCCATTCTGCCTGTCCTGCCAGCCAGGGAACAATGGGTGCTAATTAAAACCCTGCTTAAAAGGTTCCCCTTTACTTCAGCATTGAGGCTTTCAGGGAGCAGACGGGGGAGGGATGCCTTGTTCTGTTTATGCATATGCAAGCACTTAGTGAGCTGGGCAGCTGACTGTGGGTCGAGAAAACACTACAAAAGCCTGGTGCTTATAGGAAAGGGCTGGATTTCAACCTGATGAGGTTAGTTAACAGACTAGACTGAAGAGGACCCAGCTGTATTTTCTTTCCAAAATTTGAGGCACATTTCAAAGTAGGGATTGTTTTTTTAATCATTTGCTTCTACTGAAATGTTCAGGTCTCTGTCTTCATGTGTTGAAGTGAGCAGTTTTCTTAAAGTGCAAGGATAAGAAGCAATAGTTTTCTTAATTTCTACTACTAAGATTGGCTGCCTGTGCCAAGATGTATCTGTGGAATAAAATTGCTTTTCTACATCATAGTTTTGTTTCTTGAGCCACTTGACGTTTCTGTTGCTCAGTGGAATAACTGAGTTCTAAAATGCATACAAACTTCTGCCATTTTCAAGGAGAAGAAATGAGAAATAAGCAATTCCCTAGAGTTTCGTTTGTAAATTTATATAAAATTGCTCATCAACAAAATATGGCAGATAAAGAATCAAATTCAATATGCTTTGGTTTTCAGCAAGAGCACAGAGCAGAAAACACAGCATTGCAAATAAACTCATCAATAAGCCACACAGGTTTTTGTTTTATGTCATTTATAACTGACAACTTGATCAATCTTACATTGAATAGTCCCTTAGAAATACAAGAGTAATAGGAGCAGAATCTGTCTCATTTCTTTTGCTGAATAGCAGTTCACTTGGTGGCATTCACAAATCTGTCCTAGACTTCTTCAGCTGTTTTTCTTGTATAAAACTATCTCATCCATTGAGGTAGTAGAAAATATTTAATGGGACAAATTGCATGTCATCGATAGTGAATGGTCAAAATGAACAATTCGCAGATAACCTCATAGTTTGACAGGTATTATTCTAAACTTTTTTTCTTGTTTTAGTCTCTATGAAGAATGAGTGCTTGTGCAGAAATCAGGAGTGCCTTGCAAATCACTCTCCCACCAAAAAGACTATTAATTTTATCTTTTTTTCCTGTCTGCAAACATTGACTAAGTGGTTAGCTGTATAGTTATGTTAATTAAAGGGCTGATAAGATATTTTTCATTTTTATCTTTACAGACATATGCTGTAATAATTAATACTGCTTAATAGAGCTACTTGCATGCTGAAGGCTGCTTAAAAGACTAAAGATGTCTAGAATCAGGGCATATGGCCTTTGTTGTGAGCCCCATGCATTGAGGAATAAAGACAGAGAAGCCCAACCTACTCTCCCTCTGTCACTCAGTGGCTGTTCACACTGTGATTCCTGCTGCGGGGAGAAGACAACTGCTTTTTTCTCTTTTTTTTTTTTTTTTTCCCCTTTTTCTTTCTTCTCTCTCAGTTTCTTTCTTTTTTTTTTTTTTAATTGTTTTAGTTCCCCAATTGTTTCTTCCCACAGAAGTGGGAAGAGGAGTGAGGGAGTTGGGGAGAAACCTGCCTCTGCCCTTGCATTTGCCTTCCCAATTTACCCAGATGGGCAGGCAGAAATGGAAAGTTCCTAGAACAAAGAAGACAGGGCCTGATCCAGTGTGCCCCCCCAGTCACCCTTATCGTGGGCACAGCTAAACCCATATGAATGGAAAAGCAAGGTGCTTACGACAAAACAGCAGTCTCAAGCCCAGGTGCACACGTTGGTTCACGGACTGGCAGGAGCTTTGCTGGGGCAAAGCCCTACCCAGCTATTCAGCTCTGAAGGAGCATGGCTGTTTTGTAGCCTCCAAGGACCCATCCTGTACCTACATATACCACTCTACCTCACCAGGATGAAGAGACGGGAGCCACCTGAGAAGCCTCTCTATAACAAACACCTACAGCGGGTGCTAAGGTCCAATTCTGCAGAAGTATGTG
This sequence comes from Pyrocephalus nanus, assembly GCA_038380795.1. NCBI lineage: Eukaryota > Metazoa > Chordata > Aves > Passeriformes > Tyrannidae > Pyrocephalus > Pyrocephalus nanus. The sequence continues at coordinate 63,644,504 of CM076261.1, forward strand.
AAGATCTTTTGAACACGCACTTGAGAGGGTGAAGGAGATTTTAGGAACACCTCAGCAAGGATCTTACTTCCCCATTTAGAGCTTTTTCAGGGAGGCTGGATTGCTCAACTGGTGGAACTGAAATTATCAAAACGTAAAGGCCATTGCCCAGACCCCCATTAACAAAGAGTGAACAGCATCTTGCCTGGTCACAGGAGAAAGCAGTGATTTTTCAGTTGCTGTGGCTACAGGCAAGAATCCAAAAAAGATTAACAAAACCCTGTTAGTAGATAATCCCTGGAAAGATACTCCAACAGCAGATTTCTTTGTCTTCTGTCAGCATCAGCCAGTCTTACCTAGCTTCCAGTTTTGATAGCCAAACCCCAAGAAGGTGCTAATTTCAACTAGACAGCTGGCCAGCGTCATACAAGCTTGCTATAATGGAGATGTACAACTTAGCACTAGGTGCCTTATGATTTCATTATCTCATTGACTCATCTTCACATCTGCTGACGCCCCTGCCACCTCAGGAAAAGTTGATGCCAACTCAAGACTTCATTTCTCATCAGATAAATAGATCTGAATGGTTTAATTTGCCTCAGCCCATCTATCTCCGTATTCCTAAGGGATCATACCATCTGTTCCTCAGCTGGATGCTAGTTAACCAGGAGCAGATAAGATTCTCTCCAAAACATGTTGCTGATTGCTCCTGGGAAACTAAGTCAGGGATTCCTGGGAGACTTCCACAAACTATGCCCCACTGCAGTAATGTAAAACTGGACACTGCATCTCCTCTGTCCTGTGATCTTCACAGTGATACTATGTGAGATGACAGCAAGGAAAGGATTTTCACTTGCTGTCTTATTTGGGCTGTCTTATCTGGTGAGCCCCAGTTGCCTGTGGCATAACTTTGTGTGCTCTAAAGCCAAACTAACTCTCTTATGTACACTCCTTCACTGCTCTCTGCCAGGTATCAACAAGCCCGGTGTAAACCTGAGCAGACAACTTCTGGAACAAACCTACAGCTGGAGTAAGGTGGTGAGGAGTGGGCTGAGGGGAAAAATAATTCTGATTTTAGGGACAGTGTGCACATGAAGGCATTTTGTGATTTGGGAGCAGATGATTAACTTGATGACCACGGAAGTCACTTCAAGGCAACTACAGTACATAAATTTTTAGGGGAAGGAAAACAAACCATTAGCCTTGGGTGAATCTACTCTGATCTAAAGAGGATGCTTGAACTCTGCTGCAGAATATTTTATTAAGATGCTGAACGTGGGCTTTAAAATAATGAATTTTCACCTTTTTTATGACATTCTCTTACAAATGATAGTGTGTCTCTAATAATTAAATCTGTTTGCTTAAGGACAGTAGATTCAAGGTTAGTCACCAAATTCTTTTCTTTTCAACAGCTAATTTACACAGCTGCTGAGCTTTAATCTTGAATGAAGTGTATGGGCACCATGATTAACATAATTCCATGCCAATCAATTTCTTCTTACCCCCGTTCTATCCATTATGACTGAACTTCAATGCCACCTGTGAGACCAGGCAGTTGGGTCATGTCCTTTCTTGCACAGAACTTGTGCTGTGCAGCACTGAGCTAGTCAGGAAGATCGTGCAGGGTCTTTCTCTCACTCCAATTTCCTTTGGCTCGTTCAATAATTCCGAGCCCAGTTCTAACAATGCACATGCTGTACCATTTGCTCACACATAAGACTTGCCCTAAACTCTAATGAGCTAAATACTTGTGAATTCTGTAGTGCATGTTCTAACATAGATCTTTCTATTTCAGGCAGATGTTTAGATAACATATCTAACCCATCCTTTGTCCTCTGATGAAGTATTGCCAGGAACCAGATATGCGGGATGTTAATTGAAACTGGCTTGGATATGTACTGAGCATAATCAATCTCCATCAGCGTTGTTCTGGTAAGTGTAGTCCACAAGAGAGATGAACTTGCCCAGAGATCCTCTCTGTTCTCAGAGGACCTAAAAACACATTCTTAAGGGTCCGTATACCCATGGAAAGTATTTATCATCATTTCACTTTTGGCTATCAATTTTTACCTGTTGCCATGGAAGTATGCATAACTCTCAGCAGCCGGTGTTTTGGTGGGTGATGGTGATGTGCCATGATGTGTGTTTATTTATGTTTCTGATAGGTTTTGGAAGCCCATGCCTGAGTGATTTTAAGAACCCAAGAGCAATTTTTATTTATTCAACAATTTGCTGAAGTAGTAGAGAAGAAAAGAGCTTTTTCACTGGGACCAAAAATTACATTATTTTGTGGGTTTAAATGTTTTTCTCAAAGTATATGTGGATGAAACTTCCATCAAGGAGTGACAGTATGTGTGTGGACGTTGATCAAGTAGCTAAATAATTGTAATAAATTTAGGCTTACCCCATCAGTTATAAGCATCCTTTCAGTATGCTGTGGACAAAATATTTTCAGATACTGTGGTACTTTATTTACCTGTGATTTGAATACAGTTAAGTAGATTCTACTGTGTTTGGTAACAAAATGCAGATGATATGCACAAAAAAAGTATAGTGAAATTGTACAGCTTGCTGACAGTGGAGATTTCGCATACCCATACCTTATCCTGAATTGTATTGTTTCCTGTTCTGGGAAGCCTCAGAAAAAGTATCAGAGGGTATTTTGATAATCCAAGTACATTTATACATAATGGTGAGACAAATGCCATGCCTGTAATGTCTGTACAGGTTTGCATAGTAGAATTTTGTTAAAAGTTACATCAATATAAGATTTTACTAAAATATGAAAACATGCTGTCTAAAACTGGTAGCAAGTGTTCAGTCTGAAAAAAAATCTAATAAAAAAAATAACAAAAAAGCTGCTTTCTGTTCCCTGCTAGTGCCAAGGACCTTAGCACTGTGCACATAGTATATAAACAAACCACTGTGATCAACACCTGAGAGCTTATAAATGTCTGAAATGTATGGTGACAATTTGCAGTACTTCTGCATTGCTCCCTCATGCCCACTTACAAACTATTTGGATAATCTGGAACCTGTTAGGCAATACCATACACCATTGTTTGCTGGTCTCCTCTAGGCCTGCACAGCGCAATAGCAAACACTGCAAGGAATGCTTCAGTTTATATTAGAGAGCAGCAGGGACATGAGGCTTTGCTCTGCTTTTTGTGATGCCAGAGTGCCTGACAAAATGAGTTGCAATTGAACTGTCTTAGCCACCTGGTAAAACTATGCCCGCTTTCAGCTACCAGTCTTACATGTTAGTGGTTCACTGTTTTCACCCACATTTGCAGTATCCGTCATTTCTCTTGTCTGGATGTTTGTGTCACTACAGTTTTATCACTTGGGGTCTGTTTGCTGTGGGAAACTAAGTCTAGAAAACTCTATATATTGGGCTCGGTTCACCTCAGCTGTAAGAATATGGATTCAAGAATACTTGGCGGCCAAATTCCCCTGTAGCTGTTTGTGGCCAGCAGATGGAAATTCCGCAGAGGTCTCTGGATCTCGTTCAGAACTGACCTGAATGATTGTTACTCATCAGGTGTGACTAATCATTAAAAGGCTTAAAGTGTTTCCAAGCTGTTCCCCAATTTATCGCACAGTTTGGAGGCAGGGAAAAAAATATATTCAAGTTGCAATTGAAGAAAAGCAACAGTAAAAAGAACAGAGAAGGTCCTATTCACCTTCTACCCTTCTCTTTCCAAGCTTCTTTCCTGCTCTTTTCCACTTCTGAACTGTTCCACATCCATACACCCTTCACATATCCCTCCCATCACTAATTCCTACACTGTCTAAAATGCCTTTGAGTCCTATTTCAGTTCTGGTGTTCAATAGATGTGAGTCCCATTGATTTACGCCAGGACTGAATTTTGTCCCCATAGCATACCAAATTGCTTCTGTACACACATGGAATGCCAAATCAGTGTACAGAAATACTATTTTGTAACTACTTTATTACTCATTTACACTTGGCATGAAATTCATACCCTTATTTATGACACTGCTGAGTCTGGATTGTTATATAAGTTTGATCCTGTACAAAGCTGACTGGCTTAGAGGACTTGCAGTGGATACGACACCTATCCCTTGTAAATTATCAGCTCAAATTCTAATCAAGTCATTAAACCAAACCAACCAAAACCTCTTTCTGTGTGATGCTGTTGTAAAAATGAGGTTGGTCTCCTCCTGGTTCCCAGTACATGTGTGTCAACACCACAGTTGACTCTAATTAGCACCCTTGCTGGCTATGAAAGCTCCCGAGCCAAGGATTTAAGCAGGCAGGGAGACTGAACTCTTTGTCTTGGCCTCAGGTCATGGCAGGTTGATGAATAAGCAAGTCCTACTTCTGCCTCAGCTATAGTTGCCTTCTATTTTCTGGGACTAGCAGCCTGGCACCTTCTACGAGCATGTTGTTTTCATAAAAAACATTCAGCTCTGCTCTGATTGTATAATATATGTATTTTCTCTCTTTTTTTAGGAAAGTGTTAGAGTTAATAGGCCTTTGGTCTGAGTAGGGATTACAGGATTTTGACCCCCCTGGGATCTTTGTCCTAGATTTCAGCTTTGGCAGGTGGAGCATTCTGTAACCATTTGACATTTAGTGGCTAGTTTGTGAGTCAAATATCTTGGTTTATTTTTTCCTTTTTGGTTTGGATGAGCTAGTATGGGTTTCTGAAGTATTTGGGAAAGTTGCATGAGTTTTGTGGTGCCACTGTACCTTCCTTGAGCCAAAGAAGTTTCTTTCCTCATTGAGAAATCTCACTTCAAAAGAAGTTGTGATGTTTTCTAAATTATTGTTTCAGCTGGCTTTTATTTCCAAATGTCTGCATCACTCAGAAAATCTGAGTTTATCCTGTTTTGTGGTATTTCTGATTTATTTTCCTATTTTGAGGGAATCTTTTTCTTTTTTTTTTTTTTTTTTATGTACACTCTCTTCACACACAAACACACACACACACACACACAAAAAGAATTTGTAGTGACCTCTGAACTTATTTCAGTTTGAGGAAAGAAAATAAGAATGTAAAAAGATTCTGGATCTCAGCCATTACAATGAAAAACATCTGCTGAAGCCTTTGCAAGAATAAATTTATCTTACCATGGGCATGATTATTGATTAAAATTCATATTTCTTTTCCTAATAAATTATTTCAGCTTCATAACCTGAAAATGGAAAAGTAGAAACCTGTTGCATGATGATGCTTCTGTAAAGCAGAGGTGTCCAAATTTTATTCTAGACACAACCTGATGGTGGTCCAGAGTTCTGGATGATCACACAATGCTGGCTCCTTTGCTCTTTTTCTCACTGCTAAATTACATAAAATAGTTTCCTACTGTTGTGTTTCCATGTAAGCAACCAAACAAAGTACTATGGAGGTATGGTGAAGTCCCAGATCAGAGAAGTGGTTTCTCTGAGTCTTGAATGTGCAATGTGAGGCAAATCTGTAAAACTACTATTCTTATTTAAACAGATCTATCATATCTGAGGAATGCAATGTCTCCAAACTTGCAAGGACACCAAATCCTTATGGCCAAGGCAGTCTGGTTATGAATGTACGTTACACAGTCTTGCTGGGATACCAGTCTGTTTTGGGATCTGTGTTGGAGTCAGGACTTGCCCGTGCCTGAGTCATAACAGCAGATCCGGAGAGTCAGAAGAGGCCAGACCCGGATGGGTTCCAGCCCCCCTCCTGGACTGGGCAGGGAGCCCTTGGGAGACTCAGAGGCCTGCTTGCCTCAGAGGTCTCTGTGCTCTCTCCCTCCGAAGAAATTTTGGTGGAGAAGCAGGAAAACACTCTTACTACAAATGTGAGAATTCAATGTGGAATTTTTATATAGTGGCACTGATGAAACTCCTCCCTGTGATTTATTTTCCGTGACTTCTGCAGGTTTAACCAGGAAAATGAACTGCGGTGAATGAGTGCTCTGCACAGTTCTGTTCAAACTAAAAATGTATCTTCTATAGAAAATCCCCACTTCATGCCCCTGTGTGGATTTTATTTAATCTTCCAACCCCATATCTAATCTAAATGCATAAATCACTTTCCAAGACCCAGAAAATTCAGTAGGTGTGTTAGGGTGCCTCAGATGGCTAGCTAAAGAATTGGGTCATGGACTTAGCAATGTTTGAGAGAAATTGTAAATTATGCCTGTTTTTATTGGAGTGAAGTAACATTTAAGCATAGGTAATACACATGATAAACCTGCAACACTAGCAAACTGAAAAACACATGGGACCCAGGCATGTGCCAATTCAAATATAGCTTTATTAAACACACCTGATTTTAAGCTACCTCTTAGTATTCCATTTAGCAGTTTAATGAGAACCAGTTATAACATAGTTGGGGTTTTTCTGTGTTCAGAATTCGGCAAGCTACACAGCTGACTTGCATATCGATTTAGGCAGACAGCATCAGAAAAATACAATGAAGGCCTTATACAATGAAGACCTTTACTGACAGTAAATATAGGACATCCGTGTGACCTTCTAAACCAACACATCATTTACACAGTCCACTGAGAACATCTGAAGCAGAAGCTATCAGTGTTTTCTTGAGAACTTTTAGCATAAAGACTGTATCATGAATTAAAGAGCTCAAGCTGTTGACTACAAGGACTCTGACGTTACTAGAGAATGGTACCTAGCAGTGTCCATTCTTACATAGACATCTGCAGCCATTGAAATGGCCACTTGCTGCTGAAGGCAGGGGAGCAGCCTATTATGGACATGTTACAGAGTTCTCTTTCAGCTGCTGTTTGCCTGAAGTGCCAGGTGCAAAAGATGTGCTCAAAAAGAGAAAAGGGTAATGGTCACATCGATTATAAACTGATAATTGCTCACTCGCTATTTCCTCGGTATTCAGCCTGCTAGCTGTTTCGGCAATTATTTTCCTGTTCTTTATTTCTATTAATGGTGTGCCCAATATTGGGGACTGTTTCCCTCTTTTGTAGCTCTAACCCGCTATTGAAATCCTGGAAGTGTAATGTATAGCATTAGCTCTAGTGTGTATGACTAATGTAATCACAAGCTTAGTTCTGGAAGAAATCCACCCTGTAGTTTACATTAGCTGGTGGTGACATAAAATTATCCCCTCTCCCCCATCCATGTGCAAGATACTGGTTACATATTTTTACTTTTCTTTTTGTTTATTCTTACAGTTTTGCTAAGTCTGGTGAAAGAGCTGACTGCCTGCCATTTTCCACATTCGCAGAAACCTTATAGTTCTGAGTTCTGTTCTCAGATGCACAGGGATGATGAGGGTCACAGAGCACCATACATCTTAGTTAACTTAGCTCCTGCAAGCATCTCTTCTTCTTTTTTCCTTTTTTTTTTTTTTTCCTTTTTTTTTTTTATTTGACAATTCTTTTTTTTTTTCCGGCTGAGATATTATGAGGAGTGACACCCTTTGTGTGAAGTAATCAAATCATTCCTTTTTAAAGATAGGCAAATTACAGCCATTCAATTTCTTTAGTTATTATTTATTTTCTCAAGTAAGAAATCTTGGCTTGAATAAGGATTTCAAGATCATATGCAAGTTGACTATATTATGTTCAGGCTCTGGAAATGTAGATTATGTGTTGGTTTTTGTTTTGGTCTGGTTTGGTTTGGTTTTTTTAAAGTTACAGAGAGTTAAATTCCATGGCAGCATATAGCAGTTAGTAAAAGAGGCTAAAAGAAACAAAACCTGCATTTCCCTTTCTCTGTGAAGAAGGAAGTGAACTATTTGAAGAGGCCAATTATGGAAGCTGAGATCAATATAGCTTTAAAAATCAGTTAGGATGAAATGCCAGACGATGACAGATTATCATATGAATTAGATCTTTGCTAGCAGGAACAATTATTACAACACCTGTTAAAAGCTTACTATTGTTATTTCAGTACAGCAAATCTGCTGTTATCAGTGAACAAAAACCTCAATAAAACTGATTAAAAAATTCTGGCAGATTCCTACTGTGGTAAACAGGTCAGGAAGCAGTGTAACACATAAAGTGCCCACTAAAATCTGGGAGGTTACAGGTGGGGAGCTGTAAATGAAAGTGATCAAATTATATTTAATTGAATTCTCTAGAACATGATGCTTCTCACAATGACCCACTGAGCTGGTGATATTCATGAGGCCAAAGCAGTTTTCTTGATAGCTGCAAGAAGGCTCTGAGTGGCAGTAGCTGCGTACTACCATGCAAAGTTTTGAGATAAGCATTAGATTCATCCAGTGAATTAAAATACTATGCAAATTCTCAAGAGTAACTGGAATCAAAAGTTATTCCCTCACATACAGATTAAGCAGAAAAAAAAGGCAGGAGTCTCTGGGGTTATTGTTTGCATTGCTGGAAGTGGGAATGTAGAAACTCAGGAAAACACAGAATCTATGCTCTAGCCTCCCTTACTGCCAATGTGTGCTAATTCTTTTATTTCTAACCTCAGAAGCTCAAGGCTAGGAAATATGGGGAAAATTAATTGTCTAATCCTCTGTTTCAGTGTCATTCAGCCACAAACAAAACTTGCTGCATGAATCTCTTGTTATTTTTGATGAGCATTATTAAAGCTACTCTGCCTATATCAGAATAAAGGATGAATAAAATCACAAGAATAAATGAATAAAAACACAAGAAAATTACCACAAGAAAAGTAAAAGTGGATCCCTTTTCCACTACAGGACATCTCAAATACCTGCTGGCTCTGCAGGCAGGCATCTCCCTGCGCTTGCTGTGGCCGATAGGGTGTTGCTTGCTCCTTCCATTTTGAAGTGTTGCTTTCTGGTGGCAGCTCCTCAAAAGTCTGGAAGAATCCAGTTGGGCTTCCACGTCCTTTCCATATGGTACTATACAAAAATCCTGATGTGCAGTTCCCTGGAGGAGAGAGAGAGAGGAGAAGAGTGTATTCAGAAAGTAAGTATAAATTTTCTCCTGGGGATTGCACCCAAATACAGGGCAGGGAGCACAGTCCTTACCTTGGAGCTGCTGTGCCAGTGGAGCGGGGATGCCAGTGGAAGCTTGTGCCGTGGAGCTGGGCTGCATGGCAATGCCACGGCCTGGCTGCCGCTTTGTGCGAGTGCCCTAATTGGAAATGCCAGATCTCATCCATCCAGCAAAGCGTGCTGAAAGTACAGAACCCTCCCTGGGCTCAGCACTGTCCTACCCCATTCCTGGCTGAGAAATGAACTGTAACCACAGCCAGACAGTTAAGGGAACTACTTGGGGTGAGTACTCTATGTGGCAATACGTGAGAAGGGTTTTAAGCCTCTTGTCATAGTTTCAGTGAGTGCATAGGACGTTGTTCTGTGTTCTCTCTCTTTCCTGAACTTTTAACCTCATCTTACCTCTAGCCATGCTCAAAATGACAGCCACCAAAAAGTGGGGGTAGGGGAACCCTTTCCATTCCTTTCTCTGTTTAAATATGCAAATATACAAATATGCTTAAGCTGATCATAAGCTTTGGCACTGCTTTCACTCCCACTGAGTGACTATCCTCCCAGCCAGTGTGGTGATCCCTATGAGTAAAAGGGAGATTACTTCAAGGTAAGGTACTTTATTGCAGGACAGATGCCAAAAGAAGGCAAGAAAGCACTCAGACACTTTTAATGGACATTGGTTTTACTGATGCTCTCAACTTTGAGCTCAGATACGAGCTATTATGAGCTAAGTCAGCCAATTGTATGCATTCACCTTTCAAAAAAAGAAAACATTTTAGGGAGTGCAAACTCTTAATGTTACTGGAGAAGGCTATTCACTTTCCAGTTCTCTTCTTGCTGATTTGGGGATATTAAAAATGAAAAGCCAAAAATAGTTCTTAACTTTGCCAGTGAGATCAACATCAATGCACATCTGTCAGTGCTACCCACTTAGCCTGTGGTTCCTCTGCGTAATTTGACAGAGGGTCAGAGCCATTCTGACAGCTCCACAATGGGAGTAAGATGTGGTGACAGGCAGTGCTGAAGAGCCGGACATGTCAACAGGATCTCCAAATATCCAAAGGCCTTGAAAACCAGAGCTCTGAGTTGCAGAAAGACACTAAGTTTGTCTAATGTAGGAAAGGCAATCTTGCATGAAATGAGTCTTTTAGACAGAATCAGAGGACACCTGGAAATACTGGAGTGCTTAAGCATTTATGCATCCTATTTATGGACTGTCACGGTACCCAAAAAGTACTGAAGTCACTTTGCAGCTGATTATTAAACTTTAACCCATCGTATTTTTACAAATGAGAGTTGTTAAGTAGAAGTCTTTTTATACTCTCTGACAAATCCCTTTAGAAAAGACTTCCAAATTAATTTTTCTCCATTTTGAATTTTCTCCCAAGTATCTATAAGTATCTATGGCACTATGTAGTGCATTTAAAGAGGAATAAAATTATTTCACTACTTTTTTTTCCCAAAGTACCTCATAGCTTTCATGGAAGTTAACAAAAACAATAATCATTCTTGTTTTATAGTTTGAAAGGGCAGAGGCTTAGGGTTTAGGTTTGTAATTTATTAATATATATGCCATATAATTTGGTATCTACACTTTTGCCATCTGTATTCATGCAGTGAAATATATAATTAGTATTTTAGATGACACAGGCTTAGATATTCTGCTTTAACACAGACATGTTCAATTACTTAAGTACTGTGCTGACTTTCCAAATTATATTCAACAACAGCGGGGATCATTTAGAGTTTCCAGAGTTAAAAATGGGAGGTGATTGTAAGTTCGTCACATGCCTTATCATGCTGGTGGTTCTGTTAGCTGCCTGTGGTACTGGCAGCTAACACAAAAGCAGCAAGAAAGGCTTGGCATGTTGAGGAAATTTAGAAGCAGAGGTTGACATAATTGCTGTGAGGTGTGCACTTCAAATTCTATGAAGTTTTGACTAGATACTATTATTCCACGGAGCTGCTGTGAAATACCTAATAACTCTAGAGGGAACACTGAGAAATTTTGTTGCTTCCTGGGCAATCGGACAGTAGCTTAAGTTAGCAGCTCCTTGTTAAAAATGAGACTTTGTCATGGTTAAAGAATTGGAGCATAAGGTGTATTCCATCATCTCTGCTACATCTGACCTGAAGGCATGAAGTTAAGAATGAAATTTCTTACCACTACCAAATTGGAAGGTCCTGCTTCCCATTCACAAATCTCCTTCCTTGCCTGCTCTCTGCCATGCTCTTCCCCCACTTCATTTTGGCACCACTCTCCGTGAGCCAGCTCAGCTCCCCAAGCTACCAAGAAACACAACAGAAACATGGGCAATTCTCTTCTGGTTTTGTTGAGTTAAATCTCTCAGCTAATGGGTTATGCTACAAGGCAAGTGTGGCAGGAAGGTGAGAGATGAAGATAGAAAGAGGCAGAGGGCCAGACAGCAGAAGGAGCAGAGGACATTGGGAGGTAATGCCAGCTTACCACTTGAAACTACAATGTGAATGTGTGCTGGAGGCAGAGAAGTATGACCATGCAATGCTCTGCCCAGCTTCAGTGGCCTGAAAAGAGAGCCTTTTAGAAAATCTGCCACAGTGTTGGGAACACTTGTACTTTAGTTGTAACGTCTCTCTTTCTTTTCTCTTTTTTTTTTTTCCCCCCCCAAAAGTTGAGTAATTTGGATCTGTGACAAAGAAAAAGGAAATTTTGGCTCATCCTGCAAACAGGATATGGGTGTTTATTTGAGTGAGGGATATTTCTGTTTTTAAAGAACACAGTTGATGTGTTGCTTCTTACTGTGCTATGGACTAAGGAAGCCGTTCCTAACTCTTTTTGAAGCCACTATATTCTCCTTTTCACCTCTGACTCAAAGATGTTCTCTGGAAGAGGCTTCAAGGGAAAACTTATGAACTGCATACAGAAAAGTGTCAGTGTCCAGCTGACACTCCACAAGTGTGATGCAGATGTTTCAAATCATATTTATGTTCCACTAATGCGTATTGGATAAGTGCAAAGGCATGGACGGGGGGATTGACATCCTTATTGTCTAGTCAACAAATCTTAAAAATGCACGTTGGTTTTTCAGTCACTACTGAAAAATGCTTTATTTCTGCTCTTATACCATCAGTGACACACAAAGTAATTGTGTAGTGGTTCTTGCCAGGCCCTGATTTTTAGCTATTAACATGACTTACATGCAGAGGTACAATATTGTGATATCTTAGGGGTTAAATTTGACAGCTTCAAGGAAATTAGGCTAAACATCGTTCACCATAGATCTAGTGGGTGGAAAATCTGACTGGATTCCATCATAATCTCCACAGAAAACTTGCTGAGTTCCCTTTTCCTACAGATATTCAGAGAGCAGTTGACAAGTTCTAAACCACTCTCAGGTCCTGACATTCACTTACTGACATTATTGCAATCAGAGGAATGTGCATATATTAGAGGTGGAGTTAATCTTAGGTATTGATAACAATGAAGTACTTCTTGCAACAATCAAATAGGCAAAGTCCCAGTGTCCCATTGCTGCAATAAGTACCATCCCCCTCTGACCAGAAACTTTAAACTTATTTGGTATTCTGCAGCAAAGCCTCCAGCTGTAGTGCAGATGTAGCCTCTGATGGGCCTGTTTAAAGTCCTGCTCCCACTGTCCTGGTAGCTTTTTCTTGATGTGGTTTGCACTGCAGTGGTATTCTGAGCAAGAGAACATCCTCAGCCTTTACCTGGATGTCTTTTGGATGGCTCAGTGTTGGGAAATCTGTGTAACACCTCAGAGTGTCTGTAACATCTCAGCCCTAAAAGTGGGTGCGGAGCAGGTGCAGAGGCAGGCGTGAGGAGAAGTTGTCTGTCACTCTCTACAACAGACATTAAAAGCAATTTAAAGCTTTAGCAGAGCATTTTCCATTCCTCTGATTTCGCCTTTCTGGTTTAGCCAAAGAAAATAACCTGGAGGCAGAAGGAAAGAGGAGAGTGAGTAGCTGTTAGTGAGACCATGGTAGCTGGCTGATTCAGCAAAAAAAGAGAACAAGATGCATTTATTTAAATGCATAGTGGAAAAACACCATTTATGGGACTGTAACATAACTTGTATCATCAATACGTGAAAAAAAAGCCACAGCTGAGATGAAGCTTTGGGATCAGAGACAAGAGCATCTTCTACAACAGTGCTCCATTGGGGTGAGGGTTGTGATGGGAGGCGGTCCTAGCTACGATATCCCCATTGTTCAACAGCCTCGCCCCAGTCAGCAGGGGCTGGCACTACTGTTTCCCTGCTCCTCACTACTCATGGACTTGCAAAGCAGAAACTGGCTTATGGATGTCTTCAGGGTCGTAAATTTTGTGCATTAAGGTAAGCATAATGAAATCCCTGGTACACCTTAAGAAATCAATACATTGCTAGTGAGTACTTGGCAAGGCAGAAAAATTCAGCTGCAAGAGAAGGATAAACTGCAGATCGTCAGACACATCTATGGCTCCAGGCCTCATTCAGAAGTGAGCAGGGCTCCAGTGCTCTGTTCAAGCACATGTCCATCAGACAAACTACCAGAAGAGGGGAAGTCAGCATTTGCAAAAAATATGACTGCCTCATTTTTCTTGGATATGAGATTCACATGCTCCTCTGTAAGTTTTAAATTAGTTGGAATGTCCAGTTGCTTCTTTCTGTGAGAAGTGTTTTCTGGCAAGAGCATTGCTGACCCATCCATCTGCAGCTAGGAACATTTTGAGTGGACACTGTCATGATACATAGAATAAGTAATGACTCTTCTGTATGCAGTGATTTTTAAGGAGCAGTAAGATCCTGGGAAGAATAAAGCAATTCCTCCAAACCAAAAACTTAATTCACTTTGAAATTAAATCGGAAACCCCTAATGAATAATGAGTACTGAGTAATCTGTATGAATGCTCTGCCTAAAAGGGATGGCTAGTTGTCTAATAATAGTTCATTAACTACATGGCAGCAAAACCTACTATAGCTGTACTTAAAATTTAAAGGGTCCAGTATTTTCCAGACAATTTTTTTCCCCCTGAGCCTAGGTTCTTACTAATTAAGGAAGTCCAGCTTTATAGGTGGAGCAATACCAAAAAAAGCACCAATAAAACTTTTAAAGCTCTCTAAAACATTTTAATGCCTTATTTCTTGTGGCATATACAGAGTTATGATGGTTTGTAAGGTATAAATTTTTTTATTAGCAGTCGGTTGGGGAGACGGCATAACTCAGTCATTGCTTTGCAACTCATTTAATGCACATCACTGCAGCATTTGACTAGCATACTTATCACAAATTGAAGTCAGTAAAATATGTGACTCAGCAGCCCATTACATACTTACACAAAGGAAGAGTAACTAAAAACTAATTTGGGGAATTAGTGGTCAGTTACAAAACACAGCATAAACACACCAACTTTTCTCCAGATTATGCTATATTATTCTTAAAGCTTCTAGATCTTGCAGTGTTTTCCACAAAGAATGTGTGGTACAAAAACTGTAAAAAAAGTGACTTGTGCTTTAACATCTTTTTATGAAACAAATTGTAAAACTGATCTGGAAGGTACAGCATTCATTTTCTTCTCCGTTCACCTCCTTCCTCCCTTCCCCAGCATTTAGAAAGAATCACTTCAAATAAGTTAAGCAGGACCAGAAGGTTCCCTTTGAAAAGCCTGCTTCTTGCCTTGCTTGGCATCATCTGACAGACGTAACTTGTAAGAGTTCAGTCAGCCTGTCCCCAGAGTGCACAGGGATGGTGACACCACACATAGTACAGTCACTTCTTGGGTGCCTTGCTCTTGATTTCCCTCTTACACAGCAGTAACCAGCAGAGCATTGCTGGCTGGCATCAATGGCATCTGTATGTTTCCAAAAGAGAATAGAGATTGGTCACCCTCTGTTATTTTATATGGCATCAGTACAGCATAAGGAGATTAATTGTGTTTTCAGTTGAGAATTTCCTTTGAATTAGAAAAATCTTGGTTACAAACTTCCTGTTTATCATGTAACAAACACAGATGGCTGTAGTATACTATTTTATTGTCTTATAATATGGCATACTGATCTCTAATGAACTTGAAGCTTGGTGTGTGCAGCATTGGAAAAGAGAAGGTAAAAAAAAAGCAAGCTCAACAGGAGCAGATTAAAGATTCAGATATGCAAGTGTTTGGAAACAAGGATTTTAATTTAGATCTTCAGACATTTAAAGAGTAAAGACTTTGAAATAATTCTTTTCATCTTAACAGAAGAATCACTCTGTTCCTACTAGTATTAGCCTGTACTGGTTTTATTTATAGAAGGCACACTTTTCAAGGCTATATGTGGCCAAGAAATGAAAATTTCCGTGGTTGACATTATAACAAACAAATGATCTCCTGGAATTGTTTTCATGGAAATGTGAGAAAAGCCTGCTGATTACATCATTTACCTGAAATCTGGAACACCAGCTTAAAACTTGCTATGCTGTTCAACTTAAAACAGGGATATGAGCAATAGACTAAAGAAGTGTGATAATCATTGAGTCTAAAAAATCAGTCTTACTTTGGTTTCGATATTTAATTATTTATACAAAAAAATATTCCCAATAAAACACTAAAGACTTGACAACAGAAAATAAAAATGTATTATTCCTCGACATCCTTTTGAAAATCTATCTACAACTGGATGTAGTGTGTATATTTGAAAATTGCAGAGTGGCAAAAAATTCCAGCACACTGAATGTGTTCCATCCACATACAGCTCTGATATGTCAGCTGGGCCGATCGTGTACTTTCCTAGAGCTGCAAGGGAGGTACAGATCTCCCCTAGCATTACTTGATATTAACTAGACTCAAAATAAATGGTGCATTAATTTAACATATTGTCTGCCACAAAACAGGAGAAAGAAACAACCTAACTAATACAGAAAGCTGCATTTTGAAAGAGGTGGGAATAAACATGCAGAACAAGCAGGTAGATGAATGAGATTGATAGGAGTCAGAGGACAATGTGATAGCTTAGAAATAGAAAAGGGATTTTTAAAGTACAATAGCTATGAACATTCCACCCCGACTAGGAAATAAATAGCTATTAGAGTATATTTCTCTTCTCCATCCCTTAGTAGTTGCTCTACAAAGGGCATCATATCCTACTTCATTTTATTTAAGAAGCTGGAAATCCAAATCTACTATAGGCTTCTGCTGGGGAACATCAAGGTCTTATCAGTTTTTTCAATATTTTTTTTTAAATATGTGCATAAAACCAGATAGATGTTGCCAAAACAGTAGAAACCACATAAAATTTCAGGCAAATGACTTCAACCAGAATGATGATAATCTGCAAAACTTCAGAATTCTCTTGTATGTACCCAACTAAAGACTTAAACTTGTATGTGACCCATGCCTTATTAAATGGCACCTTAATTTGTGAACTTCTAAGTGCTTGGAATACTTGATCATTGAATCTAAATGTTCTTATAAATTCTTTTAGCTTCCTCCTTAAAAAAACCATCAAAGTACAAAACATATTTCAAAGAGCTAATTCTTTATCAGCAGTTAATAGCTCAGTTCTGCTGTGCATACGCAGGCAAAAATCTTATTGAAGTCTGTGTCTGTGTTCAGAAACTTCTTTTTCACTGGATGCCTTTAAAGAAGTATGGAATTGCTGTCTCAGAAAGTATATGGCTCAAATTAAATTTCTACAGCAGTTAGGCTACAGCCCAGGGACTGGTGGGATTTACAACCGAGTGGGACCATCAAAGAGATATGGTCTGGTGAGCTTAAGAAATCCTCTGGGTAGATGTGGAAGAAAACTGGAGACAAGGAGGGAAATTTGGGTGCCATTGGGGTGATTTAGGAGCAGTGCTGAGATGGTCCTGGACTTAGATTTCCAGAAAACTTCTCATTGTGCAGAAGCAACTGCTCATAGTATACACTCCGTGTTGGGCTGACGCTGTATGGAAATGCTCACTGAAAGGTCACTGCAAGGCGAGTGTTTCCCTTTGCTTAGCACAGAACAATAGGGGACCTCATCCTCCAGCCATCTTTTGGCCCTGAAGACTTGCAGGTTGTCATCCCTCTAACCAAGGGTACCAAGAGGTGCCTGTGAAGGGGCAGTGTGTTCTCCCCAGCTGTGCTCCACCATTGTGAATGCCTTGCGGGGAAGCTGGGTATTAGCTAGAATTTTCAATGCCTTCAGCAGGGAGGATTTAGCTCCAGCCTGCTGAGGTGCTACCCTATGACTGTCTGTAGGTACCTACTCTCTATGTCAGCTGGATATAGCCTCTTCCACATTTGCTCTTTGGATCTAAGGTGGTTGCAATAATGAAGGGGGAATTAGTCCTAATCCAGCATATTATGCCAAGCAAATGATGAAAATGATTCAGTATATTAGCCCAAGACCAGATGAAAGTGAGCTTTTGCTCCTACATGGGATTGTGAACTGGGTAGATGGAGAGACCCACTGTAGTTTCTCCCTGATAGCTGCTGCCCACGGCAGCTGCCTGTGGTGCCAGTTCTCCACCTTAGCCCAGGAAATTCCTGGGTAGAGGAGGCAGTTTCACCTCTCCTTCACAGCAGTAACTCCTATAGAGATTCCCCTGGAAGTCTTTGCTTAAACAGTAACTCCAGGTTTCAAGCATGTTTCACTCAGCAAATTATATTTAACACTATAATATGAAAGCCATGCTTACAATATGAGGACAGGTATCTGTTTCCATGGTAAGCAAGGGCTCTCTGCCATTTTACACCATAGAGAAAAATTTCTAAAAAGAATAAATTACATTAACAGATAAATAAAATAGGTGATAAGTTTAATCATCTAAACATTATAATCATTATTAACCTCATCTTCCTTAACTAAATCATGAAAATTGTCTGAAAATGAACTTTCATACAATCTTTTATATTTACTAGAATGTGAGACTTATTCAAATATTCACATTATTTTTCCTATGTATATACCTGTCTTTATTTTTGAAAACTTGTGCTTATTGTATAACTCTTCCCAAATGATTCCATTTGGAAGCACTGCTTTCATAAAGACCACATCTTAGTTTAGGTTCTTCTTAAATGCTCAAGCTAAAGGACTACATGGGGAAGAGAGCAAACAGTTGCAGTGGCACGGATTAAACATTATTTTAACTGTAAATTACCTTTGGAGTTGGCAACCTCTTGAGCTCTACAGCAGAAAACTCTCAAGCAGCTTTTCCATGGTAGCAACAGTATCAGCTGTGAATTAGTACAACAGGTGCTTCCAAAGCCACATAATTAGTTTGTGATATGTTTGTCTTTTTGGCTAATGTTTGTTTGTTTGTTTGCTTGCATGAACTAATCATGATGATACTTTTGTTAAAGTTAACTATGAACTGAAGCTTGAGCTGCACAATATAGAACTACTACACTTTTTCCCTTTGAGGAAGCCTAGGAATGCTATCCCACTTCATGCAATCATAGAATCAGCCAGGTTGAAAAAGATCTCCGAGATCATCAAGTCCAACCCTTGATCCAATACTGCTGTGTTTACTAAACCATGGCACTCAGTGCCACACTCAGTCTCATCTTAAAAACCTCCAGGGATGGAGAATCCACCACTTCCCTGGGCAGCCCATTCCAATGCCTGATTACTCCCTCTGTAAAATATGTCTTCCTAATATCCAACCTAAACCTCCCCTGGCAGAGCTTAAGACTGTGCCCTCTTGTCTTACTGCTGATTGCCTGGGAGAAGAGATCAATCCCCACCTGGCTACAACCTCCTCTCAGGTATTTGTAGAGAGGAATGAGGTCACCCCTGAGCCTTTCTCTTCTCCACACTAAAAAGCCCCAGCTCCCTCAGCCTCTCCTCATAGGTCTTGTGCTCGAGTTCCTTCACCAGCCTTGTAGCTCTTCTCTGGACCTGCTCCAGCACCTCAATATCCTTCCTGAACTGAGGGGCCCAGAACTGGACACAGCACTCCAGGTGTGGCCTCACCAGTGCTGAGTACAGGGGAAGAATCACTTCCCTGCTCCTGCTGGCCACACTGTTCTTGATCCAGGCCAGGATGCCATTGGCCTTCTTGGCCACCTGGGCACACTGCTGGCTCATGTTCAGTTTCCTGTCAATCCAAACTCCCAGGTCCCTTTCTGCCTGGCTGCTCTCCAGCCACTCTGTCCCCCAGTGCTGCAGGGGTTGTTGTGGCCAAAGTGCAGGACCCAGCACTTGGCCTTGTTGAATCTCATCCCGTTGGAATCAGACCATCTCTCCAGTCTGTCCAGGTCCCTCTGAAGAGCCCTCCTGCCTTCCAGCAGTACAACACCCCCTCCCAACTTGGTGTTATCTGCAAATTTGCAAATGGTACACTCAATCCCCTCATCCAGATCATCAATAAAGATATTAAATAGAACTGGGCCCAACCTGATCCCTGATCCCTCACACACCATTTCCTGAGTTTGAGCACCTGTTTTCAGGCATGGAAATGGCTGTCCTTGCCTTATTAAGACATTGACGCGAGTATCACTGAAGGAGCAAGGAAAAGCTTAAACACTGAAATGCGGCTTGAGGCTGAAACTTCTTGTCTCATTCATTTATCTGCTAGTGGAGGGAGTGTGTGTGTGTGTGTGTAGTACAAGGGAAATTTTATGAATACTCAAGTCAGCAATTATATACAGAATCTAGGTATTCACATATTTATATACTTTCAGTAGGGACTTACTGATGAATCAGAGGTTAGAGATGAACATTATTCATTGGTGGCAAAAGATATCAACCTCTATTTAAGAAAACTTATGTATCTGTTATCTTACTTGGAAGTTAAAAGAACTGAATTGTCAGCCTAGGTCCCATGTCACTTTTGTGCCTGCTATAGTGCTTCTGGATGCTCTGCTGTGTCCTCAACCCTCACTGCTCACATTGCCATAAAACTCTTCTAGGCTCTTCCTTAGGTTCCAGTGACCTCTGGCTTAAAAATAAAATAAAATAAATTCCCAAGGCCTTTCTAAGTTAATACAATTCAAAGTGAACTAACAATCCCATGTATCACATTTTCCCCATGATCTGAATTCTGTGGTCTTAGAAGTCTTTTTCAACCTAAATGATTCTATGATTCCGTGAGCATAAAAAAAAAAACAAAAAAAACAACAGATAATAATGCAGAATTGACTGACTAATTCAAGTCTTCCAAAAAGGGCCGATCATATTTTTCATGACATGGGGAAATGGTATTTCCATGGTAGTGAGTTCCAATGGAGCATTACTTTGGCTCAGAAAACATGTATATAGCACATTGCCATTTCATCTCCAGTGCCAGCCTCTGGCACTGCTCCCAGTTCTGCTGGGGTACTGAGGAACTTTCTTCCTGGTGGCCTCCTGGTTCCAAATTGGCCAGTCCCCTCCTAGTCTTCTGCTGTAATGAACTAAGCAGATGGACTTCCTTAAGTTTCTCCCTTCAAGCTGTCTTCTCTGACACTTGATTTATTTGTTCAACTTTTTCTGTATATAAATGTTTATTCTTAAAAGGTCACCTTCCAGACACTTACCTGAATTTTACAATAATTAGTAAAAATTATGGATGAGTGTTTTAACTCGGTGGTTTTGTGATTTTCGATCTCTGGGTACTCGAGAGGATAGAAGGGGCACGGAGCTTATGGAACCATATGCTTCTCCTTTTGAAAGGTCTAAACCTTATTTACATACAACAGCATCAAAACACTATTACCTCTGGCACTGAAAACAACAATCAAAAAGTCACATAAACAGTGAAAGACTGAGGAAGAAGCCAAAGTTTTGGATATATACTTGAGGGCAAGTAATCACTCCTGTTAAAAGATCCCATGATACTTTTCATATTCACTGAGAAAAGACCTTATTTTTTTAAGCCTGCCTCTGACTGACCCAAACACAGTAATCATGGATGCGTGTAATTTTTTTCCCCTCCTTCTGCTTGATCCCAAATTTAAATCATAATGCTGAACTTGTGACGTCACTCTCAATCATTTCCACATGGATTCACTTGTAGGATCAAAAAAGAAGGTGAAGCTCTCTTGTGTAAGCAGAAAGTTGATTTGAAGTATAGAGGATAATTCAGTGACATTTCTAGTAATGACAGGAAGACTTCAAAGAAGCCTGCAGGTAAAATACTGTTGTTTTTCAGTAAATAGTTGTTCTGTCTCACATTTACCATGTTAATAGAAGTTCAGTTTTAAAAGGAGCTCTGCTCATAAGGAGATCCCAGATCTTCAGATGCTCCAGGCTCCTTTAGAAAATCTTTCCTGAATTTAAAATTGACAGGTGAATTCCAGAAAATAAACCTCAGTGACAAAACAGGGTAAGATAAGGGCACATTGGCTTGCCCAGCTTCATATTTCCATTTTCTCTGCTACGTTAGTTTTCTAAAGCTGGCATTTTGGCTCTGATCAAATGGAAGGGCAAAGGTTACCGAATGTGAAGCTGTGGCTGCTGCAAAAGAGAACAACCGCTACAATGGTGAGGAGAGGCAGGCCACCAGCATTAAGCACGGGGTGATGTGGGAAACTGGCAAGAAGGAAGAGGATGTCATTTTCTGAGAAACCAGGAAATGAGCTCTGAGTTTAAGCATTTCTATTTATGGTATAAGAATTGTAAATATCGCAGGAGATATCTGATACGCAGATGAGGAAATATGTGTCAGGCCTTATAGTTTTAAGCCTTTGTCGTTGCATGGGCTGCTTTGTTCAAGGAAGCAACAATAGAAAAGAAGGGATTTGAAAAAAAAAAAAAAAAAAGGCTTCAGCTGCAGCATTTCCCAAACTATTTTTCCTGTGTCCCTTTCCAAAAAGTGAGTTCTACTGTTCATGACCCTTCATTCCCCCTTTTCTCCCCAACTCATTCAGCATCCAGCATTCAGGATTACAGACACTCATCTCAGTTTGCAGCACTGCCAGTATCTCTTGTAGCCCCCCTTCTTTCCCAGAGGGTGAGTCCTAGTTTGGGAACTGCTGTTTCCACTGGATTTCAGTTTCTGGCAACCTATCTGTAAAATACTTTGACCAAAAAGGAGTTGTTCCCCAGAGACTGTGATGCTAATTCTGTTGTGTAGTTCTGCTGTGAGAGTAAATCTCCTGGACGCACACCATCATTGTCCTGCTGGGATTGTCCCTAAACGTGTAAAATGAGAAAACCTCTACAATGCATTTTTCAAGTGTAGCGTCTCACTCCTCTGCCTTTGAGGTTAGCTGCACTGTTTGGTCAGCAAAATGTCTCTGTGCTCATTTTCATTTGACTTGTAGACCAAAAAATTTCTCCTTCTGCCAGTACCCTTTATTAATTTAGATACTTTTCCTGTACGTTTCATTAGTTCTGTGTTTTGAAGAAGAAATCAAGCATTACAGAATGGGAGGGCAGGGCACACCACAGTTTTCACTGCTCTTCCTGCAAATGTAAAGGCATAAAGTGTGCAACTCTTCTGTGCCAGGGTCTTTCCCAGAGCTAGCTCTCGTTCCCACTTTTCATTTACAGTGGTAGTTCACCAGAACCTCATCAGAACTCTCTTACCTGAGTGAGTGGCTCTCCAAATCCTGGAAGCTATTTGCTCATCCCTTACGAGGTGGAGGAAACTACAGTGCTCAGCACTGTTTGTTTATCTACCGAAATACAGATTTTGAAGGCTCACTATAGTCATTTGACTTTGAAACCTCTTGGCCCCAGAATACCAGATAATTAAAACAGATAAGCGATTCGGTAGAATTTCTGCTCTTTTGTTCAAAAGTTTCTAAGTTAATCACCTCCTCCTTAAAAGAGTGTATCCTTCTCCCATTGTCTGTTTATTATTTCAAAGCTAGTGCATATGCATCTAAAATCAGAAAAGCAATCATGAGATGCTTTAAGGAGAGTATGGAAGTGAAGGGAAATGGTTAGAAGTCGTGATCTCAGAGGAAACATCAGACATAAGGTGATTGCCTGGCCCATGCTCATTGACCCCGAGGGAGACACACCAGCATGTCAGGCACTCTGATCTTCACACCACTCTATGTCTGACACCTATTTAACTTCCCTGCCATACACCAAAGTTAGGAGAAATTGCTAGATGTCATCGTGGCCCTTGTCTCTGGGGCACCCTGAGTGCTTCCCCTTTGTGACAGGAGGTGAATTAAGATTGTATAGGGAGATACTGGTTTTTGCCTGAAACTCAAGAGCTGCTGCTAGTCTCCAGGGATAAGTCTATCATGAACAAAATATGTTGCAGTTCCAGCTCTAGGCACACAAGAGATTTTTCTGTCTTTCTTTCCTGCAGTAACTTTGCAGGTCTGCCCACACATATCCCACATGTGCTAGGGCTACCATCTCTGCCTGGCAGAGAGGCAGCTCTGCAGGGACTGTGGGGAGCATGTCCATCACAGCTCCTGTCAGGCCACTGGTGTGAGATGTAGGTGATTGCTAAACTTGTTTCTGAGACTGCTTGTAACATTAAAAAAAAGACAGTGACAGAGCTGCACGGAAATACAGTCTGATGTAAAACCACAGTGGTTTTTTATTTTTTAGAAAGATTTTGCAATGTGTTTGAATTGGCCACCTGGTTATATTTGCCTGTGACTGCTAATCCTTCAATATCCTTGGAGGTGTCCTTGATATTCTAAATTCGCTGATATTTTTAGAATATTTCAATTTTTATTTTCAGTTATGCAATGGACATATCACTGAATATTTTTATGTCAGTATGATTAAAATGCTTAATCCCACAGAGAAATTTGGAATGAATGAAACTACAGTTAAAAGAAGAGTAAAAATTCAAGTAAATTTAGGAGGCAACAATTTTTCCAGGTTTTTTCAGTCTCCTAAAACATTGGGACAGATTCCTTGCAGAGGCGAATTCGATAAAAGTACTATATGGATACTGGGGATGTCTTCTGCATTCATAAAACTGACAGGAGTAGGGCCCCAGGCCAACACAGAGTTTCTCAGCAGCTGAAGGGACTATGACAGCAAAGCACTGGTGGGCCCTGACACAGCACTGGGGACAATTGAGAGACCCCATGTATGTGTTTGGTAAGAATCAAAGTGGTCCAGATCTCACCCTGTGAACAAGACGTGAGGCTTAACTTGGGATGAGAAGCACTCTCTGGAGTGACTGTTGCTTTGTCAAAATTATGAGAATTAAACTCCAATGAAACAGTCTTCAGAAAACACACTACATGAAGGGCAGTGTCATTCTGCTTATGGAAATAAAGGCTGTCTTTCCATTAAAAAGATAACATGACCTGTATTAATTAGCTGATATAGCTGTATTAATTAAACACTTTTAATTTGCCTAAGTGAGGTTGAAATTTAGGCCTATGTTTCTCAAAAGCATTACTGATGTCACTTGTTTTTAAGATGCACTGTATTGTACAATCTGTATCAGAACACTTACCAGGGAATTTCTATGGTCTAAACAAATGTCTTTGTGATCATTAATATTCAAAATATAAAAAGATGCTCTGTTCTTTTCATGTATTTTTTTTATTCTCTTGAGAAACTGAAATTTTGAAATTGCAAAGGGCTTTTAAGTACATCAGAGTCAGATTTTTCCTTGGAAAGGTACAGAAAGTTATTTTCCAATTCAGGGGGCCCATGAAGAGTGTCTGGGCTGCTGGAATGAATTGCTAAGTTGTACGTACAGGTGCTAAGTGTGATTACGTCAAAGTGTAAGTGCAGGAAATGAGATCACCCAAAGGTACCACAGGCATTGCAATATTAAGAACTGGGTACTGAAACTGTGTGTATCTCCAGGTTTCAAATCCCCCCCATTAAAACCACACGTTAACTATTTTGTTAAATGCTGCAAAGGAGACCAGGCTGGAGTGGAGGGATACAAAGAATTTGGACTCGGTTTTCAATTAAAATCTACAGTCTGCTCTGTTTCTGATAATCTCTAGATTCTTTTGAAGAAATGATCATTATAACTTGTCTAATCTGTTTTCAAAACAGACTGTGAAATAGCCATTGTGTATGCACCTTCTGTTTTTATAACTTCTGCGCTTTGATATTGTAATTGATGCAAGTGGGTGCAATTAAATCTTTATTTGGAAACTTGCACCAAAGCAAGTCATTCAGAAAAAAAGCCACCAATGTGCTTTGACTCTAGATTCTCACACATATTTGCACTTACAATCGAAGCTTTTGTTCTGTTAAACTAACAAGGGCTGTTTAGCATAAGAAAGAGTTAACACAGGCTGCCTTAGGTTGGTGCTAATTTCAGGAATAACAGTCAAATGGAAAAAAAGTGCAGGAAACTATGCTGTCTCAATAAAAATGACAAATTTTTATTTTAAAAAGTAACTTACCACTAGTGGAAAGGTTTAAAAATGGCCAATGATATGCCAATGATTTCTGTCATTCAGTGATAAAATACATCTCTCTTGTTTTTCTTAAGCGAAAGAAAGATAACAAGAGAGCAGAGCAGATCTCTAGCTCAAACTGCTTCTAAACCAGTCAACAAATTCCATGACTTTCACTTGATGGGATTTCACATCAGCACGAGACAGGCAGAGACCAAGATCTGCAGTTAGCTCTAACACATGGTTTGTTGGCATGTCTTTATTATTAGTGCTGTGACACAGCTATTGATTGGCCATCACTTTACTACTTATAATTCAGGTACTGCTGTCTTAAAACTTAGCCGTGGATTGGTTTGTGTGAAAAGCATTTTTGTAGAAGGGTAAGCATGATTTATTTCAGTGAAATGATCTGTCAGCTTGGTCCCACTGCAGGGAAAGGCTGTAAAAGCACGAAGCTTAGTTCAGGCTGTCAGCTGCTTCTGGAAAAACTACAGGTTAAAAGCTTTTTTCTGTTGCTCAGAAACTCTCAAGTAATAGGGAAAATCTTAAATGCAATAAAACATGATGTGCATATGTGTGTATCTATATTTGCATATATATAATATATAGTTTCTTTTTCTTCTCAGAAAGTTCATGTAGACCATTTTACCACCTTTCAAGCAAAGTTATGAAAGCACCTAGTGAGTATAGTCAGATTTAAACCCCCTTAGAGCATGTTTAAAAACTTCTATATTCATTTATCTGGAAAATACAGTCTTGGCCTTCTTGAGACCTAAAGAAGATGGCTTCAAAAGGGCACTCTTTGGCAGAACACACCTCCAGCACAAGCCAAGGTTATTTATGGAGTTCCTGTGTCAAGCTATCTTCCTAACAGGAAAGGTCAGTCTCCTCAACTGCCAGACAAGCATGGCAGAGACTAACCTCAGTCAGATTCTATCATTATGAGGAAATCGAGCTAAACTCCACTGAAAACTTTGTTTATTGTTGATGAGACTGGTTTAAATAGCATCTGGGCTAATACCTAAAAAAAAGTGCTTCTTATCTGATGATAGCCTCTTGAGGTAATTCAGCATCTCAGGGATAGGTCTCATCTCCTATAGCAGGGCAGTTGCACATTAGTAGAACACTTTCTGCCCCTAGTGCCATCTTGAAGAAGAAGACCGTTATAAAATTTCTCCAGTCTGACTTGTCTGAAGTTTGTGAGAGTCCAAAATCGGATTTTAAGGTCAAGTTAAGCCCATTTAAGATGAGATTATATATGAAGGGAGATGTGTTTTATTTCTTCTCACCCTTGGCTCTATGTTTCTGTTCCTTTTCTTATATCAGTTCTAGCATTTTCATAGTTTTATGGTCTTATTAAATCTGATTGAAATGTAGCCACAAAACAAAATAAAACAAAACAAAAAAAAACAAACCAAAACAAAACAAAAAGAACAACAAAGTAGTCAGATAATATTTATGTAAAAGAGTCAGCATGAACAAGAACCGTCAGGATCAGGGAAAAGGGAAAAGATTGGATTGCTTCCAGGAGGTTTTGCTGGATGTGAACCTGTCCTCGGAAACTTCATCATCTGCAGTTGGAGTGCAGCTCCTAGCTGCCTCTGTAGAGCCATGTTGGTCTGCATGTCAGACCACAGTCCTTATAACAGTTCTTTTGCAAATTCTGATTTTTCAGTGTAAAAGTGACTGACTGTCTGATAGCATTCACTTTGAAGAAAATGTTAGAAAGGCCTTGGATTTATTAAAGTGCAGTATGAAAACAAGTTTCGAAACTAGTTGCAAAATGGCATTTCTGTCCTTTTTTTAGAACCATGTGTACAGCCCTGGTAAGAGAATGAGCCAACTATAAAAAATATTTTGAATTCCCTAGGACAGTACAGAAGTAAGAATGACTCTGCCTTTCACACTAGTCCAACTAACCAGGTTCCACCTTCCCACTCATTGATACCAGAATGAAGGAAGAGGAAAAATATTTATCCCTCCCTTCAACCAATGTGGAATTCAAATAAAAACAAAATAAACCAGCCAGGCAAACAGCACAGCTTCCTCCTCCAGTCCCTTTATAATTCAGCTTCACTGACACAAGCTTGGAAAAGATTCAGTGCCCTAAATTGCCACTGAAAGTAAATAATAATTACATTTGCCATGACAGGAGGTTTTGGGTAAGTGTCAGCCTAAGGACAGCAGATGAGACTATCTGTTGGGAGTTTCCCTTTGCTGATGTAGTCGGTTTTGCTTGGACAAGGAGACAGAGAGGAGGACTGAAGAGGTTCTCAGGCCCACGGTGACATCAAGAGCCTCAAGTGCTTTTCTGGCCAGACTTCCATTTTGTTTCTTGCAGTCCTGCCCCTTTCCTCTCTCCTGTGTCTCTTGCCCTTTAGTGCTCCCAGTCTGGAAAGTGCCAAGGGACTGTCTCAGTAGAGAGAGGGAATGTAGCTGCTGTGTTAAAGGGCAGTGAAGGAGAGTGGTGGGTACTGAAAGGGGAAAGCCATTGAGGATGAGGAACAAGGCACTCCTGTGCCACAGCTGAGGAGAAAGTACAGAGAGGGCAGACTGACAGAAGGGTCAGGAATCTCTCTTCCAACCATAGCCTTTTAGAAATGCCAAGTTAAGTAGGCTGTGCAGCCCAATGTTTTTTCTTTTCAAATTCTGACTATTGTGAAAACCTGAAATGGATCAAATCCTGTTAGCACTTCTTTCCTGCAAGGCTTCCCCTAGGTCCTTTTGCTAACCCCTCCAAAACTTTTCTGTTCCTTTGAAGAACCCCCAAACCCTTGTTGCTCAGCGTGAATGCCCTCAACCTCCTTGGCTTTCCTGAAATTTGAATAATACTTTCTCATTCTTCAAAGTATCATGACTTTTTCCTTTCTTCCTTTGCCAAATCTTTCTGCCCCTTCTACAACACTGAATTTTGTCTACCCTTGGAACAACACAATTACAACTAGTCAATACAGTTGAACAATCTACTGCACTGTGGGCCCCTCGGATGGCACCACTCACACCTGCCTAAACCAACTCTGCTTGGAAAGAAATTACATCTCTCTTTTCCTTATCACTGAACACCCTCATCAACATCAATACAGGACCCACATCTGCTGTTGGGACTGTTTATGCATCCTGAGGGATTGTTCTGACCTGAAAACTAATCATGATGTCTTCCAGCAACTCTCCACCCCACGTTAACTGTTGTCCCTTGGCGTTTCTTAATATTATGTTATAGTTTTCACTCTGTCCTCACTTTTTCAGTTTTCTCTACAATTATTTTTTTTTTGCTGACACAGGATGTGAGATATAGATGTTTTCAGGAGGTGAACTAGAGGTTTTGGCAGTAGAGTGAGAACATTATGGGGTTTTGGCACTTACAAAGAGAATGACAAGTGGTTTGTGTTTGGGTTGGTGGAATAGACATATTAACATTTTTTTTCCCTTATTTTTTCTTTTTTTCCTTAAAGTAGCTGGCTACATTTGAATTGTTGTCTAAAGATCACATTTATAAATATACTGGTTTATTGTAGTTTTATTTGGTTTTCAATCTGTGATATCCCTAATTTAGGCCCAGTGAAAGAGTTTAGATGTAGAATTATATACTTATGTATACATAATTATATATATAAAAAATATATATAAATATTATATATAGTTATTTAATTCTACATATCAACATTCCCTATACCTGTCTACACATATCTTTTTAGGGATGAATATTGGCATTTAAGTCATTCCCATGTGCAGTAGAATGTATTAGTCACACTCAAGAAAACACTAGGAGAAGTTGACTCCAGCAAGTGCATTTTTCCAAGCAATGAATACTGCCTTATCATTCTTTTGGTGACTTGAAACTGTATTATGCCTTTAGTATGTGCTTACCTTAGGTGTTGTGGCTATGTCAAGATTTATGATCAAATGGGCTTTGAGTGGCTCTGCCAGCTATTAAGGCTGCATTACCCTATGTGTTGACTTGTAGGTCCATACCTTAGGTGCCCATTTCTTTGAGGTTAATTGTCTTAGCAGGTGTAACTCTAAAGTTAATTTTATATGAGGCAACTTAAGCATATTGGCATCTTTTCTCAGTGAGAACAGATGAACTGAGACTGAAAGGCCCCTGCTATATATTAGCTGTACTATAGCTGCTTCTGCTGTTCCTGCAATATGTCTGGTCTCTCTGCTCCCAAGTACTCTCATCATTATGTCTGAGATCACAAAAGGGTTAAATTAAATGTTTTCCTAAAGTGTTATGGGATTTGCTGATGCTTGGTTGTTATAAAAATAAAAGGGCTACAGGGGCTGTTGCTTCCTTGACTCTCTAGGAAAAAATGAATCTCTACATTAAACTGTGTGTATTCCCACGCTCTTCCAGAACAACTTCATGAACATAGTGTTTTTTTTAGGCAAGTGGTACCTTGACTTTGTGCAATATTAGAGGCATACTCTAAGGGGAAAATGGTAAGACTGAACCTTCATAATTAAAGTTTTCATGATTTTGGTGAGTTTAACCTAGGAGCCATTCAAGTCCTTCGTTCTTTGTTATTGCAGTTTTTTTCAGGCTGAAAGTTTTGAGTAAGGACAAAGATGAGAAATAGGTAAGAGGAAGGACTTGAAGATGACCATCGGTTGTCAGTTTACTAATAATTAATATTAAAAGCTATGAGACATTCTGGCTTTACATTTTTGGCATTTTTTCAATTTTTGTTAAGTATTGGATGGTTTACCTCAAATTTTTTCAGTAATGAAATTGAACTCTGTCCAAAAATGTGAAGTCAGCACAAGTTCTGAGAGCACACTGCTCTCTGAGTTCTCACACTTTTAAAGCCTTATAGGCTCCGTATATAATTCTCCTTAGCACTTTTCCTACTGCTGAGCATGGGATCACCTACCTTGTGCTGACTGGTTAAATCTGTTGATTTTCCTGCCTTTATTTGCCCCTATTTTCCAGCTGTCTGGTGTGCTGAGCTCTTCCCAGACTCACTGATCACTTGTTTACTGTGCCGGAGTTGGAACTCTTGGCCAACTGGCAGCTGAGAAGGGAGGAACCACAGCTTCTCAGTGCATTAAATTGTCATATTAGGCTCTAGCTTGGAAAAACTTTTACTGGCTTTGTTTTCTTTCTCCCTAAGCATGACGTGACAAATATGTGGGGTTTACATTTGTTGAGTATTTTTCTTCGTCTTTTTTTATTTATTTTGGGACATTTAAAAAAAAATAAATTTAGCTATGACAAATCTAACCAGCTTTCCTGCTAGGGTAAAAAAACATGTCTTTTTCTCATTATTACAGTGGCCTTGCTTGTTACTGAATTATGATGCAACCACTAATAAGGGAGTTACCTTAGCAGAAATGGTAACCGAGAAGAATCAGTACTTTGGGAGGGGATGTAAGTGAAGAAACACAAATTTGAGACTGACGATTATTTCAACCATTAATCTTCTTCTGGAGGCGAGTGATAGTGATGACAACAATCTGACAAATTGTAAACCCCTGTGATGAATTGAGTCAATTATGAACTTTTGTCTGTCTCACCTGCACTCTATCCTCTGTTTTGGTTACCCCTCAGGGGAACTATTTTTAGCATTGAAGTCCTGAGGCAAATTATAGTTGGGTATAACTTCCATGCCATCTCATTCTGTTCCAGGGAAGACGGAGGAGGGAAGGAGAGCTTCCTTAAAAAATTGAAGTCTATACTCTCCCATCCCACAACAGCTATGCTCAGTCAGATAATCCTGATTCTGGAACTGTGCCCTTAATGCATTTCTAAAGCAGTCTTTTTGTACCTAGGATATGTATGGATTCATACTGAGTGACTACATGTATATGCCCATGCATATTACTTTAGAAAATATGGAAATTGTTCCGGGGTATCTGAATTAGAGTGAATGCAGAGTTTCTGCATTTTCCTATGCTTGCACTCTATGTAACTCACTGATTTTTTCAGTATTTTTTTTACATTAACCCCACTGTATTTTTACACAGAATAATATTTTTTTGAATATTATGTTCAAATGAATAGGTTTGAACAGGTACAGTGAGGAGAAAGTTACCCAGTGGGTATTTGATTGCATGTCCTGCAGGTTATTTATTTCTTCTTTCTCTGGCCAAGTTGTAAAAGAAACAGTTGATCTTTAGCTATGCCACTCAAAGCTCTCCAAGTTTGGTAGATGCATTCTGAGAGTCCAGTGAAGCAATGCAGAGGACTATAATGCAGAGTTGCTTGACTCCTGAGTCTTGCTTGGCCTTGGGCTTTTAGCATGGGGGAATGCACAGAGGTGCCAGGGGAATGCTTTTAAAAGACCATGTGTTTCTGGAATTTAGGTGACTCCAGTTTAGGAAACAGTTGAGTAGAGTTTTGCACAGAATATAGTTTGAGATTTAGCACCCAAATTCTACATGATACTATGTCTGACTTTGGAATGCTCACATATGGAGAAAAAAAAAAATGAACTGCCAGCTTCACTAGCAGCTACTGTATCATCAATACTTTTGACTGGACCATTTTTACGTAGGTTCTTGAATATGGATTTATGAGCTCTAAAAATCTTGGCTTAAGTTCTTAAAAGGAATTCATCTCTTATACTACCCACTGTGAAGCCCAAAAACTACCAATAGCTAAATTCATTAAGAAAAAAAGGACAGCTGTGCCACAGTAAATCATGGATCCACTGGGCTTGGATCCACCCTCCAAAAGTGGAAAATAGTGGATGCTTGAGGTAAATTGGAAGAATAGGACAGGCACAGAATGATATTTGTCCAGGATCCACTCCAAGCAACCTAAAGATTACCTGTACCAGAAGTATATATTTGTATTTAATTGCTGTATATTTTTTTTTCCCATGGACTTCCCCAAACACTTGAACACGTCATTTTTATCCCCACTGCATCCTGCAGCAAGTAGGTCCAAGATTTCACAGTGCTCCATGTGAAGAAGCATATCTTTCTGTGCTTCTTTGAACCTGCTGTTTTCTGTGATCTTTAGAGAGAAACCTTTGTTGGTAATTCCTTCTTAACCTTTTCTTTGCCACTTAGGATTTTAGAGGCCTTTTTATTATATCTCATTATTTATAAGATATCATCCAAACTCAACAGGAGCATGAGTACATTTTAGGCTGGAATTTGAGAGTAGACTTGTCTGTGGATTTATAGTTGTGTTCTAGAACCTCTTCTGTTCCTATCCAAACTCTTAAAAAAATAATTGAATCCAGAATAGACTTGTAATTATTCAAAGAAATAAACAATCAGGTTCTATTAATATTGGCAGAGGAGATAGATTGAGGTTGCTGCAGGAACCATGAAAAATCCCGTTTAATTATTTTTGAGAGCTGAAAATGCCAGAATTGAGAATTACATGAGGTTCTTGAGCAGAAATGCATGTATGTGAATGTGTAGATATGTCCACAGGGAGACAGGAAACTGCCAAAGCCATCTGTGCTGGAGGAAAGGTGGTGAGTTTAGGTCTGGGCAGCAATGAGTGAAGCTCAGTGCCCTGGCTTAAAGATGCTGTTGGCTACCATGGAAACCAACTGGAGCTACTATGCAAGGGACATGTTATCTCTGGGAACAAAACAGGAGTGACTGTTTCTCAATATCACAATTACCTACAATTAATCTTGCATATTAGGATTGTCTGGAGTTATTTGCATAAAGCGTTATTCACTTTCTTACAAGTTTTATGTGAGTGGGGGCAGCCTGACCTTAGCAAGAGTTCATGGGTTTGATAGTCAACTTGAGAACCTGTTTTATGATGCATAATTTTAACAGCATTTCGGGTATGGCTCTTCCAGTTCAGCTTTCATTTCATCTTTTAAAACCTAAACTCTTTGCATGTGGCAGACTGAATAGAGAAGAAATGGTGGCAAAGTCTGCTATAAACTGTCACAGCAAACTAAATCTGACTGCAGTCATACAAGTAGCAGTTAAAATATCCTGCAACATCAGCAGTAGCTTTTAAGCAAAAACATGATCATGCACAGTGTTTGGGGGCTATTGCTAACATTGGTTATGGAGATGTATTTCGCCGTATTTCAAATCATTGCAGAGGCTTAGAAGATAAACGTGGGTGTGCATGTGTCTCTGTGTACAAAACACTCAATTAGGGATCCTTTTAACCATGTCAATTTTACACTATTGTGACTTGACAGGCATCAGCTGAGGCATCCCTGACTGACACAGGCACAAAAACTAACAGATCTGTGCCTGTACAGCACACAAATGCTCAGTAAGTTGCTTATGTATATTTATATACAAATATAGTACACAGCATTGTGTAAGCATACAAACAGCACAACATAAAATAATTGTACTGCACATAACTGGAATTCCTGTTGGTTAGAAGTGTCTAGAGACTGAACCTTGTTGAGTTTGCATCTCATCAAATAGAGCAGCCATGAGCTGAGCTGCATTTTAGCCAGTGAGTCAGTACGCAGGATGATACAGCACAAATGTGGGGGCTTTTTGATATTTCTGATCACTACTGATTTTTAATGCAGTTATTATGCAATACTAGTAATGGAAGTACAGCTAAACAGAATGCAAATGAGTTTAATAAAGTCTCTAGGGCTTTCTGAATATGTAAGGTTATCCAGCCTGTTTACAGACCACAGTCTGGTAGAATGAAAGAAAATCAAACCAAACCCTTGCCCTGAAGACATAATTGGCAACGTTAAGAATGTTACAATACCTCAGGGACAGTAGTTGCATCCCTACTTCACCACATATTATTGTCAAAAATATTGTTCAGCTGTTTATTTATCTGGAATTAGCAGATTAGGGACTAGTGTTTTAGTGGATAACCAACATCTGTGATAGCAGTTTCAGAGTAATAAACTGAAATAGACACTGTATCATTACTTTGGGGAAGAATCTGAGCAAATGGGACTACAGTTTCTTCTTTTTCCTTTCTTCTCCAGGTCAGCTCTGATAATGGCTAACTGGGCACAGACCCCAGCTCTTGAATATCACTTTTTATTAAGTATTCACTTTGCCACTAGTCCTTCAGAAACACCCTTTTGTAAGGTATTAAAGAACAAGTAAGCCAAATCAACATTTCAAGACTCTCATATGGCTTTCATATAGCTGGGCAGTGTGTCTTTTCACAGTTGCAAACCTTTCTTCAACTTGGATGTTAACACTTTCAGAGTAACTTTTAATGCCAGAATGATGTCCTTCCCTTTCAGTTCAAAGAAAACGGAGCATCTGTCATAATTTGAAA
The DNA here is from genome assembly GCA_038380795.1 of Pyrocephalus nanus. Taxonomy (NCBI): domain Eukaryota; kingdom Metazoa; phylum Chordata; class Aves; order Passeriformes; family Tyrannidae; genus Pyrocephalus; species Pyrocephalus nanus. The sequence continues at coordinate 63,678,810 of CM076261.1, forward strand.
TGTAGATTTAATGCAAGTGTCAAGTCAGGCACTTGGTAATGAGGTAAAAACCTTTCAGATTTTAAATCTTCCATGCTATCCTATTACAGGGAGGGGAAAGGAAAGAACTGTTTCTCTGGCACTTAGCAGTTTTTCCGTGTCCCTTATCTATCCTTCCCGGACATCTTCTATAAATTAGTGGATTTTTCCTGGCAGTGTCCCTGAGAGAAAGAGGGAGGTGTGATAATGTTTGCTTTGTGGCGAAGGGAAACTGAGGTAGAGATTAGACGCAGCCCAGACCTGCCGCGGCACTGCCCGGAGCCCCCAGCCCGGACTGGGGCCGTGACGGGTCCCCAGGAGAAGGGCGGCGATCCCGAAACTGCGGCTGCATCCCGCAAGACGGCCCGAGGCGGCGCGAAGGTGGCGGAAGCGGGTGGGGAACGGGGGAAGCAACAGGCTGGTGGCAGCGCTTCCCGCGGCAGAGGGGCGGGAGGGAGGGGCGCGGGGACCCGGCGGGGGCCGGAGCTGTCAGAGCAGCTCGGCGGGCGCGGAGCGGCTGCTGCAGCAGCCCCGGGGCGGGCGAGCAGCGAGTGCCGCTGGGCGAGCGAGTCGCTGGACACGCCGGGCAGCCGAGGCGCTTAACCCGCGTCCCGGGAAGCGCGGGCTCGGGGTGGGGGGTGGTGGGGGAAGTACTGGCAGATGTCTGTGTGCAGGAGCAGAAATATCTGCCCTTTGGATTTCCCCTTTTCACCCCTCCTCGCCCCTCGGTTTTCCTCCAGCCTCTCTCCGCCGTTCTCCCAGGAAGGCTGGAGGCAGCCAAGGGGTAACCGCGGCACGGTAAGGAGTTGGGATTTCGGGATGCAAATGTCACATTGCCGTGCAAACGACTCCCGCAGTAGCACTTTATCAGGATTTCAAGCTGCATCTTTTATCTCTTTTAGAAAAGCGTCTCTCGGAGGAGATTGCCCTCAATAGACGCCCCATAAAAACATTTTAGTGTTGCTCTTGTGCTGGTGTGCATCCCACTGCGAGGGGGTCCCAGTGGTCCTTTGGGAATACAAGGAGTTGTAAGAAGTTACACAACTGGCCACCAGACTAATCCACTCCCTCTACCTTCCCGCGAGTACCTCCCCCTTCTGCTCTTTTTTTCCATAGCAGCCCTTTTTCAAAATCTCAGGTTACTTTGCTAAAGAGTTCTCAGCCCTATAGTTTCTGCCCTTGTCTCTGCCTCCAGCTCCTTAAGAGCCACCCAACCCCAGCGATTGGATTGGGCAGCCCGTCTTGACACACCACTGTGCTGAGTGCTTGAGGACGTGTTTCAACAGATGGTTGGGGTTAGTGTGTGTCATCACACTCGAGTGGGGATTAGGGGAGAGAGGCAGCCTTGCTGGAGCTGTGTGGTCTTCCCCAAGTGTGAGCTGCAAGCAAAAGAAGAAACACCTAGCTTTGGGGGAGAAGAGGGAGCAATCGTTTGCAGCAGCTCAAAGGAAAAAGTAAACCCCCATACTTCGTTCAGGTAAAGTAAAAGGCACCTCATGCCTCCTTCTCTCTCTCTTTTTTTTTTCCTTTCTTTTATTTTTTTCCCTTTTTCCTTCACGGTTTTCAGAGGAATGCTAGCACAGCACACTTGTCAAAGCCAGTTGCTGCTGCCTTATCAATGCTGCCATTGTACGGCTGACAGATAACAGCGAGCACAGCCTGACGCTTGGCTGTCTTCATAGAGCTAACACGCTCAGCGCCGCTAAGGTCACGCTTTCGGAGGTGTAGATTGGAAAATCTCCCCGGGAGCGGCGTGTCCCAGCCCTGCGGGTGCCTCCACTACCCGCCCCCCCGCGCCCCGCAGGCAGCGCTCCGCGCACACGTGTGTGCCCGCGGCGGCGCGGGCGAGGCGGCAGCCGGGCACGGGTGGGTGCCGGGGCTGCGGGTACAAACCCCTCCGCGTTCCCACAGATCCGTGGTCGGGCGGGAGGAGGAACCGCGGCAGAGTATTTCCTAGGCTTTGAGGAGGATGCTTCAGTAGTGTGCAGCCTGTCTGGGGCTCAGCTGTGAGGCAAACCAGACTGTTTTGGAAAGTGCGTTTGAGATGTCTGTAAAGTTTGAAGGCTCATTTATAGAGACCTGGCTGGGCTTCTGATGATCGGCATCGAGATGGTTTGGCTTACACATGGGCTTAAAGTTAAGAGAAAATCAGGAAAGTAGGGAAAGGCAGGGTGCAATGTAATGCTGCTCTTGCAGCTGCAGCAGAGCAGATGGATGTAATTCATTTGCAGATCTGTTTGTGAAAGTTTTACAAGTCATTGAAAACTAAGTAGCATCACTATAATGGATCATTAAAGTCTCGCTATATTTATAGATTCTAAACTAGTGATCTGAAGTGTTAATTAAAAGTAAGCAAAAATTTATGCCTAGGAAGGAAGAGGGGCAGAAATGTAATTAGAAATTAGTTATGGAAGTACTCTGCTATCATTTTCATTTAATTCCGCTATTAAGTTCATTGATGTCTAGAGCATGGGAAGCCCAGCAAATTAACTAAGAAGTCAGAAATGTTATCACTAATTACAGTATGTTAGCTTATCAGAGAAGATGTTCTCATTGTTTTACTTTAAATTATCTAGATGGAGAAATTAGAGGATGAGTTATTTTCCTTTTATTTGCCTTTTCTTTTTTTTTTAGTAAAAGATTTGCTGCATATATATGCTATCTTCCTGTGCAGAGTAATGAAATTATTTGTTTCTTTTGCACTATAACAGATCTTCACACTAACTCTCACATACCTGTGGTGCTTATGAATTATTGGCCTCCTACTCGTGAAAGAAATCTAACACTGTCCTCACCACTTAAAGGTGAGATATTCTATAAATAATACTGTATATAATGTGTTCTGAAATAAGATCTGTTTAGTAGGCTAAGCAAGGGGATTTATAGCTGGTGCTTTGTGATTTTGGCATTCAACTGTGTAACAATGCCCATAAACCCATGTTTTGGGTTGCACATATATTTTTGCCTCAAACCAACTTTTTTGTAGATTTTTTTTTTTTTAAAGAGACTATTTGGCCTCTTTACAGGTTGTTCTCAGCTTGTATTTCCAAACACATTCTTTAGTATGAATGTATCCTCAGAAGTCATCCACAGCAATTTGAAACAGAGAATTAGCTAAATCCCTAAAATGACCGCACAACCAGACCAGTTTCTGTGAATAAATCTGACTGTTTTGATTTTTCTCTCACTCCACACTTTCTCATTGTAAAAAGTGATGGAAACTTTTACAAGCTTAAAATGAAAAACAAAACCAAAGGAAAACCTTGTTATGACTCTATGTTAAAGTCTTGTATATTGGATTTCTCCTCTTTCTCCCAGTGTGTCCTGTGAGAAGTCCAACATGCCAGCTTCAGCACAGAGAGGTTTAGTCTTCCAAAGCTAAGGTGCAGCACTGTGAGCTGCACAGCCTGCTGCTGTCACTACCTAACTGAAATGCATCCCTCTTTGTGGGTCAGATAATCTATAACAAACCATAGTGTTTCAAGAAAGTGCATAACTAACTACACATGGCCAGCTTGTTATTGTTTTACTAGAAAGAAAAAGAAAAAGAAAAAAAAAAAAAAACAACTAGTTTCTCTAGCACTGCCAGAAAATCTTGCTGAGAAACTAGGAACAGCAAATCATGTTTTTCCTTCCTTTATAATGATGGGGCTGTTTAAAAGACAATGCCCACGGGGCAGTCCAGCTTCTTGTCAAAATGTAATCTACTGTTCCAGATGGTAAACATTCAAAGACATATTTATGGTGACTTCTGCATACCTTCCTTTGACATTGGCTTTTTTTTCCCTGAGAGCACTTGTGCTGGGTACACACATGAAGTTCCCATTAGCATCCTAGCAGCTGTAAAATTGTTCAGAACTCACAGAGATGTTCCTCACCGTGAGATAAAAATAATCTGAGGAAAAGATCTGAAACAGTACAAGTTCCATGATGCTCAAGGTAACAAATTCCAGAGGTACAAAAAGATCCGTAAACTGCTGCATGAAAGCTGTAACACATTTTTGTTGCGGCTAATTCATCTTTGCTTGATATGGAATGCTGAACATACCAGGCATGTCTGTACTATCAACTTGTTTGTGATGTGAGGGAACCTGCACTGCACAAAAGCTGGTGTGTTTCTTTTTCCCCCGGCTAGTGAAGACTAAGTGGGAAACTTATTGTCTTCATAGTGTCACCCTTTTTTTTTTTTTTTTTTTGTCTCACTGCTCTGAGCAGTGAGGTAGAGCGCAAGAAAATGTTTTCCAGCCAGAATGTGTTCTGCCCTGAATTGTCTTTAATTGTGTGTCAGTTTATTGCTTGTCAGAGGCTTCCTCTTTTTAGCACTTTATAATCGAGGTGGGTGAGCTTGTTCCATCACAATATGCAACTTCAATTTCTGCTTCTTGGCATGTCTTCTTGGCCTTTCATTGATTTTTGTCTCTGTTTCAGAGGAAAAAAATTAATTATGATTGGTGTAATTTCACATCGAAAAAAACCTCCCTTGGTTAAGTTCCAAAGGGCATGTAAATACACCTTCAAAAAGTAGGCTAAATGAGAGGTAGTTAGGAAAAAAATTGCAGGTAGAAATCTAGAAGTATCCTAGAGATAGCAAGTAACAGTGTGAAAATTATTGTAACAGCTCTCATTTCAATCAGGAACTGATAAAAACAGTTTGTTTAAAATGTTGTGATGCTGGGGATGGTGTTCCTAAATGTGGAAGCCATTATAAAACACACACTTCAGTGGATGTTAGACAGCTATGGAAAAAAATATTTTGAAAGATTTGCGAATTCTTTTCTGGCTAGAATACTTCATTGCAGGCTATTTTGACTGTTTGGAGGGGTTTTCTATCTAGCTTTGTTTAACTTACATCCTGCACTTGATGTTATATATTTATGACCAAACATTCATGCGGGACCAGGAGTTTGAGCATTGTGTTATGTCAGGGCCCATTCTTACCCAGGCGAGGTTGGCATTTGTCACAGATGTCATGGGAGTCATGGGTTCCATGATTTCCTTAGCTTTAGAAAGAGCTTTGGGGGATTTGTGTTTGAGTGAGAAGGCAGACTGATGCGATAACAATTGAGAAAGCTCCTTTCTGAGCGCCTTGAGAGCTGCAGTGTTCAACAGAGAACGAGGGTCCCGTGACAACTCTGCGGTGACACAGAAAGAATCCAATTAGTGGCCACTCCTGCTGTTGATACTAGATCTCTCCTAAAACATTTCCACCATTACCACCCTCATTGTAATCCCATCCATGGCACTCATAATGGGATCAAGAGTGTCTTTTCAGAATGCCTGTTTAAATTTTAACTGCTGTCTTTGGGGATTTTGAGGATATTAAATTAGAAGGCACTGAATAGCCCAGTTCCGAGAGAGCTACGTGACACACGTGTCACCCAGTAGTTGTCTTTCTCATACCAGGATTTCCAAACACCTCCGTCACAGGTAGAGCTGCTGTAAGTGGGCTACAGATGAAGTAGGGGGGCATAATGAATAATCCATTGAGTTGTGGCTGTCCCTGCACTGCAGTTACTTGTAGACCTTGTCCCTGGGCAATTGCATGTGTGGAAAGCAGCAGGAGAAGGGAGTTGGAGGTGATACAGTCCCCTTTTCTGTGCCCTAGTAGTGACAGCAAGTCAGCCTGCTTCTCCCTTTAACGAGTCTTAAATCACCACTCTGCCTTCCCAGCTGGATCAGCAATGTAATATTCCCTCCCGCTCCCTTCAGGTTTTTTTTGTCTTTCACTATTCTTGCTCCAACACTAATTCACCATTTCCATATGATCAGAGTGCAGTAACTCTACTGTTGTTCTTACCAAGTAGGGCAAGTTCAATGCTATCATGTGCTTGAAGAGGATGCTGTAAAGTGGAAAGACTCAAGGCTCTAAACAATGTCACCTCAAAATGCGGCACAGTGATTTATGAATTGCCAAACCAGACACTTTTTAGTTGAATTATTTTAGCATTTCTGTTATGTCACTAGACTGTTTTTAAGAGCCTCTGCAAGATCTCAGTTTAGCATTGCTTGTTCATGCTAAAAAGTTACTGTTAACAGGTGAGGGTAACTCCTTTTTAAATTTTTGGTGTCTTAAGACTTTTATTTTCTGAAGAAACTAATGCTTGTTTCTTCTTATGGTTTATGCACACAACAGCTTTAGTTTCAGTGATCTTCCCAGAACTTTAGTTGCTACTTTTAGAATCTGCTTAAAAGTTTGGTAAGCCTTTGTAATTGTGCGTGCTCTATTAATCCTGTAGCTCTGAGCCTTCCTAAGCTTAACTATCACTGGTGATTTGGTTACAGTGAAACATTTTTTGTAATAGTTGACCTTTACACCCAAGATTTTATCGTGATTTTTTTTTTATTTCTTTTACAGCAAAAATTAACTTACAATTAAATATAATCCTATGTTGTAAGATTTATAGTTCCCTGCCAAGTTGATAATATTGCTGGAACTCTGAAGAAAATTCTCCTTTTCACCAATTCATTACATGCTAGTGCGATGATACTACCATTATATACTGGAAGATTTCTAGATATGGTACTGTGCTGTGGAAATCCAGACTGTAGATCAATGCTTATCATCCATAGAATACTTCATGAAGTATTTCTAAATGGAAGCAAAAGACTAGAGAGTCAATGATGTTATATTCTAAAAAAAACCCTCTCCTGGTGCTGTCTGAATGTAATTATGGCACTGCATGTTGCCATTTCTCTGTGATGTGACTATAACCCATCTTAGCAAGGAGAGTTGCTGCTCGACAGCAGCTGTATTTTTGTGGTGCTTCGCAGGAGGTGAACTCTGTTTGGAAAGCCTACAGAGAAAATGGGGAAGCTTTTGGCACTGGAGTTCTGGAGAATAAATGTAACAGGGAGCTGAACATAGGGGATTGTTTTTCTCAAAAGTATCCATTAAAACAGAATAGTGGTCTGTTCCAGTATTGTAATTGCAATGTGCCAAGATGCTCGTTATTTTAGCATGTGCACTGTTTTGTCTGTTTTCACTTAAAACCAGAAAAATGTGTTGTCAAGCCCATAAATGTCTGCAAAACTGCCAGCTCTCCTGACTTTTATCAGTAGTCTCAAGATATTTAGCCTCTTTTGTAAAGTTTGAAGTGTTAGAGTCAAGATATAACGTGAGAAGTTCAGATCTCTACTTTCTGTTTTTTTAAACCTAATCCTCCTGGTTGCTGAGGCAGCTGGCTTGCATGCAGCTCCAGAAACATGAAGGAAACTAGCAGAAATCCCAAATCTCCCTATGTAAATGCATGCAGGCTGTGTGACCATGGTGGGTTTGTGCATGTCATGCCTGGCAATTAAAAAAAACCCTTTTTTTTTTCCTGAGGTTTACCATAATCAGTTCCCCCTGAAATTTCTGATCGGTTGTCTGATAACTCCCATTTTGTTAAAGAGGTTTCATTGCAACAGAGGGTGAGGTTTCTTGACTCCTTTCAGACAGTGGAATAGACTGCTGCCCTGGAGAAACCCATCCTTGATCCTCCCATCCTCTGCCTCCAGCAGTGTGTTCCCATCTCCTCCCTCGTGCCAGGTTTGGCTCTTGGCTCACCTGCTGGCATGATGAATGAGCTCACCAGAGCAGCAGGAAGCTGTGTTGGCTGCCTGCCTAGTGAGCTGGTTCATCTCAGCAAGTGGACAGAGGGTCCACATGGTACAAAGAAAGCGTACCATGGTGGCTTGGGGTGAGGGGGAGAAACATGGCCAACACTTTAGGGGAGTGTGAGCTATAAGATATTCAACTACGTGGTAACACCTCACCCTGCGAACTGGGGCACTGTGTGTCTCTACGGGAGAAGGCATGATGACTGTGCCAGTGTCACCAAGAGCAGAAGGCTACATGTGCACTTTTAACAAAAGCCTATCCATTTTCTTTTAGAGGATTGCTGCAGTGTCACTCAGAATATGGAAAGTCTCGCTTACTGTTTCTGACTTTCTAAGTCAGCAAATAGGCTTTCGAGAGAAGCTAATAAGCAGTGTGGGGAGAAAAGAGGACAGAAACAGAAATGCCTGCTGAGCTGCTGCTTTAAAAAGGTGAATAAGATTCTAAGAGTGGGATCCTGTCTGCATAGCCAAGACACTCGTGGTGCCCCTTGGGTCTTATGTACTTATACAGCAGCTACCTAAAGGCATGTTTTCTCTCTGATTAATGAAAAGAGTCCCCCTGAAGACCTCCAGGCACTGCAGTTAGGCAAGCAGGATTTCCTCTTGGAAATCTTCAAAAGCATCTACCTCCTTCCATAGGTAGGGATGGAGCTTACCTACTTGCTTTGCCAGGGTTGCTAAGGAGCTTAAGCTGCAAGAACTTGATATCATCTTAGGTTTCTTCATTGGCCCACAGATGAACACTGCCATGGATAAACACCGTCTGTATTTGAACAGCTGTGATGTAATTCCTACACAGCTCTTTAAGGTGTATCCTATCCTTTCCACAGAAGAATGCATGAAGCAGGTCTTTCATTTGAACAGTGGGAGATATGATTCACCTGAAGAGACTAGGATGCCTGGATTAAGTGTAATGGTGGTGTTGACTGTATGAATGAAACACTGTACTCCTCCAAAGTGTCACCCTTTCTACTGCTGGGTCAGGCTGGCACAAAAAAAAACCCCAAAAAACCAAAAACAACAAAACAACCCCAAACAAAAAACCAAACCCCCAAACAATAACAACAACCCCAAAACCCAACCCAAACAAAAAAAACCCCAAACACCAGCTTAACCTTTTCTTTGTAAATTATGTCATTTACAGAAAAATGTTTTAGAAATCACCCAGTGTTGTTACTTAAAGAGTGTCTTGAAGGTCTATCAGGCAGACAAAGCTTAGGGGGATCAGAGGTGTTAGTGCCTGCAAGCAGTAAAGATGTAGTGAGGAATAATAGATGATCTTAGAGTAATACAATGTTAGACAAAGAATAGAAGAAAGAGAGAAATATAAAATATTCAGGACCCATGTTTCTGAATTTACCTGTGCTAAATCCAGATATATGAAATATTCAGGACCCATGCTTCTGGATTTACCCATACCCATAAATATTTTGAGCATTATCTCCCATTGACTTGGCTGCCTAAGGGCATGCCAGTCACAAATTAGAGAACAGCAAAGCAATAGTAAACTGAACATCCTGCAAATAATCAACACGGGATACCTTTTAATTATCACTTTTTTCCAAGGACTTCAAAAATGCTAACAGTAATAGATTTTAGAACAATATTTGGGGTTTGGTAACTTCGTGACAATAAAGAAGTATACATTAAACCAGCATTTGTAACAATGTTTAGCATTGTCATTCCCCAATATTTTATTTTATTTTAGCTATAATACCTGAATTGTTGAATGTGTCCTTAGTAAAGCACATGTGAATTTACCATGTTGTTACCTATTTTACAACTGTAGCAAAATTATGAACTGAGACTATAACACTATCTGCTTGGCCACTAGGAGGTGGTAGGATTTAGGGAGACCATTATCATAGTTAGACCAATAAAATGTTCTGAAATTAACATTAATTAAAAGTTTATCTGTCAGGCATTCCAGTAGTTTCTTTTATCTCTGTATTGGTAGAGGGTTGGCATTTCTTATCTCATTGAAAACTTCAGTCCATTTGTGGTATACAGGCTCATGGAGGAAGGCTTCCTGTGCTCTACTGCTCTGCCCTTCAAGTTCGAAGTGCAGAAGGACACTGTGTTTGTTTTTTGGTTTCTTTCTTCTTGGTATGGAGAATTCCTCTAAAGCACAGATCCTCTGAAGTAAGGAAGGGTAAAATGAAGAGACTTTGAGGTATGTGTGGTCAGGGATCACCAGACTCCTAAAAAAAATAGCAATTCAACATAGGAAGGTGTGCAGCTATAGAAAAATATTGAAACAGGTACATAATTTTTTAAGATCTTTTCCATCCTAGGCAGCTCACATCCAGTTTTCCCTTACACTATTTATTCTGTAAACATTTCCTCTCCACAATTTTTGCCCTATTTTGCACCTTAACAATTTGTGAAGGGTTTGAGATGCAATATAACCATATCTCAAGAAATAGATCTGTGTTACAGCTACTTGTTTTGTTCTTGGGTACAATGGATACCTATAACATAAAGAGAATGTCTGCCAAGTCCTCTGAATCCTTTAGGCTGGACAGTAGTTACCAGCATGGTCTGCAAAAGCCAGGTAAAAGAAGGGCATGGCTAACCAGAACCTGTGTCTATGCTATCTTGTGCAGTTATATCTTGATATTGTCCGTTTTGAGGAACCCTGTCTACCCTATATGTAAGCCTGGAGAATTCACTGCTCCTTCTGATAGCTGTACAGCATTTGTAGTGTGAGAATATCATGTGGACTTCGTGCATTCCTCCTTTTGTGTGCTGCGTATGAATCCTTGGTTGTTGTTAGGAAACCCACGGGGTTATTGGAGAGAATCGTGCTTAGGAGCTTGAACATATCCCTGTGCTGAGTGAGTTCTGCAATCATACTTGTATACCTATCACACTGCTTTTGGGTGCTGGTTCCACATACAGTGTACAGTTTAATGAGGTCATTGATATGGGCATCAGCAGCTTGACTTCAGAGAGTGACACTACTGCTGTGACCTGTCTGCTTGGCTGCTCTGCTGGAGATTACTCATGGAGTGCATGCACACAGCTCAGGAGTTCCAGGGCAACATCCAGTGCAGAGCAAATTTTAATTTGCCACGAGAATATTTGCCCTTCAGTCAGACACAGTTCAGATAATGAGCAACAGTAATTCAGCCATTCTGCATTTGCCGCAGTAACACAGCCCCGTACTGAAGCCTGAACTGTGGCACTAATGCTACCATGACAGGGGAACACCCGTGTATTAAATCTGGTGGCTAATGAACTATTTACTGGGGTTTTTTTCTTGTCTCCAACCACCTTTGGCTGCCAGAACTGCTCCATTTCCCTGCCTACAGGAGGAGAATATGCTGGGCTTTTCAGTTCAGGATTGATCTCAGTAATGCATATATTTATGAGTCTTGGTGTTTTTGAAGTCATACTTTACTGTCAAACAGCTCATCTCTAAAAAAAGTTTGGATGAGAGCCTAACAGAAGGAGGGCAGAGCAGGTCTCCAAGAATGTCTCACGCCTCTCTTCCAGACACCTTGCTGAGTCACATCTGGTTTTAAATGAGGAGCCCATGTCTCAGTCCTTATCTTCAAAGCTCTTGTTGAAGAGCTCGTTGAAGAAGCTTAGAAGCTTTTTGCCTTGAGTCACCAACATATATACTTAATAGGAACAATGTTACTGAACAATGAAGGATGAAAATTGAGGTGGGCAAGAAAGTGCTGCGCTGACACTACAGGGAGAAGCATCACAAATGAGTCTGAGAGACTAGGCAACTTCTAAAATAGACAGAGTAGGAGTCTGGTTCATGGCTGACAGATATCCGGAAGTAACAGAGACCAGATTTGGTAAGCAGAGCATGGAAAGAAAATACATTATTTTTTCTCTCTCAGTGGCATTTCAGTGTGCTTGTTGCTCACATCTGTTGATCCGTTCACATATCAGTTTGCTGAAAGGTCTATTTATCTGTTCTTCTAGGAGAAATCCTGAGTGTGGTGTTGCACCTTCAAACATTTCTAGGGCATTTACCATGTATTACTATTCTATTGTCCAATACCTATAGTTGCTGTAAAGGACATGAGGAGGTCATAGTGTCAAAGCAGAGCTAATCTGTTTTCTAAGCTGTTTGGAAATTATATACCTGTAGATGTTAATCTCCATTTTACTTTTTTGTAGTGCTGGAGGAAAATTCTTTTTTCCTTAGAAGCCTCATATAAAACAAAAATTTTCCACTTTGGTAAAGCCACATACGCCCTGAGAACCGTTCAGCTTAGAGTACATGCACATGGAAGTACACAGGTTAGATGATTACCTTGTGCACCACCAATTATATAGTCTGCAAAGACTAAAGCTTTTATTTCTCTTTCGCTGTTTCTTATGTGTCCTTCATATTTTCCCCCATTTTGTATACAGTACACAAACTGTTTTCCATTTAGACTTTTATCTTTTGATAAAAAGATGCTTTAAGGTCTTGTGCTCAATGCTGTCAGGAAACTGCTTTAAATGAAAGTATGGAGTGATGTGGAATACTTTTAATGAAGGCTAGAAGGATGTGAACCTAATCTTTTACCATTGCTGGCTTTATACTGCAGGCCCCAAAATTGAGCACAGTACTGTAGGTGCCATCTAATGAGCTCTGAGCAAAGGGACTTAGCATCTGTTTTTGCTGAATTCCATTAGATTCCTGATGGCCCATTGCTCCAGCCCACCTTCTGCCTTTATTTTTAAGTTTAGGCTTTATTTTTAGTTATGGATTTTTATTGTGTTTTACAGAACTTTAAGAGGACTTTAAATAAACTTTGTGAGTCCTGAAATAGATGAATTTCAAACAACTGCACCCAGCAGTCTGGAGCCTTTATTGTCAGTGATATTAGTGATACTATTTCCTCTGAGAACCTTGCTGTTCTTTAGCATCCTTTAGCACGGTTGCCTTTTGGCATCCTCATTTTACTTCTTCCCATAAATTGTTGATTATCAGTAGTGATGGTTCTTATATGTCTCTGTAACTTCACAACTGATAATTATAACAACCTAATTTTAGTCCAACACGCATATCCTATTGATGCATGTATTGTCCTATGAAGTTATTTTAAAATTCTGTTTGTTGCCAGATAAAGAGTTAAACAACAAAGCTGAAATTTATGAACTTAAACATACAAAGTCCAAAGCCACCCTAGTTTAGAGAATATTTTGGGTAGTTTTAGCCTTCTGATTTCTACCTGAGTTTGCTCATATGGGCCCTCTTAAGAAGCTTCCTGCTGTCTGAGCATATCTACTCTGTGAATAGCATTTAATATTCAATTCATTCAATGCCAGTCATTTAATTAGGAACACATAATACCTACTAACATCTGGTAGTATTCTAGGAAACCTCATTTCAGTTTCTCCTGTCATAATTTTGAGGCAAAATATCTGAAACTTTTTTATTAAGAAGGTTGTTGGTTGTGTGAGAGAAGATCAACTGTTGACTTGTCCATTATGCAACTGATGTGACCATCTGCACCATTCATCCAACTCTTGAATATTTAGAGTGGAATATATGTTTCCTGAAGCTCAGTCTACATCTGAGCTGTCTTTGTCAGTTTCACAGAATGAGGAAATTAAGAGAAAGAAACTTCCATGGGTTTTTTATAGGGTTGCAGTAAAGGGGAATACTTCTTTTTGGTATTTGTTTATAAGGTTTAGCATTGAAAAGACTCAACCTAAACTTCAGTAACACTGCTTAAAACCTGGTTATTGCCCTGCTATTTTTGACCTTTTCACTGAATTGAATAGCTAGCAAGGATTATCTGATACGGCTTTTATCTGCCCTTCTTCACTATCCATCATCTTGTAACTTGTCATAGGTAACCAATAAGTGGTAGCAGTCATCCCCACAAATCTATATCGCTCTGAAACTCACAGCTTGTCTACAGTGTCATTTATTGACTTTTTAAATCAGTGCAAACCTTTTTGTACAGATGCATTGAAACTGGCTCAGCATTCCTCAAATAAATGTGACCCACACTGGACCCACACCAGCTTTGCAGCTGTGTGATAAAGGTGCTCCTGTCGAAGAGATGTGTGACCACTCTCATTAGGAAGACGTTTCTAATTTCTTTAGCGGTGTTCTTTCCACCAGAAGAGCTTTGATCGTACAGTGGCCGACAATCTCCTATAACCTCCTGAAGAAAATGAGTCAATTCCTGAGCAGGATAATTTAGACACTCAAACTCTGCCAAGGCAAAGGTTTCCTCCTCTACTCTTTGCTTAGCAAGATGATGGGTCTGAAATACAGTCTTAGACCCCTCCCTTGCAGCTTGGATCCTCAACACAGATCTTTATTCTGCACTGATCCATGATCACTGGCACCTCAGGAAGATTTCAGAATCACTCCTCTCAACTGTTGTTCTATTAATCTCCTGGAAATTAGAGGTCCTATTGCAAATAAAGATGGATGTGCTCCATGGCATCTCCTCAGCTACTCTGTGTCTTGACTGACATTGGAATAGTCATTTTTAAATGGCAGTTTATATGCCAAGTTATGAAAAAGAAGCACTGGCGAGCTCCCATCAGGACAGACATCCTATTCTGCTCTGTTAGAGGGTTAGTAACCTTGTCCGGAGATAAGGATATATAAAATGGAAGAGCTGGAAGAACTTATTTATTAATATAATAGTGTATGCATTTTCAAAATCATACATCATATCCTTGAGTTTTACTGGTGAATTGATACTGTGCTATCCTTTATACCATGATATTAAGAGAAGAATGCTAATACCAATTTTCTGGCTTTAAACTTCAGGAAAAGTTAGCAATGTACAATAAAGAAGATGAATGAAAGAAAGAAGACTTTATCCTTAAAGATCAAAAATAGCTTTTACAGCTAAGAGCTTTCACAGTTCTACTCTCTTCTTCATATTGCTGGAGAAACTCAAAAGATACGTAGATGTTAAAAAAGCCTCCTCCATGGAAGAGGAGACTTAATGTTGCTGAAGCCTGAATCTAATCTAATTTAGATTTTGTGAGTAGGACATGGAAGAAAATGGTCCTAGTAATAACTAGTTCCACCATCATGTTTTTCTCTCTGTGCCTGTGGCAGGGAAAGGCACAACAACAGAAGTATCTGTATCCTTACTACCTGTGTCCCTAGCATAAGAATATTTAGTGTACCTTTCACTCTTTTGGACATATTTAACTTCAGGAATTTTCCGTTTTTAAGTTCATTATAAGAGCAACAAAATATACAAATTACACTAATATGAGAGACGCATTGCAAACTATAGCTTCCAGCCAATTTTTAGTTCAGCATTCATTTTTAGTTCAGCTCTGCCAGTGCAGCAATATAAGATTTCAACAAAAGAGAATGTTTTTCCTGAGAAACAAAATTTCCTAGTGATCTGTATTAGGTAATGTTCTGGGAATGCAAAATGTATGGTTAGACTGATAAGTCACCTCTTTGACTTATAAAAATATATTCACATGGATTGCTAAAACAGTTTTGCTTAGGGATAATGGTGTAATAGATACAAATTAATCCCATAATTCCTTAAACCTCAGTAAATATATTGCAAATGTTTAGTGTCTGTTGTGGCAACATAAAGCAGAACTCCTAATTAGTCTAAACAAAACAAATCATAGGAGAGTTTGAAAATCTGTTTCAGATTTCAGAAAAAACCCTCATAGATTTGCCTTATTATTTTTTTTTTTTCACATCTTGAATCAGATGTGAACAAATGTGTTTGTATGTGTGTGTTTTCCCCAGAGGACTGAGAAGAATGTCGTGTGAGAATTATCTTTTCCATTCACAGTCATGCTGCTATTTGGTCACATTTCAATCCAATGAAAGAAAAAAAGAAGGTAGGGGGAATTGAAAGCACAGCACAACTGCTTAAATAATATCAAACTTCAGTGGTGCTGCAACCCTTAACAGAAGGCAGAGCTCAGTTGTGTCTGTGGAATGGTTCCACATTTCTTAAAAAAAAAAAAAAGCTAATAATTTTCAAAGGCTGGACATTAACTAACACAAAAGATATATTACTTATAATTGTTTTTCTTTCTGTCTTTTTCTGGTGAACTTGTGCTTTCTCCAAATCAGAGAGGCAAATTTCCAGCAAGTAGGATTCCTTCCCTCCTTCCTTGCCTTCATGTTTCACTTTCCTAAATTGTACCTTAAATATTTAAATTAAGGCCATCTTGCTTTTTGACTCATTGATTGTAGTGACCTTGTTCTTTGTGTTCAGAAGGTGATAAGGAGTGGTCAGGTTTCAAGTCACATTGACTTTGTTATTTCAAGTGCTGAAGTATAGGAAAAGTCTGCTTTTAAGTTATTTTTCTGTCTGAAACGATCTTGTCAGTAGTTTGTGTTTCTTACGAAACAAAAGGCTGTATTTGGCTGCTGAAAAATCTACCAGAACAGTAAGGCACAGGAAGATGCTGATATTTTATCAACTAAGAAAGCACACAAAATACATGAAGAGGGAGGTGGAGCAGGACATTTTTAGATGTCACTTGATGAGAGTGCACTTGATCTTGCTGTCCATGTTACCAACAAAGATGTTGAATGTGCTGGTCCAATACTGACCCCCGAGAAACACCACTTTGCTCTCTGTGTGGACATAGAACTTTGATTCCAACCCTTTGAGTGTAACCATCCAGCCAATTACTTATCCAGCAAGTTGTCCATCAATCGAGTCCACGTGTCTCCAGTTTAGAGGCAAGGATGTCATGCGAGACATTGTCAAATGCTTTGCACAAATCCAGGTAGATGATGTCAGTTGCTCTTCCCTCATCTACCAACGCCATAAGCCTTCTGATTAAACCAAATTAGGAAAAATTGCAAGTTATATGTAAAGTGGCTTGCTGTGTTAGAGCTGAATGGAATATTTTCTGTTATTTTTAGACTGCTTAATATCTTTCTATCACTTAATATGTTGGCTTTATTGTATTTTTACTTCAATTTTCTTAATGTTCGAATTTTTACTTTGGTTTTCTATGTTTATGTTAGAAAGCAGAATTTGTCCTTTGTTCTTTTGAAGTTAAGAGCTGTGTCTAGTTTTGGCACCAGCTAGCTAGCTAAGCACTGGGAAGCAGACTTTAATCCTCTAGTCAGTGTTTTTTCATAATGTAGCAAAAGAGATTCTTGTGTCAGGCTAATACATTTTTCCAAATGAACAATCAACTGCTACAGTAATTTTTAGTCATATCCACCAAAATCATGATGAAAAATTAAATTAGCAGAGTGATAAAGTCTGTAAGGTTCAAAAATTTCTGGCATTTGGTGCCTTTTTACTACTCTGTCTTCTGAATCTATTATGGCATCATCACTGCAGTACCGGGCAGTGGGAGAGCTCTGTGTATGCTGGAGGTCCCCTGTGTGTCAATAATGAAGCTCCAGTTCTGAGAAATACTAGGGTCTATCCTTATCCAGAAATACTTTTTACAGTGCCTACTGAAGGCAATGAGAAAGATGAAGCCAGAGGAGAGTTGAATGCTTCAATAAATTGTAGTTGCTCAGACTGCTCTGCAATCATTCTCATAGATGGTCCAGCAAATAAAGTATTGGATAACTAGAATTGGATTCTCCTGTCCATTTATTGGAAACTGTGAAGTCAGCCACCAAAATGATTTCTGGATCATTCTGTTTTCAGTGAGTTACAACTGCAGTCATTTTGCACTTCTAACTTGTGTACATAATATTTAAACCCTGGAAATGCAAAAGCACTTTATGCACACAGAAATCACTGAGTTCTCCACTGGAATAAAGCTGTTTCTTAGTGAAATTGGAAGCTGGTGCGTAAGGACAGTCTTTATACATCATTGGTCTGAGGAAGTAATGAACATGTCTCCGGCTGAGCCTGTAGAAAAATGTGGGTCTAGCATTTTCCTGTTTTCTGAAAGAACTCCCTTCTGTCATGAAACTGAGTATATAAATTTAGACCTGTCTGAGATGAAGTGAATCACACATAAACCTCCCTGCAATCCCTCAAGTCTTCCTTTGGAAGCTTTGTGACAGTGTTTCTTTCATGAAATAATATCACTGCAGCCCCAGGAGATGGTAACAGCCATGTATTACCACTTCTGGAATGATTTGGAAGGCTTTTTTCACCAAGATACCCCAAGTATGGAAAAAGTCCTGCACATAGTAAACCCTCCTATGTTTTATTGGTTAACCGTGTTATACAGGAAAGATTTCTCTCAGTGTCACACATACACCTGCACTCCCTCAAATTCCCAAACAATATGCCATTCAACAGTATCTAAACTCCTGCTGTTCAAAGGCAGAAACAATAAATATTGATCTTGCATTATAGCATGCTGTAAGCCTTTCTCACCCTGGGATGCTCTTAAGTCTCCATCTGTACCACAGGTTGAAAATGTGTTGTGGCAAAGTTCCTGACTAAGGCTGCATTCCGAATTTTGGTAGTAAATGGTGTACAGAAACCTGAAGAAATAAAATGAAAGAAGAAAAATTAAAATTATCCTGCAATTTGTTTAAATACAGCAGCATTTAAAGGAAGGAACAGGTCCTTTTTCCATAGAATAAAATTATGGCATAACATCCTCTCTAAAGTTAAGTCATAATGAACTCTTTTGTGCACCTACTGGAAAGTATTATATTTCCATATGCTCGTGAATGTGGAAAACAGGGATCTGGAAACTTTGACAATGGTAGCTACCATCTCCATGTGTATTTTTCTGCTTTGTATGGACTTGTTCAGTGCCTTCTAAGGTACATGGAAAGACTCCTGTTGATTCCAGTGCTGTTGGACTCATTCTTCTGTGTATCATTCAAGGGCTTATTTCATCATCACTCTGCTTCATCACCTGATATTCTTGCTCTTTTTTGTGTGTAGATAAGGAGATTCCTCCAGTCAATTTTTCACTCCAACCGGTGTGATTAGGTGATTCTTGATTTTGTCTTATCACGTGTACTTGGAATTGGCATCTTCAGAGCAGTAGAGAGCAAGAAAGAAAAAAGTCATGTATTTCTCTCAGTGAAAGAGGATGATACTTTTAAAAGTGAAGAAAAAAAGAGCTTTTGTCATCCATATGCAGTCAGCTTGCTGACTGTGAGCAGGAATGATGTTGGGATTGTATTTTAAGCATCTTCCCTCTGTTTAATTTGCTGTTCTAGCCATTGTTTTCTTAATTACCTTAGTTTCAGCTTGATAATTTGTTTTCTTTATTTTCTTTGCTATTACTTACTTGGCCATTAGAAAACCCTTTCCTTCCAAAAGTTCTTTGTTTCCCGTAACAACAACAATAATGGGGAAAAAATACTCCTTTTAATAGCAGTTCAGTTCATCCTTTGGTACTTATATGCAGTCACCCCTTCAGTGGGATTTGCACTCACATAAGTGAAGCTAAAAATCTGGCCTTGTGCATCACAGCCTACCCCCATGAAACTACATGTAACTACAACAAGGAACTGTAATTAAGTGGAGTAAGACTTCATTTATGTTTCAAAACTGAGGAAATAGTATGGTTAATCATCTCATAGTATTTGCATATCTATTCTTCCTTCATATCCTCTTGTACTGTGGCTGACAGCTAATCTTTCATTACATCACGTGCTTGAGACTTGGTCTGGCTAATAGGCTAAGTGGAAAAAACGTGTCAGTTATAACTTCTTGGCCTTTCATTATATCACAGATTTTGCTGTGGGAAAAAAAATTGTTCTAACAGTACTGTTCATTCAACCAGCTCCTGTGGGAAGGGCTTGGTGCACTCACCCATCTCTGGTGCTGGTCACCCAAGAGTTATTGCACTCAGAAGGTCAGCAGAGCATTGCTGGCTCCTATGATGTGGTCAAAGGAGAGCTTATGTGGCCACTGGGACAGATAAGTTGTGTGGAGGGTGATCGAGTATGAGAGTGCTTTTATTTAATTCCTAACCTCTTGGCCCAGGCAATATACATGTCCAAGAGTGCTGAGGGTATCTAGAGAGAAGGACGAGTCTTCACTAGTTGCCAACAACTTTATATGACATTAATGGTGAGCAAAAAGATTCAATAGTAGCTAGTGACAATGTCAAAGAAACCCTTCAGTCTGATTATGCTAGCTATTACTGCCCTGATAAAAAATTTGGAGAACAGTCAACAACAAACCCACATTATTAAAGGCTGGACAGATAATCTTTCAAATAAAGAGAGTCAAAACCACATATTAGGTAATATAATAATAATATTAATTTTTACTTCTCCAGTTATTTCATACCTATATAGTTTTTGACTATTAAGAGTGAGCCTAAATTTTCAAGGGGAAATTGTAGAAGACCTGTTGTTTTTCACAGCCACTACCAACTTGAAAACCTAACAGCACATTCGTTTGTATTTTGATTTATCAGGAAGCAGGCTTAAATGAACTTGCTGGTTGGAATCTAAATAAGTCGTCCTGAATATCTGCTTTGCACCTGAAGAAGCAGCTTTAGATGGCTGCTGCCCTCTGTAGATACTGTATACTATCAGTATAACCTTCTCAAGAAAATACTAAGTAGGAAAGAGAATTGTTGATAAAGGGAGAAAATTGCAGTACTAATGTTCTTTGCTGTAACCATTCCCTGCTGAAACTTGAGGCAATAGTCCCAGTGAGGCTTATGGAATAGCTCAAAAAACATTCCTCTATGCAATGTTTTTCTTTTTGTGCTGGGATTTTTTCCTAGAAATAATGTATAGATAAAGTGATTTGTTTGGGGTTTTTTCTTTCAAAATATCATTAAATTTATTGCTTAGAAATTGTTATAATTTTCTATTGGTTTATTTATTACAGAAGAAAAGAGACTGAACTGAGGAAGAGTGGAAAAATAATGATAATATTTCTTTCTTGAAAAAGAAAAAGGTAAGATTTAGAGGACCATAATACTGCAAGTACTTATTTATTGCATAATAATAACAATGAGGTAATTTTTTAAGATCCCAAATGCTGGCAGCTTTTGATTTAAACTTATTCAGACCTTCACAGTCTTGGCTGCCTAAAATCTGATGATTTAAAATTCAGGATCCTTTCCAATTAACTGAGACAATGAGTCCAATGTTTATGCCACTGTATTAACCTGTTCTGCATTAGAGAAGAAAAGGTTACGTTTCACTTTGTAGCAGCATGTTGGGGTTGTATGTATTTCAGGTTCCTTGATTTATACTATCTCCAGTTTGGGTTTGTTGAAGGGAGGGTTCTTTTTTTTTTTTTTGCTTCCTCTCTATTCCCTGGAAGCTATAAATGCCCCAATTTTTCCTGGGTTTTTGTTTTTTTGTTTTTTTTTTTTTTTGGTTTTTGGGGTTTTTTTTGTCCCAGGTACCCAGCTGTGAATGAAATAATGCTCCCCATATGTGTTCATTGTTCCCATTGCTGGTGTCTGTGCAAATCACCAGAGTTTTCCTAATAAAATTGGGTTTGACCTTTTTAGAAGTTCTCAGATGAAGAATCTAACTGCACTCATTAGCCTCAAAAAAGATAGACTTCCCTGCCACTGCCCTTATAAACATCTGTAAGAAACAGTAAAGCATGATTGTTCCAAAGCCAAAGCCAGGCCTCAGAGCTGTTCAGGAGTGGGCAAGCATTAGGCAGCCAAGGTCTGGCTGCGCCTTCCCAGAAGGGTGGTGCACCAGATGGAGAGAGATCCTGAAGAAGGGGAGGAGACAGACTGACGGATGAGCAGACTTCATAACAGAGGAAACTAGAGAGAAGCCCTTTTGCTGACAAGCTGGCTTAGGCAGGAGAACACTGTCCCACTGTCCAGTGCTTTTAGTGCCTCTATGTTCCAGGCAAGGGCATCATGTTGTACGTGCTGACTGCTGGGGTGATGGCCCCTGGTTCAACTCGTTTCTCGTGATGGCACTGGAAGTGGTGTGACAACACAGGGAGCCCTGTGATAGAACTGACCCATCTGAAAACTAATCTTGCTTGCTGGTTTGCTGTTATGGTTTTGGCTGGTGTGATTAGTACTTGGACAGATTAGTTCTTTCTCTGGCTCTCCTCAACCCCAGGAGTGTGTGCAGGCACATGCTGGAGACACTGTATGTAAGGACACTGGAGGAAGGTGGTGTCTCTTCTGTCAGAAGATTGTGACTTATCTAGGCTGAAACTATAGCTCATCTCAACAAAATATTTCCTGTGTTCATGAAAATAAATGAAGTAAAACTCCTTTTTCTGTCAGTGAAACTTTCTCCTGACTAGAGTTGCCTATGAGATCCAGAATCTTAATAGCTGCTCAGGCCAGAAGAGGAGAAAGTAGATCTGAACCAGTAGGTTCTTACAAAAGGGAGGAAATGATTGAGGAATTTAGATTAATGTAGTAGAAACTGATAGCTACCTTTCAGTTGCCTAAAGACAAAATGGAATAGTTTTGTTAATTTATATATGATTTCAATATTACCTCACTTTAGTAAAGAACAAATAAATGAATGAACAATTATGAAAGCCAAGGCAAGTATCTCCAAATTTCTATTCAGATATTACAAATATTCTTGGAAAATGTCTCAACAAGTTATAGAACTTAATAACAGACATCTGGATATTTGAACTGTCCATTAGAATCTGGGGCTGGAGATGTAAATGTTTTGTTAGTCAAACAGTAGGACTAAACTGAACTTGAAGATCTACGGTGCTGTTAAATTTGATAGAGTTTTCCCACAGGGAGTGCAAAAGGAAAGCACTTTCATTTGATTTTGATAGCTAAATAAAATATAGCTCATCCTTTCTGTACAGTTATATTACAATAGCAGAAATTGCATTTTTATTATTTTTTCTCATGTAGGAAAAGATCTGCCATAAGTTATCTTGGCTGTACTAAGGCTTTGAAAAAGCAGGTACACACTGATAGCTACTTTAATAATGAACAAAACACAAGGAAGTCAGGATCTTTAAAAATTATGCTCTGTAAAGTTTCAATTCTTTTAACTATGATAGTTTGCTAACTTGTAAGCAAGGTAATTATACATGGATAAACTTGGTTCTGGAGAGTGATTCAGCAAAGTAAACAGGAATTTATTTTATGTAGTTTAGTTTTGCAAACAAATTCTAAATCCAGTATGAACAGAGCTCGTAAAAGTGTGATTCCTAGCAGTTTTAAGTATTAATATGTTTTCCGCTTTTTGCAGGTTTTGCCTATATTAAATTCACTGAGCAAGACATACAGACTTCTACCCAATGCTATGAAAATTAACAAAGGCACATTAATTTCAGGAAATCTTCAAAGGTACAAAAATATAATGCTTGTTCAGTAATTAATTAAACCAAAGAAGCCATCAGCATGTGCTACATAGCCTAAGTCTTATGTCAGGTCAATAATTAAGCTGTAGTAAATCTTCTGGAAGTTCTATCCTGCCAAATTTTAAAGGCTCAAGACTAACTAAAGGACTCTAAACATTTTAGTAAGCCAGTAAATGATTACACAGATAGCTTTTCAATCCAAGTTTGCTACTATTAACTTTCTATTTTTTAGGACATCCAGGAATGGTATGTTTTGTGGTTATTGAATAATATCCTGTGAACAAAATGTATGCCTTTCGTGAGTTTACAAAAAGGAATATTTTAAAGAGTTCAGTTATGTCAAGATAAAAGTGCACTTTTCCTGCAGGGAAAGATATACATTAAGTGAAAAGTAATGGTTTGGAATTTTCCCTTGTTTATGTGAACATGATGATTATGAAAACTTGAACCTAAGCTCACTGTATGCAGCTGGTCATGGTAAAGAGAGAGCATTATGAAAGCTGTGGTGTTGGACTCTGCCAAAGCAATTCCAAAATATATGCAGTAGTTACGTGCTTTCAAGGTCTGGCTGACTTCTAGGTGGAATTAGGAGGTCATAACAAGTTGTGTGGTGACCTCGTGATGTGGGAATTATGGCACTAGACTGAATATCAAATCATACGTCTCAGTTTAACAAATAAAAATACAAAGCCACATGACAGAACACAGAGCAGGAAGTTTGAAATGCTCTGAGATTCATTTTTTCCCTTAACTGTATTATTTTCTGTCACCTCATTTACATAAAGTATTTCTGGTTAAACAATTTGCAAATACATGTGATTTAGTAGCAGGTATATGTGTGGCAGAGGTGAATTTGGATTTAAAATTAGGACATTACTAGCGGTGAAAGACAGCTGGTATACATCAAGTTTATTTCACGTGCAAGTTTTTGTATGGACTTTTGTTGGAACCACTTACTCTTTGACATGTTAGCTCATAGTTTATTTTAATTACAGAATATTAAAGTTTCCAGATCTTTAGATAATGTTTCATAATGATTGGAATTAATGTGAGATTATTCAAAATGCTTCATTTTCCCTCCAGATGTGTGGCAGTATGTTGGTCCTATATAAAGCATGTATTATTTTCTTGCACACAGCATATCAGGATATCCAGGCTGTCCTATACCATCTATGCCAGTGATGTAGTTAATAACTTCATTTACATCTTAATGTTCTCTCCCAATTTCATCTAAATTTTTACTAGGCTTATCTGTATTTTTCCTAGGTTTCTCTTAAAGAGGTTAGACTAGGGGCAAGAAAATGCATGCCTTAGATTTCCATAGAAGCTGAAGTTATGAAATAGTATCATTTCAATAATTGATCTTGCTTTTGATGAAGAGAATGCATTGGATTATTATTTGCCGTACCTTCCGGTTCTACTCAGTGAAATTAGAAGTGACCATTTCGGCCCTGTTCCCGGTCTACCCAAGGCAGGAAACACAAATAATCTTACGAAGGACGTTATACTGGAAGATTTCCAAGCAATTTTTGCAGATCCAAAGGTTAATTTTAATTTCTTTTTAAAGCTTGGACATTCTTTATCTAACCTGAAACTCTAGTGTTTCACTCTTTATTGGCTACCTCATCTGCTGTTCTAGAGAGATTTTGCAAGAAAAGTTTATAAACATACTTTTTCTCGACAGATTTTGGGTCATAGTGTCTCATACAATGAACCTATAACTGTGAAGTATGCATAAATGTAATTCATATTTGTCAGTATTAGGAATTCTTTCAGAATATTTATTATGAAATAAAGTGTTATCACTTGCACCATGGATAAAATAGTTGAAAAGTTCCAAGAAAAATGAAAAGGCGGCTTTTTGACCTGAAGCTTAAAAAGTCATGTCTCTTATGTATGTAATCTATTAATGACACACTTAGTGCAAAGACTTTCCTGGCACATTATCCGCTGACATTCCAAGAGCCAACTTCAGTTAATTAAGTTGAATAAAACTTAACCCTTGGCGTCAGTTTTTTTAGAAATGTAGTTTCATTACTGCACACACACATATCCCAGTCTCAGTTCCAGATAGATATATATGGTTCCCAGTTTATTTTGGGGAGTTATAAGAACTTGAAAAACCTATTTTAGGTCATCTGAAATGAGCATGATCTAGAAACAAGAACTGCAGAGGCTTGCATGTTACAGGACTTAAAAGAGTAAGTCCGCATGAGGCCAAGAGTACTGAACTGATCAGTGATATCTCCAAGCAAAAAATCTGGGTGTGTGGTAAGATGGATCTCACAGAATAATTTTCAAAAATCCCAGCAGGCTGGGAGAGGCTGGGAAACTTAGGAACAGGGACATAGAACTTGTAACATTTTCTTGCAGTTCACTGCGTCACCCTTCATTTTAGTTTATGCACACTGAGGGCACAGTCACTTGTCTATCAGCAAAGATATTACTGAACGTCCTGCTAGAAGGTGTACAGCAAAACTATGGTCTTTTTGTAGAGTTTCTCTTTCTGTGCTGTGATGTTTTGCTATTATTATTTGTCTACATGGTATGCAGCCAAGTTGTGTTGAATCTGCATCCAGGATCTTGTCAAGCATCTTCATCTCCTTATCTAGAGGGGTTTTCTTAGTCTCTTGCTATAAGGTCTCAAGGAAATACCTACCAAAAATAGGGAAGTCCCTTAGGAAAATCCTCTGATACAGAAGTACAGCTGTATGTTGCACGTATATACATGTTCAGACACGAACCCACAGAAAGATTACCTGCTAACAAGCATGCTAAGAAGCTATTTGCTTCTGCGTCCCTCCCAAGTGATCTCTGCCATCAGTGACTTTAGTTCACACTAGTATATCCCACTTTTGCAAACAAATTGATTAATTCTCAACTTCTTTTCATCTCATGTTGTCAAATTTCTCAGTTTGGAAAAGAGGATTACATAGAAGGGGATTATTAGCTGAAAGATAAGGGGGGTTCCACCTAAAAGCATTAGAGTAAGCAAATTTTGATTGTAATAGTTATAGCTGATAAAATCAGATATTCCAAGAAGATACAACTTTGCCCCTTCATTTCCTCTCTATTTTGTGACTTTTTTACCCGCATCACATTTCTGCTCTTACCTGGTAAACAAGTGCCCTTTCCATTTGGTTTTCTTTTCCATCACAACTCACACATAAACCCTTTCTGTTTCTCTGTATACACTGTTGATTAAGATCTAGAGGGAGGTTTTTTTACAGATTGTCAATATAGTAGAAAGTCTATGATCTTGGGAGTTTTCCCTTTACAGGCTGTGAAAACGGAGATTCTGGGATTTGCTTTTAGTGTATCTGTAACCTACCACATGTCACTTAACTTGTTTGCCTTTGTGGCTGCTCATCCCTATTAAATTAGTTCACACCAGTAGAGCTCCAAAGAGAAAGGATGAGGTTTTTCTCCCTCGTTTCCTCCTGCTACTTAGTGGGAAAGGGTTCTCAGCTGCTGATTATGTTGCTTCATTGGTTTTCTTGCTGGCATGTTCCTCTGCACCGCATGTCTTAATGAGGAACAGGCGGTCAGCAGTTTGGTGGGCAGTATATGCTGAGAGGGTATGCTTGGGAAAAGAGAGACAGGCAAGAGCAAAACAGATCCAAATAGCTTCCTTTCTAACCTGCACCAAAATGAAGGCAGGAACTTTTGTATAAGTGTACTCTTAAGATTACAAGATCAGGCTGTCAAATTGCCCGTCTCTGGAAGTATTTTTCCTAAAATTAGGTGGTGTTTTTTTTTCCTGTAAGAGCCAAGTCACTTCCTTCCTATCCATTATCAGTCATATTACTGTGCCTTACTGGAGAAATGCACAATGCAAGGGCATCAAAATAAGACATGCACAGTCTGATAAAAATACTTCTAATATTTCATGTAAGAAGTGTTTTTAAGGTGGATTTTTTAAAGGAAGTGTATGTGTCTTTTTTTCCTCTATCCCTTCCAAATATTTCCATTCAAATGAACATTGAAGAAGAATTGGGTTTTTTATTAGCTACACACTTCTACTGCCAGTAATTTGAGTTTTTTGCAAAAAGACAAAATATCTTTATTAGGAAGTAGACCTATAGCATCATTAAGATTGTAATTATCGTATAATCATAGAGGCGTAGAATGGTTTGGGTTGGAAGATCATCTAATTCCAACTAAACTTAAAGATCATCTAGTTCCAACTACCCACCACGGGCAGACACACCTTCCACTACACAAAGTTGCTCAATGCCCCATGCAACCTGGCCTTGAACACTTCCAGGGATGGGGCATCCAGAGCTTCTCTGGGAGACCTGTTCCAGTGCCTCACCACCCTCCTAGAGAATTTCTTCCTAATGTCTAATCTAAATCCATCCTTTTTCAGTTTGAAGCCACTCCCCTTTGTCCTATCAGTTTGTAAAATGTCTTTGTAAAATGCCCCTCTCCAGCTTTTTGTAGGGCCCCTTTAGGGGCTTCTCTAAGATCTTTTGGGGAATTTTTCTTCTCCAGGCTTAACAACCCCAACTCTTTCAGCCTGTATTCATAGAAGAGGTGCTCCAGTTCTCTGAGTATCTTAATGGCCCTCCTCTGGATATGCTCCAACAGTTTCCCATCCTTCTCATGCTGAGGGCCCCAGAGCAGGATCCAGCATTCCAGATGGAGTCTCATGAGAGCAGAGCAGAAGGGCAGAATCACCTTGCTCAACCTGCTGGCCGCATTTCTTCTGATACAGCCCAGTACGCAGTTGGCTTTCTGGGCTGCAAGTGCACATTGCCAGGTCACGTTGAGCTTCTTTTCAACCAGGACCCCCAAGTCCTTTTCCTCAGGGTTGCTCTTAATTCATTTCTGCTCAGCTCATATTTGTGCTTGAACAACATGCAGGGCCTTGCATTTGGCCTTATTGAGCTTCATGAGGTTCACACAGGAACTGTATCGTATGATATACTCAGAGAATGGAAAAAATGAATACTGGAAAGGAAACTCTTTTCCGATTTTATGTATTAAGACCAGAACGATGAAAGAAAACAGTTAAAGCAAAACCATATAAACAGGCAGAACTGCTTAATGGGACATCAGTGGTGATATAAAGCAAAACAAAAACTAAATGCTTTTTGAGTGAGATGTATGGATGAGACTGGCATTTCTTTACAGAGGACTTTTTTGGACATCTTGAAAAAAAATTACATCTCTGCAACTACTTAAATCTACTTTCAATGAGAAAAGCACTTGGACATGTGTTTGTATAAGTATATGTGCTATTGACATAGCAATGAAGCAGCTTACTGACTTGGGGCCAAGAGACACTAATGGGAAAACTTTCCAGCATTTGTTGTTGCCTTGCAGTTTTACACATCTAAGACAGCATTTCTTTCTCATTGTTGCCTCAAGTTGTAATCATTTTCCCTATCTCCTCCTCAATCTGTTCCCAGAAGGAAGAAGAAAATGGCTTATTATCTGTGTCACATGAAGGTCTGGTTGGTTTGTGTCTTGGCATGCAACCAGATTGTTTATAAGTGAAGTGCAGGCTCTTACCTAAAAAAGTGTTGAGAAAGAAGATATTACTTCTGGGAAGAATTTCACCATGTTTCACACTTTATTCCTCATGAGGAAGAAAAATTCATGGGTTTCCAGCCAGTTTTCCAGTTCTTAATATATAGGAGTGCGTACAGAGGAGAGGTGTACATGAGAGATCCCCTTCTCAGCTCCTTTAGTGCTACACTGCAGTGAGAAAACTCATGTAATAGTTAGCTGATTAAGCCTGATATTTAGAGGAATGAAGTCTCACCTCCTTGCTCCAGGCAAGATTTCCTGAATGACAGTGCTACAGTCAATGCTGTAGGGAAAATATTGCTTCACCATCTCACAGGACATAGACATTTAAGATTATGTAGTGCTGGGATAATGCAGTAATGGGATGCTCGTAAATGCCAAAGAGAAATGCCAGGCTTCATGGCTCAGCAGCCGTGTATTGCACAGTGAGCATGTTTATCTCTAGGAACTGATCCTGGAAGCTGCAGGCCATGCCAGTTCCCACTGAAGGCGTTCCCAGACCCCTCTGTGATCAGGTCCTGTAAGATATAAATTAAGATGACCAAGGCAATAAAATATAACCAGTGATTAACATAGCAGGTCTTTACAGCCATTAATATTTATATATGACTGACTGACGATGTTCAACCATGCAACTAATTGAAAACAAATAAAGATTTGATGACACAGTAATTGTAACTGAAATGAAAACATTCTTCACCAGCATCTGTAGATTCTTCTACACACATTAACTTTTTCTTTTAGGTAGGAGGCCTTCCCCACCCCTCTTCATAGTTTCAATGGTACCAAATTAAACCATCATGTACACTGTGTGTTTCTGAATACTTAAAACTGTGCACAGCTATTGAAATAAACCAGAATACCATAAGACAACAAAAGAAAACAGTTTTTATATGGAAACTTGAACTTTGAATTTCAGTTGTGATTTAGATAAATTTGTAAAGATCTCAAGTAGTGGCCATAATGCCGTGGAAGTGGTGAATTGTATTTGCACAGCCTCCTGCTTGGGTTACACTTAAAATTCTATAAGGATTATATTCTGCGATGTTCACAACATAGTGTATGTACTTTACAGCTCAAGGTACTCAGCTGGATCATGATGAATTTTTAACCTTATGAAAGGATATTATAATTTAAAAATATTTTGGAGTGGAGATGTTGATGGTTTTTTCTTGATTTTTCTTCTATTCACTACCAAGTGTTGTTGTACCACCTTCAGAGTGCATTGTCTGAAGCTCAGCTGCATGGTAATTTTCTGCTGGGTCTCTGCTGAGACTTTTCTTGCAGTCTGAACATTATATCACGCATATTGCACAGGCTGCAGCTAAAATAAAGAGAGGTGATACAGTAGTTAAGGTGAAGCATGATGCTGAAATACAACAGCAACAAAGATATAACTATTAACTCAAAGGATATTAACTGGAATAGACAGCATAAGGATACTTACAGTTATTATCTGGAAAAAAATTGTAGTAAGAGAGAGCTGAGTGGATCTATCTCATTCCAGGAACATATCAAAGGTAGAACAGCTCTGCTGTTCTCCTGACTTCTTAAAACTTTCATTAATGTGTAACTCTGCCATAAGACCACTATCATGTGTTTCCCGTGTCTTTTGTGGTTCATGTTGGTTATAGTGATTGTGTTAAAGTTATGCAGCCTTACAAACATAACTTCTATCTAATAAATCACTATTACTAAAGGTATATAGGCTACATTAGGCATATTCCTGTAGCAAAGATTTGCTGGCTACAAATTTTATATGCCCTATATAGAGTTACTCATTAGATTATCACCATTATAACATCTGAACAAACCATGTATCTGTGGAAGAATTCTGTTTTAGATGTTGGATTAGTTCTGAAGTTTGCTACTCAGTAAACAGATATTGTTGAATAAGAAAGTATCATTTTACAAGTTGAATTTTTTGTGCAAAACAACAATTTATGTGCATTATTGATCAGTATATTGAATAGCAACAAAATACTTCCATTGATTGGAGTTTTAAAATCAAACCCTCTGTCTAGATAATTATGGAAAAGATTTCTGGTTCTTATTTTTCACTATTTATTTTTCTTTTTTGTAGACATGTCCTTTCTGTAAGTAGAAATAAAGAAAACCATTTTCTAGTAGCACTGTTACTTCACTATATTAAGAAAACAAGAGGGATCATTTCACCCATCACTGAAATGCAGCCATTTCAGTGACATGTAATTTTATGGATGCTAGGAAACTAAACAAGGGTTTAGTGATCAGTAGAATAATATATGCTGTTAAAACTGCACAGAAGAGGTAAGCAGGATAGAATGCAGCTACTTAATTAAAATATTTTGTGTGTGTCTCAGAGATGTTTCTTTTAAATAATGGATACTTTCTTTAGGTGTGTGAACTCAAAGACTGCTTCGATACAGGGAGATGTTTGACCTGCTTCAAGCTATAAAAGAAGATTTGTGATTCTCCTAAGTCCACAAGCCCTAGATTAATGTTGGTGTCAAACTGATTCTATGTTAAGCTCATTTAATGTACCTCTGGGCTATAAGATGTTACTTTGCCAGCAGCAAAGGTCACATGTTTTCAGGTATTGACAGTGCAAGTAATGACAAGTTGTTTCTGTGTTTGAGTAGATTATGGTCTTTTTAGCTTCATTCAATGATTTTGGCAAAATGTAGCCTCTGCCCAAGAGGGCCCTGCACCTTTGAGCATACAGCTGGGGGAATTATTAAACCTCCAGCTCTGAAATCTATAGCTTCATTTAGTGCAGACCTCCCAAAGAAATTTTTATGCCCTTGGCTAAATAGCAAACAATTTTGAAGCTGACTTTACTAGGTAGAAATAGAATAATTTATATATTTAGTCCTTTTTAAGCATATTTTTTGTTTAGATATATTTAGCTATGCCATGTCAAACTAGCTTTACAATTGCAGTTATAAAAACCAACAGTTTCTGTGAAACTTGCAACCGTCAGTCCTAAGGAAGGAAGCCTGATCAAATAGCTGAAACTCAGGAGCAGCGCTGAAGTGCAGCTTTCCTGACTCCTTCCTGGTTGTTGAGTGACAAAGTAAGCCGTGTAACAATAGCAAGATTTACACAATGTTGTGAGTCATCCTTAACAGGTAATCAGAAAATGTATTGAGCCACTTAGACAGGAGCCTGAAACTTCCCAAACAGTCACAGAGTGCATATGACTTCTGTATGTTTGAGTGGTGAAGAATGCTCAGAGGAATGTTTTGTCCTCTAAGGCAAAAGGCTGTAAAGGGAGTTTAGGTTAGAATTCTCTGGGAATAGCATGTGCTAAGTATTGTCAGACACCTACAATTTGTGGGACAGATTTTTTTCCTCCCAGACTGAGATCTGAGCAAGGGGAAATGGAAGCAGCTTACGGTGGATGACAAGGGGATGAGTACCCCAGGTAGTTCTCTCTTGCACAAACACAGATACCTAGGTCAGGGCTACAGTCATGCTTCTCTGAGAAGCAAATATTTGGAGCCTGAAGTCATGTTCTCAGTCTCAGTGCTTGCTCCTGAACTCTTTCTACATCACCACAAAATTGTCATTTGATAAAGAGAAGAAATGTCTAAAGAATGCCAGCAGCCTGTCCCCACATCATGTGATCTAAGCTGCAGAACCAAGCCCTGCTCCTCTTCATCCCCAGCATATGGGTGTTGCCTGGAGCAACTTGCCCAGTAGAGGTAGACTGAATATTTTATCACCATTGCCTGATGACTGAGGAACACTCTTGGGACTGGAGCTGGAGCTCCAGATGTCATCATGAGGGGGAGGGCTTGAACCTCAGGCTTCTAGTTTCTGATGGAACCCCAGCATCCCATGAGTTTTCCATGGCTGATGTGTGCCTCGCAAATTTGGCTCCTTCAGAGAATCATGCCTGCTTTGCATCTCCCAAACAGCTTTAGCTAAAAGGCAGGGTCTTAAGCAATTAGTGCAACACAGACAAGGTGACAACTGAGCAGACCCAGAAGGTTACCATTAGGTCTCCAAGGAACTTTAGGTATCTTAAGCTGTGCAGTACAATAGGTATGGATTATTTTAATTGCTCTTGTGAAGTTAAGCTTCTAAATTTCTCTGAAAGGGCACTGATGTAATTCATTGCATGCTTGCTGAAAAGCACATTGGTTCATGCTATAGTGACCCAGGTATTGTTAGACATTGTTAATTTGTTTGTATATGTGTCACAGTTCCTAGAAGTGTCTGTAGAAGGGTTTAACTGAACCTCATTAGCTTTATCAACACAGACTTGCATACGGACATGCTTTTCTCACATATGTGCCGTTTGTTTCACTGCCTCCTTTCTCCTTTTGTCACATTTTTCCTTATCAAAGTTTCCCTAACTTTAACACTTCTCTGAACCTTTTCCTTTTTATTCTCTTCCCACTTGCCTTTTATCTTTGTGGAAAGGTGCAAAAGATGTAAAAATGGCAGATGGAAGATGAGACTAAATAAGATTTGAAAATGCAGTATAGTTTGCCCACCAAACTTTTCACAGCAAAATTTGGGATCTGTGTGTGTGTGTGTGTGTGTGTGTGTACCTGTAGGTAGATAAAGAGATAGACTAAGGTGTAATCTTTAGCTACTGCTTTTCAATATCTTTTCAGTAAAAAGAGTTGGCCAATAGCTCAAAAATGACATGAATTACCTCATCTACTGGATAGGATCCAGAGACCTAGATGTAGGTGTTAGTGTGTGAATATCTGGACTCCCATTATAGGAGTCAATACAGCCAGTGGAGCTTGGAGAGTTGCACCTGGACAGTCAAATAGTTTCCAGGTTCCCCTAATGCACAGGCTGGATTGCCCTCTGACTGTCATGGGAGCTTAGACACCTACCTCATGTAGTGACACCAACATTTTGAGAATTAAAATCTTAGTGTCTATGATGTAGAGGTGAGTCCCACCCAGTGAAATTATTTAAGTAGATGCAGATGTACATGTAAGGTAAAGACAGTGATTGAATTAAAATTAGTGTGATTTTAACACGAATAAATTCCAATCTATTCTGTTATGTGGGCCTCAGGGGTAATTAAAATCCAGTGTATGGCTAACTTACTTTTATATGCATTTACCTGTCACAGGAGGGATATATGTGCCTGTATTCATGAGGCAAGTAACTCTAGATTATTTTTTTCATGTTTAAGATTCAGGGTGCTCAGTAAGCATTTAGTAATGCTAACTCCCATTAAGCACTACATAAGTCAATTACGCTTATTCATATCCAACGAAAATATTAAAAACAGAAGTTAAAGAGCTTGTCCTGTAGAGTTTGAACAATTCCAGATAATGATTACTACCATAAAGTAAGAACACTCGTCACCTTCAGAAGTTGTTTAGCACTAAGCACAATAAAGGCCTCAAGGGCATGTTCATACCACAAGAGAGGTTCAGCCCAGGACCTAAGAAGCACTGACAAGCGGTCAAAACAGACATGAAGTGATTCACAGATTTTTGTGCTTGATCCCATGCATGAAGGTTAATCTGACTCTCTGACCTTCCTTTAAATAATCAGATTCAGTCTTGTTTTTCTGTGGAAAACAAGTTGCTGACAGCGTAGAAATAAAAAAGGGTTTGAATTTCTTTTAAGCTCGGAGCTCTTAAATTCTTGTCTCAGCACTGCCTCACTAGATATGTTGGTTGTGCACCCATTCAGAAGCAGGATACATTCAGCACTTGATATCCATGTGGTGCAGATTATTCATGCCACAGAATTTAGCTGAAACCCAAAGTCACATAAATGTTTCTACACTCCTTCCAGGAGCATCTCAGTTCCATAATCAGTACAGCTGCTTTTGCTTTACACAGAGATGGAGCTAATAAGCCCATATAAATCTTTGCTGGCTCCATGGTAAGCCAGTTCCCTGGGAAACACAGAGATTCTTGATGGTGCCAACCTGT
Organism: Pyrocephalus nanus; assembly: GCA_038380795.1. NCBI lineage: Eukaryota > Metazoa > Chordata > Aves > Passeriformes > Tyrannidae > Pyrocephalus > Pyrocephalus nanus. The sequence continues at coordinate 63,713,014 of CM076261.1, forward strand.
ATCGAGCTGGGGTTTATTAATTTGGGCTTAATACTGCTCTGACAAACCCATAGTGGAACTGACATTGGTGGCAATCCTGATGCTGGCAGGTAACAAAGGGGTGAAGGGAATGAAGCAATTGCTTCTGTACCATGGTCAGTTTTTCTAGAAGAGAAGTTTGTAGTTTATTAGTGGAGGCACAGTGCCAGGAGATTTCAGACACTTTATTCTTTGTTTGTTTGTTTGTTTTTAATTTCAACTAACATGTCTTTTTGAAGTGACAGGAGGAGTTGCATGGACCTGTGTTCAGTCAGAGAAGTCCACTCTAGAAATCTATAGATTGAGGGGGTCTTAGTTTTTACTCAGTTTTAGTAAGATAGATGTTTTGAAGTTGTCAACAAGTGATCAATTTTAAGGATGTATATTCATCTTTAAATTGTACATTCACATCAGGAGACTCCAGTGCATCAATCCTAGGCTGAGACACTACGACCTGGATAGCTCTTGAAAGGCTAAGGCATGAAATAGCACTCCAGCACTAATTCTTTCAGTTTCTCCAAACTTTTAACATTTGTGTATATGTAGTTTCTTCATAGGACAGTGAAACACGTTCTAGACTAATCTTGAAAGCCTAGCCTCAGATTTATTAAAATCTTAGTGGTTTATGGTGGTTGTGAAAGTTGCTGTAATTGAAGCATCTGTTTCCACATTGATGGAGGCATTTCCAAATGAAGTTGTTCTTAGAGGCCCTTGATTATTTTTTTTTTTTTCAAAAGCAGAGACTTCTGGACAATAAACTTTTGGGATATTCCATCAGCTTCTTTATGATTCTGTATTAATTTCTATATTTATACTCTTCTCTTCAAAAGTCCTATTTCAAGTAATGGAGTTTCTAAAACTATAATATCAGCTTGTGTATAAATTAATCCAGAAACCTCAAACATACTGTTAGACAATGAAAACTAAGATCCATGGACAAGACTGAAACATAATTAGAAGAAATGTAACAAGAAAAATAATTGTGCTGAAAACAAGTTTCTATGGGCTGCAAATATTTTTGATTTCTACAGAAACTTATCATCAAGAACTTTCTAAAAGTATGAATTAATTGAACCTCGCAGTTTGAAAGATGAATAAGAGTTATATATTGGGGTGATCCTGTTTATCACTAGAGTACAGTCTGATCCATTTGTGATTGACATTTGAGAAAATATAGACCTGTTGACCCAGATGGTAATGATCACGCACAGTAAGCATTTCTAGATTATAACTACAGTCAAGATTGTGACCCAAACTTCCTAGCATTTAATGTAAGTAGTGGCAGAATTAAGACTCTGCCTAAACTGAGAAGGGAACTGTTGTCAGTATTGTCTGTTAAATGCATTGGAAACTGTCATAAATACAGGTAGTTCCAGCCATGCCTTGCTATTTGCCTGGGCAAGTCCCTCAATCTTTTCTTAAAAAAACAAGGACCAAAGACACACCATGTGGAACAGATTCTGAAAAAAAAAAAATAAAAAAGCTCTGTGGAGCCAGAAAAATCTGTTGCCTGTGACCCTAGAGAAAACTTCGCATTTGGTAAAACTTCACTTTGATTGTATTTCTTTGAGCCTTTTGCTACAAGTGTTTTAATTATTTGAACTATGTCAATAATTGCCCAAGTTTGCCTACATGAGCTCAGTCATTTAAGAAATTACTTATGAAAGTAATGAATTTGATGAGAGTATAAGTTAAGCTAATTAATCATCAGTTAGTCACGGCCTTGTGTCTAGACAAGCAGCAGTCTTGCAATATGCAGTACCTGGGGCCAGTAAGTAAGAATACTGTATTTCACATGAGGCTTTTATTTCACTGTGATTGTTGTAGCATATAGAGACACTATAACTTGACTAAAATGCAAAATCCAATGTATTTTGTATAACTTTTGCCCTTACAGTGGTGTAATCCAGATACTGTATTCTTCAACCTTAAGTGTATCAAACAGTCAAACTAGTGTCCCTGTTGAAGAACTATAATTCAGGAAAACACATAATCTGTTGGGTACAATGCTCAGAACCATTTCTTTGTAGATGAAATTCAGTGCTTATCACACCATCCAGAAAGCTAACCAGTGCAGCTTTTGTTAAGCTCATCATTTCTGTCCTGTAACTCTTCTGGAGTCAAAGGTTCTGCAGCAGCTTTAGAACCTTAGTGTGTTTCTAACAATTCATAGCCACACACGATATAGCACCGTAGCTGGGACAAGGGCTTGATATCTTTTATCCAAGAGGAATAGTGTCACTGTTTTTATAACAGAAAGCTTAAAAAAAGCCTTTGTGGTCTCTGCTGTCATTTTCACCATGGAGGATCTTGCTTAAGGGCAGTTCAGCATACTTAGCTTTCACATGGCAGACCTGTGACATGTCCCTCGTCTCTCACCAATGGTTCCCTACTTGAGAAGTTCCCTTCAGCTCACATCAGTGGGACCTCAAGTCTATGGGAGTGAAATTCTTTTAGCTGCTTCTGGAGCTTCTTTCTACTGTGCTCTTCAAATCTGAATTGTACCAAAGTTAGCAGGACTAAACACAGAGCAGTAACTAAGAATTATGAAGCTGATAATACCAGGATGGCCAAACATACTAATCATAAAACAAAACAGTAAAGTTTCAGTGCTCGAATGAAAGCTTGCTTGCTATACTACACCAATTCCTTTATTTTACATGCTCAGTGGAAGATCGAAGAAATGTCTCTTTTTTAGGGGATGATTTAGTTCATTCATACCATAGCCATCGGCAAAATTCCTCAGTGCACTATATTTTGCTGTGAGGGTATTCATGTTCTGAAGTCAAGTTCAAATGTTTAGTCACTTTAGCTATTTGAACAAACCAACTGTTTAACATTTCAAGTCACTTTTTAACAAAGTCCATTTTATATAGAAAAAAAACGCTCCTAGCTAATTCTTGAGTTTACTTTGCTTGGCCAACCACACTGAAATCTTGAATACCCAAGGAGTAGATGCAGTAATATGAAAGTGCAGTAAAAACACATTACCATATTCACCTTAAGCAAATTAACTGTAGAGGAGGCCCTGCATTAGCAGGCTATCCAAGGAATTTAAGCCAATTATGTGATGTAAAGCTATAAAAGCAACAGCAATGTTCTCAGTCTTGCCAGCACACAGTAAGAAGACAGCAGCACTTTCTGTTGTCAGGAGAAGAAACCACTCTTCTGCTTGTCTCCCACTACTCACCTTCTGCCCTATCAAAATGAGTGCAAGGACAGGATCCTCACCAAAAGAGGGAAGTCTCTCATGCAGGAGGGATACACCAGTTCATATCTTGGTAAGGATGGCTGCAGAGCTGAGAAAGGCTGAAATTTTAGATTCATATGGTTCTGTGGCTTCTTATGTAGATCTTCACTCTCACAGTAATCTCACTCTAATGTGAAATTAGTTCATTTTAAAGAAGAGAAATGAAGCATTACAAACTTTTAATTCTATCAAAATGAAAACCACACTTCAGAAACATACAGCTGGCTTGGCTTGGTGCATAGGAGTGTTCTCTCCTACTCTCTGTCATTAAAGGAGGCGCTGGGGAGCATGGATTAAATTATTAACCTAAATCAATTAACTAATTACATTAAAGCAGTAAATTGAATAAAATTATTCAGATTTGCTTTATAATACTGTGAAGGAAAATTCCCTGCACAGCTTCACACATAAAGCAGAAAAAACTTATTTAATGGGACTTGACCACAGGAGTTGTGTAAAGAATCAGAGCCAGAAATAGCAGTCAGAAAGAAATGATACTTCAGACAAAGTGGAGCAGTATTCCCTGACAGTTCTGCCAAATTTGTTAATTTATTTTTATTATTTTCTTAAGCACTGAATGATACTTTGTTTTAGTGGGACTAACCTGCCCAAACTAGCAGGCTACATGACACTGAAGTCATGTTGTGATTAACATCAAGATTCCCACATACTTAAATCAATTCATTGTGCAAAGGTACGAGAGCAAAAAAAAAAAAAAAAAAGTAATATTCAGAATTAAAAATGTTTTGTTATCCATTCACCAGTGAGCCTATAAACACAGATGAATGTGGTGCCCTTTCCTTTGTATGTCATCAGATCTGTCTTCCTAAGTCCTGAAGAAAACACATTTTAACATTGCCAGCTCACTCTGCTTTATCAGACATCTCATTTTTGGCATCATATGATTCTAGGAAAACTTATGTCTCATTTGAGAGAAAAAAAAATGTTCTTTAGTACCTACAATTGCCAAAAAGCTTTCAAAATGGACAATCATAGAGGCTCTGAAGCCAAAAGATAAGTAACATGAACACAACATTTATTATTTTTTAAAATACCATTATTTTGAAAACAGTTTCTTGATTTATCTTGGGGATTTGACTCACAAAATTTTTTTCTATTTAACACTTGCTGCTGGCAGGAGTAATCTTCATTTTGCAGAGTTCTTTTAATTTCTGTTCAGTAACTTAATCATCTCTGTCATCTTCCTCTGCGTGGGCTACCTTCTTTCTTTAATGCTACTGTTACTACTGAAATAAGTTGCAAATAACTTCAGAACCGATCTTAACAAAAATATCTTCTGGAAAATTTAGTCAGAGTCCTTTAGACTATTTCAGACTGAAACTATTGTGCAGCATGGTTAAGTTATTGTTATTCTTTTATTCCCTCCATATAAATATAGCAGAAGTCTAAAAATCTTTTTGATGTCTAGGACAGTGTATGGTATCACAGGAAAACTAAGGAGGTCTTCTAAGCTGATTAAATAAAACCGACAAGAGTAACAGGAGGGAAGGGAGGAGGGAAAACATTTTCTTGCCTGATCTGAGTTGTTTGCAAAAGCTGCAGCAATTCTTCATCAGTTAAGGATGAAGTTTCCCTGGTGGACTGATGACCTTTGATGTGATAATTGCTGGTTTTCCTGAAACTCCCAAAAGAGAGCATGTATAGTAGGGTTAGAAGAAAAAGGGATAAATATTAATGAAGCATTGGATTTTCATTCAAAAACAGCAGGAGACAAGCAGTTAAACGCTTCTTTTCATCCCACAAAGCAGGATAGAAACTAAGATCCCTATAATATTTGCCACACAACTTACAAACCTGAATCTCTGAGCAGTTTTGCAGTGTCCAGTATCTCTATGGGTAAAAGCTTATTCTGTTGTTGAAAATATTATTAATTCTGCATTAAGTATTAGGCTTTTACCTCCAATGTAACACATAAATAAATGAAAGGATATTAATCTCCCATTATGGTGACCTTAGAAATTTTATTCTTCAGGTCAGGCTGGATAAGTTGTCCCAGGATAGGAGAATGGAAAAAGTATTACCCTTCTTTTGTTGTGATCCACATGGAAGTTTTTATTCTTTACCTGAATCCAAGTGGATCCTAAGTTACTACTTTTCAATATCTGCTTGCACACAATTCACTGTCATCTGCTTGATCATAGAAAATGACAGGTAAATGTTAGCATGCAGTTTGCTTGCTTTCTCAGAAACTGGGTGAAAAAGAAAAATGCTTGCAGAGAAAAAAGGGGCAATACAGACCATTACTTAACACAACAAAAACAACTTTTTTTGTTTGTTTTTTTTTTTTTTTTTGGTGACAGAGATGCAAGTGTTTTATTTATCTGTTAAAGTTACTTTCTTCTGGAGTTATCTGTTACTTTTCTTAATAGGTGAAAAGTTACTTAGTGTTTGCCAAAAGGCTTACCATCTCCAGTCAGATGTTAATTTGCATGTCTGTCATGGCTTGGAAAAGATTAAGTATTAGCCTTTTTTCTAGCATGTCAGTAGTATTGTGCTGTTATCTTGAACTATTTTAAAGACAAGTAATATTGAGATTTTCAGACTGGTTAGCTGGTGTGACTTCAAAGGCATTTTTGTATTGAAGAAATGTCTGTTATAGCAGCCATCATATCTGACCTGCTCCCTAGGTCACTAGGCACTAAAGGTGAAGAGCTCTTGGTCTGTTGCAGAAGAAACTCATTGTGGCCCATGACTGTCCCTGCTTTCGTATGCATACACTTACTGCCAGTCTAGCAACATACAGGTTCTCTCCAAATGATGAATATAGCATCAGATGAGACATGCTGTTTCTCTGGAAAACATCCTTCTAAAGCTGGGCTGAAATGGGAGGTTAAATATCAAAGGGCTAACACAAAGAAAGGGACTGATCAAATAACCAGACTATTCTGTGATTTACATGGGTTATTTTGCTGATGATTAGGTAAAGAAAAACCTGCTGAGATGAAGAGTGAGCAATTACATATTGAGGAAACTCTCATACTTATTACCTTATTAGTAGTATTCATAGTCTGAGAGACCCTCCACAGGGCGATCCCTTGCTAATTCCTTATAGCCAACAGCTTTGATGTACTTACATTATGTGATTTTCTTGGAGGAATGGAAAAGGCAGGAAGTATTCACTAAATACATAACCACCTAGCATCAGAGAAAAATTGCAGAATTCAGGAAACATTTGTAAATAAATAAGGCTTACTAATGCCCATATCCCATCTCCAGCTGTCAATGTAATTTCCTACAAGGCTGGTTAATAAAAAAAAAAAAAAAAACAAAGAATAAGAAGAATCATAACCACTGATTAGTGCAAGACAGAATAATTCACAAATTGAGAGGGAGATATTTCATTGTGAGCACAGATGACCAGAGCAGTAATAGTTGGATGTGAAAGTAGAGAAAACTTTGATTACTAGACTATAAAAGTTTCCTTTTATTGAAGTTCTGCTGTGTTACATGTATAGAAAAGAAAGTGGGAAATGATGCTTAACAAGCATTTTCACTACAATAGTCATTCCCGTTCTTCCCATCTGTAGTGTGGCTTCCTTTCTGGTAAGGAACCTTGCCTCTATGCTGACAGTCATTTTGAGCTCCTTTCCTGCTCCAGGGGAGTGGAAAGGTGCTTGAGAAAAGTTAGATTTAGTGTCAGTTGGTATTTTTAGATAGACTCGAACACAATGGTGGATGGAACAGGACATCTTACCTGTGTCTGTGCCAGTAATGAACAAAAAAAACAACATATGGTGATTACTGTTCAAATGCCTGCAGTGTTGTTCCTTAAGGCACAAGCATGTTGTGAGGACTTTTCTCTGTGACAGCACATAGTCTAGGGACCTGTGAACAAAGTATCAAAATAATACCAATAACCTGACTGTGGGATCAGCAAGTTCATTCACTGGCATAATTGTGCTAACTTACAGTTGTTGAAGATGTACTGCACTTGCTGGAGCAGGTGACATGCTCAGTTAACAGATGCCACAATAGTCCACAACACAGGGGCAAGCATATTTTAGTCATCAATGTTATTTTCATTACTGAAGTCTGAATGCCCTGCAGATTATGCAATTTAAATGCCTTTGTCTTCAAAGAGAGAAAAGGCATGGTGTTGAGAATTTAGAGGTAGAATATCCAGTGGCTGCATATTTATACAAGGCAGAGAACCAATCCAGATGAAGACTGTGAAATAAACCTGTCTGAAAATTTTGCATTAGTAGATAGCTAAATATCAGTAAACCCTTTCAGATTCCCCTACTTAGCTCCTAAGGTGACACACACCATACTTTGCTGAATAAATACAGTATCATGGTTTAATCCTGGCCAGGAACTAATCCCTACACAGCTGTTTGCTCTCTTCCCAGCCAAAAGGATGGAGGAGAGGATCAGAAGAGTAAAAGAGACAAAACTTGTGGGTTAAGATTAAGGTAGTTAGTGGGTCAATAAAGGAAGATAATAACAATTATACTATTAACAATAATACTAATAGAATTAGAATACACAAATGATGGGCAATGGAATTGCTCACCACTATATGACCAATGTCCAGCCACTTCCCAAGCAGCAGCCTCCAGCCAGCTTTATTTCCAGTTTATATACTAAGAGTGATGCCATATGTTATGGAATATTCCTTTGGTTGGTTGGGGTCAGCTGTCCAGGCTGTGTCCCCTCCCAAATTCTTATGCCTCTCCAGCCTTCTCACTGTCAGGGCATGAGAAGCTGAAAAGCCCTTGACATAGTACAAACATTACTTGGCAACAACTGAAAACATCAGTATGCTATCAACATTGTTCTGGTGCTAAATCCAAAATACAACACTCTACCAGGTACTAGGAAGAAAATTAACTTTATCCCAGATGAAACCAGGACACACTGTCTGTCTTATATTCCTACAGGATAGAGGCTAAAGAGGAATAATGGCATTGTCAACTTATTATTTCTCTTAATAATTTCTGAATAGTGTGTGATCAGTTTACAAGTGAAGAGACTAATTAAATGGAAGACAGTATTAGCTCATATTCAAGGCTGATAAATGGAAACAAATTCAGGAATACATCTTCAAAGTGTCTTATCTGGATGAACATTAAAGATCCAAGTTCATGGTCCAGTCTAGCTTGACTGTCATCATCCATAAGGAATTCCAGAATGGTGTTAGTTTTGGAAACTCCTTCTGGTATAACATTCCCAATAGTAATATTGTCGAATTTTAAGGGAGGATTTGTAATTATGACTCTTGTCATTTAATATCTTAGGGATGTATGATCTGCACTGTCTTTCATTAAAGGTAAAGATGGCCACAGGATGACAGTTTAGTTTTCACGGATTCAGGTTTTTTCATTTCACACTGCAAAGAAAAGAGAGGCCTTCCAGTGCTTTTGGGTTTTTTCTTTCCCCAGCATGAAATGGTATTGAAATGTGTTTTCAGGTTGAAAAGGTATTCCATCTGAGCCTCGCATCTAGGAGTAAGGAGAAATCTTAGTCTGGACTCAGAGCAGTCAAGCTTATCCTTCTTTGTTTTAGTTTCAATGCTATTTCATTGATACCAGTGATAATCAAATAGCTAATTCTTTGCAGGGTGAATCAAGGAACTTATATGAAAGATGTTATGTAAGAAATCATGAAAAAAAACTGCGTTATAATTCCTTATATCATTTACAAACAGAGAATGACAGATTAAAAATTTACCAAAAAGTCCTATTCAACAGGATATTTCCATAACAGATGGCATATGGAGTGGGTTTTCAAGCCTTAGGCAGGTACTAGATGCTAACTTGGGACATTCATCACACTGTCTAGGAGATCCATCTGATTCACATTAGTCAATCAGCTGCCTTGGTTTTAAGCAATTTCACACTAAAAAGAAAATTTATTAGCAATAGCTCTTTGCTATTTGGTTAGGTTTAATTGCTTCCTAAAATTGCTTTCCCACTGTGTCCTCTCACCTGTAAGCTAAAACCTGTATCATTTGACTGTTAACAGTGAATACGTATTTTGCACAGATGCTGAACTGAATGTTAAACCATGAAAGATGGGATAATTTATAGTAAATAGACTCCTCTTTATGTCATTGGTAGATGTGATGATTTGTGACATTCTACTGCTCACAATTTTTCCTTGTTGTTGTTTATGCCCTTTCCCACACAATAGCTTATTCTGTGGTTTTATCCATAATAATTTCCTGGGGAGATGTACTTGCCCATTACAACTCTTAGGGCAACTTTCCTGCACTTATATATAATGGCTTGGATTCTTATTCACTGTATAGATATATTTATTCAGTCATTTACAGCTGATGCTGTTGCTGCCTGCATGTCACGGCCATCAGGCACCTCTGGCTCTGCCAGCTCCTGCTCCCTCCAGGGCCTTCACCACCCTACCTGTGGCTCAGGACTCCATTTCAGCCCCCTGGGTTGCCCCCAGCCCTGCCAAGCATTTTCCAGCCCGGCCTGGGCCTATCCTCATCCCCAGGGAAATGCCCAATGTGTGGAGCTAGGGCTGTCCTTGTATCCTGCTGCTGACTAGGGAGTAGGATGGGACAGGCTGCCACATCCTACCCAGATGCTCCTGGCTGTGGCCCACGGGACCCACACTGTGTCCTGAAAACATGCTTATAGGTGTTACTTGAAACACAGCAGGATTTAATTTGCAGATACATAAAAATTACATTAGCAGGTGTGGGAAACAGATGCCAATGCTCAGGCATTTTGCTGTATCTCTTTCCCAGCTCTATTCCATGAAAAGCCAAACATGTAACTCAAGATTGTAATAAAGGTCTAGTTTTGGTAAAGAAAATCTTACAAAGAAATGTGCAAGAGTTTTACAAATCCTTGCAATGTTAAGATAAATGCCTCTGACAGGGGTCAACGATTCTCTTTAAATGTAGGAGGTAAAGGAAACGTAAGCCATACAATACTTTAGCACAATACATTTTTCATTTCAGATGCTTTCTCCTTCTTCATACCCAGAAATGTTTGGTATATTTTTGACCAGATTTAAACATGATTCTAATCGAAACATATTCTACTAGTTAGGGAAAAGGTAAGCTTCTGTGAGCTTTCCATAAAATGGAAAAACAAGAAGATGGGGTGACATGAGCAGGTGACTGAGTGGTGGGTTATGCTCTGTACAGTGTGGGTGTCATGATCCACATTGAAGGTCAAGGGAGGGGTTTTAGGGTGTGTTATCTGCTTGAAACCACCCTGCTTTAAAAGGAGGGTTGTGGTGTGGAAGTCTTTTGAACTGCCTCTCTCTTTAACACCGCCACCACTGTAAGTGGTTTTCCCAAACGGTGTTAATGCTTTTCTTTAGGAGCAAATTATGGTTTCCAGATACACATCAGAACACTACACACGAATAACAGAGTATTTTCAGTCTGGAAGTTTTTCTGTATTAATGTACATTGTTGAATTCTTCTGCCACAAAGAAAATGTTTGGGCAGAAGACACTGTGCTATGACCTTCTTTTAGACTTTTTCTGAAACTTCTGTCCAAGAGGCATTGTTTTGTCTTCACTGTAAGCCATGGAAATCACCTTTAATTTTGGAGGGAAATTATTAGGAGTCTGTGTTAGTCTAAGAAACATGTGACCTTCAGTCTCAGATTATCTATTAGTAAGAGCTTACAGTGAGCTGCCTACACGAGTAACCCTTACCACTGGGAGGATTCTGAGGGAAAAATGCAAGTTAATAACCTCATTTTTAGTGTAGAAAAACTGAGGGAAACACATTCATCATTGTGAAGTTAACAGAGCATATTGATATATCAAGAACAATAACTTCTTTGATAATTTTTAAGATATTGAGAAATAAAAAGGATTTGTAAGATTTAATACATGCAGGGCTGGTTATGATACCTTTCTCAGGAGACTTTTCCTGTAATACTGCTTTATTGTGGTTATAAACTTTCAGTCAAAATTTCTTAAATTAAATCTAGAAATAAACACATTTTGCAAATGCAATGCCATTGTAAATAGAGGTTTCGGAAAATTATCATGATTCACCATGTGCAGTCCTATGTTTAGAGTTCTGCAGTCTTCTGCAGAAGAAACAAATAAGCAGCCTGAATGATATTTACAGGAACAATTGAAACTTGTTGAATGTGTTAAAAATTCAAAATTCCATATTTTAAAGCAGTAACTGTTTCACGTAGTGAGACAGAGGATGTAGCATTCAATCTGCCTTCATTTAGACTTTAAAATCAGTCATACGGGACAGAAGTGGCCCCTCTGGAAAACTTCGTTTAACTTGATAAATTACTCATTTTTGCTTGTTTATTTTAAAGGACAACATACACAGGAATGTATTCATGGCAGATGAATTAGCTTCTATATTATGAGCATGCAGTGTGGTTAGTGTGTAACATTTACACCACCCAGCTCATCAGAAACCAGCGAGATCATTTGTTTCATTCCAACTGTGCTCTTTATCTTTACATGGGACCTGGACAGGGGGTATTTCAAATCTCTCTTTTCTCACATATAATATTGCACTTTATTTTCCCAGTCCCAACTGCTTTAACTTTTTTATTAATGAGACAAACAAACAAAAAATATTTCTAAATCAGTTTTCATTTCTGTTGAAGCAATGATGACTGAAATAATTAGAAGACTTCTCCTCAGTTCTGAGGACTTCGGATAAGGACTGAAATTCTTGCTAATTCCTTCGAGTGAGGAACAAAATTTAGTCTTTAACATTTAAGAATTTGAAATGGGAGGACAAATATTAGGGATTTCTTTTAAACTGTGAAAGTGGAACGAGAAGTCAATAGAAAGGGTCTCAGATTTACGGGCAATGACAGATAGATATTGCTCTATGACACTACTATATAACAAATTCTAGGACTAACCGAAATGGTACATCCAGCTCTAGGTCACTAATATGGGAAAGACATCAATAAACTGGAGTGTGTTCAGCAAACAGCCATCAAGATGGTTGGGATTGGAGTTCTTTCCGTGTGCGAGGAAGCTGTGGGAGCAGGATTGTTCAGCCGGGAGCAAAGAGAGCTTTTGGGGGGCCTAACAGTAGCCCCACAGTGCCTTGAGAGAGGTCATTGAGAAGATGGAGCCTCATTCTTGACAGTCGTGCGTGGCAGAAGGACGAGACAAGAGGCACTGGGCATAACTTGAAATGCAAGAGGTTCAGACTGGATATAGGGAAAAACAAATTTCACCCTGAGAACAGACAAGCAGCAGAACAGGGCCCCAGAGCATTTGGGCAGTGTCCACCTTTGGGGTTTTCAAACATGACTTGGTAAAACCCTGAGCAGCCTGGTCTGACCTCACAGCTAAGCCTATTAAAGACAGAGAATTGGATTCTCTATGTGTTGGTCTAAGCGTTCCTGAATTGGGTCATTGACACATTTTATGAGACACCTTTCATATAAGAACAGCTCATTTACATTTAGGGAAAGAAACCCCAGCCATCCAGTAAAGCAAGCATTGATGATTTCCCTACAATAATCACTGTAAAATGGGATGTCTCCCAAAATCCTTCCTACACAAAATGAAGAAAAACACTACAGTCCTGTCTTTTGCCTTACTATCTCATCTCAATTTTCTGGGAGTGATTTCCTATACATCCTGATCCTTGCCATTTCTTATCCATGCTGTATTATTTAGAAGCTTCTACCTAATGATTACGAATTTCCATTCTTGTCTTCCCTTCTTTGTACATAATGCACAGTCAGGTGCTGCAACATAAGGTTGACTGCCTACTCCATCACTGCTAGAAAAAATAATTCAGTATATGCTGTGTCAAGCATCTTAGAATCTTGGCTTATGAGCAGGCTTACAATTAACTATAAAGATATATATGTATATGTATATATATATAATTGTTAAAGATGGTATAAAGTCATGTTTCTTCATCGCTAAATAGGAACTTTGCCTAATAAGAAATGCTTTGGAAATAAAAAAAAAAATTTCTCTCAATGTATTCAGCTTCATCTTCTGTGCTTTAAAACTTCTCTCTCATCTTCAGAAGCCAGTACTGTGAAATTGAAATACCTGTATGTGCACTTGAAAGATGAAGAAAGTGTTTCCACAGGCATTTTCACTTGGAAAATGAAGGTGCATTTATATGTGCTACCCTTTTGAAATATTTTCTGAGGTAAAGTTATTCACAGAATAATTTCAGGAAGTCATTCTTGAGTCTTTTAGATCTCAGACTGAAGATTATTTTCAAACAGCTCTTTGAGAACTGATTTTCAAAATTCAGCCTGGTATTCCTCAGACAGAGAAGCTGTATATGATACATCCTGTCCCTGAACAGGCAAATGTGACTCTAATTTCAGGCTTTTTTGATAGGAGTACTAATTTTCAGGTGAAATTCAGTATTCAGATGCTTCATACTTTTTGGCCTTTCCTCACATGCTGCTGATGCTTAGCTTTTTTCTGAAATAGTACTAAAGATCTTAAAATGTCCTTGTCCCAGAAATGTTTTTAAAAACCTGCAGGCAGTTGTTTTAAGGAGCTGAGCAGTCCTGTTGAATCCAGCATTTAGTTTGCATAGTAAAACATATATATCAGGGTCTTAGTAAGCCTTGGACACCTGATTTGGCAGTAAAATCCATCAGTTGTACTCCTTGCTCTTTTTTGCTGTCATTCCTGTACAAAAAACCTGTTTTCACCTGACAGGACATGGCCACCTGGCGATGACTTTCTGAGTTTCCCTGAGATGGGTCAGTCACAGGTCACTCTGGGAATCCCCTGCAAGCGTACACAGATGTGTGCTGGAGTGGAGGCTGCGGGACAGCGAGGTGATGAGAGGTGAGGGGTCTGGAAGGATAACTATGATAACAGACACAAGCCCCCGTGTTCCTGGCTGGAGCTCTACCCTGTGCCCCACCAGGTAACATAGCTAGGGGAACACCAGGGTCTTCCTGATTACAAAGACTATTAAAAGTAAGATTGATGGCAGGGTGGTGTTCTCAGCAGTGCCTCAAGAAAATGCAACTCGCTGTCTAGTCTTTATGAAGCATCTGTTTTTTGTAACAGATTGTTTTGTTTGGTCTGACTGACTGTTTACTATTATTAGTAGGCTGCTTCCTCTATAGTAAAGGTTTGTCAAGGAGGAACTTATTTGAAAACACGTTTCTTGGTCTGTCAAGGAGCTTTTACATGTCTATCAGTGAAGGTACTGTGCCAGGACTGGAAAAACTGCTTGACAAAAAGAAGTAGCCTACTAAGAGAGATTGTGCTTTACATACAGTATTCAGGACTTGATGTATTGAGTCTATTTTAGTAGTCCTATTAAATTCAGTTTGAACTTATTGAAATTAAAACTCATTTGAATATAATGGGATTATTAAAAAAAAAAAAAAATTAGGCTTGGTGTTCAGACTTGAAAGTGAAAGAAAAAGTCAACAGACACCACATGCAGTTTGTTCTGGACTTACGTCCACAAGAGCACATGCACTGTGCATGTAAACATACAAAGCGCTGATGCTGCAAATAAGTTCACTTTCTGCACTGTAGTATAATAGAGTAAGTTTTCTAAAAGCACTCAAAGGAACTGCCAGACTCACCTGGTTATCCAGGGAATGGCACCTACAGTGTTTCTGAGTAGTCAGTCCTTCGGTATTACAGCTAAAAGTACATTTGAGTTCTTTTCCTACAAGAACAGATGAGTTAACGTACATACACTTATGTAGATTCATACTGGCAATTCCTCACCCTTCACTCCTTACTTAGACTCCTGTGGTCTCCATGAGGACCCTGTTGCTTCCCCTGTATGGTCAGCAGGGAGAGTGGCCAGAGCAGCCATGCATTGGGCTCAGTTTCCAGTCAAGACCACCCACCTGCAGGATGGCACAACCTGCCATGACCTCTCCCTTTGATAACAGAGGTGTGTACGTTACCATGAGGAAATGGGCATGTTCTCTGTCTTCTCAAACAAATATGTAGATCTACAGACACTGTGTCCTAAATATGCTGTATTTGAGATCAAATTAATCATGTCCATTTATTTAGGAAAACAAACCATTTACAAGATCAAAAATCCCTCTTGTTTCAGACATTTTAGGGGAAGTAAACATATCTAGAAAGGGAGTTTTTTAATTCAAAAGAAGATGTGGAAAGCTGTGCTCTTCCAGTTTCTAAAGCCGGTGGACTTAAACGGGAATTTAAAGAAATGTGCAAACTCTGTTGCTGTTGTTAACTTCTGCGATAATGATCTTCCAATGCAAGACTGCTTACTGAATCACTGAATTGCCAGTGTGTTATTGTACACTATATTTTCATAATATCCCCCACTGCTGAAGAGAGCAGAAGTATAGCAAAGATATGTGGGTTTAAAATGGTATTTTAAAATTACCTGAGATTCCTTCATACACAGTGTTTACTCTTTATATTTGAAAAATACTTGGAGTCTTGTAGTAATCATATTACCTCGTAGCTGGAAAGCCACTTCCTTTAAAGATAAAAAAATCTGATATCAGAAGGCTGCTTGGAGCCTAGCACACGTCTAATTATCTCTCTCAGTCTTAATTATTTAGCAAGTGCTAATAAACTGCACATATCATGACACTCATGTTTAATAAGCATATAAATTTAATTGATTTTTTTCCCCTCTCTTTGAAGACTAACAGACATGGAATTCAATCACAAGGCAATGGCATTATAACCTCCAATATAACATCAGGTTTTAATAAGCCTCCTGTTTGCTGCACACATGTGCTTAAGACTGCCTGGAAACCAAATCAGTAGAAAAAAGGGATTACTTTAGATTACTTTGAAATGTGCATTGTTTGAAATGGCCTCTGGTGACCAGCTTTCATGAATGGCTGATTTTACTTGTGGGGCACGTCATCTGGCTCAATTATACCAGGCTCTTTTGTATGACAAGTGCACTTCTTGGCTGTGTTGAAATATGAAATTCTACAATAAAGTAAATCAGATGGTGAGAAATAAATTTAAGTGACTGTATATTATTAGAAGTTTGTAACTTAGCAGCAGGCATTCTTCTTACTGAAAAAGTATGTGGGAATTTTCTTTTAAAACTTTCACAGATTTGAAGTTAATATAAAAACATTAATTTTAATGTTCTTTAATGTTCTGTTCAGCTATATTAACAGCATTAAAATCAAAGTCTTATTTTTCTTTTCTCAAAGGCAGATCATTTGTTCTACAGTTATGTATTTTTAAAATGTTATTGGAGTTTGTTGTTTTACCCTAACAGATGAAATGTTGGAAACTTCTACCTACTAAGAATATCCCTTAACCTGTGTGAAGTTATAAAAGTGGGTTAGCAAGTGTGCATTATACTTTCAAGTCACTGCAAGCTTTTTCCTTTCCTGTCTGTAACTGTTTGCAAAATTACAATGTAAAAATGTAATATAAGGTTATGATTCTCCCTACCTGCAATTACTTTAAATTATAGTTGCTTTAAATTAATCTAGCCTGGGGCACTGAGGATACATCATTAGAATACACAGATTACATTTAAAAGGGGAGCAGATAGCTGATTGATTAGTAAAGTGTGTTGGAAATCCAATAGATAAGGATTAGATTAGACCCAGATAGGAACTACATTCTTTGTGTTCACTGTAAATCCTATACTTTACAACCTAGATTAGGGGATTAACCTTTAAAAAGAAATGGTAGGTCTGGCTTTTTCCTGACTTCTACAGTACTGCAAATGTGTTTCCCATGGCTGCAGGCTCAATATTCCCACAGGAAACTGACCTGCAGATTTACCCGGTAGTGCCTGGTAGTCTGAGATTGCAGTGTTTGCCTTTTAAATTCAAGATAGAAGAGTAAGACATGAGAAGAGCATTAACATTACTAAACTCAAAACACTCATCTGTCAGCAGCTTTTTCCACTGAAGTGCTTCACTGTATTAGTGAAAGTGAGAGTTGTTGTTGTAGGGTGTTACAACCCACTAGTGGTCATGGCAATGTGATTTAAGGGACAGATTTAAGTCCTCTGAACTGCTGTGTTGCTGCGCTGCAGATCAACATCTCGCCTCCCTGACCTTTTATTACATAGTTTCAATCTGTCTGCACAATCTTTATGCAATTACTAATCTCATGAAGTTACTGATTTTGTTTGGTCTCTAACCATACACCTGTTAAGATTCATAGCACGTACTATGTGAGACTTTTAAAGGTCCATCCACCCTTTGACACAGACATCAAAGAATCACAGATGCTGTATTGGTGTGGCTGAGAAAACCCCTTCCACTCCCTTTCACCTTGGAGTTTCGTGCATGCGAAATATTCTTGAGTACAGCAGCACTGCCAGGTGGACACATTCCAATATAAAGCAAAGAACTAAAAATGGTAGCTGTAAACTACTAAATCTGGGATTTGTAGGGTCACAAGTGGATGAAGCCACCTCCAGTTAACATGATGCCAGCAACAGTGATTTCTGGCACTACAGGCAGACTGGCAGGTTTTTGAAATTATGCTGACCGGGTGCCCACTAATGTGACCAATCTCCAAGGTCATATTGGAAATTATAAAACACTGACAATAGCAGAATCCCAATTCTGAATTAAGAGAATTCTTCTAGTTGTCCTTTGTCTTTCTATTTTTCTTACAGAGAATCTGATTTTAAGGAAATAGGAAACAGTGGGGTCATATTCCTGTAAAAAGTGCTCATTAAACCAAAATTGTCAAGTCAGCAGATCATAGGTAAAATACAGAGGAAGATGCTCTTTTGCTTGGGGTGAGAAAGGAAATCTCATTTTCTTGTGGTGGTTGATATCCTAGGGTTTGTTTCTTTAAGAGGTTTTATCCATTTATTTATCAGAGAAGCCTGTAAGAAGAAATTATCCATGATTATCTTTTGCAGAAAGGAAATGAGGCAACTTAACACTTGCAATGGCAAGGCCTTCTGCTTCTTTTCCATGAGCTTGATATATTTTTGTGCACTAGCACTTACTAGAGAATCTAAAAAATGTCCTAAGTTGCAAAACATCTGTTTTGGACTATATCTTAATTATATACAACTATATCAGTTTTTAGAGGCAGGGAAATCTAACTACAGAGATAAAATCTGAAGGGTACTGGATAGTAATGAGGAACACAACTCAACACAAATTGCTGCCACATTAGGAGTCTCTTGATTTAGGATCCCTGCAATACCTTATAGTCTCAATTCACTGGGCATGTTTTCTGCTAATACCTGGGAAACAGAAACCAGAATTCTCATTCTCATATTTGCTAATGATATGAAAGTGGTGGTAGAGATTTATACCCCTGAAGACTGTGCTGCCTTGGCAGGGGTAATTTGGACTAGATGGACTCTAGAGGTCCTTTCCAACCCTAATGATTCAGTGAGTCCATGAGTCTTTGATACTTAAGCTCCACAATCACAGTCCATATTATCACTATTATTGTCATTCCCAGTACCACTGTTTCTTTCACTGGCCATGGTTGATTCATTATTGTGCCTAATGAAAGGCCACTAGAGCAGTGGGCCTTAACCTATGACTTTGGAAAATGTGATGTCCTCAATGTCCATGCTCAAAAGAAAACACCAACTCTGTGGTACAGAGAAGATAAAGTTGTTTGCCCTTTATTACCACTTGATCGTGAATTACTGATGTGGGGAATTTCACAGCACGTAATACTAAGGATGCAGGTATGTCCAGTATCCTTGCTCATTATCCCAAAGTTTGATTTCAGATTTGCAAACAAGAAATCTGCTTATGTAAGCCAGATTCCTTGTGCAAGGTTCTGTGGAAGCCACATTTGTAGAATATTAAATATGCAGAAGTCCCTATATCTTTAAAGCCTATAATGGAGTATTCTTGTGGACGCTTATTGCCCTGTTTCATAAAAAAGTGTGTGATTCTGGACAGATTTTTATTGTCCAAACACTAAATGGCTTTTTAAGTGAACAGAGTAAAAATGTGGACATGAAAACAAGGTGGAAAATGCTCTTTTTGAATACTGTCTGTCTTTTGGTGTGTTCCAAATTAAGCACTTTCAGTTAAAAAATGAAGTTGAAAAATCTTGAACAGTTCTTCATCAAAATGAGTATAAAACCTACAGTTTCAAAAGATATTGTTCTGCCTTTTGCATTTCTTCTTAGATAGTGCACAACACTCTCTTAACAAACCTAGAAATAAGGTCCTTGTAGTTTTTATGCCACAATACAGGAGTGGCACTGTCGCCTTTCTTTGCAGTGCCCTGCCAATGTAATTCAAGTTTCATGAGTAATTAATTCTCCATGCCAACAAGTCCTTAAACTGTCTGTTATAATACTAGCGGCATAGAAACAACTAAAGATTGGAGTTTTCTGATTTTATCCCTTGAAAGGTGATTGCAAACTATGCATTTCTGCTCCTGTGGGGGGAAAAATAAAAGAATGACAGAAAGAAAAAATTATATCCAGATTATGAAAAATAATTTCTTTGGATTTCTCTGGTTTCCTTTATTTACTGTCTACATTTCAGTTGTCATAGGTATCTTCCATAGGAAAATACACTATAAATTTCACCAAGAGCACTTGTTTATTTGGCCTGGAGAAAAGCATTTTATAGTACCCTCTTGATTTCTGAACACTGTGCAAAAAAAAGTTTAAGTTTGCTTTCCCATGTAAATTTGAAAAAGTCCTTTTTAGAATTTCTCCTATTTTTGTCTATTTCTCAAGACAAATTGCAGTGTCTGCAGGGGCTTTTATAGGCTACCAGCCAGTATCCAATGCAAACATTGCAACCTTGTCTTTCCTATCAAGCTATCTAGGCTGTATTTGGACAGTTTTCTCTACTTCATTTCCTTCTAGGGCTGGGAAGCAGGCAATAAAAGAACAAGTTGTCAAAGACTACCTTTTAATAAAGATTTGCCATATGCAAAACTGAAATATGAGCAAAAAAATGTGGCATTACTGTGCCATTCAGTGAAACTTGAATAATTAATTTTATATGTGTAGATACATCCTGATAGTTTCCTTTATCCACTGGTAAGAACAAAAATACAGTTGGAAAAGAAACCTTCCCACTGTTGTTTCTAGAAAAACTTGCCAAAGGTGGGGCCAACTTGCTACAGGAAAAGATTTTTTTTTTTTTAACTAAATAATATAGACCAGGGAGGGTGAAATGAAATTGTCAGAAACTTGTAGTTTCATAGGGTGGGGGATTATTCAAACGTCGGTGCCAATGTTTGCTCAGCACAGTCAGGATGACTGCACTTTCTGGGTCAGCATTTTCTGTAAAACTTTGCTGTACCATACAACTGAGGTAAGAAACTAAACACTGAGTCTCACTTCACGTGGACTTTTTGTGCTTTGTGATGTGAGTCAAAGTTTCGCTATTTAAAGATCAGACGTTTAGAGACATTGTATTTCTGCTTTTGCACCAAAAGCATGTGGTATCTGGTGTCTGTCAGAAAAAAGCTGACTTCTCCGGTAACCCTGATCTTCAGGGCTTTTGTCAGTTTTCATGTGACTTAAGAAAATACATGGAAATTGAACTATTTTTAAAATTCTGTCCAGACAAATTACAGACTTCCAGTTACTTATCTGAATGTTGTGTAATCAGTGAAATAGCATTTAATGTTTAATGGTGTTCCCCTATATTGACTTTGCAGTGCTGTAATATTAGTGCAAGGCTGGAGTGTTTGTTGGTGCAGAGACAATGAAAGTCAAGATTTCTCAGCCACAGACACTTGGATTTTCCTTTTAAAGACATTCACACTCTTCTGGTGTAATTACAGCCTGCCAGAGTGAGGAGCATGAAACTGTTTAGCTTGCGAAGCTTAAAATAAAAGGTGTATGTGGAAACAAGAACACGATCCTTTTTCTAGCAGTCCAACACCAAGTCCCATCCCTTCCCTCTCCTGTGGCTTCTTCCCCTGAAATTTAGAGCATCTTCCTATTAGTGCATTTTTAGGTGAGTGGTGGGGCCCTTTTTGTCTTCTGTCTTGCTCTCATTATATTATTTCTGCTTATTAATCTGTTTGCAGTTCATGTTGCATGTCTGAATATGAAGTCTCAGGTGTGGGTGCACAGATCTCCTCGTGATTTATGCTCCATTATGCTAATTATATAAGGCGCACCCCAGTTCCCATGCAGTCTTCCCCTTGGGCAGAATTCTTGATTGTTCTTGGGCTTGGGCGGTTTTTTTGAGGTTTTTTTAATTGACCGATATCACCATGCTTTATCCATAGTCCCACAATAAAAGCAGGAGAAACGTATGTGGCAGGTCAATACCCCGGAGGGAACAGGCATGACTCCATGGTTTCCTTCCCTCCCCCTTCCTTTTTGCCCCCAGATATTCCCTCCCTTCCCTTGTGTTACAGAACCGCTTTGCAGAGCTTCAGTCAGTAATGCCAAAAATGTTAAAGTGTAAGTGGCTGCCCCTTCCTCCCCAGACCAATCAGTCATTTTCAGTCACAGGTTTAAATCTGCTGCAGCAAAGCCAAGCCTCTGTGCTTGCAGCAGGTCTTACAAAAGCAAGGCTGTTTGACTGACAGGCACGGAGTGAGGGTTCTAATAACATACTGAGCCAAGTCAGGAAGTGGAGTATCGAGGAAGAGGCTGTGGCAGAGGTACCGTGCATTATGGATGAGGCACTCAGGTCTGTCGCTGATTGACTGAGGGATGGTTACACTCCTTCACAATGCTGGGTAAGATCATATGGACTGTCACTTAATACGAGCTGTGTTGTCAGTGGGAAGATGACTTTTCGTGTAGTGATCTAATGCAGATTACAAATGAGACCCATGCTCTCCCCTCTGCTTTTGAAGGGTTTAGTCACTCATGCAGGTGAGTTAAAATAGCTTTATTGCTCGCCAGGTGCCATACCCTGGAATTAACTCTTATTCTCAGAACCTCACTATAAATCTGACTATAAATGTTGGAAAAGCACCTCTGTTTGATGACATGAGATGTATGTCCTTTATCTCTAGCAGTCAAAGTACCACCTAACCCCTGCATAGGTATGGTATTAAATTAAGTAGGAGAGCTAGGGGGAATGCAATTTTTCTTCTCCTCTTTTCTTTCAGGACAGAAAAAGAAGGTGTAACAAACAGTTCTGCAGACTTTGAAGCACAGCCACAGTACTGAGGTCTTTGACTGACAAATCTTCTGCTTTCTCCTTTTCACAGGGCTCCTCCTACAGATGTTCTGAACACGTCTGCGTCCCGGCAATTTTTTACTGCACCCAGGTACTGAATATAAGGAACAAGCTGCATAAAAAGAAGCGTGGGGTGTAGGAGAAGGAGCACTGTGAGCCGTATACCAGAAGTCATGCCTACAAAATGCAGGCAATGGCATGACTTCAAGCAAAAATTTTTTGAGAAAGCATAGTTGGAGAATGACAGAGTTTATTCCTAGAAAATGACAGAATAAACCTCTTACTCAACAATATAGCTTATAATCATGTTAAATGGTATGTGTCAGGCTTGACTTCCCTAAGTGTCCTCCTTTCACTGTATGACTGAAAGTTTATTTATTGCTTGAACGGAATTTCTTTTTGTCCCTACAGGCTTGAAAACTAGAGCTCAGACACTTCTGGAGCAGTCTTTTCATTGAAATACTGGAACTACTATGAAGTCTTCTTGGTTTGCACTGATCTTGGCAGTGCTCAGTACTGAATTGTTAACAAGTCAGTGTTCCACCATCAAGTCCCCAAGATTCAGAGGACGTGTGCAGCAGGAGCGAAAAAATATCAGACCAAATATCATCCTTGTACTCACAGATGATCAAGATGTGGAGCTAGGTGAGAAATAATTGTTATTTGCTACTACATTTTGTCATGTGTCTTGCAGTAATTTCTGCCAAGCAAAAAGTGCTTTAAATTCAGAGAAGGTGATGGTCCTGAAACAATATCAGAGTGTGGGACAAGTTTGGAAAATGAGTTAACAAGTATTATTTAATGGCATTCATGACATCTAGTTACAGACTTTAGGAAGTACATTCCTATCAAAATCCACCATGGAAGGCTTTAATCACCACCACAAAAGGATTTATAATGCATGCAAGGACATACAGGTAAAAAACTTTGATCAAAAGCCCTTTCTCACTTTATGATTTTCTGTAGCATTTAAAAATTTGAGCCTAATGAGGTCACCCTTTCCCTCAATGCTGTATAGGTATTTCTGTCTCCACATATTTGTCGCAGGCATGTGTGTCATCTGACGTGCTTATGCACACAGACAAACAGGTCTGATCTCAGGACATAGTCTTAATATTTTTGTGCATTATATGAACTATTATACATTATTGACTATTTAAAATCCATCTGCTTTAAGACTATGCTCTATACATAAAATATTATAGTTTTGCTTTCACAAGTATACTAAATATCTGAGCACAACCTGCACATACTAGCCAGAAGTGATTTTCACATATTCTTCTTAGGGTGGAAAAAAAATAAAACATTTGGATGATGTTTCAGGAGGCCTTTGAATGTTTTCCATTAAGTAAGTTTAGAAAGATATTAATGGTAGTTATGCATATAGCTGATTTTTGGTTCACTACTCAAAATGAAAAAAAATCAAGGAGAGAAAGAGGATCAACCCAAGCAAATATTTTGGGTTTGGGGTGGGATGTGAGATCAAAAAGGTGAAAAAGTAGCAAATTAATTTGAAATTGAATCCTGCCTTCTTAGTTTTTTGGTTGTTTGTGTTTTGCTTGGGTTTTTTTTTTAATGAAAGTCATATTTTTAACAGAAGTATAGTGAATTTCTAAACAAAATGACATTGAAAACTAAAAATGCTTCATTCCAGGAAACTTAGAATCACATACTTTTAAGCAGAAAGTTGTAGACAAAAAGTGGTCTGGATCTAAAAGCAATTCTTTAGTTGCTAGCATTTTTGTATTTGCCACAATGCAATAATTTCACAGCCTTTCAGAGTTCTGAGGACATAATTAATAAACTATATTTTGTGACTGAGTGTGGGTGCTTTTATGCAGCAGAGCTCCAAAACCAGGCCTTTAGATCTGAGCGCATCCTATCTTTTTTTTATTTCCCACTCTTTCAAACGACTGCTGTGTTTAGGCATGCTGCATAATGAATAGCTGTTCCCAGCTCTATTTTTGGCCTAAAATACAGCTATTACAATGGGAATGCACTTTTTCTTGATAGAGTCATTCTGAAAAATTTTGTTAAAAGGGTCAAGTAATTCCTTCCTTTTTTTGTGGTCTGAAAGAGCCTGCTTTCTCCAGGGCACTGGGGAAGGTAGGTCAGCAGACACACATCTCTGAACAGTGTTGCCAACTTGCTGTCTTCAGTCTTGCAAGAAGGTTTGCAAGTGGTGAAAGAGGAGGAAGGATGTGGCTAGTCAGTTGGTTCATACTGGGAGCTCCTCTCTTTGAAAGCTGCTCTGAATGTTCACAGGGCATGCTGGCCCCCATTAGCAGGCAGCTGAGGAATAGCCTGGGTGTGTATGCATTCTCAGTGCACTGAATGAAGATACAGGTTTCCCCTTCTCATAGATCATTTCACAGGAAACAGGATTCAGCCCCAAGACTTACTTGCTGCGTTATTCGCACTTCTGATAATAAATCATTCCACATATTTAAAAAATAAAGGCAAACTGTTTTCCATGTGTGAATTTTCCCCTTGCTTTTCTTTGATTCCTAAGAAAAAGCTTAAATTTCCCAAAGGTCATTGGGAAGTAACACTTTCTGCCACAAACAGAATAAAACTTAGGTATTGGTATCCAAAAATCACAAGATTGAAAGTCTCTCAATGTCAATTATTTGCTATTGTATTCCCAGCAGGAACATTTCTAAAAGCTATTCTAAACCAATGCCTTAACATAAAAGCATATAAGGTATATTATAGACTTCAA
This sequence comes from Pyrocephalus nanus, assembly GCA_038380795.1. Taxonomy (NCBI): domain Eukaryota; kingdom Metazoa; phylum Chordata; class Aves; order Passeriformes; family Tyrannidae; genus Pyrocephalus; species Pyrocephalus nanus. The sequence continues at coordinate 63,738,029 of CM076261.1, forward strand.
TCAGGAAGGATTTGTCTCCAGAGCATGTATAAACATTGAACCAAAATACTCATCTGCCTGAGTACAAATGATATACAGGGGAGTTATCCAAAGTAAAATTTGCAAGAGACAGGGAACGTGCATTTAGTTAGTGCTCAAAGGGATAGGAGTATGCACATCTTCCTATTGATCTGCACCATCCCCTTGAGTTTTGCATTCCGAGTGCAAAGAAGTTCAGCAGAGTTGCTGCCTTATTCCATTTATCAGATAAAATCCACAGATTGCTCCACAACTCCAGTCACTTTCTATCTATGCTAAGAGAAATGTGTCACAGAGGAAGAATATTGGAGATCTGGTAGATCTTGCAACTTAAGTGGTGTGAAGCTGCTCGGCCCCATAGCTCTTGCAGAAACTCAGCAAATACTTGGGATCTCATGCTGGGAAATTAGTTCTTAAATTGTGCCACCATGCACTTTCTTTCCCCCTATGAGATCCTGAGGGTAGGGAAATAACTGCCCAATACTGAGGCGAATCGGCACCTCGCTCATGGCAAAGCATCAGCTCCCAGAACCCAGAGCTACTCCCCTGATGGAGACAACATGCTGAGGGTTTTGGGGCAAGGTCCCCAAGTCCTACTGTTCAGTCCAACATTTTGTACACTCTTTAGTCTCTTCCCGTCTTCCAGATTCTCTTTTCATTTGCACACATCACTGCCTCAAAACATGACCCTCGCAATTGCTCTTATAATCCTCACTGTAAATAATATCTTGCATAAAATCAGAAAGAAGTCAAAGCTAATGAATGTGTTGGTAATTCCAGTGTTTCTAACCCTTGCTAACAACCTAATGCACCATCCAGTGAAATCCATATAAACCATGCACTGAGTAGAGCTGGGTGAAGAGATCACAGCATCATCTAGATACATCACATTAGGCACAATTTGCCTGATTTGCTTTCCATTTTCTCTTGAACTAAAGCACTAAAACACATAAGCTGAAAAAATGGGGATACGTGCTGAGATCTGAGAAAGTCTGTTACCTTCCTGGAGCCTTGCACGCAATCCATATAGAGACAAGGTGGCTTCTAGCTATCCCTTTGTAGAGATGCCCACCTGTGATGAAAATCCATAGCAACTTCAAGACTTCATGCTAAACTTTGGTTACCAAACATCTATCTTGATAGATGAGGATAGATTGAGAAATGACACTGAATTTCTTGCCTGACAAAACTTGCTAACTTCTGTGTCCAAAGTGGCCGTTCCCAGTTATCTGGTTCCCCTCAGGTGCTCCCCAATCGGTCATGGAGAGCGCAAGTGTCCTGCTGACAGACAGCGCCTGAGTACATATGCCCTGAAGACTGTGGGCCAGATGGTAAAGAGCACAAGCTGTGAGAAGAGCTACAGACAGCAAAGGATTATAACTCATATCAGCAAGTTTTATCTCCTACTAGTGTTTTGTTTTCCAAATGAGGAAGTCTCACCTGCTTTGAAGTTTCTATTCCAGAATTTCCAGAGGGGCTAAATCTATTATCGGTGTCAGTAAGTGCATACCTGGAGGGAAAACTTAGTAATAAACTGCAGGTTTGCAAGAGCAGAGGACTGACAAGCTGGAAGAATAAGGAAGTCCTCTAACAGCTACTCATTTATAATACATAGAGGCACAAAAGTGCAGACCAGCTCTGCTGCAGTTACCATGCATTAAGGTGCCTGAACAGTGCACTTTCTGTCCGAGCACCTCGAAGCACTTTACAGCTGAGTTCTCAGTAACAAACTGTGACTTTTCAGAAATGGAAGAGCTATAGCCAAAAGAAAACCAAAAAAAAAAAAAAAGGAAAAAAAAAAAAAAAAGGAAAAAAAAAAAAAGGAAAAAAAAAAAAAAAAAAAGAGTGAGAAAAGAAAAAGTCAGCCTGGGGTCCAAGATTAAGAGATGTAGAACAAGGACAATCTCAACAACCCAGTGAAATGCTCCCACTCAAGTAAATGGAGACCTTTTGTGCTCAGGGACCTCTCAGTTACTTTTCTACCTCTCTATATCCCTAAGTACATGGGATTCAGGAAAGCACAAATGCAGATGTTCTGCATTTGAAAAATAAGGGTTGTGAAAGAGGAAGAGTCTAAAATTATGGTGAATTATATGCACAGTATTAAATGTATCCTTAAGGACACAGGTCCTGGCATTTCACAATGAAATGCTGAAGAGCCTATTGCCTCTTCTCCTTTTTAAACAAATATTTTTATGCAAAAGTTTTCATATTCAGCACCAACTCCTTAGCCCAAAACCAAAACAGAGCATGTATAAAATAATTTGTAATATTTTGCTGCTTACGCCCAAAGTTGAGCTTCCTTTGGAGTTTTATGGTTTTGCAGCTGTCAGTTGCTTTAAAACATTTTTTAATTTGATTTTCAAGCAACACAAACAAAATCATCAAGAAAAACTCTTGTTTTATCAATGGAATCAATGGATTTAAATGTAAAACAACCACTGTCAACTGTGCCAAATTTTAAAATCAAAGAATAAGAAAAGAAAGTAGAATTCCAGAAACCTTTATTTTACTGCCAAAATTGTGCAAGTATTACAGTTCACAAACCTGTTTCCTGGGCACATACTGACATATCCACAGCTGACCCCCTCCCTTCAATCTCTGCTCTGCTGAATAACAGAAAGAACAAACTTTGACAGCTGTCAGCAAATACTGACAGACCCTATCAGGGGCTGTTCAGCCTTTCTACAATCAGAAATCTGCAAACCCTGCCTGTCTAACCTTGCTGTTCATAGAGATGTTTTGAAGGATGCAAAAAATGTCTTTGTTCTTTTAACAGTATCAATGCAATTTCCTGACAAAGGTGATGCATTTTGCCAATAATTTTGCATCCATATTTACCCCCCAAAACTGGTTTTGAGCAGAGTGCTTTAGTATCAGAGCCAGATACTCTGATCTTGTGTCCACAGAAACTTTCCTTTAGAAAAATTGCCACTTATTCTCTCTTTCTCCTCCCTCCATCTCTCACTCCCTGCTTTACCCCATTCCTCTCTCTCTCCCTCTTCTGTCATCTGATAAAATTGAAAGAATATTAACATATTCTTTGGTAATGTCAGCATTTTTCATATTTTACTGGTACATCAATTAATAATTCATTCTGTGTAACATACTGTTTTCTTGCAGCCGCATTTGAAGAACTATTAACCTGTAAATTTGATACAGCTTTTACACTTAGATTAGTCCATATTTTAACTTTGTTTTGGAGCATGACAAAAAAAGAACTCAGTCTTTCCTGAATCCTGTAAAATATTTTTGGTGATATAATAAAAATCTGATATTTTCTCCTAAAATACCCAAGCTACAAGATAGAGCACACAGATGTTCAAAAGCAAGCAATCACTGATACTTTACTTTTAATAGCATTATAACAGCCAATATATGCAAACAAGTTTTTACAGTACAGTGATGATCAGAACCTCTTTTTGCAGGGTCCTTGCAAGTGATGAATAAAACCAGAAGGATTATGGAGAATGGAGGTGCCTCTTTTATCAATGCATTTGTAACAACCCCGATGTGCTGCCCATCACGTTCCTCAATGCTGACTGGGAAGTATGTGCACAACCACAACATATACACCAACAATGAAAACTGCTCTTCTCCCTCATGGCAGGCTACTCACGAGCCACGTACCTTTGCTGTGTATCTCAATAACACTGGGTATAGAACAGGTAAGAGACAAATCAACAGCAGTTCTTCGTTTAAGGGGGAGACAACATATTCAGCAGTCAGTCTCAAATCACTGCCTAAAATGAAACTGTCTAAGTTTTGGCTGAGATAGAGTTCATGTTTTTCCTAGTAGCAGGTATAGTGTTGTGGTTTGGATTTAGCACAAGAGTAATCTTGATCACTGAGTCTTGATTCAGTGTGTTCACTGAAGTTTTTAGTTGTTGCTAAGTAGTGTTTATACTAGTGTTTAACTTTTCAGCTTTTCATGCCTGGACAGCAAGAAGGCTGGAGGATCACAAGAATTTGGGAGGGAACATGGCTGGGACAGCTAATCTGAACCAGCCAAAGGGATATTCCATACTCTATGGCATCATGCTCAGTACCTAAACTGTGGGAAAAGCTGGCTGGGGGCTGCTGCGTAGAAACTGGCTGTATATTAATAAATGAGTGGTGAAAAACTACTGTGCATCACTGGGAGGTTTGGGAGTTTTTTGAGGGGTTATTTCTCTCTCTCTTTTTGTTGTCTCCCTTTTTATTATCATTATTATTATTATATTTTATTTCAATTGGTAAACTGTTCTTATCTCAATGCATGGATTTTACCTACTTTCCAATTCTCCCCATCCATCTGAGATGAGAGGTGGGGAGTGAGTGAGCAACTGAATAGTACTTAGTTCCTGCCTGGGGCTAAACCACAACAGAAGCAACTTATTGTCCCAAGCTGGTTATACAGAGCAGAGGCTGAATGTTATGGAGAGGGAGGGTAGTACTGCCTGATGGTCGACATGTGCAGTAACAGCCATGTAAAGAAGCTCAGTTGCAGTGAAGCAGCATATTTCACATTTGGATGTCCCAGGTGGAAAATAAGCTGTTGGGCAGTTACACTTACTGTGAAAGAGGTGCATTTTAGTGGCATTGTGGGTCTGAACTGGCAGTTCCAGCCGTGATTATGGTCAGTATTATGGCCTGCTTGTGGACAGCTGCTAACAGTTATGGAAGAAGATGTCAGGGCCAGGCTGAGGACTGGTGCCAAAGACCTCACAGGAGTGGAGTGCCTGTCATGAGAGCGAAACAAGGTGAATGGTATAATTTAAACTTTGCCATGGGGCGATATTTCATTTGCATTTTCTTAAAAGGAATAGAAACCTGCTTTAAGAAGGATTGTTCTACTGCGCACCAATAAGATTTGATAGTTTTCTTGTAAATTCCTGGTGGTTTTCCGTAGTCAGGAGATCCCTTTCCTGTCTACAAAGAACTCTTCTTATTCCTTTCATCTGTGCTTTGGCTTGATGTAAAACCCGATTCATTTCTGCATCACCTATCCCCTAAGATTCAATCTGTAGACAAGTTAGGCTTCAGTCTGACTTCCCCTTCACAAGGTACCGGAGTTGTGTGAGGTCATCAGAGGGCAATTTGTCCAGAAGTATCGTTCAGCTACAAAGACTCCCCTTTACAGAAACAGCGAGGCACAGATTTTGGTGCCAACTGCCTTCCTTACAATGTAGCTGGCAGCAAAGAGATTTGTTTCTATCAGCAGCTTAGGCACAAGAAAGGATTGCTTTCAAAACATATAGCTGGCGAATGTCTCCATGCTGTCTGCTTGTCCTAATTCTCTTAATGCTGCTGTATCCAGTGCCTCAAACTTATCTGCCTGTTTGCCATCTTTTCTTCATCACACAGGCAGTTCACTCTTTTTTCTTCTGTCTCCCTGCATCTGTAGTTCTAGAGACATTCTGCTTCCTGTGTAAAAAGCAAAACGAGACAAATCTTTAACTTCTCTGGACCTGGTGCTGGCTCTGACGCATGTGCAGAATAGTACTTCAGTCTCTGTTAAGCTGGTCTCAGTGAAGTTGTCATCTGAGTACAGCACTGCTAAATCTCTTTGAAGGCTTTGAAATAAAATAGGAGGGAAGAGAGAATTGGCAATCACTGCTAGAAAAGGTGCTGAATTTGACCTAAAATATAAGCTTTGTCTCATGACTTATGTTTCAGAAATCCTTTCTGCTTGATAAATGGATGCTTCATGAAGGACCTGGGTTTCATGTTCTTAAAATTTACTATCTTATTGGTTCGTCATCTTAGCTTTGCACAACTAAATGCTTCACACATAAACTGGACAAAGCTAGTGACAGAGCTCTGTCACAGCTGTCTCTGCCCTTCTGGGAGTAAACACTGTTTTGGACTTATCTTCTGCACTACCTTGTGTTATGAGGGTACGTGGAGATGTCTACCAAATACAGACTAGACCCTCTTACGTTGAAAGGAAATAGGGATAAAAAAAAAAAAAAAAAAAAGAAAAGAAAAGAAAAAAAGTCATTTTCCAGAGGCAGGCAGAGAGAACATCAGGGTAGGTGAGTTTTAACTGAGGGCAGGAAGGAATAAAAGAAAACAGAAACAAATGAAAGTACTCCGATTCTGACCAAGGTTCATTGTTTGACCCAAAATACCATGGCCTCGAAGATTTAACTTTTTACTCCTTGTAAGATGAGCCTACCTTCTAATTAAGCCACAATTATTTTTTTGAGGTGGTAGCTTAATTAACAGCAGATCTTATAACATATTTTTCAAGGATATTGTTGCCTTATTAAAAAGTCATCAAAAGTGTGCTAGCCAAGTAATAATCTACACTTCACAGCTAGAAAGTTTAGTAAAATTATAATGACTCAAGGATACCTGGAAGTCAAAAATAATTAGAAGTGAAAATGAGAGAATTGTGGAGAGAGAGTGGCTACACCCCACATAGGCCAGTAGTGACTCTGTTTTGATGTTGCAGATGTTATGGGCACTTACCCTGTGCATTTCTACATGTTTTGAGAGTAAATCAGTAACCCCCTCAAAGGGAAACTGAGACAGAGAAAGAGCATTGAATGACCCAGGGCAGTCTGGTGACAGTCTGATAAGGCACTTGACTAGAGACCTGCAGTCCAAATGAGACAATGTACAATACCTCCAACCTGGCACTCTGAAATGATGAGAATTCAACTCCCACTTTTTACATAAGATCAAATTATTATATAAGTCAGTGGAAATAAAGGGGTGGGGTAGTGTTTATATAATGTCCTCACTTCTATTCAGTCCAAATAGTTTTCAATATTTCTAAGGCACTCACTGTCTAAACCTGCTCTAGTGTTAACTAAACCCTCTGTATTGCGATTGATCACATGTGGGCAGACTGTTATGAGGGGAGTCCTGCTGAAGCCACGAGGACTCCACACAAGCACAGCAGGCCATTTAAAGAGAGGTCTGAAATGTGCTCTAATAAACTGCAGTTATAATTAGAGCCCACTGGGAAAACCTGGCAAAGAACAGAATGGTTTTTTTCTTTCCTTTTTCTAATTTACTCTTCTACTCTGATGTGACCTAAAGGCAATGTTTGATTTGATGGAAACATCCCTTTTTGAAGATTACACATTAGTACTAAATCATAGGCGCGAACTATGCTGGGCACTAGCAGGGCAGACAGTATTCAGAAACATCCCCGCCAAACCAAAATGACTTTTGCTTCTAATTATCATTTTTTTAAATCCCTAAACATTCAAGAATGTTTCAATGTTTACAGTTTCCCTTATTCACAAGCTGTATGCTAATGCAACAACGAGCCAACTGCACAGTTGAAAGTCCACAAAATTGGTAACGTTAAACTAGAATTTGTAGGAAATAGCATGGAAGACACAATAAATAGGTAGAAAGAGAAAACAAAGCAACTCTGGAGAGCTTCAGACAGATGACACATTTGTTTTAATTACATAGATTCCAGCTATTCATGCTAAAGAGGAAAAAGAGTCACACTCAAATTTTGTGGAAATTGTGAGAAAAGCTTGAGAAGTTTTCTTTTATTTCATAGTTTTGAATGTCAGTAGATATCCCTTCAGATACTTAGATTTAGAAATTTAATTTGTAAGATTATTAGATGCAGAAGCTAGAGATTTTACTTTGTGCTTTCCAAAGTATCGGCTGGTTTGCTGTTCTTTCAGTCTTACACTTTCTTTACCTTCTGCTGTCCTGTTCTGTTCTGCCCCAGTCCTACAGCATGTAGTCTTGCCTCTCAGATGTGCCCTTTACTATTGTCAGTTCCTACTGCATTTCACCTACACAAACAAATCCCAGGAGTGCACTACGTCAAGCTTGGCTTCCTCCAGTAGGAAAGAATTGTGCTCCATCTTAACAACTGAGAAGTAGTCAAGCATAATCTTAGTACTTTAGAAGACAACACCATCACATGAGAACAGCCAATGTCCAGAAGACATAAATATAATGAGCATTTTGTTCTTAGTGTGTCACGCTTTGTGTACTGCAGGATTTTACATTTTTGCCAGCTTAAGTTTCCTCCCTTTGCAAATATGAAAAGAAATACAAGTTTAAAATCCTTACCCTGACTTAACATACCTACACATTCAAACCCCTCTCTGCTTAATGTTGCTTTGTAAATTTGCTACATTCAAATCCTTGCTCCTCTTGGCCCTTCATAGGAAGCGTAACCATGCGGGAGAGAATGGGAATCTGTGTTGGCTCAGCAGCTGCTGACAGCCTCACAGCATCATGCCAAACACATGACACTCTCCCTTTATGGAATCTCACCTGAAAGAACAGGGATCACCAAATTAGGCAATTATTTGCTTACACTTTTTCAAATTATCTTCGGGAAGATATATTTCCCAGTATTTTATTTCTTGCTCAAATGTATCAGCTGATTAGAAAAACGTTCAAGAGTCATGCATATGAGTTTTCTGAGGTCATTCTCCTCCTTCTGTGAGAAAAAAAAATGTTAGCATTGCAAAGTTAAACAGCTCAAACATTAATTCCTAAGTGGCTGCATTTGCAAAACTCAAAACTCAAGAAGTAACTTGACACCAAGATGCCTTTATCTGGTATGTTTTGACATTAGTCACAGACTTCTGTGTAGTGATGAACAGAAATGGTCACTTGGTTGACAACTAGCTAATGGGTACATTTCTTAGTCTAATGAGCAAAGAACTAATAAAACACAAAGATTAGAGGAGACTGAAAGCTAAGGAGTATTTAAACTGTGCACCACTCCCTTCTGACACACAGGGACAAGTTAATCTTTCATAAAGGGAGCAAAAGCTATGCCTCATGAAGGTGTGGGCAGACAATACGTTTCCTCTGGAGGCAAAGCCAGTGTGTTTCCTGTTCACAGACTTACAGCACAAATCACTGCCAGCACATGCTATTTTTAATCTGCATCATTTCAGTGACCTAATTTGTATCCTGCCTCCTGTACCCTTTCAAAGCAGAGAGAGTAGCAGAGTATGATACAGAGGTGGGAATGAGTGAGCAGAGAATGAGTCCTGGTTTTCAGATTATTTCTAAAGTGAAAATAAAAAGAAAGAGGACTCTGAGCTTTCAGGTTCTTCCTTCATTGGTATAAAAGAGTCTGGGAAGCATCAGACATTATTTAGTCTATAAATATTTTAAATAATTAAAAACATGCCACACTTTTCTGAATAATTTGCACTTTCAGTCAACAAATAAAAATGTTTAAATGAAAGTGATATATGCTAAATAAATGCACATAGTCCACAAAAAGTGAAATGTAGAAGAGGGAAAAGGCCAAAAAGGATAACATGCAAGATTTTCTAGTTCTACTGTATCATGTGAAGTAAAACTTTTTTTGGTTTCTATCCAGAACCTCATCAAAAACCACAGCCTATCTGCCTACTTATGCTTAAAGCAGAATTCTATGCTATTAAATATCATACAGAAAACATATACTGAAAGTCTTTTAGCAAGTTTAGCAAGTGCTTCATTTAGGAAAATCTGGGTAGAACATTGTCTGTGGAACCATTTCATCTCTTGTTCACATGGCCAAATTATAGTCTTTAACTACATAATAATACATACCCCTTCTTGGAGGGTGAAATTTCCTCAGTTTAAAAAGACAGACTAGTTCTATCAAGAGACATGGTGCTGGCATCTGCAAGGATGGGGGTCTCAGATCCCCTCTGCAATACTCAACTGCTCACTTGCTGAGAAACTAAGTAAGGTGGGTTTTTATCCCATACATTGGGCCAAGGATGCAGCTATAGGTTTTCAGATGTCTGGTAAAAGGAGGGTAACAGTGAGACTCAGGAGTCCTTTCAGACATTATTGTGTCCTCCCTGCTTTCCGAAAGCACTTACGTCTCTCTTCATCCTACCCCATTAGGCAGAGCAGTGTCCACTCCTCAGTTTTCTCATCCAAGTTTTCCAGCCCTCCAAGACATCACCTTGGCCTCTGCTCTGAGCCTTGTCCCCCTGCTTGTCTGTCCTCAAGTCATTCCCTTGCTCCCTCCCCTCCCAGGTCCAGTCAGTTCTTGACAGACATGTCCTGTTCCCACTGCTTACCATTAGCGATCTCCTTTCCCAGCCTGATCAGTAAATCTGCTTCTCCCACCCCCCTTGTCAGTCAGCTTCTTTCTCCTTTCATTGTCCAGTTTCTTGGTTGACCTTGCAAGTCCTGGACTCCCAAGCCCCCACTGCTTTTCCCCCTCCCTTAGCTCTTTTGCTGGATTCCCTGCTGTTCCCCAGACTGCTTGTCCTTATCTGGTCACCTCCTGTCCTCTGCATTTCAATCAACTTTCTCCCACCTACTGACACCACTCACAGGTGGACAGGGAATAATGTCCTGAGGTGTCCTGATCTCCAGCACATGCAAATTGCAGCAGTTTTTCCAAAGGATTGTAATAGATACCTCCTTGACACAGAGTCCATCATGTCTTTGACAGAGTTCCTGCTCTCAGTGCAGAGCATGTAAGTGCTATCAAATGAAATCTCACATAATTTTTTTCAGATGTTAACCACAATTCCTTTTCCATTACTGTGGTTCTCAAAGATGGCTACTGTTTGGGCTAAGAAGCTTGAAAAATTCAGCTTGCAGCAGACTCCCAGTGTGGAAAATTTAAGTCCAAGTACAAGAGAGTTATAAGCAGCTAAAACAGGATCTTATAATGAGAAGTGTCAGGCAACATCAATACTGGAAAGTGCTACCAGCTTGGTCCATAATACGGGCTTTGTTAAAGACATCACCCAGTCTAACAATTGGTATATCAAGTTATTGGCTAATGCCTTTTCTAACTGCTGAGTTATAAAATGTTTAATGATCTTTTTGGTTGCAATGGTAAACCTGGCAGCAACTGGGAAAGACCCACAAAGCTGGAGAAAAAAGAAAAAAAACTGAGGTTTTCTACTGCATTTAAGTTACAAGACTGGAAACTGAGAAATATGGATTCTTGGCAATGCCACAGCCTTCCTTCATGACTTAGGTCTCGCAGAAGTTTAACCTCTTGGTGCCTCAGTTTCCTCACCATATTTTTTTGGGACAATGCTTATTTCATTTCCTAGGTAGTGCTGGTATACTAAGCTGGCTTTCTGCACCTCCATGATGTGATACACTAATCCTCTGCAATTTTTCAACAGAAGGGAAAAATCAAACTTCTCGAGTTTGAATCTATGGCTTGCATAATGGGAAGAAAGTAAGGAGGAATTTACTGGAATAATCTGGAAGTTGATGCTATGCTGGACTCTGTCCCCAGAAGCACAGAATCACTGTGTGTCAGACCTGAAATGTCATATAAACAGTGCTTTGCAACTCCTGTAAATGGTTTCCTGACTTTGTTAAAGGAAGTGGGCTGTCTACTTAAAGCTCTTGTCTGGGTCACGGTGACTAAACCTTTCTACTGCATGCCTTTTTAAAGGTTTGGGTTTGTTTTAAATCGGAAACATTCCCATAAGCCTCAACAAATAACAGGGTTATAGGGTAAAACATACATCCTTTGATCCATGGAAGTGCAAAGATGTCCCACTAGTAGATGTAGCCCAGTTCACCTGTACACTAATCCAGTAATGCTGACAGGAGTTAGAGGACTAACCCTATTGCATAATACTGTAAACATTAGTCATAATTGCTTGTAAAAAATGCTGGGGAAAAATATCCTAGGAATTATGAGAATTTGAATGACATTCAGCTGTAAGTATTCTGGCTTCAAACTCCAGAGATCCCCTGGGTCAAATTCTCTTTGTCTTGCACCCATTGCGAGCGCTGGGTCTCTCAGTTCAGTTCAGAAATCATTAGTTAATTGCTACATGGAAAACAAAAATTTGTATTAAGGGCATTTATTCATGTTAGGTACAAATATGTATATTCTGCAGCTCCTCCAGAGATACATAGATGTCTGTTCACCATGCCATGTGTTGTTGTTTGCATAAACTTAATTGAACATACTCATACAGAATACAATTATTCTGATATATTAAGCTACACTACATGTGATTAAAAAATAACAATGTGTCCTGGGAACAGTTAGAAAAATTGCCAGAATGCAGATAAAAATTGTGTTATTAAAATGCAAAAGCAGGCATTTATCTTTCCTGTTATCCCTCTGGGGGCCATTACATGCAATAATGAAAAGATGTCCCTTGAAATGGCATTACTTTTTAATGAGGCTTTTACCTATTGAGTCATAATCTCCATTTTACTAATTACAAGCAGAAATGGCTTTCTAAACCCTCTAACTGCTGAGTATGAGCAGCTTTTAAAGTTTAGCCTTCCCAGTCAGTACTCAGACTTGGGCAATTCAGCAGGTGTTGGACTACACCTGAGTTAAGGATGGGGGTTGACTCAACAAGCCAAGCATGTGAAGACCCAGCATTTGCACATCACCATGTCAGTTCCTGGGTGGTTCTATGGCATATTCCATAGTGTTTTCGCTGTTTACAGTCCTCAGGTTAAATAGAAAACAACTAGGACACCCATCCTAATTATTTGCTGATTGTTATTTGGCCCCATGGACTCTACTATGCTTTCCTTTTACTCTGGCACTTGTCTTCATTCAGAGCATGAAGAGCTAGACACTAAGTGCTGGTGCAGGGCCCCAGACCTGACTCACTCCCTCTATCCTATACTCAGTGGTACTCAGAAAACCGCATGGTGCAGGGACTGAACTCTTGTATTTCAGTAAAAGCCTGGCTTTTCCCTTCATCTGTATAATTACTCATATCCTCCTGAGCTTTTGACCGACAAACCAGTTTTGGTTAAAGCAGTTTGGCAAATGCCATCCACTACCACAGCCACTGGAGCTTCTGCTTGTATTCAGGGCTTTGCTACACATTTGACATGGGAACTGATTTACTCTGCAACAGGGGGAAACATCTATTTCTGCAAGCTGTCATTCAGAGAGTTGCTTAAAATTTGACAGCACTGAGATTATTTTTATGATAAAATACTAAATCATTGCCAACACAAAGGTGAATGGTTCAGGCTGTCATTCCACAGTCTCATAGCATGCACCAAAATATGGGGTTCATGGGGCCAAAAAGAAGCTAACAAAACATTATTAAAGTTAGAAAACTAAGTCATCTAAAGCAAGGAAATTCCGAGATGAATTGTCCCCCACCAGCTCCAAGCCACCCTTTCCTTTTCTAAATTCAGTTTATCTGTTCTCATCCTTATGCCCCAGGTCATTTCATCTCTGCTTTTTTGCTGGTGGCTGTCTCTCTCAGAGAGAGGAGAGAAGGAAGCTGATAGCTTTTTGTTTTAGTGCCAAAACTGAAACTGTGGGAACCTTCTTAGGTCCATAAAGGAACAGCCCATGGTGATGTTAAACTGAGAAGCGGGAGTAAGACTTTCTTGATCATCTGTGTGCTACAGTTTTTCAGAGCTTGGTCATTTTGAGACATTTTCACAGCCACTTTCATTATTTACAAAGGCACTACATCAAAACCTACAGACATTAGGACTTCTTAGAGAAAAGGTTGACAATGATTTTTAAATGGGCAAATCTGTTTATTTTTCCCTAGCCTTTTTCTTGGAAATTGCTGAACTGTTTGGCTAAAAGGTTCCATGGTGCAAAATGCAGCCTGAGTCAGATAGCATGGAAACCATCACCACTAATGATTGAAGTTTGGCAAGACTGTAAATAGCAGAGTCCAGGTCTCTGTATAAGTCAATCTTAATAATAGATTGGGGGCAACCAAACCATCTTATGTGATAAACTGCCATAACTCCCATTTCACAGCTTGAAAGCCTCTGATGTTTGCGGGAGGCAGGTTGGCAGTAGAGCACTCTACTGATGAGCATGGCACTCGGAGGTTCCCCAGGGTTACACAGTTGCTGCTGGTGAATCTGGAATGGCACTTGGGAGGGCTGACCTCAGATTTCCCCTGTAACCACAGACTGTCCTTGATTTTGCTTGGCTCAACAATGCTTCCTCTCTCTCAGTCAAGTCACTCCCCCATACTTTTCTTCACTGCTGTCTCTCTCTGACTTCTTTTCCCCTTCTACTCTTTCCTTAGCTTCTCCTCTCACAGTATTTCAGACTTCACCCTTATACTTTCCCATGACATCTGACTGAAAGTTTGGCTGCCTTAGAGAGAGGTATGGTATCCATTTCAGGAGAAAACAGTACTGGGCACATATTTCCTGCCCACTGTCACCCTCTTCACCTCACAGTTCTTGACTTCTGGTTGGCCTCAGGAGAAGAAATAAGACAGGCTGGATTGCTTTCTTGCTGGCTGTGGGAGGAAGAGATTGAAGCCTGGCCTAATGTCTGTAGGACTTGTTTATATGTCACATTCCACGTGGTATAGGAAAGTAAGATTATATATGACTGTAATCTCTGGTTAGTGACGCTTGGCAGTTCCACGATTGGATTGCATCATATTTATGTTGCCTCAGGCAAGTCTTAATTATGAACATTTTGATTTTTCCACCAGTTTTCCCAAGAAGTTCCCCATGCCCACATCAATCAGATCTGAATAATTTAAGGCCTTCCACAAATGTGCTCTTTTGGTTAGATTGAATGTGTCTAGGTTGGACATGAGGTTTTCCTGTGTGACTTCATTTCCTAGTAGGAAACAAGTACAGGGGTTTGAGGTGTGTCCCACAGCCTAGCTGAGGGACAGCAGGTCTGGGCAGCAGCTCTTTGCAGGTAGTCCTGGCTGCTTTCAGGGTAGGGAGGCAGCTCTTACCCAGAGGAGCTCTGTCCCTGTAAAGGGGGAGGTCTCTGTCATTCCCTCCTCATCAGCGGTTTCTCATTTTTCAAGCACCTGGAGTACCAGTGTGCAGACTGCTGAGGACAAAGGCAGCAGAACTGCCAGTACAGGTGACCCTCCAGGGTGTTGTAAACCTCAAGATAATTAAAGATGAAAAAAATGAAGTTACTGAGACAACCAAAGAGTAACTTACTGAGACTGAGCTGGAGATAATAAACCCCTAAAAATCCAAGTTGCAGACCTGATCCAGTGTTTTGTCACCGCACTTCCCAGGCAGCGGAAAAGCAGGGCAGAGCCATCTGAACTGAATATTGTATCCAAGCCACAGACCATACATAGGCAGCTAAAGACCTTCCATACCCATCTCTCCCTAGAAGCAACCCGGCTCCATTTGCCAGTGTTCCATGCCAACATTATTGCTCCGTCCCAAAGCCAGTTGGCTGGTTTTTGGTGTCTATGTATCTTTGGCATAGGCAATCCACACTTCCAGATAGCTGGGAGCCCTCTGCATTGTGAGATTGCTTTTCTTCTTACTTCCTTCCAGAGGAATTGGCAGGAGCACTTACAAACCCTTCTGGGCCCAACCACAAAGGGTGAAATTTTTAGTCTGAGTGGGTTCTGACTTGCCACCTAATGGAAAAAAATATAGAGTTTGGCAGGCCAGGTAGAGGTGCTTCACCTCCAAGCCTTTGTCTCTGTTAGTTTTGCCTTAGAGAAGATGAGGCAGCAAAGCAGGGTGGGCATTCTCTCTTGCTCTACCCAAATGTGTCACAGTGGGATGGAGATCTGGACTTTTTAAATCTTTTATCAAACTAGCAAATGTAGCCAGGATAGCAAGCCCAAACTTTCAAGTCAGAAGCCAAGCTTCAAACATCGCAGAACTTGCTTAAAACCACAAGGTGTTTCTCAGATGTATCCTCTGGGCACTGAGTTTTTATTCCATATTCAAGTGAAAACCAAGGGCAACATACTCTTTCTGAAAAGAAAAAACCAGCAATCCTGAAAACATTTCTCATGAGCACCAGATTCTAAAAGATTAGGAATAAAGCGTAGAGTCACGAAGGCTTTCAACTCTCATAAAATTCTGGAAATAACTTATTTTAATTTCAAAACCCTCTAAGCTATAAATGGAAGATTTTTGGTAAAGCAACTCTGACTCATTCTAACACATTTTCTCTTCATTCATGCATTCTTTTGACTCAGACTAAAAGACTTGGATTGCAAAGCCTCATGTGTGTGTGTGTTCTCTTTTTTTCTTTTACTTCACAGCTTTTTTTGGGAAATACCTCAATGAATACAATGGCAGCTACATCCCTCCTGGGTGGAGAGAGTGGGTTGGATTAGTGAAGAACTCTCGCTTCTATAATTACACCATTTCTCGCAATGGTAACAAAGAGAAGCATGGATTTGATTATGCAAAGGTATTTTCCAGACACATAAATGCCGCATGATTAATCCATATAAAAATAGCTTTCAGATACTTAATTAACCAGGTAATTAATTACTTAAACAACTACAGCCACGAAATTGAGATGTCATTTTCTCTCCAGGGCATTGCAGATCAATTTCCATGTGAGAATATTAATCATTCAACAGAATAAAGTTTCCCAGGGCTCTTCAGTGGAGTCTGGTGATTCTTCCCTCCCTGCTTCCCACCCTCCCTCCTTCTCTCCCAGAGAGTGATGGTTTGGTGGCAGGAGCAAACAGTAAATAGAAGCCTTTACCCAAAATAATTGTGCCCCTTGTGCCACTGAACTTTAAAGTTGCTGAGTGTTGTCACTTACTACCCACAGGAGAAACCTTAGTTAATGTTCTTCTCCATTATACAGTGCACACCAAAGAAAGGCTGTATGCCTGTGGTGTCAGACTCCGGATATGACTATGAGAATAGATAAGCGCAAGAACACAGCCACTGGAAAAGTTCAGAGCTTGTTTATGCTCTTGACAATGTGTGGAAAGTATGCCAAGGTGACCTGCCCACTGCCATGAAGTTTCTCGGAAAGGGTTAGGAGCACAGATCTCAGACTTTCCAGCCTGCAGAAAGCAATCTGGAATTTCCTCAGACTAGCTCAAGGAAGATGATACAGATGTTGCAGCTGTGGTTTCTGACCCATGTAATGAGATTTTATTGGAAGCTCTCAATGCCTGTTTCTGATTTTCCCATCCATAGAAATTACATGAGACTGATTATATATTTATGGAGAGAAAAAAAAAAAAGGAAAAATTATTGGTTAGTTATACATTCCTTACACACACAGTGTACGTAGCTAGAATAAATAGGGAAGCAGAAGGGGATCAGATGCTTTGGGAGAGCAGTCGTATAGGCATTTCACTTGAACAGGCCACAAACCCCAAAATTATCACAACCCTGGTGCCTCACACTCATTATCCATTTTCGAAAGTAAAATATCAGTCACTGTCTCTTCCATATGCTTGCAGGGTTTGTAGCAGCCAGGGCTACTGTGTGTGCTCCAAGTTTGCTAGAGGGGAGGGGAAGGGGCAGGGGGACAGGGAGCGGGCGAGTGAGGAGGTCACAGCTGGTTGGCTTGTCCTAGCACTGACATGCGACACAGACCTGGTCCCTCAGGCTCTGCTTTTGCAGCTGTTTGGGGCCTCGAATGCACAACATAAGATTAGTCATGCCTGGAAGTGCTTGAAATTACAAACATTGTCTCAGCACTTTCTCAATGAAGCTCGCACTAGACCTCCAGGCCAACAGTGAATACTCTAAGGTGGCAGGTGGTTTAATTTAAGTTTTCATCTTTTTTTCTTAGTTCCATTTCCTCCCTTCCCCTTGTAGGCTTCTATTTGCCACCTTGGCTGTAGGTTAAGCCAGTTTATTAGCGAGTCACAACCTTAATCTCAGCAGCTGCACTGCTTAAAGTTGCACAATTAAATGAACAGAGCCCGCAGGAATTCAACTGCACCCTGCATTCTCATTTGCAATTTCTTTGATAAAGATTTTTTGCAATCTGTTCCACTTTGTACAGATGTGAAAGTAGAGTCTGAACAAAGATTGTGCAAGAAAGGTTTATGTAAGCATAAAACCAGCATAAGAGCCAATGTTAGTTGGGAGCCATTACCTTGTGAAGTGTTTTATCAATGAAATTCAAGAAACATATCTTTGTCAGTACAGTGCACTTTAAGTGTTACTTGGCATTATATAATAAAATCTGCTAATCAAATTTACTTAATGCTTTCTTTTGTATCTGATTTGCAAAACACTGTCTCATTTTATGTGGCATTGCCTGCTTAAGAAAGTAATTACTGCTCAGTCTCCCCTATGCTCCCTCAAATCATACATTTCTTTGATGGTATGCTTTTACTTCCTGATCTGAACTTTAATGAGGACTTGAAAATAACATAATAACATGATAGTATGTGATCTAATTAATCATGCACTTTGTAACTTTTGCTTTGTGTTAATCGTGTGTTCCAGGACTACTTCACAGACCTAATCACTAATGAGAGCATTAATTACTTCAGAATGTCTAAGAGGATATATCCCCATAGGCCCATAATGATGGTCATCAGCCACGCTGCACCCCATGGCCCTGAGGATTCTGCACCACAGTTCTCAGAGCTCTACCCCAACGCTTCACAGCATATGTAAGTCAAAATCTCACACTGCCAGACCCACTCCCTGTGCCTGCTTCTGTAAGGAATTTGTTTATGGAGACATCGCAGGAACAGAGAACTCAAATATAAAAAACTCATAGTAAGCAGTGAATGTTTGCTTGGTTTTTTTTGCTGTGCTTGCTCCTTTTGCGGGGGAGAGTGACAGCTCTGACCATTATTAAAGCAGAGAGAAGCTCTTTTCCTCCTGGGAAGTTGTGGGAGATTAAAAGGTCAGTATTTGGCTTTGTAAGGGCAGCTTCTTACAATACCCTGAAAATATGTAGACACAGGTCAGGATCTGTTGGAAAGATATTACTTCCTTCATTTTCCTCTAAGATATGTGCTTCCTGGGCTCTAACTAAGTGAATGCATTGAGAGTAAAAACACCCTTTTGAAGCTTTTGAGTGCACCAGATTTGTTTATGGACTAGATACGGGCAGATTCCCAAAATAGCCTGTTAGACTGCATTTTAAAACAACATGCTTAATCTTTCCTGGTGATTAAACTATAATAAAATAAAAAAAAAAAAGAATTATTCATTTTGGTTTTAGAACTGAAACCAACTCTAGCTAAAAATCTGTGGATAGTCCTGGATTACACATCTTGCTTCATACCTTGAATATTCTAGGTCCTTTTCCTTACAGTGAGATGCTATGGAAGTTTTCCATTGCACTTGTGTCTACTGTGGCTTTGTAGACCATTTGTTTTTAAACAATGTCTTTGCACATCAGGCCCTACCTTGATAAAGTATTTCAGCTGGATTGTACATTGATTTGGTGTCTCAAAATGAGGATACATCAGCTTCATAAGACAGAGGGAAAGCTTCTTGATCTGCAAATTGCATTTTGGGCACCCTGCAGTAGCTCATACCCAAAGATGATTTTTGTAGTTATATTGACTACTTTAAAATTGCAATGTAGCAGTTACTGCATCAACTGCATATATAAGCTGATCACTACTTGGGGCCAGAAAGAGATTTGCTGTTCATGGCATATGGTTAAATATTTGTTAGTTGGTATTTTTTTATCCTCTTACTGGGTGCTACTTTCTAGGTACGCCACTTTCCCTGACCTTATAATCTTACATTCTCAAACAATGCACATTCCTGAGAGTAGGCTTTGCAAGTAATGCAAACCAGTCAGCCATGTTTTGTAGTGATTTAGATATTCAGAATAATTTCTACCTGTATAGAGAACTAATGAAATTGAGATTTCATTCGCAAATAAGATAGACAAGAACACAGAAAAACTGTAATATTGGGTTGTATGAAAGAACTTTTTAAGTCAGTATCCTGAATTATGCGCTCCAGCAGAAAGCAGCAGGGAATGCTTAGTGGGGGGGAAGAAACCCCCACAAACTTTTTCACCTGTTTTTCCAGCTTCTGGAAATCATCTCTTTAGGTGAAGCATCCAGGTCAATGTGCCCCATTCTCTTTGCATCAGTCTGATCTCTTTTTCAGCTCTGATGGCAGCCCCACCATCTTGTGGCAACAAGTTCCATGGTGTCACTCCCTGCACTGAGGACAAAGGTCTGCCTTTTATTTCCTTCTAAACCTAGAGCTTGGTTATGCCACCTGTGTCTCTTACTTCCCATCCTGTGAAGAATAATGGTCACTACATCAAATTTAATGGACCTCTCACATGTCTCCTTTCAATTGCCACTTTTCAAGAGAGTTATTTCTACTTGTTCTCACCCCATTCAACAGATTGCTTCCCATTTAGTGGCACAGACTGCCTGGCCTCAGGCAAGCCATCCTGTCTGCTGAGGGACTATCCATCATACAGGAGGGTAGGATTCAAACTGTTTCCGCTCAGCTGTGGGGACCGTGTCTGGAAGAAAAGCACTGGAATCATTGAATCTCCCCCTACGTCTCCCCAGGCCAAAGGAACTCATTTTAGGCTCCGTGCTCACTTTCTGAAAAGTGCTTGTAGGAACTTGCTTTGGTTTATCATGCTTTTGTCACTTTCTACTGCTTGGTGTTTTCAGCCTACTTCTTTTCTAGTTTGTGCTGCTAGACCAAATGGGTTTAGTTAGTATCCAGATTTTTAACTACCTCTCCACCATATACAGGTTGCATGTTACCTCCAAAGATCAAGAGAAGATCCTAGTTATCTGTTTGAGGCTTAGTTTCATTTAAGTATTTGAGTAGAAATTAATTTTTATTTGTGTAGACTCCTGGGGTCTAAATATCTTGCTCTGCTAGGCTACTTGTGAGAGCACTCGGCTGTGTTGCTTCTTTTCTTCTGGTGTTGTTAATTTCTTGGCAACCTTCTTGCAAAGATTTTTTGCTCTATTGACCTCAAGAGATCCTTGCTGTGTTGTTTTGTGTTTCTTATTGCACTGACTGACTGCATGTGTTAAAGTTCAGTCTGCAGACTAAGAAATGAGACAAAATGAAGATAAACTGCCAATTTGGGTGGCTGGAGATTCCAAACAACTGATTTCTCTACCAAAAATATTATACTCTAGCAACATGCCCTGAAAGATATAAGTAGTTCAGTGCTTACAGAAATATTCAGTGCTCTGTGTGAAAACAGCACAAGAACAATAAAATCCCTCCTGCCAAGATTTGTGTAATTTGAACATTTAACCCTTAGGTTTTCTTCCTTGGTGGTCAAGCACCATTTGAATCTCTTTCTTTCTGACCTTGGGTGACAGCCATCTGACCTTGGATTTTGTTTTTAAAAGTGTAGTTGCTGTATCATGTTACTGTAACGCCTACCTCCAACAAAGAAGGGAAACCAGGTCAAAAGCTGCTTGCTGGCTTAACAAACTGAGATGGAAGGTTATACCTACAAACCAAGGATTAAGATAGCCTGTCAACCACATGTGAGGGGAAGTTTTGCTTAAAAGAAAAGTAGCTGAAGCAGACCCTTAAATTATACGATGTCTCTTTGCTGGTAAAGTGCCATTTGATTGAAATTCTGCCTCTATAAATTAAAAAACAAACAAACAAACAAAGCCACCAAAAAAACTAAACCAAAACACTAACCCGAAACCCAGAAGTTTGTTTAGAATAAGTTTTCCACTGGCACATATGAAGAGGGGAGTGGCTACGGAAGGAAATACTGCAGTTCAGAGAGAGTTCTGCCCTCAAATGTGGGTGTCTCTAGGTCTCATTTCCTCCCTTATCAACATGGCAAGAATAAAATCAAATGAATGCAGTAGCACAACCTATAAGACTTATGAAAAAAAAAATCAGAGCCAAAAAGAAAGTGAAGAATTACATGCCACTGTTATGTTACAGTCCTGTCCTCCTCAGCACAAACAGCCTACTGGAGTGGCATGTCTTACAAGGACAAGAACAATAATAATGTGTACGCTGTTTAATTATTAATATTAAGTGATTCCTACTAATACTTACAAACTCCAGTTTAAAATGAAACACAAGCTATATAATACTGGAAGCAGCAGACACTGTATTGTTTTTAAGCTTCCATTCTCCTTCCCACTCTCCCACTTCTGCTCTCCTTAAAATATGTCCTATTTCTGACAAGTAAAAATATTTCTGGAGGTTTATCCTGGCTGCTATGACCATAATGAGTGATATATTTTCTGAAAATAAATCATATTAATGCATGTACTCTAGCTATGCCCAGAAATCACTTCTGTGGAAGAAAATGGGACCGGAGAAGATGTACTAGATGAAAGCAATACATAGATTTTTGCTGTGGTAATGAACATCATCTGTTGGAGAGCAGTGTTGCAAAGCTAGACCTTTGGAAATGTTGTTGTTAAATGTGAAGTTACGTTATGCGACAATATTGTTCCATCAGACAGCTAAGCAGGAAAGCTCTGACTCAAAGGATACTCTAATGGAATCCTGAATTCTCAGTTATGCTCAGGGCCTCTGGCACTTTAGCTTCCCTTTACCTTCCAGTGTGAACCAGTCTTAGGGGAACTGTAAACCAGACCTAAGCTGTTTATAAGCTGTGAGTAAACAAACATTAGAAGCAAAAGTCTGCAGGAAGCAAGTTCACTGAAGAATGTAAAAAAATGGAAATCTGAAACACTGCTGGCTGTGATGAGTTAAAGATCCTTGGGCTGGCAGTAGGACTGACAGCAAGATTTTATGACTACCTGAAAGAAATCCTATTGCTAAGATAGAGATCTTAGGAGAAACAGATAGAAATGGTATCTTGGGAGATATCAGAAACCTTCAAAGGCTAATGTGAGAAAAGGTGAGATGATATGAAAAGCAGAACTTTATATTTCCATTTAAAAATTATATGATAGCCACTGATAGACCAGGTGTGGAGGTAGTGGTGTGTCTCCAGCAGTGAAGCATGAAGAGAAATGCTCTTGCACCTCTGGCTTCCCAGAAGATTCTAGTTGCACAGTGAGGTTCTGCAGCAGCAACAAATAATGTTTCTTAAAATAAAAAGGTTTTATATTTAACAGGTAATAACTTTTTTACTTTCTTATTCTGAAATATAGCAGTTGCATTACATTTCAGAGTGAAAGTTTCATACCTCACATCCCCAGATCTATAAATATCACTGGGTGTAAAAGATTCCCCTTTTAAAAGGCAGCAAAAGCAGACCCAGTATGGTGAAATTCAACTTCACATTAATACAGATCATATCCACTGGTCATGTTTGGGTTTTTTTACTTTTAATTTTGCCTAGAATCTAGGCTTCCTGCTTTCCAAGAACAGTGGCTAAACCTGGAAGTCTGATTTCCCTGGAAACAAACAATTTGCTTTATTCTTTCATTTACATTTTTTTCTGAAGGAACATGACCACTTATGTCATGTTTGCTAATCATATTTCAAAGAATAAAAGTGTTAATTCTGTACAGAAAGCATTAATTGTATTAATTAATTAATACAGAAATTATTAATCAGTTTTACCATAGGTATTACTTTAAAATGTTGTTGACTTTTATTTTTATGAAATGAAAATATTCCTGGGGCATCTAAGTACTGTATTATTTTCATTAACAGGAGGAGTCCCAATTGAAACAGATTAGCCAAACACTTTGGGGATTAAAACCCCTGAGAACACTACGGAATTATTAAAACCAACATTTTTTAGGCAGTATTCTTGTGAACATAACTTTCTTTTGTTGAATAGAAACAGAAGGGAATTAGGAGACTGTAAAGAGGAGCAAAAACAGATTTTTACTATGAGCAATTGAACAAATGTTTGTAAATATATTTGTTTCTTTCCACATTAACCCATCTGTTAGAGACTTGTATATATTTAGATCAATTTTTTAGAAAGCAAACCTTATTTTAAAGTTGTACTGAATTCTGTAAGCTCTTAAAACATGATGTACTCTGTTTTCTTTTTCACACAGATACTACAACTGCCTAAACAGCATTATTCAAGTGCAATCTCCTAATATTTTCTTAAACTGTAAAATACCTTTTAATGATATTTTATATATTATATATTTATATATTATTTATTTATATAATATTTTGCAAAAGGGACATATTCTGTTTATTTCATTGAATATCACAATTCAGTTCAGTCACTCGTAGAAGATAGTGAAATTCATTTCTGAATTATTTGCTGCTTGGGAACCCCATTTTAATAGATCCTCAAGTAGAAACATCATTGTTTTAGATTATTTGGTTTGGATTTATTTCTTGTCAAACTTAAAAGTTATTGTGGTACTCTTTATTTTGATGTTCAATTTTAAACATATAAATATAGCAAATATGTTGTCAGAAAGAGTTACTGAGGCCTTTTGATCACAAGGTGACTGCTAGTACAACTCCTTTTCTCTCAGCATAACTATAAGTACCTATTTGAACTGATGCTTACAGATAAAGAAATGATAGATTTTGTGGTGAATCTTCCTTTAAAGAGAAAAGTGCACTAGTGCTTAAAGATATTTACTCCTTCCATAGCCTATAGAACATTTAATTATCAATGTAGATTTCTCTGTGATATTATTTACACAGGTAGGTGAATGATTACAAAATCTCAGGGTGAATTAATGTTCTCATTATGAAGATGTGTTTATGGAAAAGTGTCTGACCATGTTCAGCATGTGTTATTGTTAAGTATTTGGGGGGTTTTGTTAGTTAAACTGGGGGTATCGGTTCAAAATTTTAGGAATCTGGCCTCTTCCAGTGTCCTGCCCAGTGCCAGAAGAAATCTGTCATGAAGTACCAAGAAGACTCTGTGTATTAAGTGCTGCACAGAATGTGTTGGACAAATGTAAGTGATCAATTGAGCAATCTAGATTTGCCCAGGTTAGTATATTTTACAAGAATGACAAATACTACAGTAGCTCCTTGCCAGATTTAGAGGCTATGGACAACCTGAAAATAATGGGCTACCTGACCCTATCTGCTGATCATAGATCAACTAATGTGCTCAGCAGAAGACAGCCTTTGTGACTGAGAAGAGGCAATAGAAGATATGGTACATGTCTTCAACTTTATACTCCCAGTGCAAAGAGGAATTATGGAAATGTAGATGTCAATGCTAATTTACAGAAGTACTTGTCAATACAGAGCAAAGTCGTTCCCAAAAATGGAAGAATAGAAGCAGTGACAGACTGTACTGTGATGATTTTCAAGGGCTTATAACAGCTGAACATTTAGTTGATATCTCCAGCTGCTTCAAGAAAAAAAATGTTGTGTTAAACAATTATCACTGACAGGGAGGAGGTCTATTTACATGGGAAAGTTTTCAGAAATCAGCAATATTCTCCCCAGGATTCACCTCTGTAGTGTTTGTTTGATTGTTTCACACCAAAAAAAAAAAGGTAGATAGATCTGAGGGCAATGTCAGTGCCATTCTGGTGGATTTCTGAAAGGCCCAACAAACAGGGGTACACAGGGAACATAGACATACAGTGGGGTGTTGGAATTCATTTCTGTCTCTTCCCTAGTACTCTTTTTCTGACACTTTGGAGCCCTGTTTCACATTTATCCATCAGCCAGTGACACTGGATGTTTCACAGAAGATCCCATTCCCTGAACTGTCTGGCAGGAAAATTCTGCTCACTCTCTGCCTGCTGCGTTTCTCACCCAGAAAATTCAACATGCATTTGGAAAGTGTCTGTGAAAGGTTTTAACCGCCCTGCTAAATCCTTGAGTGCTGCTTTTAAAGATTATCCATTATGTGGAGGAGGCTTCCCACAATGGCCTGGGAACATGAGACCTGAGCCTGCTTCAGCAGCTGGCTCTCCTTCCTGGCACAGCAGCAGGCTGTCACGGTGCTGCTGGCTGAGCACAGCTCACAGCCACCTCATCGCTCTGTGGCAGGGGCACTCAGGACTCCACTGGAAAAAAAGTAGGGTTTTACTAGGAAATGCTGATTAATCAAAATCGAGCGCTTTCATGGGAAAACGTCGCGTTTGACAAACTTTCAGAGAAACAGAGGAAAGTTTGCACTCGAAGTATCCTCTTTTGTCAGTGTGCCTAACAACTGGTAGGTGACCAAAGTTCCTAAGACTTGCTTCTCCAAGGTCTGGGACTCCATCAGTCCCTCTGCTAAGACTGCTGGCTAGCCAACAACACAATGGCTGTGCTCCTGGGATAAATTTTATTAATTTTGTGGCAGTATTCATTTTAGAAATAAGATTTCAACCATGGGAAATTACAAAAACTTTGACCTTTCAACATGAAATAAAAGAATTTCCAGCAGAAAAGGAATTCTAGTTTATGGTTTCCTTTGCTTAGTAGGGACCTAGCTTTTCATATTTCTTAATCTCTACCAAAGGTTCAAAAATCCTGTAATACTGTTGTCTCACTTCTCTTTTCCTTGAGGCTACTGGTTAAGTAGACTAGTCAAAACTAGCTGTGTGTACTAGAGGCATACTTCTCAAATTCGACATAAATTCTCAAAAAATAGTCTCCACTTAAAATGTGGACTTTATTAATTTACTGGAGTTGACCATATGCCTATTATATTATCCTTTCAGCTAATTTTAATCCTCAGATTATATATAGGTTATCATACAATATCTGATACAGTAAAATCAACTGCTTCCACTATTCTGTGATTACATACAACCATGTTAAGAAATATGGTTTCTTATATATAAGAAATATATATAATGCTCAGAAAGACTGAGCAAAGGTGTGACTTTAAGTTAATCTGGATACAATGTTGGTATTATTCAGTGGTATTGGTATTTTTCTGAAGAAAAGACAGCTACACATATATATTTCAGTGGGGAAAACGTACCTTAACACACATTATAATTTTCAGTACCTAAACAGTAAATTAACATTGAATTACATTTTTATTATAAACTGAAAAGAGAATCACAAGAAACAATCTAATTACACAACAGAATTTTTTTCACTTTCTACCAATATTTATTTTTCAAATGTAATTCTGCAATTCATGTATTATGTGCTGTAGTGTATTAGAAACAAGGAAAAAGTAAAAGCCAAAGAACTTAATCAAAATGACAAAACCTGGATTTCTTCTTCCTAGAGAAGGAAACTGCTCATACATAGGTGGAAACATTATGGGACATGGATTTTGTTTGATTTCTCTTCACCTTTATGTCTAGCATGTATGCTAGGTATAAAAACTGGATTGATGGAGAGCTTTTGTAACCTGCTTGTCTGTACAGCAAATTTACTTGGCATATTTTTTGCAGTACCTTTTCTTCTAAGGTGGTGTATCTGTGAACATATTCTTGTTTTTTATATGATGTCCTTCAAGAATTCACTGGCTAGGGATAGAATACCGCTCTGAAATCTTTCCCTCAGTTCTTGTGTAAACTCCAAAAGCATCATTCTTCGCTTTGGATAGGACTCTATGCCCTTACTTCTTCTTAGTACTAGTATCAATAGTAGTGTTAACTCAATATTGTTGTCATAGTTAATATTAAGCTGGTAATGCACTCTGCTTTACATTCACATTGAAAAAATAGTACCTTCACGAAATTTAATGTATGAATGTTATTTTGGTATAGGTGGGATTTGCACATCTACCACACCATCAGGCATAGCTCTAATGAGGGCCAAAGGCAAGTGATAGAGATTAAATATGGATCTTGAACCAACAGCATTGGCTGCAGTCACTTTCTCAGCTCTCTTCTTCAAGGCCACCACATGGTCTCTTGTCAGGACCCTACACCCAGGAACTCAGTCCTGGAGGGATTGCACTCAGGCTCCTGGCAATGCCTGCACTCGCCTTTGGTGATGAGAAGGGAAAAAGTCAGTGTTTTCTCTCTTTGGGGTGTCTTGAAAACTGATAACACTGGTGCTGTTCTTAGTACTGACTACTAAATTTCTCTGTCCCACTGAAAAATATCTTTGAGTTTTGTTTAAAGGTAATTTTCTTACTGGATGCATCAGGGCAGCTTACCTTAATATTAAAGGGAAACATTCATCTTTGATCTCTGACTTTCTTAATTTTTCTGCTTATCTTTGTTGGATGCACCATTCAGATAAGTCTTTTTAATGATTACAGATTTGTTGAGTAACATATTTTGGCTTATCCCAAATATTAACATGGATCTCGTAGTGATCTTTGAGTCTGAAAGAAAGCTCAGAAAGAAAGTGGTTAAAAAATGTTGAGGAAGTGATGCATAAACCAATGAAGATTGGAAGCCACTGAAATTTGTTGGTATTTGTTAAATATCACATGTAATTTGTAACTTAACTGCTTGTTGGCTGTTTCTGTGCTAGAGGAGTTCCCACCTTCCTCTGATGCCTGTAATGCTACACAACTTTTCAGATCCATTCTTTTCCTCCAGCACTCCCAGCTATAACTATGCACCAAACATGGATAAGCACTGGATTATGCAGTACACGGGGCCCATGCTGCCTATCCACATGGAGTTTACAAATGTCTTGCAGCGCAAAAGACTTCAGACCCTGATGTCAGTTGACGACTCTATGGAAAGAGTGAGTTCAAGAAACTACTCTGAATACAATCTTATAAGTCAGTAACAAAATTAAATTCATTCATTCTTTCTTTACCTTCACCAACCACATTCCAGGGTATGTCATTGTTCTGTGAGGAATTACTCCACTTATCCCCAGTAGAAATGAGTTTTGGTTCTCTGCAATATAATACTGAGCTCGTCACTTTCTTTTTCAATTGCTGGGTCAACAAACTGATGACTTTTCTTATAGGGAAAAGTCACTGGGCCTAATATAGAGCCTGGTGTTAACAGAAGATGCATCACCTGTGTGTACACATGGATAGACACAGGTGCACAGATGACAACTTCAATTCATTTCACACACTCCCTTCAAAGTTTGTCCTTCATCTGAAATCTGGAAACTGGCAAATCACAGCAACTCAGGTGTCAGTCTACTAGTGTTTGCAGAATTTAGGCAATGCAGTGTAGAGCTAATTATAGGTAACATGATACATGAACTATTAGGTGTACTTTGTATGACTTTTTGTTCCAAAATCAAGCACCATGACCAGAGATCTTCCCCTAGAGAGGTTTCTTTAAACTTTAATAAAAATTTACAGCCTTTTCCCAAGCCCACAACTGTAAGGAATAAGAAAGTTGTAGACTAACACAGTAAATCAAATCTGAGTGCCTTTTCCCCTAAAGCTGTAGCAGACTTTTTTCACAAGCTCTGTTTGAGTACACAATGAATTTTGGGCATACTAATGCAACTACACCATTATTACTGTATTTTTCCTATTTTAATTTTCTGGACCTGTTTAATTGTCCCCTGTGTAAATTGTGAAATTGAACTTGTAAGTTGATTTTTTTAGCAGCACTGTAAAGACAAGATATGAAAATGCCCCTCCCCAAAACGTCTGTGTAAACAACCTCACTGATGCCATGTTTGGTCCTGTATATTTAAGGGTTATAAATGATGGTTATACATGATTATGCACAAAACATGCTTTGCTACACTTTACTCAGAGTTCTTTCTGTGCTGTGTTGCAGTTACACCAAATGCTTGCAGAGATGGGAGAACTGGAGAATACGTACATTATTTACACTGCTGACCATGGTTACCATATCGGACAGTTTGGACTGGTCAAGGGGAAGTCAATGCCGTATGACTTTGATATTCGAGTTCCTTTCTTTATTCGTGGCCCAAGTGTAGAGCCGGGATCAGTGTACGTTCTCTTGTGTCTCTAAGCACAGCTGTTGAGCCTGATGTAAAATGTTTCTAAGAGCATGTAATTATCACTCTGTCTAGCTCAGTTTCATAAAGGATGCCCTATTATTTCAAAGCAATGAGTCTCATAAAGAGGCAGGTCTTTCACTTTGCATATTATGAATAAGTTATGAAGGAGATGAGAAAATTGTGTAATGCACAGTCATGTAGTGTTAGACTCAGGGTTTTGGTTTTAAAAACTATGTGTTCATCTTTACCGCTCACCCTATGGTTTATCAGAATGAATGGCATCATGCCCTCATTGTCAATGAGATAAGAGCAGTATGGTTGCTGCACCTCCTTGTTTGACCGTGCTAAGCTTTTTCTTTGCAATGACAGTCTGCAGTACTGGCCCATCATTCAGAGTTGTAGACTTCAAAGGAGGTTTTCTAAACTTAGCACTTGTGTAGAGCTTTATATCTTCAAAGTCTTGATAAGCATTAATAACCATTCTATTTCCAAGAGAATGTGAAGACTTACATATCAAACACATGGCAACTATGACCTTTTCTGTTGATTTGCAGAGTGCCTCAGATAGTTCTGAATATTGATCTTGCTCCAACAATTCTGGATATAGCAGGACTTGACACACCTCCAGATATGGATGGCAAATCTGTCCTAAAGCTTCTGGACTTGGAGAGACCAGGAAACAGGTGAGTCCCAACATTGTTTTTAGCCAGTTCAGAAGCAAACACCCAAGTAAATCAACAACTGAGTGGAAAAAGGGATTCTATGACAATGAGCTGTGTCATGGCAACAACCCATTTGAAGAGTCTCTTAAACAGCACATCTATAAAATTGCAGGTGTATATATAAGTGAAGAGTTGTTTTTTCAAAAATAATTTTGTTAACACTAGCAGTGCTATGTATAAGTGCCAGCAGTAAACTTTATTATTTTACTTTCAGGTTTCGAACAAACAAGAAGACCAAAATTTGGCGTGACACCTTTCTGGTGGAAAGAGGGTAATTATTAGGGGTGAGAGAGTTTTGGGAGAGCATGCCTGCTGGGAACACTCTCTTGTACATGCTTTCCTTTCTGGTCCCTCCTCTTCCTTTTTATGGTCAGGGAAGTAGTAAATTTTGCAAGCAAACTGACAGGCCTGACATGTTTCCTAGTTTCCCACCATTGCCTTTGGAAGGGGCTATGCTCCCAAATCCCTACCTCCAAAGAAATTTGAAAGCATGCCTTTCTGGTGACTCTCCTAGCTTCTTTCTTCACATTGTGCTTGTACCCACTGATGCCATCATCTGATTTATTTTCTTACCAAATGTCTGTTTCAAATCCAGCTGTGCAGAATTCTTTTATTAACTGATTTTGTATTTTCTATCACAGACTGGAAGCATTCCTCCTTTTTGTTTCAGCTAAGAAAAGAGTTATGTTTAAATGAAATTTGTGACTGTAACTGCTCCTCTTTTCACTGATACCTACTTAGATCCTCTCACCTTGCCAGTAGTTGCTGTGAAAATTTTCTCTGGGTAAAAATTTTACAGCAATTACCTTTTGGCACTTTATGACTTTACAGATTGTGGAAATCTTGTTTGATGTATTACAAAATGGTGCACATAAGACATATTGTAATATATAAAGTACAGTCAAGCTAGTGTTGAGTATGGAAGTCCTGTTGTGTCTTCAGCCAGGCAAGTACTGTTTCAGAGAGTTTTGCCTTGTGAAAGAAACCGCATTGATGTATGAATGGTGATGAACTGTACAGTTTGACATATTTTAACAACCCTTGCTTCTCTTCTCTTGCCTTTTTTCAGTACATGACCTTCATCAAAGGTCAGTAACAGAAATGTGAGGATTTTTTTCCCTGAGTAGACAGTAAACCTTCAAGTAGCTTTGATTTTCAAGTTACATTCATCATCTTAAGAGTTTAGAAGAATGTATCTAAAATGTTCAACTTTTTTATTTTATAAGCAAATTTCTACGCAAGAAGGAGGAATCCAGCAAAAACAATCAGCAGTCTAACCAACTACCAAAATATGAGAGAGTCAAAGAATTATGCCAACAAGCAAGATACCAGACAGCCTGTGAACAACCAGGACAGGTAAGCAACAAGTAATTGCAGTCTTCCAAAAGCCATAGGCAAATACGTATTTTACAGTACAGATCAAGAGAACTTGAAGAATATGGCATTTGAAAGATAACTAAGAGATCATTATTGTGAATATCTTCAGAGAAAAAAAAAAAAATAGTTGCTTCAAGCAGTGATCCTGTGTAAGATTTTTTGAAGGACTGTCCCTTAGTTCACTGTCTCAGTACAGGTCTTATGGTAGAACTCACATCTCAATTATGATATGAAATGACTACTTTTTCTTTGATTCAATGTATGGCTAAATATGCAATAAAACTCAGTGATAACTATGAAGAAGGGAAAGAAGCTTTTTGAGCAGTGAAAGCTTGTACTTCCTGGGCTAGTTCAGAATTACTGAAGCAAACTGGTTAGTCTGAAGGTTACGTGTGATTTCATTTGCTGGGATGAACAACACACTTAGTAATGCTTTTTTATTTATTGAAACACCTTTAACAGAAGGGTCCCCTTGCTCAGAAATGCTCACTTTTTCAGGTCACTTAAGGATTCAGGCAGCAATAGCAATACCCAAGCATTACTTTTCCTTCTTGTAGCCTTAATTATTTCAGTATAACGCCTGACTCTGATACAAAGGCCTAATTGCCTGCTCATAAAACCAGAAGTTACTGCATCACTGACTACTATGCTTACACCTTAAGCTCTGTAGTGCATATAGAGGGAGAGAGCTAAATTAAGAAATATTGAGTCTGACTCCAAATTCTCTTCAATCCATTTTGAATTAATGCTACACCAGTGGAAACACATAATGATTAATTTACTGGGTAGATAATGTAAGGGATCTGTATGCCTTCTCATTGACACCACCTCCAACCATGCTGGGGCATATGCTGGGGGCCCCAGGCAATGCCTTGCTGTCCTCCTGCTCCATCCCCATCCCCACACACCTCCCTAGAGAAGTGTGAGGTGATTTCTCCCAGGCAGGCACTTGCACTTTTCCCTCAGATGTTTTCTCAGACCACTGCAGCCAGTCATAGACCTGGCGCTGAAATATCGGTAGGCTGTTTGGAAGGAGGACATAAAGCCTTCACTGTGCTCTGCTCCCCTCCGCAGCCACCCGTGGTGCTTCACCCAGGGCGGGTAGAGCCCTGCTCAGCAAACCGGAGGGCTGAGAGAAATGCTCCGTCCCTACCTTCCCCCTTCTCGTTCATTAGAGTGTTACAGTAAGTCTTGGTTAATCAGATCGGACTGGATTAGTGTTTTGGCTGGCACATCCTTGGTCAGGTCCTCTGTCACAGCTCTCACCTCACACGTGCTGCTTAAGCGCAGCCACTTCTGAAGGCATATACACAATATTGCCGTCTCACCCAAGGGCAAAGTTTTCAGGAGTTCAAGCACTGCCGTTGTAAACAAAGATTAAATTTGAAAATCTGAACATTTTATAAAAACTAAAGGCGATCAATGAAGTCATTTAGACTGTGAGACGCTAAAATGTTTAGTTTTAAAGTACCAAAATATTTTCTTTGCAATTATTCCTTATATTTATTACCTCTCATGCCAAAATGCAGGTTTGGAATTACTTTACTTTTCCACATGTGAAGAGAAAAGGTTAAGTGTCCTGACCAGATATCACACCTGAAGCAGTAGGAAACACTGCTCACCGCCCTGTTCTCAGCCCAGGGCAGTAGACCATCCCATATTTGTGAATCCCATTTGATCAAAAGGTGAAGAAAGAGGGTCTTGAGTTATCAAGGAGGCTATGAGAGCAATAGTGTTTGATAGCAGGTCTCCCACCTACAAACGCCCTGTAAGGTCTTTTAAGCGCAGAAGATATGTTGGCTCCGCAGAGCCAGCAGCCGTCCCTCACAGCTGAATAAAGGACAGAGCTGAACTGACCTCTTTAAGACGAATTTAAGACCTAAGCATTGGAGTATATAAACTCTTTTTCTTAAACAAAGAGATAAAACTTGTCGCTGGTACTTCTAACATCCTGAAGGTCTTCTCCAGGGATGTTGAAGTTAAACGTGCCTACTGAAACCTTTCATCAGACAGAGCGCCACTAAGGGGCTCATCCTTGTCCTCTGTGCTCGTTCAGGCCCTGGTGCACAAACCACTCCTCCCACCCCATTTGCCCTCACACCAGCCTTGAGAAGCAAGGGCAGCTCCTCTGTCAGGGATGGACTATTTGAGATGGTCACAGGGAAGTCAACATAGAACAGTAAGAGTGTGCAAAATTGAAACACATGAGCTTCAGTGAGGCACTGCAATGTGAAATAAGTGTCTGTGGGATTTTTTCCATGTAGAAAAGGTCTTCAAACAATCAAAAGTTAGGAGGTCAAATAATTTTACTTTAGTACAGATGGGTTCCAATGTGCACTTATGAGGTTCCTCCAGCAGATTTGCATCAGTCATTTTGCACCTCTTGGAAAAGAGAAAGAGGAAATATTGTTATGTGGGACTTAACTGTGTTTTATCTTTTGAGATTATTATATTTAACTTCAACTAAATAGGTGCATATATATAAAAAAATCTTCACTTTAATTACTATGGTTTATAATAATTCCTACATTTACTCTAATCAATTGCAGTGAGTGTCAGTTAAATTAAAATTGCCTTCACAGAATGAGTGATTGCTGCCAGAGTTTTAAACAATGTAATTACTGGTCTGTGGGAAGTTGCTGCTAGATGTCTGAAACTAAGAATAAGCATTTGGGGAATTAATACACCAATGTACTGTCTCGTACATTTAGAGCTTGTTCTTAAATGTAATTTACTTAAGTCAATATTTAGTTTATTTGAAATGGAGAACACAATGAAGTGGAAAAAGAAAAAAATTAGTCTTTCCTGTATTAAAGCAAGGTGTGATCCTGAGACCTGCTAGTTTCAAAATCTCTAAGGATATGGTACTCATTATAATAGCTTCAGCTTATTTTCTATTAAAAAAAAAAGAACCTGGCATAGTAAAGATAATTTTTTAATTAAATTTTTCAATATCCAATGTCTATCTGAAAGTAGATAAACCTAAAAAATGGGAGGGGGGAGAGAAAATGTTGAACATCTGTATCATATAATTATAAACTACTTTCACCATGTTTTTTAATGTATTGAAATTTTTTAGCACCATTGACAGATTGCAGCACTTTCAATGTGGAGCACTGTCCCCTTGTTATTTTTTTCGTAATCCCCTTTATGGGAGGACAGTTTCCAAAAGTTCAATCACCTTCTTCAGAACACATCAGAATTGAGATGTATGTTGGATATGTTCACTTTTTGAGTTATATTCAGGCAGTCATTAACTTGGGTCAGCAGTGAGCCCTTGCCAAGAAGAGGAGCACGCCTGCTGAGCTGCACTAGCAAGAGCACTGCTAACAGGTCATGGGAAGTGAGCACTTGCCCCTCCTTGGTGCCTGTGAGCTGCAGCTGGAGTGCTGCATTCGATTTGGGACCTCCATGAGCAGTGGGACTTGGGTAAGCTGGAGCAGGTCCAGTGGAGGGCCCCTGAGATGGTGAGGAAGTACTGGGGAGTGGAACAGAATGCAATGGGGAAATCTAATTGTTTCCTTCGAGTAACTAATGGTTAACTAGAGAGAAGACAGACCCTGGCACTTCTTGGAGGTACACAGCAAAATGGTCATCAGCAAGAGACAAGTTACAGCAAGGGGAAGCCTAACGAAATGCATGGAAAAAAAAGTGTTACCATAAGCATAATTAAGAACCAAAGCCCAAAGAGGCTGTGGAAAGTCCATCCAGGGACACTTCCAAAACCTCATAATTTTGTTACTGCTTTGAGGAGGAGGAGGATGAACCAAATGACCTCCAGATGTTCCTTCCAGCACATGCTCTCAGTCTTTTACTTGCTTAGTACCTGGACTTGAAGATTTCATGTTTTTTTCTTCCTCCTCAGCTTCACAACTTGGGAAGTGCCATTAATTTTGTCTATCCTGTAGGTGAGTTATGGGTCATCTGCTCGTATCATATTTGGATATAGACTAGATTTTAGCTCCCGCCCCGACCTGGTTGTTGACCTTTGCTCACCCAAAGCACAGGCAGTCCCATCACACCCAGGCCAGGTTCACTCCTGGGTAAAGGGAGCAGCAGTGGATGGGCTCTCTGCTCAGCTTCAGGTCTTGGAGAAGGGTAAAAGTTTCCTTTGCAGTCCCTCCCCATTGCAGAGAATGCTCAAGAAATTATGGGGTAATGGGAGGTTTCCTTCGTAGTTTATGTGCCAAATTTGTCACCAGTTTACGTGGTGTAACTTACTGAGGTCATCTGATTGAGTCTAGTTAGTTTAGCAGTGGATATTGATGGGTTTAACACTTAAATGGTTTGCAGGATATTTTTATATTTATCCTCTCAGCTTTACTGTAATAGGTGCACAGTGCAGAAATATCGATTTATCTGCAGCATTGCTATCTCTGCTATTGTTTTGA
Organism: Pyrocephalus nanus; assembly: GCA_038380795.1. NCBI lineage: Eukaryota > Metazoa > Chordata > Aves > Passeriformes > Tyrannidae > Pyrocephalus > Pyrocephalus nanus. Next base: position 63,773,838 of record CM076261.1, read on the forward strand.
AATGGGAAACAATTAGTGTGAACTGATAGCTAAAGCTTTGTTAGTTTTTCCAATAGAGCAGAAATAACAGCATGCGAACAAATGTTTCTCTGGATTAATACGACCTTATCGTGACACAAATCTCTTCTCAGATTTCCACTGGAATAACCTGAGATGAGAATATATGTTAGTTCAGGAGGTTTAGAGGCAAGCTGCTCTTAAATTCTCTGGCAGGTTATTTTTGTTGAACTCACTCCATCTTCTCACCCATGAAATTTTTCTGGATACTTAGCAAATATCAAATAAAACCATGTTAACTGTGTTTTCATTTATACTTTTTCTTTCTCTCTTCCCTTACCTAAATGTGTAATTAAGGAGTTGAATTAGTTCATAAGTATTTTTTCTTTTTCCCTCTACCAGTCTGAGTCATGGGAATTTTCCTGAGGCATAATTTTGACTTCTGGGACTTAACACTCTTTCCCAGATCATAGTTACCTTTTGAGGTCTTGTGACCGATATGCTGTTTCTGCTGTACTGCTCGATCCATTATTTATAATCAGTATCAAATCCATAGCCAAACATGCATTTTTATCATCTTAGAAAAATCACACAAACCACAACCTTATTCTAAAATTTTCCCAGCGGGGAAAAAACGAACCATCCTCCCAAAGTAAGGACCGTGAAGCATTGTGTGCAAAATTTCAGCTCTTAGGTTGGATGGCTCAGCAACAAAACCCAGACACAGGTCTGTTTGTTTTATGGGGATACATCTCCTACCATCTGCTCCACAGTACCTGCCAGTTTGTGAACAGCAAACGTCTGAAACTTGTAAAGATCTGTGGTCTGGTGCCAGTTCCAATGAGCACTGACAGGGGGCAGAATGGAAAAATGCATCTTGCTGCCCATGTTGGCATGACACACACACCCATGAACTCAAACTGTGCTAGACGGGTATAATGTTGTAGCAGCTGCACCCTCCAAGAGCTCCTTTTTCGTGCACCTCAGCTTTGGAGATGCTTAATAGTGTGTTTCCTCCTGAGAAACTGTATTCCAAAACTACCCTGAGGAAATAATGTTTTGTTTGGAGAAAATGCCTGAAAACTGTACAGTGAGATTGTAGTTAGATTAGGTCTCAATGTATTTTGCAGTGATCTGGGGCTTTACAGGTAGCCACTGGGGACATGTTGCTGAATCCAAACATCAGCCTTGTGGTAAATGTGCAAGATTCTCCTGGCTCTGATCCAAAGAGCACGTTATGCAGTCTGTACTCTTATTTCAAATATATTCTTCACCCTTTAAAACCCAGCATAAGAATTTGATTTTTATTATAAAGATTCATATTTGTCACATTATCATATCAGCATTCAGTCAAAAGCACGCCTATTTGTCATCCTAAAAGAACACTTGCCATCAATCAGCTTGCAGATAATATTATAAAGGAAATTAGAATGGGGATTATTAGGTATAGTCTGGTTTGGCTCAAGTATCTATGTTCTCATAAAAAAAATATCACAGACCATACATTTGTATAGGTCAGCTTTATGACCAGCTGCAGAGTATGAATAAAAACACATAAGCTGGTAAGAGCTGGCCAGAAGTGTCAGGTGGCTTACCAGCCACTGACAGCCAGGCCCTGAGCACCACTAAAACCCAACTAAAATTATGATACGGCATATAAACATCACTCATAGATCCTCCTGGTTCCAGAACAACCTCCTGATGCTTGCAGAAGGCACTGGTGATCAACCTGTAGTACCAGAGCATTGATTCAAAGCTGATTTGTCTTTGCCATCTGCCCACTGATACCATCTTTTCCTAGTAATAATTCAGCAGAGCATCTATATACAGGCTTAAGTGGAAGCATATGTGTTTGGGACCAGTTATGTGCTTAAAAGCACATACCTCAGTGCTTTTGTGAACAGCTCTTGTAGCTATTCCTCACTTTAGAGTCTGCAGAGCCATCCCTCATAGTTGAAAGAAACATGCCTGCAACTTAGTTGCTCAAGAATTCGTAGGAATTGCCAGAAATTATGATACCCCTAGTTAAAATACCACTCTGTTTATGAGTTGAAACCAAATATGAAGATAAGTTCCTTTATCTCTAAAAATAATCTTTCAAAGCATGGCATTTCATATTTCAGCCTAAATATTTCACATTTCAGCCTAAATATTTAAGTTTTTTATTAAACAGAGGTCAGCTCTTCCCAGATTTGACAATTCTTCAAATTTAAGCAATTCTTAATCTGAAGTATCAGCTCTGTTCTGGATGAAATCCAGAGATTTTCTGGGAAGATCATTGGGTTCACTGGTTTCATCTCTTTCAGTGCATGACTGTGTTTAGCATTTTCACCATCATCTTGTCAGTGTTCTCTAAGAGAAAGACTTTTTGGTAGAATGGCACCTTTTTTAACAGATCCATTTTTTTCGAACCTTTTTTTTAAAGTAATTTTATGTTCCAAAAACATTTAGAGAGAAAACATCATTTATGCAAGAATCATTTTTAGCACTTTCTGTAGTACTCCTCTGAGGTTCTCTTTTTGCAGAGTTTCCATTTTAAATTAGGCAGTGAAATATTATATAAACTAAATCTTCTGCAAATTAAACATATATAGTACAATTTAACAGATTATGATTGGTATTGCTATTTATAACTAAAAGACTAAATTTATCCTTTTCATTGGGTTCTATCTGCTTGCACTTGAGAGTGGATGCTTGTTGGATAACAGCAGAAGTCTGCTGATGTTGAGCTGTAATGACAGACAAGTTAATAGATTTGGTAGGGAATGCTATGGAGGTGAAATATTTCCTGTCTCAACCTAGGTACCTACACTTCTAGAGCTGACAAAGCAGTTCATGCATTTTTCATAACTAGAGAACTGCTATGATTGTGACACTGAAAATCAATCTTGTCCATACATCAAGAATGCAAAATTGTGTAGTCTGCAAACTTCTCGGCAATTTTCTCTTTCCTCCTTTTCTTTACAGTGATTAATTCCTTCATTCTTTTTTCCCTCCAATTATGTCCCTGTGCATTTAACTGAATGTATTTCTAAAGTCTGTCATACATTTCTGCCTATATTACATCAGTTCTTATAGGACAAACTGCTTCCTTGTCTGTTGAACCACTGACCACTGCATTTTTCAGGAACACTTCTCAGAGGGTAAGGTTGTATATAAATAACCTTCTTTGAATATATTCATGACAGCAGACTCTGAAGCATGATTCAATAGAAGGTGGTTCAGTTATGAGAGAGAGGTACAAAAATTGGGATCTGCCCTCACAGGCAGCATCAACTCAGTTCTAAAATGAAGGAGGAGATTTTTTTTTCCCATAAAAATGCAGCAATTTCAATTTCCCTTAGCGAACCTGGCAAACTATCCCTGCTAAACAGCTGCACTCATGTGCAGTGTTCAAGTACTGCTGAGATGTAACAACACCGACTGATATTTCCAGGGGTATTCAGGAGCCTTGGTCAGGACCAGGGCTCATGATTGCTCTGTGGGAATGCATAGAGGACACGACCTCAGCCTGTAAATATTTCTCAGTATTCAGGTCCACTTCAGCAGAAATTAATTGCTAGCTACTCTGTACTGTTTACCAGAGCCAGCTAATTACAGGGCACCTTTCAATACACCGTGTGACAAGACCACTTTGGATGGCACAGAGAAAGCAAAAGCAAGATAGTTCTGATTGCAGTAGCACAGCTCTGAACCAGACTCCCTTACCAGCATTATCACATCAAGCCCCCGGCACTCCCCCGGATCTGGTTACTGCTAATGGAAGAAAATGGTACACACACACAGCCCGTGGTAGTATTTTCATCTGAACTGTTTTCAAATTTAGAGCATTCCTTTCGAAACAGGAAAACAGGGAAATGAGATCTTGAGGACATGTTTAAATTCATGAAGTCTTCATTTTTCAGGCCTTATCTTAACATTCCCTAGGCTGAGCAATAATACTCAAAGTCAGTCAAACGTTACAAAAATGAAAAAGCACCTGTAAAAATATTGCTGCTGTGTTATATTTCCTGTTGCATGTTTTTCAGGGTTTCATAGCTTTGTGATAAAATCTGACAAGGTATTTAACACTGACGAGTCTACTGCAAATGCTAGGTGTTTACATTTCATAGAATCCCTTAGCTTGCCTACTGTTGAGACACCTTTCATGAATTGTCTAATTCATTTCCCCTCAATATAAGGGGGCAGCAATTGTCTCAAAGCTGTCACAGTCTATTAACTACACAAAGTTGACTTTAAGTCCTGCCTAAGTAGCGATTTACAGTGCAGTGCATCACAGTGTCTTATGCTGACTGTACAGTTTTATGCCTTAATTATAATCAGTAGTGAAATAGACTTACTCAGTTTGAAGGCTGTGGCATAACTGATTAATACCAGGAAACTGAGACCCCAGGTAGTTGCAAAGTCAAGTGGTGTTGTCTTGCTTATGTAGCTCTATGTTGCAACTAGAGCCATGCCTTTTTTTGAACTGGACAAACCCAAAGTCCTTAGCTGCCCACTCCTTTTACACCTTTACCTCTTCGAAGTTGCCTCTGCAATTTTCCGGGGAGCGCTTTGGGGAGAGCTGGCAGCCAGGACACACAGATCCAGCCAAGGCTCCAAGTGCGTATGCAGAACAGACCCTGCTTGGTTCAGGATGGCTGTAAACCAGCAAAGCCCCTCTCAGTGGGGGTTAAGTCCCAACAGCTTTCAGGTGTGGGGTTTAAGGACTCCATTGGTGTGGAAGCATTGAAGGTCTTTCACCTTTGCTTCCCCTCTGAAGCTAAATTGAGGCAGAATGTAAACTGAAGGTGGGGAGCTGAGGTGAGAGGGAAATAGTTGTTGGAGGGTAGATGATGAAATGAGATGAAAGAAGGAAAAGATGAATCAATGGCAGGGGAAAAGGCTGACACAATTTGAGTTTCACAACATTATTAGTTTAGGTTTTTTAATTCTGAGTTAGTCCTCTTTTCTCCTGCTGAACTGAGAGTAAATCAGTGCAGGGTTTCTTAAATCAGTGTGCAACCAGAAGCAAGGACTATCCCATATTCCTATGGCAACAATGAATTGTTAGATTGGCTTAAGTATCTTGTGAAATATCACTGTAAGAAAGAAGATAAACATGGGGAAAATAAATCATATACAAATGAAAATTTAATGAAGACATATTTAGTTTGTGTATAAGCCAGTGTTGTTTTTTTTTTAGTTGATGGAGAGATGGTGATCCAGAAACCAAACCTAATGTTCCTGGACTTCAAAGAATAGTTTGGTATTCATAGCGGGAAGGAAGGTAGGAAACGGGAAAGGGCAGTGCATTCAGTCACAATCTTCTTTTATGTCCATTAATGCATTTTATAGATCTAAAGATGAGCAGAAGGACCATTACAACTTATTGCATAATGCATGCTCAGTGCCTGATTACGCTGGCATGGGCAGGGATTCAGGAAAGTTAGACTGAAAATTCCATCTTAGAACTCTACAGCATCTTTATAATGACACTTTTTAAAGTAAAATTAAAAAAAAAAAAAAGAGAGGAAATGAATCACATTTAATCCCTGTTTTAAATAGAGAACCATTATTGGTTTGTACTAGACACAGAGAGTCTTGTTTCAATGTTAGTCATAATATTGTTAAAAATTATCTAAATGGTTATTGAAGCCACTCCTAGAACCTCTTGCTATAATTAATGCTAGACAAAGAGAATACTTATTCTGCTTTAAAATGGTGCTTTTGAGACTCATTAAAGGCTGCCATATGTTTATAACTGTAACACGTACCCAATAAACACAGGAAATATAGTGGTGCAGTCAGCTCTTATCCTGTAACAATCATCTCTTGCTGTGGTAGGAAGAGTGCACATGCTACTGCAGAATAAAGTCTGCAAAACTTTACAGCTCCTGGACACTTTTACTTGTACAAAGTCAGGTTGTCACTTGTAGGTGTATGTTTACACTTCAAGTCTGGGCATGAGTGTCATTTCTCAGGCAGCCATAGACTGGTCAAGCTGATGTCCTTTTACATGTGGCTTACTGTTCTGAGATCAGTCTTACCAATCCACAGGCAAGATCTCTGCGTGGAATCCATCTTTTAACTCAGCCCACATGTTAGGCCAGGGAGTGCTCTTATGGTGCTGTGTTGCAGACTCACATCAGCTCATCCCTCAGGTTATCAGGTCAGCAAATCTACCTGAAAACTTAGTTTTCTTTCTTCATTCTTCCGTCAGCATTACAGCATCCCCAAAACAGTCCAGAGCAGCCATTAGTTAATGGAACTTACCGAAATGTATATGCTCTGATATCTGTGCCCATTTCAAAAATTAAGTTGGGGACTCCATTAGGACCACCAGCATCTAGCTGTCTTGTTATTATTAATGAGGCAAGAGAAAGCTACTTATGATATTCAGTGCTGGGAATCAAAAAAAGGACACGTTATAGGAAACTTAACTGAAACTGCAGCTAAAAGGTTCCAGTTATCAATAGTGTTATTGAGTTTTATTCTTTACAATATCCAGCCAAATATCCATTAATTGCTTTGTATGCAAACTCTAGTCATTGTGGCTTAGTATGCAAAAAGTGAACTAAACTCACTGGGTCATAGTCATTTATGGTTGTATCAAAATTATTAATAAACACTGCTATTTCTAGTTCTCCCTATTGTTATTCAGACTACTACTGACTCAAAATCTTCACTGGCTTCTTAGTTTATGTAGTTTATTTCGAGTGCCCTATATGTCAAGCTTGGGCATGGGCAAAGGAGCCCTAATCTCTCAGCACCTATCCATATTTTTTTTTTAAATTACATTTAGCTTTTTTAAGACAGTGTCATGTGGAAAGGAAATTAAAGTCCCTGTTGCTTTTTAATTTGATATGTGAAGGTAAGTGGATCCACTGGAAAAATCCACCTGGAATCTTCCATCTGGTTCAGTGATGTTGATAAAAAGTCAGACAGATATTGTGCAGACAAGCTGGAAAAAAATCTCTGTTTCCTCTCATTCTCCCACACTTGCTCTGATATTCAGCACGCATACAATGCTTTTTACAGGTACTCCTTCTAGACTGCACCTTTTCCTCCCAAGTCTGATACAAATCTCTAGACTTATATATTGAAAGGAGTTTATCCAAAATAATTTCTTGTTTACTGTCCCTAAGGTTCTTCCCCAAGCTTGCACCTGCTGGCTGTAGTGAGTGGTTTGTGTATTTTCCTATAGATTACATTCAAAATTTGTCCTTTTCTCTCCAAAGTATTCTCAACTGAACCAGTTCATCTGTGGGGTTTTTTTTTATTTTTCCCTGAGTCATGTTAGAAATTCTGAGTCACAGAACAAAGAAAAAAAGTTTGTTTTTGTCAAAGAAAAAGAAGAGGTAGTGAAAACAGCCCTGACAGCTGTACGCCTTGGCTCAGTAAATTAAGATTTTTACTTACTCTTTTCAGATATGTGTTTAGTCTAGATACTCTTGATTTATATATCTTTTTTTTTTTTTTCTGGTTTGTATTTTTTTTAATGCAGATTTGCAGTGATTTCTTTCAAGCTTATGTTTGCCTAGCATGAGAAAGGTGTTGGGAAGTATGCAAGTGAATTTGTGCCTTAAAATCTTTCCCTTCTCAATGTGTTATATAAAGGACTGCTTAAATTTTTAAAGAAATTTACCTGTGTTGTTTTACAATCCATCTGAAAGCAGCTGTGGTTTGGAAGGCTGCTGGGAAATCATCTCCATTTCTCCCTTTCACAGAAATGGCAGTGCACAGAGGATGCTTCTGGCAAACTTCGAATTCACAAGTGTAAGGTGCCTAGCGACATACTTGCCATCAGGAAGAGAACCCGCAGCATTCACTCCCGGGGATACAGTGGTAAAGACAAAGACTGCAACTGTGGAGAAGCTGATTATCGAAACAGCAGGACCCAGAGAAAAAATCAAAGACAATTCTTGAGAAACCCTAATGCTCAAAGTAAGTGTTATTTATCTCTTGGGCTCTGAGGCAAAGAGCAGGGGAAAGTGGCTAGCAGAGGCGCTGTCCTACCAGTGTGCTCTTGCTTTCACCTTTGTGTCTAATGAAGACATCTGTAGTTTGTAGTCAGGTTCTACATAATTGCCTCTGTAATAAGTACCTAAAGAGATACTAAGCTTAAAGATAATGGGCTCAAACCACGGCAAGAGGTAAGACTACTACCTAAAGGGGGCCTAAAGCTGGAGAGAGACTTCTTATAAGGTTATGTAGTGATAGGACAAGGGGCAATGGCTTTTAACTGGAAATGAGTAGGTTTGGATTAGCTATTCGGAAGAAATTCAATACTGCGAGGGTGATGAGGCACTGGAACAGGTTGTCCAGAGAAGTTGTGGATACTCCCTTTCTGGAAGTGTTCAAGGCTGGGTCGGATGGGGCTTTGAGCAACCTGTCTAGTGGCAGGTGTGGCAGGTGTTCCTGCCCGTGTTGGGGGCTTGGAACTAGGTGGTCTTTTAGGTCCCTTCCAAGGCAAACCATTCTGTGATTCCAGTTATAACAATAATAACAATATTTGTCCTTTGGATCACAGTGAGGAATAGCCTTCAGGCTGCATTTGGTGGTGGCAGCGATGCTCTGGTGCCACCTCTCGCGCTGCTCAGACATAACAACCCGGTGGCATCCGCGGGTGAATCGGTGCCGTTCCTCGCCAAGGTGGCCAGTGCAAGTGTTTTCTTTCATCGTCAGCGCTGAATTCACTCGCTCTTCAGTGACAACCCGCAAGACACCTTTATACTGTGGTGCTGGGGCTGCTCGCGGACTGAAACGCTGCTCGGCTCTCACTTCCCTGCACGTCCATAGCGGGATCCCCACAGGGACACGAGTGAGATTGCAGTGTCCTCTAGTGGAGCATGGGCTGAAGGGAATGTACAAGAGGGTTTTAGGACGCGTTTGTTTCTGGTAATGATTTCTACAAAAGAAGGCTGTTTAAAGAAACCATAATTCTAAATAGAGCAAGTATTTTCTTCTCTCTGCCAAGCAATGAAAGTGAAGTTCTGTAGCTATAGTAATAGAAGCAGACCTGGATTTTAGACTTGGTTCAAGAGCAGACTGTATTCTCTTGCACTCTAATTAGAATACTAGACTGGGGAATAAAGTAAAGATGGGTATTTAAAGCAAGAAGAGAGTGAAGTCCTATGAGAAACACAGAAGTGAGAAGATGCTGCACAGATGTCTATGAAATAAGAAAATAATGTCAGTATAATTAAAAATATTTCCGTATCTAGAGCTCCACTCTAGATGTGAACAAGAATCCCTAGTTTAATTTCAACATTCAACAACAGTATTGTCTGTCTGAAGGTGTCTCATTGTTCAGAATAAGCGCTGCCTTGATACAATTTCTTCCATTTGTTTAATGTGATCTAAGGAACCTCACAGTGTGTACAAGCAGCCCTCTGCTGGAAAGTCTACATGCTACAGACTACCAGGGTGATTCTCAAACTGGGGAATGTTCCCCCAAGTGATATTTTCAAAGGCGGATAACTGCTGCATACCTTGGAAAGAGGTGTTGCCGAGTCACCAGCACTGACTGAATGGGAATTGCAACCAAGGGAAGTTACCTGGGGAGAGAAAGCGGGGAAAGGCAGGAAAACATCTGCAGAAGGCATCAGAAAAAGTTCCTCTATTATGCTTTTCTCCTTTACAACATTCTAATGCTTCTTCCCTCCTCTGCCTCCTCCAAATCAACCTTATCACTCCTCTGAGTAGTGGAGAGAAAGACTCATGATGAAGAGACATTGTTAAGGGAATGAGGAGTTCAGGCCTCAGTCTCCAGACAACAAGTGAATGAGATGCTTATACATTCCATCCATTCAGTCACTTCCTTATTAAGTAGTATCATCAGAGGCTGTTAAATGAAAGAAATCATCCCATCTGACCCTATGAATATTTCTGCATAATTTTATTAAAGAGTAATATGTCTATAGATCGGAAAGATGCTTTAAAACTAGGTTTTCTGTTCAGGAGGATTAATGTCTTCACTGCCTTGACTAAGAAGTCATTTTTCACCTGACAGCAGGCAACCCTCAGGACAGGGTGGTTTGAAGGAAAAGTTGAATCAGGCTCACTGTCTGCACTTCTAAAAGATTCTTACAGAAGAGGTTCAGTGTGAGGTTCTCAAAGACACTGACATGAAAACTTCGAGTAGAACTGACATTGCCTGACAAAGGCAGTACTTTCTTACAGCTGCTATTTTCTGCTGCATGAAGAATTGTTAGGTGACATAGGTGTGCTCAACATAGATGTGACAAATGGAAATGCCCTACAACTGATTTTTTTACTAGATGAATTTTGTATTTCTAGAGCTCTCTGTGTGTGATGTTGCTAGACAGAACATGCTTTGGTATGGTATTGACTGTGGGGTTTATCAGCTTAGTTTGAATCAAATGCATTTAGCAAAAGAAGTTAAGGTCTTTCAGTCTGAGCCCAAACACAGGTTTTCTTGTACATAACATTAAAAATCCCTCAAAGAGTTAATTGTCTCATTAGTCTTACTCACATATACAGTAACTAAAAGAGCTGTAACCCTGCTAAGCTCAGAGCTTTCAAGGGGGGAAAGTGACATAATAAATCTCACTGTAGCTCTGCAATGCAGCAATTTTTTGGTGATCTCTGACTTGCACACGTAAATACAGATGACGTGTGTGTTAAAGTAAATGTACATATGTACATATAGATACATACAGATACACATAGACTGCTATCTGATGGACTCATACCATTTCAATTCTTACCTTTAAAAAGGAAAAGGTGTTAACCATTTAAAAAGTCATTTTATTTTAAAGTGTAAGTCAAACATGTCACGTGCCAATTTGCACTTGTCTCACAGTGGTGAATAGTTTAATTTTCTAAGGTGGTTTCTAATCCTGTGGTCTCTGACTTTTTTGAGTATCTCTTTCTAGATACCTGATTTCTGAGATACTGATTTTTTTTGCAGATATAGATGCTAACTGTGGCAGAAGGTCAGACTAACGTGAAAAGCAAACCTTGAAGCAATAGAAATTACGTGCTACTAGTGAAAGTGAGGGCCACAATGTGCCAAAAACCGTTAAATAAGTTTCTGTAAAGTCAGAGGAAAAATAAGTGGTTTCACTGAACATCATTCTTGCTCTCTGGGATATGTATTGTGTTCATGGCATGAGTCATGTAGATATGTATATTCAACTGGAAATGTTTCTTTCTTCTGCCTCAGAATACAAACCCCGATTTGTTCACACGCGCCAAACCCGGTCCTTGTCTGTGGAATTTGAAGGTGAAATATATGACATAAATCTGGAAGAAGAAGAATTACAGGTGTTAAAGACCAGGAGCATCACCAAGCGTCACAATGCTGGAAATGAGGAAGAAACAGGGGAAATTGCTGGTGCTGTTGGTGATGCGATGTTCGCTGATGGCACTGACACCATAGGTCAACCCAGCTCTGTTAGAGTGACACACAAGTATGATTGCTTTTTCTGTGCTTGTTTCTTTTTTTCCTCTTCAAATGAAATCTTCATTTTCTAATTGTGTTCTCACTCTCTCCATAGAATATTTAGGAACTTAAAACTGCCATCATGGATTTTAGATAAACATGAGTTGTATTTTTTAGGAAGTGGAATCTTTTATATTTAGTATAGGTCTTTTAAAAGGAGGTCTCTAGTTTAGGTTTTATTTCTGAGGAGGAGTAGGCATCTCAAGAGGGAGATTCATCCTCCATATCGAAACATGCAACTTGTGATGATCTATCACCCCATTAAGCTGATGGGACTGCTGTTCATTATAGTCTAGGCTTCCATCTTAACACAGAGGCCCAAATTTGAGATGACTGAAATCCCACTCTACATGAGGATTGATTAGATCACTTACATCATGTTTCTTAATGCTTGGTTGTTTGCAGCTATTAGCATTACCTAAGATACATTAGACCTGTTTATTCAGGCTGAGAGAGCTGTGGCTGTTCAGCATGGAGAAGAGAAGGTTCTGGGGACACCTTATAGCAGCCTTCCAGTACCTAAAAGGGTCTTATACAAAAATGAGAGAGTGATATTTTACATGGACAGAAAATTATAGAACAAGGAGGAAAAAATCAGTCCTAAAAGAGGACCGATTTAGACTAGATGTTGGGAAGAAATTATTTACTCAGAGAGTAGTAGAGTGCTGGAACAGGTTGCCCAGAGAAGCTGTGGGTGCCCTATCCCTGGAAGTGTTAAAAGCCAGGTTGAATGTGGCCCTGAGCAACCTTGTCTAGTGGGTGCCCATGGCAGGCAATTTGGAACTAGATGATCTGATCTTTGAGGTCCCTTCCAACCCAAACCATTCTAGGATTCTATGATCCTGAAGAAATCTGCAATCACTTTCCTATCCTAAATGATGTTTAGATTTCAATTTTTAGCCCTACACTAAACCTGAATGAAAAGGCAAACATCTCAAATTTTTTTTTTACCTTAAAAAAGCTAATGTGAGTGATATGAAAAGCCAGGAAGATGCAGGCAACAAAAATCTCTGTTTAATCCCTTTTATTGTATTTAAAACATAAGCATTTATGTCTTTTTTTCTTCTTTCTTTTTTTTTTTTTTAAGGAAAACATAAAAGTTGGTTCTGAATAAGTAAAAGTCATCCCTTTTTTTTTTCATTGATAATTTCCAATCAAGGAATTAATAAAATTTAAATATTTGTCCAGAAAAGTTATTATTTCTCAATAAAGTGTTTTGACCTTTACAAAATACAGCATTGCTTTAAGAATTCTTTGACTGAGGCAAAAAACAGAACAGGATAACATGGGAAGAGATAGATATAATCTACATATTTTTGTCTGCTATTCTTCTCAAAAATTAAAAGAAGGGTTCTGATTAAGCTGGTGGTTAAATAAACAATGGGACATTTGATTAACAAGAGGCTTAAACTCTAAACAGAGTTTTACTTCAGTTTCAATTTAATTTCTAATTGATTAAGAATGTTAATGCATTTTTTTGCTTAGCAGGCAGAGAGCATCTGTCATGGATGAGGATATTTTTTTCCAAAGAAAACAAATGAATGCAATTATTATTATTATTATTATTAAGTCAGCATAAGATGGCCTGGTAGAGTTTATTTATTTATTAACAGAATATAAAAATTAATTTATTAGGCATGTCAGAAGAAAGATCAAAAATGGGTAGGCAACTGGAAAATCACTGACCTTCTTTTTTCTGTTTCTTTAACTCACGTCTACAGATGTTTTATTCTTCCAAATGACACTATTCACTGTGAGAGGGAGCTGTACCAATCTGCCAGAGCCTGGAAGGACCACAAGGCTTACATTGATAAGGAGGTAAGAGGTATTTTAAAACCTGAATGAAGTCCTTTGCACTGCTACCTTTTCAAAGAATGATTGAAATGTCGAAATAACTGAAACTCAGAACTGTTCTCCGCAGATTGAAGCTCTCCAAGACAAAATTAAGAATTTGAGGGAAGTTAGAGGACACCTCAAGAGAAGAAAGCCAGATGAATGTGACTGTAGTAAACAGAGGTAAGAGAGATGGCATTAAATACTGAAAGCTACACTGATTGCTAAGGTTACACATTTTCCAGGGTTTTTGAGATGGAAAATGAAGAACCTAAGCTTTATTGATATTTATAACCATTGTATGTAACTATTTTAGTTAGATATGTTTTAGGAGTAGAAGCTACTGGAAATCACAAGAAGATAAATTTTAACAATTTAAGATGAAATATGTTTGTATTCCACTGTCATGTTTGAATCCAGCTGTAGTTTTGCTACAACCTCACATAGGATCATTCACACAGATTTAACTTCCTTAAATGAAGTGAAAATTGTAAGTCATTCTCTGTAATTTCTTAGGAAAATGTCCAAGATAGTATTTTTCTGTTTTGGTTTTGTGGTGAAAATAGCTTCATGACTTAATAATTCCTAATTATTTTTCCTGTAGCTATTACAACAAAGAGAAAGGGGTGAAGGCCCAAGAGAAACTCAAGAGCCATCTTCATCCCTTCAAGTAAGATTGTTATTAGTCTCTCATTCTTATAGTTGGCTTTTTGGTGATTGGAGAAATGTAGGTTTTGGGACTTAGTGGTTTTTTGGTTCTGGGTTTCGTTGGGTTTTTTTAATCTAAAGAGAAAGGGAGGAGGTAGGGAAAAGTAAAGGTCACATGCAGCAAGCTCTGACAAGAAACATTCAGTAGTTTTGGACCACCTTGTAAAAGCTTATGGATAACATTTTTAAGCCTATTTATAGAAAATGGATGAAAAATAATTAGAAACTGATCAATCATCTTTTTAAAAAGATCTAGCAGAACGTAAATGCAGCAGTGCATCATTTCTCATGCTTGCTGAAGGGAACACCTTGTCACAGTAGCAGGGGTGGAAGCTGAGATAGGAGAAAGTCATATTTTCATCCTCACACCTTTAAAAAACCCAGAGATATATAAAAGCTGTTAGCGCTGTTACTAACCAAGCAGAGACTGTTCTTAGTCAGCTGTGCCCAACTTTCTCTCTAAACAGAGAAGCAGCACAAGAAGTGGATGGCAAACTGCAGCTGTTCAAAGAGAACCGGAGAAGGAAGAAGGAAAGGAAGGGGAAAAGGCGCCAGAAGAAAGGAGACGAGTGCAGCCTTCCTGGACTGACATGTTTTACGCATGACAACAACCACTGGCAAACAGCTCCATTCTGGAATTGTAAGTCTTATGTCCACGTGCAAATGTGATCCAGGTTATCCTCTGCTCCTATTACAGTTTTTCCACTTCGTGCAATCAGAACATTATTTTAACTTCTAGTCACAAATTTCACCACAGGTCTACTTAAACTTTAACATTTTTATTTCAAAGTGTATAATAAACAACTTATCATGAAGAAAATGCACATACTATCCCTTATGAATTCTTCCCATTATTCCCATTTTTTATATGATAAAATAATTTTAGAACTGCAACTGTGTAGCCCTCATGTGGTGTATATGAACAAAAACTAGAATTAAAGATATTTTAAGTCCTTTAAATTTCAGGGTATAAAGAAAACTATCCTATTAAGGCATGCTTGAACATTTCTCAGTATCCTGCTTTAACAAAAAAATTACCTTTCTCATCTTTGGAGACGGAGAAAGAAAAGTGCTTGAAAATTTTACTTTCAAAAACTTCTTCAAGATAAGGTGATGATTAAGTTACAACATATTTGATTCCAAGCAGAATATTTGCTAAGAACAACTTTTCACTTGGAGAAAGAAATTATCTGCTAGTGACAATCTGTTCTGATTGCACTGTGACTTCTGCTAATATGTATTTTGCATTTTAAAATGTACCTAAAGTAGTCATATGCATGATTTTTGGTTTAAAGACAACAATTAAGTTGGCTCATCATTTTTTAACTGTGGAGTTACAAATAGTTATGAAAGGAATTCTCATATTGCTGTGCATTCTGGCAGTGCTCCAGCAACAGTCATGGGGTAAAAACTTTGACACAGTCTAGAGTTTAAAGAAGAGCTAATGTATTATAATACCATTATTATTTTTATGAAGTTTGTTCAAAAAACTTTGATAGTGTTACAGTTAATCACAGTATTCAAATCTAAATAAATCTAAATAAAAATACAAGGCAACATTTATATTTTATTATTGGAATTAAAGATACTGGTAGAAGAAAGGCATATTTTTCACTGAAAACTAATAACTTGTTTCTTTAATTACAGTGGGCTCCTTCTGTGCTTGCACAAGCTCGAATAACAACACTTACTGGTGTTTGCGAACAGTTAATGACACCCACAATTTTCTCTTTTGTGAGTTTGCAACTGGCTTCTTGGAATATTTTGATATGAACACTGATCCCTATCAGGTAAACCCCGTTCCCTGTTACAAAATGCTGTTCACCAGACTCTTCTAGGGGTTTTTTTTGTTTCTGTTAACAAGTATTGTTTCCTTCTGTTCCTCTCCTTCCCAGCTGACCAACACAGTGCACACAGTGGAAAGAGGCATTTTAAATCAGTTACACATTCAGCTGATGGAACTGCGCAGTTGTCAAGGTTATAAGCAGTGCAATCCAAGGCCAAAGGGACTTGAAACAGGTACAAGATAAATAGTAGTCTTTGTTTCCATTTTATTCATTTTTTTTTTCATCTACTTAAGTACTAATTACATGCATGAAGTGTCACTCCCCTAAGTGTTGTTCTGAACAGTTTGGAATGATCCATATACACCTACACAACCACATGACCAGGAAGCTTCTTTGCGAGTTTGCACAGGTTATTCTCAACAGGTACTGATGGCAAACAACAGCATTTGAGAGAAATGCTACAAAAAAGATATCATGGTTTCGCAACTAATCCATAACAAGCACATGCAGATCTTCATAATCATAATTCTTTTCTCTGTTGCAGGATTTATTTGGTTAGTTTTTGCCTCCCAGTACCAGGTGAGGTATTAAAACTTGAGTTTACTCAGATTCCTGTCTGCCTATGTGAACAACTTCAGGCCCTACACCACAACTGAGACTTAACATTGTGAACTTCTAATCAGCAGTAGTCTCCTCCAGATTTTTAAGAAAACAATATTTCTTTACAAGTGTCTCTGAGTACAAAAATAACCGGTACTTTTGCTTCATATCTCTGGAATTCATTACACTTAACTTTGGTCGATTGAACACTGTGATTCATTTTTTTACAGGAATATTCCCTTCTACATAGTTTGTGGTGTTGCATCTTTTTATCTCTTTCTTCATCTACAAATATTTCTCTTTTTTACAATATCTGAGTGTATGGGGGTTTTATTATGTTTGAAAAACTGTGGTTTTTCAGTTCTTTTATATAAAACTTCCAGGTAATCTCTGTTGGACTGCAGCTCTGTCTTTATTTAACACAGTACATTTCTTTTTAGGAATTAGATGCTGTGCATGGAAAACTACATTGTGAATGGTTTTACAAGTTCTAAACACTAACAAAAGTTACTCTTGTATTTTCCTATATCAGGAAATAAAGATGGAGGAAGCTATGATCCACACAGGTATCCACACTTTTTTATTCTACTCAGCAGCTTCTTTCCAAATAATTGCATGACTCCAGTCCATTCCAACTAATGTCTGTATCCTGCCATGTTGCACACAGCATAGCTTTTGATGCATGCATTTTCTAACTGCTCTACACTGAACTTGGCCATTGTTTTTTAGATCTACCATTCTGCATTTAACGTAGCTCATTGTCATAGCAAGACTTCATACAGCTCACATTTCATGCCTGTATTTCTTAGATGTTTACCCAAGGAAAATGACACAAAAAGAATCACCTCTTTTGGGTTGCTTTTATGTTATCGTGTGGATTTTGGATGGGTTGGAGGTTTTTTTCTGCTTTTCTTTAGGAAGTCTGTACAGCTGCTTTTTAAATGTAAACCAAATGTGCTTAAAAAGCTTTCTGCAGTACAAAGAACCTAATCAAACCTATGAAAGTAAAGTAATATCTTCTCACTAGCTTTAGGAAATGCTGGCAGATGCTGCTTTAAGGAAAAGCAGTGCTCAATATGAGCAGCATGTGCTCAGAAGCCAGCAGGAGACTGTTCAGTATAAGTATGGCAGAAAGATGAGGCTCCTTTGGGCTGGGACCAGATCAGACAAGCATGAAATCAAATTTCTTAAAAGGGTTTTATTATTTGAACTGAGGAAGGGCACCAGGTGAGGTTTTTTATACCTAACACTTGAACCTACATGCAAGTAGGCTGTTTGCAAGTATATTTTTCTGCTTCCAAGTATACTTATTGTACCTACATGTTTATCATGCAGAGGCCTGTGTCTGCTGCTAGAGAAACAAGTTAAACATAAAGCAAAAACCTGAAGAGACTGAAAAACCGCAGGTCTTAACAGTACTGCACTTGCTGTTCATTGAGCAGTACTTGTCCTCAGGGTGAAAAACAGATTAACATCTGTCGAGTGTCATATTTAGACTTGACTCCTTTTCACAGTTTATCAGTTTTATGCATGTTCATCCCTGTGCACTCTGGAGGAGTAGCTCCTGATATACACAGCTTACTGAGAGGCAAACGGG
Organism: Pyrocephalus nanus; assembly: GCA_038380795.1. Lineage (NCBI taxonomy): Eukaryota > Metazoa > Chordata > Aves > Passeriformes > Tyrannidae > Pyrocephalus > Pyrocephalus nanus. The sequence goes on from CM076261.1 coordinate 63,791,809, forward strand.
GTCCAAGGGGCATACAAGTCTACACAAAACTTTTTTCAGAGGGTCTTCTGAAAAGAACCTTGTCATTAGTTTCCAGCAGTCAGGAAACAATTAAGCTAATGTATTTCAATGTTTTATAGATCTCCAATTTAAGCAGCTAATTTTTCTCACAGCCAAATTTGTGTTTTCTCACTTGAGTAGTTTTGGGATCTAGGAAAATGATAAACTTTCATTGGGTTGGTATCCCGATGTTTGCATTGCTTGTAACAGCCCACTGGGAACTGTTTAATGTAATGATAGAAAGTAATCCCTATAATTATGCTTTTAAGTCTTTAATTAGAAGGCGTCCTTGTAAGCATTCCTCATTTTAACTACAGATCCAACAGAAACGGCATTTTTGAACTGTAGGATTGGATGCACATCTGATTAATCTTTAAATTATATCTTACTACACTGTTTAGTAACAAAAACTTTTTAACCTCTAATACCAACAGAACATAAAATAAACATTTTGCTACTGGGATAAATAGTAAGTATAGTATAACACAAGCAATATTGCTCCAGACACCCAGTTTCTCAATATATACAGATGCGTGGGTTCAACATTTTGGTTCAAGTCCCACTTTGGTGGAATATGTTTTTCTTTCCCAAAACAAAACAAAATTAAATTATCAAAACTAATTTATCAGGCATCATTAAAACCATCTCTTAGGGGATCCTTTTCTTGATGCCTGCAGAGAGACAAATGGAACAAGAAGGGAAGAGCCCTATGCTGCTAAATCATCTGAGCTGCCCTTTAGGCTTCCTTCAAATCATATACTTTACTCAGACCTGTTTCCAGTTCAAAATGCCATGAATTGCACTACTTGTGTTGCAATTAAACAATGGGACAACAGGCCGGTATGGAAATAGCCAATATAGTGCTGTTTGCTTAACACAGGGAGAGAGCTTCAGCAGGGAAGAACTAGTGTCACCTCTGTGCTGTGATGGACAGCATGTGGCTCTGCAGGCATAGCTGACAACGGGATGTGTGAACTGCACGTTCCTCTCTCCTCTCCCACTTGTCTGAAGTTTTTCAAAGCCACCCAGGATATGATTGTACTTAATTGTCTTTAGTCTCAGGGGAGACATAACCAAGTCTCTTCCGAGTTTTGAGACAATACATCCACAGATGGCATCATAGGACTCCAGGGTATGATAAATGGAGAGCAAAGCTTAACTAATGCTTGATTTAAAAACAAACAAACGAAAAACCTGAATAAGTTTTGCTGTGAACAGTTAGAAACAATTTTCTCTCTTCTGGATCTGTGTCATAGCTGAGAAATTCCAAAATATTGATCAAGGAAACTACTGCCATGCTGTTCCTCAGATGTAATTCATCTGCACTTTCCTGTTTCAAATCTACTTGTAATGAAATTTCTTACAGGGGAAAACCTTTTCTTTCCTCTCTTCTTCCCTCTGTATGTTTTGATTTCAGTGGGAAAATTTCAGGCTTACTGCAAGTTGTGGGATTAAGATGTGAGGTAACTTGCTCATTCAACCAACATAGTCAGCTCTGGGACCTTTCCCATTTGTTTAACATGTATGAATACAAGTTACCTCTGTCCTGTGTGTTTAAACAAGCTATTTCTTCCTGCTTGACATGAAGATCAAGGAACAATTCCCGATGCCTTTCCAGCTGTGAAACATCTCTGGGACTGCAGAAACAGTGCCACATTTAGAGGGTAAAAGTTAGATCCAGTGTGAAGGACCATGTAGCTCAGACTTTCAGCTGTTTTGTAGGAATATATCAAACTCCTTCTGGTCCTACTCCTCCACAGCACAGTCCTATTTCCTGGTCCCATGACTTTCCCACTGCCCAGCCTGCCACTCCAGCTTGCTCAGCTCAGCCCTCTGTCCCACTGCTGGGGATAGGCAGCAGAGGCTCTTCTGGGCCCAAAAACACCCTTCTGGCTCCTTCTTTGCCCCACCACTGCCCACCACAGTTACTGGTTAAACACCCCTCCTGTTTCAGTTTCTGCCATAACATAGCAAATTGCTTTGGCCACTTATTGTCCCTACAGCAGTTTGTTTTCCTATACAGGCTCTGATGCATGAAAGAAAAAAAATTGCAAAACTATCAATAGAAATAATAACAGAGAAAAGATTAAATATCACATTTGCAGCATGGTTAAAATGTTAGAGGGTTTGGTGACTAAATTACCTGAAAAAGCATCCCTGCCTGTGATGTTTTCTAGGGCCCTTTTTGCCTCTCAGAACTGGAAGAGTAAGTCCTCTTTCTTGAAATCTCTGTGGTATTGAATTATCTTTTGTTTCAGGAAACAAATTATCTATACTTGCCTTGCCAAGGTGGCTCTCAAGTGGCCATGCCATTATTTCATTTCTTTTGTCTACTTCAGGAAAAGAAAGAAAGAAGACGCTCTGTCATAGCTGTTCTACCATATCCAAAAAGCTTGTGTTTCTTCCTGAAACAGGAACTTTGCCAAATGTTTGAAATAAATAAATAATTTTTTATATCTCGATTTGAAAAAAAGGAAATTTTTTAAATTTTATGTTGCCAAATATTTATAATTGCATGAAGTGAAAAAATAACGAGCAAATATTCAGGTGTTTTCAAGTACGGAAAATTACGTCCTTCTGGTGGGAGCAGAATAAGGCCCCACATCATAAAAAAATCTCAAAGTTTTTTTCTGACCACAGTGGTATTTTTCTCACTTTCTATATGATGGACTAAATATTGGAGAAATTCTTTGCACTATGAAATCCCAAGCTAGTAAGAAGCAAAGAATATAATCTATGATAGACAGAAGTTGTATCTTGAATAATGAGAAAGGGCAATTCAAAATGCAAACAAATTAATAGAGATGCCAAGAACCAACTGTAGGGATGAAAGGCTTAGTACAGATGAATATTTGAGCTCAGTTCACACTGTTGGACTGTAGCCACTTGAACTTCTAAAGTAATTGCTACTAGCCTACCTGCCTGTACAATTTTCAGAAGGAGAATAAATCATACCAGTAAACTAATTACTAAAGTTTGCCTGCAATATCATTTGTAAGGACAAATTTGTCACTTTCCCTGACAGACATCTCCATTGCTTGATTACTTTTTCTTTGTAGATCACTTAGTTGTTAAAATCTTTGGACTGAACCCAGTCTGCACAGTGAATTAAAGAAAGCAGTGCTGTTCAGTGTTATTTGTCAATATAAAATAGGCTTCACACCACAGTTGATAATCTGAGTAACTATAGTTACATTAGTGACTTTTTAAAATACTTTGGAAATGGGTTTCCTTCATGTCTTTGCATTTTCTGGCTGTGATCAATAAAAAATACAGTTCCATTGCTACTTTTAGACTCATATCTATGCCCTTTATTCAGACTTTTTATTTGATAAGGCTGTTGGATATTTTCTTTGAAAGTTTTTTTTTAAAAAACAAAACCTTAGGAAGATTCTCTATCTGTGTATATTTTAACATTATTTTACAAAGTGGTGCAGTCCCATAAATTCATTCACACAAATTTTTTACAGCTTTTTATTTACCCTAATTGCTCCACTTGGATTAAAATCAATATTTACAAAACAGATCAAAACCACCTTTGGCTATCCTTTATTAAATAAAATGTGTCTGGTTAGTTTGTAGATCTTATTTCTTAAGCTACCCAGAAACCAAATTCACGTGAGCATTGAAGTTCAGGTCACCAGTGGCTTTCAGAGTTAGTCCCATCTTTTATACTTAACCATTGTTTGGTTATTGCGTATTTTGCTGGAGTGTTCAGGAAAGGTGAATTTGTGTATTGAAACACCTTTCCTGCCCTGAAATATCAGAGGAAAGACTTACCTCTGAATGCCATCACAAAGCCCCATTGTTCTTTTTTACTCAGCCCAAGGATGTAGCAGAAGACCAGGGGCATTATTGCTGTGTGTTTAGCAGGAGCTGTGAACATATCCAAGGCCAAAACCATTCATGTGGTGACAGAAGAGGTGGAATGTCTTACATTTTGAGCTACCTACTATATCAACAATGGTGCTTTCAATTTGCTTTGCACCAGGTGGAAGCTTTGCTTGCACTTTTAATAGCGTTCACCACTAGGTTTTATTCTTTCTTTCAACAGAGGACAGTTATGGGATGGATGGGAAGGCTAACCTGCCCAGTTTCACTGGCGACATTGACTGGCAAGGACTGGAAGACTTGTACAGTGTGAATGAAAGTGTATATGAATACAGATACAACTTTAGACTTAGTCTGGCTGACTGGACTAATTACTTGAAGGATGTAGATAGAATGTTTGCACTGCTGAACAGTTACTACCAGCAAAATCAAACAGACAAGGACAACACTGCTCGAAGCAATAGGGATGGGGAGGAATCATCCACGCCCTTTACCTTGGTGGAAATGACTTCTGCTGAAGAGTCGAGCGGCCTGAGTGCAGAAGAGTCTCAGCTGATTGTGCCAACAGACTTTGCAGCCCTTGCTTTGAGCACAGTGACTTTAAGTCAGGAGAGGAAACTTGAATTAAACAATGATATTCCTGAGAAAAGTAGTTTGAATGACGCACACTGGAAAAATAGTCATCAAGCTGAAAAATGGATGGAGGATAAAGAATTGGACCGCTTTGATATGGATTTCAGTGGAAATGGTTTGATAGAGTTGGAGTCCCGCAATACCTTCATGCTACAGCCCATCAGCATTCCTCAAAAAGATGCTCATCAGGATAGTGACACTATTGAAGACATATTTGAGGATCAAATGTATCTTCCCATGAGGTCTGATGAACCTCTTGTTCATCAGTCTGTAAACATATCCATTAGGGATTCACCTATCAGTACCCAGAAAGCAGGAACTTTCTTAAAAAAAACAGAACAGAGTCTTGCAGGAGAAAGTTCACAAATCCTAAATGTAGAAGGCAGTGCCTCAGCTCCACTCTCCTTGGATTAGATCCAGTTGTAAACTGTTAAATAAGTTCTCCTTTTTCTTATTAGCAGACTAATAAAGGTAATCATAACAACTGACATTCCATGTTTATTGTAGATACATTTTGCAGCTAAATTGAGCCCAGTTCAGTATTTGTGTGCTTTTTTTTTTTTTTTTACATGCACATGCTTTCCCCACTGGGAAGCAAGATTTCCAATTTTTCATTAAAAGAAACAGTGTTAACTTTGAAATGCAGTAGCACATTCTCCGAAAGTGAAAAAGTATTTCTTTGCAGTGGATGTCAAGTTACTTTCTCTATTTCAAAATGATCCCAACATGGATGAGTGTTTCATTTCACCCAATATGCCTGCACAATGTCTTTCTCATCAATTATTTTAACCACTGGCAATTCTTAATGTCATACTTTCAAGTAAAATGCACTTTTAAAATCAGTATGCCATACCATTTATGAATCCAATACCTTATAGGTTCTTAGTTTGCTCATTGTTTCATGAAATTGTGAAACCAATAAATAGATTGACAGGAAAGAGGTAAACAGCATGGATTGTGGAAACAGACTCTTTGAATATTATTTTAGCACAGATATTGCATGTTTTTGTTGCTTTAATTAAATTTACTCTCAGAAAGGTATGGCTAATGATTGTTAACTGTAGAAGGATTTGTTTAAATTGGATTGTTTCCCTATATGGTGATACTGTCAGTATTAAAATTCCTTTCTTTTTTTTTTCTGATACTGGTAAAAAGGTTTACATCAATAGATAAATGCTTCTCTCATCCCACCTGATTTTATCTTGAAAGCATTACCATTTTGATTCCTAAATTCTTTCTTTGTTTTGAACAGGCATTAAAGGGAATGATAAAATCATGTTAGATTTTCATTATTTTAGATACAAAAGGCACATGAGGTTAAAAAATAGTAGTTTAGATAATTTTTGTTGTATTCTAAATTTTTTCTTGAACTTTACCAAACATTAAATTTTATGAAGTATAATACCAAAATTACTTTGAAAATTTGTATTACTCAAAACTTAATATTTTCCTTTGTTTTTTTATAAATTTCCAAATAATAGCACAACAACAAAAGAGAATTACCTCAAACAGATGTAATTCCACAATGTCCAACTCACGGGTGTTTCCTATCTCTTACATGTTATTTAGCGTAGCGAGTATTTTTTGGCTATTGCAAGCACTGCAGGTTAAACTTACATTCATTACATTGTATTTTAAGTTGAATTTTTTAAAAAGGAGATTCTTTTAGTAGAATTAATAATTTTAAGAAGCAGTCTTTTTGATGGACTCTGTAAATATGTTAAAATTACTAGTTCTTTATCTGATGTATGTGTCATGGGCTGATTGGTAGAAAAACATATTTATGGTCATGAATGATGCTATTTGTACATAGGTTTTAAGTTACTAGGATATAAACTGTGTTTTTAAATCTTGTATAATATTTCTGTGATACTTTTATAGTACAATTCTGGCTTCGGGAAAGTCTAGAAGCAATATTTCTTGAAATAAAAAGTGTTTTACTTTACCTGCTTCAGAGAAGTCCAGATGATCCAATTTTCCTCCTAATTAAGTTTTATTTTAAAATATGTTAACAGTTCAAGCTTTAAGAATTCATCCACATTTAGAGCAACAGGTAACAAAATAACACACAACATTCTGTTAGCTATAAATTATTCCTGGAGATGTGAATAATATATAGTTCTTTGTTGAAGACATGCTGTGATTTTACTTTTTTTTAATGCCAAACACATCTGATCCTTTCTTCCTGGAAGTCAGTGCACCAAGCTGCACAACCATCAGTTCCCAGAAGTAAGGGAATGTTACATAAAGCCACATCCTGCTTTGCTGCTCTCTCTCCTCCTTGCAGAGTTCTCCCTGTGACAGCAAAGCACAGCAGACAGGACACACACAGGGCTTAGCAAGAGTGGACCACAGATCTCTAGCCAGGAGTAGTGTCTCGTTGTACAAGAGTCACCACAAGAAAGAATTTAGGTTTCAAGGTAGACTCTCTCTTATTTGCACTCTATGTTTGTTTGACAGGCTGTGAATTAAGATTAGCTTCATGCCTTAACTCAGCCTCTGAATCTGTGCTTCTTGTACTCTTCTTTCTTTTACATAGTCCTTGGACACTGATGCTCCTGCCAACGTGAAGTGACAGGTGAAGTTTGTGGGAATCAGGAAAGGGGGTGAACCTAAGTGTTCAAAAAGCAGTCACTGCAGTGCCAGATGGACCCCTGAGAGATGTCTGCCCAGGAAAGCACACTGGGAAGTACAGGATGTATTTCAAAACAGGGTGCAGATCAGGCTGAGCCGGCGAGTTTGGGAGGACTTGAAGGACAAAGGCAAATTGAAGCAAGGTCCCACACAACTACCTCTCCTATCTTTTGCAGGGAATTATCAAGCACCAGCAACGTGCCCTACATTCTTTGGAAGAGCTCTGCTTTGAAAGAACCAAGCAAGATGCTTTCTTCTCTCCTAATGCTTGGGTAGAGATAAAGAAGGGAATGGTGCAATAGTGTGGTCACCCATTCACTTGTCCTTCCTTCTTACCTCAGAGCTTGAAGTACTCACTCAGGAAATGGAAACTTCTAGGACAGTGCTCAGTCTTCTAAACTATCAGAAGCTTAGACAGTGCCCTATCTTCTAAACTAGGTGGGAGTGTTTTTTACAGCTCTGTTACAGGAGTTGGAGGAAAGAAGGTATAAAACAAACTCATTCTGTAGCCAAGAGGTACAGGGAGCAGTGAATTCTGATCCTTGCTCTCTTGGAAACATGCATCAAATATAAAACTAGGCCAAGTTAAAGAGGGCAAAATTTGTCATATATTAAGTATGCATCCTAAGCAGTGTGTTGCTATGTGAATATCTTTTGCATTTCTTTCTGTACAGCACTTTTTGTCTGTAGCAGCACATGGTGTGACTGTCAGGAAGCTTTTACAGGCATTAGGCAGTTGCAGGCTCAGGAACAAAACAAGTGCCTTAATCTGACTTCATCAGCAAGCACTCAAGGCAAGGGGAGGGTTGAGAGGAGGACCTTCTTGGCTTTTTCTGATCTACAAAGTAGTGGCAGGTGTGTCTATTCTGAAAGGCAGGACATTGTTAATTACTTTCTGAAGAGTGCCTGGAGCTGGAGAGGAAGAATAAGGTCCGCACATCTTTGGAAGGTACCAGTGTTATGGGAAAAGTTTCTCCTAGAGTTTCAAATAGGGTAGCCAGTATTGCCCTCACACCCTTGGACAGTGTGAGACACTTTCTGAGACTTAGCAACTGAACCGTGAAGAAAAGCTAAGATGTGTAGTGCTTCATTTCCAGAAGCACAGACACAGAATTCCAGAATGGTTTGGATCATAAGGGACCTTAAAAATCACCTAATTCCAGCCTCCCACCATGGGCAGGGACACAGGAGCAGTTGTTGGCAGGTAAATCCTGTTGTTCCTGAGGTGTTAATGTACACTAACAGTTTTGGGAAAAAAACAAAACAAAACAAAAACAAAAACAAACAAACCAAAACAAAACCATTTGGATCAGAGCATTGTTCTGGAGTTCAGACGCCTCTAGGTTTTTGTGACAGTTGAGTGAAGGTTTTTGTGACAATCGAGTGAAGGTTTTTTCAGAGTTCAGGTCTGAGCATAGACCACCCCCACTCTCCCCACCAAAATCCCTTTAGATGCCTGCAGCTATCTATAGTGGAAGTCATGCAAGTGCAGTGGTAGATGATCTGTGTGTAAACCAGTCAAGGCTGAGAAGGCAAGAACTGCAACAGCCCTGTTCAGGGAGGATCTGCCCAGACCTAGACTTGAGGCCTGAGCAGCTGTAGATGGCTGTTTTCTGGTAGGCGTGACGCTGCCACAAAACATCCTTTACTCTGGGCAAAAAACAGTCCTGTTTATGTGCTCTGACACCATTTTGCAGTGAGAACCGGTATGTAGTAAATGGGGTACAAGCCAAAGAGTCATTTCGGAAGGAGATGTGTTTCTGTCCCCAGGAGAAGCAGTCACAGCCTGAGCTACCGAGGCGCTGCCCAGGGTTACTTTACAGCCTCTCGGGCAGCAGTGCAGAGCTACACAAAGAGCGCCTCTCCTTGAGCCCTGCACCCCGTGCTGTGCTTCCAGCCGCTGCCAAGGGGGTTATCTATTCGGTCTTCAAATAGCAACGGTGCCCATGATGTGCTACAGATCCACTAACTTCATCCACAGCACATTTCCTTGGTTAAACAGTTCTGGTCTGGGACTCTGGTGACATTCAGGGGTATCTGCAAGATGCTTTTTTGTGTGGATATATATATTGGAAATGAAAACGTGCAAGTCATACTCTGAACTTGAACATCAGAGAGGATCTGGACCCTATAGCTTTCTCTGCTGTCAATAAAACAGTAGCTTCTCCCCTGAAGCTGCAGGATTGGCCAAGGGCTTGAATCTGGTAGGTGCTGGGCAAACCACCACAGTTTGTGACTATGGTCTGAGAGATTTAGGCACCTCAGAAAGACAAGCCATATCCTGAATCAATGCAAATTCAGCTGCCCCATGGCAGTAGAGTTTTTGCTCATTGTTTGGTCATTGCTGGGGCGTGGTGGCTCACAGCATTCACAGTACAATGAACAGTGAAGAAGTTTCACAGAAACAAGCTGCAGCTCACCCAGCTATGAGAACTATTATAGGTCAAAAAGCTGTAAGTATAAAGATTCAATAATGAAATATGTCTAGAAAAATACATTTAACTTCAGCTTGCTGTTCTTTTGATGTTGAAAGACCAGGACGCCTTGGGACAGAATTGCCAACCATGGATACACCTATATTTTTAAATTAAGTCCAGAGAGTAGAAAACCTAGCTCTGAAGCCAAATTGTATGAGCAAGGTCACATCCACACTGCTAGGCCAGGCTGGCCCCATCAACACCATGTAGCTCTTAGCCCTGGGCCTCCCCTTGGCTCTGTGCTGATGTTCCTGTGGGCCAAAAATTTAATTTCCATTAGTTCTCATTTTTAAATGTTCATGGTAATACAAGGCCTGTGTTGCAACTCCTAGAGCTCCTACAGCATGGTACTGCAGGGTGTGCTGCTGTCCCTGTGGTGCTGCAGGGGGACACGGGGGTCCCTGACACAGGCTCTGCAGTGTTGGGTGGCTGCAGAGGTGGGGGGGAAACCAAACCTGGCTCAGTTCCCACGAGTGGGAGATCTCTGCAGTAGAGCCCTTCCCCATAAACCACGTGGAGGCACTTAATTGGTGTGACCCAAATCAGAGCCAAGGAATGAACTCAGCACTCAGCAGAGTGGACATCAGGAGTCCAATCCTTGGGTTTCATGTCCTGGCTCTCTTTTTATCAAGCAGCATAGATGCACATAGTCTTGCACTCTATGTATTTTTTCCAACTGTCAATATCTATTTCAAACTTGTATTTCTTAGCATATAACTAATATCAATCAAATGTATGGCTAGACAAAATGGTAGAATTTTACAATTTAATTCTGCACAATCGGTGCTTAGTTGTGATTTTGTGGTCATTGAATTCAGTGGAAAGATTTTTTGTTGTCTGACAAGGGACTAAAAGACCAATCTTCTTCATCAACTCATCCACAGTGATTACACAGTTACCCATGTACATTTCTTCTTGCCTTCTTTTTTTTTGTTTGAAATAAAACACATGTGATATGCTATTTTTTATTTCCAAGTATCAAGTATTCAAGAGTTCGTTTTGTAAACACATGTTTACAACAGGTGCTGACAGTAGATTTCATTAAGTCATGGGTTATACAGCTTCAAAATTATTCTAAGCTCTGCTGAGAAATAAATATTAAAAAAAAAAAAACCAAACAAACCATACAGAAGCTTAAAGTATGCAAAAAACCCAGCATAAACCAATTATTCTCTTTTTACCACAGCACAGCACCCACACACTCATACAGTCAGACATACTTTACAAATTTCCTTAATACTCTACACATTTGCTATTTAATAATGAGTTTTTTAAAAACTAACCAGTTACAGGCAGTGTACCCACTCCATACTCTTAAGACACTACCTAGACTGTTGCTGTTCTGCGTAAGTCATTTGGTAGAGGTATGCACTGCAGCCAAGGGCAAAACTCCCACAAGCTCAACCGGGGGAAAGAACAGGTCTTCTTCTGAGGAAAGCCTTAACGATGGATCTCAATGACACAAAATTATTTTCTTTTTTTTATTGAAACTCAGCTCTGGATCATTTTGTACTTCTTGTTTGTTTGTTTTATTTTGACACTTCCCTCCACAATTTCAATTACAGAGTTTGTTACAGAGGTAAAATTTCTGGCCTGTCAGCCGCAACTGTAATTAGTGCTATTAGTGCTCTTAGTGCTATTTAGGATACAGATACCTGTTCTGCATGAGTAGTCCAGGCACAATAACACAAAATAATTGCTGTTCAGAATTCAAAATGGGAGGGAAAAAATTTTGTGTTCAAGATTTTAAGCCCAAACCCCTCTGTTTTAAATCGTAGCTCACCTCAAAGTCAACCAGATTTGGCATTTTCCCACTGCTAGAGATAGAATTTACTCTTATTCTCCTCCTCCTTTCTGGTATTCCATGAAAAAACATTCATATTTCAGATCCAAATCCTCATTCAAATGCTTATTAACATTGCTTGGCTAAGGGGTGCCAGAATTTAGCCCAGTGTTTCTTTCTTTCCTCCTCTATAGAATTTATATTTAGCCTTTGCTTAAGCAAAGCAACTAAATAAAGTAATATGCTACAGCAGGATGAATACATTCTACGTGAGATTTCTGTGGCCTGTATAGCTTTTACCTTAGCTATTAGTGCTGGGCCAAATCCTACACTGCCTCCTGAAATTACTCTCACAGAAAAGCTAGGTAGGAATTGGCCCACCAGGAATTAAAACACTGTCTTTGCTGGAACAGTTCCAGACTTTAAGACCAAAAACACATGCAGTTGCATCACTGACATGCCTTGAGTATGTCATTTAAGTCATAGTGAATACATCATAAAATACTTCAGTACCTATTAGCACCACAGTGTTGTTTAGTCATTTGTCCAAAGATTATCAAGCTGTCTTACCCTTCTCAAGGTGAACAATGTTTTGGATGCTTTTGGTAGCCCTTCATGAATTCCACAGCTTTTCACCTATTCTATATAATGAACAAAACATTTTTACAGAATAACATTTTGACAACTGGTTTGAGACTGAAAAACTAAGAAAATACAGTACACACAATGGGTAATGCAATCATTAGAACAATAGAATGGAACCTGGATAAAGAAGCATCTATTTTGTAACACGTGAAGTCAAGAAAACTTTGGAGCTACTTTGAAATTGCAGAGCTACTTCTCTGTTTAAAAGGCTGTAATAATTGGGAAAAAAAGCTTCTCTTAAGGACTGGAGGGGCAACTGCTAAAATCCACAGGCACTAACAGTAGTTCAATGTAATGGATATAGCTACAGGATATGGGTAACTCTGTGACAATGTTTATATGTAACCTTTTTGAATTGTTATTTGTAAAACAAGATGGTAAAAGAAAAAAACAAAGCCCTAATTCTCTACCAAAGAATAAGTCTACCACCATTATGTTGACTGCCCATCTTCTAAGCACTTTAAAGTCATAAAAGTGTCCATAAAATCAAGTCCAGTATGTGAAGAACCTGAAATGTGTTCATACAGATTTAATCTACAAGGGGCAAACACTCTCTCCAAAGCAACGGTGATTCAGATTGGAGTCCAAGTAAATCTCTGTTAGCAGGTATTTTAAACCCTTGGAAAGCAACCACAGCTGGATGGATTCAGCTGGGGGAACTCAGATAGTGAAGCAATGCAGCATGACATCTCCTATTCCATTATAAAAGACATATTACTGAGAAAACAGAAAAGGATAAATTTGTTTAGGAAGTTTTTTGTATTTGATCTCTGAAAGTAGTAGTAGTAACCAGTGAATAGAGTATAAAAGTTAAACAAGCACTTGCTAAAGCTCCAACTTGGTAAATTCCAACTCAAGGTATGGCCCAGTTTTTCAGCCTCAACACTGGACTGATGAGGCTGAGAATCTGGCTCCAAAATAGCAGTAAGACACTTTGGATCTACTTATTTTCATCTTCAGTTTTATGTCAATAGAATGCCACAAAGAGCTGTGGTATTACACACATAGGAAGTGTAGTAAGGCAGCAATTAATCAGGCCTTTTGGGGCAAAACCCCAAAAGAACAGTACAGAAGGTGCTGACCCCTCTCCCAGACATGCTCTTAGGAGTTACACTGAGCAGGCAGTGTTCTGCTCCACTTGTGCGGGATATTGAAAATCTATCACCTCAACCACGAGGTCCAAATTCTGTGAAAGGGCACAATTCAAACTGACAGCATCACTTAAAAAATTTCATTGGCTCTAAGGTTAGAAATATGCCCTTATTTAATCTATTTCCCCATGTAACACACAAGTTTTCAGCCAGATAGTCACAAAATAAGTGAATGGCAGGAAGAACTAGAATGTATCTTAGAGCATGTCCACAAAATATTTTTAACTTGAAATCTATTTGAAAATGAAAACTTTCCTCCATTGTCAGATATATAAGTAGCCACACGTGAATGCCACAGGAAAGTACTCAAGTGCTACTCTTTGTGCTGTTCTGGTTACAATTATCACTAAATCCATGGGGAAAAAGCTTATCATGAAAATTACTCTTTGGGTAAAGGAATTCCTTTTTTAACGCAGAGGGGATTCAGTCCCATACTTACATACATGCCTCATTTTTAAGTGCATTACTTAAATATATAAATTTACACACATATAAAAGTGTTCTGCTGGATCAGAGCCATAATGAATTAACGGTTAATACTACAAATTAATAAGCTGTATTAAAGGAAACCAAACAAACTTATTTTTTAAAACACTACACTCAAGTGTTTGTCACTAGTTTAGGGCCTTTTAAACTTACATTTCTAATACCTAGTAGGAGATCTGAGCCCCTACTTTGCTTGCATAACAGCAAGTTCTGAGAAACTTTTAAAGATACACAGGCTGGCCAAAGAACTGAAAGTTTCCAAATAAATATAAATTGCATCATAATATTCAATGTTTCTTGCAGCTGCTCACACTGTACTGAAAGGATATAAAATGTCACCAGTTCCAAATTATACCCTATTATCTCCAGTATGCTCATGGAGAAGAAGAGGAACCAAAACCACAGGGCTTTTGCCTAAAACTAGAAACAGTCCCACTCTCCAGATTATTTCAGACCCACAAAAATCTGTGAACCATCTCCAGAGGGTGCTGCATTCATGAGCACCCAAGGCCATGGCTACACATTTACCATTCTGAAGTTTTCTCCTTTTTGAGGAAACAAGGATGAATGGGAGGCTATGCAGGGACAACTACCTGTTCAGTAAAGTCCATATATTTGGGCTACTTCTCCTCTCCTGTTCCTCACTCTAAATCAGGAATAAGTGGTGTAAGAGGGAATTAGTCTGTCCCTGTGAAGGCATGATGGCACTTTGTAGACTTGTAGTTAATTGCTGCTCCATATTACCACTGGTGGGTTAAGTGCAGATAGGTGACTTGGGTTTGCTACTAACAGCAGCCTGTGGGTGAGCAGGACACCTGCTTTACCTTTTCTTGTACTCGCTGCTACCAAACCTTACGTATTTTGGGGTAGAGAGGGAAGGTGGCAGAAATAATGGAATTTTATATTCTATGGTGAGAGGACTTCACAGTAGGAAGACAGCATGGGCCCCTTCACTGTATGACAGGCCAAGTTCTTTTTTAGTTACTGTGAAGTCGGTTTAGCACCACATGTCAATCATGACTACTGCTAGGGAGGCACTCAATTTCTCTGGCAGTTCTGCTTCCTTCAGCAAGGACAACCTCAGAAAATAGTGTTTGTTCAGCAGGTCTCAGTCCATATTTCAGTCAATTACAATGTTGGAATTGACTTCTCCAGGAAGTTAATGTGCTTCCCCTATATGCCTTTATTGGTCTAGCTTAGACTGTTACAGCTTACTCACAAAAAAACCCTCCTTCAGGAACGAAACAAAAACTGGCCAGTTCGGGTTTTCTTTCTTTCAGAGGATGATGATTTAATTAGGTGATTTTCTAAAAATTTACTAATTTACTCGAATTGTCAAAATTATCTATATCCAAAAATAGTAATAAATTTGTTTGAAAAGCAAAGAATTTTGGTTTACATATAATTTTCAAAGAAAAATTAAAAAGCTATTGAAAGGCTTTTCAGTATTTCCAAAGCTAACATCTTTCCTTCTACATTCCATTCTCTCAGACATTTAAAAATATGAATCTTTTTAGAAGTTGAAAGGTCAGGATTTCCTAAAAAAATCAGTGGTCTCTATCCCAACAAGCTCTGAATTCCCTTGAAATAAGCTCAGAAGCAGCAGCAGCTGCAGATGTGTCACTTCTTTCATTCTTTGGCATCAGTGCCATTAGTTCCTGACAATCCTAATCTGCTCTCTCTTGTTATTCGCATGGAACAGAAGCGCACACAAGGCATGAAATAGAAAAGATCAGAATAGATGATTCATCTCTAGTCTTTTACAATTCCCTAAGTGCTCTGTTTCTGAGGTATTTGAAAAGATTGTCACTCTTCACCT
This sequence comes from Pyrocephalus nanus, assembly GCA_038380795.1. Taxonomy (NCBI): domain Eukaryota; kingdom Metazoa; phylum Chordata; class Aves; order Passeriformes; family Tyrannidae; genus Pyrocephalus; species Pyrocephalus nanus. The sequence goes on from CM076261.1 coordinate 63,807,307, forward strand.
CACCCATGATCATTAAAATGGGGAAGTGATTAAAATGGATGGGTGATGGGCTGCAGCTACACTTCGTCCTACTACTTTGCCTCAAGTTTTGTCATGGCAGGAAATTCCTGGTGCAACAAGCATTTGAGACTGGAGCAAAAGGAAACATTTATATCATCTATTCTGATCTCCTATAGCAAAAAAAAAAAAAAAAAAAAATTATACCAAACACCTTTGAGCCAAGGAAATTTATTTCTCAGGATAAGAAGTGTAGAAGCCAACATCTCAGGTGGCATGTGCTGACTGAGGACACGTACCTGGTGGCTGCATAAGAGACAAAAACATTCTCAGTCTTTACCCCAAAAACCTGTTCATATGGACAGGATAGTAGGAAATCACCAAAACAATATTCCTTTATGTTGTAGTTCAGGGTAGAAAAATCTGAGTTTGCACACAGAAAGAGTGAGAATTGTTACAAACTACACAAATGGACTAAGACATTCTGAAATAAGCAGCCACCATTTCAAGCCGGGCAAGCAGCCTTGTGGGTAATCCCATGTGCTGCTCAAGAAGAATCAAGAGACAACAAAAGGCAGTCAGCAAAGGTGGAGAGGGAAATCTACTCTTCCCAGGACAACTCAGTGGATGCCAAGGAGAGTACTGCCTTTAATTTCAAGGACTTGGTTCCATATAATGTTTGATCAATTTACATATTATAAATTGAAAAATCAGGAATAACTATGTTCAAAAATATGTAGACGTTCTGCTCTATTTATTTTCACACAAGCTCTCTACATGGCAAAATCCAAACCTATCACTGAGTCATCTGTAAAGACTGCATTTAAAATCCTACACTTCTAAGACTACCCCTACAGGGTACAATACAGCTTTGACTTCCTAGTGTCCACCTGAAATCATTCTCTGCCCTTTGAGACACCACTAGCACATCATAGGCATGGCACTACAAAGCCTTCAGAACAAGAAATGAAATGCCAAGCACATCTGATTAGAAAGTCTCCGTGTCTCTCAGGGAGAAAACACACTACAGTAATTTGGAATAGGCAAAGGCCACAGCAAGTGTTTTGAGTCCACACTTGCTGATAATTTCTATTCTTCTAGCTCTTCTCCTGGAAGGCCAAAGGAGAGATAAACTCATCCTTTGCCTTCACAGAAGCTTTCAATGAAGTTGAGAAAAGGAAAGGCAGCCACATGTGGGACAAACCACAAAACCAGAACCTCCAGACCTGTGCCACCAGCCTGCCCAGCACTGGGCAGCTGCAGAGGCAGAAGTGTGGCAGAAACGAGAGGGTCTGAGCCGGAACCCCCTCCCCAGCTGTCCTGGATGTCAGAGTGCACAGTGCCCCAGCAGTGCCAGGAGAGGAGGGAGAGCCTCGTACGCAGCACCACAACGGGCAGGCTGCTCTCAGCCTTCTTGAAGGGTTTCTTTACTCGCTCCTGCAGCAGATGCAAACAGCACCAGCCTGAACTGTGCCCCACCACTGGCTGCAAGGGACCCATCACGTCCCAGACTGCCACCCAGACATGAGACCAGGCCATTAGCTCCCCCTTGGGACTTTTCTACTGAAGTTGAATCATACACAAAATCCTGAAGGACAGCCAAACTCTTCCTATCAAGCTATAACTGGTTGTTTTTTTCTTCAGGAAAGTATGGATTTGGTGCTAGTAATGGCCACCCAAATAACATTAGAGAAACATGCACGTATCTGCTCTGGTGTGTGTGTGTGATTCCTACATCTTAATGTTACTATAAATCAATACTGAAGTTTTTTACTTCAAGCATTACCGTTTCCTAGCCTGTGTAATTTGTGAAGAATGACTACATCCCATCAAATGAAAATGAATGCACATTTTGACAGGATAAAGATGTTACAACTTAACATTTGCAATGTTACCTGATGCGTAACTCTTGTATGGCTTGACATGTTATTAACAGTACTTTAAACCTTATGTTATTTTTTAATTTAATGATTATGTCTGAAAATAGCCCCTTTCAAATTCAGTTGCAGTAATGTCTTTAAAAGCAAACTTTAAACTTATTTTGCTGCACATACAATTATCCAAATAAGTTGCATAGTTTAAATAAGTTCAGTTGTGCTTCGTAGCAGAACTCACAGTAACTACTCTCTTAAAAATACAGTTTGCAGATATGAAGTTGACAATACATATAAGCATTCTTGTGAGTCTAGACATCAACAATATGAGTTTTTGTCAGTCTTCCACTGACTTCTGCTGTTCATAACACCTCATCTTTACAATGATATTAGATCAGAGCACGGACATCTAATGGACACATCTGAAATAATTACAAACACCATTTTTAAAACTCCATTGTTGGGAGGGGAGGAATAAGAACTTGGGTTGGTTTGAGGTATCCAGCCCTCAGGAACATATTATGGTTGTTTGCATCAAGCTTTGTTGGTTTTATCATGTTACATTTAGATTAAAAATAGAAGGCACAGGTGTTTTACAAGGCGCCGTAATTAAGTCAACCAACAAAATTAAATATTACATTACCAAGCCAGGGGTCTATATCTCAGCAGTGACTTCTTCCAACACATTTTCATTTGAGGAATTTATTGCTTCTGAAAAAGGGTCGGGGTATGTCTGTTCTAAGCAGTTCATTCCTTGTGCCACATTGGTGTCTCCTCGGGAACTGAAGGTAGGGCAGGATCTAGTCCGTGCATAGTTTTGTTGGGGTCCAGCTTGTCCAACCATCTCACTCACAGTGTTCACCAGTGAAGCCCTCCATCTCTGTCTCTGCTGTTGTTCTTCTTTACACTTAATGGAATACCAGGCCAGGAAAATAAAAAGGAATCCCACGAACTTGAGAGCAGCTGCCAACCCAAAGTAGACAAAACGAAAGGAGGTGACATCGTATTCCCAGCAAGATCCTTGTACGCCGCAATCCTGTTGCCAAAGCATGCATGTGGTGTCAATAACAGCCCCAAAATAAATCGGAGTGGGAATGTAAGCTGAAATAAAAATAGCAAGAGAAATAATACGTGTTAATACATTGTGGAAAACTCCTAAAGAAACCATACGCCTTAGCTGAACAGCATAGGTCAAAAATTTTTGAGATGTCTACACTGCTGTTCTTACATGAAATGCAAAACATGGAAAAGTGGTCAGCCAATCTTGCCACCAACACTGCTTTATACACGAGGCCTACCACAAATAGGAGAGAATTCAAACAAAGAAGACAATGCAGCAGCACCTTACAGCAGGTACTGCTTCAATCTGCTGTCCCCGGACAGCTCTTGAACTATGTGTCCCTCAAAACAAATTCAGTTTTGCTCTCAGGAAGCAATACATGGGAGAGGGTTGTTATCTCTGTAGCATTACTTGCTGAACTTCCAGTACGCATGAGCTGGGAAAGGTGCTGCTTTTGCATTAAGGAGAAAAAGCACCAAAGACCACAAAATGTTCCTCTTACTGAAGGATGGATGGAAGTGGTGAGACCTCTAAGATTTTCAATTTTCTTTTGAACAGGTCTTTGTCAGAAACAGACCTTAACTTCTAAGGCAGCTAAAAATGCAGCCAGTCCACTGAATGTTCCTGCTTTTTCCAGAAATACACCAGCTTTAAGACAAGATTGAAATGTCCTTCCTCAAACAAAACTTCCAGATGCAGCTAAATGGGCTTCCCCTCCAGTCCTCTTAAAATAGCCCTTGCTTGCTCTAGTCATGTATTTTGTAGTAGCTGAACACCTGAAGTGTTCTTTATAAGCAGGATTTTAGAAGTTCAAGAGCTTGAAAGAAGCTGCTTTTAACATGTAACCCTTTTTGCTTTGAACCACTGGAAATTAAGACATTAGGTAACGAATGCTTCTTATTTTAAAAATGAAAAAAACTATTGTTATTGCTGAAAGCAACAAAAATCAGTTTCTAAAAAGAAAAGGTCCTAATAAAATAGTATTTAGTAAATATTAATTTTTATATACAATTTGAAACTGGAAAAATGTACCTTTCTGGGACAAAAATGTTGTTCTAGAAAGTCAGAGTAAAAAAACAAAAAAAAAAAAGAGAGATAAATAACCGCATTTTCAGATACAATGTTTTCAGATGCTATTAATTTTAGGTTCCTAAGGCAGTAAATCAGGCAAATAGTTCCAGATTTATGGAAGTCTAGAATTTTTATAGTACATTTAAGATGAACATGGTGAGCCTTTATGGAAATACTGAGCTACTGTAAAACTTACCAAGAGTTCGTAATAAAACAAACTGCATTCCTAGTGCAAAGGGCCGCTCTCCATCTTCCACAGACCTAGCAGGCAAAAAGAAAACTCCACTATAGAAACAGCCACAACAGTTAGTCATCATAGTATTTTCTGACTCTACCTCATGGGTTTTTTCTGAGCTATAGAAGATTTTTGTCTAAATTTCTTCGATTTAGTTTCTACTATTCTTAACTCTTATTGCTAGGAAAAAATACTGCCAGCCCCTCCTGAACCTGTTTAATCAAAACTGCAATCATGCCTTTTAACTTTTCTTTACATAAGGCCTGAAGAATTTGATCCAAACCCATTAAGGAAATTTAGAGAATCCACCCAAAATGTTTATGGCTTCATATGATACTTTTCTCTTATTTCATATGTCTTTAATTTATTTTTCTTAATCTTTTTTATGTAAATTATAATTAATGGATAACTAAATTGCTGAAAGCTGGACTCAGTGTCTGAATTTAAAGATCTCTGCATAGCTTAAGAACTTTGGAGCTATTTTAGGAAAAATATCAGTAGAAACATCCAAACAGTCTCCTTAAACACTGCTCCTTTTTGATAGAAATAATATAAGATTCTTTCAGTTGGTTTCAAAGGAAAAATGTCTAGTTTACAAAAGACTAAATACAAACTAACAAGATTCCACACTGCAATTACAATTTTAATAAGCCACAAGTTATCTACACACTTAAAAAATATTTTCAGTTCTTAACCTAAAGGTCTGAAATTAAGATAGACAGCTTCTAATGACATTGAAAACATAAGACAAAAAACTACAGAAAGTCCACAGTCAAAGGAGTCTGCTGTAAAATCAAGGTTTGAAGTCAAGCAATTTAGAAATTGGAGAAACAACTTGGGCCACAAACCTTGGACTGATGCACAATACGTGGTTTGGGACTGTTCATGTGTGTGGGCCACCAATTTTTTACTGAACACTACAAAACCCTGCTGGAGATCTCCCTTATGCACCTCATTATTGTGAGGCTCACTGCATTATTAATGCTCACTGACTGTAGTTTGCCTTTGTATGACTGCAATGCAATGGCAACGTTTTTTTATTAGTATTATTTTAGAGGTGGTAAACCCAGAGACAGAAGGAATAAAGTCAGAAGTCTGTGAATTATAATGGTGCTGTGCACAGACTAGTTGAGGTATGGCTGCAGGAGCAACTGGAAGTCTGACATGCCCACCCCCAAGCGTCTGGCTTCACTGTCCTAACAGTGATCCTTGAACCCATTTTGTAGATTTTTTGAAAAGTAAACTGGAAGACAAATTCCAGGATGTGACATGGCACATGTCCTCCGTGTGTCAGCAGCAGGCTTCTGCATAAACCTTAGCCCCCTGAGCTGAGAAAATGACAGCAAAAGAGTGCTTGTCCTTGTGGGGGATGAGACAACGATGTCTGCCAGAGGGTTTCTCAGCTGCCCTCACAACTGAGCCTAAGAATAGCAAAGCCAAGTCCTGACCTGCCTCATGTTTTCTAAGGTTCCATGACCTATTACAACGATTTGCCATTATTAGTATTTTATAGGGGACTAGTTTTGAGCAACAGCAGAACATCAGTGGTCTCAGAATATCAGAGTGAAGCTCTTAAAAGACAGTATTACCAGGAAAAAAAATCCCATTTTCTTGGGAGGACCATTCTCACAGAAAGAAAAGGCCCAAGACTGGTTTAGAGAAAAGCTCAATTTGAAGACAAATTTTACACAAAAACAGGACAAAAGGTGTCTCTATGTTAGGAATTAATGCAGCTAAACAGCTAGTGCTGAGGACTCAACATGTACACCACGAGTTTTGTAGGGATTTACTTCAGATCAGCTCTAACCTGGTCCCAGGGACAGCATGCCCATTTGCATCTGGATCATTTTGGGTGTGCTTCTGAAGAGCATCTGAAACACTGGAAGAGGCTTCCTAGAGAGGTGGTTGATGCCCATTGCCTGTCAGTGTTTGGACAATGCCCTTATTAACAGGTTTTCTGCTCAGTCCTGGAGTGGTCAGCAGTTGGATGATTAAAGAGACTATTTACAAGAGCATGTACTGACAGGACAAGGGGGAATGGCTTCAAACTGAAAGAGAGTAGGTTTAGATTATGGGTGTGCTTTGCGAATTCTAGTAATTTTCCTCTAATTCTTTCTCCTTCTCTTTAAACAGCAGCAACATAGATTATACAAATAAAAAATTATTTTAGCAGTATAGCATACTACATTTTCTCCGCTCATTTGTCTTTAAAAATCAGCAGAACTTCACTTACAGGTGCTGTATTATAAATGGACAAAGATGTTACAGGGAGTGATTACATTTATCAGACTAGATGGCAGGGATGGCAAAAGCCAATCTAAAAATCTGAATGCTTTTTTTTCAAATTGAAAAATAAATGCCACTGCCTTTTCCTACGAAGACTGTATTATTCTCTATCCTGAAATGACCACAGTGATAACATCACTACTACAATAGAAGTTCAAAATTCTGGTGAAGGAAAAAAAGGGAATACTCAAAACAGACATGTGGTAGGAATGAACAATTTTAGGAAAGAGAAAAGGATAATTTAAAATAGTAACTTTTTTCATTTGCATTTGAGAATCCAGACTATTGCTCTAAGAAAATTGAAAATTCTCCAGGAGTAACTTTCTTACATGATGTGTTACTTTTTTCTTTTAACACTTGGAATTCACTGGCCACTTCTTGTTTCCTAAAGTGGGTTATCATGTTACATATTCTAAATACAAGCAAGTTTCATCCTACCCTGTCAGCTTTATTCTATCTACTTTTTAAGGATACACAAGCTTGACAAGGCACTGGTGATAGCAGGCACAGCAAAAATACTTCAAAGCCATCACTGAGTTCTCACCTGAGTGTCACTATAATTGCTGATGGCTGGGCACATGCTGTTATGAGGGTAACAATGAAGAGAAATATCAGGAACGGGATAAGTGTGTTGCAGGTTCGATCACATTTCCCAGAAACAGCGTAGCCATTCTCATTCAGGTAGGTTTTGACAATCACTAGCCGGAGCTGACTGCGCTGCCCCACTGTTGGTGGAGTGATCACCTGGCGACTCTGGACACAGGCACATTCTGTGTAATTTCTTACCTAGAGAGAGTAGAAAAGAACATTTCCACATGAAAAGCCCATGTAAGAAAGACATTGCACAGAGACATGATATGACAGCCCCGTAATATTTCTCAATCTTCTGCCTTGAACACCATTACACCAAGTACAAGCAAAGTTACCTCTCCAACTAATTTTAAAGCTGATCAGGACTCTCCATGGTGAGATTGCCTTTCCCTTGCTTTATTTAGTTTGAATTTTAAAGAAAAAATCTGGAATATTTTTGGAAAATTCTGCCAAGGCAATTTAATCACTCCTGACAGGGAGCTAGAGAAAAATATTGTTTCTGCTGTAATACAAAAACTGTGAGGAAATACTCTTTAGGCAGCACTGACAATGCCACATTCCAAAATTTGGCAGGCTGCTGACTTTCATATTCAAGCAGTATCTTCTGCCATCTTAATGGAAGGCTACTCAGATCTGGCTAAAGAGCAACAAGCTGAACTTCATGCTTGAAGGCCAGGACCTTCTGTCTGGATGCAGGGGTGGATCTGGACAGCAGAAAAAACAGAGAATAAGGGGAAAGCAGAGACTCGAACAGTGGGACTGAAGGACATGATGGATTTCTTAATGGACAAAGACAATGAAATTAAGAAGAGACTGAATAAAGAAGTAGCATTTTAAAGGCAAGGTGGACCACGATTTGATTAAGGTGAGGAAGAGCTAGATGAGAAATAAGCCTTCTTTCACATTTATTCTACTTCTATTCTCATCTTATCTAATGCAAAGGGGTGTGCAGCAGATCAGAATATTCCAGTGCTAGAGAAGAAACAGGTCAGGACCTATTAGATGTTAGAGAAAGGAGCTTTTTGTGTCAATTTTTGCATTCCTCAAATAGTAGACCACACATGTAGAGAAGCTACAAAACCCTCTTAAGCTTGCAAATTTAGGCACTTGGACATCAGGACATATCCAAATCATGGTTGTTTGTCAGCTTTAATATATACTTTTGTATGCATCCATGCTATGATGTAGCCTCAAATTTTTTTCCCTTGGGATTTAGCTGAACATCTTAATAATGTATCTATTTATCCAGTATTTTATTTTTCAAAATGTGACTCTGGGTATTTTTTTCCTCACACTAATCAAATTCCATTACAAAGACAGAATGACTCATATTTCACATGGATTTTTCTATCCCACTCGCTATTATAGCTTAACTCTTTCAAAAAGGAGTAATTTATCTTCAAAACAGTTACGAGGTATTGATGTTGCTATCTCTATTTTGTAGCAAAGTAACTGAAACAGATCAAAAGCTTCACAAACGTGGGTGACTAATTTGAGACAACTGGAATCCCTTTTTTCAGAATGTTTTCCATTAAATACAACTAAATATATCCTAAATGTAAATTTTCATGCTTTCAAATACAAATTTAGGCACTCAATGCATCTACAAATGGCACTTTTGGTTACTGTTCATATTCGTCATCCAGAACATGAAGAATTCACCATCAGCAACCGAGTTAAAACTTCAAGCCTCAAAGCCTTTTTTTCTTAATACCCCTAAAGTATTTCCGTACTAAATTACTTGGTGCCAGTTTGATATCAAGTGAAATGCAGCAAAGATCAAACCTATGTCTTAATCCAGGAAAGTACAAAGCAGGTTTATACAGACACCGAAAGTTAACCACAGGCTCACATCGCAGGCTTTTCCATATTGGGCCAAAGCAATTTTCTACTAAAACCAGCAAGATAATCTAAAAAGAAAAAAAAAAACTTTAAAGGAAACTAATCTGTTCTCAGTGACATCTATATATGAACCTTCTTTTTCAGACCTGACAAAGCTCAGTGGTGAGCCTAACATCTTCCTGCTTCACAGGCTGGCTGAGGACTGCAAATCAGGAGACTGATACTTTATAAAGTAAGCTTTCTAGAAAGCACAATCAAGCCCTCAGAAAATCAATGTTTACATTACTTCTTGTCTTTCTTAATTATCCTTTTTTAAAGGACAGTTCTGAAACAGAAGAATTTAGGAGTTCTTTTTTTTTTTTATGAAACTATCACGACCATAATGCTCTGCTGATATTTAAAAGTCAGATTCTACTTTTCAACTGTTTTCTTGTGCCCAGTCCTCAAAACCGCTGAGTTTTCATGGCTTCATTTTACCATCAGGACGTCCCTCTCCAGTCCAGCATAACTGAAATACTGGGCTGTAACAGGCAATGTATTTCAAAGAAAGAAAATGGATTATTAACATCTTTTAAGTTTTGGTTATTTGAGTTTGATGACAACCCCTTCATTTAGTCTGGATGAGGTTTAGAAAAAGGCCATGGAAATGGTCAAACTGTTCAGGTTCAAGAGCTGCTTGTGCAAAATGATGAAGCCGACACAAACACTAATAACATTAAATAGGCCCTAACTAAACTTAAATAGAAGTTTAAAACACTTCCAACAACTTGAAGAGTTAAGTTCTTCCTTCTATTCAGAAAGGGAGTCAAAAAAAGCCTCAAACTGCTCTAAAAATTACCATTGAGCTTGAAGAAAGACAGTATGACATGGCCACCCACATTAGCAGAAAGCTGAATTAGATGACACTGACTCAAGGTCCCCTCTCCAAGCCCTGCAGGAACAGCAGAAATGCGGGCCACTGCCATCAGGGATTTTGGGGTCTGTACTGGAAACACCAGCCCTCTCCACCCCACAGCACTCTCTCAGTTGGAGGGTTCACTTGGTCTAAATGAACTTGTGCCTCAAATTTGTACATAACTGAATGGAACAGAGGTGGGACCATGCAATAGTAGCATTACCAGCCTTTCAGAACATGGAAAGACTCAGAGATGGGCAAGTCATCTGTAGAGCCAAGTACTGAAGCTTAGAGGAGGGATGCTTGAGCTAGAAACAGAGCAGTCTTTGATCTGCACCAGTCCCGTGGGGTTACTCGTGGGTTGTATGTTGATGGGTGGGTGAAGCACTTACCCCTGTGCTGTGGTTTCCACCACTGATGCAGCCAGCTAGGCAAGGATTAAAATATGTTATTCCATCTGATCCACAGACAGGCTCGTACTCATGAATCTTACATCCGCAGTTAACATTACAGCTTCCAGTCAAATTCCTGTGGGCCATGGCAAGAGTGGGACTGAAGAAAGGAAAAAGAACATGCTAGTAGAGCAAGCACAGATATCCACATCCTCCTGTACAGAGGGAGCAAACATCCTACTCATTAAGTCTGAAACTTAGACTTGATTATCAGACAAAAACTGCATTAACTCTAGGTTATGTAATGACTTAAACAATACAGAAAAATCCCTGCCATTAACTAAAAACACAATTAAAAAAATAATAATAAATTTTAAATTTGTATCATATTTGCCTAGATAATAGCTATATTTTTCCAGGTTTTTTTTCCTTTAAGAGTTAAGACACCACTATTTTATATGCCTATCCTAAGCTGTTGATTACTAGTGAAAGGCTCAGTGACAAGATGTAAGCATTCTGTACACTAATGTGAACTAATAGGCATCTCTTCCCACATACCAACAACTGTTCAGAAAACTTACTGCTTATATAATTTATATATACATGTGAAATCTACAGGAAGTTCTATAGATCTGGGAGACTGTTCTGCTTTTACTAAATGCCTGTAAAAGAACAAATGCTCCACTTGCCCTAGACCATTCCCCAAAATCTGGCCAAAGCCCAACTTTCTAGGTGCTCCCCTGAAGGGTTTGGTGATATAGAATGAGGGAACTAAAAGGAATTTCAAAGCTGAAGGAGATGTACACACCAAAAAGCAGGTTCTTCACAATTACTGCTCTAATGAAATACCATAGTTGCAATTCAATAAGCCACATCTAATACTAATTAATATCATCACATCTAGTATTACCTGAAGGCATTGTGCCAGAAGGTATCTGAAGCTATAGGGATAAAGTACTTTTATCCTTGCTATTTTTGAACACGTTAGTTCAGGTACCAAAAAGAAAATAACTGTTCCACTTCAATATACATAAAGACACACCCTGAAACCTAAGTTATTTGCTGCTGTCATTATGCAGCCAAATTACAAGCGAGACTTTTTAAATGGCCCATATTATATTTTTATCTATTTTTTACTACACTTTTCACATTCTGTGACTTGCTTCAGGTTGCTAAATTAATTTTAGTAAGTGGAAAAGCAAGACTCTGCAGTGTGGTTTATTGCTGGTTCAATTTTCTGCATCTCATTTGTAATTTCACCTTGGTTTAAAATACTGTCAGCAACATGAATGCATTAAGGCAATGGAAAAGTTACCTGAATGATCTTATTCATACCAATCTATTTCCAGGTCATGGGGATGGCTGAAGCTAAGGGTTATAGCTCTTATTTCCTAAATCCCTTTCTGTTTAAAGAAATCATGGGTCCTGAATTTGGCACCCACTATCCCTCTTCACTGCACAAAGTGATTCTGAGCCACTGAAAAGTGAAAAGTAGCTAGTGTCAACATTTTCACATGAAGCTGCTCCTGTTACTCAGGACCTCTTCCATTTTATTAGGTTACTTTCTGTCATAGCTGCACTCTAGGATTTTAAGTGCTAAACAGGTGGAGAGAGGCTACCACACACAAGGTGGGCGATTTTTGTAGCAACCAATCTCCTGACTTCATAGCAAAAACACACTGTCAGGCACTTCTTATCTCCTCCACAGTAACTGTTAAACACAGTGGCCAATGCTAATGAAGCAGGTATCAGTGGGAAGCACACATGGATTCACGGATTCACATGCCTCATGGATTCAGACATATTTCAAATGTTTCCTTCCCATCTTTGAGTCACAGCAGCTTAAATACCTGTACCAACAAGGCTCCCTAAAACGTCACAAGAGTCTGTGCCTAGTCTCAGAGAGCTCTGGCCAAAATAAAAACAGTAGCTTACTTCACTTCAGTAGTCCTTGAGAATAGGCAAGATACTAATGACTGAAATTCAAGGAATTTCCCCAAGATCCTGTACACATGTTCACAGCCTCTCATGGCCACAGAGCCTCACATGGGCTGCTATTAGCTTACTCTGGGTTTTAAAAAGACTTCACATCATTTCAAACATGTCCCAAAGTCCTTCTTCAGTCAATGCACTCTACATTCTCCATAGTAGTCACAATATCAGAGACCTAGTTTAGCTCAGAAAACAGAGCCGTGCAGTCTGTCATCTGCATGGATTCGTGACTTTCCATAGCTAAAGTGCATGGTAGCTGAACAGGTAAAAAAGGTGGTGCTTTTATCTTGTGGGTTTTATTACAGTGGTATCAGAACCCTTCAGTGTGTCATTACATTAGTTTGAAAGATTAAATACTTCATGTGTCACCTTTCACCAGTGTTTCAGAGACTGCAAGACGCTGCAGCTCATGGCTACAATCCCTGGTCTCAATCCACAGAGGGGTACAGCTTCTGGATCCACTTCCACAAGGGTGGATTTGCCCAGCTCTGTGTCACAAGGTTGTCCCTCCTTTGTCTTCCTGCCTAATACTTTTAAACTAATTGACAGTCTTTTCACAGATGGAAATGAAGTGTCCACTGCATCACTTATCCAACAGTTCACTGATTAGATATAAAAACCCAGTTCTAAAGAATACTGAAGCAATCCATGCAAGACTAAATGTGAAAAGAGGAGAGGTTGCAGGAGTGAAATTTAAAGGTCTTTTCCAGAAATTAGAATATATGTATGAAAATTCCCAATTCCAAAAAAAGACTGTGCCCTTTGCCTTCTCACACCTGAGTGCTAAGCAGAGCTGCAGGCTCCATCCTATTTCTCCCAGTGGTGCATGTGAAGTCTGGTCTAGAAGACCTGAGTTTTTAAGAATAAATGCCAGTATGAACCCTGCAGAATCTGCAAAACCAGATAGAGCTAAGTACTGAGTTCTGTTGGGGCATGAGTATTTGCACATGCACCATAAGCAAAAATCTTGCCTTGGAAAATTACACGGGTATGCAAAACCACTCCACACCAGGCACCGCAATGTGATGTTGAATTAACCCCTATGCCTTGTTTGCCCTGCTCTCAGTACTGCTCAATGGCCATTGCTGTTTAAAACTACCTCAAGTACCTCTACTCTAAGCAGATCAGTAGATATCCAGGCAATTTCAGCACCTCCTCACTCAGGCAGGAGCTGAACAGGAATCTGGATCCCCAAGATCCTGTACACATGTTCACAGCCTCTCATGGCTGCAGAGCCTCACATGGGCTGCTATTAGCTTGTCTTCGCATCTGTGATGTGTGAGCAAGACCACTCTGAAGATAAACAGCTAACATGAGATTTACTGCATCCCAGCTACCCCACGGACCACAGGGGATGTTCTCCTGCTCCCATCTTCCACATCTGACTAGACCAGGCTCAGCTCGGGAGCCACTCTTCTCACAGCAATTGTCATGTATGTTGTCTGTCACCTCACCTCCTATCATCAGTGACACTAAGTAGTACAACTGCTGCTTAGAGCATTCCACTCGACTGGTTTTCTTGTATTTATACACCACTATTTGCTTTCGCTGAATATGCTTGTCTTTCCAGCTGCGCACTTTTGCAGTCAATTAAATATTACTATGTAGCTTTTAAATATTTATTGACTGTCTACTGAGCACACAAAACAGGTTCACAAATTTAGCTCTGGGAGCTACTTTACACTTTATGGTCTAGTTGGATGTTAACCAAAGACTTTCTGAGTGTTTTCTTTCTTGTTCCACAAACAAACAAGGCACACTTTTAGCAACAAATTGCAGCTTGAGTAGGAAATTAAATATCCAAGCCTTCTCAGCTATTAGCTGAAACTTGTCTTACTATATCACACTGGATTTCAGTAAGCAATATGCAGCAACACGTTATATTGCAACAGATAGACTTTTCCAGTAATCTCTCAACAGAAATTTTTCTCCAACGGAAAACACCAAATCATCAAAACATTCCTCAGGAACATATGGATTTCAGCAGCATAGTGACAGAAGTTTTTCACACCAAGAGGAGAGGCAGCATTTTTGGAGTTTTACAAGATCCTAGTCTGCCTTCTGAGCTGGATGTCCCAGATGTTTGAATATTTGAGGTAAGAAGGGTCTCCATGACCTGTCTGAGAGACCCTTGTGCCCATGTCCCTGCTGACAACAGGGCTCTACCACACTGCACAGGGACAGCTCCAGGGACAGGCCAGACTGCCAGAAAAGGCACAGATTTCCCTCTCCAGCCTCTCCCACTCTGTGGGGCACATTCTTTTGACCTCTTATCCCTCCATCACCTAAAACCCTTCCAGCAGCAGATGAGTTGGGTTATTCCACAGGCAGGAGAGCCCATTTCCCATCTTGATCTGCTTACTAAGTTGCTTCAGCTGCATTGGTGAGAAGTACCACGACACAGGGGTTAGGAAATCAGCTTAAAAAAAACAGATGAATGAAATCAGGCATGCAAGAAATGAGAAGCATGAAACTGGGAACTGAAGTGAGACTACTGTGATAATTTAATCTCAGGGACATTTTTTTGTTTGGCCTGGAAGACTTAAGTTTACAGATACGCAAAGCAAATATGCTCAAATTAATAACAAACTGTGCAAGACATGCTGTGTCTCTCCAGCTTTCACCACCTTTTGTACTTCAGCATATCACTGTAAGGTTTATGTGGGGGATTTCTTTTTGTTTTTTAGAGCCAGTGTCTTGCACACAAAGAGGCTTGGTTTTTTGCATGCTTTCAAGACCATGTAATACACAAAATCGTATACTAATTTGATTTCCAAAAGTTCATTATCATGTAAGAGGTTCATGATTTTATCTTTTTACCTTCACTATTCACTCACTGTTCACTCCTCTTTCAGTGATGGGAAACTCTCTACCACACATATCTACATAACCCCATTTTCATCATACAGGATCTACCATATAGCTCATATTATAACAGATTTCTTGAACACTTCTTTCAGGAAGGGATCGTTTTTTTCTTGAAGGTATGCATTTTTCCAGAGTGAGCTGAACCAAAGTACTCTACTAATCCTGCCTTCTGACACTGGGAGGCTGTCTACTCTCCACAAAGGAAAACAGAGCATTGATCCCTGAATTACTGCACAGCACAGCACAGATTTACCTGCATCAGTCATAAAGAACAGGCTCTTATGGAAATTGCACCAAAGCTAGTAGTCCTGGTCATGAGCTGATCCGTGGGAAAAGCATCCTAGTTTCAATGCACCAACTGCTGTAGACACACAAGATATCTGAGAAACAGTCACTTTGCTTGTTTCAGTGGGTACAGATGCTGATAACTTGCAACACTGCTGCACCTGAGCTGCCAAGGACACTCAACATGCACAAGCACACTGACAGAAACCAGCCCCAAACAGAAGCATTTCCTGAACTATTCTTTCAATTACAAACAATGATGCCACTCCTTTCATTAATAAGACTGAACTGCAAGTTTGTTAAATGTGTGCTGTGACAAAACCCAGAATCCCATCTGACAAACTGCACTTGTTCATTTCTCAAGGAGACTGTTCTGTGTCTCCATAACACAGTAACGCTAATAAAGAGAAGACCTTTATTAGACGTGACTAACAATGAAAGGGACTCCAGTTTCTAACATTTTTTTCAAAATCCTAGTCTTCTCTCCAACTATTACTCTGTGGAACGCTTGTGGTATAGGAGTAAAGTAAGAAAAGTGAAAATATAAGGTGAGACTTATTGCCTGGAGTTTTTAGAGCTGTGACCTGTTATTTCACATACTCAGGCCTGGACTGAAACCTCATTGTGCTGGCAGTCAATGCACATATATCAGGGGGAAAAAAAGGTGGACCCTCTTCCCATGAGGCTACAATCTAAATGAAAAGCAGTTTAAAAAATAAAACCAAACCAAACATGTCTGACTATATTTTGGCAACATCTAAACAAAGAATTGGCTTGCACATGGTTTTATTCATGTTTATTTAGATCACTGTAGTAACCTACAGCACCAAGGAAATACAAAGGAAAGGAGATAACCCCTTACTACATAATTTCTATAATCTTAATATTAGACTATATGATAAAAAGGATTATGTTAATTTGATAGCAATACTTTGGTTTGGTATTGAAGGACACTGGATGGCAGAGATCTGCAGTCTCCTTGTTGGCAAGCAGCTGGAATTGAAGCAATGATGCAATTTTTGTGTAGCTGTAAAACAAGGGACCCTCTCACTGTGTTAGCTGGAATCTTTCTTTGTTGTTATTGTTCTGACCCAATTAGTCACTGCTTTCAAGTTAAGGGAACCCACTGGCTGATTGGACTGAAATAGATACAAAAACTCAGACTGGCGGTACTAGAAGAGGAATACAATTTTTTATATGAAAGGCCTCAGTAAGTCAATCCCATGCTTTAACTAAACCTTAATTGCACTAAAACAACTGAAAGCAATCAAAAAGGATCTCTTTTGATTCATTACATATCAGAAACGTGAGAGACAGAATTCAACTAATCCAGGAATCTGTCACTATGAGTAAGCTCCCCACGGAGCCCGTTTTAGCTGCCTTACACCATAAAACATGGAAGAGACAGGTCTGAAAACAGCCAAATCTCTGCTATTTCCCCTTTATTCAGCTCTGATGAGGCCACACCTGCAGTGCTGGATCCAGTTCTGGCTCCCCAGTAAAAGAAAGATATGGATATACTGGAGAGAGACCAATGAATATCCACTCGGATGATGAAAGGACAGAGGCATCTCTCTTCTGAGGAAAAGCTTGGACTGCTCAGCCTAGAGAAGGCTCAGGGGGATATTATCAATGCCCATAAATACCTGAAGGGAGGGTACAAAGAGGGCAGAGTCAGGTTCTTTTCAGTGGTGCCCAGTGCCAGGACCAGAGGTAATGGTCACAAACTGAAGGTTCCTTACGAACACCAGGAAACACTTTTTCACTGTGAAAGTGATGGTGCTGACCAGGCGGGCTGCGCAGCTTCCCTCCTTGGAGCTGTTCAAAAGCCGTCTGGACAAGGAGGCAATTCACTGACTCAGGACTTCCCATCTGGATACTGGTTACGGTGCAAGGGAAGGGATGCCATATTATGGTTTGATATAAGGCTCCTTACACTGCATTCAAATATCAAACATGCCCTCAGAGACAAGGCTGGGGCATGGAACAACAGGTTCTAAAAATGCTGAGATGTATAATACAGAGGTGCCCTTGATCTTCCTGATAACAGAAATGCTGATGACACACCGACAAAAGCAAAACTGCTTGTGCCCAACATAAAACAGCAGAAAATCCTTTCTAATGTATTCTAATCTGTGCATGCCTCCAGGTGCCATCCACTTCCTCACAGCTGGTACAGTTGGAAAAATACTGAGTTATGAAACATACTGAATTATGAAATGTCATTGCCTACTTTCCTGAGTACTGGTATGCACATACTTCTATGTTAACTGAAACTCAGCATATCCTTCTCCTCTGTTTTGGTTCATGGCTCAGTTCATCAGATTAAAAACCCCTAGTTTTCAAACGTATAAGAAATCAACAGTAGAAAGGAAGACGTTTGTCCAGAGATTATCCTGCAGGGTATGTCTACACTGCCAAATGCAGCTGAGATCTCTGGGCTGCTACCAGTGCAGGTAGTTCACACATCAGACTCAGCATCGCCATGTTAAGGTAGAGCATCATGCAACACATTTATTCCAAACCAAGTAGCTGTACTGCATTTTTTTATCTGATCTAGCCCGTTGAACTGGCTTTGATGTCCACACGTTGCACTATATTGAAACTAGAGAATTAAATGTGTTTTATTAAAACTCAAAATGAAAGCATACTTTTTCATTACATGAACGGTAACATTCTTTGATGTCTGAGTTAAAGAGTTGCCTACTAAGTAAATGATTTGAAGCTATCAAATGACTGACCATAAGGATTAAGAGAATGTTTATCATGTCAGATATTCAGGATTAATTTATGTGTAGTGCTGTTGTTTTACTATAATTTTGATAATAAATCTGGATTTGATCTCTGTGTTAAAAAAAATGTGGCTGCAACTCCTGAACTATGTTTTATAACATGCTAGTAATTCTCAATTTCTGATGACATTACAGCCTAAGTACATTCATTTTTATACTCATTTCAAAGCGTTTATATACATCAACACTTGTGAGAATTTTGCCATTACCATTTCTCACCTCTTTTCTCAATAAAAACAATTAGATGAAGGTGATAAAGAAGTAATGCTACTGCAGATTTTCACAACACCTGGGAAGAAATGCCTATTTCAATTCATGTTATGTATTTATTGCAAATGTTATTACTTATTGACAAAAAAATATTAGATACTCTTACAATTCCAGCATGAAGGCTACGTGTTACATAGCAATAGTATGCCATGTCTTCAGTTTAGAAATAGATTTGAATCAAATAGGACTTTTTCCCCACACAGAAAGCTACAGTTTTCTCGTTAGCCAGGCAGGGACATTCTGACTTGCCACACATATCAACTAATTGTTATCTGGAATTTATATTTTCATTCCTAATAATTTTCAGTTTTTCATCTACACCCACAGGCTGTCACAACATTAACAGCAGGTGGACATTCAAAGCGTTCCACCCCCTCCCTTCCCATCCCTATTTTCTCCTTCTTCAGCCCACTATGCAGATGAGGATATATCACCATGCAACTCCCTTCTACAGACAGCCCCTCATCACCAAGCTTTAACTCTAGGTGTAAAGAATACAAAGGAGTAAATCAGTTTTCTATCAGCTCATGATTTTCAGTTCCTGGTTTTCTTTGCCCAAGGATTAAGGTTTGACAGCAATGTAGTAACACCCAGCAACAAGCCATGCAAAACATTCTCCATGTAAACAGTGTCTCTTTTCTTCCTCCCTTGACTCCCATTTTGACTCTGTTTTTCACTTCCTAGATCACTGCAACACTGTATTTTTTCCCCATTTGACCATCTCTTTTCCTGCTCCACACTTCCATATTCTCTTCAAAATGTTAAGAGTCCAGTACCGGGTCATAAATAAAAGGCAGATGCATTTCAGATGTAAAAGCAAAGAGAAATGCATTGCTTCAGATAGATTCACACTCCTCAAACACTAACTCTGTTCTTGTTTTTAACCTACACGAAGAAGGCAATTTTGAGGAAAATTTTATGTACAAAACAAGAAAGAAAATAAAAGCTCATTATAGGGCTTCCAAGGAATCACCTTTGAGTGAAACTCTCAGAACTTTTAGCACACTGTCTTCCCTCCAAATACCCCTTATTTTTTTTAAAATACCCTTCCCATGCATTTCCTAATGTCACAGCCTAAGTTCCTCACTCTCAAGTCTTTCCTACATCAACATGTTTTTTCTCATTACAGCCTTCTTCATTCTCAGTGTAACTTTAGGAGATATGATCTGGTAACTGTCTTGATGATGACCCAGTAAGAACTGCAGGGCATTCATACAGCTAGTAAGTGGTTCAGAAGCAGTGCATAACAATAATGTTGATAGCACATCTGCTCAAGTTCATCCTCTCAAACAGGGATGTAGACCTAAGACACCATTATGGTGACAATAAATAAACTCATTCAGAAATAATTTTTATAATCCCTTTAAGTATTCTCACAATTTTCATGAGAAGAAAATATTTTGAAAAAACAACTAAATTCTAAGTGATCTATAGAGGACTCTATTTTTATTTTTCTGCAACAATCACTAAAGTTCATTTTAATGCATTTCCCCACTCCTCAAAAGGGTAGATTACTATGTAATCTTCATTATAAACCAGATGTAAAGAAGAAGGGCAACACAGTAACAGCATGTGTTTATATCACAATACTCACTGAATTCTCATTTGACCATGTCGCTTCTTCAGTACATCAGCTATCAGCATTTTTTACATTTCTAGATCAGGCTTATTGGAAAAAGCTGGTTTTGCCACAGATACTTACCCCGTTGTGTAAGGTATATTTATTCCCCCTAAATTAATGCTTTCACATCCAACAATGAAGAGCGTCGAAAAGCACAGCAGAGATACACCACTGCAGATCATAGCCAACTTTGCAGACTCTCTTGCACCAAGTTTAAGCTTTTTTATAATGTAGCCACCTAGGACAATACCAACACCAGCACTTGGGACAATAATCACACCTGCCAGGAAAAAATTCAAACAACATTAAAACAGGACCTACAGAAATGGTATAAAACATAAATATTGGTTTCATGCCCTAATTAGATGACTGCTCCATTGTCTGATTCTCTGCTAGCAAACTGAGTCAGACTTTTGAAACCTTTGGAGTGTTGTCAAAGAATCTATAAAAGCCTCCTTATGATATTAGCAGCAGCCAAAGCACTATAAGAGAACTATTGTACTTCCAAGCAGAAACATTGCTTTGTATTTATTTTAGAATGGGGAGAAGGACTACATGTTGGTTCAGTTTAACTCCTGAAAATTTGAAGAAATCCAGATTTGGACATGAATCTTCCTCTTCTTACTTTCATGATTAATTCCAGCGAAGCACAAGTGCTAACCTCAGGCAGGACCCCAGAAGCCTGCCCACCCTGGAGTGCACATGTGAGCCTGGCTGCAAATTCTGCCTTCTGGATACTTTGAGCACCACCTTCCCAGCCAACCAGCAACAGGACAAGAGGAAGCGGCCTCAAGCTGCACTGGAAAGGTTCAGTTTGAACATCAAGAATATCTTCACTGAAAGGGGGGTTAAGCATTGGATCAGGCTGCCCAGGGTGGTGGTGGAGTGTCCATCCCTCGTTAAAGACATGACCAGATGTGGCACTTAGTGCTCCAGTTTATTGACATGTTGCTGTTCAGCCAACAGTTGGACTTGATGATCTTGGAGGTCTTTTCCAACCTTCTATGATTCCTACATTAGCACTCCAACTCATCAAGACATGTGGAGTGTAAACTGATCAAATGCAATTAAAGAAATTAGGATACTAGAATTAGGGTAAATTTAAGACATAAAGACATGCCTACGAAATTTCTGCTGCTCTACTGCTGCAGTTATAAGGTGGCAGTACAGCAACACATCCCTGGGTTGTCCTCACTTGTCGGGTCCTGAGGTCATGTTAAGTCAGCAAACGTCTTGCACTTTTCTTCCCTTAGCTTTTGTTTCTCACTGACATGTGAGAAGGTCTTTAAATTAAGGCTTTGCTAATAAAGATGCATTCCACATAAATGTGGAATTTGAACTACTTTTGGCAGCTGCATCTACAGAGAAGCTGAACTTTACAATCCAAATTCTTAGAAATGCTGGTCTTTTTAAAGAACCCCATAAGACTATCACTTGCAAATACCTTTAATATTGCTGCAAAGCATACTCATTCTCTGTTAATTTGTCTAAAGGTGAATGGGACATTACATTTATAAAAATGTTGATATTGTGAAAGTAAGAATAAGAGGTAAATTAAATATATAAGCTGCATGAGTTCAAGAAATGAAGTCTGGCACATGGCGTTTTGATGATGATTAATGTCAGGTTTGTTTTAAAATAGAAAGAAATTGAGACTTAATTAAAGAATTGCTGTTTAAGAGACAAAAAAAATTACCAATAAAAACTTTTATATGAAGAGATTTAGGAAGCACAGGTACTCAGCCAGCAGTGATCATATTAAGCATAGATATATAATATAAATAACATGTAAATTCTTCTTTTGCTAATCAGAAGATTTTTAAACTTGACATGTCTTTTACTATATTAGCCAGTAGCAATCTAATACAAAATCTCTAAGCATCCCTTTCCCTTTTTTTCTTACAAAAATATTTACAAAATTAACAGCTGTTGACTTAAATACTACATTTAGGAGTTGGGATTGTGGAAGCAGTGCTCGCTTGTTCATATTGCACATCCAGCCTGAGATATTTCATCTTCTTCTTCTTGTTCATTATAATAGTCTTTATCAAGTGATTTATAACAGGGAAAGCAACAGATGTTAATAACTTCACACCCTGAACAGGGTGACACCAGTTTTACCTATTTTAATGTACTGGCTGTTGAATATTTTTTCTGGCAAGAATGTTTCCCGTTTATCCTGAGAATGAAGCAAGTTATGGAGTAGCAATCCTATTAAGACTCGTAACATGAGTGTGTAGCTACTCTAAGCTTCAGAGAGCATCACCATCCCATCAATCGATGTTTCCTCCTTATATACATAACACAAGCATTTCATGCCCTGAAGAAAATCTCACCCTAGAAAGCTCTCAAATAGAAAGCACCACATGGTGTGTCTGACTTTTCTCCTCCACACTCCAGAAAGATTCCTCGCATTTCTTCCAGCCACTGAAGGTGAAAAGTGATTCTCACTTGAAGTCTGTGTGTCTTCCCTCTTCTGCTACTTTTTATATTTCCCTTGACTGATGCCCCTGGGCAGCTTCACCCCTGTCCCCACAACTCACTCCACTGCATTACTTCTCATGCACAGTATCTGAAAGTATTGGGGAGCAAAGAACTAATCAGCCTCCCAGTTAGCAGCTATTCTATATGGCAACCACTATGGAGAAGTTAAAAAGATACTTATAAAGACAAATGTCTTTGATGCAGCTAGAAGAGGAGGAAACTCATCTGCATGACACAGGCCCTGATTCTGCACAACATTTTGGCCTCTCCTCCTAGAGAAGTTGCAATCTCTCCCATTCACAGAGCAGTACAAAGCTTTAAAATTTGTGGTTTGTAGCTCTGTTAAAAGTTGGACATGGCTGTACATTGCTGTGGCAGCAGGGGAAGCACCACACCTGCAAAATAGGGGTCTCCTGAAACGACAGGTTGGAAGACAGGTTGGAGAGGATTTGGGGAGCTCTCCCGACTAGAAGGGATTGTTGTGCACTCAGTGTCTATACGTAAATAAGGAGAAAACCATCAGCCTGGAAGGGAGAGATAAGTGAAGGATAGGACAGATAAACAACTTGTCACTGGAGGGAATAAAAAAAGATAAGGATATTTTAAAGATCAAAGAGGAAGTAAAATTCACAGAAAACAAGAACAGCTTTAAGAGATCTTTTAAGGCACACAAATTGCAGCAATGCCTATGGGTTTTCTAGCTTGTTTTTGTTTTTTCCCCCTTGGAGACCATTAATAGATGAGAAAATGTCTGTCTACGCTTATGCAAAAAAACCCCAGCCCTTTAACAATATACATGGGTTCACTTTTTACTAAACACTCATAGCAAGCATCAAAAAATGGTCTGAATATCTAGCCAAATGCAGAAAGCTGGATCCAATCACCTGTTCCAACAAACACATTTTTGGCTCATTCCCACATTGATTCATTCCATTAGTCAAAGCTAACCCTTGCAAGGTTACACTACGTGGCAAAGCCTTACCAGTGTAGATGCTGGCATTGGAAGCTGGGATGCCAAACTGTGACTCGATGAACTTGGGAATGAAGGTAATAAAAGCTGTGACAATGGCACTCTCAGCTGTGTATGACAAACTCACAAAAAGGAATGTCATGTTGCTTAAGATCCTGACAGCTGCTCTTGGAAGCTCTATAAAATGACAAAAATGACAAACGAATGTTATAAACAATGAGTGAGAAACAAAAGCAAACTGAAACAAGACCAATTGATTTTCTTTGAGACAGACTGGCAATAATGGCTTGCTAGCATCTGGCTTTGTTTGCTAAGCAGAGGAGGAGAGTGCATACTTGGGATTGCAGCCCTTTGTCTGCTCTTACCCTATCTCACTGCACTGCCCCAGGGCTGCCAGTCCCACTTTGCACAAACACAACTGAGGTCTGTTTTAACAAAACCATCTGAAGAAACAGGGCTTACATAGTAACACTATAATGGAAAGAAAAACAGCAATAAAATGTAGTGATTTGGGAATTATTCTAGTGTCTTATTTTGAAATTTTCTATGAATTAACACATATCACACTGCTGAACTGACAGTACCGTGTTTTGCACTCCACAGAAGGAAAACAGATCATATACTCTCCCCTGAACTCTCTGCTTCAAGGACCATGCTCGGAAAGCTGGGGTAATAATACTCTCATTTAAAAAGGAACCAAAATATTTTAGTTAAATATTTTTCTACATAACTTAAAACCACTTACAGTGATGCAGACAAAGCATAATGAAAAAATTACATCAATAACAGTGAACCTCAACATACATTACATACAACTTAATATTCTCAGAAGGGATAAAGCAATCAATTAAAAATGAGAGCACATCATTAACTTAAATTGAAAAAGTATTCATAGATGTTGCAATTATTCTCAAATCAAATATCAAAACCCCATGAAATTCAACACTGCAGTTAAATGAAACATTTTTAATTCAGTCCTGTAGTGATGTCAAATTATCATCACAAGATGATGATGACTACTCTATTCAGCACATTATTTTTTTTTAATTAATGGTGTCATTTTAAACATTTTTTTTTAACTTGGGGCTTCTACCAAGATCAGATTTTCTGTTCAAGTGTTATATCTAGCCTACTATGGTTTAGGGTTTTTTTCATTTGCTTCTCACCTGGTACAAAAATGGAATGGTGCTTGAATCAAAGCTGACTGAAGTCAAAGACAAGAGCACCCATTAGAAATACAACATGTCGAGCAAGAACAACTGAGAGAATTTTTTTGATGCTATAAGTTGTCAAGACAAAAATCTGTCTCACTTTCTCCACTGACTCCAGTAGGTTATCTAAAAGTGAACAGAATTTAGACTCTTCTCTTGTCAAAACTTGTCAGCCTGCAAATTAGCACTTAAGTTGTCTGACTGCATTCAGTCTTAGCTTATGCCAGTTGTCAAAATTTATACTGAATTCACTATTAGTGCAGGGTTTATAATTTTAATGTAGTCAAATGCTCTCCTGCTGCCTTGATAAAGAAACATATTAAATGTTAAATACAAAATTTGGTGAAAATAACTAATGAATAAATCATATCATGAAGAACTCATATATGTGATTCTTAATGGTTTTTACCACCTACAGGTTTTTTGGTTTGTTTTTTGTTTTTTTTTTTTTTTTTAAGAGTGGCACTGTTTGCAGTAGAAGCAACAGGAGCAAGCAGTTATGACCATGCTGATGTTGCTGTGAGAGAGCAGTCAGGAAGAAGAAAGAGGAAGTACCAGGATCAGCCCTGATGGAAACTACGTTATTTGATGGCAGCTGCTCACCTGGGCTGAAAACGTGGAAGAAAAATAATAAAGTATCATCACTGAGAGAAATATCATTTTATTAGGATGATGAAAGGTGTGCTCTTTGTAGAAAGTCCCTGGTCACAAGATGAACTCAAGATCTGGCTAAATTTTAAGGAGTCTGATCCAAATATCATAACAGCTGGTACAGTTTAGCCCTTCCTGACAGAAATGAGCTTCAGGAAAATGTTTGGTTTATCTAAAGATACTGAAGAATTAATTAGGCAAAGAACTGCAGAGCTAATGAACATTTTCCTCTGGTTTTCATATGTAGAGCTTTCTGTTGACTCCTACTTGCATCTCATCTGAGCACTCAGGCTAAAGGTCATTATTCATTTCAAAACTAATTAGTATTTTGAAATTGGATTTCTGCTGATAAACAGATAAAACTTCGTGTCTTGGAATAAGTACAAATTCTCTTACACCCATGTGAAGGATTCTTCAAATAACAGCTTTGCTGATTACTGTACATTTTGGCATGAAATAAGAGTGTATTTCTTCATACCACACTAATACTTGCCACCTGAAGCAGCTGAGAGTTGAAGCTCTTTGTGATTTCAACTGTTTGGCACACAAGGAAAAGCTGTTATATAGTAGGAAACTTGGAAATAAAAACATATATTCAGAGTTAAGTTTTCCCTGATTTACTCTTATGATCACCATCAAATCCTGTGTGACAGCATCTATACCACACTTCTGAATTTAAAAACCTGTAATAAAAAGGCACTATAAGTAACTCATATCCTTCAACCACACCAATTCTACTAAAAAGCAAGAAAGCTTTAAGGATCCTTTGTACTACACAATCAATCTTGCTTTTAAAACATTTCAGTGTCAGATTCCTTTTACGTGACTAGCCATAGGCCTAGGCTTTGATTTCAAGGCCATTATTAAACCTGTCAGGTTTGATTTTTATGATGTCTTCAAAAGACATTGCCTGTTTTTCCAAGTGTGCATCAGAAACAAACCTATGAGAACTTGCAGTGTTCCTTCATTCTGTCATTTAAACAAATAAATTTTTATCAATTACATTCCTAAAACTAAACCAATCTTTTAGTATGGTTGCAAACATATTTACACTTTTGTGCAGTAACTAAAATCTTAAACATCCTCATCTTTCTTTTTTTTTCCCAATAACCTAACATGTAACTAAGACATATAAGTACATAAACTAAATTGAAATCTGCCTTGCTGGATTGGTTTGTTAGTCTGCTGCCAATTTTCATACTTTCATGATCTTTGACAATATTTTTTTCTCTAGTCAGCACTCGCTTTCACTCACATGCTGGACCACTGCTTGATTCCTGGTAAGGGAAAAGCATAAGAAAAATCTGCAAATAATACAAGTATTCATAAATACTGTTCTAAAAAAATTTTTAAAGCACTCTAAACAGAATTTCAAAAGAAACTCCAATAATTCTGACTTCACCTCCTTTTTCATCATTTAATGTATTTTCTTTTATTCCCTGTTCCTATGCACTTAGCCCAAGGTAATACAATGAATACAATCAGGGGAATAAATCATCCCAGTCTATCGCAGTGCCCTTTTGCAGTCTATCAGTGAAGTCCCTTGTAACAGTGAGAGAGATGTTAGCTAGAGGATACCCCTTCTGCTGATGCTCCAAGCCTGGACTGCAGCTTTGAAAGAGGCTGCCTCCACACTGAGGTCTCAGGAACAGCTTGCCCTCTTGTGCAGTAAAAAGCAGAGCCAAGATTTGAGACAGAATTTCCTATTTGTTTATCAGAATGGAAACTAGCAAAGTCAAACACAACTACTTCAAATATATCCTGCATGGAGCTAATCAATAAACCCTAGAAGAGTATTTTATATGTATGTCATTTAATTATCTACTCGCGCACCATATAAACAACTTCATTCTACTCTCAGGACACGCCTTGAGCACCTGGGTGGTGGCCAGACAGGTGAACAGATCCTGACATCCTATCAAGTGTACAGGGATTTCAGTAACAGTTTGATATAAGTATTCTTTTTGTTAACTTCATTTAGAAGAGGTCCTAAGAGCTCCTAAGAGCTAACACTGCTAATCACTGCAGGGAGCTATGCCAGCCAATCTTTTCTATTTTGAGCTCTTCAGGATGGCCTAAGAAAGGATGAGAGGGGAGCAACTTGCCCAAGGTCAGTGGCATGGCAGGACCTCCAGCGTGCTGGAGCTCCAGTCTGCTGAACCCTCTGACATTTGCAGGGCTCACCAAGAACCCTCACACACAGACCACTGTCTCCTCCTCTCCTTCAGATCCCTGCCAACTAATCTTCAGGTAGTGCAGAACCCCCAGTCCAGATCCTTGGGGACACACTGCAGTGGGCTTATCCTGCAGCCACAAGTCCCTCAGGAATTTCTTTTATCTTTGCTGTTGTCTTCGCAGTCATTATTATCCTGTGTCTGTCCCTCATAAGGACTGACTGGGAAAAGCATACAACAGCTGGTAGATATGAAAAGGCAGACAGGAATATTCTACATTTAAGAAAGGGCTGTACATATGGTTCAAAAAAAAAACCCCTAAAGGCTATAAAATACATGTAATTAATTAGATTAATTATTTAATTCAGATTAGATCAGTATATTTTAGGTAATATACACATTTACTTTCTTTACACTGCTCCTTTA
This sequence comes from Pyrocephalus nanus, assembly GCA_038380795.1. Taxonomy (NCBI): domain Eukaryota; kingdom Metazoa; phylum Chordata; class Aves; order Passeriformes; family Tyrannidae; genus Pyrocephalus; species Pyrocephalus nanus. The sequence continues at coordinate 63,835,294 of CM076261.1, forward strand.
TTCAATTGCACAGTAAGTTTCATTATAGTGGTAACTGAAAGGGACTGCAGATACAATTTCCATGGTACAAAACCTTAGGGGTATCTAGGTAATAAATGAGAACAGTAGTTTTGTCTGCTCAGATTCATGTCATATCTGCACATATGGGATTGAATTGTGGTTTCTTCATTACAGATCTCCTCCAGCTCATGTTATCTACACTGCCTCTATTTCTCCCAATAAATTACATCCAATTTTATTCCTCCTGTGACCTACTAAATGTTTTATTTAATACTTTTGATAACTGACTCAGAAGCATTCTCCAACTCACATTTTCTACTTGAAACATAAGTAAGAAAAGAAAGAGGATTCCAAGCCCTTGCAACTCAAAACATGTGAAAAAGCAGAGATGTATCTGTATTTTTATCTGATCTCAGCTTTACCATGGGGCAAAATAAAGCTCAGGTCACTGAAGTTGGAGGCTTCTTACAGATGGAGACAGTTTAGGTTTATTTCTTCAGCCTATACTGGCAGCCATTGCAGAAAAAAAAGACTCTGTCCCTCTCTCATTATGACTTTCTGATACCTTTTCATTCATCTAGAGAGCTAACTAGGAAATTAGGACAAGTTCCAACAAGAAAAGAATCACTCTGCCAGGCTTTCCAGGTAAGATGACACCATACTGGAAGAACAAAACAGTTACTTTCCTACCAAAGCTGCACAAATTTCACAGATCTGATGTCACTGACCTCTGTCATGGCAGACTATGACATCATTGATATTTATTAGTACAGAACAGAAGATATGACCTACTAAATTATCAGTCTCCAGCTACTGCCTAAGTGGAGTTTCTGCCCATCGTGCTATAAAAAGATGAAGCTATGAAATTCAATGGGAAGTATAAAATGTTCATTGCATCTCAGAAGAAGCAATGCTAAATGACTTAGATACATACAATACTTTTTTCTTTCCCATAATAAACAAAATTACCTCAACTGAGAAGCTTGAGGCATGATCTCATTCCATAAAGCCCACTTAAACCTGAAAAATAATTAAATGATAGTGCATTCCTGCTGCAGGCCTTCTTTGCTAGGCTAAATGACACCGAATGGGAAAGCTATTATCAGCTTATATAGCAAAATACTTTTCTCTGCATTATCTCCACTCGCTTGGTATCATTCTGACATGTCTCTTTTTACTGTTCCACATGGTGAAGTTTCTCCTCTGGAGAAAATGAAAACTTTTGTATAGCAAAAGCTCCATTAATATAGGATTTTAAGGAAGGTATGGTACACATTTAGGCAGACACCAAAGAAACACATGCTAAAATGAGACATACAGAATTTTTCATTTTTGTTAAAATAAAGTATTAGGAAACATTCTCCCAGGTGAGTACTTATTTTCTCTGTATCTTATGTGCCTGTAGGGACATGACCTAGAAGGTGAAATTATGTACCAAAACAGAGAACTAGCATCAGCAAACTCATCCAGATGTATCTTTACCAGGCACAACAGCAGGGTGAAGCAGTCCCTCTGCTGTGACATTGCCTGCAACAATCAGGAAGGAGGCCAGCCAAGACTGGACTGCCCTTTCTCACTTCCCTAAGTTACTGAGAAAACCTTGACAAGAGTAACCCTAAACTACTTCCACTAATCAGAAGCCAGTAGGCTTGGACACAAACAAAACCCACAACTAGTTTTCTGGATTGAGGAGAAAATATTAGATATGGGGACTCACAAATACAGAGAAGAGTCTTCAAAGAAGGAAGGAATAGGCTTTACTTGCTTCACCACTTTTTCAACTACCATGCTAGCAAAGGGAGCGTGTGGTCTGAAAGATCTGGTATTTGAGGTTCACCTTGCTTGCTCTGTCCTTGCTTTCTGCCTTGATTAAAATACTGGCTTGTCAGCTAATAAAACTACTCCAAGGAACTTCTGGTCTCCTCTTTTTTCTTTACTTCCACTGAAATAACAGTAGCTTTAGGTATCCTGAGAGATGCCATGTAAATGCAATGTAGAGCAAACCAGTATGGAGATATGCAAACATTACTTAGAATTACACTTGTTTTAGTCTCAAACTAGCTGGTTTTGCTAAGCTTTGTCTACTCAACATAGTGATCATGAATGTGTCATTAAAAAGTCTGCCAATTATTATATCCTGGACTGATATCCAACTAAAAAGTAACACTGATGTCCATGTCAACAAACAAATGCTTAGAAGTTCTGAGTTCAAATTATGTCTAATGGTACAAAAGGTATTTCATGATTTCTTCCAGTCCCATTGCATTCCCCAGGCTACCACAAAATGGCATAAACAGCGTTTGCATCATGGAATCCCAGGAGGACTCACTGACAACACAATGGTCATTCATTTTTGTCCTATATTATTCAATATTATGATACTATTATGTCTATATAATCAATTTAAATTGTATGTGCTTCATATTAATTAATTTTTAGCAACACTGCCCTTCTTCCCCCAGAAATTTGCAAATTTCTACTTACTTCCTTTTACATTAATGATTTACTTCTTGAATAAAACAAAAAAATCTCTATTACTTGTCAATCTTTTGATCTTTTCTTGTTTCAAAATAAGCACAGGTTTTATTGGTCCTAATCTTCCAAAAATAAATAGCCAGCCATATAAAACAGAGAGGAAAAGCGTATGACACAAATAATCTTTCTCAATTAAATTACCCAAATGCATGAATGCATTCAACTCACATACCAGAATTTTTTTCACTTGTTTCACTTCTACTATAGAAGAGCACTTTATTCTATGAAGGACAGCTTACAAAGCAAGTATGACAGCTACAAATTGTAAGATGCACAAATACATCTGGTAATAGGGTCCCATAACCATAGGAAATAGCCTACCTGTTTGTTACAGGCACACAAACACATAAAAAATTAAAGAAAATTGATGTCCTGCTGCATTTTGTTCTTTTAGAAGACGACTATTTAATAAAATCGCAATAGCAAAACATAGTATTAAATACAGGATGTCAAAACTCTGCCTTCAATTACACTCACACAATCCTAGCATACAAAATATAAAGCATTTAAAAATTAAAAAAAAATTCACCTTTAACATTCTTTCCAAATCCCATAGAGGCAGGAACTGCACTGTCTGCTTGTATTTTGCTATTTGTCTTCTCTTTCATCACATCATCATCACTTGAAACATCATCAGAGTTCATTTTCTTTTTCTTTTTCTTTTTTTTATGTCGAGGAGGGAGCTTTTTCGGAAAGGTAAACATGGGAAATATGACAAGGAGCATTGCAATGGCACAAAGGAGAAATCCACTCCACCTAATGAAGGAGACAGGAATAGAAATAAAAGCCAACACATTACATGAAATTAAAATTCAAAGTGATTATTAGAGGCTGCACTGGCTGAAAGGACACATTTGCAAAATATGAAATATGATAAGAGTTAAGGATTGGAGTGGGGAGAGCCTTCACTGCACTAAACCCCTTAATTAGAAGAAGTCTCTGTTGGCTTGTCTACTGATAAAGGTATTTATCCAGAACCCACCAAATATGAAATAGTGTCAGCTCTAAGTTCCTGCAAATTTTAATTTTTGGCATATATTCAGTAGTGCTGAAAATTAGATACTCACTTTTACTTTGCCTTTCTTGGATAATTCCTGGTAAAGCAATACAGTATTCCTCTGGAGAACACGAAAAAAGTTATCCAGGGCATGAGAAGATAAAATGTCCAGACAGATACATCAGGGCTAAATCTGTTCTTTCAGGGCCTACCTCTCACTGCCCTGACTGTCCAATTCTCTCCCTTCACAATGACGAGCTCCCAAAGCCTGACTGTAAACAACTGATGTGCTACAACTCAGGCCAGGGTTTATGCCCCAAATTCTGCAGCTCTGTTGCGCAACCATAACCCAAAACAGCCATTCACAAAGAATTTCCTCTTCTCTCTCTCTGTCTTATAAGAACGGGACATAAAAAACAACCCTGAAATGATCCCTTGGCTCCCAGAGAATGACTTGGGATGTACCTACAGGAAGGACAACATATGGGATACAGGACAGAGCTCTCCAGGATGAAGGCATACAGTTAGCCTCCCTGCAGCCAAAAGGCATCATGAACTTTGCCACAGCATCACAGATGGGCAAAAGGGCCTTACTAGAAAGTTCTCAAGAGTAACTAGAGTCAGCAGCCAGATGGCTGACAGTAGGGTATCAGATAAATTCCCCTCTGAATTCTAGCAATAAAAGACTACGGAAATGTGGATAACCTCACACAGGTGGTTCCACAAAGAAGAACAACCTAAGAATCCCCTCATAGAGTATCACTCACTGAAAGTGCGGTTTTCACTAGACTAATCTCATTGTACTGGGTTTATATGGCAAGGTTTTGGTAGCAGGGTGGGGGCTGCAGGGGTGATTCTGAGAGATGACACCATGAGCATGTTGGACAGAGGGAGCTCCAGAGGCTTCAAAACAGATACACTGCTGCCCGATGCTGAGCCCATCAGCAATGCTGGTGGCACCTCGGTGATAACTTATTTAAGAAGGGGAAAAAACACTGCACATCAACTGTGTGAGGGGAGTGAGAAAATACTAAAGAAACAGGGGTGCAGGCCCAAGGTGAGAAAAGGAAAGAAGAAGGTGCTCCAGGTGCACAGATCCGTCTGCAGGCCCAGGGTAAGGCCACAGTATCCACCTGCAGCCTGTGGAGAATGTGCATGGGAGAAAGCTCCTGGCAGAAACTGTAGCCTGTGGAGAAAAGTCTCCAAAGGAGCAGGTTTTTGGACAAGACATGTGACCCATGGGGGACTCATATTGGAGCATTCTGTTTCTGAAAGACTGCACCATGTGGAAAGGACCCATTCTGGAGCAGTCAATGACAGACTGTCTCCCATGGAAGGAACCCCATGCTGAAGCAAGGGAAAAGTGTTTGGAGGAAGGAGCAACAGAAACAAAGTGTTATGAACCGACCCAGCCCCCTGCATCACTCTAAAGGAGGATGTAAAACAGTCTCTTCTGACTACTTCTGGTGTTGCACACTTTTTTTTCCCCCTTCTTAAATATGCTATCCGAAAGCTCCTACCACCATCACTAGTGGTCCCAACCTTGGCCAGCCTCCTCTTGGAACCAGCTGGCATTGGCTCCCTCGGACATGGTAGAAGCTTCTCACAGAAGCCACCCCTGTAGGCTCTCCATTACCAAAACCTTGCCAGGCAAACCCAATACAAGAACAATTTTTACATATATTTGTACAACCTTTACAGTATTGATGTTCAAACTTTAAACATTTAGAAGTTCTGAGTAGACAAAAAATTAAAAAACATTTGGCCTCATAGCTGTAATGCCAAGATATTGCAACTGTATTTTTCAACAAAGGCATGCGTAAAGGTTTGTATGGTAAATGGTTACAACACAGGCTAACAACAAACAAACAGCCATGTGTAACACCATTTTTGTTAGAAGAAGCTTACACGAAGTGACTGAAAGTTTTGACTAATTTTGATATTATGTAAACAGAAAATCCTCTATTCACTCATTTTAGCTGATAACATACATGGATTAGAAAGCAGACTTTTAGGAGGATTAGTCAGCACTGTCAGACAGAATAAATCGGCAGACTGTATATAAATGCAGTAACATCCCTTTCAGGATCTCAAAGGCATAAGCTGCAAAGACACTGATCAAAGAAACAATCCGTGGCAAGAGTAAGCAGAAATCTGCAACCACCCACTCGGGAGGAAACAGCAGAGGATGTAGCATGAGATGAAATTCAAATCCAAAGGGACCATTATGATAGCATACCAAACGCTGGAGATGTCACAAGTGCAGCCCTGGATGCAATTATACGCACTGTCTACACTTCACAACTTCCTAAAGATATATCAAAGAATCGGAAAACAGACAAAAGATGGTATCAAAAATAATAAGGACATCTACAATGGGAAACTGAGAGGTCAGAACAGGACCTTTATTAATTAAAAACCCTTGATTTTCTGCCTTCTAAAGTCAAAGAAAATATGCAGAAGAATACCTCAAAGGCATCTCCACAAGCCTTAGGATCTCAAATAAAAGCAATTATAGCTAAGGAAGAACCAGACAGTGCTGGAGGAATTCCTTTAAACTTCTTCTGTGGAATGCTGATGAAAGACTATATAGAAAGATCCAAGTATTAACCAGATCAGTACTAGGAAAACACTCAGAAAAGCATCAGCAAAAGAAAATTGGATTCAAAGCACCTGACAGACCGCCAAGGGCTACTCCACAACTAATGAGGTCCCTATATAGCACATTAACAGTTCTGAAAGACAACAACATGATGAATGATTTCTAACAGATATCCCTACAGTTACCACATTTGAATTAAAAGCAGTTTTAAACATTTGAAAGGCTGGCATAGACAGTTGGCCTGTAATTTAGCCCAGAGCACCCACAGAAAGCCCAGGTGTGCAAAACACAGGAGCATAAACCTGTGACACCCAAGGAAGAATCAGACCAGAAATAACCCTGAAAAACAACCACTTACTTTATCAGGTTTCACGAGAGATAAACTGAATTATGTGTCCTCTAATAAACCTTCTAGAAAGGAACAGCTTAAGTAAAAAATAGGCTATACTGCTTTTTTATTAGCCATGTATCATAGTTATTGTACTCACTATTTTGTCTGTAACATTACTTCCTTTAACAATGGAAATTTTTCACAGGGTCCCATGATAAGTTACATTAGAAACTATAACAAGAAAAGATAGGAATCAAAGACACTAATTCACTTCAGAAGAGACAAGACTCAGAAAATCTCATATATGACTTCCCATTAACTTATCTCAACCGAACCCTACTTTTAAAAAGTCTGTCAGCTGAAGTAAGTGCTAGACTACTCTTACATTTCAAATTGTTAAATTGCATAAATAAAAATAAACTTGACTATGCAGCACTTCCCCACAAGGAGAAAATGTCACAGTCCTAGAAAACAGATTTCAGTGGAATGAAAGTCTACACTTCTAGAATTATCTACAGCAAGGCAGTCAGTGAGTGGCAAGGGAAAAAGGTTTAACCCTCTCACCATGGGAATCTTCATTTTAACTGGTAGACACAGCTTCAGAAAGAGAAAAGAGAATGAGATGCAGATGCTATGAATGCAAATAAGCTTTTATGAGAGGCCACCACCAGAGATCTGATAGCAGGGGATACTCCTTAGAAATTTAAGACAGAAAAAACCTGAGATAGTCAAAAATGAAAAAGTAATAAAAGGACCTGGAACACCCTTCAGAGAAAGCCATACTCTACAGATTTAATCAACATGATGGAATAAGTAAACTTTGAATGACTTTTACTTTTCTATGCTGCCTAGAATATAACTTGCCTGGTGAGATCCTATGACAGCTGACTTCCTGCCATTGCTTCAGTCATATTTGCACCCCTGTGCAAAGTTGAAATCACCAAGATACTTGTTCAAGTGACATTAAACCTTGGAGATATATAAAATCCATACAGCAATTTGACCCAAAATCTTCTGAACACACAAACTAGACTTTTTCTCCTATTTTGGTTGCAAGGCCTGGCACAATAGATGTTCTCAAAGCCTGCCCACAGAAATGGTTATCACAGGTGACTTACCACCAGTTCTGCCATGGAGCGTGGTGGTTACAGCATTCCCACAAGGTGCCAGGGATCCATCCTGCCTGTACATCCATTCCTGCCACTCATTCGAGGATGGATGGTTAAACTTGTAATTCATGAGCAAGAACAGGCTTTTTTTTTGCCTGACATGTGGCTACACCAACACTGCATATATATCCAAGCTAGGTTTAAACCAGCAGTGGCCATCCATCTGTTGTGACACAGAGCCTGATACAAGTGGCCAGAGAAGCAGCAAATTGATGTGTCTGTGCTGCTTTGGCTATTTTACTTTTGCTGGAGCTGTATGAGTTAAAACTCACACAGGTACACCCACACAATAAGGCAGTTATATCAGTGCTTGAGTTACAGATCAAAAAAAGATTATCTCACAATCATACAGCCCCACTGATTTCAATTAATAAACATATTTATGGGTCTGTTCATGATTTCTGTCAAAAAGTATTGATTAGATGCTGATTACCAGTTCTGACGTGTCCACATGAAACATAACAGTTTTGCAAAGAATGTATAATATTTTGCTTTAGTTTCAAATCTTTTATCCTAGAATACTCCAAGCAAGCTTTTGACACAGAAGCACATTCATAGGACAAATCTTTTCAGTGAGATAAGCCAGTGGATACATGAGAACACAGAGTCATTAACCCTTTTTGCCCTCCTCTTGCCAAAAATTCAGCTAGACAGTTCTGTGCAGCAATGCTCTTGGACTAAGACAAATAAAGCAGGACTAAATTTCAAAAGGTTTAAGAAGATTCCAAAGAGAGAATTTTTCCCATCAAACCTTCAGGAAAGATCACTGCAGAATAAACAGAAACAGCTACAGATTGATTGCAGTGTGCAGTGACAAACAGTAACCCAGGGCATGAGAACTGACACTCTGCGCCTTACACTTACAAAGTAGAAGTCTCTTCCTGGGATAGTGAACAGTCCTTTCTGGGCTTCAAGGAGAACTTCAAGGCAGATTTATGAATTATCTAAGAAAAGGCAGTTAAAGCCTCCTCAAGACCCTCTTCCTCAAAGAGCCATTTCCAAGGAGGCCGCATCTCAAAGTCTGCCTGAAGACATCAGCTCACAATTACAGCTGTTACACCTCCGTGCTACTGGCAGCCTACTCTTTACTAGAGAACAATGTGATGGTTTACATCATCTGCTGCCTAAACACAAGCCATCACCCTGAGAAACAAAGACTGGAAAGTACATGTTCTGACCCCATCCCATCTCCCTCTCCTAGAATGGGGTAAATGAAGTCTACTGTTTCTCCTCTAGCCATCCAGAGCTCAGTGTTTCATGCTGCCTCCTCTGAAAAATCAAAGAAGGGATTAATCCACCTTCCAACAGGAAGGGGTTGGTTCTGGGCAGCAGTGATCCTCGATGCTCTCCTGCAATATTGATATCCCACCCCATCATCCCTGAGCATTGCCAGTCAGAGTTCATATGGTCAGAGATAGTCCTGGAGCAGCCGAAGCAGGGAGTTTACATGCAATGTTCCTGTGCAGTTCTGTGGCAAACTTCTCTTCTCTGCCAGAGGCTAGTGTGTAGTAACTGACAGAAATATCATCTTCCTTGGCCTCTTTCTACAGCTAAAACAAATCCTCCAGGGATACAGTTTTCCAACCTGTCTAAATTCCCTACCAGCAATTTAGAGAGTAGTTTTAAAAAATGCTTGATCCTTACCAGTTTCCAATGAATCGGGGATCACTCTGATCAATATAAACAGTTGTCCTAGGATCAACATAGAAGCCAATAAGAAGTCCTCCTAGCAAGTATCCAGCTGCAGGTCCGAGTGCTCCCATTACGTACATGATGGCTGAGGAAATAAAAGGTCAGAGTCATACATCGATAAAATAGATAAAGATAAGTAATAGAATTTTGGATAGAATCCAAAAGCAAATGATGCTTCTTAAAGCAGCAAGTTTTACACACTAAAACTGTCAGGGCTCTTTTCTGCAACCACGGCAGCAACTTCTGCGTAAGTTACATATTGATAAGAAAACTACTGCTTTCCGTATGCTTTCAGTCAAATTATGGAAGTATACGCTACTTTGGTATTCTGAATGGAAAGTATACTTGACTTGGAAAAAATTTTTCATATCTGGTAACATTTCCTTTAAAGAAAATAAAAATTAAACACATAAATAGAAAAATCTAACTAATGTTAGCAAGGGATAAAAATTTTATGAAACATCAAAGAGCAAAGTACAACATTCCAACTTAGTTACCATCTGTCTAACACTGTGTTTAAAAAAATGACTGAAATTAAGAAATTTTAGAGATTGACAGAACAGGGGTTCGCTAAAGGAAGGTCCTATTTAACTAATTTGAAATCCTTTAATGACAATGTCACCCACCCAATGGATAAAGGGAAGGTGATGGATGTGGTTTTCAGTAATGCTTTAGATACTGTCCCTCACGGCATCCTTCAGGACAATTTGTCCAGATACGGGATGAGGGGGTTCGCGGTGCGCTGGGTGAAGAACTGGCTGAAGGGCAGAGCTCAAAGGGTTGTAGTGAATCAGGCTACATCTGGCTGAGGACTGGTCACCAGTGCTGTTTCTCAGGGTTCAGTTTTAGGGCTAGTTCTGCTCAATACATTTATCTACAACCTGCAGGCAGGAGTTGAACGCACCATTACCAAGTTTGCTGATGATATCAAACTGGGAAGTGCTGCTGACTCTCTTGAAGGACAAGAGGTCTTGCAGAGGGATCTAGATAGATTGGAGCATTGGGCAGTGATTAATGGCATGAAGTTTAACAAGCTTAAGTACCAGATTCTGCACTTGGGACAGATTAAAGTCAGACAGAAGTATAAACTGTGAGAAAAGTGGTTGGAGGGTATCCCTGCAGAAAGGGATCTGGGGGTGCTGGTTGGCAGCAGGCTCGGTAGGAGCTGACAGTGTGTCCTGAAACCAAGAGGCCAAACCCCATCCTGGAGTCCATCAAACACAGCGTCAGCAGCTGCTCAAAAGAGGGGATTATCCTGCTGTGTTCAGCATTGGTACAGCCTCACCTGAAACACTGTGTGCAGTTCTGGGCCTTACAATTTAAGAAGCTTGTGAAGGTCTTTGAACATTTCCAGAGGAGGGCAACAAAGCTGATGAAAGGGCTGGCAGGCATGTCCTATGAGGAGCATCTAAAGAATTTGGACTTGTCTAATTTGGAAAGAAGGAGGCTGAGGGGTGACCTCATTGCTCTCTGCAGCTTCCTGTGGAGGGGAAGTGAAGAGGGAGGTGTGGATCTCTTCTCTCTGGTATCTAGCACAGGGGAATGGTTCAAAGCTGCACCAGGGGAGGTTTAGACTGGACATTAGGAAGCACTTTTTTATGGAGAGGCGATCAAAGACTTCCTAGGGAGGTGGTTCATGCCCCAGGTCTTGCAGCATTTAAGAGTCATTTGGACAATGCTCTTAAAAACAGGCTTTAACTCCTGACCAGCCCCAAAGTGGTCAGGCAGTTGGACTAGGTGATCATTGTGGGTCCCTTCCGACTGAAATGCTCTGTTCTATTTTGTTCTGTTCTATTCTATTTATTCCATTCCATTCCAATCCATCTCTTTCCTTCCTTAGTGCATCCTGCATCCTTTTAAGATGCTTCTGCCCTGCTTTCCATACTGTCTTAGCATAAGTATGAGTGGCAAAGGGCTGGAAAGGATGGTCTCTGCTGTCCACTTGTGTACCTTGTACCACTGAAACCTGAGCTGTAGCACCACACCACCACTTGCTCAGCTGCTGCAGATCCTCTAGTAGCTCATGAAAAAACAACTGGTTATCTAATTCTCTGTAATACTCTCTCTATGCCCACATGAATATTGTGGACCAGTCACTCCCCATGGCAGTATGTAGACTCCATCCTTTTTGGTCCCACCCTCAATCAGGCATGCTGAATCCTAGACTACAGCAGCTGAAGAAGCATAATTGAGTTGTTAAAGCTTGAGTTTTCAATGTTACCAACGTTACCAATGTTACCAATTACAGTAAATTATATCTCATGGATAAAGTAAGTGAAAAAAAATCACTAAATCTGCCTGATTATACCAAAGTAACTTGCATATCTTCATCTTACACTTTGAAATAAGAGAATGAAGAAAAAGAGCATTCTCCCAAGTAAAAAGGGACTTCTGAGAGCTACATTGCAGAGAAAAAAAAATTACAGAAGCTACCACAAAAGGTAAAACTGCCTATAGTAAAAAATGCTTCAAGATGACAAATTGATTACAGAGTTTTATCACTTCTAAGGTACTTTCAGGTTACATTTTTGTAAACACATTTTTGAGTTTTATGAAACTGCAATTTTAAATAATTAGATTTTGCTGAAGTCCTTTTTGCATAACTTTTCAGACCATGTTCACTGTTTAAATTTATTCCAGCCATGTTCCCTACTGGACTGATTGTAAGCAATTCTTGATATGCCTAAAATGCTCCATCAGACATTGAAACACTGACCTTTAGCAGCAAGTAGTTTGATAAATGCCACAGTAACTGTTATTTGCAAAATTCACATCATGAGGAGGGGAAAATAAACCAACCTCCACATTCCCACAACCTCCATCCAATATAATAAATTTTTTTCTACAAATGTTTACTTGGAAAATTGAATCAAATAACTACAGCAAACTCAGATCTCTAAAAATTTTACAGAGGAAACGCAAAGGGATTAAAAGATAGACCCAATCCATTCATCTCCTTATTCAAAAAAAAATATTTAATACTGCATTAATTCAGCTTTAGTTCCACCATTGAAACCAGCAGAATGCAGCAACTGCTTAGGCTTCAAAGCACTATCCAAGCAGTGTATTTTATACACCTGAAAACTTCAGAGTGTTTTCTTTGTAAGCAGACATGCTGTACAGGAAAGATAAAAGTATCACTGTACACTTGCTCCTTTGGAGGCGGAAGTGCTGTCGACAATTTCAGAAGTATTTTTAAGCTACTGTATGCTGTTCAGGCTTCAAGATTATTTTTTTTTTAAATATAACTTACAGACAATGTGTAAATTTAAGAATCTTTCAGAAAACACAGAGCTTCCATGTTCCTGGTCAATAGCAGGAGGAAACGTGAGCAGAAAAGTTCCACAATTGCAATTTTAAGTTACATTGCAGCATCTTTCTCAGCACACAGTAATGGTCACTATCAGAAACTGGACACCAAGTGCAAGAAACTGATTTGGACTTCTAAATGAAACTAGAGTATGGCAAGTACACGATTTTGATATTTCAAAATTAGGTACTTGAAAAAATCTGCCACAAACTTCCAAACCTTGCAGTGGAAGTGAAGAGAGAGCCATCTCCATGCATCAAGCTGGCAGGCTAATCCAGCATCTTGGACCCTTGAAATTCTAGTCAGAGCCCTCACAGCTATGTTCAGGAATAAAGATGTTTTTGATTCCCAAGTAGGCCACCAGGATTACTGGGTGATATGGAAAGGAAACCACACTGGAAATAGATTCAATAAGTTGGATGGAAGAAAGGGAGTCAAAGAAACAGTAACCTAGTCATACATGGAATTTACCTACCAATGCGAAATAAGATTAAACAGTGTCATTCTTCTCCACCGAAAAGTTTATCCTGGGACACGTTGCAATGAATGCTGCCATTGTGACAACCTTTGACAAAATTATTATATTGTCAACTGCTTTTATTCAGAGATTCTTCTTCAACAGGAGAAAGCTTTACATAGAACTTACTGCAGCATAGTCTTTATGAATACAATAAGACAGGCTCAATCCGCTACAGGGCCAAAAATCTCTTGTGTTCACATCACATGCACGAAATGACTTTGTTGTCAATTTTTTTTTTTTAGTCTACCTGCATACAGAAGTATAACGAGACAGGGGTCATAAAAATACTGTGAATGTCCTTTTCCTCTTCTAGTCACACCAAATGATATCTTCATCAGGCTCTGCACATGGGAATATATAACATATGTTGCTGTGGTACCCTCAAATCCTTAAGTTAACTCTCTGACTGTGCCTCTTTATATTAGCCATGCTAGTACCAATTAAAGTTACAAGTCACATATTGTGCCCAGATGAACAGAAACTACACATCAGTAAGCTACCACACGCTCTCGGGCTTCTGGGTTCAAAAAAAAATCCACTTTGGTTTAAAAAGTTAAAAAAAAAAAAAAAAAGGCATATATTGCTCAGGCCCTCTCATCTCCTCTGTGTGCACACACATGACACCACACAGAGTTTATCATTGGAGGAGGAGGAACATTTGTGAAAGACCTCATTGTTCAAATCTTGGCAGCACATCACCATAGTACAACTGTTCATTTCATACATGTGTAAGGCAGAATTTGACCTTTATTCTATTTTCAACTGAAGTCTAGAATTTGCAAAATCCTGCAAAAGCTACAGTGTGCATTCTGAAGGTATGTTATAGATACATATACATGTATACACGTAGGTATATGCATGTTTTTCCTGTCAGAGTAGTACAGCAATTTTAATAGATTTTAATTTTTTAATAGGATACAAAATGAATCCCCTATAATTGTGAAGTAGAGTGGGAAGTCCAGAAGCATAATTTACTTCATTGCAGCAATAACTCAGTTTCCTACTTGCTGAACAACATTCATCCCGAAAAAACAGCACAAAGCAGAATAAAAACAACAACAAAAAGAAACATTCATGTGAATTTGCAGGAAAAGTCCTGTGTTTACAGATTACCTGCTTACAACTTGAGGAGCGAACTTTAACAGAAATCCAAGTTCAACTTTATATAATCCTTATCTTTATGTGTCAGGAAATTTAGAGGGCTACATATTAAAAACAATAGTCACAGGGTTACTCTCTGGGATTTTGCAGGCAACAGAAGCACTACCATGCTATGGTACCATAACACCCTCCCCAGTCCTACCAGCACCACATCTCCTTGGGAAGCTGTACTATGCTGTCACTGGAAAATAAGCAGCACTATATTTTCTTTAGGGTAAAGAGCAGGTTTTGGTTTCCCTACACTAAAAAAGTGATAGGCACAGATTTCAATGGGGAACATATATCAGCTCTCCCCTGTTCCTCTCATGTTCCTGGCACCATGATGGGGTAACAAAAAACAAAGATAAAGGAGCTTTCAAAGGAGCATTGCTCCCATTCATTAAGGCATATTTACCCCATTCTGTCTAAATTCATCCACACAGAAGCTACCCAAAAAATATTGGGTTTAACCACTCTTTTGAGCCTGAGGCTACAAAACTGAGTTGTGAGCAGAAGCCAGGCAGACTTCTCAGAAGCTTTTAAGTCAGGAAACTGGTTCACTTCCTTCTTTTCTTCATGAACACACAACCAAGCCTATCCATACATGCTTTAGGATTTTTTCTTTAATGTGGTTATTTGCTCAGGAAAAAACAATGCTTTGAGCGTTACTGCAGTTCAGATAATAATGTACAGTTCAAATCTTTAAATCACTTCCCTTCAAACCATATTAGTGTTACTACAACTTTAATATCAGATCCAGTGCTCCACTCAAAACAATAAACAGAGCAACAAAACTGCTCTGTAGCCTCCCTTGATCTTTGTATAGAATATATTTGGCACTATTTTCACAAGCAGATTCCACAGATCTGGAAGACAAATTTTATAGAGAAGCATAACTAAATTTTACGTGCCTACTATGCAAACAAAAATGAATAGTCCAGCTTAACACTCTATTAAAAAATGCTGGAAGTCAAATTAAATAAAATATGTCCAGTGACTTGCCAATGCCTGAAAAAAAAGCATTAGATTTTTACTTTTCTATTAAAGCTTTATAACTAAGGTATCTTTTGTATCAAGACATCATTTCCTGACTTAAACAGTTAAGGTCCTTCATGTTTTGTACTCTCCATTTGTGGTCACGTTCCAAAACATTACAATCCTTTTCATTGGAACCAATTCTAATATCACCATAAAACCCCAGAAAAATAAGCCCAAAGAAAACAAAGGCTATCTCAAAGTATGCCTCTTGTATACACTATCACTGCAATGCTGCTCCAAGTCACTTGCCATGCTATGGGGCCACAGTGCCTACAAAGCAATTCAATTTACACGAAAATTTCACAGACTCAGTACTTGTCTTTTGGTTACACTACCATCAGGTGTGTGCATCCAATCCAAAATCTGAAAATAACAAAGAAGAAAGGCTTACACTTGAACCATGTTATTTCAGCCTTAGAGATACTTGGCTTAAGAAATTATTACCTCAAGAAAAACTACTCCAGTGCTTAAATGAGAGTTTTTATTTCTTTATTCCTAAAACCTGAGAACTGTGGAAGTAGAAACCCATGGGGCAACTGGAGATTGTCACATTCTTTAAAGACAACTGTTTTGTTTGGAACACACATATATTATTTGGGGGTTTTCTTCAAAATCTGTCTTTTCTCTCCTTATATTCACCTATAAATAAACATATGCTGATAATATTACCGAGCATGATTGTGGTTAGCAAATAAATATGAAAAAGACACATCTGCTGTAAAAGATTAATAAAAACAGCTGCAATTTCTGAGTACAATTTCCTATCAGTTTGGTTAACAGAATTTAGACACCATGCATGAGGAAATTCGTAGATCAGATAATTAAGTAAATCAGGTTTTCTCAGCTTTATCAGTTTTTAAACCAATTCTAACTGAAGAACTTTCTGTGATGATATTCCAAAAACACATACAACGATCTTGGACTTCAAGCATATGGGAAGTCCCCACTGATGTGAATTGTTTGCATGACCAAAGATAAACATGTCTATACTTGCATGATCAGAACCTAAACTGAAAACAAAGATGCTCTGGCATTATTTCCAGACTCAGAGGCATTGGTTTCCTCAATAGATAGGGTTTTTTTAAAAAAAACAGAAGTGTCAACAGCTGCTTAAATGCATAAAAGAGCAATCGAAACTGTCTTTCTTAACACTCTCTTTTTTTTTTTCCATACAGAGGAAGTTTTGGTATAGAAAAGTGCTGTTATCGAAATTCAGGTCTCAGAGAGATGCACACAGTATCTGTGCTGAACAGTCAGAATGTCTAAAGTTGCAATGAAAGACAAAGCTCTGCCCTTGGCTGTTATTTTCTGGAAATCAGTTCTCAAGAAAGCTCCACATCTTCAAGTTTTTCAAGTCTCTCTTGGTATCCTGCATTACAAATACAAGATAACATATCCCAAGAAGTTCACTAGGTGTAAATTCCCAAACCCTGACTTTTCAAAAGAGCATGTTTCTTAAACATGTTTTCTTTTGTGAATATCTTTAATTAAGGGAACTAGACAGAGACATTGACCATTTACGTTAACACTTACTGAGTGATTCCTCGGTTCCTTGTGAATTCCTAATCTGTCAGCATTCCAAAGTTTTGATTTCCCCACAGAACAAAGCAATGAAATGTCATTAGTGTTCATTTCCATACAGAAAATTATCTATGAGGTATAACTAGTAACCCAAATCCTAAGCAAGCTACTACTCCAAATTATTTTAAAAACCTTTAACGTCCCAAATTCAAGAAGTAACTAGTTAAGATAATCTGACTATTATTTCCCATTCATTCAAACACCGAGAGCTAAATCCACAGCAGTGAATTTAACATTTGCATTAGGAGTATTCTTGAAGTCAGTGTGGCTACTCTCACAAGGCAGGAAGGATTTGGCACTTCTGTGCTATTACTCAGTGATGTTCCTAATACAAGGACACTGAAGCTGTTGGCTGTCTTTAGGGTACTGAGGCAGCCTCTTGACTAGGTCATTCTTTCCGTTAAGTCATGTCAAATGGGAATATCTCATCTCTGCCTTTTAATTGCTTGGCTTTGGGGTTTTTTATAATGGTTTGGCAGTTGAGGCAACACATACACATTTAATTTTCACTAGGGATTATCCCCAGGCACGTGTTTACAGACTCTGTTGATCTCAACTTCTTAAAACTAATTTTAATCTCTTTAGCACTACTTCTTACTAAACTAGAGTGAGGCTGAGTTGTTTACTTGCATGTCATCCCCTTTATTTTAGGCTATCATAATTGAAAAATATCAAGCTGTGAAAGCTGAAATTTGGCCTTCAAGCAGACCTCACCAGTTAGATCACAAGTAAGGAAAAAAAAAAAAACCAACAAATTTTAAATCACATCAATAAAGCCCATGTCCATAGCTACAAAACTAGCAGAACCTAGCCCAGAAGAGTATTTCAGAATATTTGTATTGTGCTTTATTTGTAATTTGGTTTATATAATCTTCAAGTAGTCCAAGAGCAGAGGCCAACAGGAATATATTGTTCAGGTCCTCTCATTTCTCTGAACTAGCAGAAATGTATCCACTTCTGGAGGAAAAGCAGGGTGAGATTTATCTGGCACAGGACCAGATATTTTGAGTATGCCATCATGCACCATGGGAAGAACTAGAAGTAAGAAACAATTCCTTAGCAAAATCTACATACACTAAATACCCAAGGTCTATGGATCTGGGCTTTACCAGTTATTGTGCACAAACCAGCTAATGGCATGCAAATATCTGTTTTTCAGAGGAAGGTTTGACATGTATTCTTGCATACTTCATCATTATTCAATAACAGATCTTTTGTGCCTAGGAAAGAAAATGTGAGGAAGTAGCGAAGACAGACCAAATATCTACTGATACAGAAGGTTAGGTGCTGATAGTCAAAGAATATATTCACATTTTCTTTGTCCCACCAGCAAGACAACAGAACAAAAAAGGGAGAAATTACTTCAATCATATTCTCTCAGAATTAATTTCCTTTCAAAAATTGGTTTCTGCCTAGGAGGCACAGGTTAATTATTGAAAATGTTGGTGATCATTTTTCCCTTCACTACCTCTCGCTAACAGACTGCAAGGAAGGGCAAACCAAACAGCATTTCTTCTTATTTTCTTTGTAAATTGCACTTATATTTTTATCTTTCAACTGAAACAACAGGAATTACAGTTCATTACTCATATTTGACTGAAAATTTGCCTGTAAGCAAAAGCACATTATTCCAGTAATTTGCAGATGACCCTGTTAGCTTTATTAACATTTATTGTATTGCTAAAGAACTTATTTTTCTACATTAAAAAAGGCTGAAAGCTGTAATAGCTCCAATAAACAAATATATTATATGACAGTTGGCAAAGTGAAATGCAGAGAAATATATTTGAAACAATATTGAAAATATTATTACAGGTCAAAGAGTCTGAAAAACATTTCCATCCATGTGTAAGAGTTATAAACAACGGAGGCTATTTATTTTAGTTAAAGGACACCACCACCATTTTATGAAAACCTCCAGAGCTTTAAAATGTGGTCTTTATCCTCATAGGAACAATACTGTTTGGGCACTTTCATGAAATTGGAATTATGCAGATGTTTGATTCTGGGAAAAAAGCTTGAGCTTTCAGTTCTGGGTAAGGGTCTCTCCTTCTCTGTCTTCCAAAAAGGAATCGTAAGATAGCTGTGAGAACTCATTCAACTCCATGTTCTGCTTGGGGACAAAAGAGTTTCTTGCTGCAGCACCAAACCTCCCCATTCAAGGACAGTTTCCTTATCAACAACAGACAGGTGATGAAAACAACAGGCTTTCCCTGTCTTCTCCACCATTGCCCACTACAAAAAAAGCTTTTGGTTTTGATGCAACAGCAGAACGTTCTTAATGGCTCTAATCACAACTTCTAATAAAACTAGAAGGAAAAGGTGCTTAGCCAGATCTTCAGCAGCCCGGTCTTAGATCTTAGATCAATACTATGCAAATAAAAGGTCTTTGCAGGGAACCCAGGCCATCACAAGCCTGACCACAGACTACATGGCCTTATGTACTGCATTTGCGTGGCAAGGTTTTGGTAGGGGAGAGTCTACAGGAGTGGCTTCTGTGAGAAGCTGCTAGTTTTCCCTATGTCCTATATAGCCAATGCCAGATAGCTCCAAGACAGACCGCCGCCAGCCAACTCCAAGCCACACTGGTAATGCCTCTGAGATAACAAATATTTAAGTTATAACATAACAATTTGTGCAACACCAGCAGCAGTTAGAAGAGAGAGGAGTGAGAGTATGTGAAAGAAACAGCCCTGCAGACTCCCAGTCAGTGAAGGAGGGTGAGGAGCTACTCCAACTGCCAGAGCAGAGATTCCCCTGTGGTTTGTAGTGAAGACCGTGGCGAGGCAGGATGTTCCCTTGCAGCCCATTTCTCATTATCCTACTCCAAGTGGACTGGTAATAAATTCAGGTAATTTCCCCAAGACGAGTCTGGTTTGCCCATGATGGTAATTGCTGAGTGATCTCTCCTGGTCCTGATCACAACACACAATTTTTCATTATATTTCCTCTCCCCTGTACAGTTGAGGAGGGGATGACGGAGCCATTTTGGCGGGCACCTGGAATCCATACACAATCAACCCACCACACCACAGCATAAGCAAAGCAGAAGAAGCTTCTGTGGCAAACACCAAATACCAGGACCACTGTGAGCTATCTCGGCCTTGACTTGTATTCACTGAACTAAAAGATTCCTGGGACTTAATACCTTGAATTAAAGGGGAAACAACCCTGACTTAGGGAAACGGTTATCTTCTCCCTTGTGTAGACATCCCAGCAACGGAGAAATGTGCAACGCCCCAGCAGTTCCCTCCTTTCCCATGATTAAGGAGCTAACAGGTGCTCCACGGAGAAACAAATTGTTCCCAAACGACTCTGACACTCTTGACACAGTCCCATGAAATAGAACACAGAAGCACAGATCTGTGCTTCTGTGATCCCATTCACAGATCCCTAAAAAGGTCCTACTAAATCCCATAAAAAGACATAAATTGTTAGAGATATAGGAGAAATTTAGAAAAAAATGAAACTGAGAACTCAAGAGTCACAAAAAAAAAAAAGAGGGGAATACAATTTTATAAGAAATCAAAAGGAAGGAAATTCATTTATATTTTTGCTTTGAACAGAAAATCACCACAGACACCATTTGTTAGTAACAAACTGATTCTATAAATAAATATGATTCTATAAATACATATGCTTAGACAGTTTAGTCAGGGTCACATGCCTCACAGGGAAAAGTCAATACTGACATGCAAAGCCAATATTAAACAAAAAATTATGAAAACATTATGTTTTGACATCATTAAGTAATGTATTTTACATGGTTTGGTTTGCTTTGCTTTGGTTTGATTTTGTCTAAATGTGAGGCAAAAAAATTGGATTTTTTTTTTTTTAATGCTAACCAGTAGTCCTACATAAAGGTCAAAATAATGCAATACAAGTTAAAAATTTGAACATGATCAAAACCAAATAATTTTTTCTACAAAAAGAAAAATATATCCCTATAATCAAGATTTAATTGTAATTTGCCAGAGCAAAATCAGCACAATATCTTTACCGGTGGTACTAAATGGCAGATTAAACACCAAGTGTAGCTTTAAAAATTAATTACTCTTACAAAAAGAGTTAACAGTAATATCATAATTACATTTGTCTTTCTTTTTAAGATATAAATTGTCACTGTGATTTAGGGCTCCATTTGCAGCTCACTCCCAGTTCCAAGAAGATACATTAATACGTTAATAAAATACAGAAGTATTACTAACTTACAGTGTTGGCATTTCCAAGAGAAAATTATTTATATTACAGGGATCCTTCCAAGATATTTCAAAACACCATATATGGTTGAAATATAAAAGCTGAAAAATTTCAATATAGTTACTTTCACTAATTAGGTAATTTAATTATTCAGCTAATATGTTTTGGGGAAAATTGGCCAATATTCTTTCATTTGGTCTGCAATTTTTTAAAATAAAGATTGTTCATTCTGGCTTCTTCCCTTCTGTGAGTAGAATTGACATGACAGCTTTGTTTCTCAACTACTTAGATTAGCAGATTATTAAGGACATTCTTATTCTCCAAGTTTTCATAGACATGAAAAATGTGGCTAGAGGCTACATAGAAATTACTTTCTGCCAAACTTAGACACACTTTCCTAGCAGTAACTTTTTTAACAGGACAGTTAACTATATTATATTCCTAGGGATGTGGCAGACTCTGTGTAGCTGTGAGTGCTTCATTTTAAGCTAAACGGTTTTATATAAACAGAGCTTTGCACAGGGATAACACTGTAATGAAATCTGATTCAACACAGATGTCAGAGTAAATGAACATAACAGTTTTCCGGCCCAATAAAGCACAAAATTATCACACCAATTCTCTTTTCACATCTAGCACAGTAGATCTTGCAGAAACTGCCATCACCCTTGCCAAAGAAGGATGCCAAAAGACAAGAAGTTTCTTCACCTTTCCTTCCTGGCCATGCTGCATCAAGACATCTCCAAAGTCCTTACCCAGGTAAGGGGGAAGGACCAGAGTTGGCCCCGTGCCCCTTACTATTTTACCAGAGTATCAGATGAGCATTTAGCAGATAATCCCAGCATGGGTGGTGGCCTCGGTACTGGTTGTGGCAGCCAAGGAACCTCCAGGCTGTCCTGAGCCACCCTTGGGCACCCCTCTCTGCTAGACTGACTCTCAAAACACCAAAGAACAAGAACACTCCAAAAAAGCAGGAGCTGGTACTGATGCCTGAACGCATAAAAACTGCTCAAGCAGGCTCTGGAATAAAAACTGCTCAAGCAGGCTTTGGAAATAAGGTATTAAGTACCAGTGAAAATAAAATATATTCTATGGTTTATGTTTTTCTCACTTAAGCAACTCAGTGAGCTTTTTTTTCTAGTGTCTGTGTCCACTTGCATCCCTTCTCAGAGGGAACGTGATTTCAGTTATTTACAGTAGGAAGATTCAAATGGGAGATTACACTTATGTACACAATCTGCAAACTATCACAGCTTTCAATCAGTTATCACAAATAAGCTATTTGTTGAAACTTTAGACTTATGTTTGCAAAGAAAATTAAATTTGAGCCCTAAATCCCACTGAAATTCTCTGAAAGTCGAATCCCTTTACTTCCTTAGGCTCTTTGGGAAATCTTAACCTCCGTTATTAAACTATTCCGACAGAGTGAGAGAGAGAAAGAGATTGACAGGGAAGTCCTCAAGGAATGATACTGAAGTTGCTTGGAATAACCAAGATAGCAAGTATTACCAGTGGTCTCAGCTGCTGTCAGAGCTTTTCCAAGTCTAATGAAAATTGATCTGGCATCTTTCCACTCTATGGGAGTTTTCTACAACATGTGACAGAAGAGAGATGTCTTCACACACTGCTGATTCAGATTCATACTGATAAATCTGCCAACAGAACAAGTGGAAACACATAGCTCATAGACAAAGTAAAAATGTCAATCACAAAAAAACTTAAACACCTCTCCTTCAAAGAGCAAGTATAAAGCATGTAATGCATTTCTATACTGTGTGTTATACCTACCAGTAATTGTAATCCCTTGTAGTGATAATTTTAACAAACTATATTGTCATGAGATTAATTTATGACAGTATAGATTGAGTTTCAATGTAGCACTCACAAATATTTATTAAAAACATACATTTGAAGGCACAGTGCAAGCCTTAGTCTGGTCTCTTGTAAAATCACTAAACTTATAATGTGAAAGTTAAAAGAATCAAATGCAAAAGCACAAGTAAGAAAGCTCTTAAATTTTGGAGATTTTCTGAGTCAGAGAAGTACTTACAGAACCAAGACTCTTGCTGGTTCAAGTGCATTTAAATCACCATCTGCTAACTCATATAATAAACTACTCAGGCAAATGTTTCTTTCAGAACAGACAAATGATAGTAACACAACATAATGCTTTTCAAACACTAAAACTGTTGGAAGAAGATTAGAAGCCGAAAAATGAAAACACTACAGTGACAACACTAGCAGAGATATGGCAGCAGGATCAGACAGTTGTTCACGCTAACAGCTGAATAACCAAACTAAAATGTTACTTCTCAGTTTCATATGTGTAGGTAACTCTAACAGCATCTATCTCCTTTTCCAGTGGAGGAACAATTCAGAGGTACCACCCTAGGCTTTTTGGGATATTCAGGACACAGCTAATGGACACTGCCTTCCCAAGCCATTTTTGTGAATACATTCCTTAATTTATGATGCACCTTTACAAGCATACGATAGAAAATCTTTTATTTAACATAGTAAATTTTTTTGTTTCTTTCCATATAATCACAGAAAATATGTAATGTTTCAATTATAGAACTAACTCAGAAGATGAGTTAAAAAACTATTGGCAGAGTTTTAAAAGAAAACAAAAAGTAAAAAGCTTAGATCACACTATGTTCTCCTTTACATTCACAGGAAGAAACAAAATTAGAAAACAACCTTCTCTCTTTATTGCCCTGTTTCAGGAATATCCTGAAGACTCTTAGGTGGAAAATAGGAGCACTGTGGAACTATTTAGCACCTAACTGTTCAGTACAGTCACCTGAATTGTTTTATGTGCTATCTTCACTGTTGCTATTATATTACACTCATATGAAAATAAAAAAATTGAAGGGTTTCATTTCTGTAAAGATTTTGTTCTAGGAAACAAACATTTTCAAGAATTCTAGAATATTTTAGTTAATATTGCTGACTGGTTTGTTTAATTCCCCCTCCAAAGTCCTCCACCAGTATGGCACCACTTCACAGCTTTCCTGTTGGTCACCCATACAGCAGTTCTCCTGTGCCACAGACCATCCATGTCATCACTCAATTAATATAACTTCAGATATCTGTGGCCAGGAAAGAGGTAAAGGAATGCCAAACAATCAAGTTTTAAAGAACAGACCTCTTCCCCCTCCTGCATTTATAATAAAATAAAACCAAGCTAAAAACATATGCATAAATGTTCACAGCTGGCCCTGTGACCCTGGAGATACTGACCTCTGCAGAGACCCATCAACTTTATTTATGAGGGGAAGAGAAAAGCCAGGCTTGAAAACAAGCCCTACCCCAGTGGTGGGGTTCAGCAGAGGTTCCCTTTAGCACTGGTGTGTGGTGGTGTCCTGGCTCATGCCTTCACACAGGTTTTTCAGCTAACATTTCTGCAGGATCACCTACTTCCACTTACTGCCATTTTTAAAAAATAAAATACATTATCCTGTCTTCCTATCATATTAATTTTTAAATTAAAATTCTTTGACCTTTCCTTGTAAGAATAATGTATTTGAAATCAAAAGAAATACTTTATTGGGTTTAACATCCATCTCTCTATGTGCTACCCAGTGAAAGGACAGCACTTGATCACAAAGGTTATTCTACAGTATTTCTTATTTTTTTTTAGATCAGATTCATCATTGCAGTATCTGAAAGCAGAATGCAAACACTTCAGCGTGAATTTAACTGCTGTTGGTTTTAAGAAAATTAAATACTTGAGATAAGGGAGAAGAAGGTAAGTATGGCAGCAGCCTGAGGAGATGTCTGCTTGTCTGTTTAAAATGCTGGGAGAGAAACTCCTACTGCAAAGGAAAGAAAGGGAATATGTCTATTATCAAGGGTGACCAATCCCTATTAACTTTTTTCATTTATCATTTTCATTCATCATTTGTTTTCAATATCCAGTACTGTGTAAAACCAAATGGCTTTTATATTTAGCTTCTATTCTACATAAGCACATTTATGAATAATGTATTACTATTCATTACAATACTACCTTGAAAATTTGTATTTACAAGTGTGTAAGCAGCTTATCAGTGGATAATATAATTGTTAGGTACAATGTGGGAGTTTCAAACGTTCACAATAATAGAAAGAAAAAATGTTTAGAGAAAATATTCCACTGAAAGATGAACAATGAGGAATTCCAAATATGATATTAAAGAAAAATCCTCTCTTCCAAAATATTAAAAAATCATGAGCTATTCAGCTAAACACCTCTCTTTTCGAGAAAGTCTCTGACTAAAGGAATGAAATTTTCAGGCAGTTGTTAATCAGACATTTGTTGCAGCTGCCTCTTCTGTGGTTCAGATGCTGCGTGGGGTTTCATCCACGTGTCTGCAAGCCACTACCCCAGGTGTTTCAGACACCTACCCACTGCCCAGCTGCCCTTGATGTCCCACTCCATCCCATGAAACCTGACAGAGACAGCTGCAGACCTGAGATGAACCTGGCCCTACCACTGGTGGTGAGGGACTTCTATGTCAGAGCAGCTGGAGTTCTGATCCACGCCCTAGTCACAGAACCCTCGAACCCATCACCAGGGAAGTGCAGCAGCACGTACCTCCAGCACAGGGAAAGGAGCAGTGCAAAGATCTCTGTCCAGGCAGCACGCCACATGATAACACATCTGCTCCTGTCAAAAACTAAGAGAGCTTTCAGGGAATACAGACTCCAGATCCAGTTCAAGTTAACACTAACCTAGCACTGCAGTGCTACGTTAATGATTGGGATCAATGATCTTAAAGTCTTTTCCATACTAAAGGATTCCATGATTCTATGCACCAGACATGTAAGCTACTATATCAGTATTAACAATGTTCAGCTGGGGAGTCTTAGAAGGTGTCAAAATGGGAAAGTGTCAAAATGAGAAAATCCAAACATTTCTGTTCACCTTTCATCTTCTGACACAATTATCCAACACTGTGATTCTAATTCAGTACTTTTGATTTATTCCCTGGAGAACGTACAGACTAATTACCTTGATATGTAACTTCTGGACCATACGGTAATGTGCAATAAGAATAACTTAATCACACAAAAACTGCAGTACAGGCAATTACTGTCATGCAACAATATATTAATTGCAATGTGATATGGCAGTTTGCTCCCAAAATGGAATAATAAAGCTGCTTATACAGATAACTAGTGATAGAAGAGGTGACACAGGGCTACCTAAACACAGGCAATTTCTAAACAAAACTGAAGTTTGCAGATTACAGGTCAAAATGGATATTAGTGCTCCTGCACAAAGAGTAAATCATCACAGAGATCATCCTTTTATTAACACATACTGCTGAAACTTATCAGGAAAACATTTATAAAATGTCAAAATGGGTAAGCCTGAAGCCACAGAGCTGGTATCCTCAGGAGGAGCAAATGGAAAATGTAATCCTCTCCAGCCTGCTGGAGTCTAGCTGTGTCTTGAATGATGTACTAGATGAAAACAGAAGCAAAAGTTACCTGGAGAGTGGTTTTCAAACCAAATAGGACGTTACTCGTATTTTTCACCCAAAATGAATGGAAGTTGAAATGAATAAAAATTAAGAATTAAAGAGCAAAATGCATCTCCAAATGTTAAGCTATGCAAATAAGTATACAGTAATGGCTAAATATTTTTCCATCAAAAGTAGTTTTGCCATCAAATGCATATTAACAAAAATTCTACCTGTTCAAAACTGTTTTCACATGGAAAAAAAAAAAGGGTTATTTTTCCCTAATTGGTTCAGTGACTTGAGAAAAGTTTAATAAATGGCATGCATTTCCATTCTTTCAGATTACTTAAATAAATGAGGTACAAAAATCCCAAGAGGACTTATTATCTGTTTAAAAATGGAAAAGCTTTACAGACCAGATCCTGCTCCCACTCAGTATCAGGTGTACCTCATTACCTGCAGGGGAATGTGCCAGTTAGCATGATTTATTAACTTTTCTTGAAAGCTTTGCTAAATTTTATGTTCATTAGATACCAGGTTTGAGAAACACAAGAGCAAGGCAACAGTAACCTACCATGACTCTGGCCCTCACAAGCACAAAAGTATTAGTACTAATTAAACACCTCCAGACCTTCCTTTCTGCTCTGACTGTGCTTGTGTTGAGCTAATTGCTTCTCTCCTCCAGCACAAGCTTATCATGTCTGCCCTGCTGCATAGCAGCCAAATTCATGTTTTGTAAATGGGATCAACAGCCTGCAGACAGTAACTCCGATCGCTTCAGATCTTCTCAGAGTTCCACATTAAGACAATTGAAAAGTTTTATGCAGGCTAAATGATCTTACAATTTTGCTTTGTCTGAAGTTTTTACATTAGGAAATAAGTTTGAACTCAAAATCTCTGTGGAATTTTTATATCAAGTGCATTAATTAGAAAGATGGATAGGAAAGTCTTGATAGCAGCTTACATTACTATTGTGAAACACGAGCATTTTCAGCTGGAGAGGACAACTCAGTTAATATAAAAGTAAGTACTAAAGAATCTAGGAGATACAAATGCCAAATATGTTTATCAAAAAAACCAGCTCTGAACTGATGGCACTGACTTGTGCTCTATTATTACTTGCTTCACAATCCCACGTAAGAGGATTACTGTCTATTTTGGCACTATGTATAACAAGACTATACAGCACATCACCAAGGGGTTATACGAAGAGGCTGTCTTGTATCATCACACCCACACATACACTCTTCAAGTCAAATCTCCCACATCAGAAAACCACCAGCTGTCAGTTCCCTGAGCTCCACACCATTTTGTTACTCAAGAATATTAAGGGAAAAAAGAAAAAAAGTCAAGAAGTCTTTTTAACAGGAGTGCAACATTGCCTAAATTAAGGGCAGGCTCCTCACACATTGTATCCTGATTCAATAAAAAAGCAGCAGACAGCAGTCCTAACTAAGAGCATCCAGAGACTCTCTGACAGAGTCACCAGGGTTACATTACCCTCTCTCCTAACGTTATGCTACTAATTCTTCTAATATCTCCAAACAAGCCATGAAAACTGAGATAAATCCAGTGCTAGAAGAGTTGCTTAGCCCAGCAGTTATACTTTGGAGAAATCCTAATGCTCAGACCACAAAAACTGATCTGAGCATCTTATTATAGACAAGGGACATTACTACATTCCTAATATACTGCACTCTCAGGCCCAATTCTACCACGATCCTTCAGCAGTCCTCTCACTTTCTGGACCAGTCACTCCTCCTACAGGAAAATGGTCAACCTTGACCTGGCCATTAGTAAAAGATTTCAGTATGCCAACTTGGGCAAAACATGAGATGTCATTTCTCACATACCCTGAAACCATGACATATGATAGATCCCTTCCTCAGTCTTTGTAATAATCAAGTATAAATACACAGTACAAATCTGAGAATTAAAACATGGAGTATTCTTCAAAGCATTGCACTACATCAGACCCACAGTAAGCTCTTCTTTATGGAGGATTTAAATGTGGAGTGTGGGGATGCCGGAGAGGATGAAGAAGGGGATAAGGATGGAGAGAAGTTAGTTACAGATCTATGTGATCATAAAGAGCTCTCTTTCACTTTATCCAAATACTTAAAATTAATAGATACCCAAAGGAGTAATAGCTGTTCTAATGACAGTGCAGGAACTCTTGAAATTGTATTTGTTCATATATTCCTCTATTTTTCTCTGGTAAGTTGAATTTCTTATCCTCATGGAGGCTGAGAAGGCATATAAATACCCAAGGCTTCTGACTCACTGGGCTTAAAAGCCTTTCTCAAGTTATATCCCACTAGCTAGCCTGGTCAATATTAGTCAATCAGTTTTACCTCATTTCTCACAGAAGGCTGATCTTCCTTTAATTATCACAAATGCATGGGGACAGTTTCCTTAGCCGCTTCTTTTATTTTGCCTTTCGAGGCCAAATGCCTCCCTATTTGCTGCCTGTGGCCTACTTGCTTCTGGGTGTCCAAAGCTAGTGCAATTACCCATAAACTCAATAAGCAAAGTAAGTGACCACATCTAACCAAAAATCAATTACTAACAAACATCGAGTAAGACCAGAAGCAAAAGCTAATGAGGAAAGGACTTTTTTTATACTTCTCCACAGGTTCAGTCACAAGAGGTACTCACTCCTAAACGCAGAGGATACTCTTTGAGAAGTGCTAGTCTTCCTTCTCCCCAAACTTCTGGAGAAGCCATGGGAGTAAACACATGGATACTATTGCCTACTTTGCTTTTGCAGTCAAAGAAATTCACACCAGCCAGCTCTATGTTTGACATTACAATCACAATCCCATTAAACTATTCAGTCATTGAGGTCAATGAATGTATAGGGTTTCCAAATATCAAAATAGTACAATTGCTACTTAGGAACTATAATTTAGAGTACAGCTCTTCCGTCAAGCATTAATTCAGTCCTCAGCTATGATTTTGAAAAATTATTTACAGTATGGCATTACATTACAATCATCTAGTGCTGAATTCAGTCGTTTTACTCCCGCTGTGTGACCAGACTAATACTCCTACAGTAATACAATGCAGGTATGGTAAGAAATTAACATTTACTTGTTTCAGACAGCCCCAAAACCCCACTTCTTTCCTTCAGTCATGATATTTACAGAAGAAACATAGTTTTCTGAAACTCTTGTTTCAGGCCAATTATATAATTTACCAGATAAATACCTAAACTGGTGTGTATCAGCAATACTATACTGCAGACTCAAAAAGCTCATGTGCCATTTCCTCCTGTGACTATAAAATTTCCCTAGGGATACTTTCATCATTTCTGTCACCAGACAGATGTATTAAATCAAGTTGATATACACTGCCCATCATCTTTACAGAAATTACAGACTCTAATATTATGTAGCAACTTTTTCACCTTTTTTAAATGGGAGGATTATTACTCAAGCTATTTGCACTCTAGAAGGTTACATTCTCCAATCTTTTTCACTCACTGGGAAGAAGTAACAAACAGAAATATAAATTTAGATTAAAAATCACAAAGTGAAAAACTATTTTGCCACTACTTTTTAAACACTAGCTACTGAAATAGCAGGGATCAATGAATGGCATGGAGAGGCCATCAGGCAGAAGTGGAAAATGCTATTCTGGAAAGAAGAAAAGCGTGGGTAGAAGCAAAGCTTCTCTGTTCTCTGCATTGTCAAAACTCCCCGGCCTTGACAGGGACTTTCCTGTACTCCACAGACACTTCCCAGCAACATTTTCAGCCCTTCCCACGGGCTCCACCCAGAACCCACTCTGGCTTTGTCCCTCGCCACCTTGGACCACACAAAAGAGACACTTCCAGTCCCACACTGCTGCACTAAAACTCCTCCTTCACATTTCCTGGTTTTAATTCAGCTGAAAATTCCCACCTAAACAGAATCCTTAAGGTATTCTGCTCACAAACTTCACGTGGGTTTGACCTCTGAGCCTATAAACTGATCTCTTTGGGACCTTTGATGGAAAAGGTAGTGTTTTCAATTGTCTTATACATAGCAAAATTTACCGTGTCAACAGCTCAGCTGAATACAACAATTCCTCTTTAAGTACAGGGAAAGCTTAACAGCAACATCAGATAGTATCTTATAGAGTATTTCCTTTAGATGTTTGTAGAAGCAAACGAGGCTTGCTTGACACATTCTGCTTGAGTAATCACAGCTTAGCAGTGGTCACAACTATTTCCCTGTCTACTTTGTGCCAGAGGAGGTTTAGGTTGGATATTAGGAAGAATATTTTACAGAGGGAATAATCAGACATTGGAATGGGCTGCCCAGGGGAGTGGTGAATTCACCATCCCTGGAGATTTTTAAGATGAGACTGGATGTGGCACTTAGTGCCATGGTCTAATAACCACAGCGATGTTGGATCAAGGGTTGGATGTGATGACCTCAGAGGTCTTTTCCAACCCAGCTGATTCTATGATCTACAAAAATACATTACTTAAAATTACTTCTGAGGAGGTTGGGTATTCAGGTTTTAATCTAACCAGGGACTGAAAAAAGTAGAAGTAGGAACCAAGGTGTGATTGAAAGCTCCTGACTTCAGGAGCACACCAGAACCTTTGAGTGCCTACATGACACCTTAAGCCAACAGCTGTGAACAAACTGATGACAAACACTCGGGTAAACGACAACTGGAGTATGAAACAGCAAATCAGAAGATATCAGAAGATACACTCAGCTAATATATGGACTATCCAAAATACTCTCTCTCACTCAGCTTTAATTAATACAGAAAGAAAAGGGTACAATCACAGGAGAACCCTTCCAGGATGTAATTTTTGTCACTTCAAAGAAGTTGACTGAAAACAGGTAAATATTGAAAGTAGTCACCAATCTACAAAAGCTTGCTAAATTCAAACAACTGAAGAGCTAGTAGCTGGTTTCAGAGCGGGACTGGATTTTAAGAAAATCAATGCTGAGACACTCTTGGGGATTTCATTCTAACCTGGCAAACATCAAAGATAAAAACTGCAGAAGGTAACCATCAGATTGAGGTCCTAATGTGCATGGTGCAATGCAAGCAAAGTGTTAAGGTCCATGTAAGCAGGAAAAAAGTGGGAGCACTGAAAAAAATATCCTAGCAAGCTAATGAAAAGGAAGCAAGCTAATGAAAAGGAACCTGTATTGAAAATGGGGAAGAGAATCTAAGAGGAACAGCATAAGAGCATACAATTAGTGGACACACAGTACTGTTTTGCATACTTCACATAACACAGTTCATGTTTATTTTTCTTTGAATAATGTTCATATCTTCTTGTTCAAATTACAAGGAAAAATATACATATTTTTTCCAACTGTATCTCCTCCAAATTCACCATAAAATGTAATTCATACCAGAGCACAATGCTTTTCACTGGTGTAATTTGTATTTGCTGCCAAGTAAGCTGTTTACCTACATGAGAGTTAGTGCTTTCAGCTTAGACTATTGGGTCTAATGGCAACATAAAATAGCACTCTAATTTTTGTGTTCACACTTCTTGATTTCTCAGGTAAGAACAAATTCCTTGTGGCAGAAGAGAAGTGGAAAGACCCAGGTTCACTCACTATCCCATTAATGCTGTGCAGCATGTCTGAATTTCTGGCCTTGTGACAGCGTAACAGATGCCCAAACTCCCAACTGTTCAGTGGCAAAGCAGGACAGAGCCCATACATCTCCATGCTGCCAGGCACTGATATATTCTTCCTGATCATAGGAAATGACCTACTTTTTCTAGGCACTTTGGAGGAGTTGGGGTCTGGATTTGGCTGACTCAGGCGAAATTAGCCTACACGTCCACTGCAGAGTTGACTGCTGGCATAACTTTGCTAACTCCAGCCCATATGCCCAGGTTGTCCAAATGAGTTGCAAAGGCACCAAGGTGCTTGACTAAAAGCATGGACACCAAGAATCAGAATGTCAACGGAGCTTTTTGCTCCCTGTGCAGAACCCTTACTTCTAGAGGCTCCCTGGGGAAAATGCTGCCCTCTTCCAACTGTGCTGTTTCAGTACTTTATGATTATAGCCCTAATGAGTCCCACCATCCCTGTAGCTGCTGAGGGGGTTGCAGAGACACCTTGGACTTGGAGCTCAAATTCTGACAGCTCTGGAGACGATTCATAGGAAGGCAGGTGACTGGTTTGCCCTGCCCTCTGAGTCCATGTGACACTGCCCAATCCATCAGCAGCCAAGTCAGTGCTAGCACTTACTTTGACCCTTACAGTTGAGAGGAAACAACTGCCAGGGGGGACCAGCTGAAATATGTGCCATTTTTGTATGGTAACTTCTAAACTGTTTTCAAAATAAATGGCAAAGGCATGTAAAAACAACAAAAAGGAAAACTGAGTTAATTCTTCACAGGAAACAACGGTTTTAAAAGTGCTATCAGGGTAAAAAAGACTTAACAGAATTAAAAAGAGAGCATGAGACTTAACAGTCTGATATGATTGAGCTACTTTTCCATTCATCTACATTAAAAATCAGCATTTTTAGATGCTGGTCCCTTCAGGATGAAACAACACGTCATTTATATAATTGCCTGTGCTCCCTGCACAGTTGAAACAGAAACTGATGTATTTTTGAATGACGGTAAAGAGAAATCCAGTCCCTTCTCTTTTGACTGAATAAGCACTTTCACAGCAATTAAGTCCTCCCAGGTGAGGCGTCCACTGAATGAAAGTTAGGGGAAAATGGATGAAACACAAAGCATCTTCTAATCCACCTGCAACAGGAGTAGTTACAGTGACTCTTTAGAAAACAGTCAGGGAAAGCAGACAGCTAAAGTTTCCAGCCCCCAGGTAATCAGACACTATATCCCAAGCCTTCAGTTCCTGGCAGAAGGTACAAACAAGCTGTTACTTAAAGGCCACTTTCATGTCTAGGTTTCCAAGTTGCTCCGGGACCACAGTAGGTGGAGACACCTGCCTGCCCAAAACAACCCCTGCAGCAGAGCTCAACGGAGAAGTGAGCTGCTCTCCAAGAAAACACTATTCCCAAGCTCGAGCAGGTAAAAAGGGCACTGTCAGCCTCAGAAACAAAATGCTAACCATTTTGAAAAATGCTAAACAAGGAAAACAACTCAGTGAGTTTCAGAACCCCAGATCCAGCCCAGTTTTTGTCCTTTAATATAAAAGGAAAGAGACAACCAAGGAGGTGTATGCCTAAGTCTCTTCTTGCTCCTACAAAGGGCAAAGTGCATTTTGCCAGTTACTGCAAGTGATGCTTTGTCAGTACAGCTGTTTGTGAACAATGCCATAGCTCATGGCAAGGACACACCAGGAGAGCTGCAGAAAGCATCCTTAAGGGACATGACACTGGCAGAGCAAGTGAAGGTGTATCACTCACAACACTAAATCTCACAGGCAGAAAACTTCAGAGCTATGGCTGCCCCCACCCCTGACATACCCACTGTATGCAGACATTGTGCATCAACAAAAAACCCCACCTTCCCTAAATGCTCAAGAAAATTATATCTAGGATTAGAGTATGAAAAAAATATCAGTCCACTCATGAAGTAGGAAACAAAAGTGGAGAAGAAAATTGAAGTTTATCTTTCTATTTCCTCAGCTACAGGTAAAGGCAATAAAACTGCAGTGCTACTTTAAGTAATTACTAGGAACCATGCCTGCTGCCTGATCAGCATTTTAACAAAAGATTCTACAGAAGGCCAGGAAACACAATACCATATCTTCTGAGTGCTAAATCATCTCTGTGAGAAAGCACTATAATCCATATGCACAAACAGACCTGCAGTCACTTCACCTGCATCCCAAGATGATCTCTACACCCAGCCGAGAGCACGATGAGGTCAGCCTTATGCTAGTGCTACCCAGCTGAATGCACAAACAAAACAAGCATGTGTTTGTACAAAAAAAAGACTGCTGATGGGTCAAGTCTTAGTGTTAGCTTCCGGGTAAAACAAGATGTGGCCTTTGCTCAGATAAACTAAAACCTTGTATTTGAGAAGCAAGCTCAGTATGCTTCCCCTTCACAAGGAAAATAGAGCAAGCAATAAAAAATACTGGTGAACATGCCCTTTCGCTTCAATTTTTGATTCATAAAATCCTGCCTCCTCACAGGCATGCTGTAAAAATAAATGTACTGTTTCTGTAGGGTTTACCAAATATAGGGATCGATGCTGAGAAAACCCTGTAGGAAACTCGCCTTCTTGGATATCAGGAAGCAGGAAGCATATTCCCTGCGAACCACAAGCGGTCATAGGCTGAATGGTGAGAATAAAATGAAATGCTGATCAGCTGTTCCACTGCTTCTAGATGGTCCCTCCTACTCAGCTATAAAGTTGATCCTGTCTTGAAAAACCTTGCTGATCTTGTAGCATCCATACAGATGACCTAATGCCCTCAGCCGGCTGCAGTTCCTGTCCTCCGGTGGCATGCATAACCCCAGAAGTGGCCAGACCAAAACGAATCAATCAAAGCAGCACAAAAATCCAGTGTTTCCTGTGCCATCATCCAAGCAATGGCATGTTACAGAGATCTAGCTTGTTAGTCAGCTGAACTCTGCCCTAGGACCCAGAAGGCAGAGGTGGTGGGTTTCTGATGGGAGTATGAGAAGCTATTCCTCCTGCCCTCTCCTTCCAAGCAGGATGTGGATATAGCAGTAGATTTCACCAGAAATACAATAAATAAACTTACCATACATACATATACATATATATATATATACATATACATGTAAAGGCTTTGGAGAAGTTTGTAAAAGACATGAGAGGTACACAGAGCATCCATCTGCAAAACACTGGTAAGAAGGTGTTTCACAAGCAGAATATAGTCACAGTGAAATGGTTTTCCTAATGCTAGAAACAACCAACAAATGATCCTCATGGAAAAAAAGCAGGAGTCTAAATATTTTTGAAACTAGTCTAAATATTTATTCTTTTTTTTAATAGGAAATTATTTTACTTCCCTGGCTCTCAAGCCATTATCTGTACCAAGCCCATTTGCACAGGTTTATCCAATTTTTCAGCCATTCCCTCATAAAGCCTTTATCTCTGTATTTTGTAATTACAGTTTGTCCCCAAAACTACAGGCAGTCTGTATGAAATTAAACTGACTTAGACACCTTTCTCTTATCATATCCTAACCAGCATATAGTATACTGGAAACTGAAATAAAACATCCTTAGTACAATGACTAATACATCCACTAGTCATTTTGGGGGGGTACTGGTGAAAGCCATTCGTGAATATTTTCTTTAATGCAATATTTCTGTAAAACCTAATATTGCCTTCCTATATGTGAATTTTTGAGGTAAATTCCTTTTTTATTACAATATCCATTTGCAAAAGAAGAAAAATATTTAAAAATTATTCAGGCAACGTAATGCCACAAACAAAACTTCTAAGTGCCACACAATTTTAAGGAACCGCTTTTAAAAATCCTGATAGAATCACACAGTTAACTCACATTCAAGACAAATTATGAGATCCCTACAAAAAAACGCAGTGTTCAGAAAAAAACAGACTGTGCTTAAAGGGGTAAAATTTGACAAGAAGCAGAAACACCTTCAAGAGTACAAAACAAAACTCATGAAGTCCAATTCAACTATAAACTGAATTGCAATTAATTTAACTGAATAAATAATTAAAAGGAGAAACTGCACACAGCGGGCAGCTGACAACAGACATGCCACAGTACAGCTGACTACAGAAGGGAGAGACTTTTGAGAAGACAAAGACCACTTAGTGACTGCCCAGTTTTTACATAAAGTGTGTAACTTCCCTTTTGGATTATCTGAGATTAAGGGAACCAGTTCTTATATTTCCTAGGCACCTGTTACAATCACGATTTGTTTCCAAGCCTGATGTCATACATTTTCTCAAAGTTAGCATCAGGGCACTAAAGTACCATCAGGTTTAAGGGGCAGGAGGACCTGGAGGTGGCAGTGCCTTCACAAGGAAGAAACATCCCACGGAAGAGCTCACACACTGTTATGCAGGCAGCCCGAATCACATCCCTGCTTGGCACCTTTGTCCTACTAAAAACGACCTAGCACCTTGTAAACTGGCACTGTGCCACTCTGACAGATGGACTTGAGTGTAGGCAGCCAAGAGACTATGTATAAGCATCAAATATGTTTTTTGAGAGCAGGACTTCCAGCCAGGAATGTTAAAACAGCTGTCCACATTGAGCTTGCATGCCTAGACTTAAGAGGATATGCTATTGCCACTCAAGCCCTGAGCTGGATTAACTTGGAAAATAAATAAGATAGCTACCACAGCCGCATAAGGTGAGTTTTTGCAGAATCAGGATTAGTGATACTCAGGGGAACTTTATTGACCTACTATTAGTGGGCACAGTCGCAGGGTCAAAAAGCTCTTCCGTTCTGCAGCTCAGAGAAACATTTATCAGGAGCATGCTTACATATATATATATATATTTGTCTTTGGAAGAAAAACTTACAATGTAATACCAACATGATCACAAACAAACACGTTAGTGACCTTCTATTTGTGTTAGAGGATACTTTTTTTATGAATTGTCCTCAGACACTTGTTTCTGTGTGACTGTGATCTGTTTCACTGGGCTTTCTTCACATTTCAAAACTTAATTCCCAATGGCCCATGCCAAGGTTTTTTGTTAGCTCATGCCTACACGCATATATACATTTTACATTTTAACATGACTTGCATAGTTTTGCCCAGTAATAAAATCATACAGCCTGGAGAAACAGGCATTGCATAACACAGGATGTGAGGTGGCTGGCCTGCAAAGCCATGCCCTGTCCACCTCTATCCCACTCATGCGACTGGCTGGTCTGTCCGCTGCCCACAAATACCTCTCCTCTAGGACACAAAACATTCCAAACCACTGAGAAGTTCCAACAAAAACAGGTTTGCTCACATCAACGTGCCAAACAAACAACATGCCCTTTTTCCTTTTCCCCCACAAACTCAGGTTTTACTCCTGCCCCTCAAAAAGTCACTGGCCTAAGTCTGAAGTGAGGAAAATAATCGAACACTAACAAGTTAAAGGTTTCCTCAGAATTCTACACTATTTAAAAAAGATAATACCAAGATTTCCAACGGCAGGCAACATTCCTTCTAGCCCTGAGTAGCTTAAAGACTGAAAGGAAGTGATGGTACATTTTACTCAGAGTTTAAACATGCTTTGTGTTCATTTTAATTCTCCCTGTGGTCAAAAGCAAATCACTGGCATAAATTTTTCATGTACACGGTAGGTAAGTCATCTTTACTCTTCTGAATCACTAAAAATGAACTTCAACTCTACAAGGGTTACTCCCAGTATAGATCAAAGCTGCCTTCAGTGCCTGGCGGGTACAGGGTCATACACAGTCTACCAACAGCTGCTGGTGTCTTTTACCTTTGTTAACTTTAAGGCTGATCTTTGCTGCAATTAAAAGTTACCTGAGTCACTTCATTATGATTTCCTGTGCTAGAAGTATGTCAATGGTAGCTATCGTTCCTCCTGCACAGAGAGAACTTCCCTCCGTTGACCTTGCTTCCCCCCCTCACCCCGCCCTAGGTGAAGACTTCCTTCTCTCTCACACCCTTCACCTCTTTTGCCCTTCATTCCTCACCTACAGCCTTTCCATCTCCTTTCTTTTCCCATGTTTTTGAGGACGGTGTGAAATCACCTACTTGCAAGTTTCAGCTGCCTCTCTTCCAAACAACAATTACTAACCTAAGTACGGAGATGCTTTGCCTTTTCATGCTGCCAATAAAGTTGCTAGGTTAATCTAAATTTCCATACCACTTAACCTTTCTCAGAGGGGAGGAGAGAGGGAAAACACTTTGTCAAATACTTCATCAGGCAGATCAGCAATGCTGTAAATACCTCTCCTTCCAAAAACCAGCAGTGCCCCAGGCTTTCTCAAGGCACTGCACACAGACTGTGCATGGCTTTAAAACAGTTCAGGGAATAGTCAAATTGCCAAAGAACAGGTCATAAGGAATAAAAATACTGGTCTGGATCACTACGTTTGCTTAATAAAGTAGTTACACACACTCCCCCCTAAAGTATTACTTTCATGCATGTCGACTTTACATGGAATTACTATCTCCAAAAGCCAAAGTAAATTGACCTGCAAATCGTAATGCTGAGCATCCAAAACCCCTTGGCAACTCTCTCACTCCATAAGTGCCTCCCTTTGTTTGAAAACAATTTGAAGGGGTACGTGAAGTTCATTTCTTACAGAAATCATGTAAGATACTAATGCAAAGTCAAAGAGCAGCCAATCTTATTACATATTGCTCCAACTAACAAAAACGTGTGGTGTTCACTACCGTGGTCAAACTCCAATAAAGTTTGGTAGCCAATTATCTGAGATACCCCTTCCTCCCCCCATGGAAGACTATCACGTGTCTGTACCTGCCGAATGCCATGAGAATACAATGTGCCAGACCTGACTCTTATTTTGTTGTGCCCCTTGAGCTTCCCCCATACGAGCTTTTAACCCTGAAAGTTTTACTTGCTGCTTTATCAGTGGGTTTTTAACTCTTTCTGATATGTCAGATGATGTATCAATGCCAGTCAAAATTCATTGCTAGTTAAAGACAAATGCTGGAAAAGTAAAATGAAGCATGCCAAGAATCTCTCAAAGTGCTTACTGAACATTAACATTATAGAGACTCTAGGCTAAAGGCATTAACCAAATTTTAGAAATATACAGCTTCTGTATTAGCAAAAAAACTTGAAGGGGCATGGCAGATTTTAACACTTCTCTCTGAAAAAGTCCCTGGCTAACACCAAGTGCTGAAAATCATTAGAGAAGCTGACCTTCTCTGCTGTCCCATTCCCCGTGCTGGAGGGTGTGAGCACAGCTGCTTTCATGCACGCTGCATTAGCTTCACCTGTCACTACTGTCCACCACTCCACAAAACATTTTCAAATAGGAAAGCATGGCAATTTTTCTTCAAAAGCTCACTTCGGAAGGAAAGCTTAGCACAGACGTTGTTCAGCAGGACCAGGGCAGAAGTACCCGCAACTGGTCCCTCTGAGGGATCTCAGGTTCAGCATTCGAAGCACCCTGGTACTTAGATGCCTTACCTAGGTAAAGCGAGGCGTTTTCTTTCTTGACATTGTCATCTAAGTAGGTTGGTCCCAAGGTATAGATGGGTGTCGAGCCCATGCCAATGAGGATTTGGGCACAAATGAATAAAGCTACATAGAGAGAGTGGTCATTTCCGCCAGAGTCCTTGAAACAGGCTGGCGAGTCCCACTGCTCTTTGGCGGTGACATTGCCAGCCACGCACAAGCCCTCGTTAGTGACGGAGGAGTTCAGTTCCTGGATCTGGTACGGCGGAGAGATGAAGTGAGGTAAGGAGAAAAGCGAAGCCCCCAGGGCGATGAAAAGCCCCCCTACGGCCAGCCAGAGCGGCCTCCGCCCGCGCCCCCCGAAGTAGCTGATGAAGACCACCACCACCAGGCTCCCGATGTCGAAGCAGCTGACCAGCAGCCCCGACTCCGAGCTCTTGAGGCTGTATCTCCGCTCGATGGTGGTGATGACGCTGCTCAGGTAGCCGGAGACCATGAGGGACTGGATGAAGGTCAGGAAGCACATGCACACCAGGAAGAAGCGCGAGTCCGCCAGCACTGCCCGCAGGCACTCTCTGCCCGGGGGGCCCGCCAGCAGCAACGCCGGCGGCGGCGGCAGCAGCAGCAGCCGGGGGGTCGGGGACACCCCTCGGCCGGGCGCCGCCGGCTGGCCAAGTTCCGTCCCTCGGGGGAAGCTCCCGCTGCCGGCGCCGAGCGGCTGGGCAACCCCGGCCACGGTGGCGGCGCCCCCGCCCCGCTCGGCCTCGGGAGCCGGTCCCGCCGCGGGGCCCGGGCCGCCGCCGCCGCCCCCCCCGGCCGCCAGGGGGGAGCCGAGCGCGGGCAGACTGCGGCACCGCGGCGCCTCCGCCCTGCCCCCCGCCGCCGGCCGCTCCGCCCCGGGCCGCCGCTGCGCCGGGGTCCCCGCCGAAGCCATGCTGGGTCCGGCGGTGGCCTCAGAGGAGCCCGGCCGGTTCCATCGCCACCGTGCGTCGAGCGCGCTGAGGGGACCGGCGGGCGCGCAGCATAGCGAGGAGGGGAGATGGCAGGGGAGGGGGGTGGCCCTAGCCGCGGCCGCCGGCCGGCCCGCCGCACGTGTCAGCCGAAGTCCTTTGTGGCTCCATCCACCCTCAGTCTCGCTCGAGGGGCCGCCCGCCCGCCGGGGCGCCCGCGCTGCCGGCTGCTCCCGCTCCCAGCCGCCGCATGCCCCCGCCGCCGCGATCAGCAGCCGCCCGCCGGGGCCCCGCGGACAGCCCGCCCGCCGCGGGGCAGCGCCGCCCGCTGCGCCGCCCGCTCCGCCGCCCGCATCCTCCGCTCTCTTCGCCGCCGACGCTGGTGACAGAGCTCCGGGGGGTTGCTGCCGATCTGCGGGGCGGAGAGCAAGCACGGGAGGTCAGCGGCGCCGGTCCCACCGGTCCCGTCCCTCCCCGCCGCCCCGGGCTCTGCCCGCCCGACCCCGCGGTCTGCACTGAGCTCCGGGGAGCGCCCGCCGTCCCCGTCCCCGCGGGGATGGATCACGGCAGCGCCCCGGGAACCGCGCGTCCTTGGGGACAGCACATGGATTTACATAAGAGCTGGGGCGGCCTCGGACAGAGCGCGACCCTTTTATTTGGCGCCGGATACGACAGCCAAAGGTCGCCGTGCCAAGGCTTTTATTTTCCAGCCTAAAAATAAATGCGCTGAAATAAATAACTCCGCTACAACTCGGCGGCCCGGGGAGCGGCAGCGGGCTGAGGGAAGGGTAACAAAGCCGGAGCCGGGCAGCGGCGGCGGGCACCCTAGGAGCCGGCACCCCGGCACCGACTCCGCCGCCCCAGCTCCTGCGGGTGCCCCCCGGGACCGCGGACACCCGGGACCGCCGAGCGCAGAGCAGTGCCCAGACATCCCTACCCCGGCAGCGGAACACGCCTTTTGCCTCCTTTGTCCGCTTTTGTCTCCCCGCCGCCTCCTGCTCGTTGCGGCCGCGCGGAGGGGCGGGCGGGGGAGGCAGCGGCACCCGGGCAACCGCGCCCCGCCGGCGGATCCCTCCCCACCGGCAGCGGGTGGGCAGCGGGCTGGGCGGCGGGGCGCTCCGGGATCCTTCTGCCCGGCAGCCGCGAAGGAGAATGACGGGGCTACTCACCGAGCGTGCGGCGCGGCGCGGGGGGGCGGCCGGCCTGGGCCCTGCGCCCCCGCCCCGCCCGTCACCCAACGCCGGGTCCCCCCGGGCCGCCTCCCCCTCCCCGGCGGCGCGGCGGAGCGCAGGCGCGCCCGCGGCAGCCCGGGCGGTACCGCCGGGAGCTCCCGTGCCCTCCGACCTCCCCTCGTCCCCGCGCAGGGAGCGACCCTGGCCTCCCGCGACCTGCACCGACAGGGCAGAGCGGCGGCCCTCAGCAACCGGGCTACACCCTCTCGCTAGAGTCTCCGCAGCCCTGGCGGGACGGTGAGCCCTGCGGCGGCACACTCTTTGAGGGGGACTGCCGGTCGCTGCCTTTGCTCACCTGGGGAGCTGCCGAGTTCTTGCAACTCGGCGCCCGTGGTTGAGAAAGTCCGCGGAGCACTACGGTTGGCAGCCCCGGGCGGTGTTTAGGAAGCTTAGGATGGTGGTGCATCGCTTTGTGTAACAGGCAATGAAATATTCGGAAGACAGGACCTCAGTTATAGCATCTGCTGAAAAGTGACAAGAAAGAACGAAGGGATGATTTTATTTAGTACTTAAAGAAAAATAGATAGCCGGACCACCTGATGATCCTTTTTGTCCGGGGTCTTGTGTCCAATGTAAACCATCTCCAAAAGTGGGAAGCATGCGCAAAACCTGGAAAAAGTAGTTTGGAGGAGTTTCCTCCTCATATGGTTTCCTCCTAATCCCCTGCTCTCGGTTTTTGGAGTGTCTTGAATTGCACTGGTTTGTTTTCCTCTGACGTCCCTTTTTCAAAGCCCTAGTACTTAGATGATAATCCTGCAAATTACTACATTTGTTGTGACTTGGTAGAGGTTGAACCATTGAGGTATTCCTCTTTTAACCCAAAGTTTTTCCATAAAATAATACCAAGGAATACAACAAAGAAGTATAATATTCCACACACTTCTGAATAACTAGTGCTTTTCTGGGAGGGTAGAGTATTTAACTTTGATTTGTTTCCCCTCCTTAAAAAAAATGTTTAAGACTGACTTACCACATTTGTTTACTTATTTATAATCTTGATCAATAACACAGTCTCATAGGATACCATTTTCAAATTTTATCAAGCTATTATCAAGAAGTATTTTGCTGTCTCTTTGTACTTGCTTGTAACTCAAACAGCTCAAACTCAACACAGCCAAAACAATAGGGTTTTTTCCCCTTGGTTTTCAATCGCATTTCTCCTGTCAATAAGGTGCCCCAAGTTAAGTGCTTGTCTAGGCCTGTAGTTGTAGTATTTTCTTCAATTAAGTTATGTTTTCAAGGAT
Organism: Pyrocephalus nanus; assembly: GCA_038380795.1. Classification (NCBI taxonomy): domain Eukaryota; kingdom Metazoa; phylum Chordata; class Aves; order Passeriformes; family Tyrannidae; genus Pyrocephalus; species Pyrocephalus nanus. Next base: position 63,878,313 of record CM076261.1, read on the forward strand.
TCTTGAAAAACTCTTCTCAGTGATTCTTTCTTTGTACATAAGGTCCTTAACACAGTTTCTTCTATTTCATCATCCCACAGCTTGTTATTACTGCAGCTCTTCTCTCCTTCTTCCACTGTCAGTCCCCTATGGCCACAGCTTCCTTCACTGCAGCTCTGGCACTCACCTCAGTGCTCAGTAAGCTGAATAAACTCACTGAGGCAGCAGAAAACCAATCCAAGAAAAAAAAAAAAAAAGAAAAACGTGTTTTGCCAGTTTTATGAGCTGATTCACTTTACCAAGGATATGAGCCCAAGAACTTGAAAAAAAAAAAAAAAAGGTGAAAAGAGAGAGAAGGTCCATAGGGAAAGAGGAAGAGAGAATAAACCACTTGAACAAGGACAAGCTTTTAATTTAGCTCAGTCATCTCACTGAGCCATCCCTAAGAATGTACATGTAATTCACCTGGTAGGCAGTACCCATTAAACTTCAGTAACTCCATTGCACTTGAACTAGTACACGAACCAGTAACTGCAGTTTGTAAGTCTAATGGATCATATATATGGCACCTCAGTGCTGGGTTCTGCCCTTGGTTCACAACAACCCCATGCAGCACTGGCCAGAGTGGCTGGAAAGCTGCCTGGCAGAAAAGTACCTGGGGGTGCTGGTTGACAGCTAGCAAAACATTCGTAGGCAGTGTGCCTAGGTGTCTAAGAAGGCCAATGGCATCCTGGCTTATATCAGGAATAGTGTGGCCAGCAGGACCAGGGCAGTGATCATCCCCCTGTATTCAGCCAGGTGAGGCCACACCTCAAGTGCTGTATCTGGTTCTGGGTCCCTCCCTACAAGAAGGACATTGAGGTGCTGGAACATGTTCAGAGAAGGGCAACAGATGTGGTGAAGGGTCTGGAGCGCAAGTCTTATGAGAAGCAGTTGAGGGAGCTGGCAGTGTTCAGCCTGGAGAAAAGGAGGCTTAGGGGAGACCTTATCACTCTACAACTACCTGAAAGGAGGCTGTAGCCAGGTGGGGGTGGTCTCTTCACCTGAGTAAGAAGTGATAGGATGAGAGGAAATGGCCTCAAGTTGCACAAGGGGAGGTTTAGATTAGATATTATGAAAAATTTTTTCGCCAAAAGGATTGTCAAGCATTGGAATAGGTTGCCCCGGGAAGTGGTGGAGACACTGTTCCTGGAGGTATTTAAAAGACATGTAGATATGGCATTTTGGGACATAGTTTCATGACGGACTTGGTGGTGCTGAGTTAACAGTTGGACTCGATGATCTTAAAGGTCTTTTCCAACCTCAACAATTCTATGATTCTATGATTTTTACATCAGCTTCAGAGTCCTTTTCTATGACAAGGATTCCTAACCATTGTTGTATAAAACCAACAACAATTTTCATGAGATTGCAGAATAACAATAGATACACCAAAGTATTCTCCAATCCCATGGGAAAATATAAGGGCACAGCATTCCCAGCCTTCACAACATTTGCAAACAGTACAGCCTGTAAACAGGCACAATTTCAATTCTTTCCACAGGGGCAAAGCTGTCAAGAGATAAAATTATTCTTAGGACTACATGAAGATGTTTGTTTTGGGAAGTTATTCCAGTTGACTACAGCTTCTAAAATGCTTGACTTCCCTGCTTACTTTTGGATCTGAATAACGGGTTAGCTGAGCAAAGAGTATTTGTAGTCTGCAGTTGGTATGAGCATCCTGCATCTTATTTATCACTCTCTTCACTTGACAAGTTGATTACAGAGGGTGCAACAAGGGTACCCAAGTTCACAATAAAATACAAAGTATAAAACTTACTATGCAAACCTTCTGCTTTTAAAGTTTCACCACAGTGAATTTAAAGTACATGGTATCCCTCAAGCATGAAGCAATCAATTGGTGTTGCAAACCAGTATGTTTATGTCTACAACTGCAAAAGAGCAGAGTTCCCAATTTGCCAGATTAAGGACATGGGCTGACATCCTATTTTTGATTTATCTGTGTTAATGAAAGACATCAAGTCAGGACTAGTGAAATCAGGCCCTTCATCTTAAGAGTTCCTAAGTTCTCAGCTGACAACTTCCATCCCTCATGGGCTGCCCCTGCTGCAGTGGTGAGCGCCTGCACAGCCCTCCTGGCTGCTGTTCTTTGAGGGACACAACCTCCTGGCAGAGAAATGGTAACCATCAGCGGAGGGGAAGAGCAGGACCTTAACTCACAGCTTGGTCTCATGAGCTAACCAGTTTCAGAAGAGAAGGTAACAGAGCTACCAAGGTGCCATCTTTTTAAGGTCACACTTTAGTTGGTGGTAGTTTTGAGGCTTTACATGTCCTTGCTAGTTCAGGGAGCTGGTGATGTCCAGTGAAGTACCTCAACCTAATCTATTTCAGGCCACAAAGAGAGGAAGGAACTCAGCTGAAGGGTAGTATGAGTTTATACCTCTGCTTTTCCTTCAGTTTTTCACATTTCTAGCCAGGTTTTCCACTCACCACAAATGCAATAAATCAGCACCCTTGTCTTCTTTCCCCTTTTCCCTTACACTGCTGCCATTTTTGGGCAACATCTGCTCTTCATTCCCAACCCAGTATTAATAAAGCAATAAGCAAAACAGGATGTGTATTAGGAGGCTAATGGGCCTCAGGTCCTCCTGGAGTGTGAGCATTGGGAAGCATAAAGTGAAAGGACAAGAAGTATCACTCCCCAGGGACCCTCACCAAGCTAGTGTCCTAATGAACTCCCAAGGGAAGCTCACTGCTGGGAGAGAACAGCTCATTATTTTTATTTGAGATGTCAGGGAGAGCACTTATAACAGCAGATCCTAAACTAAAGAGCTCATTTAGTAAAAGAAATGACCTTAACCACAGATATTGTTGAGCTATATCCACCTTAACATTTGTAGGTCTCCAGAGAAGAGCTAGCTACAGTTTCATGAATGAAATAAAGAAATTTTGAATGGCAAGGAGGTACAAAGTAAGAGGGGAAAAGGAAAGGAAGAAAAAAGAAAGTCTCAGAAATAATGGTTAAACTTAGGGGTAAGAGCTATCGTTATTAAAACTGTACATGTCAGAGAAGAAAGGACTACCTTTCCTCACTGAGGTCAATTTTCTACATTATAGCCTTCTCTCTGCCATGTGCTCCCATCCAGGGAGCAGCCCCATGATCTGCAGTGGGGCCAGGGCAGTGGGAGCCATGGGTTCAGTTGGCCACCATCAGGCACAGAGAGGTAGTGAAACAGTGAAACATCAGTCAGAAGCAACAGGTGATAAGGACACCTGCAAAGGGTAGTGCAGAGAAGGCCTCTAACATCCTATGCTCATTGCAGAGCTGCATCCAGCACCATGCCTATAAACATGGGCTCCCCTCTGAGTGCCTAGTAGCAAGATAAAGCCAATGCCACCTATATTTGTCATAGTGATGGTTTTATAGGGCTTACTGTTTCATTTTAGAAGATGCCAAGTCTCAGGAGGTAAGTTACAGTGAATCTACTTGAGATAATTTTAACAGTTGTGTTCAAAATTAGACTTTCCTTCTCAAGCAAAAGCCCAATGCCTAAGTGTGTCTAAAAAAGCTAGGCAAGCATCTTAAAAGTGGGACTGACTCTTGGTTATTTATGTCTGTCTCCTATGCAAGTACACACAGGAAACCTCTAATTTTGAAAAATAAACTGAAGTGTAAAAATGTTCAGTTTTTATACAGAAGGAGTGTAAAGAATAAAATAAAATTAAAAAAAGAACTGAAGAAGATAAAGCATAAAAGACACAAGGAGAAGCTAAAACAGGTTTTCTTTTTATACATACCACTAACCTTTGGAGATCACATTGATAAATGCTAAGTGATGAAATAGGAGGCAAGGGCAGGCAGAGGCCCTAATTCCTAAACTTGCAACACATCAGACTGTGCTAGGAATTTATCTATAGGGGCAGAAATAAGAGGAATGATGCAGGAAGCTTTCAGAGTCAGCACAGTACCTTCCTATGGGCAGTGTCTGGGGTTTGAGGACAGCAGTGAGAGCCTCCTCCAGAGCAGGAGAGGAGCCAGCCCTTTCCTCCCCTCTGGAGCCAGCCAGGCTGGAACCCCTCACTCAAGCACCACAGGCTCTGGGCAGCTTTGAGCCACCACTCAGTCTGCAGCTCAATGCTCTGAGTGCTGCACTCTAGCCCCAAGCAAGAAATATCTAAAGGCAGATAATTCATCAGCTAATCATCAAAGATATCTTTTTTTCTGAGTTATTTACAAGCAAGACATACCAGGTTATTAAACATCAGGATACTTTGTTAGGAATGTATACAGGGCTGTGGTAGCCTAGCAGCAATAAGACGAGATATGGTATATGCAAAGACATATTTAATGCCTGTAATTGCTTCATAAGTCCTATACCTCTGGTTTTAAGCCTTTTTTTTTCCTACTGCTGCAGAAGTATCAGGCAATAAGGAGACGTGAGATACTTATACAGTTTACATGGCAGAGGAAGAAGGGAGTTGTACTGTGCCTTTCAATGTAATTTCATTCTTTAGGTTCACATTTTTTCCCCAAAAGTCCCAGTTTCTCTACTACATCCTGCTTTTAAAATGATATAAACATTCATCCAAGACTGGAAGCATCGTTTGAACACAGGATCAAAGCCATGAACAAAGACTAAACCAAACTTGCTCTCCTTCACAGAGGTCTCATTTCTCAGCATCTGCTGCTTTATTTCAATGTCACCTTTCAGCAGCCTTTTGGCAAGAATTCTGTATTTGTGTATAAACTAATGCATTTATGTTTGGCTAATATATGCATTATGACATTAACCATCCTTAAACATTATTCTTCTCTCTAAACTTATATGTGATAGTTTTAAATGTGAAGTGACAAAGTCAAAATACTTTGAAATAACTATCTGAATCTGTTTGAATTCTTTGCCTATAGGCAAATTCAAAATTCTGTATTAAAATAGAACATTTGCTCATTGTTTTTTCCCCCCACCTGATCATTAGTTTCTCTCCTGGAAAACACACTGGCAAAATCACAAAATATCAGTGCCACAATAGAAGATACATGGAAGAATGCCTCAGAGTAAAAATATCCTCCCTGAAAAGACACAGTACACAGGAACATAAATACATCTGGGAACTCCTGGGTCATCATCCCCAGAGCTCAGTTACCAGGACACAGTAGGCTTTTAGTCTACTGTGGGCCACAGTGTGGCCTGACCACAAACATCGGTAACTGCAAAACGTAGGGGTTTTAGCACAAAACATCAAAAAACCCACAAAATCTATAATGCACCGTTAAGCAGAGGGCAAGAAAAAAAATCAATGCCATTGCAAGCTTCTAAGTAAATCTACTGTTTGTCTAGAAGTAGACACATCAAAGACACTTTTATGGCCCCTGCCAGTGTCTGAATTGGTGCTCCAAGGTGTCATCCATCCAGTCACCTCATATGGGAATCAGCAATGTGCCACCTAGAATCAGCACTTCTGCCTTCACCCAAAGAGAAAGAGCATTTGTCCAGGCAAAGTGCATGTCATTCAGAACCAATATGTTTAAATAAAATCGTGAGTAAGTTTAATTAGTGAGTGGCAATAAAGTGATTGAACAGTGATGAATATAGGGAAAGGCAGCATAAAATAAGAGTAACATGAGAAGGAGTGATGAGAATAGATTCTCATGAAGCACAATGCCATGTAAAATGTGAGTCAGTATAATCAGTTCAGTAAACCTGAGAATATTAAAAACATTCTTCAGTTGCCAGTATTGAACCTAGCTCTCTCCTGTTTCAGTAGACCTGAAAAGGGAGAGAACTGCTGAAATGAGGAGAATAATACTCTAAGTCCATAAGACTTCTGCTCCCTGCCTGGAGCAGAATGGTAAAACCATTTCAAAGCCCTGAGGCTACTGGACATCTCCACACTTAGACTAAATCCTCTACCTAGAATGTAAAAAACCAGAAAGGAATGCAGTGAGCTATTTGCAATTACCGAATCTGAAGCAACACAGTGTAAAAAGCAGAAATTAAAAAAAAAAAGTAGCCAGGAAAGCAGCTGGTAAATATGAACCAATCTCCAAAACAAATTTAGGCCAGATATGAGAGCAGGGTTTTGTTGGTTTTCAGGAAGAATAATTTGCCCAGCAAGGCATATTTTATATCCTTAGGGTCCCTATACAAATAAAACTAGCAGATCTCTTAGAGGAATGCATGCAAAATTATCCCAAAGTTATGTATTTATTATTATAAGGCTGAAAAAAGAACCAAAGGAAATACTCTAAGAGGAACCATATGCTGAAGCATTATTCACCTTTTGTCCACAAAAACATGTTATTACTGTGGGCACTCTGAAGGTTCATCTCAGCAAGCAGTAGCCTCTGCAGCTGCTGACCCAAGAAAGCTTTAGGGCATGGCAGTCATGGAGGCTTATATGTGAAATTCAATAGTAAACTTAAAAACTACCCTACTATTGCCCTGAGCTCTAATCTCTGTGGCCCAAATTCTCTTCTGAGTTAATGGAAAAAAGTGATTCCCCTGTGTTCAGGAAAATACCTTTGGGTTTGTTCTACCCATGGGACTGAGATCAGCCGCTTAGCTGCCACTGGGGATGAACACAGACTTTAATCCAGTATTCATCGTTTGGGCAGGGATTGGGAAACCTTGATGCACTGGAGCTGAAGTGAGAGGCAGCAGAGCAGAGATGTGGTGACTGTTGATCTGATTGGTCCTGCACACCACAGAAGCTGGTGTTTCTAATGTATCCTGGGTATCACCAGGGACAGGTGGATGTGTGTTGGCCTGAGAGGACACTTTCTCAAAGGAGGATAAACAAACTAGCCCTGTTTTTCCCCCCCAGTGAATTTTCTGCCCTCAGTGTCATACTGCAGACTCTACTGCTGCCTCCAGGTGTGATCCAGCTACCAGCAGATCCGGCTGCTGTCAAGAAGAGGAAAGTGACTGTTGCAGTGTTTCTTTAAATGATAATAACCTTTAAAAGCTAAGGTAAAACACCAGGCTTGTTCAGCTCTTCAGCTTAGGGTCACAGACACTTGTAAAATATTTATTGTTATGACATTTTGGGGAAGACCTATTCTAATTTTAGCTTTATCTAGCAGGTTAAATCCTAGCAGGAGGATAGGAGATTTTCATTAGAAATACTGTCCAGAATAGTGAGGCACCGCTAGAATTGAAATTTTAAGAGGGGCTGAGAAATTCAGCCCTCCTACAAATACTGTGGAGGTAGGAGGCTTTATCTGCTCCCTTCCTCCACTCACCCCAGCTGGCAACATAGTCCTAGCCTGGATACTAAGTAAATATTATTTTGTATGTTATATCTATGCTCAATAATATAACTTGCAAAAAAGTTAGGAACAGAGCAGCATATGAAGGCTGTTGACTCAAGTGTGCCCCTGAGCACGAGTCCTCTCAGCCAAACCCAGGCACCACAGTCTTCCCTTCAGCCAGATGGTAATCTTGAATTCTCTTATTTACAAAAATGCTTCGTATTAATTGTTATTATTAGATGTCTGTAGGGACTATTAAAGACCTGGGTGTTATGCAGTGCGTAAGGACACACTGTGGAACATGACCTCAAGGCTCTCATGGTAGTCTTGTCGTCATACTGGGACTGCTGCTGCCATTGCCGGCAGGAGCAAACATTGAATTTCTCACTGTCTTTATTACTCCTCAGAAGCCCTTCGGTTTCAGAAGTACAAAGCTTGTGTTTGTACAAGAAATACTGCAGTGCGTCCACTTTCAATATGCAACATTACCTGTTGTGAATGGAATTGAATAATTTCACATAAAATTACTATATAAAATTAATTGGAAATAGTTTTAAAGAAAACTCTGCCTATAATGTTGTTCATAAGCCAGATTTTCACTCAGATGTTTTTAGTCTGTCGTTGTTACCCCTGCAGCTATTATTGCTGGATCTGAAATGTCAAAAAATGGGCTCTCTATCTGTCACCTAAAGGAACAGTTACTCTCAGCATGAGGACAAGATAAAGTAAGTAAGGCTTCAAGGGCAGTGTTAGTGTGTTTCTTTGAGTATTAAAAATCTTATTTAGAAATGTTACTCAACAAAGTGAAAGACAAGACCAGTAAAAGCTCATTACTAATGTGCACACATGCATGCACATACACAGAGACTACACACACACTAGTAACAAAGGGAAGAGATGAAAACTGCAAGAATGGGTGTGGATTCAGTGGAGCTGTATAAAACCACTGGAGAAGGCAATCCAAGCTGCAACAAGAATTTCAGCTCTCTCCTTATAAGGTGTTAGTGTTCAGTGCTTACTCTTGTACTGCTCATTGTGCAAGCAGAAATTCCCACTGATTTTTTGGTTTGTGTTCTGTGAATTAGTAGATATGGGCAGTGTTGAATTTAACAAGAGTTTTTTTAAGTGTTAGCTGCACTCAAGAGATGAAATGTTATCCGAAGTCAAAGGGTAAAATCCTGGCCCCACAAAAGTCAGTGGTAAGATTTCCTTTTCCAGGCACACTTATTCTGCAGGTTATTACCACCTTTAACCCGTTGTATTGTCTTCTGAGAAACAAAGAACCTACCTGCCTCTGAAACCTCTTTTTGTGAGTCTTTGACTCTCTATGGGTTCCAGTAGGAGCCTGTTAAGAGGGGTCCTGTTCTGAGAAGTGTGACACTCCCATCCCCTGCTGGCCTTGGGTCAGCAATTACATTTCAGCAACAAGTATATTGTTCAAACAGGAAGAGAAATATGGCTCCCAGAAGGATGTCTTGGTAGCAAAGAGCCAAAATAACCTCTGAAATTTTCAACTGTCTTAAGATGGTAGCAGTTTTAGTTTTATGCAGGGACTGTAGACTAAGAAATCACATCATCCATCAATCCTTGAAAAGATTAAATCCTTAAATTCAGCAGTATTTTGAAATGTTTTGCATTGTTCAGACATATAAGGTAAATTTTCTGTCTCTCAACACATAGCCATTTACACTCAGCTACCTCAGGGGAGAAGTTTTGCATGTGAATTTGCAAATTCAGACAAAATTAAAACTACAGTCTTCAGGTGCAAATGATTTCCTCAGATTGCTGCACTCTCAAGCTCCATCATTTACAATTTACCATGTCTGCCTGCATAATTCCAACTTTTCTACCTTGTCCTGGCAAAAAGGTCCCCATAAAAGAGGTGTTAAGGAAACTTTGCTGTCTGACCATCCAGGAGCCACTCTGGCAGTCACACTCGTGCTGTCGCAGCTGAGACCGAGGCCCCTTCACAGCTACACAACCCGCATTCACACAGTCAGACCAGGTTTCCTTACGGGCTCCACCCTAGGTTTCTCAGAGCAGAGTCTCAAACGTTTCCATCCCGAAAATAATTTAATCATGGTGAAATAACAAGATAACAGCTCGAGCAGGGTGCCTCCAAGGAAGAACCCCAAAAAAGGAAAACATGGGCTTTTATACCTTCACGATTTAAGGGCTGGGGCTCATCCGGTCCTGCTGTGTCTCTGAGTGTCCGGTCGCCTGCACCCTTTTTTATGCAAAGGGTCTGCAGTTCACGGCCCCTTGCCTGGGGTTCCCAGCACCCAGAGATCAATCTGCAGCTGGCACTGCGGCTGCATGCCCAGCTACCGGCACCAAATGTCTTCCTCAGCAGAGGGGACCCCTTGCACCTATAAAAGACAAATCCCCAGCGTTCAAACGCTCCTTCTTGGAAGACAAATAACAACTTTGGAACAGAGGGCATGACAATATGCCCCTCGTTCACAATCTAAATGACAATGTGCAGCATCAGCTTTTAAATGTCAAGGTCATTTGTGGTATTTCTATTTTGAGTAAAATGGCTCCTACTGTTTCCATGGTTTCACCTGAAATATGTGCTGAGCCTCATTGTTAAGAACCTTGAAACCCAACCATTCTAATAAAAAAAAATAGACAACCTCTAAAGTAGGTAGTCAATTTTACTTTTAAATGTAAAGCAGTCTGTATTTACCCTGGATGGATTTATGGATCTCTGCACTGCATTTGTGAACAAAACCAGATGTTTGGATTCTCCAATTTACCCTTCTTTTTGGTATATTGCATGATAATAGCTTCAATTATTTCTACAGCATAGATTTTTTTTCTGCAGTGGAAAGATTGGCCTTATTGTTTACTACACAAAAGGAAATATCAGCTTTATTAAAATAAACAATTGAGAAAACATAGTAACTCACAGTCGTAATGAAAATGCAAAAGAAACACAATATTCTTTAGGCAGAGATTTTAAAAGTTTAGCATTGCTTCAGACTGTATTCTGTATTTTCACATCCAGCTGTGGAAATAGTAACAGTTATTAGAATTGCTGAATTTTCCAAGAAAAGATAGTAATTTTTCCATTTTTGCTGTTACTTAATAACTATTAATCAGAAACAGAATGCTGGAAGGAGATTGAAGAATGACTCAGATGAATAAGGCGAAGAATGGTTTAATGAATTTTAAAACCTCAAAATGCAGAATTAGAACTGTGGATACTGAAAGACAGTAGATTTCCATATTAAGGCCTCCAGTACTGTTTGTGTTGAGTTGCCGTTTCATAATGCTCATCTTTGAAATATTGCTGGCCTAAACACTATGTTTTGTCACCAAAATGAGGTTACAGTGAAGTAGCTCCACTGATTTAGACAGGATTAGAGCAGATGCTGCATAGCAAGGAAGTCCTTTGTCTCATTAAATGGACACCTTTACATCCCAATTCTAAGCAGAATATGGAGCCAGGCCATTATTTAAACTTGTCCTTCTTTCTCCCTTCTTTTATTTGTTTCTTTTGAAACACAACTATTGGTAGACTATCGTCAGCTGAAGCTGTCATCATTCACCTGACATCAGTCTGTGGCATTTTTCTCATTTGCTAGTTACTCTTTCTACAGCTATAGTAAACACAGAAAATGTAAGTACACAGAGGAAAAATGCCATTTTATGCCTGATAAATTGTAGTTTTGTGTTTTGTAAAGGCTGTTCATTTTCCTCTTAACAGGCCAAGAAATTTTAAAGGCAATAAATGGGATCCAACTCACCTAAATGTAGTTGTCTAAAATGCAACTGTCCATACCGGGTTCATGGTCTAGGCTCTATATTAAGCAATACTGAGGGAATTCGGTGACTGGCCTCTAGATATCTTTTGCTCTTTACTTTATAAACATACAATGAGTTAGTTACTCCATTGTGAAAATGCTTAGAACATCTGTACAATAACATGGCTCTGAACAATTTTGCTTAGTGTCAACAGAATGTTGTACAAAAGCAAAATGTGTGAGACTAAAGACTTTGGTTACCTGTTTAGTATTGGCTAGAGAGCTTACATATAGCTCTATACTCTTCAGTGATATTTCTTCGTATTTCTTCATATGTAATTTTAAAGTCCTTATGATTTTAGTTATTAGGGGAGGGGGGAGAAAAGAAAAAAATTGTACACCTTGTATATTTTCCCACTTTTATTTAGAAATTCTACAGAAAATTATAAAAAAGTACAATAGTTAATGTAAGGCTTTCTTACGTTCTCCATTCCTCCTATCTCTCCCTACTGCCTTCCTCATCTATCCTTCCAAAAACATCTGTCCCATTGTTCTGCCAGCTATGCTAGAAGTCACCTAGTGCAGAAGGACATCCAGCTCCTACAGTCTGTGGTCTCTGCATCACAAGGGAGAGGGTATAGACCACAGAAGGATGATTTGCTTCTACCAGCCTCACTTTGGTATGAGGGCACAGCTCTATACTCTCCTCTTGTTCAGCCAAACAAGCTGGCCTGAATCTAGCTTTCAGAGTAAAACTGAATTGCTCAAGCAGAGCTTGTGCCAGTTCATCAATTTCCCAGCTATTAGACTCTTCAAATTTCTTCATAGCTTTAATACCTGGGAGGTTAATGGCTGTAAAACGCTGTCTACAGTGCTCTAAACAAACAGAATTGATTAAAGGCTGCTGAGCACATATCCTAGCACATCCAAATAAAAGCATAAGATATTACAACCAGTTAAGACTATGAGAATAGTGTGAATGTTTCATAGATTACCTTAGGCAAGATTACACATGGGGCAAGGTACTCAGAAATATTTCTTTTTCCTTCTTTTTACATTTTCTTCACTCTTCAGTTGCAAAGCCTCCTTCATATCTGTCTTGAAGCTCAGGATATGCATGGCATATCAGTATTGAAACCTCTCATCTTTGCTAGTTTTGCAAAAGGCCACACACGGGGTTCTTTTGATCAGAATTATTGGGAGAAAGAGAGAATTTCTACAGTCACTTGACCCATCTTGCCTGCAAAATAAAATATGTGCAGTCAGGAGTTTCAGGCAAGAATTTATAGGGAAAGCTTCAAAGCACTGTAGATACAGAAAAATTTAAATTACCTCTTAGCTAAGAGCCCCCTTACTCTTCCCTCAAAGACCATACGGTCGATTCTCTGCTGCCAATTCAGTGAGCAGTGAGGAAACACAGATTTTTAATCAGCTGTGTTAAAACTCAAGCAATATTCTGTTGCTGATTTTAGCATTAAAGAATGTAAATATTTTGGAATAGATTTTGTATGAATGAGAATAATTTTTTTAAAAAACAAAATTGATGTGTTTTAGTATCTAAATCATAGAATCATGGAATGATTTGGATTGGAAGGGACCTTAAAGATCATCTAGCTCTAATACACAATGATTGTGACTACATATAATCCAAGTGTAGAAGTTTCTTCTCTAGTCACTGAAGATAAACTTCTTGACTCATTTGCCAAGTATAGATAACAAGTGCCGTCAGGGATGTCACAGGATACATGAGAGCACTGCATAAAGGTGACAGATGTGGCACAAGTTACAGAGGAGACTCCTGACTTTTCAAACTCCAGCAGAATATCAGGCAGGATGCTCAAAGGAAAGTAAGCAAATTCAGTAGAGTTTGGAGCTCCTTGCGTAGACTTCTGTTTGAGGGTGACTTGAAGAGCTCAGAGCAGTGAGCAGTCTGTCAGCTGCCTCAGGTTTTCATCACAGAATCACAGTATCACAGAATCACAGAATATGCCAAGTTGGAAGGGACCCACAAGGATCACTGAGTTCAACTCTTTAGCCTGCACAGGACCATCCTAAAGAGTCACACCATGTGCCTGAGAGTATAATCCAAATGATAATACTCTCTTCTCGAACTCTGTCAGGCTCCATCAGTGGTGATGTGACCACATCCTTGGGGAGCCTGTCCCAGTGTTCAACCACCCTCTGAGTGAAGAACCTTTTTCTAATATCCAACCTAAATCTCCCCTGAGACAGTTTCAGGCCATTCCCTCGGGTCCTGTCACTGGTAACCACAGAGAAGAGATCAGTGCCTGCCCCTCCTCTTCCTCTCACAAGAAGTTGTAAACTGTGATGAAGTTTGAGTGTAACAAAGCTTAAACACCTAGTTCCCATGTTGTTACCTACATCTAGGAACCTAAATTTTAATGTCTGAGACCTGCTACTGAGTCTCACCATAGATGGGCTGATAAGAACATAAAGATCTTGGGAATTGCAGATACATCAATAAAATGTGCTGTGCATCATGTAACACTGATGTTTTAGGGAACAGCAATTTCCAGAATAAAACACTACCTGGAAAAGGTTGATGGATAAGGTCCCTCTCCAGCAAAGCATTAACCATTAAGTAAGCAACAAGTTTTGTCTTTATTCAGTGAAACACTGTGAATTATTCTGGGAATTTAGTATGTGCTTAACAGGTCTTCTGATTCGGGACCAAAGCTCCATTTATATAAATGCATCGAGCATTAAATTTCATGCTCACGCACAAGGCTTTGCAACCCCTGCCTACAGTGCATTAACCTGAGCAAAATGCGAATAAAATTAAAGTCAAATAAGTGGATTTCTGAGCACAACCATGACATACCTAGGAAATCACATCATCACCATGTTCAAGTGCTCACAGTAGCTTCCAGTTTGCTGGAATACAGCAGCTGGTGATATTTCCTCTGTCTAAGCAACAGAGGGGTTTGCCTTCGGGTGCATGGCCTTAGTTCTGCAGTACACATGCAGTTCAGGTACATGTCTTTGAGTAAGGAGCATTTGAAGTTGAATTCAGTTTTAAGAAGCTTGCAGACCATAATTGATTGGCAAAAGAGGTAGAAAATATCTCTTACCAAGAGGTTTTTTGTGGGTTTTGGAGGCTATGAAATTGACTTTTACAAAACAAAAAAAAATTATGGGCATAAAGAATCATCTGACTACTGGATGCTTCTATAGCCAATGGGAACTTTGTCTATAAAAGTGTTAATTTGTTCTTAGTTCACCCAGAATTTCACTACTGTGAAGTTAGATAAAACTCGTATTTCTTCACTCCCAGGCTGAACCGAAAGATTAGAAAAATAAGTAGACATGTTCTCATGGAAAAAACAATTTCTGGTATAAAATATGTGGCAAAGAAGAAAATATATGTAATTTAACCTCATTAAAGAAAAAAAAAAAGGTTTTATTGTCTAACCTAAGTATGGCTCCTTCCTTATCAAAGCTGGAAGAATCCTTTTCTTGAATAGGTTCTCTAGACCTGTCTGGAGTCTTAGATCTGATTTACTTTTTCAGAATTAGATTAAATTTGGGTGAGGAGGAAGGGATGGGACACACAGAATGACACACAATGGGCACACATGACACTGGCAGACTTCAGGTAGTGGTATTTTATTTTAAGTAAAAAAAATCCATTCCACAGTAAAACATCTTAACAAAAATGTCAATCTTCCTAAATCAAAAGTCTGATTTTTAAACTTGCTTTTTAAGCTAAACTCAAGCTTACCTTAATTTGACCTCCACCAATGCTTTTCTACACTCAACTGAACAATGTGTGCCAAATGCATTTTCATTTAATAAATAATTTGTCCTGAAACTTTACTGATGATTCTACTGAAATGAAAAGAGGATGCTGATCTGCTCACCTTGTCAGTATGCTCCCCAGATGGCTTTTGCCCAAACACTCATTAAGAAATAGTTTCATTAATTCACCTGTTATAGTGAAATATCAGGTTGTTTCTCAGATTTTATTACTATCCTAAGCCATCAACTCCGTAAGCATGAGAACAATCATACATGATGGTTGTTCTGCACTACGTGACTATATTAAACCAGTAAAACACTGTTAATACAACCAAGAAATACACTATCAGTTGATGTGCAAAAGTGCAAGTGCACCTGATAGAGCTAGCAGGAACTAAATGCTGGTACTATCCACTGAAGTTCAAATACCTAAGGGGATCTTGTTACTTGTGCTGTGTTGTCTACTCTATTTGATTAAATCCTGGTCCTGTAGCTGTGGCTCTGGCATTTTCAAGACAAATCCTTCATCAGTGTTAAAAAATTGGGCTAAACTGTCTGACAGTCTGATCCAAACTAATCCTACAGAAACATTAGTAAGTCGCAAAAGCAGTAGGAAATGCTGTTGCTATTAGTAGCTGATCTGTTTGAGGCAGGATGGACCAAGTATGATGAAGAGGTTAAAAATAAGTTAAACAACCTGCATGCTCAGCCACTCTGCTTTCTGTTCCTGTTATCTAACATGCTCACCTCAGAAGAAATCTCTGATTTAATTAGAAGTACCAATCTGGGATTCGTGCACTTACATAACAAATCACCTTGGGAGAGAATTTTAAATAAGACCTTTTTACCAATAATACTTTCCCCGAATATTAATTATTCACGTTTGTAATAATTACAGCATGGCACTGCACAACTACCCAGCTCACAGTTTTATCTATGATGAATTAAAATAGTTGCAGGCAATTAAGGCCAGAATCTGAGTGATGCTGATCAAACTGCAGAAATATTGTGTTTCCTCTAGCTTTCATTATTCACTGCTATAATGGAATTTTTTCTGTTCTCTGAAATATATTTTTGCCATAGTATTTTTATTATTTTTTCTCACCAGACAATCTGATCTGCCGTCTAGCCAGAAAGTTGAAACTAGTTTAGCTTCTATTTTTAAATCTCTGCATTTGAATGAGGTCTTGTTTATTTGTTTGCTTGCTTGTTTGTTTTTAACTCACATCTGCCACTTTAAAAAAAAAAAAAAAAAAGCAAAGGCCATAGTTCACTTCATTTCAGTGGATTTATTTCAGATCCTGGCAGGTTAACTTGACACGTTTTTACAGAACACGTAGGACATTTGGAATTAAAGTTACTCCTTGTAACTGTGTCATTAGCACTGTAGCAGCATGCAAGCACTGATTAAGTTCTCTCTGTCTCGCTTCCACGCCTCTAATCTCAGAGCTGACCCGATTTATATCACTGGCTTTACGTGGGCCTGTGCATATTGAAATCCAGGAAAGGGAAAAGGGATGAGACTCCCTGAAAATAAACTCAGCTGGCAAAAAAAAATCCATTTCTAAATGCATTTTTGCCTATTGCTGGGAGTGCAGAGTTTCATCTGTTTAAGGAACATAAGCCTAAATCCGGATACTGACACTGCTTGGGAAGGTATAAGAAAGAAAAAGATGAATTGGTATTTCAAATGGATCTGTCACCAGCACAAATTATTTGGGGATCTTCTGAGAGAGAGGGAAGCAGGAAGACAGAGTAATGAAGTTGGAGCCAACATCTCATAGCAATCATTTGCAGTAGTTGGTATAAGAAAATATTCTTTTCTATTCCAAGTATCAGTCATCATTGGTAACTCTGGAAAACCTGATGTCCTCTTAAAAGCATTCCCAAAGTAGGTACAATCAGTCATCAGTGGCAGAAGTTTATGTAATCTCACATTTACAATGAGGAAAACAATTTATGGAGGAGCATAAACATGAGACAGCATCCCTCAGGCCTTTGTCAAAGGATTCCCAGGAAACAACTTAGCTGACACAGAAATTAATCACTTCATAAGTGTACTCATACCCTTCTGAGCATGAAGAGTTTTACCCATTTGATGATCCCAAGTCTAATTCCAGATTCTTCTAAGCTTGAAAATACGTAACACCATTTATTCCTATCAAGAGCATTTTCTGCACTTCTATAAAAGGCTTCTGCTGAAGCATCAAATATACAGGACTAGCTATAAAAACAGTGCTTTGAGAGTTACATTCATGCATAATACTGGAAATAGCAAGACATGCAAGGTATTCCCTGGATGGCTTATGCCAGACATGGGTGGGTGAGATGTGTGGATGCCAGATGTGTGTATGAGACCTCTTTGCACATGGAGACCTCAATAAATGGGGAACCACAACTGGGCAGGCAGAGCATCCATGGAGCTCAGCTGGGCTTCGGGAGTTTCAGCTCACTCACACCTCTGACTGCTTCCCTCCTCTGACTGAAGGCAAGTCCCAAACATTTATAGGTCTAAACAGTAATTTCAGCACCGTAGTGTCATCCCCAGGAGCACACCTGGCTGTAGAACTTGAACATTCGCTTGATAAGCCAAGGTGCATCTTCCAAGCTTGTGGATGAGAGTAGGGAAATATCCTTTCCTGGGGCCCCAGGAGTCAGGTAGTATATGTGCCTGGAGCAAGCACTCAGTGCTTATTTGCTGATTTCTTACAGTGACAGGGCAGTATGGGTCATGGCACCTAAACTGCTGGGATTATTCTTATTTATTACCTAAAAGTATCTAGCAGTAAAATCTTCCTAAAGTCATGATAGTCCAAAGCAGATGAATGATTTTACCAACAGATGACTCAGATAGACCCCATAGGGGTCTTACATAGGTACTTAAAACACTTTCCAGAACTTCTAAATCAGATCAAACCCATATTAAAATTAATATAGGGTTAGAGAAAAATCGAGTATGACCACAGCTCTTATCAAAACGAACTATCCTGAGACTGTGGGAAGAATCGTTGTGCCCTTGCCAGCCAGAAAAATGCAATGATTATATTGCTGTCAAATCTTTTTCTACATGAAAAGTGTCAAGTTTATTTTTGTTTCTGTTACTATTGCATGTCTGGTGGGTCATATTAAATATGTGCAAAATTCCCTCTTAGGAGAAATGGTGATTAAAAAAAAGGAATAATAAAGTAAAATGAGTTTAGATGTGACAAAATGAGCAAGCAAAAAGAAGAAATGGAGTAGGAGACCACGGAACAATCTCATTCAGATACTTTGTCATGTGTCCATAGCCAAGGGTTTTTTCAGACACTTCCTTCATATATAAATGTTAATATTCAATAAATATAAATATTATATAGTCTCTGAGGGGTAATAAAAGAGACATACAGGACAGTAGAATGATCAGTTCAGAAATCTATTCTACATTTAAGTGGATTTAAGGTTGAAAGCATTTGTCAGTAATTGAAGGGTAAAATACATTAAGGGACTACTGTCCAAAGCTCAGGCAATATAAACTGGGAAACTGAGAATCAAGGAACTGATTATAAAACATACAGCCATGCAATGATCAGGATTTTGTGGTTACTGGATGGTATTATGACAGAGCAGAGTTAAGGCTAGCTGACTGTCTCTGTTGTGCCTGCTTTGCCTACATGCATCTTGATCATTTTCAATGTAAAATAACATATATTTAAATGTAATTATTTGATGACCCTGGTGCCTCTACTAAGAGACAATCAGCCAGCCCCTCCAGAAAAGCAGCACAGTGACTGTCAAAACACAAATAAGGTTATTCCCCTATCCATGCAAACATAAACAACATACTTCAGTGAATTAGAGCAAGAAAGATTAAATTAAAAGACAACCCCTGGTCCCTGGCAGCTGTGTCTCCTTTCCTGCACATAGTGGAGAACAGGATATCTTGTGCATTTGAAAATAGCCTAGAAGAAAGTGATCTGTGTGTAAAACCAAGGAAAACAGGCTGAAAGGGATCTCAGGAGTCCTGCTTAACATATTGCTACATCCTAACCCCATGTAATGATGATGTCAAAGATAGCAGCAAAAGGGATTCAGTATTTAAAAGGAAATTACTGTTTCTGCTTGACCTTCTTGCTAATGCTTTGCTTTCTTAACTATGGCTAGACCTGTGAAGTAATAACTGTTCATTTAGGGAAAAAAATACCCTTTAAATAAGAAGAAGTGAAGTTCCCTAAGGAAAGTGCTGAAACTACAGATGACACAATCAAATGCAATAAAACCTGTGTTATGGGCATTAGTCATCCATTCTGCATGTGTTCAGGCTGTTCAAAATGACAGAGAATGCCTCTGGCACACTTTGGCATTAGAAAAAAATTGTGATTCCACTTTTGACTTGTTTTCTTAGTCAGATGGTCTACATACCCTCAAACAAATCTGAACAGCTGAAAAAAAAAAAAAGGGAGAAATAATAAACAGCTTTTTGCTCTGTCCACCACCACTAACTGCATCACAAATCAAAACTAATTAATTCTCACAATTCGTGTTTTCTTCCTGGAGAATCTGCTGCCAGATCAGACCAAAACAAAGAAAAAAAAGATCTCCACCTGAAATGCAGCCTCATTCAACCAACGCTGACACAGATTGTCCCTGCACAGTGCCACAACAGCTGTGTGCCTCATGCAGAGCACACAGCTGATGACCAAACAGAAACAGGAGGGACACAAATTGAAAACCATCCGCTCTCTTTAGTCTATGGTTGTACGGTTATCAGGACTAAAAAAGTATTCTGGATACTTCACTCCCTGCCCTCTTCACTGAGAACTTTTTAACGATTGCTCTGAAGCAGGTTGTTAGAATAATGGATGCTCTCGGTGCCTTCCAACTGCTTGGTGCTTGCTGAAGAGTCAGTCCCTGATATGCCTGCCAAGGAAAGGTTCCCTCTTGGCAGTGGATACCTGGCCTTACCAGTCCCCAAGCCACCCTAGCAGCCTGACAAAGAGTGTTTTCACTTTGTCCCTCTCTCTGTCCCAGTGTAGAGGGTAGGAAGTTTACAGTAGGCCAGCTTGGCTGTAGATAGGCTGCTCCTATCATGTTTGTTACATTATTTTGAGAACACTTTTATTGCTAGATGTTCTACAAACAGACTAACTCAAACTTGTTCTATTAAAACACTGGGCTAAGAGTTGGGCTGCAAAACTGGATTCTGACTCATAAAGAGGTCAAGCAACAATTGGATTATGAATTTCTAGCTAATATATTGGCTTCATCTCTTGCCCTTGACAAGCCATAGTCATGGTAGTGAACAGATCTTTGACCAGCATTTCTTTTATTTCATAATTTATTTTGTATTACTCCTAACTTAGGAACACAGTGAGTTCAAAAAAGCACAAAGGTAAATCTCAACATTTCATGGTCCTTTGAGGACAGGAAAGCATCCTAGCCCCACTTGTGTCTTCTTCCATCCTTGCTCTTCTTCTCAGGGAGTTTGTTGTGTGTTAATAGGAATGGAAATGGAGAAATTTTTTCCTCCTAGACCAGGCAGTCTAAGTAATGCTTAACCCTAATATAAGTGCTGGAAAAGGATTCTTGTTACTTCATTGTGCTTCTTAAGCTAGTTCATTAGCCAGAGTTCTTTCTTATAGAACATCAGAAAACATATAGGGTTTTCCTGAGTTTTACCCACTGGTCTTTCCCATCGCAATGGTATTCAGCTCTGAGTCTCAGAAAATCAATAAGCAGGATAGCGGAAACTATGCCCACTGTAAAACCTCTTGAACAAAAAGGAGAGTTGAACCCCTTGTTTGAGTAAATTGGCTGGAATGAAAGGTGTAGTTGTAGCCCCTTCCATCACAACTATGTAGCATGATATGTGCAAAGTTCTTGGCCGACTACCACAACTGAGCACCTCCACAATCACCACTGAGGCTTAGTCCTGTAGTATTGGTATGTATGTTACTGGAATTGACAGTAATAGCATAAAACCCTTCCACCTAAGGCTGACCAAAACTTTCTGTTACAAGCCCCATGTGCAAGCCTGTATAAATTTACATAAAGAGCCTATAAAACATATATGTATGGGATTTTCTATTTAATTCAGAGCAAAAAAATAAACTAATAAAAAATAGTGTCATTGGCAATAAAAAATCATGGTGCAGGAAAATATTTGAAAAGTGAGTGTGTGGAACTAGATGTAAGTTCATCCTAAAGGATGAACTTGGATGGTTGGATTCATAGATCAGTTCATTCAATTCAAAGAATGGTATTGCTGCTTTGGAAAGTATCCAGCAAAACATGCCTACCACTTTAACCTCCCAAAGGAGACAGATTGATTAACATTACAGGCAGGAAGTCAAGAAGAGTGTAGTAAGGCTTTGCTTCTGAGCACCTATCATGGCTGCAGTCGCAGTGCAGAGTAGCCTGAGGCTTCTCCTACCCCCAAAACAAGGGTTCAGGAACTAGGCAGGAATAGCAGAATTTGGGCTGGGTCTGACTGCTGTTCCTCAGGTACCCATGGCCGGAGTGGGGGTACAAGGGATGACAACATTACTGAGAGACACAGCAGAACTTACTCTGTGCTCACAGCAGTGAAATCTCCCCAGTAAATCTAGTGATTAAAAATAGCATTTGTACTGATTGCAGGTAATGATGAAAGTTACACTTCAAAAATATTCCCTAGAGTTTGACTGACTGGTGATACAAACTTGACTGAAATTATGGGAGCTCTGTAAATCAATTAAGCTATAAATCTGGCCTTTTGACTACCAGTAACCCAAATATTGAGTAAACAGAGAAACTCCATTAATGCAGAGTGACAACATTCAGAAATGCAGAGAAACACCTGGATGAGTCCAGTTGCAGCCAGTTTTGTCCTCTGTAACTTCTCTAACATGTTCTGCTCTTCAGTTCTGCTGCACACCATTTTGAAAGTTTACCCCATGCCCTTAGCTCTTACTGCAGTGTTTAATCCCACAGCCTCATCTCCAGGAACAAGGAAAAGTAGTTTAAAAGAGATCGCCATCTAATGTAACCATTAAGGGTATTAGTCATACATTGTTTAATGGGCAGTGCATTTCACCAGTGCCACAGAGATGCTGCTAGAAACACAGCAGGGTTAATGCTATAAGGTGCTCTCATTTCCAAGAACAGCATTTGAGATAAGCTGTTCCAACAGCAGCCAGAAAATGTTTAGTAGCTGTGAATACTCTTTGTGCTTGTCTGAAGGTATGTTACAAGAGCTCACAAGACTGATTCAGTGAGTGATACCCTCAGGGATGATGCCTTCCAGAAGACATTCATTTCAGCCCTGACAATAAAGGACACAAATAAACCAAAGACTGCATAACCCTGAACCTGCACTAAAGACACAAAGTAACCAAATAGAAAAGAATCCATAGCTGAAATAAGACAAATATAAAACTGAGAAGTTCCAAATTGGGAACTCTCTCTATAACTGCATGTCCTGATAATAGATCCGAAGTCTACAGGCCAAAAGCTGCACAGATAAGGTTGAACCACCTGCAGCTCTGAGACAGGTTTGCCTGATCAGGTTTGATTGATTAACTGTGCCCTCTTTTCTGTATGTGATTAAGCTCTCAGAAATGGGATTTACATGGTCATGAGACCACATACACTGCAAGGCCCATGTCTACCTCCCTTCCTTACTGTTTTCCATCCTTGCTCTCATTTAGTTTTTCCCATGCAGACTCCAGTTTCATGTCTGCAGATACTCAGCCAGAGTACCAGTCTCTAACAAACCTTGGGCCCCACAGATGCATTTGTGGGGGACATGGGGACTTTTTCTGAAGTGAGCCCAACTTTATCCCCTGTACTCTGTGGTCAGATAACACAGGCCTCCACTATGAGAAAGCAACTGTTTTGCATTTTTAACTCATTGCTAATATAGGAACTTACCACTTATATACCAGTGAAAGTTGTTTCTCAGTCTCTGAGCAGAGTTAGTCCCAATGTTCATCCCAGGTCATGTAGCAGCCTTTTGTGGTGCTCTGTCATGTTTCATCAACCATTTAACACAAGTTGTTTAACCATAATGGATAAAGCAGGCTGAAATGTGGCATACTAACAGATCTGCTATGAGTCCAAAATTCATAGATCTGTCCTACATGATGTGATGCTGCCTAGAGTGCTCAAACCAGATCTGGCATCAGATGTCATCTAGATCCATAGCAAGACTTTTTACCTGTTCTGCTTTTCTGTCCTAGTCCTCAGACAAAAAATAGTACCGAAAATCCTTCCGAAGTAATACCTGAGGAGGAAAGAGATTCAGCAAGTGTTTGTTCAAGTTTGGGGAGGCCAGCACGTTACAACAGTAACACAGATAATGCTCCTAGCACAGACTCCTTAGGGATTACCTGTACAAATAAGATGGTGAAGGATCTGGGCCTTTGGGCCAGATCCAGCATCACCAGCTCCAGCAGAAAGCTCCTACTCATCTCAATGGATTCTAAATTAAGCCCTCAGGCCCTGAAAGGCAGCTGTTCAGAGAATTATGCTAGGTCATGGCTAGAGACCAGGCATTGCAGTCCCAGGGATTAATGAATATTTTATGATTCAGTTATTAAAAAACATGTGTATCAGACATCTATCTGGTGGGGCATCCGTAACTCTGGCTGCTCCTGGGGAACTGGGGGAGGATATTAGCAGAAGAGCTATTTCAGGATTGCAGGAGTCTGCCTTCAATAAGCCAATACTTTGTGCAGTGAGGGACTTTGCTGGATATTCTTGTAGCTGTAGGTGTGGGGCTGACTCACGCTCTGCTGCAGCAAATAGCCATAACAGATTATTCAGGGGCGAGCTGCCCTGTGCATGTCTCCAGCCTCCTGGGGACAGATCAGAGCAGGGTCAGGGCAGACACCTGAGAACAACCACCTCCTCCCAGGCTTGTATGCACACGGGGATGAGGCCTTCTGGGTGTGAAGCAAAAGGGAAAAGCTTCTGGAAAGAGAATGGCTGCAGGGAGCTGGGCACAGAGAGGGCAGGTTTTTACAGGCATCTCAGGGTACAGCTGTGATTTCAGCAGTCAGTTCATCCAAACTGAAGCAAGCTGTTTCCGATACAACCTTAGAGATATTGCCATTAAAGAGCAGCTAGATAACAATCTACTTCAAAATTAGCATCAACAATAGCATTTTCATAGCATTTCTTCAAAACAATAGGTAAACAAACCAAATCACTGTTAATTATTTTTAATGATTGTTGAAGCTTGCTGTGGTACAGAATGCCAATCAATTTGCTGCTTCTCAGACTCTTGATGAGAATAGCAATGCCTACTTGATTAATTCTAGTCCTATCCTAGCTAATCCAAGATGGGTAGCAAAGAATATGTGGGACAAAGTCTGTATTGGGAAAAAGAAAAAGCAAAAAAAAAAAAAAAAAAAAAAGCTTGTACAGTCTTTAATTACAACAGCTGGTCAAATTTTACAGTTTTAGTCTTTGTGCCTCTTATATCAGTGTTTTCTAAGGCAATGAAAGATTTCACATGTAGATGGATGCAGTCAAAGACAAGTTCTGAAAAGTGCCTCTGATTTCTTTCCCAACCTGACTCACTGAAAATAGAAAGTTTTGGGATAAATCTCACAAGAGCAAGTAAAAACTCCACCTTGAGTTGGTGTGTAGGAAAGCTCCATGTTCCTGAGAAAAGTGGTTTAGCTTGTAATACACCGATCTGCGGTGCAATACACCACAGATGTGACAAACAGGCTTTAATATCTGGTAACATTTGTCTGACTTCCGACTTCCACTTCTGCTCAGGAACTGTTACTTCAACCACTGATACTTTGGAAATTGTGACTAGAAGGAGTGGGTCAGACTGAGGGCAACATACCAACAGAAGCAGGCGTTGTTTTCTTCAAGTAGTTCAACAAGAGAGAGGAATCTGGCACACTATCTTTATAATAAATAGTATTAATGCAATGCACTCTGGTTCAAATGTATCACCAGAGCACTGCAGTCATCCTTATAATGGTGTTGTACTGTCTGCCTGAAAGGCAAAGGGCAGAGAAAGCAAATGGGGTCAGATTCTACTCCCAAGTGCGCTACTTTGGAACCTGTTTTGGTTCATTACATTTATTCAGCTCCAGTCCTCTGAGGACTGCGTGCTTTTATCAGCAAATAAAGTGTTCAGACAAGCCTTGCAGTGTCATTGCAGCTGGTGGTCCTGTTTCCTCTCCCATGTCACAAGGCAAAATAACCCTAACAGGAGAACTGGGACTGAGTTCTCTGTATATACACTGCTGTACATGTACAAGAGAAAACAAAATATGCTTCCCGTACACTTATCGAACAAGCCAGTCCCACACTGCCACCGGACTCCATGCTATCTTTGGATGTCGTGCACAGCATGGCTAGGGGTCCATGGAGGGGTAGTCGTCTGGCATCCCAGCACAGAGGGAGCTGAGAGCCTCTCTAAAAGCCACTCAACATGTGGTAAGAAGCCTGTCCTACCTCAGCAAGGGCAGGCAAACCTAAGTCAGGACTGTGTTACCTCCTGATGAGGGAAAGCTGGGAGTGCCCAAGGGCTGGTTTCACACCCACTGAACCAAGGTGAGAAGTGATACAGCCACAGTTGCATGGTGCTGTGTCTCAGAAACTAAACCTCTGGATACAAATAGACTGAGTGTTCAATTTAATTAAACTGAGTTTGAAAGGTCAGACGGTGCAGTTGCTATGTGTAACTCCTGGATGTCAAAGCTCATCCTCTAGAAATCAATCCCTTAATGACCTCCCTCAGCACCGGTTACTGCCCTCACGCAAGTTCCCCGGCTGTTCCGGCTGGCTGGGATGAGACAGATAGCTCATCCATCTGGACACCATCTGCCTCACAGGAGTACCGAGTCATGCTAGTGAAGGCTGAAGCGACCTCATACAAGCCGTGATGTGAAGAACACATACAGGAAAAGAAAATCCGTCTGCAATCCCTGCAAGGACATCGCAGACTTTGTCCTAAATCTCTGCTGTAACAGGTGGTTATGCTGACCCAGCACACCCACAGAGCCTTGCCCCCCCTTTTGTGCTTTTTTCATTGTTTTTTTCTGTGCATCTCTTCTGGATGACAGTCTGGTGCCTGCCTCACAGCTGACAGACAGAAAGGAGAGTTGTTTATTTGTCAGGTGGAAAAAGCAAGGGTGATCTTCTCTTGAAGTCTCTAAAGAGGTAAAGAGATAGTGTGTGCTCTTAATTATAGCCCCCAGTCTATACCTGAGAAGTGGAGAGCAGCATTACACATATATGTGTACATATACACAGGAACATGTATATACTTGTAAGTCACTCTTAAAGTGACTTCTAAAGTGACTCCTAAAGTAACTCAAGGGCCATTCTGAAGACACATACAACAAAAAAAGAAGACCAAAAACCAACAAAAACCCCCACATACCTCCAAGCAAACAAACTAAACAAAACAAACAACAACAAAGCCCCTCCCCAAGAAGTATAAACTAACAAGGCAGCAATGTACATTTTACTCACTGTAGCCTGCATTTCACTGTGCATCTGATGTGCAAGAACCACACAGAAAGGATTTCCAAAAAAACTTCTCTCTCTCAACTGTCATTTGGCATCTCATTGCTGTGATGCACAGGTAGGGAACTTTGACCACCCTGCACAACACAAGTTTCAATCTAACCCAGTGAGGTGAAGAGAAGGAAATCAGACATTAACACATTTGAGAAGTCTGGGTGTTTCCAGCTGGTTGTTTTAAGGAAAATGAAATGTTTTCAAAGGATATTTTTAAAGCTTGTTTTTATTAAAAATAAAAACCTCTGCGATCTTTTAAAGGGCAGTGGTAGTGTGGTAGACATAACTGGTCAATAACTGCTATGGCAAAACAGTCCTTGTAAATGCTATGAATCATTTAAATCAACATTAAAAAATAGCATTATAGTAACACTTCCTACTTCTGGAAATATTAATGAGGAAGGAACCTAAAGTGCAGTTAACTGTCTGCTGGATTGTAGCCAGGGATCTGGTTGCCCTGCCACAGGAATTGATGAATCTTTTGCCAGTATTTTCTGCAAGCTTTGCAATCGCTGCAAGAAGGGTCTGTGCCCACACTCACTCCCTGATTTTGATGGACAACCTAAAGAGGATCCAACTCACCTAATTCAATCCATCTCTAAGTCAGGGTTGCAGCCTAAGCTGGCTTTGTGAACTTCTTTGTAAGTCAGTGGAAAGAAATAGGCATTTGAGGAAAGCAGTTCATCTTACTCTAGGCACTCAGTTTAAGACAGTTTAAAATTACACATCCTATGGAGATGTTTATCTGCTTCTGATTGTAGGATCTAGATGCTCCAACCGACTTTTAAGGGGAGGGATGAACTAGATAAGACGAGAACCTTCTCTTCATAACCTTGAAAATGGAAGGAATCACAGGCACAAATGGACAGCAGCAGTGCTCAGCTGGACAAGTCATACTTCAGTACCTTCTGCCTTGCTCTGGTTTCTCCTGCCAGCCCTGCAGTAAGCCCAAAAACTGAGTCACCAGTAGTGTTCTTCCATGATGCCTACAGAGCCTTCTCCCATCTTCTTGGCTGACCTCTGAGCTTTGCATCAGGGCAATTATTTTGACAGTCCCTCACTGAAATACAGTACCTTGCACAAGGAGCACCGAGAAGAAAGCTGATTTACTGTTTCCCTTGTCTAAGTCAAAATCTAAATTATTGTTTTGATTTTAGAAAAGTGTTGGTGTATTTTTCTTAGTGAACTGATTTTCTTAGAATTTGCATCTTACATGTGAAAAATATTCAACGTCAAAAAAGTGAGTGCTGACTTCTCATCTTCAACTGCCTCTAAGTCATTTTCACTTATGGGTTCCCCAGGAAAGTAAACAGCACAGCTTTCTTGTCTTTAGAGTTCCCTAGACAACACCTGTCTTCATAACCTCTGAGATCACTACCTGGCCAAAATCATGATGGGATTCAAAAGTTGCTAAAGAGAACAAGAGGGAAGCATGAATACACACACACACACATAATTACATCATTGTTAAAGCTTTGCTTGATTTATTGTAGGACAGGGTGTAAGTTAATTTCAAGAGATCTAAATGAAATTCTGTGTCAACAGAGAAAAATATGAAATGTTGCTCTGCAAACATGCAATTCTTTTTTTTATGAGACCTCTGCTTGATGGTATAAAAAATGTAAATAATCTAACATGATTTTGTTAGTTCAAATATGCATTTTTCGAAATGAAAGAAAAGGGAAATATCTGAGCAGTTTTCCTCCAGTTCTAGCTTATATCCTAGTTTTTTGTCTGAATTTCAGATTAAATGCACAAGCAAACCCACTTCAAGCAAAAACATCCATCTCTATAATTATTCTATAGCTGGTCTCACTCAAATGCCAACATGGCACAAGAGGGACACAGTAACATGTTTCACTTGGGACTTAATTTCCAGATTTACAGCAGAGCAGATCTATGTTCATGACCAGAAACAACCAGTCAGAAAAGAGATCCTAAACATGCCCCAGAGTGTCATCTATTTACAGTGTACTGTTTGCATATATACTCTATCTGATCTCGGAACTGAATGTATAGATCTGCTTCATCATTCTCATCCTTTGCCTGCCCATACATATGTTCCCAATTCCTGTCAATGTTTTCACTGTGCTTATATTACACATGAATGGGCAAACTATTCAGTACAATTGTTGTTTATATATAAATTTCATAGATAAATTGGAAAAATGTTTCATTCATTATAAAACTTTCCCCTCTCATTACTGAAATAGTGGGTGATTTTTATCATTCTGCTATTATAACCATCTTAGTGTTTTCTGTCAACATATTACATTATTGTGACATTTTTTCATTTGTTTCAAATCTATACTTTGCTGGGGTCCAGAAACATGATGTTTCTTCATATTTGAGTGTGCACTGTTGAGCAGGGCAGAATAGAAGGAAGAAAACCACAGAAAGAAGAGAACAATTTTCTGCTCTATTTTAGAAAGTGCTGGTGTCCTTTCAACCCCTCTTCCTGCTGACTGGTAAGAAACAATGATAAATTCTTTAAATAGATTTGAAAATTGATTGCACTGCATTAAATATATCCTTCTTACCCCAGCTGCAATTGTACCTGCAGCTAAATACTTGAACCATCTGGTCTGTGTTACTAAGAAAATGAAGACATGAAAAGACACGTTGACAAAATCAGCAGCTGCTCTTACTGGGGCCATTTCTTTGAAATTGCTGACTGTTACTGAAATATGTGCAAAATCTGATGTTTTCACTAGTGGTTACACCATTCAGGAATATGTACCAGACACAATTCTAGCTATTATAATATTTTGTCATTTATTAGATCTAGAGTGTTGGGCATCTGGTCCAGAAGTCTGAAAGATGAGGATGTGAGCTGCTATACCATAGTACCAGTGCTCTCAGCAAACTATTTAGACAGCAGATTTCCACTCTGTTACCTGTAATATTAGTTATAAACAACTAACCTGGAAGTGTTGACCTTAGAATATGGCACTTGCAGGGAGGATGTAGTAAACAACAATAAATAGAAACAAATAGTTACTTTCTGGCTTTTGAAGAATATCAACATTTTTTTTCTGGAGGTCTGGTATCTTACCTAGATCTGTTATCCATACCATTGAGTCAATCCAAGTTGCTGTTGAAGTCATGTGCCAAAATTAACCTTGAAGAAAAAAAATCTTCAATGAGTTCTGGGCAGAGAGAGGACTAGACTCCTAATGTTCACCAAAAGAAAAAGAATATATGGAGATTTGCAGTGACCCTATCCACCTGCTTAGAAAGGAGACAATCTTATTGAAACTGATACTGCAGGTAAAACATTTTACATTAGACCACACAGGACAGCTAAGGCTGAATTATTTTTTAAAGGCGAACACTCCAAGAGTGCCATACATTAATTCCTGGCTTAGAAACCATATACCCTTAGCAACATGTTGCCACATAACCAGTTCAAACAGTGCTGCCAGGTTCACAACCATCTTCAAAATAGTATCATTACTATAAATGTGCCATGGTTTCAGGATAAACTGAAACTTCTGAAGAATCATGGTATCAAACATCCTGGGCCTTATGACTCTGAGGAGTGAAAGTTCACACAGAATGGCTGACATGAGAAGGGATCTCTAGAGATAATCTGGTCCAAACCTCCTGCTCAAGCAGCCAGTTGCCCTGGATCATGTCCAAATGGTCTATGTGTTTCTCCAAGGATGGAGACTCCACAACCTCCCTGTGCAAACTGTGCCTGTGCTAGGTCACCCTCACAGTGAAGAAATATTTCCTGATGTTCAGAGGAACCTCCTGTGTTTCAGTTTGTAACCATTGCCTCTGGTCCCAGCATGGGGAACCACTAAAAAGAGCCTGGCTCCATTCTTTTTTCACCTTCCCTTCAGGTATTTATACACACTGATGAGATCCTCTGAGCCTTCTCTTCTCCAGACAGGACAGTCACAGCTCTCTCAGTCCTTCCTTACAGGAGAGATGCTCCAGTCCCTTCATCACCTTAGCTGTCCTTTGCTGGACACTCTCCAGCATGTCCACGCCTCTCTTGTGCTGACAAAGGCCTCGGTAACAGCAGGGCAGCATCCCTCTGTGAGAGGCAGGAACCTCAGGAATCTCCTTCAACATCTTGGTGGCACTGGCTGTCTGACTGCAATACTGGAAGGAATCCTAGATTTGCTTTCTCACTAGGAGAGGATTTTCTTCTTCAGCTCATTGTAGAATGGCTCCAGTCCAAAGCAAACATCTGCTACACCTGAGTTCTGCTTTCAAGCTGTACTCTGCTGCTGCAGTGATAAAAACTGATCTTTTTGTAACCAAACATTTGAATTATGCTATATACTCCAGAAGTGAGACACAAATCAGAAATTCATCTTCATTCATCCAAACTAGCATATTTTACAGCATGCAATAGCAAATATTTTCCATAGAATATTTTCCAATAAACCTAAAAAATCCCAGCTAACAAGGGGGAATTCAGTTATGAGCTATAATGGGCTCCACCACATTTCAGGAATAGTCCCCATGTGGGTTACGCATGTTAAATGTATGCATAATCTTGAAAAAGGAGAGTACATTCAGCATTCCACAGTCCAGGGCTAGAGAACAAACAAGGGAATGGACAAGGACAAACTGACCTCAAGTGTAAATTAATAGGTTGGGCGTTTTAATAATGTATATGATGCTGTCAATGTTCCCAAATTTAATGGAAGATTTTATTTTATTTTATTTTATTTTATTTTATTTTATTTTATTTTATTTTATTTTATTTTATTTTATTTTATTTTATTTTGTTCATAAAGTTCCATCTGTTGAAAACAAGCCAATATGCAGCATTCTGAACTTTTTTTTCTTCTTATGGAAGTACAAGATCTTTTCTATTGAAAGTTTAGGATTTTTTTTTTTTTTTTTTAATAGAAGCGTACCTTAGAAAATGGACTTAAAAAACAGAAGACAGAGGAAGGAAAAAAACCCTCAGTTTGTAACTGTCACTGTCCTGATTTTGTGGCACTTAACTTCGGCTACCCATCAGTTGCCTTATGTCCAACAACACTAATTATTTGCAACACGCACTTACACTCATGCATGGGAAAAGCATTGTGTGGTCCATTCTAAACCCTGTCTAAACCCTGGATTTGCGAGGCTGAGGAAAATCAGTGGCTGGGCTGAGGAGTTACCAGCGTTTGGTACTTCCAGCGGCAGTGAGATTGGGAAGCATCTGCGGTGTTGCGTCCACGCAGCACTGCGACACGCCAGGACACAGAGCTGCGCCTGCTGCCCTGCGCTGTGCTGATGTGACAAAGCTCCCTCCAGCCTCACTGACCGCCACTGACGTTTGGTGCCTGCCCCCAGCCGGGCCATCCCGCTTTCTCGCAGGAGCAAGGCTTGACTGCAGCCCTGAACCCCAACGAACAAAAAAAGCCCTTTCCACGTTTGGCCAGAAGAGGGCAATATTACGTCACCTAAAACAGACGGGTATCGGGTTAACCCCGCACAGACCAGGGAGGAGGGAATCAGCAAGTCACAGAATCCTAGAATGGTTTGGGTTGGAAGCGACCTCTAAAGGCCATCCAGTCCAACCCCCCTGCAGTGTTCAGGAATGTCTTCAGCTCTGTCAGGTTGCTGAGAGTCCCGTCCAACTTGACCTTGGATATATTTCCAGGGATGGATCATGTACAGCCTCTCTGGACAACCTATTCTAGTGTTTCACCACCCTCATTATAAATATTTTCTTCTATCTAGTAAAAATCTACCCTCTTTCAGTTTAAAACCTTTACATCTTGTCCTATTGCAACAGGCCCTCCTAAAATGTGTGTCCTCGTTTTTCTTATAACTTCCCTTTAGATACTGAAAGGTCACTATGAGGTCTCCCCAGAGCCTTCTCTTTCTCTAGGCTGAACAAACACAACTCTCTCAGCCTGTCTTCATAGGAGAGGTGCTCCATAACATTTTATACCAATATAACATAGCTTTTCTACTCCTTTTTCATACCTCTATTGTATTTTACTGCTTTATACAGTTCAGGAGAGGGTTTCATTAGGCCCCTACTCACTATAGGACTCCTCAGCCTCCCAAACCCAAGCCTGCTGAAGCAGACCTGAGTGTCTGAAGCTCAATAATCTATCCTCAGAGAGCAGGGATTAATCTAAAACATACGTGCAAATACAGTTGAAGAAAGGCAGAAACAAGCAAATAACTTTATTTTTGGTTTTTGAAAGTTCAGAAAAGGCAGAACAGTGGTCTTTGTAGAGTAGTTCAGCTCTCATACTGCTGTACTGGCAGTGCAGACTTACATGTGTGTGAGAGGCAGTGGCCACACACATGCAGCCAACACAACATCCCCCCACCATTCCCTACCTCTGTTTTCTGCCTCTTTGGCTTTCTGCCCTCCATTTCCAACCAGTTTGTCCTGATGATCTTCCTATCACAGGCTTATGCTTACTCTGGGTGCCTCTATGTTCCCCTCTGCATCCAGTTTAAGCACTTTCAGCAGTGACACTTTCTGCTTCACCACTTTCCTTGTGAACTTTGAGCCTGTGGGCATCGGGGGAGTCTATTGCACTGTGCATCTTCCTGACCCTTCTCCCTCCCTGCTTCAAGGTTTTGGGGGAAATATCTCTCTCACAGACTCTGAGAAACAGGCTGTAAGCCATAAAGCCACCATGGGGGTATGCTCTTAAAGGTTTTTCTCAAACGCTCTGGGTAGTATCAATGCACCATTTTGTGAGAACTTTTGGCAGCTCAGAAAATCTCCACTGAACTGGAGAAGTGAGTAAAGTAACTTCTACTCATGTTGTAAGTGCAACGAGGGCCAAGGGGAGGTTCCCACTGTGGAGCCATTGGTCAGGAAGGCAGACAAATGACACAGAGGAGCACCCAAATGTTCCTGTGGAAGCACCTCACACTCAAATTTTTGCCAAATCTGGGGCAAGTTTCCTGGCAGACTGTGCCAGGGTTTCGGTCGAACATTCACCCACCACGGATGATCTTTATCAAGATTACCCCAGGGAAGTGCAGTCAGACAGCATCCTCCGAACAATGCACTGGTTTCCATATGTCTAATATATTTTCTTATCAAAAAGTCAAATCTTGCACAATTTGACATGTCCTACAGAAGTGGTGCTTGCTGACTAACTAAGCAAAATACCATGACTAGATTCTTCTAAAAATTGTTTCATGTGACCTTTAGTAGTCCTCAATAACAAGAAACCAAGTAGCCTACTTCTGTAGAAACACTGTACACAATTAACAGCCATGGCTTGAGTGATTAGCACCTCGTATGCCTCAAAGAGCTGACAAGAGTTTTACAAACGCTAAATAATGAAGTACATCAGCTCTACTGGCTAATACAACCGAGGAAAAAGAAGGGTCTTGTGACACACTACAGAAATCCAGCTCTGAAGAACACAGCGACTGCACACAGGTTCAAGACAAAGATTAAAAAAATGGTATCACCCTTTAAAAATTAAAAGGGACTTCAGTTCGTCCAAACACATGTAGTTTGACCTAGATTCTCCTGTGAATAGTTCCTTGGTTTTTTAACAATAATAAAAGCAAGAACTTATTCACTTTCATCCCATCGAACTGACCAATGGAGTCATTGTGATCCAGTGGTTTACACGGAGCAGAGCTGCCTACTGTGTCACCAGCTGCCACAGCATCTCAGCAAACACACGGAGTCTCACTAGGATCAGCTTTGCTAATCCAAGCTCTCTCACGAGGTCACAGCACAGGCAATAAGGCTGCTGCCCAGAACTTGGGACAGCATTGGTATCAGCAAACATTTCCTTGAGCACAGTACTTGTCACAGAACAAGGCTACAGAATTTAAACTGTCAGCCAAGTCAGGTCACACTGTGATGTTGTCCTGTTGTCCCTCCAGTATTCATGGGAATGCCTTTATATGTAAAAACGGTGTTGCTGTATTTATGCACTTGCACAAAAAAGGACTAAGGCAATGAGGGCTAGTTATGAACCACACTGATAGAAATCATGGTGCATCCCTGGCAAGGTTTGCACTACCAGAAAACTCAAAGTATTCTCAACAAAGCCTGATTTTACCACCTACACACAAGGAGAGGATGAAAGCTCCCAATAGGAACTTGTCAGCATTCTCATGTCAGCACATCTGGAGCAGAGAGTGCAAGAGGAGAGATCTCCTGGAAATTGTGCTGTCAGCAGCAGCACTGCTGTGTCCTCTGCTGGAGATAGCTATGGAAGGTTGAACAGTCTGTTGGTCACTCTGGCAGACCAGCCCACACTTCTTATGCGTGTTTCATCATTTTCCATGTACCAAGAGCTGCAGTTGCCTGGATTTGTGCTGTTGTTACATAGACATATAAGAAGATTCAGTCTGTTGGTGAGAAGAAAAACATGATCTCTAGGCACAGCTAGTAAGCTGTTCTCTGTTCTCGGATTTATTTTATACTTTCCTTTTCTTTTTTTTTTTTTTTTTTTTTTAGGGGCAGGAGGCATAGTACAACTCCAGTGTCTTTGCTTCTGTCAGTCCTCTCACTTCTAGTGATGTCTGAATTCTTGATCAGTTGTTCAGAATTCCTCATAGACTTAGAGAAGTAAAAGCCTCAAAGATTTCATGTTGCTGCAGTTTGTGCAAGAACTACAGGGTGGTTAGAGGAAGAAGACCCCAAACAATCCTCCCACAGAGGAAAGGCAGCACGCAGCAGCTCCTGCCCACTCAGAGGCGCTGCTTTCACTTGGCAAGTATGGACTCAGTGCAGCAACAGCATGGGCGGTGGACAATACTGGATGTGGGGGATTGGAAGACCCACATTATACCTCCAGTAAAAAGCAGGCTTAGAACTATATATGAAACTTCATTATCCTTAGATACACTGTCCTGTTTGTCTTTGACTGATAGAATTTACACATTTTTATTAGTTTCTAGAGTTTTGCTTGCCTTATCCTGACATCCAGCACCAGAAATCTACTTTACTGTGTTTTATTTCCTAGTGCAATAAAGCTCTATTAAATTTACTGAAATAATGAATGTGAAGTCTGCCTAAAATATCTCAACTCCATCTTTTTTACTACTTTGAGGCTGGCTTGTATGCATAATTACCTAGCCAGCCATATTAATACAGCCTTGTGTGATTCAGTAGTGCACTGAGTATTTTCAGGGCTTCGAAAGACAAAGCTAACATTTTGTATACAGTGCAAATTACTCCTTACCACTGCTGATTGCTCTTCTTCTGGCTGGAGACATCTGCGTTTTCTTATCTATAAATTTAGAGGCAGAAAATCATCAGTTTTTCTCAAGTAGTTCAGTGATTTTGAGTCACCCAAAACAAACAACTTAAACCCCAGTATCTCAATCACAGGTCATTGGAGTGCACAGGGCCTTGTCTGCAGTTTGTTTCCATGAAATGTGTGGCAGTAGGGAGCTCATGAGACTCCCTCTTCAGTACAGCATGATTGCTCCTTAAGACTGTGAAGTGTCCACCTGAGGGACCCGCTAAGGACTAAATTATAATTTCTTTACACCTGAAAGGGGGAAGATATTGTTAGAATCTCCATACCGGGAACAGGGTGTAGTTTAAAGCAAATTGGTTAACTGATTGCAGACAGACTATTATACTATAAAATATTCAGGAGAGAAAAAAAACACATGCGGGTGAAAAACATCATTGAAGTTCAACTCGTTTTCTGCAAAACTGAGATAATATTGCAACTTAAGCAATTATAGGATGAAATCTTCAAATCCAATTGTCCAAAATCAATGAAAGTTAAATCCTTGGTTTTTTCCTTTTCTTTTTTCTTTTTTTTTTTTAACGTTTTTTACATATGTATCAATACAGATGTACAATTGCTGGTTTATCATAGCATAATAGCCATGACAGCTAATAAATTATTTCACGGATTGAAAAACATTTATTTATGAGGTGTCCTGGTGTAGTGGTTTGTGGGAGGCAGGAAAGTGCTAATTCTGATCACACAGAGCCATTGACCAATGTCTGCAGTCAGATCAGTTGACCTTCTCTTTCTTCGGTCATCCAAGCTGGAAAGTGTATTAAATGCATCGCCCCTGGAAAACGACAGTGTGCGTTCATGCATTAATGTGTGTTTTACCACGTATAGGGTGTTGCACTTATCCTTTCCCTTCAGTCTGTAGTTTCTGGTTTCCTAAAGTGTTATGTGCAAGTGATATTTTACATTTCCTAAACCTTTTATATCCTTGAAGTTTAAGAAATTAGATAGTATTAGCTTTCCTCTCTTGGATTTCTACAGACATTACAGGCTTGTTTTTTATCTAAATCATTTTATGTCCCATTAATTGAATAGATAATGTTTCTCAGCAAAGCTTGAAGGATCATATAGCATTTTCAGCATGACACAGTACATTTTCAGCCGGGGATGACTTTTTTTTTACAGTTCTAACACCAGCAAGTGAGCCAGCCTTTAATATCTACTATTCTTGATAGACGTAAATCTTTGTCCTGGAATTTACTCAGAAGAAATAGGACTTTGGTTAAAATGGCATATCATCTAACACCATGGTTAAAAATTCTGAGAGGGCAAGGAAGACATGAACTACTGTTTTTAATAAAACAGAATAAAATCCCCCAGAGATCTAGCCACTAATTCCCATGAAATTCAGAGAAAGTTTTAATATACTAAGGAGTAAAATATGTGTTTTCAAAGAAAAATCTAGTTATATTACACATTTCAACTCCAAGTCAATTTTGTAAGCCAGTTTAATCTCTGCTAAAGACCTTTGTTAAGCATCCAGCTGAAAGCATTGCTCAAGGAATTATGGTCATAGAAAGCCAAACAGATAAGTCAAACTTCTTACAATTATTGGTAGTGTTCTAAACACTGGGCAGTATCCAAACAGTCAGCCTAAGCTATGTGTAGTCTACTGAGCCACTATGTTGCACCACATACCAAGGAAAGGAGAATGTGCATCCTCCTTGGGGTTCTTACACTGCAAAGTGGGACACAGTCCTGTAAAGCCTTGGAAGCACGCTAAGCTGCACACACTCTTTCCAGACAGATATGGACAGGAAGATAAAATTCTCTTGACTGACTAGTCGGATGTTTTGTTTGGAGTCTGTAAGACTTCTTGGCTTTTGGAAAAATAGAAGGAAAACTAAGGTTAGGGGTTCAAACAGGTCTGCAATTCTAGCATCAGACCTTTTGATAATCATAGAATCATAGAAAGGTTTGGTTTGGTTTGATTTGGAAGAGACCTTGAAGATCATCTATTTGCAATCCCCAACCATGGGCAGGGACACTTTCCACTAGACAAGATTTCTCCAATAATTATCCATTCTAAAGTTAATAAGACTAAAAACATCCCATAGTATTGCTTCTATGGGCAATCTTTGTACCTCAGTTGGCATAATTTGTGGTGGGTCTTTAATTTCTTAGTTATTTAGTAGCTACTTATGTGGAGGATATTTTTTAGTGAGGTATAAATAAATACATATTTATATATTTATATATATTCCTATAAATACCTATAGCTAATAGTTAACAGCTACTTAAACTACAGCCTAAGACTATGGCAGTCCATTATATAATTTTAAGTATAATGATAAGTTCAGACTGTAGGTTGTATTGGTGAATAACAACTGCACTTTATTTCTAGACTTAGTCCCTAGTGTTGTAATTCAGGTGGAAGAGATCATATCCGTGTACTCACATGGTAATGACTACTCCTTATGGCACAGTTGCTCCAGGGACTACTTTTGAATTCACAGTAAGTGTTTCTTAAACAGATCACTTAGAGCTTGCAACTCCTGTTGCCTTATCACAAAGAAATAACAGGGCAAAACAGGGAAGAAGCATCATAACCCATGTAAAGATATTTTCTCATTCATGACCTGTGTGTGCTAACACAGAGCTTATTCTCTGTGAAATGAGAATGGTAGATCACTAAGTTGTGCCAAGAGGTGTCAGATGTGCAAAAAAAAAAAAAAATCCATAGACTTATGGTCTTGAAGAAAGAATTAGGGCATTCAGAAGAAATAATCAGTTTTTAAAGTCTTCTCTGATCTTCAAACTACTGCAGACCCTGAAATTATCTTTAGAACCGGTGTCTCCTGCACATATGTCCTTGATGAACAAAAAGACAAAAAAGGACACAAAAGGAGAATCTCAAAGGAGCCTTTGCCCCACATGGTCACAAATCCCTAGGATAGTAAAAACACCCAGAAGTCTTGTGTGAATAAGGGCCTTGTGTATTGCTTTTTACTCTGAAAGTATTACTTACCTCCCAAGGGATAGGAAAGTCTCATATTTTTGAAATACTAGATAAACGATCGCATGCTCAAGTGGGAAGCTGTGCAGTCCATCCTCAAACCATGAGCCCACCAAAAGAGCTGTCTACCCATCAGTTCTCGCTCCAGCCATAAAAGACATCAAGTAACAAGTTATAGAAGTAATGGTTATAGCCAACACTGCCTGAGCATGACATGGGGCAGATTCTCTGTGAATAAATGTTCCTGATTCCTTAAGAGGGAATGACACCTAGTTGCACATAGGATTTAATGTCCAGGTGATAAAGGAATTCAGCATCCAACAAAAGGTAAGTTAGGGCCTATGCCAGTCCTTTTAGAAATGGGATTTCAGCATTGAGAGAACTGGGAGAATGAATATGTCTTAGCTTTGTAAAGCTATAAAATGATGCATTTTTAATGTTTTTGACAAAACTTCACGTACAGTATGGCTTAATACAATATAAGAAGAAGAATCAATAACAAAGGTATTACACAGACTACAGAAGGTGCTGCCTATGTGAGTAAGAATGACTTTCTGAACAAGGACAGTGTCCTAATGCCAAGCAGATAGATGCTTCCCAGAGAGAACATAAAAAGTCAAAGGAAAGGCTAGTGGAAGGAGGAGGGTAAAAAAGAGCATTTGTGGACTCCTGCACCCATTTTACAAGCAGTAGAAAATGTGATGCATCTTCCTTTAGTCATATTGCATGACCTGGGGTAAAAGTAAGATTCAGGCTGTAGAAGGAATCACAAAAGCAGCCAAAGCAGGGGTCACTAAATATCCAGAGACGTATGGATGTGCATATTTTCAACTCTGTGCATATTTTTACTTCCTTGGCATAATTGGCATCTTTGGCATTCTGCTTTGGCTGTTTGTTCTAATCCCCTTTTTTTTTTTAATTCTCTAATTTTCTTCCTCTCTGCTTTGCTCCCCTCAAGGGTCTAAACACAAGCACCCAAGAATGTTTGCTGCCATCCCACAGCTAATTGTGCTGTCTCATGATTTCCTTTTTCTCCTTGGGCACTTATCTCACCCATTTGCATTGAAAGGTCTCTGGGACAAGGGACACTCAAGTATTGTCTTTTCCCAATACCTTTAGGCCAACTCTGGTTCCTGTACTGATTTATAAGGTGCTAATCTACTCATTATAAGAACCCATAAAGTATCTTAACCTATAGCACTTTTGAAGTAGATTATATGCACTGCTGAGTTTGAGACCAAAATAACACAGTGTACCTACTTCTTGTAACAGTCATGAGAACACTTGCAATGTATCTTTTAAATGCCAAAATATAACAGGCTCATTTGTCATAATTTATAATGTACATATCCTGATGGAATCCTTTTTTTTTCTTTTTTTTTTTTTTTTTTTTTTTTTTTTTACAACGAACATAGAGGAATGAAGCCCTTGCAGGGAAATATTTCTACTGTAAAATGAAACTCCCCTCTATTTTTGATAAGGCACATTAGCAAGGTGTCAAGGGTGTACTTTTTTCAAAAACTAAATAGGTAGATGGTTTCTTGGCAGTGGGGTAAAGACTTGCAATTCTACACTAAACATTTTGGTAGGAAAAAGGCTGTGAGACAAGTCAGAATCAACCTACTGAGAACTTGGAGGGAGCTTGTGGCCTCCTGGTGAACACCCAGTGAGTGAGGTCCTGCTCTCACTGGAAGCAGGAAGATCCTACTGTAAGTAGATAAAATTAAATTAGAGATGAGCAGTAGATAAATCAGATGAGAGACACAATCTGAGATAAATGATTAAAGAAGCAAACCCATTCCATTTAGAATGTGAAACTAAAAATTAAGGGCTCAAGTACTGTTTCCTTTCTAAGGATAAATCTGTGCTTCAATCAGAATTGTGACTTACGACTTCAGCAACATGCATAGACCTTTACCTTTAAACTAGCCAGTGCAGATGTTGATATGTGTGGAGTCAGCAGGAGCCACCAAATACCCAGAACAACACTGAGTTCACATTTATTGGTTACACCAGTGGTCTAAGCTAACACAACACTGAGTTCTCATTCACTGGTCACAGCAGTTGTCTAAACTAAAACAGCTGTCTATAGCTAAGATATTTGACAAATCATGGTGTTGTCCTAGAGACTGTTAAGGTTCTTCCACACTGGAACTTCTACCCCTGCAGGCAGAGGATGACAGCAGAGAAGGAATGGATGGGGTTGCACAATTTATATGAAACTCTTAATGCAGACATACTGCCATTTTCTCTGGGGGCAAAAAGGCCTTGACAAGTTTTTGGTTCTCGGTTTCTCACCCCTCTTGTCTTCATACAATTTGCTTCTGATGCTGCAGATTAGAGCCCACTATAGTGGACTCATGCAACTCTGTGAGGCAATGCTGTGAACAAAACCACCAAAAGGAAGAATTCCAAAATCACACAAGGAGGGAGTTTCCCAAACTGGCTTTGACAGCAGGTGAAGTAGAGTATCTATAAAGAGAAAGCAGAGTAACTATAAATCTAACTTCATCTAACAGAATTGTTGCATTCATATGAGTGGGACTTAAAATCAGCTTCTCTCTTGTTGTGGAAGTCAGAGTAGGAAATCTTGATCCCTAAATTGGATCTTTACTGTAGATGAACTTGAAGCTTCTGTAGTCTTACTTGTACTTATCTTAACCAAGTTTGCAAGCTCAGCCTTGCCTCTCAATCTCAGAATGGTAATTCAAACATTTGCCAGAGAACAGTGTGTCAGGAAAAATCAATGGAGATCTCCGGAAGTGCAGTACTCTACCCCAAGATTTTGCATATTTTGATTCATCAGAAACATTTTAAATAAACAAGACCTTTGTATACATTCACTCCTCCTCTATATTTAAAATAACGTTTTCGTTATTTATAATTGTATTTCTATATAATTGTTCGACCATATCTTCCAGCTCTTAAAAGCTGAATTGCATAAAACCATCTGACCAAAAATTTGTCTCACTGGTATTTATATAAGTATACTGGGTAAAACAGGGCCGTACACAAGCTTTATGATGAAATCATTTGTGTTGTGTCCTTATTTGAATTTCTGTATTTACTTAACAAAAGGTTTCGCTGGAGCTTTTCAGTCCTTATTTACATAGATCCATCAAAGATGGCATAGTTAGACGCAGGATGTAGTTGAAAGTAGACAATAGCACAGCAGGGTTAAGGTATTGGGCTGCAGCTAAAGTATTTTGTTAGGAAGATCTGATAAGTGCTTAGACTTTTTGCTAAAATAAAGACCCTAACAACAGTGGGAATTCAACAGGGTAATCACACTTAATGCAGACTGTTTAGCGCAATTAGAGGTGATTGGCAGTGTCTTAAAGCCCTTAAACAGAAACAACATATAAAAAGAACTTACCTCAATTGGATTTCAGCTTCGTTGCCATTTTCAGTCTAATGCATTATATAAACTGGTTAATAAACATATTGGTCCTATGGCTTTAAAGTATCTATACTGAGACTTCCTGTGCCATGGAAATATCAAAACGCTCCATGTGATATGCAGTCCTATATCTAGCCCAGTAGGCAGTGTAAATAAAGAGTTTGTACTTGCCAAAGGATAAATCTCTTCTTCTCTGATATCCATGAGGTGTTTATCAATGAATCGATCAGGAATGCAGAGGGGAAGGCAGGGAGACAGTGACAGATGATTCAATAGCAGAATGGACTGCAAAGTGTATTTTTAATGCAAACCCAAAGTTTGCAAATGCTCATTTACAAACAACTGTGCATTTGTGCTTATAAATAACACACAGATATTTAATCTACTGTGTATGCAATACTCTGCTTTAAATCTATGCAGACATACTGAAGTCACTGAAATAAGGCTGACTTTCCATTTCCTAATGATTTAGCTCATAGGTCTGAGTAGAACTAGCTAATGCAATGAATCACCTAGGCAGTTACACACATTTCAGGAGCCTTGGCAGGATACATTTCTGTGAGAGTGTCTTTAGGCCAAAATTTGCTAAAGCATGGCACCACTGATGTTGCCAAATGTTGCGTCTGAGCTTGGTAGAGGAGCTGTTTTGAAATAAAATCGCACTTATCCAGAGAGAGAGAGTACGGCCAGAAAGACAAGACATCTACCTGGAACAGTTTAAATTGTGTTGATCCAGATCAGAATTGCCATACTTTCAGATGAGATACAGGGCTGGAGTAGTTGTGTGCTCCTAAGGTGTTGCAATGTAGAAGCTGGGTAGTTTAAAAGTGAAAACTTTAATTTAGGAGGCAGTACCTTCTTAAAACAGTAGCCAGTGCCTTCTTTTGAAAGTCTAATGCTACCAAAGTTTTTATAAGTTTTTATATTTATATTATTTATAGTTATACAGTGGTTGTGCATATAAAACGTCTTGCGTTGGTCCAGCTTAATCTGTTCTCAAAAGATCGATATGACCACCATTGTAGCAATATATCTATAACTGGGGGTGTTGGAATGGCTCTGAAGAGATGTAGCAAGGGAACAACCATACCATCATGACAGTCACCTCAACCAGTACTTTTTGGTTTTCAGGAGGAGGGGGCAGTGCTGAAATCCACAACTAGATACACTGCTTCAGCAGAAGAATTTATGCCATATAATTTGTATATTTCCACAAGTTCAAAATAATGACCAAAGAGAATAATAATCCTCTGCCAGTTTGAGATACAGTGAGGTGAGTATATACCAAGAACCTTCCTCTGAATAAAATCTACCAAAAATGAAGATTTACTCACAGACTTTGCATTATGACAGACAGCAAAGAAAGATGCTAGATTAGCTTTCTTAATCGGAGCTGTAGGTTTAATCAATA
Source organism: Pyrocephalus nanus (assembly GCA_038380795.1). NCBI lineage: Eukaryota > Metazoa > Chordata > Aves > Passeriformes > Tyrannidae > Pyrocephalus > Pyrocephalus nanus. The sequence goes on from CM076261.1 coordinate 63,921,545, forward strand.
ATCATAGTAATCCAATCTACACAAGGCTGGGAACTGCCTCGGTTCAGCCACCCAAGAGATAAGCTTTTTTTGTCTGACCCTCTCACCTGGACTACCTCCACCGTCAGTGAAGACAGAATAGGCACCTTCACCGAAGGACACACACGATTAACTCATCCCAGGTACTTAGTTTTCAGTGATTAAAGTTCAGATGAATGCTTGCACAAGGTGTCTAGCACAGTCAGATTCAGTCAGACACTGAGGTCAGTAGAATAGTGCCAGTCTTCAGTGAAAAGATCTGCTCTTCAGGGCTCCTGAACATCCCACCCACACAGATCCCACACAGATCCCTGATCCTGGAGCTATAGATAGTGAAAACTCTTTGCTCTGCTTGCAGATTCACTAGGACCAGAGTCTTTTTTTTGCAGTTATACACAAACCTCCCTGCACACGTGTAACTCCTTAGCCATTTGCTTGTTTCACTTTGTTCCTTACTAGTCATAAGCAAGATGTCTGAAATCTCAGCTTATGAACACATTTAACCAATAACAGAACAGGTAATAAACATTTCATATATTTTCTATTTCATATAGTTTCTACATTAGGATAAAAAATTTACCATTATTTTATTACGTAAGAGAAAAAAAAAAAAAAGTGAAATTAAAATAATCTTCCAAAAGCAAGCTCTCAAAAACAGAGAAACATCATAATTTTGTTTGCTTGCCTAGAAGCATAATTTTGAAGCTTTTTGCTACTCAAGTAACTTTTGTTTCCATTTTTAAAACATTAACTGGAGGCAGAGGCTTATGGCTACTTTGAATGTTAGTTAATTAAAAAAGCGTTAAATTACCATCCTTTCCCTTGCCATGGGGAGCAAACAGAGGGAGTATAATGAGTTTTATTAACTCTCATAATGTCAGTGTTGACTGCATCCAAATATTGGATCCATTATTTGTCAGTCCCCAAAGAACCACCCAGAGAAGTAAATGGGTCAAGGATTAATTGATCAGTGCAAGGCTCTCTTTTTCCGGTCACAATTTTGCTACTGTGCCATTTATATGTGCAGGAGAGGAAAATCAAGGTATTTTGACTCTCCAGCACATCACCCTCCTTTAGCCTGGCTTCTTGAGTCAGTCACACTACTGCAATCTTTCAATTATTTACTGCCAAATATCCTTACAAAAAGCACTGTTCTCAACTGGGAACTATTGAGGAATATTCTAAAAAAAGGTTTGGATTTTTTTTTTGTTTGCTTTGTTTTTTAAACCTCATGCTAATTTGTGGAGTTGGAGTCATTACCTGAGAATGTACCCCCGCAGTAAGTGTAATAAACTTTGTGCTTGCTTATTCTCAAGAGGCTCAGCAAAACTTCCACTTAATACAGCAAGCCAACCTCTATTTAAAATAGGAGATGTTGCTGGATATTAACACTCAAAGCCATCTGCAACTTGGAAAGCTGCATGTGTTTTAGACCAAGCAATCCTCCCAAGGAGCCTTGTTTTGTAAAAAAGGATAGAGAAGCATGTTAAAGGGTCTGAAGATAAATAATAAATGAGTGAGAGCTTAAGACCACAATTAGGCCAACATTAATAAACATCAATTCCAAAGGATAAGGGATTTATCTTTAGAAGTAACCACCACATAATAAATGTCCTTCTTCGCCTTAATGGATAAACTCAGTATTATGGTTGATTACAAAACAGGGAAAGGTTTGTACATGCGGAAAGCCCAAGTAAAAGTCAAATCACTAACTTAACTTTTCTTAAAGTCAGGCAGTGGGGTTTTTTTTTGCCTTCTTCACTGTATGCACTTCCAGTGCATCTAAAGAATGCTACAAACAGTTACAAGACACATCTGCAAAGGTTTTTTCTCACTTTCTTTTTCCCTTGCACTGCCTCAGCAGCAGCCTTACAATCATTCCCACAAGGAAAAAAATACCTGAGTATTTGCCCATCTTCCTGTCACACAACTCTAACCTTCAAGAAGGGGTCTTTCAGGCATTACTAGCTTTGGCCTACATACTATTGGCACCCCATTCTCAATCAAAAGAGGAACCCCTTTCTGTGACAATTTAAAATTTGCTAACTAATCGGAACTATGCTAAATAATGAATGTTCCAGCTAGACTAGTAGATCTTTTCAAGGCAGCTGAAGCAACCTGTAGAATAGAACATTTCCAAAGCAAAAATAGTCAGTTAAATTAGATCTTGTTTGTTTGTTTACTGGCTTGTTTTCCTCCTCTCTCCTATTCTTACTGTTTATTTGATCAAACTGTACTGAATGGCAGAACATCCCTCTGATGCGTCTGGCTCCTGCTGAGCATATTAGCTTATCTGTCCCTTGATCCCATCTTTTAGAAAATTAAGTGCTATTTTAAGTTTCTCAGCTCTAAGTGTTATTTTATTGTTACTGTTACCTTTGTTAAAAACCTCAGTTCTTAGAGACTAGATAAGGACATGATATCAACATAGAACAAATAATGACTGGTAAGAAACAGAACTTTAATACGTGATTGTAGCAACAAAAATGCAAATCACATAATTAGTCAGGACTGGCTTTAAGCCTTGTCAAGCCTACAGAAGTGGACGTTTTAACGTACCTGCAATGTTAGAGCATTTCAGCCAAGTGCGGATTTTCATTATGTTGACTCCAAAACAGTCAGTTCCATGGTCCTGCCATGACTATGGTTTACCATAAGTCGATGGAGTTATCCTTCAAACTCACACTCTGGATCTAGGAGGTATCAAGGCAATTTTTTCACTTGAAGCATTGAAGTTGGGAAGAATAGCCTATAAGGTACAACATTGCATCATTTATGTGGGCATCTCACAGCACAAGTACCTTGTTTTACTGACAGAAAATAGAAATGCTTAAGTAACGCAGATATTCTTTTACCTATCAGATAGCCAAGAAGAGATTTGCTCTCTACTCATAAAGATGTCTTTGGCTAAAACATTTGGAATAAAGAGACTGGATAAGAGACTGTATCATTGTTCCCTTAAGGAAAAGCAGTGCTAGGAGTAATATATAAACTCAATCAGATGCTTTAACAAAATTATATTCTCCAACTACCAAGAATTTAAGACATGAATATTTTTCCTATTAAAAAAAAATTATTCATGAAACTGAAGGCTCTGTATCAGCCCTGGAGTATAATACTAAAAGTAATGCTAATTCTAATTCTAAAATCAACACTAACAACTTTCCTGAAGTCATTCAAGCAAAAACTGTTACTGCAGTTATTGTTTCTGTTGCTCGAAGCAATGGAGGAGATTGTGGAGGAGCTAATAAAAGTGAAAACAGTCTTGTCAAGGACCTGGCACAAAGCTGTTATGCTACTGGCACCTCCAGAGAAATACCAGGTGGTATCAGCTCAGGTAACCAAGATATCTCAGATGAGTGATTAAATGGATTATGGCCTCATTTCACAAACAAGAGGGATGTTTACCCAACTCTCAGTGACTCAATGAAATTTCAGTTTCCATTCTGTTAGAAGCCTAGTAATTCTAAAATACAAATAAATACTGGAGATAACAGGCCTATTTTCTTACATATTTAAGGGTAAAATTCTTCCCAAGATAATAAATAATTACAGCATTTTCAACTGCTTTATTAAAAGTGGGTATGGTATTTCAGAAATCACTTAGATGACAGATCTCTCTATGCAGGAAACTGGGAGCAAGAAGCAGATGCCCATCACTAAACCAGGCAAGAACAGGAAAAAAACACTAACCCCATGTTATAAGCACTGGATATTTCCAAAACAACAAAGCAAGTAGTAACTGGATATAATTTTGAGAGGCTAACTCTAAAACTACTTTGGCAGCGAATGATTAACCTGGTCTAATTTCCCTGCTCATTGCAGAGGGGTTGGAACATGATAACCTTTAAAGGTCCCTTCCAACTCAAACCATTCTATGATTGTATGATTCTATTAAAAGACTGATTAATGTCACATAGCTCTGCTTCTCACTGTTGTTCCAAGTTTCCCATTCTCCTAGCTCACATCACTCTGCCCTGTCTGCCTGAAATAGAAGACTGCAGCAATTATTGGTGATTACCGTGATAAACTCAGCATTAATGATGTACGATGTGTCAGCGCTTATGTTCATGTGTCAGCTACCTATAGACCCTGCACACTTCCAACAGTAGCAATTATGTTCATGATTGATACATTTGCTTTGTATCCTTTTAGATCAATTCAAACTGCAAACACCTATTGGTCATCTTTACAATAAACCTGGCTACTGCAAATCTTGCTGGTGTTCTCAGAGCTTAATATTTCCTCATGCTGCTTTTTTTCCTCCAGATCCTTGAGCAATGGTTTTGCATTAGGCCATATATCCTTCATATAAGGAAGAATAAACGTATGGGAAATACTGTCTTTATCTGCAGGCTGAAATTCAAACCACCTTCAGTCTGTCTCCAGTTTTTATACTATAGAAATCCTAAAAAAAAACCCCAACAGTTGGAGTTTTCCCTCAAATGAGTGCATGCAAGGATTTGGCCCCACTTGAGAAGTCGTTTGAGTGAAGATTGTGTACATTAGGGTTACTCACCAATTGGTGAAATCAGGACTGCTAATGTCTTGCTAAGCTTTCCAGTTCTGGGTTACTGCTGCCTAGAATATGACTCATGGTGGCACCAGGTGCCAGCCGTTCAGTGATGCATGAAAGATGAGCTGGCAGTAGATGTAAAATCTTTGGGGGCCAGACATCCAAGCAGGAAAGGTGAGTGATGATGGTACCAAACCCATCAGAGTCCTGATGAGTGAATCCTTAGCATGAACTCCCAAAATGATGGCTTCAAGAGGCTGGGAGGGCCCTGGCACACCGCAAAGGAATTACGCTACTTGTGGTTGCTACTTTTTGGTTCCCAGTGCTGATGGAAACCTGTGCTGTTAATTAACCTGCCATTTACAGCTGTTGAAACAGTTACTTTGTTATTGTGGGAACATAGGTGTGGGCACACTGTCCCCATGTGATGCAAAATTTGGTGAAGTCACATAAACCCTGGTATTACCTGCCTGTAGCACATGTGGTCTGAAGTATATTATTCAGTTTCTTTTAGAATTCCATTGTTAAGTAGCAGGTTTAATAAGCAGTGACAAGAAAACCGTTCCCACAGGGTGTAATTACGTGTATTGCTGTGGTGGGTTTTTTTGGGGTGGCAGCAGTAGAAGTTGCTCCAAAAACAACTTGATAAACTCACAGTAGAAATGCTGCTTCAAGGACTGTGCTAACAAAAAAGCTGAATGCAAACTTACCTCATGAAATCCTTAAAATGCAGGTGGCAGGAAATGTGAAGAAGAATCAGGAGTGCTAGTTTTTTATACGGCTTCTTCTCATATTTTCACTAAACGTGGAGAAATGACCATATAGAGATATAATCTCTTTAACCTTTGATCTGAGCCAGTACAAAATGATCTTATGTCTTTGGTCTACCTTTATATGATGGCGACCTGAATTATTTCCAGATATTACGTTTGCTTGAACTTTGAGATTTTATAAACATATAGGCTTTTCCTTCCTTATTTTCCCTACCTTCGAAAGGCATCAAGGATGCTTCATGAATGATGTAACATTTCACATGAAAGAGATACTGATGTATTTCCCATATTTTCACCAAAATGTTAGCTAGTAGACTTGGTATTTATAAAGATAAATATTTCAGTAACATTTTATTCCTAATTTCAGTGATTGTACCGTAACAGGCTCATTTCATCTTACAAGGAACAAGTATTAGAAAGGCATGTTTCAATAATATCCTGATAAACTTCATCCAAAGAAATACTATTTCATCCAGGTTAAAAATCCAGATGTTGAACTCTGTGCCACTGTTCCCTGATGTCTTGAAGTCATTGTTTGTTAGTGAATGATTGCACAAGGCACAACCAAAGTTGGCTACAGGACATATGACAGGTTTTGGCAGGAGCTTCCTTTCTTTTTAATGGACAAGCCTGCCTATGCTCATGACTGTCAACTGCTCATCAAAACACAGAGCTTAAATCCAAAATTTGACATATGCACCACAGCTCTAGCACTTTCTCCTTTCAGTTCCATCGAAAACGCAGGCAAGATTATCTGAACATTTTTCTTTCATACACAAAATACTCACTACAGGCTAAATTTATAAATCAGAATAAATCATTCAAACATATGGATTTAATACCTTACTACAGAAATAGGTACAGTCTAATTTTGTCTCTCTCTAAAGCTGATAATAAATAGACAAGAAAACTAGCATCTGAATCCAATATATCAGGCCCGAGGTATAGTTAAAAAAAATTTAAAAAAATACATGAACAAAATTTAATTTCTTAAACTGTTCTATTCCAAAACACATATTTAAAGATCATTACTCAATTACTGAAGCACACTTGGTCTATACATATTTTCTAGCTCACCAATCTTCATTATTTTTCTATGTTATTAATATTTTACCACATTGTTTGGGTTTTATTTTTGCTAGGCACTTGCAAAATCAAAATCCCCTCAGGTAAGAACATAGGATGAGAATGTCAGCTCATGAAAATTTAAATGCTTCACCTACTCCTTTACTACACTCATTTCTTCAGTATCAGTTTCTTTAAATACTTATCTGAATTTTCTCCAAATTATTGTTTTATTTACTTGTATAATAAAAGAATTAAAAATGTGTTTTAGTCTTGAAAGCAGAATTAAGCTAACAGTAAATTACTGAAATAAAATATTTTTTCTGAAATTTCTAGTAAAATAACACATAGATTAACAGTGGATGTTAGTGAGCTGCTGTTTCAACTCACTGTGGATAGCTGTCATCAAATATTAGATCCATCAGTGACTATAAATGTGCTATTTTTAGGCCTCTAGTGGTTATTTGTTGTATGGTCTTTACCAAAAATCCTTGCCTGAATTATTGCTAATATGACAGAATATAAGCAGAAAGTCTGTAAGACCGGTTTCTTAATAAAACGAAGGTTTTTTTGTGATACTTAGATTACTTTCAGCAAAGGAATTGAGTAAAGATAGTTTGAGATTTGGCCTTCTATAGTAAGCACTCAATAGGCTACAAAATAATGCTTTTACATTAATCAATTTTGCCTTAACAAACAAATACTTTCTGTAAAAATAGGTTTGTGAGACACGTTGCTTCATTCCATATCCAGCAACCTTGGGATAACAGTCCCAGGCAGTATGAGATTGTGCTATAGGCCTTGATATTGCAAAAAACCTCAGCTTCTACAAGCAAACACAGAGTTCTTGGCAATTAGACTAGCTGGACTAAATTCCTCTCTGACATGATTTATAAATTCATCCAATTTAATTTGCTGATAGGAAGCTGAGCACTGTACCTGGGTCATTTGGTCTGATTTATATCAGAAAAGTGTGCAAAAGAAAATGGAGCTTCTCTATCTTGCTCTTGTCCTCTCCTAAATTCCTGTTACTATATAACAGGCATCCTTTTCCTTTAATTACCTTCTTCACGGCTTGAGAGTTTTGATGACTTGATTAAGCCTTGCAATGCAGTTCCAGTCCCTACCCATCTGATTAATTAGCCCAAACCTTATTAACTTACTAATTCCAATCAATAATGCACTGATGCTGAACTGTGCAAAGGCAAACTGAGGATAGCAATTTTATTTGAAGACACAGCCACATACGGTGTGTTCTTTTACTTCTTCACAGCTGCAAAATTAAAGCTACACATCAAGAACATATTTGCTCGGGCTTGAATTTGTCACCATGCGTCTTACCTGAACTACATCTCAAATAAAACTTACAGTGATGGAGGCATATTGGTGGCACCCCTGTGCTGAACAGCCTTTTTCCAAATATTTAGCTGTCACTGGTGGAAAATGGCACCCAGCATGCTAGGGTTATAGTTTCCTGCATAAAATGCTAATAGCATATGGAAGGCACAGCAGACCCCTACCCTCTCCTGTACACCCTCCCTAAACCTGTCAAGAAGCAGGGAGAGCCACTTGGTGCATTTTGCCTCATTTTAAGAATGCCAGTGGACATATTTCAACGCTGAAGGATTATTTCAGCAACTACCAGCACAGCCAAAACAGCACCCAGATGAGTCAATGCAAGTTTAACTATGGGTAGCTAAAACAGAGCTGGTAGGTGATGGCATTTCTGTGGCCCTCAGCTCCTCTGCCCCAAACTTTGTTATGGCACTGATGCTGGAGACCTAACATATTAGTCGAGAATTCAGCTGTGAACCATCAGGCAACTCCATTTCTCAGGCTGCTGTTTTCCCACTCAGTGATTGGCCGTTGCCACCATTTCACATATTTTCATTACAAGTGGATGCTAGACCTAACTTTCATAGTCAGTAGCAGTTGTGCTTTGTTTTTTGTTTTTGGTTTGGTTTGGGTTTTTTGTTTGTTTGTTTTGGTTTTTTTGTGGTTTTGTTTTGTTTTGTTTTGTGGGTTTTTTTGTTTGTTTTTTTTTTTAATTCTTTTCCTGCAGCAGGGATAGAACATTAAAGTAGCTCTACCTGCTGTTTTGAAAAGTACTGGTCTTGTCTAAGTTCATTTGAGTTGGACTAGCTTTCTTCAACTGCTAGAAGGGGAAAAATCACAGAACCAAAGAATACCCTGAGTTGGAAGGGACCCACAAGGATCACCAAATCCAGCTCCTGGCTCTCTACACAGGACAATCCCAAAAATCACACAATGGTTTTAAAAGCCAAGTAGTACAAGAAAATGTACAAAAATAGTATGACAAAAAGGCTTCTGAATCCTTCTTTCACCTGTAGTAAATAGCAAATATAGTAAATGGTATATTTACTATCTTTGGTATAGCAAAGATAGTAAATGGTACAGCTCACAGCACACTTCTCAGCAATGCATACTAGTTTGCATTGATGGAATTTAGGATAAGAGTCAGTACCTAAGACTGATGTTAGATGGAAACTAGCCACCGTTTATTCTCCAAATAGAAACATCTTCCAGACCAAACACATCTGAATAACAAGCCTTCAAAGCACTGTGCTAAGAACGTCTGCAAGAGGGGAGCTGCACAGGTAGGATGTGTGGGAGGACACAAGGGCTTCTCATTAAATGCCATTGTTATTCTTATTTTCACTGCGTTTTCATTTTCTGATCACATAAGCAGCTTTTTTGTTCTCATTAATGTGTGCCTTTGTAAATAATCTATAGTACCAAGTACCTCCATTATGCTTTGCACAGGCCACTGACAACAAACCACAATTCTCTAAACAATACATTTTCTCGAAGGAAGTGGGTATCAAGGACTCTTAATAGTACTATGATGAGGATCAATTGTTCAGCTCTATAGTGCAGGAGTGTCTCCTGAGCCCCTCAGTGCCTGCCTTTGTGTACAGTATCACTGATGGGGAGTGACATTTCTTTCTTAGGGAACCTTCCATTAGAGAGGGGGCTTTCAGGCAAATCCAGCGGTGGAGTGTTTGAAAAACAAAGCATGGGTAGAAATGGGCTTTTATCACATTTGGCCATGTGATTGACAAGGAATCAGACACTTTGCCTGCTACTCAATAAGAAACTCTATGAATGCATTTTCATTCCTAAAGTGTTACTATTTCTCTGAAATATTAAATATAAATCCCTAGTGCTTCACTATCAGAGCAAATTTCCTAAAATAAAATTAAAGAAAAATCCCAAAAAATTCCTTCGTGTCTGTGTTTGCTAGAAGATTTACATTAGCAACTAGTATTTGGGTACAATGGCTTCACGCTACCTCCTGCAGTTTCCTAAAAGCATGAAAGCACATTTTTCATGTGTCTGCGCCGAGTTAGGTCAGGATAGTAATTACGCAAGGGTTATATTGAAACAAAGCTGTACATGAAATTTCTACCCCATAAAAGCCATATCTATGCTGCAAGCAGATGTGGTTTTGAAGAACTCCTATCATACTCATGTAAAATCCTTCTGCATGTGTGCTTGTGAGTTTTGAGTCCAGCTTCATGCTAGGAGTGCCAAGTAAATCATGAAGATTTCATCTTTACTGATTATGGCCTTTCCTGAAGAAGAAGAATGTATTGTTTTTTTCTTGCATTAACAGCCCTCCAAAGCCATACCAAAATCCTTTGATTCCTAGCTTCTCCTAGGATATTAGGAGAAATCAAGCTATAGCTGAGATCAGTAATTGATATGTGAGATATGGGACTGACCATTTTTTAGAATTGAGAGTCACAGTGCCCTGGAAGGAACTTATGAGGAGCTTAACATCCCCACCTTGATGGCTAAACACCAGGAGTCGGGAAGAGTCATCTGCATGAGAGAGGCCATACAGCCTGGCTGTGCCTCAGCTTCCTGTCTGCAAGACAAAGTGAAGAAGTGTGCTGATAAATCCTAACAGAGGACAATGAACTCCAAGACAGAGATGAGCAACATAACCTGGCTTCACTCGTGGTGGTTCTGCTCAGCTAGAAGAGGTGTGAGGAAGTTATATTGTGGCAGAATTAAGGTGCAAGTGGAATACCAAATTATACCCAAATTATGAACACTCCATTCATCCTGCTGAGGTTCATGAACACATAAGCCCAATCAGGAAGATTTTAAGCCAGTTTGCTACTGACAACTGAGCTTTGCAGGGGAGTCTCATGCACTGTCACTGCCAGCACAAGATCCCAAGGGTCTGCCAGGCTGGATCCACTATGCAACCTGGCTGTTCTCCCAGGGCTGGCACAGGACAGGGGAGGCATACTTCACTGGTCAAGATAAGCATTTAAGCTGCTTCCAATAATCCTTTCATTCATTAAACCACACTAAGCAGATTTGCTTGGTCTTCAAAATTAAGTCAAACATGGAGAAAGGAAAGTGCACCTAAACCGATTGTACAAAGTTAGCACAGGCTCTTGGCACAAAGGTCTGCCTGCCAGGGACACGCACAGAGGCACATGACTGACTGCAGCAGTGTATCGATGCTGAAACAGGTCACAAAGGCTTAATGAACATCCAACATCCATTGTTCCCTTTCACCAAGGGGTGCTGAGAAGTGATGTGACTGCAGGGATGGGATTGCAGGGCTTTTAGGACTCATAGCTTATAGAGAAGTGCACAGGTCTCCAGACACTTTTGGTTTGTATTTCTACTGCGCTCAGGGCCAGTCAAGAACTTCAGGCAGACAAGGATTAACACCTATTGAGTTTCCAATCCACCTCACCCGATTATTCCCACCACCCCATCTCCCTTCTGTTTTCTGAAACATGCTCTGCACGTCTCCACTCCTCTCATTGTCTTTTGTTTCCTTCCCACCCTCCAATACCTCCTTGACTTTTACCTTGCTCTGATAAGATCCCTAAAAAACCCATCCCGTTTTCACAGATATTCATGTAGCAACTGACACCTTCTACCTGTTCTTGTTTTCCACTACCTGTTCTTCTCCCGCTCCCATTGCCCCTCACCCCACTCATAAACAAGCAAGCCCGATAACCATCACAGGACACAGACAGCAATCCTGATGGCAGACAGCAATGAAAGAACAATCAGCTCCTGCTACCAAGCCCTTACATACGCCATCAAATGCTGTGAAGCTGAGAACAAATGGCTATAGCAAGAGGAGAGGATAGCACGGGGTTTGGTCAAGTATACACAAACTGACATTCCTTCCTATAAGTCACTCAGTGAGAGGCTGTTTCACCTTGTTATCCTTCCCTTCTATGCAGACACAAATTCGTAGGGATGCTGGTTTTGTCCAGATACTGTCACCAGTGTGGTGGCCACCACTTCTGACATCGGGCTGTATTGTGTCTTGAGTGATCCATGCCCTCAGAGATCCATGCCCCCAAGGACTATAGGGTGAGCCTCTTCCTAAACATTGTCTGGGCAAATGCTCCTGACACCATGAATGGCATTATCTGATCTGGTATGCATTTCCCTGCAATGCAACCAGACCTGCCAGGTCTGGTAGAAAAGTCTTAGGTTAGGTCATGTGGAAGATGTCTATCTAGTGTACTGGGGGAAGGAACAGCTCGGGAGAAGGCTTCAAGGACAACCCATTTTCTGCATGGTAAAAACCACAATAAGGGGCTGACTCTGCTGGCCCAGCCCTTCTTCTAGGCATCCCTTGACTGAACAACCATCTAAGTAATACCTATTACAAGTAATTATTTTGAAGCTACTCAGTAAAATGTGGTATTACTATATTATGTCTGTTCTCATGATGCTCTTATCACAAATTACATATCCCATTCCAATCCATGTCATCCTGTTTCAATAGTAGCTGCTGAATATTATTTCCTTGTGTTCTTTGGGACTGCAACGACAGGCTAGTTAAAATCCCCCCGGACCCGTAATACTAAAGCTCCTCCTTGAATTATACATTTTCATATCATGTAGCTAGCTACCTGCCAAAACATAAAGGGAGCGAATCTGCTCATCAAGTATGGGAACTCCATGTTTTGTTAAAATCATTTTTCTGATGTGCAGAGGAGGAAAAAAAACCATGAACTCAGCAAAATGAAGAGAAGTAAGAAAATAGGTGGTTATATATAAAAGAAAGTGGTGGTGGGGGGAAGTCTTCTATTTATTTTTTCCTATATTCTTTCCTCTAAGTATATGGAAAAGTTATTATAAAATACATATAAGGGATGAGTTTTTTTTAAAAAGTGCAGCAAGAAGGAAAGATCTGGTGAGCTGGTATCAGCCTAAAACCAAATGAAATATTTCAGGTTAGGGTCCATCTCACTCCGCATATATTTTAACCAATGGATTGCAATGTAGAGAGGACAGTGAAATTCATGTGCTCCAAATATCCCTGAACTTTCATTCTAGAAAATTAATGGAAGATTTCTAACTAAGATGAGTTTACTAAAACAAAAACGCCTCAAGGTCACACTTCTTAAGATATGTTCAATAGAATCACTGAAAAGGGCACATATGTTCCATGCCGATATATGTCAATCATATATGTTCTTACTTTTTGAAACCTGAAGTGTAATGGGAGTATATTTATGTTAAAAGCATTTAAAAAATCAAGAAATCAATTTCTGGTAAGATGCCTTCATATGAGGAAGAGTAAAATTTTTTTCCATCTAATTTTCTTTTCCTTAATTTTATTTTATTTCAATTTACATATATCAAAGTATTTATTAAAACCTATCAATGTACCTATTTACCAAAAGTAAATCCTGTGTACTGTAAAACATGAAGGAAAGTATGATGGTTCATTTCATTTCAGGTTTCATTTCAGAATTCAGGTACGTAATTTGTTATTAATTTATTACAAGTTTAGGCTTTTAAAATCAGGTAACACAAAATGTTTTGTATTTTGTGCAGCTCTGGAGAACTGTAAACTTGAAAACAGAAAACATTATCATTGTAACTTATACATTTTTACTGCCTTTACTTCTACATGCCTTCCTAAATACACACACACTCACATTTACACACAAGAGAATGAACAAATTGGTCAGGAGCAACTAATAGCAACCACTGGTTATGCTGCATGCAGAGCTAAATCCTGCAATACTAGCACCTAGAGAAGCGTCTGAGCCCCTCTACCCCAGGCGATACTCCTTTCAGTGGCTGAGGTGAAGAAAACACTTGTAACTCAAGAAAGTGGTTTTGCAATGTATGTTCACCTATCTGCCTTTCCATCAGGCCTTTGAGAGTGAGGGCATTCAAAGAGAGTAGCTGCTGAGTATTATTGGGGAAAAAAGAGGTGTAACAGTCAATAAGTAAATATTTGGGGTTGGTGGTGGTGGGTCTCTTTTCGGTTTTTTGGGGTTGTGTTTTTTAAGAACTGGCTAGTAAAGGAGCAAATTCTTAGTAGCATAATTGACACAGCAGACTGTAGGGTTTTAATCAAGCAATCCATACATCTTTCCTGCTCCTGAAAATCTCAGTCTTTCTTGGATCGTTTGCCGTATGTGTGCTAATTATAATCTTGAAAATTTAACTAGGTACAAAGTTGTGTCAATTTGTTCACTATTTAAAATAACAAAAGGGCTTCATGTCCAAGGAGAAAGTCTGCACAAAAGGAAATTCAGCAATGCAGGAGAAGGAATTTCCAAATATACCTAAAAGCCTGTAATAAATAACTTCATTAAAGAGGGAGAGAAATTAAATTGAAAGCAACCTGTCTGGGATATTCTGAACAGCTACAAGAGCCCCAGCAGCAACGGGAGTAGATGTCCTACACTGACCAATTCCAGTGGAGATATTAGCGAAGCAGATTATTAGAGGCGTTCCTGAACATCGTTACAGAGGCACATACACGGTGTTCCAACAAAGGGCATCATCAGGCATGTAAATTCAAGCTCTGCCCATGGAAAGTGAAAAGGTACGGGAACAAATGGAATTCAGAAGGCACTGGCAGACTGTCAGAGATTAAAACGCCAAAATGTTGAAGACGGAAACTTTTATTGCATTGGACAGAGCCAATGAAGACACAGTAAACAGCCGTTATAAATGTGTTAATCTGCTGCTTAGGACACTGGGATTTAGAGTAGCTCATTTGCACCGGTGATGTTCGTTTATTGCTCTCCCCCCCCATCCCCGCCCCACATACGCTGAGAGGAGCAACACCTCGTAGAGCACATACAGCAAAGGCTGGAACCCTGCAGGCTGTGGAGGGTGCAGATGACGGGTGCTGCAGCTCCCTTCGAGGCCATGCACTGAGACTCTTTTCCTTAGAGAATAAGTCATAATGGGACGAGGCCAAGCTGGCTGTGGGAAATACATGTTTGTATCATGCTTCTGTATAGTAATTTTTTTCGAGGTCAATTAACGCGGATTTGGGCTTTACTTTCGGCAACAGGAAAATAATTTAACTTATCTGTGGCTCTTTTTTTCCCCCCATTTGGAAAATAAGAATTGCTATCCTTGTTGTTTTTACACAAGCCTCTGAAGATCTGAGGACAAAAAGTGTGAGTTGATATCACACTGGGACGTGAAAATATACCGACTCTAGTTCTCCCAAGTTTCTGGCAGTGACCATTAGCTCCACTCCCACCTTTAGTACCTTGAGAAAACCCTCTTTCAACAAAGAAATTACTGAGTAACAAAAGGTCATCAAAATAGCTCCAACACCTCCCTCTCTCGCAGGCTTCCACCTTGTCCTGGTTGCTGTAACAGCGCTTTGGAGAAGGCGGCAGTCAAAAGTCAGCAAGAAAGAGGCTTGGAAGAGACCAGTCTGGACCAGAGCCTGCCCTACACAGCTGGGTGCACGAAATGCCGCCAAGACCAGCTCAGCCGGGCCAGAAATTACAGGATTGAGGTCATTGTACTGCAAAGGAGCCATTGTAGTGAAATCAATAGGGACGTTTTAAAATACCCTTACATGACAATTCCAGTGTCAGAACAGAGCAAGTCAAAGAAGGTTGTTCCTCATAACAGGTTAAACTCCTGAGGGTGGAGATAATCTCCCAGCAGGAAGGGAAGAAAGTGCTGTGCCCGCCTGGGCCAAGATGCTTTCACACTCCCCATTGCCTTTAGGCTACGGAGCCGGCCATTATCAGAGTCATTGTCATTATTATCTTAAAATCTGCTGCCTGACATTCAGGCATCTATCAGGAAAAGACCAAGACCCTATTAGTACAGGAGATGAGCCCCCAGGAGGAGGGGAGGCAACTTGTTCATAGAGAAATTAAGGCTCCTGCTGGCTACATTCCTATCAGCCCTGTTAATTCTAAAGTGACATTCATTGTTAAATTTGATTTTACCATCCCTTCCTATCAATCAGTCGAAAAAGTCTCCTACCATTTTTTGTTGTTGTTTGGGGTTTTGTTGTTTTTGTGGGTTTGTGGGTTTTGTTTGGTTTTTTGTTTGCTTGGTTTTTTTTTTTTTTTTGGTTTTTTTTTTGTTTTGTTTTGGTTTTTTAATTGTCTCACACTTTAATTTGCCTCACAGACACATGATCTGCTGGCCTCGGAGCATCAAACCTCTGTTCGTATATGAAAACCATGTGCCCAAAAGGCACTACTACCATTGTGTCCCGGCTGTGTTTGTGATATCTGACTTCATCCTCTCAAGCTGCAGTTCAGGAAGTCACCATTTTCCTATTAAACATATTAATCGATTGTGAGAGACTGTCAATCCCAAGCGATGCTTCCAAAGAACATGATGCTTAAATTAGAAAAATCCTTTATGTGGAAGGGAAGCTTCCATTTCAAATGCACATTTGAGGTTTGAAAATAGTGGTCAGCAAAGCTTGTGTATTTTACTGATATAAAATATCTGCTACCTCACCAAGTCCCCTTGAGGTTCTAATTTCTCAAGCTGATTCAGAAATATTTTCCCTGGTTTAGATAGTAGGTCAGAAAAGGTACCATCTGACAGGTTCTCATTTGTAATTTTAAATTAATTCACTATTTTACCAGCAACTGCATAAAATACAAAATGAAGTAACAATTAGATAGCATTCACACTCTCTTCCCCCATTATTTTTTGGAAATTAAGTATTTGATTTTTATAGAATCTTTAAAGATCTGGGTATATATATAAAAAGCCAATTCACTCCTTGATATATTGCTAAGTGAACGGAAACAGGTAAAAGCTTGCAATAGTCCTGTAGCTGTTAAAAAAAAAAATCTCTAAATCTGTTGGAGATTTATGTAAAATAATCCAAACTCGTGAAACTGAGTGTGAAGAGCACAGTCTTTAAGGTGATGAATAGTACTAAAAGACCTCTTTACCACTCAGAAGGTAGTTAACTGAGCTGACTGCCTCGAGCATTGACACCTTTAAATGACATGTTTATCAAGGCAAAGATGGGTTAAATTTGTAAAATATTTGTCCTTCTTCTCCTGCAATACATTAATCCACTAAACCGTTTAATTGTTTAATTCTCTTTTTCTCCGTGCTCTGCAAGTGATTACGAAAAGAGAGCAGTGAAGAGCCTGACGTTCAAGGAAACTAAGTTTTCACTCTGTCTACTGGCAGGTGGGGAGGTGGGCAGGAGGTTGCTGATTGTCTCCCTCCCACTGGAATACTTACAATAGCGCCTTAAAAGCCCTTTCTTACAGCCCTCCGGGGACTGGTATGTATACAGAAACATATAATGCCCCTGAATCCCGCTGAGACCTGCTGAGGAAGGGATCCGCCCAAAAGCAAGAAGAGGTGGGCAAGATGTTGGGCTGTATATGCAGAAGTGTTGAGGGGAGGCAGAGCTGTTGGCTTGGTCTGATCCATGGCCATGCTGAGACCATCCCGGTGCCCGAGCTCTCATGGGGCCACCTGGCCACCTTATAACTCAACATGCTGCAGTTAAGGCACCTACGGCAGGTAAACTTCTGTCGAGCTTCTAACGACGGTAAAAACTCCCCTTTGGCCTTGGGTGTTATAACTATTTATGAGTTTGACCTTTAATTACTCTCTTATGTAGAAATCTTTTAAAATATGTCTTTGAAACCTTGGCAAATACGGACCTACACAGCACCAGTCAATACCGATATAGTAACATAGTAGAGCAGCTTCCACAAAAGCAGATGATAAAGTGTATTACCAGCAAAGCTGCTTCAAAGGACTTCCCCCCTTCAGCTGGGCACTGTCAGCTCTTTCTTATTACAGAAGGGTCTAGGGAATGTAAACATGCAAGGGATGCCAAATATCAACGCGACATAAAGTCTGGAAAGGGTAAGAACCATTATCCAACTGGGGCCCAAGGGAACCATGGCTGTCATCATTCAGCAGCAGCAGTAGGACAAGAGTGGCTGCCATCTGCCATTGCTTTAGAGTCTTCTGTTCACCCTCAGTTCAGGACTTGGAAATAAACTGATGGTGTTGAGTACCTAGTGTGAATGTCACGGCATTTCTTGAAAAGTAGCTCTAGCAAAATCATTATCTTTTGCAATATGAATGCCATCCAAAGTAGTAATGAAACTGAGAGTGGATAGTTATTAGTTTTGTATTCAACCTACTTGAATATTCATGATTGCTTGCCTTTTCAAAAGGACATTTTTAATAGATGTTATACACATGCACGAGCATACATACACGTACACAAGTGAATATATATGTGTGTGTATATATACACACAAATAAAACCAAAAAGTCTGTAATATTCTGTTAAGAATGGTAAACATAGTTGGTAAATACTTACACAGTGTAGAGGAGGAGGTTATCAGTACAACTATACAGTTATATAAAACAGAACCTCATAATCCACAACACTTTATTTTTATTTTAACCCACCTATAACTTATATATATGTATATTATATATAATATAATATAACTTTCGACTACAGTATAACTCTACTGTTATCATGCAAGTTTAATACTTCATGTCATAAGGATTATGGAACTTGGGAGGGGTTTTTCTATGACAATAATTAAAATCACAGAACTATATAAACACAATATGCATCATCTTTGACCATCATTATATATTATACAGAACTGCCATTTGTTCTAACCTGATGAAATTCTACTGCCAGGAGGATGAGTCCCAAATACTTAGATTGGATAAAAAGTAAGGATAAAATTAAAAGATTTTTTAATAGTTTTTATCTCCTTATCACTGTTGAAAAAGAACTGATATGACTACTGGACAGATACAGTTAAAGAAAAGTGTCACAGACCAAAAAGTTGCACAGATTTTGTAAGAGGTTTTACATACTAATAGTCACTTTAGTTTTCCTTCTCTTCTGAATTTTCTCAGAATTAAATTATTTTCTCTTATTCAGAAGAGCAATTGTCCTCCTTCAGCCCTCCCATAGAACCTTTTTTGTCATAACAACATCCCAACCAAAACAGCTCCCAGGAGACAAAATCAATCAAAGCCATAAAAGGAGAATGTTTTTGTCATGCCAGGCCCTACTGCTCATGCCTTGTAGTTATAAAACCATCAGCAACTAAACTGCGCTAGACAGACCATCTGAATAGATCTAGCCAGTTACTCTAACCAAAATCAACAAACCTGTTTAACTGGAATAATTTAGTTAAGCCCCCCAAATATATAGAAAAAAACTATGTTAACACAATGGTAATGGTGTCACAAGAGCATAGAAACAGAAAAGGAGCTTAAAAGCCCTGAGTCCAGACACCTTCCCTTATGAGGAGTTTATGTCATAGTGGTTTTCTCTTGGACTGCCTTCTTGCCTGCAAATCTGGCACCCGAACTCCTTCTTGGATGGAAAGAAACTCAAAAACCCCCAAACTACCTCATAGGCAAACTTCCAAAATAAAAGGCTGAGGACACCCTTTTTAAGAGATCTGGGGTACAAGTAAAGAACCAACCCTGATGCTTGAGCAAATAACCAAATGTCTCTTTTCCAGGAACTTTCCCGTTTGATGACACTTTTTTTCATGCTGAATTTTGGTTTTTTGTGTATTACATTAACTGTGTGTGGGATCCCTCTAGCTCTGAAACTAAGAGGAAAAAGTCTTAGAAGAAGAGGCATGGGTTAACTTGAAGCCTACTGCGATGAAGTAGAGTGATAAATCTGGTACTATCCATACAAGGGTTCATACCGTCCTGGACCAGAGGTCCAACGAAGTTGAGAGAGAGAGAAGCTCATTTTGACTAGTAAACTTCTGGATCAGCCTCCTTACACTGTGTGCAGCACAGACACCCAGCAGGGGACTGTCTCGGCCCTGCTGGCTTCAGAGCTATGGTGTGACGCCTTCTTTCACTGCCAGCGTGAGGAAGGAAGCTTTCAAGAAGGCAGCTCTGGACACACCATAGAAGCAGGATCCTGACCTCCAGGGCAGGACTGTCTCTCTTTCAGCACTGCACATGGCTTATGGAGGGGAAAGCCCCAGTTCATCCAGTGTCCTTCAGCGCTGACATCTCCAGCGTTTGCTGCTCCTGTCTTGCCCATCCCCAGTAACAGAGCAAGATACTGCCAGCCCATGTTCCCTCTCTGCTTACTGATGGGTACACCGGTGGGAAACAGCCAATACCTCAGGCTCTGGGGGGAGGCTCAAGAAAAAGAGCAGATTCCCCTCTGGTTATTTCATTGAGGTTTTCACATCTCCGGAGGAAAAAAAAAAAAAGAAAAACAAAACCACTTTTCATTAAAAGAATCGTTTGAGTCTGTTGGTGAAACTGATACTACAGAAATATACATTCCTGTGAGCTGCCTTGCTGCTCTATAATGGCTCTTGCATTAGGGACTGGGGGCAGGGGGGCTGCTGTTGTCCATTTACTTTAGTAAAGATTGCTATTGAATGAAACCTTTAATGGGGTGTTTATGCCCTCACTCAGCTAAGAGCTCCGAGCTTGCGGCAGAGTAGTCTTTCCCTCCACCTTGACAGCTATTAGAGAATCAATACAGGTAATCCCTCAGCTGGTCGTCAGCACCCGTCGCTGTAGGGCTACCACTGCGGTGGGGTCACTTGTGGGAAAGCGAGACTTCTCCGGGGAGGACTTGTCACAATACCCCCACACCACCACCGCTGCATCGGGTCAGCATCCATTCTCCAAACCGCGTGAAGCTCTGCAGCTCAGGAGGGAATGCCACTGACCCCACTTAAATTAAGTTAGCGGATGGACTCTACCCTTTCTCTCTAGGGAGCAGGAGCCTCACAGCTTGATTTCACTTCAGGGATTATCTGTGACTTGTCCTTTTTGGCCAGTATAATCCAAGAAATCATCCCTTTCTCCTTCCTTCATCCCCAGTGGATGTTGTCTGCTCCTGCATTTCTGTTAGTGACCAAGGTATCTCCTGCCGGCTCTGCTTAAGTCCCTGCAGTCAAAGAAAGAGGGAGTGCATTTTCTCACTGCTGCTCTGCAGACTCATAATACTGTAATTTGCAGGACTGTGTGGCATTCTTACACTAAGGCACACAACACTGCTCTCGATGCTACTAAATTCCTGGGCTAGCCAGAGGTTAGCCTTGCGACAAGAGATTAGTCCTGTGAATTTAAGTCTGGTTTGCCATTGCTGCAGTGGAGATGAGCTGGGGTTGCACGACAGTCCCTACAGCAAGAGCTGCTGTAGAGTGACTGCTGGGGATGGAAATGGAGTAGAGTTGCTCAGGTCCTGCTGCAGGACAGGCAGAAGTGCTGTGATACTCGCCGGTGCTGCCCCCCACCCCAGTTTGTTAACACCCAACCCCAGGCACCTTCGAGGGACTGGCTTTTCAGAAAAGGCATTAACTCTTGGAGATAAGGCCTCTTTTAAAGGTGGAGTCAAACACCATAAATACACAGACAGTTGTTGAAAATCTGGATATGTTCTACATGAGGTCAAAAAAGAAGGAAAGAAGAGTGCAAGGACACTGCAAGGACAGTCTCACACCCCTCCGTGTGCCCAAAGCCTTGCACTCTCTACATAAAGGAGAGACAGAAGGAAGATGCAAGGGGATGTGTGTGAGGAGAGAAAGGGAAAAGGGTGACAGTGTCCGTCGGGGTGAAACACCAGCACTTGCTGTGGGGGCATGTAGGAGACTGGAGACCCAAGCAAAGGCTTTCTTAAGAAGCGGACAGCCAGTCAGGGCTCCCCTGGTGAACGGCCTCTCCTGTTTAATGGATGGTTTTGTTTGTGGCATTATATTCAATTCACTAAGCTCCTCGGTGATTTTCACCTTTCCTCAGTGGTTAACCACCTCCCTCTTCTCAAGAGTCCCCCAGGGTGACAGCAGGACAGAGGCTGGGGCAGCAGGGGGATGGGGACCAGGTGTTTGAAGAGCAGGGATATGCAAGAAATGCTGGAGGCAGCAGATGTCAGTGTCCAGGCCTTTTGTGCCCTCACACTCGCCAGCCTGAGTTCTGGGACCACCTTTTTGTTTTTGTCTCCCCATTGTCATTCACGCAGGAGGGGCTCCTCAGGAGTTAACCTCACAGAGTCTCATCTCTCTCTCTCTCTGCACCCTACTGCCCCAAGAAACAGTTGATTGCCCTTATACTCTGGTTTCTATTTAGATCACTTTCTATTACCATTTAAAAAACCCTGATAGAGTTAATGCAGAGCCCTGAAAATCCGCTAGTCTCTTACAGGGCTGGTAAGTCCCAGTGACTTGACTTGCCACTCCCCTCGGCAGGACCATTTTTAATCCTCATTAAGAGAAAGAACAACCAGAATGCACACATCCTTCACTTTAGTGAGAATGTGACTCCAGACAGGGATGTCACCCTGGCAGCTGGGGCTGCCCAGCAAAAGGATTGAGCCTTTACAGTTGGTCAAATATTCCCTCTTGAACTTGCAGTGCAGCCTGCCTCCTGCACCTGGCCTTCTGCACCATGCAGTCATCCTGGGAACCTGCCAGACCAAAACCTGCAATGTGCACACATGCTCCCTCCCTCTCCCTTATCTGTGTGCGTAAACATCCGAAATCCCATTGCTGGTTGAGCTGCCTGGAGCTGCACATTCACCCGACTTTAGTCAGCATGGTTACAAAAGGTGCAAGTAGTAAATATGTAAATCCTTGGGGAGGAAAACTTCAGCGCTGGCTGCACACCGGCTACATGTCCAGTACAGGAGGACTCCCTAGTCTCTCCCAAACCCTGTCTGGCAAGGACAGAAATAGGTTTGCGTTGGCAATCCCTGCATTTTCCTTGCACGAAACTAAAATCTGCCGCGGGCTGGCAGGAGGCTCAGCTTGCCTTCCCTCCTGCTCCCTGCTGCTTCATTTCTCTCCACCCTGCTGTGAAGTTTGCAGAGCCAAGCGCTGTCCTCCCGTCCTCACTGTCCCCAGCCCCTGCACAGCTGGGACTCGCTATTCAAAAGACACAGTATGCCGCTATAGGGTAGTTAAATGCTACAGGGTAGTTAAATGCCTTATTTAGTTCTCAATCTGGATCTATCATCTTGCTTGGGCAAAGTGGGAGTGTACTCTATCTAGAACTGAATGGCATCAGCTTTCATGAACTATTGGGGCACTTAAGGCCCAATCCATCAAAGACACTGGGTGCCTTTGACTTCCAATACAGTCAGCTGCTACCCAGCAGGACAAGGACTAGAATTCCCAGTAAGACAGTTTGACTCTGTAATGACTTACAAATCACACAGATAACACCCTTCATCCATTTGCTGGTACCTCAAAAACACAACTCCAGTGCATATGGAAGAAAACAAGCCATCGCCCATCAGTGTACATTATAACCTCCAGTAATTTATTTTCATTCTTCGAACCACTGTAACTGCAGTAATATTAATAATTAGCAACAACATTTACATATACAGGTTTAATGTGCAAGACAACCAGTACAATCACATGTGCAAGTAAAACCCTTCACATACTCTTTTACAGGCAACACATCAAATACTGTAGCAAGGTGCAAATATTTTAGTACAAAATATTTGGGGTTTCTTCAAGAAGAAGAAAATGCACACAAGTAAGACCACTACAGATGAACTATTTAAATAAACAACCTTCATTCAGAAGAAACATAGAAGTTACTTGCATGGGAAGCTAACCATGCATTTCATAGTACTTTAAAGCCACTCCTAGTCATAACATTTATGTCATTTTTAGTTGACTTCACCCACCCTGAATTATTTAATGTACTGAACCAGCAAAGCCTTCACACACATAATTTCCATTTCTGTTGGCCAAGATTCTGTATGTATGTTTGAGGAAAAAGACCTCCTAAAGGCAGGTCCCTGTAAGAAAGATTCAGTTCCCCTACCTGTTCTTCAGCATGGGTTTGTAGATGTAAGTACTGTGATAATTTTCTGCTCAGGAGTGAATTTAGAGGTCAGGAGTTCAGCTCTCAATATGCACAAAATTCAGCCTGCTCTATTATAGTAATATTTGATACTAAAATAAGAAAAAAATAAATCAGACTCTGATTTTCATTCCACCCTAAAACCTACATTTATATGTACAATACAATTGGATTTGCTTATTTAAGATATTGCCTAGTGCTGAGCCTCAATATTTTACTTATAGTAAGTAGTTCAATAAATATTTAAAATTTTTTTTTACTATGAAAACAATGAGGACAGAGCATATTAAGTACAATAAAACTTACAAAAATTAGTGCAAATCAACATATTTATGGATGCAATATCTGCACAATAAGTAAATGTAGAGGTAGAATTTTTCTCAAGTTCTGTATTTAGAGACACGTAAGTTGGCACAAAATAAAAACTTTTCTTATACCTTATGTGCAAGATCCTTATTAATATGGGCTGATCTAGAATACTTAGAAGAGAATATCATCGTCCCAGTAACATCAAACTACCTATGTTCATCAACCAGCTCCAGCATGGGCTTCCATTATCTCTCCTGGGTGCAACACAGTCCCACAAACAACACTCTCATATGCACAACCTCCTGCCAATTGTGCTGGCCACTTGGTGATAATAAAAACTTCTACACTAATTACAGCACTCCCTATACTCAGTGGTCCTCCAGCACAGCCTCCTAGTTGAGATTTCACATTGACATGGAATGCCATTTTGTTAAGAATTTAAAAAAATTTTTAAATTACATGAACTTGAACAAATCACTCCTGACTTTGTTGTATGGCCAGTGAGAAATGGAGGATGAGGCCTCCTAGTCCTCCCAAGGAGGCAAAGGCTTTCCTGCAGTCTGGGGGAGGAATTTCACATGCTGAGTTTTATGCTTTGAGGAGTCTTGGCATCACCTATTCAATACTTTCAGATTTTGAGCAGAGGAAGGGAGTGCCACTACAGCAGTCATCCAATGTAGAGCCAGGAGGAAGCAGAAGAGCCCACCCTTCATATCAGGACTCACCACAAAGATTCATCTGGCCTGGACCAGACAGGTTGAATGACATTCAGAAAGAAAAGCCCAACTAGGGTGACTGTGCCTGCTCCTGACCTGTGCTGAGACCACAATGAAATGCCTCTATGAGGCCACCTGACTGCTTATGATCCACTTTGAAAGCTCACTGATGTTTCTATATGTTTCATCCTCTAAACTCTACAGGCTGGCATGTCAGGCCTGCACATCTCACCACACCCTGATTCTCTCCCTCTGGTCTAACCAGTATCCTCTGGAAGAATTAATCTTCGGAGTCACGGAGCTCTCCATGTCCCAGTAGCTGAATGTAGAAACTGAAATACCTCAGTGTTGGTCCAGCAGTCAGTATCTCTGAGGCAGTTCACATATAAATTGAACATAATTAGAAGACTTACAAGGTAAAGGAAAGTAGACCCCGTACCTGTGCTCATCTGTATAAACAAAACAGGTTAAATCAGTTTTGAGAAATGCACTCGATACAAACATTCCTCACACATGTTTTGATATGGACTACACCAGGAAGTCCACAGCCACGGTGCATTAGAGATGCAGAAGCACTCCTCACAGTGTGCACCACAGGTTTTTGGGAGGTAAAATTCCCTCCCGCTTGTTAAGATTAGGGTATGGGAGGAGAGGAAAGGACAGGTTGAGTAATGAATGTTCCACTTCACCCCAGCGTGGCATCAGGGTGTACCCAGAGAACTCCTGTCCCCTGGGCTCAGTCATATGCCTTGGGTCCAGGACCTACCCCAAGAGTCACTGCGCAGGTGAATATCCCGTGGCGTGCACACAACCATGGACAAACAGATACACACAGACTGATACACACATGAGCTGGTCCAGGACACGCCCACAGGGTTCCCGACTAATGAACAGTGTGGATCTTCATGTGGAAGTTGTAATCCTCCTGCTCAGGGAAGTGCTGGCCGCACACTGGGCACGTGCAGCCCTTCTCCTTGCTGTGCGTGCGCCGCACGTGGCTGTCGTGGGCTGCGTGTGAGGCGAAGGCTTTGCCGCAGTGCTTGCACTTGAAGGGCTTCTCCCCCGAGTGCTGGCGGATGTGAGTGCGCAGGATGCTGGATGCCGTGAATGCCTGAAGGGGCAGGGATCAGAAAGGGGATGGAGTTGGAAGTAATTTTTTTTCACATATGTAATCCCCACCTTTAGCTAACCCAGACCCTACCAGGAGCCATGTGCCCTGAAAATTAAGTCCCAAAATAGCTCACATCCTCAGATAACTGGAACAAAATCCCAAAACCTACAGCAAGGAAGAATCAAAAGCCAACAGCTATTGCTATATAGATGTAGCTGAGTCTAGGGAGATGGAGATAGGTAAAGCTCAGAGAAAGATTTCTGACCGGAGACACCAGTAAATATCTTCTATGCATCAACGGTAAGAAGTCAATACTGTCCTAATTAGCTTTGCAGCTCCTTAGGTGTCTGGGAGATATAATGCAAGCTTTTCTTTCAGTTTTAATTTTCTAAGTTAAACCCTTTCACTGGCTTAAGATTCAGCTGCTAAAATTCATCCATGCAGTTCACCATACATCTTACATGGGTTCATTTTCCCTGCTTCATCATTGGTCTTCCTTCAGTCAGATCTTCCAGCCAGTTCCCCCACCACTACACACACACTTGAGCAGCAAAATGCACACTTTCCCACTCTGTCACAAAGATGCATCCTCCATTTGGGAATAAAACCCTCTCCCCAAAACTTGACCAGGAATGTTGCAAAGTTGCCAGTGTTTTCCTAATCTTTTCTTTTCCCAGGACGCTTTCACTATGTGCAGATCACACACAAGAAATCCTCTCTAGTAAGTTTTCACAGCAAATGGCAATACATATAAGACCCTGGACGTATATATCAAAGGGGTCAAAATGTGTTTGAGGGACAGAATGGTGATGCTGACCCAACACTGTTCCTTCAATTTCAAAATGTTGCCCAAATAGTGACTGCTTTGCTTTCACAGCAAAGGAGATGGGAATGCAAAGCCATCATTAGACGTACCAGGGGAAAAGGGGAATTATAATTGCGTAGGACAAGCAGGTGAGGATTCTTTATAACAGTCCCTGGTTTTTCAGCCTCAGAAGTGATGGCTATGTCCCAGGATAGGTGCATCCTGGACTAGTAGTTTAACCTGATTCAATCCACAGCAGTTGAATGGGAACTAACTGGAGGCTGGTCAAGGCTTGCTACAGACCTCTTTACAACACAACCTGTAGAGCTCTGCCACCTCCTTCTGTGATCACGAGCTAAGGGATGACATTTCATCTTAAACTCTGCCTAGAAGTGTTCTGGGAGGCAAAAAAATATAACCAAAAGCAGCATTTTTTAAGGTTTGTTTCTTCAGGACCACTTCAGTTCTGAGTTAGTCTAGCCAGTCATAAATTAAGTGTCTCTCTCTGAAATCAGGAGCAGCTGACTACATGCTGATAATGTTTCTGCATTGCATGGACACTCCACAGCACATGGAGCCCTACCAGTATTCATCCAGCAGCAGCATGTACATCCATCCTCTGTCTGCTGGGAGAGCTGTCGCTGCTTTCACAGGGAGACCTCACCTGAATCATCCCTTCTGTGATGGGCAGTAACAGCCGAGCACGTTTTTGATCAGTGCTGTATGGCTCTATTTGTCTTCTTTTCCAAAAGAAACCTGTATGCCCAGCTGCACACCTATAGCCCTGTTATTTCAAGGTAAGCATGCACAAATCCCTATTGTGCAGGTTCAGTGTACAATCTCTTTACGGTAATCCGGAAGCAGTGTCACTAGCATCAAAAGCTACCTATCTGATGAAAAAGTGGGATACTGGATCTAGCTATCTAATATCATCCTTGGATGGTATTTGAAATGATCCCAAGCTTTCATAGACCTTATTTCTGCAACAGATCACTGAGCTGGGATGAACCACAAATTTCATGTCAGATGAAGACCAGACCTTGTTTCTTCAGTCTTATCCACCCCATCACTTTAGCTCACAACTGCCCAGAATATACACACTTACCAGCTTAAATGCAAAGCATTTTCTTGAAAGAAAACAGAAGAGAAACAAAGGATAACAGAGGACAAATGGAGGGATGGGACAGGGCTTTACCTTACCTTGTTGCAATAGACACATTTGTAGGGGCGCTCCCCAGAGTGAACCCTCATGTGTTTGTTCAAGCTGGAGGACTGCGAAAAGCTCTTCCCACACACAGAGCACTGGGGGAAAAAAAAAAGGGCTGAAGTTAAAGTGAAGGATACAGCAGCATAGTTAAAAAGAAAAACCAGGTATATGGATGACATGTGCATGTATTCTACCATATATTTATGTATATACATGTTATGTATTCATGTATATATAAACACAGTCGTGATTATAAGCAGTAGCAATCAGAAAGAGCCAGAATTGTAGTATGGTTTTAAGAACAGATTTATTAATATATATATATATATATAAAATAATGCAAAAAATTAAACTCTTTTATTGTTAAAATATGTTAAATGCTATTCTTCAGAACATGAATAGACAATATTGTCGTTCAGTAATAAAAAATCTGAATATTTCTGTATAATTATCACTAAAAAAAAAAAAGTAAACCAAGCTCCACTTGCTTTTTTTCCCTAAAAGATAAACATTAAAAAAAAAATAAAATAACCTTAAATTGATCTTTTACAGTAATAACCATTGTTCCAGAAATGTGTAGTCAGTCACAGCACCAGAAAGGAAAAAGGGAAAGGAAAGGGGGAAAGGAAAAAGGGAAAGGGAAGGCAAGGCAAGGTGGAATTAAATGGTATTTAACACCCTATATTTAATAGAATGTTTTCCTCTGTTACTAATTCCATGCAAATATTCTGACACTGTAATGATGTCGTTTTAGTTATAAAATATTTTCCTGAAAAAAAAATCCCATTTTTGTAGGATGATCTATAAAAAGGTACTTGGAGAATTTTTAGGACTGATTTAACTGTGTTAAAAAC
Organism: Pyrocephalus nanus; assembly: GCA_038380795.1. Classification (NCBI taxonomy): domain Eukaryota; kingdom Metazoa; phylum Chordata; class Aves; order Passeriformes; family Tyrannidae; genus Pyrocephalus; species Pyrocephalus nanus. Next base: position 63,950,052 of record CM076261.1, read on the forward strand.
ACTTAAATTTGATCTTCCCAAGCTTTTAGAAAAAGCCTGATTTTCCACTCTCAGTGCTCCTGGAGAAAACCAGTGCTAGAGCAAGGTGTTTGGTGGAGATGAGTAAAGTATTTTAAAGACTTGCTTTCATCAGTTGAAAATCTGCTCCACATGGAGTGTAAAACTTTTGACTCCTGTTTGGATCAACAGAAACAAATAGGGATGTGGGTCAGTTCTCAGACTGAAGGGTGCAGGTGGGGTGTGGAAAACAGACATGAGACATCCATATTCCTAATCCTGGACAAGGGAAGCACCTTTAAACACAAGTTAGCCCCACACTGTTAAAGAAAAGGAGTAACACCCATATGAAAATATCCAAAAAGCCCAGGAGAAAATTGGTTTCATTTTAAACTCTTATGGACACTGTGGGGTTTGTTTTACCCATATAAATCCATTAAATGTCTTCAACTAAGCTTTGCTGCAGAAGACAAGCTCTCCCTGCACAGGCAGAGCTTCCCACCAGGGAACTGCCAGGAGGGAAACTGAAGGAGGGGGAACATCATCAGCACCTTACCTGGGCCAAAAAAAGACTTTTTACTCAGTTCCCCCAGAAGAGCCAGTGACTAAAGAGAAACCCGGGAGCAGGCTCACCTTGTGAGGTCTGTGCTTTTCGTGAACGTGTAGAATATGTATTCTCAGCCGGTCTCTTTTTTCAAAGGATCGGTCACAGAGGTGACAAGGAAATTTGCGGTCCCCCTGGTCCACGCAGCGAGTGTACTTGAGGTGTTTGTCCCGATAGTACTTGTAGGCAAAAACCTTGCCGCAGCGCTCACACTTGAAGCTCTCCCCGGCTTCTGTACAGCAGAAAGGATTACACCACACGTGCCATTACACCACGGCAAAATGGACTCAGTGCAAATCTGCATCCTTGTCAGAGCCGGGACCCAACGGGGAATTTAAAGTCTCTGAGAGGGTGATAACGGTAAATGGATGCTGGAAATATCATTACCAAAATACACGTCGGGTCTCCTAAGCGTTCGCACAGCTCCTTTCCAACGCAAGGGAACAAACTAGAGCCCACAGTCTGCTAAAATGATTGTTTTAGCTCCTGACTTCAGCAAGGACAGGATTTCATCCTTATTTCTCTATAAACTGTGGGCGAACGTGTGAAAACCCAATACAGAGTCCCACATAAAAGCGTCTCCCCATATGGAACCATTGCCAGGTATTTTTCTTATCAAGCACTGTCCGTAAATTTTACCTCCCATCCCCAAAAGAAAATAATTTTGTACACCTTTTCTATCGTTTTCAATTAAGTATTGAACAAAATACGACGTTTATTTGGTTTTCTTTTGTATTTTAAACAGTTCGCAACCACTGAATTTAGCAACAACACTGGAAAATTATAAGATGTTTTTACATCGTTTTCTTTCTTTAATAAAAGTAACTTTGGCTTAAGCCTCAGGATGAAACGAGCAATTTAGCGTCAGTCTGAATTAAACAGTTCCAGACAACAGGTACAAAAATTTCCATTCCAAATTTCCATGCCAATTGGCATAAATTTGTTTTCTCCAAAACTTTTGCTTTTAAGAACGTCATACTTTCAATACATTACAAGCAGAAGTTTCCTATCCCACTCTCCTGGAGTAAGTGCATTTGCTACTTCTATTGCATGCAATATCGGCACTGTGGGATCGGAACGACTTCAGCTTGTCCCATTTATTGAGAGCGTTACTTGCATGATAAATATCACTTAGTCAGGTGTGCAATCCTAAGATGAAACACGACCAAAAAAAGGAATGACCCCGAAAAGCCCTTCTCCCCAAAACGGGACCCCTGAACAACGGCGCTGCGGGGCCGAGGCAAGCTCAGCCCAGGACGACCAGATGTTTTACAATCGTCAGACCAACATTTTTAACTCCCCGACGCCGAGGGGAAGATGCTGCTGCAAGCTGCAGGAAGGGGCGGCCGACGGTGGGCTACCCGAGAGGACGGGCAGACCGGGGCTGCGGGGCCACCGCCACCTCGAGCACCCCCGCGGCAGGGCCGGTCACCCCCTCCCCCTCACTGCTCACCACAGGGTCTGGCAAGATTTTAAAATAATACACAGCTGGAAAAAGGCGATATCTGTGTTTCTTTATACTCCCTTCGCGCGAATCTAATCCCTGCCAGGTACACTTTCGTGGGAATAAGGGGCAGTGTCCCCCGAGGAGTCTTTGGCAGGCTCACCTTCGGGGTGCTGCGGAGGCTTCTTCCCTTCCGACATGGCCTTCAAGCTGATGGGGATGCCCAGGAACTGCACGTAGCAATCACCGTACCACACCAGCAGCTCCTGCTTAGGGAAAATTTCCTTGCAGGTCTCGTAGAAGATTTCCCCCTGGCACTGGATAGCTGTCAAATTCTGCTCCTCGGGGAACCTAGCACAGTTCACCAGAGACATCCAGTTGCCAGCGGCGCCCTTCCCGTCTACGAAGTGGCTCAAGCGACCGTATTCAAAGATCTGCAGAGCAGAGAGAACAGGATCAGGTTTGCCAACCCTTCCCGCACGGCCCGCTCGCACCAGTCCCACCACCCACATTGGGTCGAACCCCTCTTGCAGGTTACGGCAGAGGGGCGGCCGAAAGCTTCGCCTCGACCCCGCGTTGGGGGTGTGGAGTGAGCCCAGCGGTGCCTCCGCTACCTCCCACATCAGCGAGTTGTCGTCGTAAGTCTTGATCTCGCTAGTGTTGACCACTTTGCCTTGGAAAGGGCCGAAGCGGACTCCTTTGGGGATGGGATCCGTGCAGAAGACTCCAAGGTGAGACACGTCCCCGTACGCCACCCGTAGCACCGAGAGTCCTGCGGGGGACAGGGCGCTGAGTGCGGCGCGGGTGGCGCAGCGCGGACGCGGCGGTCCCGGCCTTACCTTCGGGTAACTGCAGCGAGTCCCTGTCGAGCAGCGGGGCAGAGGAGTCCGCAGCGCCTGCAGAAGAAAGACACCTTCTTCAGCCCAGCACCGACCCTAAAGGAAGGGGTCCTGCCTCCCCGACAGAAGCCGCAGCACTCCCCGGCTTTTTCAGGATGCTGGCTCATAACACAGGAAAACCACGGGGAAGTCCAACGTGCCCTCGGCGATGGCCCTTGAGCCTGGCTGTGCCAGGATAGCCTGTACCCCCTCTGGGAGCCGACCCGAACCCCCCCGCACACCTGGCTGCAGAGATAGCCCTGCCTCCCGATACCACCCAGTGTCCTTCCCGCCGCCGTCGAAGACTCTGTTACCTGAGCTGGGGGGGGACACCCGGAGCCCCGAGATGGCGTGGAGGCTCCCGGTCGGCTGGCTGCTCCGGAGCGCCCCGTACAGCACCGCGTTGAGCTCCTCCTCGGTGAAGTGGTACCTGTAGCTCTGCCCCGCCGCCCCGTCGGCCCCCGGGCTGCGGGCAGTCCTGTGCGGGGGGCTCGGATAGGGCGGAGAGGGCGATCCCAAGGGCCCCGTTCCGCGGGCCGAGCCCTCGCTGGGAGGGAAAGGAATCGGCAGCTTGGTGTAGAGGGGCATGGGGAGTCTGGGGAAAGGCTCGGCGGACAGGGGAGGCGGCTGGGTCAGGAAAGCGGGGACCCTGCTGAAGGTGAAGGAGGGTAGAGGCGGAGAGGAGGGAACCCGCCCGCCCAGGGGTTTCAGGGGCTGGAAAAAGTCAGGAGCCGCCTCGAAGTACTGGGCGGGAGGGAGGAAAGAGGGGTAGTAAGAGGGGAGGCTAGGGCTCATCCCGAGCGCGTCTCCTCCGTCTCCGGGGACCGACTCGCCGGACAGGGACAGAGCCATGTCAGGACGAGCCGTCCGGGAAGGGAAAGCGGGACCTGTCAGGAAGCTGAGGGGCAGACACCTGGGTGCTGCGGGAGCAGGGTGCCGCTGCGGGGCGGGGAGGGACGGAGTCGCAAGAGCCGCTGCTCTCTGCCCTCCGCCGCCAGGTGCCGTCGGGGCTAGCGGGCGGACGGCTGCTGGCCCCCTGCGGCTATATCGGCCTGGCTACCGGGGTGGGGGTGGGGGGCAGGCGGAGGCGGCCCGCCCTGGGGGTCGCACAGCCCCGGGGCTGGTGGGCGGGCGGGCAGGGGTGCCTCTTCCCCGGGGCGGAGCCCCGGTTACTCGCGGAGCGGCCGGGCGGCCCCTCTCCACGTCGGGGTCGGAGGTGGAGAAACCTTTAGTTCAGGACAAAACCCCATACAGCATGGGTTACTGCAGAGCTCCCTCTTGAGTAACTCATTCCAGCCTGGGTGACACTACACATGCAGGTCTGGAGGGAAGGGACACGGTTGACTTTGCTGCACTGCAGAGAGCTTGGGGACTTGCACCCAAAGGTCTCTCTCAGAGAAAGGTAGCATAGAGCTTCCTGGGGCACAGCATAGCATGAGTCAAACTGCACACAGACTCAGCTGGAGGTTTAAATGCCATTTCAGTGTATATAAGTGCTGTGCTCTTTAATTTATTAATGCTCCATGTGATCCTCTGTAAAGCATTGTCTTCATCCCAAAGAAGAGATGCACTAGGAAGCACTTGAAGCAGCCTCAGAGAAAACCATGGCTCCAGACACGGCCACTACCTGCACTTGACCAGAGGTAAAGCCATCCTTTCAAACCTTATTTCTTATCTGGTCTCAGTGAAGTGCTCTGAATTAGAGAGTTTGAGAAAGAATCACTGTCTGCCCTGGGGGGAATCAGTGTTCAACCCACACCCCCTGAGACACTGTAATTCCTACCTAGCAGAAATTTTGATTTGCAACCTCCCCTTTTTTTTTTTTTTTTTTTTTTTTCACTCAGGACATAAATACTAAAACAGCAAACACAAATACAAAACACTATTGAGAGAGACTTAAAACTGATCCAGGCTCCCTCAGCTTCCAGAAACCTTCCATATCCAGCCCAGCACATCTCTGTCCCCAAAGCTGAGTAGGAACATCTATGTATTTTGCATTAAATGTATTGGGCTAATTCTCCTACCTACAACCTCATTCTCCATCCTAACCTCTGTTTGTAAGACAAAAGTACTGAATACACCAGGGAAGCTAATAGGTAGGCACAGGAGTCTTAGGGAGAAGGTAGGAATGCACCTTTCAGAAACTTGCTTAAGGTAGCACCTTAGCTCAAATCGCCTGGGTTTTTTTGTTTGTTTGGGGTTTTTTTGTTGGTTTTTTTTTTTGGTTGGTTGGTTGGTTGATTTGGTTTTGATTTTTTTTTTTATTATTTTTTTTTATTTTAAATTTTCTCTGAGTTGTTCCAAACCTCTGTTATTTGTAAGACAGAATTATGTTGCAGTGCTTTAGGAAACAGTTTCAGGAAGCAGTTTATCATGCCTTTATTGATGCAACAGCAGCTTAAAACTAGTACTAGCATTAATCTCATTTCCAGGAATAAATCTTTGAGCTGTGATTGCACAGAAAAGTTTGAATTACATTTAGAATTAAAGCGTTGAAAAGTAATCTATGCTGTATCCAGGTATCAGGGGACAGGAAGAGGGAAAGAGACTTGTGGAGAAGACATGCTCACATTGGAGATTCATGAGAAATGAATACAGATGCAACATGAAATTTTTAAATTCTCATCACTAGTTAATGGTAGAGATGCCCCGAAATAAAATGTTTACTTTTTCTGATGACACAGAGCCCAGAAGAGGAAAAGGGCTTGAGGCACTCTTGTCACTATACTGCAGATAAATCTTTAGAGGCTTTAACATCTCCATAGGGGTTAAAGGCATTTATTGCATTAAAAAAGTCCCAACTGTGGGAGGACATATGGGGGACACAGAAGTGCAGCTCCTTAGAGGCACCCCCAGCAGTCTGGTCAGCCCTGTGGACCCCTTCTCTGTTTTTATGTCTGCTGCAGGATTTGAGAGTGTATTTGTTCTCTGCAGTGATGTGAGGATGCATATTAAAGACAAGCACCTGCAGGCTGCTTGCATAGCATTCAGTCACCTAAGTGGCCTTAGGCTTGTCTCCTTGGATTGATCCAGATGTCTTGATCCAAAAAATTGCATCTCAAGCCTTCCTATCCTCCTCTCAATTTGGACACCAGCTCTTCATCATCACTCTTACGCCCCTTACTCCAGACATCAACCGGTCTGCCTCCTGCACATTCCCAAACACACATCATTACACTAAAAGCAGCCTCTTCATCCTTCAAAGACCACAGCAGACCCTGATGCCCAGCTTTCCACGTGTGGGCTCCCCATGCCCCAGCACTTAAACTGATAACCAGCTGCAGCGTGGACATGAGAATCCCAGTGATGGCACCAGACGCTGTCATAGAAATAACCTAAACTGCAATTTAGATCAGGTCAGAGCAGAAATGGTTTATTGCTATGGCTATAGGAGAGCACAGGGAGCAGAAGCACAAATGGCTCTGCTGATGGACTACTAAAAAGGGGAAAATACATTAAAGTGTTTCAACTTTCCTTTTGTAGTACTAATTGTATCTTTAGGTACATCAGCATTTTAATGATGTTACAATTCTGTGACTTCACTAAAGCAATCTATTGCTCTCACCCCATTCGAAATACACTGAGAACAAATAGTTAACTGAAAAATACTGCACAAGAAAAAGTTGGGGAAGCCAGTGTAAGATTTGCAGCAAACCAATCCTGTCACAGAGATGCAGTCCTTTTCCCTTTGCTGGGAAGGCCACTCAGTAGGCACGTGAGCAAGGACAGGAATATCTGTTGTTCTCATCTCTCAAAGAAACTTTGCCAACAGTTTGCAGGGAGCTGAATAAATTAACTCTAGTCAGGATCCCTGTGGGTCCTTCCAGCATCTTAAGTAGTTGTAGTAGGAAGTGATAAAGTGAAGTGTAGCCTGCAACTTGGATCAGAGAGACATTTTTCAAGCAATAGAAAAATTATCCCACCTCTCCTGCACTATCTTCTCAGGAACATCTCTTAGGGAGAAATTCCTGGGCACACCACAGAAGTTGGGGCAGCTTCATTGATATCTTTTTACAACAGATTAACTACACCTAGTTAATCTAGCAAAGCCAGTAGATATAATTATTTTGGACTTCAGCAAAGCTTTTGATACTGTTTCTCACAGTAGCCTTCTGGACAAAATATTTGGCATACAGCTGAAAACTGTGTAATGTGATGAGTGAGCAACTAGCTCACAGGTCGGGCACATAGAGTTACAGTGAATGGCTTAATTTCAGGCTGGTGTTTGGTCACTAGTGGGTTCCACAGGGCTCCATCCTTGGCTCAGTGCTCTTCAACATCTTCAGTAATGACCTGGATTTAGGACTAGAAGGAATATAAGTAAATTTCCTGATGACACTAAATTGGGAGGAGCCTTTGACTCCCTCGAAGGCAAGGAGGCCCTGCAGAGAGACCTCAACAACTTAGAGAGTTGGGCAATCATCAATTATATAAAGTTTAACAAGGGCAAGTTCCAGATTCTGCACCTGGGATGGGACAATCCTGGTTCTGTGTATAGACCAGGGAATGAGAAACTGGAAAGCAGCGCTGCAGAAAGGGACCTGGGGGTCCTGGTCCTGGTTGAGTGCAAGTCGAATATGAGTCAGCAGTGCCCTGGCAGCAAGGAGGGCCAACCATGTCCCGGGGTGTATTAAGCGCAGCATCATCAGCTGGCTAAAGGAGGTGGTGTTCTACGGCACTCTGTACTGGTGCAGCCTCACTTTGAGTACACTGTGCATTTTTGGACATCGCAAAATAAAAAAGACATTAAGCTATTAGAAAGTGTCCAAAGGAGGGCCATGAGGATGGTGAAGAGTCTGGAGGAGAAGCCTTATGAGGAGTGACTAAGGCAACTTGGTTTGCTCAGCCTGGAGGAGACTGCAGGGAGAACAAATTGTAGTCTTCAACATCCTCATGAAGCAATGTGGAGGGACAGGTATTGGATCTCTTCACTTTCGTGATCAGTGACAGGACCTAAAAGACATGTCATGAAGCTGATTCAGGGGAGGTTTAGATTAAGTATCAGGAAAAGGCTTTTCACTCAAAGGGTGGTTCGGCACTGAAACAGGCTCCCCAGGGAAGTGGTCACGTCACCAAGCCTGTCCAAGAAGTGTTTGCACAATGCTCTCATGCACATGGTGTGATTCTTGGGGTGTCCTGTCCAGAGCAAGGAGTTGGACTCGATGATCCTGATGGGTCACTTCCAAGTTGTCATATTCAATGATTCTATGATTCACCTCCCCAGCCTCTGTGGTGTATCAGTTTCCCCAGTCTTCACTACCTTTTTCATTCTTATATATGTCGGTGGGTGGAGGTTGAGTAGTTAATTTAGAGCATATTCAGTATGAACTGAAACACTTAAAAGCAGAGTTCCTGCTGCCCCAGTGAATGAGTTTGACCTCTGGCTCTCTGGTAGAAGGAGGGTCTGAATGCTATCTCAGCTCCTCCCCTTGCACAGAGACCCTGTCACCGTGGAATGTTGCTGCTGCCTTTACTGCCCAACTTCAGGGGAGGTGAAGGGAACACCACATTGGATGCCACTGAAACTGTCACATGGCCTGTCCACTGTGCTCAGTTTGTGCTGAGCATAGGGTTGATAATATAGTGATACTTTTTTTACTGCTGAGAAGTGCTTACACAGGGCCAAGGTCTTTTCTCCTTTTCCTACTGCCACACTGGCAAGGAAGTTGGGGTTGTATGCGAGGTTGGGAGGAGACACACCCTGGACAGGTGACCCAAACTGACCAAAGGGATGTTCCATATCATATAACATCATGCTCACTATATAAAGTGGAAGGAAAAATGAGGAAGGGGGGAATACTTGGAGTGATGGCATTTGTCTTCCCAATTAAGTGCTACTTGCCTTCCCATGGGAAGTGTGAATTAATTCTTTTTTCTCTTCTCATGTGGAAGCTTTTTCTTTCCCTAATAATCTGTCTTTATCCTGACTCAGGGGTTTTCTAGCTTTTACCCTTCCCATTCTCTCCCCTGTCCTGCTGGTGGGACTCTTAACAGCAGTCACTTTCGGTACTCAAATAAGACATAAACACAGCTGAATCCTCACCTCTTCTCTAACTGGTAGAGGTCTATGTTTGCAAGTGAAAGCACACCCTGCCTTGCTCTCTAGGTTCACAAGCATGCACAGGTTCATGAATGCCCAGGAAATGGGCACAGCCCTTCTGCCTGCCCAGTACCTCTGCCCACATCCCAGCCCTCACAGAGGGCTTTACAGCATAGAGCTGCTTTACAGTTCTTTGATTTGCTGGCTGGTGCAGCTGGATGCATCAAACATGAGCGCTCACACACTCATCCCTACATGCTCTGGTCATAGTCCACGGTACAATTGCCAGATTTCACCCTTTCAGGCAGAAGGTAAGTCCCATTGTGTTTCAGCCACCAGCAAATATTTCTCCAACTGTCCTTTAAGATCCTCTACTTGATCCTTAATTTTTTTTTTCCCCTGAGAGTTTCTCAAACTTCTAGTTAGGGATTCTGTTTTTCTTCAGAAAGAAGGTGGCCTCCTTGTACCAACTGAAAAATACAACCCACTGAAATTAGGGTATCTTAGGTCCTCTGGACTCCAGGGTACTCCTTAAGCTTAAATCCTTCAATGCAATCAAGTGTGCTTTTTTTTCACCCTCATGGGAAGTATCCAAAATGAGAGACTGAAGAGAAAAAGACAAAGGTACGAGTGGTCACTTCTGATTACAACATCTAGCTTAAGCCCACCATGGTGGCTGAGGCTGGAGTCATTAGCAGCAGTAACAAAGGTGGCTTAGACTGGAACCTAAGTCAGGGAAGGATTAATGGGGTCCATCACACCACCTGAGTCTTTAACTGCTGGTGTGGTTTCTTTTGCACTTGAGAGCTCTCCCAAATGCCTGTCGTGAAGCGGCAAAGACCGCAGTGGCCAACTCTGAAGGATGACCATTCATACATATTTGTTCACACTGTAATTCCAACTTGGACCTTTCCTGACCTACCTCTTCTAAGGACTTCATCAATTTGTGATTGTTCTTCCCTCTTTTAGTCAGAGTAGGAACTCTTGGTGGAACTCTGGACTGACCTGTATTAAAAGCTGGGATTCGGCAGCCCCCACACAATGCTGGAGCCTACAGACAACCCTCAGCTTAAGTTCCAGCAGAGATTTCAAAAAGATAAGATGATGCAAATCATATACACCCATTACATGCCGAAGGCCAACAGAAACACTCAGGGCTGCCCTGTGTTCCGCTTTCTTCAGTACAAGAACTAATTTATCATGAAGGTTTCACTGTGATTACTGTTTCAGGCGATGGTCAAGAGGCCATGAAGTACTTGGCATCTCTACCTCCACACTTCATAGTCCAAGAATCAAGGCAGAGGGCAGATACCACTGGCTGCTCTATTCCCTTGCCACAGCCTGAGCCCAAGCAAAACGAGACACGCAGCCCTCCTTTTATACTTGGAACAACACATGGAGAACCATAAGCAGTGAGAAACAAGCCAAGGAATAATTCTAAATCTCCAGGCACCTCTGTTTTGTCTCTGTGGAAAGTCTATTCTGCAAGACTCCATGTGCAGCTTACCATGAAAAGGACCTTCAAAAGGCAGCATCACATTTTGTCTCTTTTGCCATGATGTCAGGTCCTCATGTCACACGCACTGGCTTCTGTCAACAAAGCCTGATCCATAAAGTAAAAGGCAGTACTTCTCTTTCATAAAGTCAGTTATAGCAGAGGTCATCATTAGCTTGTCATATTTTGATGCCAGGAGTCTTAGCTAAAACTGTTGTATCTTCTTTTTAATATTAATAAATTATAATAATGTCTAAAGGTAAGGTTCTGATTGGAAATATTTCCCCTCTTTCTAGACAAATGTTTTCTCTACTTGTTTCTGACCTCACATTGGGAAGAAACATCCTCCTGCTTTGCTTTCTTTAATGTGGCATTATTTTCCTCATATCCAAAGGCTACTATACTTTTACTGAAGGCAGGAGAACTGCAGGATAACCCTTGTTTTGGTAGGAATGGTGAAAGGTTAGCAGTATTTGAAGGTTTTTAGAATAACTTTAGCTTTTAAATTTTTTTATATAAATAGCTTTTATGCCTCATCCAGTTCCCAGAGACAGCATAAGGTTATTCTGATAACCAATCCTTGTAGTGCCTTTAATTGTTTGTCTGTTTTTTTTTTAATTGATCAATCAAACATTTTCAACTGTCTTAAATTCAGCACTTGGCATAGCAAGAACAAGATCATAACTCTACTCAGCCCCACTTCACATCATTTGAGGTCTGCCTCTGCTGACACTGTTGTGAAAGGCACCCATTTCATCCTGACTGATACATAAAAATGTACTCATAATGAACTGTTCTCACATTAAACCAAGAGATTAACATTTTCAGTTAATATAGCACTATAAAGATGAAAGGATTTGCAAGTTACAACTAGCTGGAATATAAAAAAGCCTGCTGCCTTTTTAGAACCTACCAATCTATCTCCCCCCTTCAGTGCTTTAGTGCTACATCTTATACCCTTCTATGAGCAAATAAAGACACAACAGAAACACATTGAAATCTCTAAAGCCATGTAAAACCCGAAGGCATTAAAATTTATTAAATGATGCAATAACAACAGAATTCTTTATTTACAATAGCATTATTTAACATCAAATAAGCAAATAGCATCAGCAAAGCAATATTAACTTGCATAAATGTATTTAAAATTTCTCTGAATATATCTACCTTTGCATAAACTGCTAACACTAGAAATACAAACATCAATGCAGGTGAACAAAGTGATGTTCAGAGTCAACTCCGTTTTGAAAATAAATCACAACCTGAAACACTGTAAGCTTTCTCCTGAAGAACCATAGTTTATATATTGCTTAATTTTACCCTTGTATAATCTTTTCATATACACACATCTCAGATGCAACTTCATGATGAACTGTACAAATAAAACCCACAAATGACATAAAGGGAAAAAAATTAAATGACAGTAAATGTTTGAAGTAATGTGTCCATCATCTCTATTGAACAACATAAAGATTAAGTGATGATGCACTTATTCCAAAATTGTACACAATTCACTATACAAATATAATACATCAGACAGCTATGTAGGAATATACAAGACTTAAAAACAGATCTAAGGCATTATGCTAGATTTTAGCATTTTGAGGTTCTTGCACATAGCTTTTACCTGTAGTAAGAAACTTAAAAGATTTTGTTTTAGTCTACAAAGAAACACCAGGGAGAAAATTCTAATTAAAATCAAAGCCACTACAGTAAATTTTCTTTTGTGCAGAGAATGCTTTTGCTCTTAGGCAGCATACTACCATACAAATACTAGAAAACTTTTAAATTCACACCAACAATTAATGGCTTAAGTTGCATTTCAAAACTGATTGTGTATCTTTGGGTTCTGCAAGTGGAGCTGTGCCACCCATTTAATCTGTTAAGCCCATATGAATTTCGCTTTTAAACAAAGATTAAAAAATGTATTGTATAAACTGCAAAAACATTGCTTTTAATTAATACAGGCCCAAAGGGATACTGGTGTGGGACAATATTTTAAGGATCGAGTACAAATTAATTCCTTGTAGCAAAACAGCTCACTTCACTTTTTAAACTTACCACATTACATGAACACTTAAACAGGTCGTACGACCGTGTATATATGCTTATTTTTCACATTATGCGCCTTTCACATTTAGTAATGTAAGTAGAACACTGATTAATTGTTCTGTTAAATGAAATCCAAGTACTTTCTCCAACAAATTTACTGTATACAGGATGAAAAATACTGATAATGAAGGGAATTGATTTGGCTTTTTTGTTTCTATAGTGATCAATATGATCAGAAGATTTCTTCACTCACTTTTCTCTTTCATTACTTAGAAGACGACAAAAGTCACAATGAACCCAAACGGAGCCAAAGTGATAGGTACAATCTCCTTTCTTTCAAAATGGCAATGGATGATGAAGTATCATAATTACTACAGATAAGCGTTTGCAGGTCTGTTGTGAAACAGGACAATTTAAACTATTTTGTCCACTGTGAAAAAGAATAATCTATCTGCAGAGGTTACAGTTAAGAACTAAAAAAGAATGGAATAGAAAAAAAAATTATTCTAAAACCCATTTACACTTAGTGGTGCATGAAGTTAATTTCTTCAAATTTATACACTTCTTACATAAATATTTTTGTCAGATATATAATGCAAGTTTAACACCAATGTTGTAGTAATGAGGCTGTGGAGTTCAGGGCTGATGGTTACTTTGGTTTCCCATCAGCAGGTCAGAGGATGGCTCAGCTGACTAAATATTCTGTTTGAGTTTGGTAACAGAACAGTGACAGCTGAAAAAATGTTGTTTCTCCAGAACGGTGACACTGCCCTCCTTAGGGACAAACGCAGAAACAGCCTTTGTCATATTTTCCTCAACCTTAACATAAAATAGCTGCTATTTTATTTGAACTCCCACCTGAATACCAGAACAAATTAAATGGCAACAGAATAAGCCTTTCACTCCCAGAAGGCAAGGTCGATGAGATATTATAAAACACACTGCATTTTATATTACATCAAAAAAATTTGTGTTCAGCTTAGAAAGTTTGTGATTAGTGTCCTGGTTCCGGCCAGGGCAGGGTAATTTTTGCAGTAGCCAGGAGAGGGCATGGCTAGGACCCTATAACACCTCACGTCATTGCCGGGGGTGGGGAAAGGGAGTCCCTTCCAGGGAGAAGGGCTCTCTTCTGGGCCAGCATAGTGAGGTGGAAGGAGCAGTTTGTCCCTGTGAGAAGTTTGCCTCTTTCGTGTACCCTCTGTCATTAGTATTGTTGCTGTTACTGTTTCTCATCTGGTTGCTGTTTCCAGTAAATTGTTCTTATCTCAACCCATGATCTTTACCTTTTGTGCCTCCAGTTCTCCTCACCAGCCCTGCCACAGAGGAGGGGGAGCTATCTAGCATGGTTTGGAGAGTCTCAGTGGGAGCACTTAAATGGGAAGTACCATTCCTAGGCCATGACAATTAGGAGTCAGCAGAAAGAAAATAGAGGTCAAATCCATCAATTTCTTAGTATTTCAAGTCCTCAGAAACTGATGTCAGTATAAGAAAAGATTATTCCAACCACAGTGGGCAAGGAAAAAAACCAACGTGCCTTAACAGTGGCCTGCTTAGTAACAGTTTTTCTAAGATTTGTTACGAAAGGATATAAACGTACAAAAATCAAGAACTGGTTCCTACAGTGGCTGCATATAATATAGGTTAGTTAAATGATATTATGAGCAGAATCACAAGGTTTAGAAAATAAGAAGTCTCAAGCCTACAAATTAGGTCTAATCAAGGCATTGTGATTCTTTACAAAACACTTTTCCAGGAGACACACACGGCTAAGAAGATATCTAATTTAATACTGAAGTACCTCATTTGGAATCAACTTCACAACATGTATATCTCACAAAAATTATACAAGTAAAACACTTAAGTTTTCAACTTAAATTATTGCTTGTTTACATATAAACTGGATTTTATGTACCTTACAAAACGTCCTTGTAGTTCACACTGCTTTAAAATAATCAGAAACACATGATAGTGGTGAAGTCTGTAGTGATATCTGCTATAGGTATTACAAGAATTGTTATTTTCCCAGCTAAGGGGATGGGAACCAGAAATTATCATGCTTTAAAGCAGGTATCTTAGATATTATGCACCAATTCTGCCACTACCATAATCAGTACATGCATTACCATTGAACTTTGCTGTTCAGCATCCAGTAACTGGTTGTCCAGATTGCTGGAAACACACGTAGGGAAATAACGGAGTAACTTATTCTTTTATTCTATTAGAAAGAAGAGGAAGATGTAAGAGGTCAGGAGAGCCAAGATTAAAAAAAAAAAAAAATAAAAAAATCAGGATTTGCTGATTGTTAGGAATTTAATTAAATGAAAATGTAACCCACCTGTATATTTGAACTCATGACTTGCATTATAAACACTACCACAAAACCCAACCAAAACACCCCTTATAAACAGCCCTCTCACAGGGTAATTTTCATCTGTTTCACAACTTTAACCCCATTCAGAATTGGTCTGTATAGTTTTCTGCATCAGTTGATCTTCTTTGACTTGCTTGTCAGTGGAACACACTCGTTGGAGGTCTCTGTATGTACCAAACGTTGCTTCTACGCCCTCTTCCATGCCTCCTCTCCGCCCCAAAATGCAGGCCTTAGTCTAAAACACCAGTTTTCAGACAGAACTGAATCCTTTGCACCAGACTGAGTAAGCCAGGGAAAACAAAGCAAAAAAAAACCCCAAGGTCTAGAACTAAACAGAAACAGAACAAGAGCATGGTCGTTTTTTCCTTAAATACATACATTTAAATACATTCAATCTGACATGGTTTATGAAAATTGCCTGTCAACATTTACTTTGCAGGAGAGATCTAAGTTGCACTAAGGTGAATGCAGTGAACAGACTGAGCAACTGTCTGTACGCTAGCTTCAGACTGTCAAAGAAGAGGCTGCTCTTCGGCAACCACCACCCAGCTCCCCTCGGGAAGGCAGGGCTGAGTCCTGTCGGCAGCAGGCGGCTGCCGCCGGTGCTGGCAGCTCAGCTGGGACACGACAAACAGACGCAGCTCTTCGAACTGGTAAGGATTTGGGGCCATAAGCCCGGTCAGCTGAAGAAAGGAGCAACCAAACCACCCTCAGGGTCAGCAATATTTCTGAAAAAGAAAAAAATAAAAAAAGGAAAAGGAGAAATGGGGGTATTTGTATTAATACAAATTAATTCTTCCTGCTCAGATGGTGAAGACGGATAGGTTAGTGAGATCTAGGATGCTGGAGTGCATCACCCACTGTCAACCATACTTGGTGTAATACTTTAAAACTGAAATTTAGTTGGAATTTATAAAGTTTTATAAAGGAATTTATAAAACTATTCTTTGTGTACACAGATGCAACTGATCTGCTATTTAATTCCAGTGATATCAGTAGTGGTTTAATTTCACTGCATTCTTAAGTCCTTAATTCATTCCATTTATCATGGATATAATAACAACTCGAGATCATTTCCCTCTTGTAAACTCCAACTAAAGGCATGGCAATAGGGTTTAAGAGAAGTCTAGTTCTTGGAATATGTGCAAATTTTCTATGCGTTACTGCTGCATCACCCTCAGAGGAAACAACTGCCTTGGTTCACTTTTCCTTCCAAGATGCATAATAAAAAAAAGGGAAATAAAAAAGTAAAAAAAGTTTCAGCTACTGATCCCTAGAGATGTTCTTTACCTCATACTTAATACCCTTGCAAGGTCTTTACATAAATACAGTACAAACTGGTTTCAGCTGAGTTGATTATCTTGTACATTCTTACTTAAAAAAACCCCTGAGGATGTGGTTTTCACAGTTGCTTTAAGATTGTCCCTTCCAGTGGCTGTAATCTGTGCCTCTCTGTCTTCCTTCCCTTGCAAACGCCTGCTCCCATGGGGTGCTGTGGTCAGTCAGGTCAGAGAGTCAATCCAGCCAAAACCCATTTTCCTTCTCCCCTGGGGTTGCTTTTCACTTGTATCCTGTGACACTGGCAGGGAAGAGGCTCTTTGCTTGCAGCCTCCTGCCATGCCTGAGGAAGGCCCCGTTTGCTCGGGGACAGTGCTGGTGGCAGGCAGCTTTCTCACTGGTCCATGTGCATGCTGCTAGGCTGCCTTCTGGAAGCTGCCTACACCTTGCTTTTGATTTCACCACATTTTCCTCTCCATTCACATAAGGCCCAGAAATGTATCTTTATTGACAAAGTCAGTGTCACAAACTACCACGTAATTCAGGAAAGCAAAGTCCTATGTTTTGTACATTCACTATTCCCAGGCCAGCTGGTGTCACTGGAGCTATTTAGGGCAACCAGCTATAGGCAGCAGAGTGAGTCTTGATCCTGGCTCCTCCTTTCTTCATCACAGCACAGAGACACTGCACTGACATCCCACATGACTTGACTAATGCGGACAAACTAACCTCTGACTCCTCTTTCAAATACGTCGAGAGGCATCTCGACGGGATCCTGTTTACTGGTTATTTGAAGATAAAGTGGGAAACAAAAGTGAAAATCCAAAGATGTCCTTATTTTTGAGGAGGACATTTAGCAAACAGTATCTCTAGAAAGATGCTAAATAAACACTTCCACTGTGCCAGCAACTTGGAAAAAATTATGCACTGCAAAAATTGCACATCGATTCTCTTCTCAGTTTTCTAATTACACAAGTTGAACTTAAAAGTTACATAGAAGTAGTTTATAGCTCAGTCACATGAAAAAAAGTAGCTATTTAACCTCTATTACAGTTCAAAGTTTAGTAAAAGGTATTTATAGTATACATAAATTATCTACATTTTCATTGACAGTCAGTGGTACATTAGTAGAAAAAAAGGAAAATCACACAGTGCAGTCCAATGTACCTTTACAAAATAATTCAAGGTTTTTAGAAGTTCCTTTTCTTCAAGTGAGACAAAACTGCTTCATGAACGGCTACTGTCCATCTCATTGTCACAGCATTGACTCCATTTTGTTAACTTTACACCCCAGGGATTCCCTGCCTAAAGTAATGCCACTCATTTCTTTCCACCTGCACTGTGAATTCTCTCGATCCTCTCTTGTACCCTTTCTGTCACGTCCACTCTATTTTCCTTCTCCCTTCAGCCATTATTTAAAATCTACCTCCTCCTTTAGTCTGCTTCCGCCTCAACAGCCTTATTCCTTTTTTTTCCTCAGTGGTACCTGGTATCTCCTTCTCTGACAGTTGGGCATCTTTTAGGATGTGAAATTTAACTTGTTCAGGGATATACTAAGTAGGAGACCCTCTATCAGCCTCCCAGTACCTGAAGAGGTCTATAAGGGACCTGGAGAGGGACTTTTTACAAGGGTACGTAGTGACTGGACAAGGGCGAATGGCTTTAAACCAAGAGTAGGTTTTGGTTAGGTATTAGGAAGAAATTCTGTGAGGACGGTGAGACACTGGAACAGGTTGCCCAGAGAAGTTCAAGATGCCCCAGCCCTGGGAGTGTTCAATGTTGGATGGGGCTCTGAGCAGCCTGCTCTAAAGGAAGTTGTCCCTGGCTATGGCAGGAGGTTGGAACTGGGTATCTTTAAGGTCCCTTCCAACCCAAACCATTCCATGATTCTGTAGAAGCACCTTGGTATATGACAGCTTCTACAAGAGCAGAACACTCTGCATCATTTTATTAATCATCATAGTGACCAAGAAATAGTTGCAGATTAGACTCTTTATGCACAGATCCCCCACTCTTGGAGACAGACACTTGTATGTTTATATGAATCACGAAGGTGTGGAAAGGGATGTTTTAAATATACTTGTGCATACAAAAAAAGGCAGGGATACAATAAAACACACGTACGGCTACTTCCACCTCAGTACTTTCACATTCTTCACTTTCATTCATGTTGATAACTTTTCAGAAAAATTTTCCTCATTCCCCCTATTATTCCAGTTCCTTTTCTCTGAAAGCAGAAAGCCTTACCAGGCCCGTGACCAGGAGGGCCTTGGAGGAGCAGGGGCAGAGGTGACAGCTGCAGCAATGCAGCTAGATGGCGCCTGCCCCGCGCCGCTCCACGCGGCCACCACTCCCCTCCTCCCTGTGCCTATGATGCAAGCGGCTCCCTCAGGTTAATTAATATTTCCCCGGGGCACTTGTAACCCTGCAAGCAAAGAGATACCGTATCCATTCCAGTCCACTGCATATTCATTGTTCTGTTGCCTCTGTGGGCTGTTTCTTACCCGTGCTGCATCTCCGTCCTGCTTTATCATATCCATTCCAGGCAGCTGGTTAGGAAAAAGATTGCCTCCCCTCATAGCAGGATCATTAACCTATTGGTAACAAGACATAAGGGAGAATGAATTAAAAAATACACCGGGAGGAGGGCTGGGAGTTAAAAAGAAGCATTATAAACCACTACACTACTTGCATATACCAACACCCACTCCTGAGATGATGCTGAAGTCAGGGAAGTGACTGTACAGCCGAGCACCCTCCTTGTACAGCATGTGTTTGACTCATATTATTCTGCTTCACAGTCAACAACAAAGATTTCCTTCCTGATACTATGACCCTTGTGCATGTTTTACAAAGCAGGCTCCATAAATTAGGTCAGTGTTATCTGAAGAAGACATCCCTGCTATGAAAATTCTGAAAGCAGAAACATGTAACTGCTTTCCTAACCTCAATAACACAAGGCTTGGCTGCTTGCGAGTCACCACAAAATTTTTTCAAAGCCTGATGAGATAACTTGTAGGTTAAATTATACAAACTATTGACTTAGTTTTAATGACACTTTTCTGTTTCAAAGCAATGGGAGAAAGCATTAAAAGGGAAAATGTGCAGTGGCATGCTTTCCTAAAGGGATGGTCTCCACAATTTTCTGAACACAGTCATGGGAAAGAATTGAAGCTGTGCATTTCCACACAACCAAAGGGTCTGTCATGCTTAGTTATGTGGAAAAGAGTGGTTTGCCAAATTTTCAGCATTGCTTTCTTAGTCAAAGGATTCATCTCACCATGTAGGAACCAGTATAAAATACAAAACAGAGCCCTTCAGCAAGGTTCTGAAATATTAGAAGAAAACAGCTTTCCTTAGAAGTTTTAGGGGGAGAGAAACACCTTCCACAGTCTTTGCTGACTTGGTTCGCTGTTACTTCTCTCAGAGGAGATGGATGCGATAACAGTGAAGATATGCCCCTCCAGATTTGTTGGAAGGAAAAAGATGTTTTCTGTCACCTGCCCTTTAGTAAACTTATGTTGTCAAGGAGAGGAGATTCTGTCTGTGCTCTACCTCACTTCAGCTACAGCAACCTGCTGCAGCATGGGAGGAATCACAAAATCAAAGAATGGGTAAGGCTGAAAGGGACCACAGTGGGTCATCTGGTCCAACCTCCCTGCTCAAGCAGGGTCATTCAAGAGCACATGCCACAGGCTTGTGTCCAGATGGCTCTTGAATATCTCCAATGAGGAAGAGTCCACAACACCTCTGGGCCAATCTTTTCCAGTGCACAATCACCTGCATAGTAAAGAAGTTTTTCCTCATATTCAGGTGGAACTTTTGAGGACTGTTGCCTCTTGTCCTATTGCTTGGCACTGCCAAGAACACCCTTGCTCCATCCTCTTGATACCCGGACTCCCTTCAGATACTTATAAACACTGATGAAGTTACATCTCAGTCTTCTCTTGTTGAGGAAGACTGTCTTGATTTTACCACACCAAAGTCTTCTCATTTCAGGTCCTTCTGACTGTTGTTTCTCTAGCTATTAATTTCTTTTGAAAAACATGCAAAGCTAAATGCAATCACATGCAACCACCTAAAGAAAGAGTTTCAAATGCTGCCAGAGAGAAGACTACACTTCAATGGGTAAGGTTAAAAATTTAAAATATTTTTGCCATAGGAATTTCAACTCTGAAGAAACTCATTGTTTAAGTCTCGCAAGCCTCCTAATGATGCTTTCTCCTTCTTAGTATGAGTGAGCAGATTTTTAAACCTGAATGTGAAAATTTAAATAGGGATGGAAGAGAATCACATTATTTCATTCATTCATTCATTAAGAAAGAAAGAAAGAAAGAAAGAAGGAAAACAGCTTTGCAGCTTTATCTACATGCATTTGACTAAGCAACAGAATCCATGTTTGAAAAGTGTTTTCTGCAATTGATCAATATTCATCAGAAGAAACAAGCACAAATGTCTTTTCTGATTTTTCAGCAGACAAAGGGAGGTAAAAAATCAAAAGCAGAAATAAATAAGTTGTATATTGGATCAACAGCAGTTTTGGAACAAGAAGATGGTTGCATGATTTGCCTTGTGGCACTCAGGACAGGTATGGAAAAGGAAGGTGGTTCCAGGCTTCATACTACAGAAGCAGCAAAGGCATCCGGGAAGTTCCTATTAGAGAATCTCTTTGCCAGTGATGATGCAAGAATCCTGACTGACATGGTATCAGATAACAAAAAAAAAAAAAAGTACTCTTTTGTTATATAAATACATTTGCTTCAGAAGTCCTTAAAACACCCCACATTCTCACATTAACTTTTCTGACTGCAATAAATACTCAATCAGAAAAGTATGGGGAAGGACAGAGAAATAGAAGGGTTTTTATAACTTCCTGAAGACAAGTCAAGTGGTATTATCAGATATGAAATCTGACTAAAACAAGAATGAAGATGTTTTACAATTCCTTAGCAATTAGGTGCATTAATACAGCCTCCTCCTAATAAAGCAGAATTATATACAAGGTGTCTAACAAGAAAAGTTTCCTGCCATTCCTCCTGGATAAGCTCCTTTCATCCAATATGCTAAACAAAATCAAAATACTGTTTCAAGATAACTCTTCTTAGATGCCATTATAATTTTGGCCTGGAGAGTACTGTCACGAAGACAAGAACAAAGTAAGATGTGTGAATGGTGGAATACCAGGAAGGTTTACTTTCTTGATGCCTGGGGAAGCTGTTTTGGACAGAAGGAACCTGCAGACCTGGTAGCATTTCAGCATTCCCGGTAGCAGCCTCCTAGAAAAAACACTAGGTAAGAGCAGCCCGAAGAGCTTTAATGTTATTATAAGAGAAAAGATGATAATGAGACAAGGTCTCATTCCTCAAATACATAAAAAGCCTCTAAGTATCATAAATAACAAGTCCATTTTGAACATAATCTTTTTATTTGGTAATGCTGAGAGCCCAGATAGTAAACAAGAGAAGATGGAGATGCACAAGTGTGAGCAGAAACTTAGTATTTCTGAGCTCTGGCTACATCTGTATGATACATCATAGTGCCACAGTGAGAGGGGAGACAGAGCCAAGCAACCATGTTTGGTACCAAAGGTAATATACCTGCTTTTTACCAGGTAAATAAATCCAGGGACAGCTTTTTACTATTAGGTAATACATCTTCCACAACTATCCAATAACATTGCTGAGTTTTTCTCAAAAGCAAGAATACATTTGCAGTGTAATCAGTGTTACTCACTGTGGTCAGAAACAGACAAGCATGTGAAGTTCAAATTATATACTACGGAACAAAAAATGACATTGAATAAGTAAATAGAAGTGTAGGTGACAGCATAAGAAAAACCCAAATAGTGAATGAAATGGCAACAGTCAGCAGAATTACAGAAAACGCAGTCATTTTGAAAGCCACCAGTGACAAGAAAAAGTCCAGCATAGTCTAGATAAACTGCTAAATAAAGATGTCAAGTAGGAAAAAAACCCCCTATGCCCTGAAAACAGAAAAGTGTCAATTTTAGTATTCAAATATAGAATTTTAGCTATTCATGTCTCTCAGGAAAGAAAATGTAAAGCAGCATGGCAAACATTCCTGAGGACTAAGAAGGACCATCTCACGGCCCAGAAATGGCCCCTCAGCTGTCAGCTGGACACTTCTGACCTAGATGAAGCATAAAACATTTGCTTGCAGACGACACAGTGCTGGGGTGGTAAATCAGAAGGAAAACAGGTTACTGTTACAGTATGAGCCGCGGCACTTTGCTTAAACCAACTCCATCGAAGAAATGCAATTTCATGGAGACAAAAGGGAGGCAATACATTTGGGAACAAAGAACACAGGTTTCATCTATGTAGAATGTGATGAGGAGAACTTGGGGATAAGGGCCTCAGTGTGACATTGTCACCAACAGAACCAAGACAACTAATGGATTGGGTTACAAACTGTCTCTGATTACTCTGTTCATACTTCTAGAAGGAGGTTACAACAATGGAGTTTAAAGTAGATCCACAAAAGGGAGTGATGGGTTGAAAAACAAATGTTGAGATGGATAAAAAATCCCCAGCCTATTCAGCTTACTGGAAGTTAGGTAAATGTTATCTTGAAACAAGATCTTGTAGTCTAACAGGAAGGAAAAGCAGTGCGACAGCTGTGCTTGTGGAAACAGTAGCCTGCATGGAAATCTTTGAAACAAAATCAGATCTCTTTCTACAGTGCAATTTCTCAATTCAGGTTCTTAGGAAAAATTACGCAGCATGGGTATCCTGAGAAATCAGAATAGGTCATCGCCTTTAAATCTCCACTCTTTTTTTTTTGTTTTACTACTGTTTTACTACATTAAATGTGCGCAACTCTATGCACTTGGGGCCTAATAATAAATAATAAAATAATAATAAATAATAAAAAAAGTCTGATATAACTGGGCTTAGCAACTGGGAATATTAGAGAAGGTGACAGATTTGGGAGTATCAAAATGACTTTCGGTCACCAGTATGTAGCAGCTGTAAAAGACAAATGTGATCTGCAGCTATATCTGTCAGAGTATTCCAAGAGAAACAGGGAACAACTAGTGTTATGCACATGGCTCTGGTGCTTAGGAAATACTGATGCAAACCAGAACAGGTGCAGAAAAGGAAAGGGAATTTAAAGCCTAAGAGACTGAAAAACAGTGGCTTGTTTGGCTTACAAGAAAAATCCCAACAAACCAAACCAAAATAATCCAACAATCTCAAACCAACAACAACAAAAAATCACATTGATAGAATCTTTCTAAAACACAAGAAAAGAGCTATTTAAGGTAAAGGACAATACTGGAAAAGAAAATACTCTGTTATCAAATTTAGGCTGGAGAAAGGACATACATTAACAACCCATTTATATAATCAGCTTTAAACTGGAACGTTATGGTATCAGAAAAAAGGTTTATGATATTGTCTGCCATAGAAGGAGATGCTGCCTAAAGACACAAGGGGTACTTTCCTGCCAATATTTCTAAGAAAATTCCATAATTTCAAGACTGCGTTTTGAACAAATTGGAGTTCAGCTTTGAAACAAACATACGAACCTGTTAATTAAGAGGATTTGTTTGTCAAATACTTATTAATGTACTGTGTGAGCTTAATTGCAGGTTAACAAAGAGAAATACTATTTTTTCTTATTTCAGATACCCTGAGTAGCAGTCTCAAATAAGAATGAGTCTGTAAACATTCTCTTGGCAGAAAAGAACAGGTTACTTACCTACTGATTTAGCAACCTCTTTTATATGTACCACGTTACAAGAAATGTGGATTTTGTATTCATGAAGTTGCCAGACAGATAGTTCTTGAAGCTGATTGCCTATTTATTCTCTAGTAATACACTGTGGCAGTCGAAGCATCTTCCACACCCTGCCCATGCCAGCATCTTTCACTCTTTTCTCTAGGAAACAGCTGCCTGCCATTCAGTCCGAGCCTGAATGTGCTATGGAAACTTACCCACTGAGAGCAGGAGCTAGGTCAGCATGCACTTTCTGCTGAAGTTTGGGAGCAACTACATGTGCTGGTTACAGTGGTGCTAGGTCAAAACAGGAAATTTAGATGCAAAAAATACTCTCTACCTCATCGGTCACCTTGGTTATTCGAGTGCAGAGCTAAAACCAAAGCCCTTTTAACATCATAATTTCTCAAGAAAACTAGTAAAAGAAACATAATGGCTTACAGCAGTTACAGTCCATCACAGTGGACCTGAAAAGCTACTGAAAATCAAAGCAAATACTCTAGCTGTCATCTCACATCCTTAAATTCTCACCTGCTCAGGACCCATGGAGGACAACCCTGATGTAGGCACAGAGGTCGCTGAGGTCATGCTGATCTGCCCTGTCATCTGGTTCATGTTGTTCATACCACTTGTGTTGGTTGCCATGGATACACTGATGTTCATGTTATTGTTGTACATGCTGGTGCTTGCTTGCTGCCCAAAATGTGGTGGGGACTGTTGTGAAAACATGCTACAGCAAGGAATGGAAAAAGCAATGTGTCAGACTTAGAATGCTGAAGCCACTAAGAAACTGTTTTCTTTTTAATAAATTTAAAGCTAGAGTTTGTATACACTGCCACTTATTCCAACTTCAAAGGAAAAACTAGTTTTCAGCTGCATTAATGTCCATGGAAAAGATTTAAAAAATTTAAGGTCCCATGTCTGTGCACAAAAATGCATGCCTTTGCGTGTGAAACTATGGCAGAGTACAAATCTGTTATGCATGTGCAGTAACAGCCAATTAGCTGTCTAAATGTGCTTTGTCTGCATTTAAAAGTAATTTTTGGAGGGAAAGGAAAACAGCTTTTCTTCCTTTCAGTGTTAGCGCAGCACAGGACTGTTGATCTGAAATTAGAGATAGTCTAATAAACATTCTTCTTTGCAAAATAATCTATTTGCATGTATGAATACCAGATTTGCACACACAATTATGGGAAAGTGGGCTCACAAATATAGACATGCAAGTGTGCAGAAATTTATTTACTAAATCTTAGCATCAGATTTTGAAAATGTGCCACTGTAAAGAAACAACATATGGTCTAAGACAATTATCCTCTATGTTCCTTTAAGGCCTTTCTGAACAACTTATGGAGGAGTAACTGCGGAAGATCTCATCCCACATTTTATTCAGTCAAGTGCTTTCTGGATAGTATCTTCCATCCTGTGATGTTGGAAGTTATATTAGAGACTTCTTTATATTTCCTGAAATGCACTTCACTGTTTACATACCAGTCTTTTCTACTCTTCAAGTATAATCCAACAGTCAATGAAGAAATTATTACTGACAATAATTTAGAGGATCTGCATTAGACTGAAAGGCTGTGGAAAAGCTGCTGTGTGTCAGATGGCACACGATAACCACCTCTGTATCCATGGCTAACTTTTAGTGCCCCGTGAAGCACTGCTCCTACAGCTGAGGAAATCTTTCAGGGTTAATACTCAACCTTGCACTTGGGTACTCCATTAGGCTATTGCTGTGCACTGTGAGACTTGGTGGAGTGCAACAGCATTCTGGGCACAGGACCAAACTTGGAAAATCCCACCATTCTCTTCCTTCCAATTCCATGTCTTTTCAGGCCACCTAACCCCATTTTTAAGTTGTTATCTGGATGGCTGAAACAGTACACTGCAGATCATTGTGAATACTCAGTGGCTTGTGTAAACACATTTGACATGCCTCCGCTGTAGAGCTGCAGTTTAGCAAAGCCAACCACTAGTCTTATCAAGCTGCCCCTGTGCCATTTTTGGCAGAAGCCAGGACAGTGGCAGCTATGCCTCCTGCAGATGCTTCAGGAAGACAGTGAGGATGGGGTATGGACAAGGATGAGGATAAGAGATAAATCAGATGCTTTGAGGGGTACTTTATTTGGACCAGCCTCATCAATAAAATACTGGTGTTTTGGATTTATTAAATCTTTATCAACCAGTGGGGAAAATATTTGTGCCTGGGCTAGGACAGTAAGAACAGCCTGAGAACTTCAGGATGACAAAAGCACAGTGCTAGAGACAGCCGTGTGCATCCCAGTGTTAAGTGATACAGGCTGTACCTGATAGTTCCTTCCATCTTCTAATGAAAGGCAAAGATCACTGTCATCTGGAAGCTGCCTACCGATAGTCTTCCACATCCAGCCCATTTGATTTGGACAGATTGATTGTTAGAGCGATACCAACCGGGGTGGGGGCCTCAACTGAAGAGGTGACTGCATGCATGAGGCATGCTACGATGCTGTCAGGGAATTAAATTATATGCTGACCTCCAGTATGTGCAAGCACAAATGGGCTGAACCTAGTTACACTCCAGCATTTAAAGTGGGAGGTGATAATCCAGTCACCGCAATTCCAGAGCAGTAGGGAATGCATAGGCTCTGGCTCAGCCGACCCAGCCATGTGGAAAGCAGTGTGGGAGCAGAACATGAAAACTATATGCAGAAGAAATGCATCCACACAAATGTTAGGGGCTGTTCACTGTGCAGCAGAGGTGCTTCTTAAGGACACACAGTGTTTGATCAGTTACCACAGACGAAGCAATGCATTGCGTGGATGCAGGTCTTTTAGCTATGCACTCACTTTGCCTTGTATGAAGACAGAATTTAAACCAATTCGTCAAGCCAAATTGAAAAGAAATCTCTTTTAGGATAGATAGTTAACAACAAACACTAACAATTACATAAAACAAACCCATAAATAAGTGTACACTGTAAATGACCCCATTACTCTGTGTGTTCATCTTGGTTTTGTTCTGGATTTACCTGTTACCACCCATATTCCCTTGTGCCCACCCATTCATCTCCGTAGAGGACTGATAGGCAGGATTAGCCTGAGACTGCTGAATCATGGGGCTTTGAGAGTGAGCCAGTCTTGGTGACATTAGTGGACTCTGAGGAGTGGTGGCCCCTGTGAAGCCTGGATCGGGCTGCTGACTTATACCTGAAGAAGAAAACAAGAAATTTACCCATTGTACGTTCAGAGTTAAAACATGCCAAGAGCTCATACCTGCTGATATGTCTTTACATAGTCCTATTTGTATCACCTGGAACCTATAACCTTGTGTCTTAATGTGGGATTTAGATTTAAAGCAAAACATCATCAACTAATACTACATGTATAATGCAAAAAAAATCACTTTGTGTAGGCATGTTGCCAACATGCCTAGTCACACAAGTGGTCTCTCCCCTCTACAGACTGAAAGAAAAACACTAGTGACTCCCTCCCACCCCCCAACTGCATTCAGAACAACAAATAAAACATATTTCTTTTCACCAAAATCCATTTTGGTGAAAGTTACGCATGATCCATTGACTGCATGGGACCACCTTTTAGCAGTTAGTCTATAATTTCCAATTTTTTCTAAAACTCCTAAAACCTCAGAATCTTTGTTTCTGTGTCCCTGCAAAAACAAGCAGTACCATTTTGTGCAAGCATTTAATGATTCTGTAAAATCAAAAAATCATATAGATGCAAAGAAAACCTAATTAAGGCTGTAAAATGCCAATTGTGTGCAGAACTTTTATGATAGAACAAGTCACTTTAGTCTTGTTAAAGTTCATTATAAGCAACATACTGAACATAAACAAGCCACTCAATGATGGGGTAAGAATAAGGTATTATGAAATCTATTTTTATATTCATTGGTGTAACTTAACTTCTCTGTATTTTTGGTATATCAGAAAATGGGAATAATAATGTCTCTTCATTTTCATCAAGCAGTTACAAATACATGGAGTGAAAGTACCATTATAAAATGTTATTAGTGTTAGAAACTGGCATAAAGGATAACAGATAACTAAGAGTAGATAACAAATTTAGAATTGGATGGGCATAATTGGTTATAGCAGCAGAACTTTCACGTAACATACTATTTAATATAATTATAGTATAACTTATGCAATAGATATAAAGAAGCTGTATAACAATAACTGTATGGAGGTGACTGCCCCATGCACCCCCAGAACAAAGTGGTACACAGCTTTGTGAAACACATGAAGAAAATGGTATTAATTACTGTATTTACACAGGTTTAAGGATGGGGAGTGGAATGCCTTACCTAAAACTAATTTATATTGATAAATTCAATAATTAGTTGTTAATTTTACATTATAATGTACACACGAAGAACTTTTTTATTTTTTTGAAAAATATGATTAGTATTTAAGCAATATCTCATTAATGAAATGTAAAAACTACATACAGCTTTGCTTCTGGTTACTTTATGGTGTTCATCTATACCTATCCACATCTTTTTCTTCATTTGCACGTTTATCAGATATACTGGTTTGTTTAATTCAGTCAAAATTCAGAGTTTGTCAAGCAAATACATACACACATATGAGTCTGCGTGTGCACACCCACTTTTATCTGTATGTATCTATATATAAACAAACATACACATCACACTTCTACTATTGCTCACAAAAAAGAGCGATGCTTGGAGAGTAAGTGGTACTAGGGCTAGGAAAGTGGAAAGGCACTATGTTCCATTTAAGGACTCCCAAGGGGTCCAAACCCCCATGCTTCGCACTGTTCTCAGGGAGCCAGGCAAGAGCCTGTGGGAGGAGGGCTTGGATCCAGCACTGAGGGGAGCACGGGGGAGTTAAGGACTGCCAAAATGCACTGAGGTGGGGTGGGACCAGTACCGTAGTTCGGAGGAAATGGAAACTGCTGTGCATTGGCCTGCGGGATCCGCGGGTTGCTCATGGTTGCTGGTATGCCACCAGTGGCCACCATGCTGGGGGTCATGCTCAAGCCTTGCCCTCGCATCATCAGCGTCCGCTGCTGCACCTGCTGCTGCTGCTGCTGCATCTGCCGCTGCCGCAGGTGTTGGCTCAGGATCTCCCGCTGCCTCTGCGCCAGCATCTGCGCGTTGATGGGGCCCTGCAGGGAAAACCCATCAGCAACCCCTCCCAAGGCAACCTCACCAACGGAGGCATCTCCACTACTCCACCACAGCAATCTGGAAGATTCCAGCTTCCCCCCCCCACACACAACTAACAATAATATGAAGCAGGAGAAACTAAACCTATTAATACTTCCGTCAGGAAAGACTTCCAACCGTGCAAGAGTCACTAAATGAACTAATACTGGTGTATTTAAGGTTGCAGCAACTTGTAATTGCAAACAGAGCAGCTCATTAAAAAACCCGTATCTTTAGGAAATTAGAAGCTTGGTTAAAAATGGAGTTATATCATATCCTTAGTAAACAACCACCTGTCCCATGTAAATATGGGAAACTCTCATAAATAAAACAGTAAAGTATTTCCTGTCATGCAGACTGCATTATTTGTATTCAAACTGTATTTGCTGTATAGCATTATTACTATATTATATGAGGGGAAGAAAGAAAAAAGAAAGTGACTTTTTTTTAAAAAGGTATTTCTCTCACCTGTGTTGGCACTCCAGGTCTCAAAGACAGATTCATATTGGAGACGCTGCTGATTTGATTTATCAGTGGCTGCCGATTCTAAAGAAAAAAAACACAAACCACCCCAACAACAAAACCCAGAAGTTTTTAGAAGGAAAGGGAAAAAGGGAGGTGTTACATACAGAGTTATACACATCTACTTCCCCGATGGGTTGGTTTGTAGACCTAGTTTTACATATTCAAGAAGGGACTAATTGTCCTCCTCAAATCCTATTATCATGCACAGTATGCTGTTTCCTAAGGAGATAATACACCAGAGAAATAATAACACAGGCACTAAGATGTTTATACCAAACTTCCTCCCTTCACAGTTCCTGTCAATTTTCAGTTTGGGACTGGACTGTTGAAGTTTACTCCAAATTAGACCTTCTCTTGATGTTTGAAGGCACAGATGATCTTTCCTTCTCCAATAGAAAAAGTATTGATATCTCATTTATAGTACTATGAACCGATATATTTAAAAATGAAACAAGAAAAACAACCTAAAACGATCCTCAAAAGTAGACCAAAGCCAAGGGGGAAAAAAAGGATGTAGGTAACAGGCAGCAATAAAAGCAGTTAGATTGGTGGAAGAGTCAAGATACAACAAATAGAAAAAGGCTTGTGTAACAAAAAGTACCAACATAACCTTGCTCAAGGACTTAGTGAGACCTAGGCTTAAATACCAGTCATATGGTATTATAGAAAGAATAATGCAAAGATGCCAAAAGAAATCAAAAACGAAAATATGCAAAGCACCGGTCTGTCAAAACTCATTGTGACTGGTGTTTTTAGTTTAAAAGTGGAATTCAGCAAGATCTGGTCTATTTGGAGCAGGCTGACAGTATGTGTCACCCAGGAGAGCTGTCTGCGCCAGCGTGGAAGTGGGTGTGAAAGGGGACGTACCTGCTGCGCCTGGAGCCTGTGCTGCAGCTGGAGCCGCAGCTGGTTTGGCTGGTTCTGCACGATGCCGGCGGGCCGGAGGCCGGGCCGGGGCTGCATGCGCAGGGCGGTGTATCCTGGGCGCTGCCCCATGGCGTGGAAGCTCGGGTCCTGCATGGGCGCGTAGCCGCCCTGCGCCATCTGAGCCTGCGCTGCGTACTGCTGGGAGAACACGGGAGCCTTCTGCTCCATCAGGATGCTGGACTCCTGGCTGGGAAAGGACTCAGGGTCGACAGCTTGGCTCTGCAGAAATACGGGAACAATAGGAACAGTTGGTGAGATGCAGCTTTTCAGAGGATTATATGGGACTAATACAGACAGCCTGCAAAAACAACCTTTTGGGATGTGAATGTTTTTAAACAGAAAATGACATAAGTTTGCTTTACTTCAATATAAAACTTAAAAATAAACATAACTGTATTTCTGACTATCAAAACATATCCATGGAGACAAGAGACAAATTCCTCCTCTCTTTTTTCTTTTTTTATACACAAATACCCACAATCTTTCTCATGTTCTTAACATAACTATTGTATCACTCTGCTAATGAAAAAAAACCCTGAAATGACAAATGTTGGATCAAAATCTGTAAGTGAAGTGGTGGCAGCATATTTTTGCCATTGAATCTGGGATAAATTCACAGACTTCACAAATGAATAAGTAGATTTTTTTCAGTATCCTTAAACAAAATAATGACCTCAAATAAGGATGCCTGAAACTATTATAGAAGCTAATGTGAATGGAGTGCCTAATTCTTTCAGGGCACTTTTGCACTAACTGATTATCCATTAGCATAAATAAGGTAACACAATTCTAAACTGCATTCTAGATATGCCCTTAAAATTTGCTCTAGCCAGAATAATTTTATAGCTTATTCCACACTGACCTTGAAAATGAAGTTAATCTAAATTTGTGCCCTCATGAAAGAAAGTCTTTAAGCTGCTATAAAATGATCAATGGCTATTTTAAAAAATATGTTTTAAAATGAGACAGTTTTCTTATCTGCAGAACTCTTCCACTGCTTCCACTGAAGTATTAATTAAATAGAAATGTATTTACCACTTAGTTTGAAATAAAATATTATTCATATTTTCTGGTGGTGGTATTCCAAAACCTATGTAATATTGCATGAAAGTTTCACACCGCAAAATTGAAGTTAACCAATAAAATGTATCTCCAGCTTAACACCTCACTGAGTTCTGTGTTGCACCAAATAGGCTTGGAGATAGCTTTCTCATGTTCAAAGCAGAATTTCATCGGTCCTATTTCATATCTAAAATGCAGACATGGTTCAGAAGTTATGTTCAGGGTGCTGATGAGTGCTGGAAAATGAAATGGGTATTCTGGGCTCCTCTGAGAATATTAAATCATCATATAAACATGTACAACTGATTTTGGAAATACAATTCTTATGCTAGGAAACATCAGGAACTAACTTCTCCCGAAAATATTTTTATTTTCACCGTATTTTTTTGCACCATATAAGACTTAAATGGACAAGAACTAAGTGAAAGCCACCAAAACTAACTGTCGGGGAAAATGGATAAAAAAGCATAGAACAATTTCATGCTACAAAGTTTAGGAAGCATGTTCATAATTAAAAAAAATAAAAATATTACAGTTTAAGTGCTTGGAACGAAATCAGCTGCTTCAGATGAAACTCATCTCTTAACACCTATTAATCAACTCAGGGAAAACTACGGGTGAAATGAAACATTACAGGTTTGCTAATCCAAAAGATTGTTGCCCCCATCTCACAAAAGGCTTGATCCTGCTCCTAGGTTTTTGTGTTCATATTTTCCTCTTTCCTATACTCTGTTGCTGGTTGTCATCTTACCTTTCTCCCCCACAGGTGTTATTCTGACCACCATTTTTTTTTGTTTTGGTCAGTTTACTTGCATAAGGCAGGTCAGAGGAAGGAGATCTAGATGAGAGTGTCAGGGTAGAGGCGGAAACACTAAACCTGGGGCTGAAGGAAGCTTTTCAGGTGACACTGACACATTATATAGACTTTCACCAAAAATGTAACTCCATCCTGGCTTCCAAGAAATGTTTTATAATCCTGTTTTTCAACTCCACCTTGACAACATATGTTTTCAAAGCAACTACTACATGCAAAATGCCATGTCCCACACTGTATACCTGGCTCACTAATTCTGGTATTCCTAGAGCCCTGTCGATTTCTTCTAAGCCATCAAAATTCCTTAATGCCATGTAAAGCTGATCCAGGAGAGCACCCTCATCACTTGGTGACTCTGATGAAGGATGATTACACAAGAGATCATCTGGTGAGCTGCCAAACGGTTGCCTGTGAAAACATGAACACAGCGTTGGTAAACAGCTGCTGAAAAACAAGAAATAATATCAGAGGATTAGTACCCAAATTGAACTAACAAGTGGAGACAGAATTCTTTTAATCACTGCCAATTTTGTTTAGAAAATTATTCTGGATGAAAGTTATGCTACCCAAAGAAGTAACTAAATAGTGTGATTAATGCCTGTCAAGACCCTACAAGCATGGTGTATCTGACAAGCAAGGAAGCACACCAAAGTTACGCCTGAGTGCTGATTTTACATTACAGGGTCAACAGTGGAACGGAGAAGTCAGTACAGAATATAGTCAATGAAGACAGAAGGCTAAATAATTGTGTTTTTTAAACTAATTGTAACTTTGAATTTCAGGTGTCAGATTAAGTATACTATCATAAGTAGACTCTCCTCTTAGCTAGTTTTCTCTCAGGCTAAGCAAGCTGAAGAGGCCACAGAGGGCCATGGATTGCCTGAGCTTGCAAAACTGAACATCTGGAAGAGCTGGGCAGAAGCATGAGGGAGCAGGGAGAAAAGGACATTCTCCTTTTTGTTTGCAGCAAAACACGGCATCAGCTCACCCCATCTGCACACCCCATCATCAGTTCACCCCAACTGCACACTTAGGTACCAGTTAATACCACATAAAACCCACATAACTTGGTTATGTGCCTTGGAAGGACATCAGCAAGAATTTGGATATTGTAAGGCAGAGTGTGGTGGCTCTACAAATGCTGCTTACCTCACCTCTGAATTTGTATGCAAAGCACACTCACAGTTACAAAGGCAGAATAAAGGTTTGTTCTAAACCCAAAGGATGAAACTTCCTAAGAAACAAACTAAATCTGAAGTAACACCTTATCTGTAGGCAAAGAACACGTTTTTGTTTTGCAGTTCATACACATGTGTTGCAGTATATAAAAGAATGCAGAAGTTTGTAATGTTGTTAAAGTGAACATGCTTCCAAAATGGTGATTGTAACCCTTTGTGTAACCCTTCTTATTCCCAAGATCCCTCACTGTATCTTTGGAATGTCTAAGAGATACCTGGAAACTCACCTATTGGTTGTTAACCCTTTCTTGTAATTGGTTAGTTTGTAATACCTCCTGAACTCCTACTGGTCACCTTGTGATCTCCCCAAAAGCTATTTAAGCTGTTACCAGAACAATAAAATTCTCTCTGCCTGCATCTCTCCTGCCTGGCTGCTGGTGCTGGTGGACCCTCTGGGGGGGCCATGAGGTGCCGCGGGGTAAAGGGGGGAGAGGAAGGGAGCACCACTCCCCCTCGGAGCAAGGGGTAAAAGGAAAGGCCTCTTGCTCTGGGGTTCCCTCCCCCCATCCACTCAGCGTTCGTCACACCTGCCCTGCTTCATGCACATTACTACAAGACTACAATAGCAAATATAAAGAGCAAAGCATTCTGCAAGGAAGGGCAGCTACAATATGCGCATCATGGAAGAATCTCATCCCAGATAATTACTCGGATACAACAAAAGCTGTCACACATAGAGGGAGGATAGGCACTATATATGAACCCTTTTTACATGTCTGTTTAGAAAAACAAAGAAACACGTTTGTGTATTTAGTTTCCATAATGAGATATATGGTTGCCATGGAAGTCTAATCTCTATGTCAAAGCTAAGCAGAAGAGCTGCATCGTCAGGCTATACACTGAAAACACCCAAAGGATGGCAAGCAGGAAAACTAACCAAAATGTACTCTTTTTCATTAGATCCCAGACAGTAAAACAAATAACAGGATATATATAACATACCCTTAACACATTGCAAAATATTAATCAATCTCAGATATATATATATTTCTGTAACTGTCACAGATGGAATTATAAATCACAAAAGGGAAAGAACAAGTAAAAAAAAAATCCTCTGGCTCAAATTGCTTGCAAACTTAAAGATGACCTATAAGAAGGGATGTATGATGTGGAAAAACAATTGATGAGGCTAGCAAAACAAACCTCCCTGAAACTGCAAATGGGCATGAACACACATGGTAACAAAAATTTTAGAACTTTTGTCAAATCTGTATGTTAAACAATGACGATTACTTACAAATACAATTTCCCCATTTCTTTTATATACTGGAATGATACTTTTAATTTTTTTTAAAGAATTATATTTACTCATTTAATACACATGACTATAATCAGATTATAAAAATACCAGTCTTGGGGTTAATAAAATAAAAAATGGCAGCACCAATCAATTAATCATCTCTGTTTGTGTGTGAATGATCAAAATATGATTACTTTCAGAGGCAAGGCAATGGGAATTTTTTTCACCATCTTCAGTTACAAAGGAATTGTGAAAAATGCAAAGGTAGAAAAAATGGAAGAATTAACTACCTGGCTTGCTGACCAGACACAACCCTATATTTTATTTTAAGGTGTAATTTTTAAAGTGAATAATTCAGTTACGTAAACAGCGTATTTTCCTTATGTATACCTGAAGGAAACACCAGGAAACATCTTGAAAAGCATAGAAACTAACAAAGAAAATGCCACATATATTTATGGATAGTATTTTCAGACATCCTAACGAAAATTAACAGAACATAGACAGAAGATTAACATTTTTTCAAACATACTTTTTCCGAGTTGTTTCCACTTCCTTTTGTTTTCATTGATCCCCCCATTTGCTACTAAAAAATATCCCAACTTATGCAGTTGAAAATATTTAAACCTTTTGCATTTGCTTGTCCATTTTTCATCACTTAGTACATATATATATATATATGGTTTCTATAAAGTAAACTGCAAGCCTTTTGGAGAAGACATGGCTCTTTTTTATGAAGCGTAAACCACTTATCATAGCTTTGCCATTATTTAAAAAATCTTAATAATGAACAAAGTTGACACATCACATGTGAGTTCACAAGTGGTGCTCAAACTGTAGTTCTGATTACCTGAGAAGGAGCTGACTTCAGGGAAGAAGCAGCCTTCCTTTCACTTAATCCTTCCTTCCTCATCTTTTACAGAATTTAGGTCAATTAAAAAAACACCAAACAAAACATAGTTAACCATGTCCTGCATCACTTAAGATGCTAACCCACTGCAGGAAGTAACAGCTACCTTGTAACTACACAGTTATGGCTACTGTTACTGGCATTTTTCTGCTTTAGTGATAAGTATAATTATTAACAATAAGAACAGCAAAATCAAGACAGAATCATGCCATTGTTAATGCTTCAGAGCTGAAAAATGGTGCAAATACCTGAAGTGTCTGGCAGCATTCACTGTGACACAGAATTTTCAATTCTTTCAACACATTAAAGAGCAAAGAGAGCATTTATAAGTATTACTGGAACACGCATGCATTTCATGAGCATAAAATACTGTAAGCATTAAATTGATGTACATTTGGTGAATATTTTATGCAGAATTTTGTTTCCAAGAGGTGTATAAAATATAGGCCTGTAAAATCTCTCTGTGTTCTGATGTGACACCAAGACTCACCTGTTCTGATTACCAAAAGTTGCCTGTTCTATAGGCAAGATGCTGTCTGGCCATGGTGCAGTCTGATTTGGAGGTGCCTGTTGTTGGCTATACTGAGGTCCTCCTATGTTCATCTCCAATTCGGATGGCCCTAATCAAGAAAAAATAACCACTGAAATGAAGCTACTTTCATATTAATTCTTTCCATTAAATTATCTATGTTATGGTAAAAGCAAATAAAAACATTAAGACTTCATAACGTTACACTTAGAAGCATCATTATTTTTTTGTTAAAGTTTGCTTTTAAAGTTTGAGAAAACATGAGAACTCTCAAAGTGATTCAAAATTATAAAGTAGCAGATACAACATCACAGATGCAAAACTTTATAAGACAAGCGTAAAAAAAATTAGTATACAGAGCCAGTATCATAATGTACTTGCTTTAAAAGTGACCAGAAACACTTATAACGTTCACAGCATTTCATCCAAAAAAACCTCTACAGTCTTTAGTGAACAGGAGCAACTTCATATCCTCTTTCTTTGGTCACACCACTGAGGAGCTATAGAGTAGCAGGAACTGTCCATCTCAACACATGCATTAATATGTAGTGTTTTAGACACCTTCCTTCCCATATCCACAGGAAACTTTCACTGTGAAATATGGTTCTCATCAAACCTGTAACTGAAGTATTTTTTTCTATTTTATTATCTGTCTCATCTTTAACAATCCAGCATATGTCAAAAAGGAACAATTCCACAGGCACCCTGACTTACCCATGTTCATGACCTGAGATGGAAGCATCTGCCTTGGGCCAGCCTGGTTGCTGGGTCTCAAGGGGATGCTGGCCGTGGGGTTGCGGATCATGCCTGCCTGCACCGGCCTGTTCATGGCGCTGGCTGTGGGTGCACAGCTCACCCTCACAGCAGCAGCCTGGTTTCCCCAGTCTCCAGAAGTCATGGCAGGTCGAGGGGCATTGCCACCAATCATTCCTGCACAAAAGCCAAACAGACTTAGGTACCAGCACATGACTCAGAACAGCTTTAGCACTACTGCTGCCTGATGAGCTGCATTTTTAGCAACAAAAATGTAGCAGTTTCACTCACAGCACATTGTACCACAACTGCCCATCCAGATGTGCAAAGCTACAGAACGATGCCTTAGTCAAGGGACTGGAGATTGTAATACATTTTACAAGAGGAAGATCCCCTTATTATTTCCAAAATGCTGTTCAGAGAAAGTGTTCCCATATGTAGTCTGCAACAGGTGCTGAGGGTGTGTGGATAGCCCTAACTTCCTTCCTCAGGAAATGAATCACGTTTTCTGATTTGTGTGTCACTGCTTTACTTTCCAAGTGCTAAATGAGAATGGAGACTTGAATAACAATGTGTTAAACACACTTACAAATTAGAAGAACTGTATATAAATTCACATTCTGCAAACATCTTTTGGTGAATTCCTTCATTTGGAACCTAGAGCCTTCTTAGCTTCAAGGCTCACCCAGATAATCTCGCACCAATGTACGGTGCAGGGAAATTACTCACAGGAACTTTCCGATAGATGCTGAAGTTCATTACCGTTATTTTAGGGGAAGTCCTCCCACATCTACTGTAAACAACTGATACAGTTTATTTACACTTGGAATATATAGAATACTACATTCTGACAGTAGTCAAAAAACTTCAACCAGACCCCAACACAAAAAAACCCCTAAAATCCAAAGATGGGCATTCATAGTATTTATACATTTCAATTTTAATCAGTCAAGAGAGCAGGTAAAACACTCATTTCAGATTGGACTATTGGTTCAGATTTGTTTTTCCAGTTGCATTTTGCAATATCCTTAAATGAATACTAAAAGCCACACAAATAATTATTACTCATCAGTTCAATTACTCGGTGACAAAAACCAAAGAGAAAAACTGTCTGAAGAGGGTCTCTGTTTCGTCTGCTGTACAAAATTTGCTTTAGTGTTATATCCTCGGATTTGTTCTATTTGTGTACATATTCTATCAGCTGAAATATGTGGCGTGCTTGAGCAAGGCAGGAACACAATAATAATCTCTAATTTCTACACATAAGATGAATGAAATCCGCTAATATGTATACAGAATATGAAAGTAATAGAACACGTAAAAGAATACAAGTTGAACTGCTTATATAGCTATTTCATTATCTGGCAGCATGTCTTTTTTAATATAAAAGTTTGACGCTGAACAGCCACCTGAAAGGACTTGCAATGCCCGTTGATTTACTCAGAGCTCTTATAGCTGTTGTCGCACACTTACACAGTCTCAGACTGCGCATCAGTTGAAGTAAGTCCAAAAGCCAGACTTTTCTTGTCAAACATGCTATGACACCTTCGTGCATTCTGAAGTGAACATGTAACTGCAACATCCGATGGTTCTCAAAAAGGTTATGTGCCAGAAAACGATGAAAACATCAGCATTTCTTTAATTTGAGAACAAAGACTACTAAATAAAGGATAATCAACGGTAAAACCAAGTCTGTAGAGACACACATTGTAAAGGCAACAGTATTGCCCACAAATTTGTTTTGAAAGACCCATCTCTATAGACTAGTGGTTCATTTGCTTTTTTTGAGGCAGAAAGATTGGATTTTTACCTATCTAAGCCTCAGCTGAATCTGTAATATTTATGTGAACAGACTCTAATTGCCATTCCACTGTGTTCATCTAGAAGTTTTTGGGTAGGTGAGAAGCAGTGCATAAGGGTAGGACTAAAAATACGCAGACACAGAAATTCAAAATAAATATGCCAATACACATCATCCCATGAAACATGATTTTTTCCAGACTTTTTGGAAAGTAATAGCCTGCACTTTTAATAACCCCAACGTTAAGCTACACATGCTATAGCCTGTCACTAAAGTATATTTTAAAAAAGGAAAGTCAGCTTACCTGTGCTACTGTTGCCTAAAGTTCCTTGACTTCCTATCATCCCTTCATTCCTGCCCATCAGACCCGGCTGAGGTATCACTGAGTAAGGGCTACTCGTCCTTATGGGTGGGAAAGTTCCTGCACCTGTTGGGTTCTGCAGTGTGATGTCAAGTGGTAAATTCTGGTTTGGTAATAACCTGCCCAGTTGCCCTGCTCGTGGGTTATTAAAAGCTAGACAGGAGGAGCAAAGAAAAATAGCAAGGTTACAAAATGGAAACTTTACAGGTTAAAAAGAAGAAAAAAAAAAAAAAGAACCCAGACACAATTAAAGCTCTTGGGCTGAGCTATTTAATGCTGCTTAATTTACCCACTCCTATCTGTCTGAGAAACATCCCTTCTTGACATTTTAATGTAAATTTCAAAATGGAACATTCTGACACTAAACACAAACCAGATATGATGTATATTTTAAAAAACTTCAAATGATGCAATTTAACTGACAGCAGAACTACTACAGCAAAATACACCCCTATGTGATGTGCATACTACTGCCAATTAATCTTATACCTAGTAGGACTGTAATTGCATGCAGACGTCATCCTGAGGCAGATTGTTAGGAATTATCTCAGTTTTGAGTGTTTTCCAGCACAAGCTGTGCCCCTGAAGAAGTTATCAAAATTAAGGGCAGATTGAGTCTATATTGGATCCCATAGCCCCATTTCTACATGTCCTTCTTAATTATTTTTGTAAAAATTTTTTTTTCATTAATAAATACTTCCATGATTCAGCAACAACAAATAACTGGTCCAGAATTTGAGATGTGCCACAATAATATTCTGGTAAAACAGAAAGTTCCTTGACGATTACTGTCACCTTTATTTCTTTATTTCTATTTTCTTCTGGTCTGTGCTTTTAAAATCAGCCTCTGCGAAGAAAACTGCCTCAGAAAAGTGAGTTTCTGATTATGATTGGCAAGCATCTGGCTCAGCTAGTCTTTGGACAATGTTCCAAAGCATAAAGGCATCTCCTACGTGCACAACTAGTTCTCAAAACATGAATCAAACACTGACCTTGTAGCTACGATTCCATTTCCAACCATACCCACAAAATACATACAAGTAAATTATACAATTTTGTGAAATTATTATTTGCAGTACTTCCTGATAGCTTCCCCTAGAAGAGGTTCTGATATAACAGCATCCTTAAAGCAACTTCTGCATTTCTGCGTTCACCACATTTCAAAGAAGTTAAATAACTTCTTTCTTATTTTAGATTGAAGTAGTGCTACTTTTGAATTTGGAAACTTAGATGAGGTTTAGTAAGCTTATTAAAAAGTACAGAAACATTCTATTCCAAAGGTCTCTGACTTTTGTTCTTATTTTATAAAACCAGATTATAGGAATTCATTATATTTATTCTCTTTTTTAGTGTAAGTTCTCTGCCAGGTGAATTTGCTTATATGCATGTAGAGAAAACACATCACATACACCTAATTCTTTACCATGAGATCAAAATTTTGTCTTGTGTGTCTCTTCAAACAAGCAAACAAAACTTACTCATGAAACAAAAATGACCTTCTCAAGATTAGGGGCATCATCAAGTTTAAGAACTGAACCAAAAATGAACTTAAGTGACAGTTTCAGAATAGTTTGTCCCAAAAGTCTGAAAAATCACATAGATGAATGAGTTGTTGTATGTGTGGTTTTGCCAGCACCTCCTGATCTTACAAAAGGAAAGCTGGAAATGCAACACAAAATAACAACACAGCTGATGAACTGTGATGGTGATTAGATCACTTATTCTGGTCAGAATGGGACTTAAGGAGGCTCCCTGTTCCCGTTTAACAGACTCAAGAAATTTGGCAAATCTAGCATTTTTTTCTTTTAACAGATAAAAATATTTTAAGTATTTTCATGTAAAACCTGTAACATGAAAGCTGGTTATTTCTTCAGAAAAAAAATAGTTAAAAAACCCCAAACCTCTCTTGAAATTGTATATGATTTGACATTCATTCTACATTTCTTTTCTGTGAGCATGAGAAGCCCCGCACTATTTCTATGCATTTGTTTTTTGTGTGTTCTTCTACTGAAAACAAAGCAGAAGTTCCTAGGGAGATCAGGCACAGACACAAGACTGAGCCAGGGAAAAAGGTTTTATAGTTTTAACATAGATGAGAAACAGGATGCTGCTTTTGCAGAACTGCTGCTAACCACCAAGTCACTCTCATTTACAATCATACTGTTACTGTACTGTCAGTAGCTGTGCAAGCAGATTTAAAGCTAAGTTAACTCTAGAAAGCCAAAAGGCTCCACTGGGAAGGAACCAACAAACCTTGCTTCAGGAAGAATATACTAAAGACTTTACATGCACAGAGATTTTCTTCTGATTTTTGTGCTGCTGCTGCTGTTAGTATGCCCACACTTAGAAAAATGAGTACCTTAAATACTAGCATCTGCATTTATCTGAAGTGCCTTTAATATGAATTTAAACAATAATATTTATTGATAGAATATTAATATTTATTTAAACATTTCCAAGTAATTTGGGTTACTTTGAAAGTAGCCTGGTGTTATTTTGATATTATAAGAATATCTAAAAATATTCTCTGAAAAGTTTTATAAAAAAAGAAATCAGTTTACATCTAAGGAAGTAAATAGATGCTGCCACTCTAGCCAACAGGAGTAAAAAATGAAGCAGTGGCTTTTTACGCTATTTTATTCAACATTAGTTGATAAGACTCCTGCCCTGCTTGCTTTCCATTATTCTGTGGTGGTAAACCAACATTTCAATGCTGATTTGTAAGCTAATTAATAAAGTTAAGGAAAGCTGTCAGCGGGAAGGGACTCAATTAAAAGCCACAATTTCAAATTAAACTTGGACATTCCTCTTTATCTTCTGTCCTTCTATTAATCTTGTGATTTTAGAAGAAGACTCTCCTTCATTCATCTTTTGTCCCTTTTACTGCAAGAGCTGCCAGAGTGATCTGCATCACAAAAAACCACGCTCTATGCCAAAGCCCTCACAACGGCAGCATCAGATACAGCAGGGGACATTTAATTCATTTTGAGGGTACCCCTTCAAACTCCTCAGAGGTCACAGACTTCCAGAGTGAACCCGGTGTGAATTAGACTTAACCTCCCCGTGTGTTTTGAAATGGGACGACCGCAGGTGGCGCTGTGTCATCATGCAACACCAGAGCAGGACAAGGAGCTGGCCGGCTCCTCCCCCAGCAGACACAGGGACACCTTGGCCCCTGCTCTGGGGGTTCACAAGCTTAGTGTACACGTGTGTGGAAGGCGGAGCGGACTCACTGCTCTGTGAAATCCTCATTGCTGGTTTCTGGGTGGCCACCGCCGCGCCAGGGCTGCTATCACTGGTGAGCTGCATGAGGTCATTGATGATGGCTTGCTTGTCGACCGAGCCCGCTGGCGCGCCTGGGCGGCTATCTGGGAAAAGCTGTGGTAACTGGCTGTTCTGCAGGTCATCCAGAATCTCTTCCAAGTTATCCAAT
The DNA here is from genome assembly GCA_038380795.1 of Pyrocephalus nanus. Lineage (NCBI taxonomy): Eukaryota > Metazoa > Chordata > Aves > Passeriformes > Tyrannidae > Pyrocephalus > Pyrocephalus nanus. Next base: position 63,992,717 of record CM076261.1, read on the forward strand.
TCACTGCCTGGCTGCAACAAAGAAAGCACAAACCCACAGTACACATCGCTGCTCGCCTGCTCTTGGCATCCTGCTCACACCAAGCCAGGCAGCCTGCAACTGTTACACCCGCACCGGTTTTGGATGCATCCGGCAAGACGCCTGATGTGGAGGAAGCTCACAAAGCTGTTGAAGGCAGGCTTCCCAGGGCTCATCTGCCTTGCTTGTGGGGAGACCAGTGTGGCACTAGCACCCCTTCAAAAGCCCAGCATCAAGACGTATGATTCCACATGGTTCATACCTCGGGCAACAGGGAGACTCTCCCTGTGCACTTGGTGATCGGTGCTGACAGGAGGAATAATTTTGGCAGGAGAAGAGATCCAACAGTGCTGAAGATGGAGGTTTACATAGGTATAACTAATATTCCTTTCAGCACAGTCATATTTCTAGTCTCTTTACGACTTGATTAGAAGCATATGATGGAAAAGTTGCTTCATGGCTAAAACAATTACCCATATGCTTTTTCTTTGTCACGTTCAAAATCTGAACACTGAATAACTCTATACAAGTTAACTGGCAAGAAACACACATTTCAATGAAGTTCAATAAATAAAAACCTGAGAACTAGTTACTAGAATTTGGAATTTATTTTGCTCACAACTTCCGAAATAATTAAAAAAAACTTCTCTAGAGTAAGAAAAGAGAAATCTAGTTACATTTATTTAAGTAGAAAATTATAATGAAATAAAGCTGGAAGAAAAATTAGGTTCATCCTATACTAACATAAATACTGACCTGCTTGTTTTTCTTAAAAAAGTTGATTTTTGTAAATATTCTTTTTTGTCAGCTTCTCTGTAAACTCTAAGAATCAGAATACTTTTATGACTGAAATGTGGAAGTCATCACAACTATATTCTCCAATCCCAAACCTTTGAATAGGGTAAAACTTGGGTAATAATTAACAACAGGGAGTCCAGTCTCAGTTACCAGCAAGCTGCACAGGAAACATATTATGACAGTATTTATAACAAGTATCTACTCAAAATCAGCATCTTCATTAGGAGATGTGAGTGATGGAAGAGAGGCAGAGTGAGCAGCCAGGCGTGAAGGACAGGGAACTGAGAAATAACACCACAAACATGCACAACTGAAACAGAATTCTTCCTGGGTTTTTGTCCTTCCCCATATTGTGAACTTCTGACTTACTGACAGCAAGCTTACAGCACAGAGCACAGGATAACGTCAAAACACCTGAGAAAGTTTTAAACTAGCTACAGAGGCTCTCGCAGGCTAATTAGGAAGCACTGCACGTTGTACACTAGGTACAAAACTGCTGCCACATCTAACCTGCATCTGGGAAGCCCAGCTGTTTTATTCAGAGGTAGCTAAAATGCCCCAAGGTTACATTGCTACATGCTTTTTTTAGGTGATTGGCTGCAAATAAACATGGTGTTATTCTTTACTCCTTCTACATCATCTCCTAGTCTTACAGATTGGCAAATACAGTGCAAAAGAGGAGGGAGTTTACTCCATTAAAAGGCATCATGTGGGTGATCTGGAGGCTGGTGTTATTGGCAAAATGGTAGGAATCACAGAATCAGAGGACTGGAGGAAATTTAAAACCTCAAGGTGAAATCAGTGTATGCCATTCCCTATAGAAGTTCATACAGCAGCTTGTTAAAAACATCCAGCAACAAAAAAGCCACAGCTTCCCTGGGGAACTGGTTTCAGCACTCTGCCATTCTTACTTTTCTTGGGGTTTTTTTGTCAGCCTCAATGTAAAATCTCTCTCACTGAAATTGAGGCCTTTCCTTCCACTTGTATTTTGAACCTGGAAAATTCTGCTCCCCTTTCTTTTTCTAATTTTTTCTGTATTTGAAAACATGTGCCCTTTGGGGTTTCAAGCTGAAATAAATAAACTACCTCAACTTGTGACTCTTTTTCAGCATATAACCTGCTTTTTAGACCTCCTATTAGTCTTGTTACTCCTGTGGATTGCCTTCAGTTGATCCACACTTTTGTTGAAGCCATGTCCGGAACAGGACTTAAAATGAAGCCTTACAGCTGCTGAGAAAAGCAGAAAATTTACTCTTCACATGGTATGCTTTGATGGCGTATTCCAGAAAAGCTGTAATTTTTTAAATTACGTGACATTACTGACTCAAACTCACCTTGTACTCACTGTGATCCCTAGACACAGTTCTGAAAAAGTCCTATCTAGTCAGTTGTTCCCTCCTTTTTTAAAAAAAATCTGTGACATTATCCTTGACTATTGATAATAAATAGCATTTATTCACCCTGAATGTTCTAACATTTTCTCTCTATCTCCTCTTTGCAGCTGAATTTGAATTCTGTCCCCCAGTGTGCCTGCAGACATTCAAGTACCACACACATCTTTACTAAGCATACGCTCTATTCTCCCATCAGGTCATTTAGGTTAACTAAAACACTGAAAAGCTCTGGATGCTGCATGAGCTCCTGCAGCACCTCCATTTTGACAGTGAATCCTTTCAATAACTACTGCGTGTGTAATGATTTCCACACAGCTTCCTACCCACTCATGGCAGATTCATCTTGACCACGCATCTGCAACCTGCTTATGAGGATGCCAGAAGTAAAAGGGCCAAAGAGCCTTACTCAAACCTAGGCACATGGCACACACCGCTTCTCTGATGTCAACAAGCCCGCTACCCTCTTGCCAAAGGAAAAAGGGTTGGTCCAACATTACCTGTTTTTGACAAATCCCACTGATGACTCACTACCTTCCAGGCAATTACAAGCAGTTGGATGGACGCAGCACACTGACAAAAAAGGCTGAGCCAGGAGGAATCAAGTGTGATTCTATGAAGCCTAAATCATGGCATGGACAGGGGATAAGCAGATTCAAAGAGGTGCTCCAAGAGACAGCCATGAGTGATGTTTATAGGAGCTGCAGTTTGAGTGATGGGAGATCTGGTACAAGAAGACTGCAAGAGCCAGAAGAAGAGACTGATATTGAGTATCATAAATTACAGAAGGATGATTCAATACTCTTTGGGGAATTAAGACATATGGCCTTCATTAAACATATCTGAGACAACAGTGAAGGGAAGTTTTATATGTTGTAAGGGGGTTTTTTTGGTTGGTTTTGTGAGAGATTTTGTGTTGTTCTTTCTTTTAACATTCTGGCTAGAGCAAATTGTTGTTTAAACATTAGGTGTTAAAAATAATAACAACCCCAAACCAAACCCAAAACAATGCCAGCAAAGAACATATTGATCCAAATGTGTCAGAAAACAGCACTCCCTAAAATGCTTTTAATTCCTCTCAGGAAGTGGAAAAGAAAGGCCAAATAGAACAGATGTATTTCAACAACACAAATACATAATCTTACTCTTTTTTTTTTTGCTTAACAGAATCAACGTTTTTTTTGATGAAGGTTCTCAACTGCTCCAGAAGTTCCAAGATAGGTTTAGAAGTAAGATCAAGCTATGATGTTAGCCTAAGTCTTTCCAGACTCACCCTCAAACAGCACCATATGTGCAGAAACTAGCATTAAAATATTTACTTGGTTAGTTTCATGGGATTTTTCTTTTATTTACATTCTATATTTATTTTGTTAATGGTCTAAGTTGAACTTTATGTAAATAGAAGGCACACCCTAACCTCCCTGCAAAACAATTATTTGTCATGAATTGGGAAAAAAAAAAAAAAAAAGCCTGATAAGGTGGTAAGCATCACAAGAAAGTTTTTGTGCACGAATTTTCACTATTTCTAAGCAATGCAATTACTACAATGACACCAGAACTTGGACACCAAATGCCAGAAAGCATAAGACAAATTATTCTTAGACATACTTTTGCATTTGAAAAAAGTACTTATTTTATACTGACATGTAGAGAAATATAGATTAAAGTTAAGTGCTTACAGAATTTTTTCAGCTCTTAATGCAAGGCAGCTACACCTCAACATGAAGTTTGGTTTACAAAACTTTCTACGTCAAAGTCTAGCTTCCATGAATAGTAAAGGACTGGATAAGATCCTCAACTCTCTGGAAAAGTCCTTCCTGCCAAGGGCAATGCCCATGGCTTACCCTGAGATCCTGTATTCTAAGGACTAACAATAGGATGCCTTCTAGTGGGGACACAACTTCAAACTGTACCTTCCTTACATAAATTGTAAGTTAGCTCATCTGCTACCTCTGAAGCGTGGCAGAGCAGTTGACCATAAGAGGTAAACAAAACCAAATCCCTGCTCCAAACCAGCGATAAATTAAAGGATTATAAAAAGAAAGGAAAAGGAAATTAGAAGTGAAATTAATACGGTACTTTTCTCTGTGGTAACTGTAATAAAGATAAAACTGGCTAAAAATCCTATTACATTATCAGGCTACTCTATGACTAACTTTTGAAAACAGAAATCTAGACATTCAGAAAATGGAATACCCATTCTAAGGTTTTGATAGAATTTCAGGAAGAAACCAATGCTCTTCATCAATTTAATGAATTTTAGACTATTAAACAAGAAATAGGTTTTTGGAAGATGAGTGGCATGTGTAAAGAAAATATGCTAGCCTTGAGAAGGTAATCATTTCCACACAAAGCAGAGTTGATAAAGTATGTGAGGAACTCCAGAACAGTTTCTGAGTTTTAGGACAAAAATGTATATGCTTAAGGTGATTTCTGGAACAGCACTGGTGGAGATTGTTGCATTGTGAAGTCCATGTGAAATAGTCTGTCTATATTGTCTACTGGCTAAAAAAAGAGGAGAGTACACTTGTGAAGATTAGGATTTTATTCCACAATAGCCCAAGTGATTTCTCAGAGAATAAGCTACTTTAGCAAGGCAATACCTGAAACTGTTCATCATGTTTCTCTGACATCCCCCTACACTTTCACTCTCCTTTCCCCTTGAAGCTGTCAGCCAGTCCTTGCCACACTTGACCATCTCCAGAGCACTACATGGGCTGCTCCTGGCCAGCAGCAGCATGTGCTGTCTGCAGCCAGAAGCACAACGAGGGTTTTTTCAAGGGACAGCATGGGCAGTGTTAATGGAAGGCGCAGGGTAAAGTCCCACCTTGCAGCCACACAGTAGCCAGTGGGCTGTCAGGGAGAGCGGGAGAAGGCAGGTTTACTGCTGAGGGACACACTCTTCCCTTTTTAACAGTGGTATGAGCACTTGTGCTCAACCAGCCCCTGTTACAGTTGGTCCTACAGGAAAAACTCCACTGAGCGTCCCCAGCAGGTCTCTCTTTCATACTCTTCCCCACAGCTGCTGTAACTTGAATAACAATCAGCTTAATAAAGCTTGTTAACCATCATCCCACCAAGGAAGGGAAAAAGGTACGGCAGTGCTGGAAATACTCTCTGCCATTTGAGAAAGGCTTCCTGTCAGTTGCTGCTCCCTGCAGAAGTGTATGTTTAAACACACTACCTAGAAGACTGCTATTTTTAGTGCAGTGGTGCACTTCAAAGCATTTCCTGCTCAGAAAGTCACACCAAAAGTAAAAGGAGAAAACGCAATTGCTCTGCTGCCTCCCAACACACCCATCTCCCTTGCAGAGGCCATCCCACTGCTGGTCTACTGCAGTTTCCAAAGAAACTGCACACTCCAATGACTAATTACTTAAAAATACAACATTCCTCAGGGAGGAGAAGTTTTAAATAAACCTGCAAAATAGGTAACACAAGCACATGGCTAATTTTTACATATGGAAGGAAGAAGGAGGGGGAAGGATACAGGAGGATGGAAGAATTTAGCACAAGAATCTGTGTTCTGGTCTTATACTAAATAGTTCCAGCTTTGATCTAAATTTAGGCAATGACCACTTCCTGTGGGAGACCATCTTCCAAAGCTGAAGAGTTTTTGATGCTAAATATTTTCAGTGATATCATAATTGGGGTAAAGTGGCTATTTGTTTAAAGGCCTGGCCTTCAGACAGTTAAACACATTATTCTATATTCCCCACCATTTCCTCTCCTACTCCACACTCTGGACTTCTGTTTATTCAGCTCCAGGTTTCACTGCATTTTAAGTAGGTTTTAAAGCTCTGTGTACAACCAACGGGAGCAACAAAAGCCCTTCTGTCATTATCCAGCAGTCTTCCGTCACAGAGATGGGACTGGCACCTCTATACCTTGGTGCTGAGGGAGCCCTTACCACTTTATCACAATTCCTGCACAGCTTTGTGGTTTTCTGAATAAAACCAACTCCTGGGCCTGTTCTGTACCTCTGGTTCCCCTCTCCTGGGAGACAAACTCTGTCTTCAAATTTTAAGAAAAGGCAATACATTCATAGTCCATACTTCAACCCCCTCAAATCCCTCCCCGATCTCAGGAACATAAAACCTAAAAATAAAAAAATGAATAGACTATTCACTTTATGAAGTTCATAACTCTGGAGAACCTGATTTTCAACTGCTTAGCAGTGCTTGTAGACACTGAAGTCTCTGTAAAGTTGGTCTTAAAATTAGTTACATGTTTACATTTTGGGTGAGACCACTTCATGTCTTTAGTCACGAGAAAGAAAAGCTGCTAGTTTAAATTCTTCATCTGTGTTGCCACTTGTCAATGGCAATATCACTAAAGAGCAGCTTACCTTCTGTATTTTAGACACCTGATAGGATAAGATAAAAAAATTTGAGTAATATCTTTTTATTTTTCCATCAACTATAAAAGGAACTCATAGGACTACCTTGGATTAGACAGCTAATTTCTAGAGGGGACAAAACTTGCTCTCTGAGAATGGGTTTACAAACTAAGATGTTCACTGTGTATTTTGCAGAGATCATAAAAGAGGATATTTATATTCTTTTAGAAATTTAATTCTTAGGGAATAAAGCATTTAAAGGCCATGATTTTGATCTATGGATGATGGACATAAATTTTTTGGTGATAACCAAATTCAACATTCTGGTCCAGTACCTAATACAGAGGACTAAAGATCCCTGCCTTCAATATAATCAATGTATAGGATTTGAACTAAAAATGGAAATCTATCAGATACTTTTAAAATAGTTGGTTTTCGCCAATTTAGCTGTGCTTTTCTTGAGATCTGTGTTTTTCTAGCCTAATGAAGCCTAAGTTTTCACAGAGAATCTAAGCCCTACCTCTACAGACACTACAAAATAGCAGCTTCTATTCAGAACTAAACTAACATCCAGGCTTGAGGATAAATCCCTGTAGAAATTAGTGTAATTTGGCTTGGTTTTCCCTAAAGCATGGGAAGGATTGAAAACCCACAACTGTTCCTACATAATGGCAATAGCTGTCAAATTCTGTTGAAACAGAAGAAGTAACCTTAGGAATAGCCTGGATAACTGACATTTTAACAATGCTGCATCCACACTGTAGTGGTGTGTTTGGCATCTGTGTTTTGTGGTTAGAACCACTGCTGAAAGAACTGTCTACTAGTTACAGACTGCCGAAAGGGCAAATAAAAAAAATAATAATAATCCAGTGCTGTGACTTGGGGCTAAGAACATGTTGTCTATCCCTCCTCAGCCTCAACATACAATATAGAAAATATAAAAAATGATGGTTTTATATACACATAATAAAAAAATACAAGAGATTCACTAAAACAAACAAGCTCAAACCTGGTCCTCACGTTAAAAATATGCAGTATTTTTAAATCCAGTATTTTAAAAATGAAGGATATGGCTGTGAATGTGAGCCACAAATGTTTGCAGAGTGTATGATCTGATCATGATTTACAAACTAAGGCTTCACGCACAGGGCTGCCTGGGGATTAATGACCAGCTGTGAGAGTTGATAGTGTAGGACAAATCTAAGGATCATTAACTCCAGCTAGTTATAACCTTCCCCACAAAATGCCTTATATTAAAATTGATATTTTAATTACCCATTTTATAAATAAAATAAACATACTGAAGTAGCAAATTGCTTTTGCTGTATCCCTTTTCTTGCAAAGCTCTGAGAACTGGAGCATTCTACGTGAACTTGGTGCTTTTTAAAAGTGAATTCTGCCTGAAAGCCAGTGAAATAACACTTTTTAGCATAGGTCCTAACAAGAAGTTCATTAGCAGATTAGGTAGTAGAGCAACAAGTAATCTTGCACAGAATGTGAAGAAATTCTGAAAGCAAAATAAATTCACGTAACCTTGCATAGGGAGACATGATCTCTGCACCGAACGATTAATCATCCACAGGAACTTGGGTTGAATATAAAGAAGTTTTAAGGGAAAAAAAAAAAAAGAGAGAACAAATCCTCCCAATTGGCACAGAAGTCTATTAGCTTTGATTTTAATTTGCAGGTCAAGTATAGCACAAAGACCAGTAACACCAAGTTGGTATCAGTCCTTTGAAACAACTCCTGTTCTTGAGCACAAACCTGTTTTCCACAGGAGTGTAGCTGCTGTGCTGGGCCATTGGGTCAAGGACCTATTTAGCACACAGCAGTTCAACATCAGCCTGTGGGAAAAGCTGTCAATTACTGAGCACTAACCAACAGTCATGAGTATTTTCTCTTTGCCTGACTACCATCTGGGAAAGGTTCCCTGCATTATCCATCTCCCAGGCAGAGTCTGTGCTTTCAGACAGTGATGATCACAATCTAGTAACACCAACTGGAAAAATGAGTGAAGACTGTATTTCGAAAGACAGATAATATTTTCCTGAAGTGTCAAGATACTACTCTTAGAGGAAGTCATATGGCAGAAATGCAGGTCTAGAACATGTCATTCACATGGAATGCAAAGATTAGCTTACCTGTTCATTAGGCTCAAAGCTTATCTCTTCTTTTTCTGTCCTCATAGATATTAACTTTGTGCTACCGGAAGGGTCTGTCTTACTGTCCAACCGCTCCAGTTTTGGGGGTATGTCTGGTAAACCAATATCTTTAGTATCATCTTTATCTAGCAAGTAGCGAAGTAGTGCATTATTATTCTTCTTAGGACTCGCCGGCTCCTGTTTAACAGTCACCTCTGAACCAAGAGCTGTGCTACTGGACTCCTGATTCAGTTCTTTGCCTGTGGCCTCTGCTGTGAGCTTGGCCAAATCTACAGGAGAACTACTGTCCTGCAATAGTCTGTGCAAAATTTTATGCTTCTCCTTGAGCGAGGTTCCATGTGCTGAACCAGACCCAGGCAACCCTCCCGTGGAGTCCTTGCTAATGTCTCCCATGGTACTGGACAAAGGTGAAGGCTCCATCTGATCTGATTTGGTGGTCAGCAATTGTAAGAGCTTTGTCTGGCTTTTTCCATCGTGCAGTTTATTTTGTCCATCAGGTCTCTCGCCACTGACAACCGGTGGCATGTTGCTATCGGTGTTATCTTTCTGTTCTCCTGAATGGCAGCTGCTCTCTGCTTGTCCAGTTGTACCTTCTGATTGCTCCCCGTATATTCCAAAGCAGTCTTTAGAGTCCAGGCTTCCCATCTTGCTTAGCTGGGGAGGATTCATATTCACAGGGGAATTTTGTAAATTTCCCATTTTTAGGTCAGGTGAAGCCAACGACGATCCTAGAGAAACGCCATGGCCCTCGCTGAGGGCCTGAAGTGCGTTCAGGGAACTGTTGGTGTAGTTATGGCTATTTCCTGTGCTGCTGCAGACTCCCACAGGTGAATGTAAGCTTCCTGCGGGCGAGAACTGACTGGGTGGGATGCGAGGACTTCCTGCCACTCCAGGGCTCACACGATGCCTTGGGGAAAGCATAGAGTTTGGCTGCCCTGGGTTCATGCCAGGGCTGCTTTGTGAGGGGCTATTCATTTTTAGTGCATAGTTACTACCCTGAGGAGTGGATGCTTGTATGCTTGACACATGGTTCATTCCCCCTGAACCACCAAACCTGCCTGCTGGCATGCCCATTTGTTCCTTTGGGCCATTTATGGCAAAATTTATATTGCTACTGATGGTCATATCCTGACCTGGGTTCCCACTGCACATGGCCTGATGGGCAGGGCTGCTGGAACTAATTGGGTTCAATATCTTCCCCATTCCTTGTCCAGTCAAATCCTGATTCATTCCACAGACATTCTGCTCTCTATGTGGGAAGGGGAAGAAAAACAGCCTGTTAGCTAAAATGACAGTGGCCAAGTTGCAATTACTTTACAGAAAAAGAAGCAAAACCCCAAACCTTGCTTTAAAATAACACAAAACCCCTACAATCAAAAACAAATCAACAATTTGACAAAAGTGATATGCAACTCTCAACATGGCAGAACATTACCAGTATGCTTTTTCAGAGCCTCATTAACAAATCAGTGGAAGAAAAACAAAATTATAATTCATTTAAATGACAGTCATTAGAAATGCAGATAGGTCACCATTTCAAACCCTCTTCCTTTAATGTATCTTTCCTCTACAATTTGGCAAGAGCTAACTTCTAGAACTGACAAAAATCTCATCTGAAACATATGACCCAACAAATACATGTTTTACAAGACAGCTGTGGACAGCTGTTTGCTGGAGAGCTTTGAATTTCTGTGAGATAGCCCCACCACAAGGCTGGAGTGGGCTATTTGCCCACCAAGTTCATAGTGAAAAGAAAGTTGAAAAAGTCACATTTCTACACTGCCAGAGTATTTCAATACTGCTCCAAAACAGCACGTGAGCCAAGGGAACTACTGGATACTGCTTCAGAATGAGAACAGTCTGTTAGCAATCTAGTCCTGCACAAGCATTTAGGAAAAGGGAAGAAGGGAAAAAACCCCAAACCACACACACATGAGCTTCAACTCTTATTTTACAGGCTGTAAGACAGAGGAAACAGAGCAGAGAGAGACCTCATTGCCACACCCCCCCTCCCCTGAAAAAGCTCTTGTGAGAGCACTTGAAGGTCACTTCTCTTTTCCTCAGTAGATTTTAATTAGTTTATGGGAAGACGCAACATACTTTTTACTTCTGTGCTAAAACCTAATTCAGAAAAATCAGAACATATTCCCAAATACTAAAAGCTAAAAAAGAGACAGAGTCAAGTAGATTAGAAAGAAAAAAAACACAGAGGGTCTGACAAAAATAAACTTTGAACTTCTAAAAACAAATACTCATTCCTAATATGCATTTTCCATGAGATGAAAACCACTCCTACTTGCACAGATTAAGTAAGTGCAGATAAACCTTCACATTTTGCTGAAGCATGACAAGTGAAATAACTGAAGAACACAGAGTAGTGACCCTTGTTATTCTGTATTTGTTACCTTACATACAAAGGCAAAGGTGAACAACATTAACTATAAAAAGAGAGGTGGATTTTTAAACCTTATTACAAATACAATAGTATCAGCATTCTGCTAAAAAAAAAAAAAAAAAGGGCCAGAATATATGCAAATGCAATTTTTAACTTAATGGTGCTTTCCTAAATTTAAAATTTAGCACTTCATGAAATGCCAGGTATATTCAGCAATCCAAAGAAAAAAGTTTCAGACAGCTTCTTGTCATGTCAATTTGCAAATCTACAATTTCTGTAAAATCGTTTCCGTTGTAATTACACTTAGCAGTATTTTCTTCCTCTCAAAAAACAACAGCAGAAAAAAGATACTGAGGATACAAGGAAAACAGCATTGTAATTACAATCAACCAATACATCTGACACAAATAGGACATGCAGTGACTTAATAAAAATTGCACGGTGAAGTTCTGATACTCATCCTTGCCTTTAACATATTATTGACTGTGCTTTTTAAAAAAACCCACAAACTAATAGTGGTGGCATTTCTCAGGATTGGACATGTGAAAGCCACTACTCCAAGCACCAGAAAAGACAAGGAATTAAGAGAATCAAGGAATAAAACATGCATTTTGCCCAAAGTGCGGCCCTAGTAATTAAAACATGTTCTTTTAAGAAGACCCAGCACCAATGTATGATAGATTGTGAACGACAGAAATTTAATTCTTCAAAGTTTTCTAGGTTTAATTATATTTGAAAAGTTTCTTGTGTCTACTATGCAAAATACAGGAAATTAAAATACTGAAATTAAGAATGTGACATTAAAGGAAATTTTGAGTGTTTAATGGAAGATCTTGATGTGAAAATCTAGCATGCCATTTTTAAATCCTGAAATAATCTTACAGTCTTTGCCTGCTGCAAGCACTGATTTCAAAATCTTATGCAACCTTGTACTTCCCACGTCTCTTTGCAGGGTGTGGATGTAGCAAAGTGGCCAGGATTACCTGTGAAGCATATGCAAGGAGATTACAAGCTGAGGTTCATTAGTCGTCTGAGAACGGATGAGCTTGCTCTTCGTTTGGGCAGAAGCGATAGTGCCATCCGACAAGGAGAACCGATAAACAGGACTAAAAGCCAGTCCCTGCCTCAGCACTGCAAGCAAGCAAAATAACAGAATTAAATTAATGAGAAACTGTAGTACAGGTAGCTTAGCTGCTCAGCATCTCATGTTCTAAATCCATCAGCACTGATACAACAGATAGTGTGTTACTGAAATAAAAAAAAAAGGAAAAAAACCCTCCACTTTTGAAAATAAATTAAGGATCCCACATACTTCAGGGTGACTAAAAGAAAATCTATATGGAGTGACAGCAATAACAGGAAGTTACTATGAAATACAGTATATTTCAGGAGTAAACAGGAAGTTCCTGATGTCCATTTCACTCTTCATCAAATATATGTCTAATTCCTTTTGTTCCTCATACATTTTTTCATCTGTATCATCTATACCATGATGATTAATATAAATGTCTTTAGTTTTTAGATCATGTTTCCATTAGCCTGTATCTTTTCCTCCTCACTGCCTGCTTAAATTGTCTTGTACCAGTTACTTTCACTACATCTTTAATTTAACAAGTACATAAATCTCTTACATGGGAACAACTGGAAAGAGAAAGTTTTACTTTTTAAAGAACAAATAACAAAGACATACAACTCAAAAAAATGACAAATACAATCACCTAACCTAAAGTTTGGGCTGTCCTACCTTTTCCTCAGTGTTGACTGCATTTCAGGTTTGGTGTTTACTTCACTGTACATATTCTGCAGCTCTTTGAGTTTTCGGTGTAAATCTGAACTTCAAGAAATTCAACCTCTACAAATACTTTGAATTTCCTATTTTTTTTACACATATACATTTTCTGTATTTATTTTTAATTAACAGTATAATCTGATCTTAATTTCATTGCTTGTCTTTCAATATCTCCTGTTGTAATGAAATGACATGGTTTTCCAAGGGTGGCCTTTATTTATCTCGTCTACAGAGCTACCACATTTTCAGCCTTGCAAGACTGGGTATGATTGCTTTCCTTCCCTGTCCCCCACTGTTATATATTGTTCAGCAAGGTTTCAAAGTATTATTTAAGCATTGAGAAAACAGGAAGCACAATTTAAACAACCAGAAGAGTTTTTTTCAGAGTAAAAATGTAAAGAAAAACAAAAACCTACAACTGTGAAACAATACAAAGCAAAATTTCACTGTTAGGTATGTCATTGTTTCAGTTTAACCTCTGGGCACCAGAAGGTCCAAAGCTCTTAACTTTAGCATATACCACATCAGGAAATTCCAGTACTCAATGCCAACAGGATACAAGTGAAATCTCTACTTAAATCATTTTCCAAACCAATTCTTTAAGCAAACAAGAATGTTTCCGTATTCCTCCTGAGGAAATGCTGTTTTTCTGACTGTGGCCAATAAAAACTTACCATATACTCTACATTTTATACTGACATTTCATTTCAAAGTGTGGGTTTTTTACTGTTTATCAAGCTAATACTGCATTTTTTTTTCCCACTGTAACACTGGAGTACTTGTAGGAGACCATTACTTTCTTTGCTTCTATTCTCAAACCATAACAGCTTAAAAGATGCAAAGGGTTTCTCAGCCAAGCACAAAGATGCTATGGCCCAAGATATGTCTTGTTCTTCTTCTCCACACTGCAGGACAGGGGAGAGAAACACTTCAGCCATTATTCTTCTCCAGTGCTGTATCCTTTGCAGTAAAGCAATTCCAGAGGTTTTTCCTCCTCCTCTTATCACTCACTCTCTTCAATTCCACAAGAAGAGAAGAGCCTTCTCATTTAGACTAATTGTACAGCTTATACCACAGCCCGAAGCCTCTCCAGCAAAATGACACAGTGTAAACTCCAAAGCACATATATTTTCATCACTTCACAGATAGCGTGGAGAGGACTCATTCAAACCTTGGCACTAGGTGTAGGAGCTGCTAATTTAGTCAGGAATAACTTGAAGAAGACTGAAGTAAGCAGCAGTGGGATGCCGTAACAGATACTCCTAAATCACCTTTGGCGCAGATGGGTTCTTACCCGAAACTGCTCTCTAAACCTCTGGTGTAACTTTAATTGCATGCTACATTCTTCAGTTCTGCCTGAAAACATAACAGCATAAGGCTGTGAACTCTAACCACTTCTACTGTGTATACCCCAAAAACTGTTATCTAAAACACCACAGTATTTCTGTGCCCCCACATTCCTAAAACGCCATATGAAAGTTTCATGAAAGCAGAACATATTAAAGGCTATTTAAGTAATGTCTCATGACTAAAGCTCTTTTTTTGTGTGTATTTGGTGGAATAATTTGATATTTCAGTTACAATTTGGTTTCCAAGATGGCATGCCTGCTGCTTAATGACCATAGTAACTATTTGTTACAGGCTGGCTGTAAACCCTGTTCTACAAACACGAACCCAAAGAATGATGCTCCTGTACTGGAAATGTTCCAGTTATTCCCCAATGGTTTTGAAATTACTTTCCCATGGACTAGAAAGGGTCATTTGTTTTTACTAATTTGGATCTGTGCTACTGGAATTAGCAGTATAAGGGTTTTATCAAAAATCCGCACCCAGTCACTGCCACAGAAACCTCACGGGGAATCTTTCACAGTGCAGTATTCTCCTACATCTTGCCTACCATAATCTTGACTAAATAGATGTGCTTGTGGTGTATTCTATACCACTTATCAGCTAGATACAGTGCAACAATGCAGGTTTGCAAACAGTACAAGTGTTGCAGCTTTGGCAATTCACACTGAGTGTTTCTCACAGGAAACGTGGCAGTAGATGTCCATTTTTGTAGAGAAAAGGAATATAGGTCAACGATCTGCAGCGTGTGAGTTGAGGTTCTGAACTATGATGGGCAGTGAACATTTCATTGGGCAACATGCAAGGGTCTTTCTTTCCAAAATAACTGACATTTTGAAGCTTTAATGCACATTCCAAGGTGGCACAGTTATAACAAGCAGGCTAAAACAAACAGGGAGAAAGGTGCAACATCTGTACAGAGAGCCATCAGTGTGTTAGGTAAATCAGCTTGAGAAGGGGACTGTCAGTAGCCCTCGACTGTTCCATGTAAACATAACAAAGAGAACAACAACCAAGAGATACAAATGACAAAGAGTTTAAATATAGAAAGTGCTAAAAATATGAAACCTAACCTTCCTGGTGATGTCTCTTGGCAAAAGATATTTCTCCCTCGTGCTGTGAATGAAACCTCTGAATGCATCTTCTCACCAAATCCTCCCAGCCAGGTTTCATGGCTGCTCGCATGGTACTTGTGTCCAGTGAAGTTATTTTGCCTGGTATTAGATACATTAGAAAACACTTGTTACAGCAATTTCCCCATTGAGGAAAAGAAATTAAAATTAAAAACTCCCACTCGTGTTTCACAATACCTTGTAAATCCTGGCGTGTAGTAAAGCTCTCTGATGAAGGAAGAAGCGATCTTTCCTTCATTGGTGGCGCTCTTCTTGCAACACAAATCAAGCAAGACTGCAAATCTTAAAGAAAAATGTTACTTTGTTTAATTTTTATAGAAGGGGAAGACTGTTGTTTACACAAAGACTTCAGAAATATTTTTAAAAAGATCCCTAAATCTATTTGAACCAAAAAATAGGTCTTCTACCAAAAAAAAAAAAGGATAGAAAAAACTCAGTGAGTTGATACCTTCATTATTTCCTACAATATTAACCAAAACAGAAAAAGTGGCTTTGTTTTCTCTTTTTGAAGAAAAATAACCAAGGACTCCACCACAACCAATAAGTATTAGCACATGTTTTGCATATACCTGTAGTAGCTCAACCATTCTGGACCGAAGTTAACAAGATTAATAAACAAGAAAACACTGCAGGCACAAAGAGTCCATTTCTTCAACACTCACCATTTCATACCTTCTAAGCCACATTTCCTAAACGTGCCCCAAATACTTGCTGTCTCTGAGAAAGCAGCTTCAAAATAACCATTTGTACTTACCTGAATACTTATAAAACAATCTGAGGAAATTTACCTGCTGAAGTAGTAAATTGTAAAGGAAATGGTAAACCACAATTGTCTTCAAATTCTAAGAATTCAAAAAATTGCCCTTCAAAACTTTCTTCCCAGTCAGCTACTTTCTTCTTACAATTGAAGCAATATAAAACTAGGATATCTCTTTCAACAAACAGTTTCTCTCAATTTCAACTATATTGGTTTAATAAATAGGTGCATGCAAGTATATACACTCATAGCCAAGATGAAAGTATCTTTCTACAGTTAAACGAGAAAGGAAAAAAAACTTACAATTTCTCCATTTTTTTTCAGGACTTAAAGCTCACTTTATCAATTGCCCCAAAACTTCAATAACACAAGTTTGAAGTGGTAATTACCTTCACCATCCTCCTTGAAGGAATTTGGTTGAGAAACAGCAAAGCACTGCATAGTTTCATATTTCTGATGTGCTTCCTGGTTATCATGGCCTTCTTCAGAATCAGCAAGAGGCTTTACCAGCATCCGACAATTAAAGGTATGGCTATTACGCCTAGGAGTGTCACCAGACCAAGATCCCCCATTCACTGAGCAAAAGCAAAGATCACATAGTGAGATAAATCTGGTAGCAGGCATTTCTGCTGCTTATCCACAGGAAATTAATCAAGGTGCTTTGCAGACTGGTCGGGAAACAAGCTCATTTAACAACAACAATCTAATTTTAATATTAAAGTCCAAACCAGCACATAACAAGGTGATTTACAAAATTATCAGATTTTAAGAGCACTGCTAATTTGTTCAGCTATCATGTTTTTTTCAAATGACTAAGAATGACATAGTAGAAAAGCAGGATAAAAGTCCAAATACTGGTGCATGTAAAAGTTACACAGTACTGCATAGATCAAGTTAATCTGTAAGTCTGCAAAAAGATAAGGCAGTAAGATCTTTCCAATGAACTTAAAAGGAATTAATACAAAAGAGATGTATGCATTGTACAAAAATCTGTGTCCAGATTAGAAAGGGAAAGAAAAGGAACTAATATGCATTTATAAAACCAGGAAGCAATACAATAGGGAATATATTGAAACACAGTCTCAGCTACAATGGGAAAGACTGGAGGGATGAGAATGACCTGAGTGGAATGATGGATAAAATTAAAGCCTAACACAGTGCTTAAGACAAATAAAAAAAGAAACAAAATCCTGAGATGCACAAATATAGGTACTGGACATTAGAGTAAATTAATGTAGCACATAAGGAAATAGTAGGGTCATATTTAAAATACTCTTCACTTGCCCTCTTGAGTCATAAAATGCAATAAAGGCAGTAATATATTGAGTTTAGCCATTTACATTTTTGCTTCTTCAGAGTCTATAAGTACACTAATAAAATGCTACAGTGAATTGCATGATACTTTAAAAACTGCTGTAGGTAGGTGAGGCACCCAGTATTGACTTTCTCCTTATTTTCACCTCCTCCAAAATGCAATCAATTAAAACTAATATTAATATGGATCAAAAAATGGCTGCAACTAACAAAAACAGGTTTTGAAAGATAAGCGTAAATACTGATGAGAATAAAAACATTCAAATAAAAATTCTAGTATAAGGAGGTTTCCAATTTTTCTTTTATATTCCCCCTTTCCTGGGCCATTCTTGGAATAACCAGCCTAGACAGACAGAGAATTAACAGAGAGTTCACACAGCTAATGCTGTCTTTTAGTGATTCACTCTGGAGATCCATTAAAAAGTATCAGCTAACATGAGTTACTAAGAGCAATTTTAACAAAGAAAAATCTGAAAAGAGTGGAGGACGCTTTTGAGAGTAATATTAATCATTCATAGTCTATATATACATTAAAAATATATAGTGTATATGATGAAACTGTAAGTAATAAAAGGACATTAACTTCAGTTATTGAAACACTGACTTATAAGAACAAAGTTAAATAAGTAATGGTATGATACGAGGAAAAGTTACATACCTAAAGATTTTGGCAGCAGGATTTTGACAAATTCATTGTGGTCCCCTACATGCAGGATGCTATATATGCTTGTGTTCATCAGCTCTTCTTGGTTGTACCTCAGGTACTGTGTCACATTCTCAGAAACAAACACAACATTACCTTCTGGGTTCACTACGAAGAAGAACCCATCTAGGGCCTAGAGGAGGAAAAAAGAAAAGCAGAAAGAGAGAAACACAATATAAAACAATCAGAGTAACAAGACACCCAGAAAATAAATACTCCACCCAGAAGACACAGCAGAATCTTTCCACATCAACCCTAGTTCTTATATTGTCTGTAATAGCAATGGATGCATTTCAGATTCAGAATCTAATCTTACTTATTTCAAACTAGTGTAAAAGCACAGAAAGGTACACACCTTACAAAATAATGAAACCCACCCACGGAAAAACCAAATCTCCCACCCTAAACAAACAAATATAAATAATGGAAGAGGTTGCTATCTATCTGCCTGTGTATGAAGTTAGAAACCTGGACCAGAAGATGGTTCTGCTAAACCCACAGCCTGTTCACTCCTCCGTGCAGTACAGGAAGACTGAGCCCAGGAAAACACCACAGGACATGCTGTCACAAGGCAAGGAAAACACCAGCAGAAAGAGAAAGACTCTCTCCCCATCCCCAGCTTTGCATCTTCACAGAGGCGAGGCCCTGTGCAGCCAGGAATGTGAGGGATTAAAAGCAGAGAAGGGCAAAGGGAGCTGAGAGCAGGCAGTGAGCGGCAAGGATGGGGGAGTTTTAGTCTCTACTGCCAGGACTGCTTTCATTTGTTTTTTAATTTGACACCAGTTTAATTCAGTCCAACACGATCCAGGGAACAGGAACCAGACTTTCACCTCTTCAACTCAGCTTCATGGTTTTCCAAAGGATTTAAAGTTTCTGTGAGGAAGTGTCTACATTAGTATTTTCTGCTGATTGGTTTCCCCCCTTATCTCTTGTGACAGTGACAATCTAGCTGCAGTATTCTTTCCAAGATACCTCCCCTATGCTATCTGAAGCCCAAGCCAAATACTACATCACTTCTACCCAATGAGGATAACGTAAAAATTTGAGTATTGGTAAGAAATTCTCATGCAAACTTTATTTTTCTTAAGATGCAAGCATGACTGCAGATGGTAGAAATGTCAGAATTCATCCATCTAACTTTATCTCATAAGAGCAGATAAAGGGGGGGATGCATTTAAACTTAAAGCACGAAAGCATTCCACTAACAACCTACACAGATTTCTTCAGCTTTGCCTGATTTATTCACCTCTCTAAGGATTGGCAGGAAATCACTAGAAGAGTTGTGAGTTATTGTATCTCCAGAGACAGGAAGAAATCAGAAAAGTAGGCAACCCATAATTCATTTTGGGTCAAAACCAAGTGGATCTATACTAAACCTGAGCACAGCTCACTGCAAAACAGCCTAACAAGCAGGAGCTGCCACAGCAAGCATGTGGCATTTTTGATATGGCCACATTTGCATAGTGTACAACTTGTGTGCTGGTCTTAGCAGGCAGTTCTCAAGTCCTCTGATTATAGAGATGTTTAAAATATTGTACACTACTGAACAATTAGCAAATCCAGACATTAAAAGGTAAAAGAGAATGCTAAGGATGGACTTTACTCCTGTCTTCAGCCACCTAGCAGAAGGCTAAGCAGAAGACACAGCCAGGCTCTGGTTCAGAGGTTCACAAGGGAAGGATGAGACTCAACAGACAAGCGTTGCAAGACAAGAAACTTCACGGAGATATGAGGAAAAAAAATTCATCATGAAGGTGGGTCAGATATGGGAAGAAGCTGCTCAGAAAGGCTGTGAAACCACATTCCTCAGAGATAATCAAACCTTGGCTGGACTTGGATCTGGGCCACCTGCTGTACTTGGACCAGCTTGCAGTGGGAGGTAGGAATATACAGGTTTCAGAGGTTCTTCCCAAACTAAGTTCGATAATGATTCTGCTCCAGGAGAGGGACAGTTAAAGTACAGTGCTCAAGCAGAGTAGCTGAGGTAATGGTTGACAGACACTGTTTTGTTCTATTTTATTGTGTTACAACACAATAAAACCCACAAATAAATGTACAAGCGTATACTTTTCCTGACTGTCTCTAAATTAAGATAAACTAGGTCTTTTTTCCTCCTGTTTTCATAAATTCTAATCTCTGACTTTGTTTTTTGCATTGCCTTCTTGTTTCTGATAATTCTTGGTTTCTCCCGTTAATTTACTTCCTTTGGAGAGCTCCCTCCTTTCTGTGTGCTTTCTTGACATTCATTACATTTTCCTGCTGAATACTATTTAGTTTAAGTAGCAAAGATTTACAAATTATTAATAAATTGAGGCTCTAATATAATTTTCTTTTAGCATCTCTGCTAGGGATTAGGGTTTTAGACTGCATTTCACCACCATCTGAAACCAATGTAAGCATGACCTCTTTGATTTAGTCCTTTCTACATGATGACAGCACCCTGTACTGTGTGAGGATATGAAGAGCCGGACCAGAGAACCGAGCTGGCTGAAAACTAATTGAAGAAAAAAAAGATGCTAGCCACATCAGTCCCCTGAACTGGTTCCCCACCATGGAACCACATGGAGTTGAGAGCTGGCAGAAGGGTGTGGGTTTGGCTGAACCATTCTGCTTGGCAGCTGTCCACACATCAATTCAAAGGGATTGCAAAACCAAAGCCATCACAGATGTTTACTGGAGTCCTAAGGAGAAAATTTTTGAAGGTGAAGATGGCAAGCAAGAGATTTTGAGAGTTATTGGCATCCCACAATAATCTTTGGTTTTCCCTACTGTTTTCTAGAGTGGCAACTTCTTTGGCAAGGAAGTGCTCTGTGCTGTTTTCTCACAGATGCTTCTTGGGTTGATCACAGAAGTGGTCTTTTGGGCCTAGAATAACAAAGGGCTTTATATTTCAGTCTCCCTTTTCTTTCTGTTCTATTAATAAAATAATCTTACAGATAAGCAGCAGCAGGGTTTTGAGCAAGTGCACCAAGTTACTGAAATATTCTAGAAGCTTCCACGTTTGTAATAATTTCTAATTCTGTGTCCAGATGTGAGCCACCACAATCAATAACTTTTCTTCAGAGCTATTGGGACAATGGGTTAAAAAATAATGGACAACGCGATGGAACAGAAACCAAGAAAACAAATATTGTTCTAGATGACATATTGGAATGGAAAACGCATTTGTGTTCTTTGAGGTGTTGTCAGTTCTCTCTTGACTATTTTTCCACACTTTCATGCTACCTACTTTATGCTTTAACCAAGAAATATGTTTAAATAATCCTCAGAGGGAGCTGCTGCTGAATATTACTCACTTTCTTCAGCTAAAAACACTTGTTATTTTGAGGATTCTTCAGTTTTATTCTTTAATAAAAACAGACTAAATTTCTAAACCAAATCAACTAATAAACTGTTCATCAGCATTGCTGCTTTTATTTGGTAATGAAAAAGGGTAGTTTTTTTGAAGAGGTTGTATAAAGGGGTTTTGTAAAGATGAAATAACTTAATTACATTTCCTTAGGTGATAAAAAAAACAAAGAAAGTATCTGTGGTCTTTTCACAGAAAACATGTAACAACTTTCAGTCCTTTTCAAGTTTTTTGGTGCAAAAGGACCATGGTTCATTAATCCAGTTCCACAATCTTTCACTGTTAATATGCAATGGTTTTAATGCAAGGAAAAACTAAATTAGGTGGAATAATAGAATAAACAGGTGATTTTACATGTCATGTTTGCTGCAATAGCCAATCGCGCAAGATAAGTCAGGAAAAATACTGCCTTATTCTTATTTTCCCTGTGATTAAAACAGGTCCTTAAAATAAATTAATAGAAAATTTACAGATAAATTCTAACATAGCAATGTAAGAAATGAATGTTTAACCTTGTTTGATAGCAAAACCAACAACATTCAATTCAGTGAGTATGCATAATAAATATTAAATCAATTAATCTGTTAGCCCCGCTTTTCAAAGAACAATGTTTTTGCTCCAACCTCTCTAATCTTTCTTATGTTTAGTACTTTCTATTTGGAGCCCTTATTTCACATGCAGTATAGAAAACTATGTGTTCATTTAACAAATTATGAAAAATAACTGGCATATTGGCAGTGTTGGCAAATAGTTAAAGCTGTTATAAATGCAGTTAGAAATGATCAATAATTATGCTTGTGCCAAAGCTGGTTCCTTTAGCTTGATTCAGAGTAACATTTATTCTTCCTTACAGATAAAGTCCACAGTCAGAACAGGAATAAACAGTTTGCAAGTGAGCTTAAGCAGATAAAGCAGTAGTGCCAAAGGACAGTAGCCTATGACATTAGGATCCCAGACAACATACCTACCCAACATTACTATTAATACATTTGAAAGCTACGTTTTACCCACACAGCCTTTTGAGGTATCAAAATAACAGCTAAAATCAGACAGAAATCTTAACCAAACAAACTGAAATACACATTTTGAAAAGCTCTCTAAATTATTTTTATATTTTAGAGGGAAGAGTCCTTCGGTAAGTGCTGAAATGCCAAAATATTAAAACAGTATAGCGATGACATGCAATTCCAGAGGAAGCATTTTTCACTTGTATACTAATGTATATATAAGTCAATGTTTAGGTACAACAGGTCGTCCGCAGCTGTTGTGGTTTAGAACAAATAAAACACGCACACGCAGACATCCAAGATTTGCCACCAGCTGAAGCCCCTCAAGTTGTCTGTATTCCAAAGAAGCAGAACTCTCTCCCCTCTGTCTCTCCCTACCCCAAGTTAAAGAGAGTTTCATCACTGAATCCAAATGAAATATGCTGCCTGCTCTTAAATGACAATCCCAAGTAGCCAAGATAGCTTGTCTCTCTTGACCATTTCCTTATGGGGACCTCTGACTACACCTTTTCATTAATTCATCCTAGGAGGAGCAGAACTACCTTAAAAAAAGAAATTTTGTGCCCTTTACCTCAAGCATCATTGGTCCAAGTGCATCCTTGTCGATGACACTCTGACCCGTAGATGATACATCTGCTTTTTGCACTTCATCTTCATTAGCCGCCGCTGCTTTTTCTGCAATAAAGAAAACTGTGTCTTAAATGACAGAGCAGTGATCTCTCAGTGATACACTAAGAGCCCACAGAGAATTGAGAACAGCTATGAAACGGTTACAGTGCAACAGTTCTGAAAATGAGATTAACAGTCTTCCAAAATGATTCAACGGAAACATAACCAGCCTATTTGCTTCTCAGTTTTCAGGTTTTTATGACACAACTGAAATAATTTCTGCTGTTTCTCTGCTAGACATTTTACTGAACTACAAAACCCAACGCTGGTCAAAGACAAGGGCCTTACATGAAGATGCAACGAGCAAAAGCCAGGATCAAGGTGTATTAAAAGACTGATCTAAAACAGCATGCAAAGCTTCCAGCTGCACAACTTTTCCACGACTGCTATATTTAGAAGGAAAACCATAAGTCCACAATCTACTGTTTCAGTACTGAGAAACAGCCATCTCGGTTCTGTTCCCATGCCTCCAACCACATTCTTACTATCACACAATTTTCATACCACCTTATTTACCAATATGTTATTAGAATTACATACAATGTCAAGTGCTGTATTTGAAAATTACAGGCAAGAAAATAATGATTGAAGGTTTCTGGAACACAATGCCTGACATTACAATGTGTTATATAAAGCATCACAGATCATACCCAACTTTAAATGTATGGGATGCTCATAGGACTTTCAAATCTAGTGGGTTTAGAGTTCATATCAAGTAATGGACTGCATTAATTTTTCTACTCCAAGAACGATTCTGGCGTTTAAGGGTGAAGTAACAGAAGTAATAAAATCACTATACAAAATACCTATTCTAATACATATTGTACATTGTAAATTAATGAAATTAGTAACTTTTTGTTGCTAGTTCTATACTCAAAACATTCTTTTATTATTTTTCAAGCAGCAGCTATGTAAAAGTAAGGTCGCCCTGCAATCTAGAATTTTAAAAATAGTTGAAGATTTCTTATTTTTAGTATGATGCAATAGATCATTTTAACAAACACAAAAGCACACTGAAATTACAATAATAAGAAATTATGCCTTCTACAACAATAAGCCAGAAGATGAATTTAGGAATTACTGAAAGTACAACGTATGGATGGCACAAAAGGCCTTTGGAAAATCACCTTTAGTGAAAATTAAAGCATCAGTCATAGAAATTGAAACGTATCCAAAGATACAGTATTTTCTGCTATCTGTAGATCTGCAATACTGCAGCCAAAGTTCCTCTGAACTTTCCTTGGTAAAGGTTATACAGTCAGTGTGAATATATGCTGGTTAAACATACAGTAAAGAAATTGCTTCTGAGAACCCCTGGGTGTTCTCCTATCAGCAATCACCCACTGGCAGTAAGGCTTTGGTCACTCATGCTGTCTCATCCTAGATTTCTATGGTTTCTTGCTTTCATGAAAAGAGTCATGAAAATCTTAGCTGTCTTCTTAGGGTATGTCCTTACGCTATATAACACCATTGTGAACAATGGTGAAACAAAATTGCTCTGAAGATGGACTGTTTCAACTAATGGACTAATTTTAAATCACTCTTATTAGCATAATCTCATAGAAATAAACACACTAGAAATAACTATTAACATTTCCTCTACAACCTAAATTCATCAGGATACAAAATTAGTATTTTTGGTTTAGACTAGCAACTGCAGTGAGATATTATAAATACATATTTTTTTTTTCTTCTTACCTTTCTTCTTTTGGCAAAAAGCAGAAATTAGGTGTAATGGGAAAACAACTGAACAATCCTTCCCATACTACAATACAGCAGTTGGCACCATATGATGATACAAAACTGAAAACATGTTCTAAAAATTCTAAAAGGATTCTAAAAATAGAGCTGAGCTTTTAATAAAGTCAGTGATGATATCTGTTTCCCATCTGTTCCTGGTAGCATAAAGTGATCTCTAGTTTCACAATGTAAAATGTTATAACGGATAGGAATACCAGCTTCCTGCTCTCATCCCTTCACACTGCTTCAGCCATTGAGATCATCTTGATTGTTTTTCACATAATACAAAATATTTGCTGTGATTTTTTTCACTCTTACAACCATGGTGTTCATACAAACCACCAGTGACATCTATAAAAACAGTTGTTGTATTTTATGCACACTGGTGGGGTTTTATACAAATGCAAAAGAGAACGTTTCTAATTACTATAATGGTAATCACCACAGAATCTGAAATACCAAGGATCTCTCAAACCTCACATCCAGTTCCTGAGTGGCTGCTTTGTTTTCTGCTTTTCCATTTCTCCATTTTGACTCTTTGAATCCTAACTGCTTGTTTTATTATCAGCTTTCCCTCACAACCATTTGACCTGTCCATTTTCTTTTCCCTTTGACATTCTTTTCCTCAGAGGGCCCAATTCCTTTATGGGATCAATAAACACAGTGCTTGCTCAAGGGAAGAGTGTAATGAATGGAGAAAATATGAAAATGCTATTTAGACACAAATGCTACCTGCCCACCTCACCCCAAGATAGTGAAAAACATTATAAATCACAAGTGCTCCAAAATGATGGACTTCATAATAGGAATCTGTAACTTAAATGTGTAAGAATTCAAGTAACTGGAGAGCTTAGAAGAGGTTACATGTTCAGGCCACAAGCCACACTTATTTAGGTGGCATTGTATAGGAAACCACAGCCTCAGACAGCCTCTGAGCAGGACCAGCTGTAACTTAGGTCATTGTTATAAACTGCAGCTACTGATAATGTTCAACTGTGCAATGAATTGTCCATTTTTGACTGAACTACAAAGCCCTCATGAAAACTCTATCAGCACAAACAGGAAAAGTAAGTCCAAATCCTGTCAGCAGTATTGTCCTGACAGTCAGTCACGAGGAATGTCTTGAAAAGCAAATCTTTCCTTCAGCAATACAGCTAATTAACAACAAAAATTTGTTGCAGGAAGGTTGGAAAAAAACAATGACTGATACACAAATTTCGAATGCTGACAACACTCATGAATTATCACAAGCCAGTATTTTTCCCTTTTCTTAACAGTTCCCGCTTACGGTGTTAAGTAATGGTGCAAAAAATGTAAGTGGTCTTTCCCTTTTTTAATTCTCCTATGTTTTCTAGGTTCACTGGGGGCCCTGCAAACCAATAAAAAATATGATTTCCACACAAGATTAATGATTTCTGAAAGTTAGGGGTTAGAAAAATATCTTTAGAGGTCCAACCTTGCAACGCCTCTCAGAAGCCTTTTCTCCAGCCCCATGGGAATTGCAGGTATTGCCCTGTGACTAACCACAGCTGCTGGATTTTTCCACTGCAGCCACTCAAATGGAGGGCGGGAGCCAGTTCCCTGATCTCGCACCTTCCATCAGTGCTGCCTCCTGGAACAGCCACATCTCTGTTCAAATGTCAGCAAAGTGTTACCAGGCATCCTACGAGCACAGTGGCCAAAGCAGAGCACAGGTCTAGTGTGGAAAGAGAAATACAGCCTCGTGTTGGTGGAGGAAGTGAGCTGGGTGGAAAGGGGCTTACCAGGGCTTCATCAATTCTCCACTGGAGAGGGAGAGTTAAATTAGAAACTGGTTCCATCCTTATGCATATGGCTACCAGGGATCAAGCATATTTTATCCAAATTATAGTGGAATAAACTGCATGCACATGAAATAATTATTATCTCTACTCAATTAGGAGATTAGCCTACAGTGAGAGAAAAATTTAAATAAAATAGTAGTACCCCTGAGAGAGATACTACAAAGAATATATACATCCAATCATGTAGTATTTTAGTGATGTTTGTGATTTAGACCTTAAACTGTGGGTATGTTTACAATTGCATAAACATTAATATACTAAAATACATATGAATATTTTCAATTGGGCATCTTCTTAGTGATCATTAACTGTATTTACTTTTCTACATTTACCATGCAGAATAAAGAAGGAAAAAAAAAGTCCTCAAAAATATTTTCTGACACATTTATGAGTGGGAAAGCCTCAAGCTTTATTTGAAGCTCATTCCAGAATCTGAAAGCAAACCTTTGTGAAATCACATTAGTTTAACAGAAATTCCTAAGTCAGAGAAAGAGAAGCCAAAAGCAATAGCTGGAAGTCTCCTGCTACATTTTAACTTAGGAAGTCTTCCTGGTTTTCCATCCTCCCAACTCAAGTTATGTTGGTTCTCTCTGGATTTCTGACAGCAGACTCAGAAGTGCTACTGATGGGCATCACCTTCTCTCGGTTGTATTTTAAACCCTACTTTCCTAGATTTGGACAGGCAGAACCAGCTGAAACACCTAAAAGGCTGTCTTTGTCTGTATTCAAGCTCTGCTCCAGCTTCCTTAAGGAAACCTGCTACAGAAATATTTCCCCCTTGATGCTCTTTGGAAAACCAAGATGTATTTTTGAACTGAAGAACAAAACTGTAGTCTCTGCAGGAATTTCAAAATAACTTTAAAGAGAAAATGTACATCAACACACATTTAGTTCATTTTTCATAGGAGAAACACTAAAGGTTCTTCACAGAACAAGAAGAGCAAAAAAGAGATGCTGCTGAAATCCTCAACAGGGCAGTACCAATACTCTAAAAACTGCCAAAGAAAGAGGTTAAGCAAAAAAAATCCTGCAACAGGTAAAATCAAATTTATTATCCAGTATTGTTTAAAACAGGTAGTTCAAGTGCCCTGCATATAATTCCTGCTTTTCATAATTTTCTGAAACTGCTATTGTTTCATATTTTCATATTGTTTCACAATTTTCTGAAACTGCGACACCCATCTCAAATCACATACTCTCATTTGTATAATAGGTAAAAAAATAAGCTAAGAGATTTATTACAAGGGATATTAGAAAGCTCAACTCTGCTCATTCAAAAAAACATACAAATCAAGATCCTTTAACAGTAACAGCAAATTTACTTGAAAGGGAATATAAATGCTATATAAAGTTTAAACATGCAATTAAATTTTACACTGAACTATCCTGAAAACAACTTATCTTCTAAATTTTTTGTATGCATTAGCCAACTACTTTTGTCTTGTCTCATCCATATTTGTAAATTTGCCACGTATGATCCTTCTGAAATGCTGAGAGTAGTGAGTTTCTGTGGCTGGGTTTTGGTAGCAAGGGGGCAACAGGGCTGGCTTGGTTAAAAGATGCTAGAAGATTTCCCTGTCAGTGGAGCCAATGCCAGCTGGCTCCAGGATGGGCTTCCTACCACCGTCCAAGGCTGAGCCATTTAGGAATGATAGTAATGCCTTTGTGATAGCATATTTAAGAATGGAAAGTTATTGCCCAGATGAAAATTGCAGCCAGGGAACGGTGGAGTGAGATCATGAACATCAATGTAGACCCCAAGGTCAGTGCAGAAGGAGGGGCAGGAGGTGCTCCAGGCACCGGAGCTGTGACCCCTGCAGCCTGTGGTGCAGACCATGGTGGGGCAGCTGTGCCCCTGCAGCCCATGGAGAACCATCAGGGTGCAGAGACCCCCCTGCAGCCCATGGAGGAGCCCATCCTGGAGCAGGTGGATGCATGAAGGAGGCTGTGATGCTGTGGGAGGCCCAAGATGGAGCAGGGTCCTGCAGGGGACCTGCAGGCTGCAGAGAAGGAAGCCCACGCTGGAGCAGGTTTTCCCAGTGTAGGACCTGCAGCCCCTGTGACGTCAGTGCAGCTCATCAGTGAAGGACTGCACCCCATGGAGGAGTGACCCACAGGACAGCAGTTTGTGAAGAACTGTTGCCTGAGGAATGGACTCGTGCCAGAGAGGTTCATGAAGGACTGTCGCTCATGGGAGGGACCCCACAGGAGTAGGGGAAGGACTCCTCTCCCTGAGCAGGGGCAGAAACAACAACTGACTGTAACCCCCATTCCCAGTCCCCCTGCACCACTGGGGTGAGGAGATAGAGTGGAAGGAAGGAGGGGTGGAGGGAAGGTGTTTTTAAGATTATTTTACTTTTCACTCTTTTGTTCTGATCCTGTTAGTAATAAATTTAATTAATATCCCCTCTTTGAGTCTGTTTTGCCCATGATGGTGATCAGTAAGTGACCTCTCCCAGGTCTTAACTCATGAATGCTTTGCTGTTTTTTTTTTTTTTGTTTTGTTTTGTTTTGTGGGTTTTTGTTTGTTTGTTTTTGGTGGTTTTTGTTTGTTTGTTTGTTTGGGTTTTTGTTTGTTTTGGTTTTTTTTGTTTGTTTTTTTTTTTTTTTCTTCTCTGTCCAGTTGCAGAGGTGAGTGAGAGTGGCTTTAGTGGATATCTGGTGTCTAGCCAGGGTCAACTCACTACACTGTGCAAAAACAACATCCAGACAAACATTCAAAGAGACAGCAGAAGTATGTAACTGTAGATACAGTATAAAAAATTATGTTAATATATAATAGAAAGTATACCTAGGAAAAGGCTACATTTCAGCTGACCTTACAGTTTTGAATATTACATTAAATAACATTTCAATTATTAGCTGTAATATCTGTGTGTGACTATTGCTAAGTAATTATATTGACTGTGGTAATGGACAGGAGGTTTTTAACATGAATAGGGTTGTATAGAAAGTGCCTTCAAATTTATTAAATTGATTCAAAACAGAAAAAAATAAAAAAAGGGGAATAAGAGCTTGTATTTGGTAACGTTGAGTAGTTTTGGATCACAGCACATGATGAAGCAAAGCAGTAAAGAACATGTAAGTTCTTTTGATGGTTGGCTAACCACAGGGAAAGCAGCTCTGCCTTGTAGCTGTGTAATTCAAAGCACTACGACGCATGGCTCACATGCAACTTGATATCCACACACGCGTTCTTACCCAGTTCCCATTGCCTCAACACAAGTTGCTTTTATTCCCTGAAAGCAAGTAATTTTTCAAAACACCAGTGCATAAGAAACAGCAACAATTTCAGCAATCAATTTTAAGACCAGCTTATCCCATCCCTGTGAATAAAGTTAGCTACTATTTTAGGGAAGTGATTATGTAGTGAGGTTGCTCTTTCATCACACAGCACACATCTGTCCAGAGCAAAGAAGCTATTAGACTCTTGGATACATATTTTCCCCCAGAAACTACAGATCAAGTATTACGGGAAAAACTAGGCAACATCTCAGGAAGGTTTTAGGAGGTAAAACAAGGGAGAATTATGCATCTGCACCGAACTAAAATTAGAAAAGCTGCCATATGGCTCTGTGAAGCCAGCAGCACGTTCTTATTCATTAGGAAGCATTCTGCTAACATAAAAACACAAGGCCTTCCTGTGCTCTCCAAATGTGTTTATCTTTTCAACATTAATGCATGATATATCATCAGGCTGCTGAAATCTCCTGCAGTGCATATTAAAAAAGCACAGCTGCACTTTTTCTCAGCACGTTTAGTCACTGAGAGTAATCTAAGAGCTCAGTTTTGCCCACCTCCCTGACACACAGCCCTCTTGTCAGCCCAGCTCCCCTTTGGTTGGAAAGGGCTGTATTCCCACTGCGTGCTCGCCAGCCCAGCTCATCTCCCTATGCTCTGCTCAGCTCATCACACCCGCATGGTTTAGCTTCATATTTACTACTGCTGGTAGAAGCACGCTTAAATGGTAAACGACCCCAGGGCTTAGGCTAAAAGCCCCTGGAAAGCTGTAAGCTCAATTACTTGCTCAGGAGTAACAGCACTTACAACATCACGGTTTCTCTTCTCTAGTGTTTTCAACTTGTAACTGGCACAGCTGCTCTCCCATCCTACATACCCGCCCCACTTTCCCACAGAAAAGAAGCATCAGTGAGGCACTAGCTCTACAAAAAGCTTTGCATTCTCACAAAACCACTGAATATAGATAAACTTTCATGGAGCTCTTCAAGCTCTGAGTGAAGTCCGCTCTTAGAAAATTCAGTAGCAGTAGCCAGCATATAAAATTTTCATGGACACTGAAAGTAAAACAAGCACTGAAAACCCATGATGGATTTAGGAATAGCAACAAATGGAAGTAATAATACCTAAAATTAATACTAGTTTTATGTCTCTTAATAATTTTCACATTTTGCCATCATTCTTTTCTTGTAAAGTCAGCATTTTTGTCACTCATACAACTTCTGTAACAAGCACTGCCTGAGAAATAATTGCCCCCAGCTCAGTTAAACTGGAACAAGGACAAAAATCATGAAATTCAACTTACCAAGAATAATATTTAACTGCTGGAGAGAAAGAAGCCTATTATCTATCTCTGTATGTATTTTTTTTTTGCTTAATACTTCAATAGGCATTTTACTACCTTTTCCTTGGTTTCTTCTCTTCCCCTCCCTCTCATTTTGCCTGCCTGTGCTGTCATCGCATCTACGACCTCTTTCTCTTCTCATTATCACAAAACTCAATGGTTTACTTCTCGAAAGTGAGGGAGAACACAGGTGGCAGCAGTGGAAGTGCCCACTCCTTCCTCCACTCACCCCAGGAGCCAGTTGGCTCCAAGCCCCCTGAGCTGGGGTCTCACAGTGCTGCTTCCTGGCACATGCCCCCATTCAGAGCACCAAGGTGGAATCTCACCCCTCTATATGTGCACTTAAAAAACTTCTCTGAAGATTGCTAACCTTGGATTTAACAGTGACAGCTGAAAGTGGTGTTACTTACATAAATTTGTACCTACTATTCCCAGATTTATCTACTTAATGCAGTAGCAGAGATTATTCTCACCTGAGGTTACCTCAGGTCACTAGTTTCTGGTAAATTAAGGCCTGGGGACTGAAGTAAAATCCAGAATAACAACCCTCTTCCTGCTGCTTAAGTAAAAAATAAAACATTCTGTCTGGGACCCCAAATTTTCAATGGGTTGATCCACCCCCAGCACACAATAAAAATATGAAGCAACACAGCAATTAAAATAATTGCTGATATTATTTCTAGTATTTTTACTTATCAGTAAATACAGAAAGACAACTGTCATGCTACCCTTTAAGTGAAATCTAAACTAAGACTAAAAGGAACCTTGGATCCCGAAAGTGTTTCTCACTCCATGCCTTATTTTCAACTGAGAGAATATGTCAAACTACCACACTGTCAGTGGGAAAATGTTTTTCATCTCTTGAGCACGGAAATAAGCTTCCATCATGACCATCACCTGTTGAATCCCCGGACATGCTGCAACATCAACCCTTTCCACTAAGTCTTCAAAAAAGTGGAAAGGAATATAACTGGGTAGAGTTTTAATCCTGATGAATTTTTAGACAGGCTTAAGATTATTAAAATATCTAACATATGCTTTATGTAAAATGAAAGGGTCTGCTTAACTTGCAAACTGAAAAATCGAACGTGCATGTATATATTCCTGTGTTTTACAGCTATATTCTTTCTCTTTTCTCCAAAAGACCACCAGCACTATCTTTCCAGTGTATACTGACTGATTAGAGAGAGAGCATAAATAAATTAATCATCAAAGGTGTTGACTGCCCAGGAGACTTCCTTATCAAAGGCCACAATACAGGATGACACTAAGAATTTATAATATTCACTGGTTTAAAATGCTAAGGTTTTGGCTTCATTTTTGCATTTACACTTCCTAAGAATGTCTAGTAACCAGTATAATCATAAATCTCTGATTGATTCTAGTGTAATTTAGAGTATTTAATAAGTGCCTAAAATACAGTACTTAAATAGCAAAGGAGTACACATGATAGATTAAGTACATTGGCTATCAGTTCCTTACTCCAAAATATCCTCAATTAAATCAGTCACTTACTATTCTATGCTAAAATCAGACAAACAGACTCAAATATATGTATCTGTAGATGCAAACAAAAAGTTTTGCATCTGTTGCTATTTACATGATTTCAAAACAGTCACATAAACTGCTCAACTGTACATGATAACAAACACCACGCATCCATCAGCACTGACTTCAAATCTTGTTACATTTATATGGCTGAATTTCAAAAGAAAGAGCCAAGCTAACTGACCTCTGCACTGAAATACTAGATACAAATATTTGGCATTGCTCAGTTAACAAAGTAATTATTTTCTTTGGTATGTATTGAATTAGAATAGAAAATTTTACTGTATTTTTTGGCATTTGCAATTTTATAAGTGTTAGATATTTACTCAGTGAGTAACCTCATCTTATTTTGATAATTCATCTCTCAAAACAATATTAATGTGAATGTCTAAATGGTGGGAGCCCAACGTTCTTTAACATTTTGGCTGAGACAATGTTTTCAAAGACAAGAAACATGGCAGGATCTGATAATTTTGTTCAAAACAGGGCTCCACCAGGGTCTCAGAAATAATATATTGCTTTTTACAAATGTTAACAGCTCTCCAATTGGTTCTTTGACACATAAAAACACAGGCAAGATTTTTAAAATAAAGATACAAGGGTTAACACTCTTTAGACTAGAATCTGTAGATGTAACTGCCAAGCTAATTAAAGTTATAGGTTTTCAAAACTTAGGCCAAAATAACGTACTGGAAAGGAATATTAATCTAGCCAGAATCTGTTTCTTGAAGCCTTACTCTTATGTAGTCAACCAGCTGCTAAAAGGAAACAGATGACACCCTTTATTCGAATGTCACATTGCTACGATTACAAAATATCTGTCTTATTTTGGGATGCTGATGATAAATCTTTGTGACACATCAGATCATTCACAACAACAGGCAAAGATCTTTTTGCTTTTATAAACTGCCATTGACGACTGCAAAAGTTTTCAAGAGACCTAATATGGTGCACCAAAAAGAAATATGATGGATCATGGGCTCCCTATGAGCCCACAAAAAGATGTTTCCACAATAAAGTGTAGGCCAAAATGGAGCACAGATAATTGAAGACAGCTAAGGGAGAACAGAAACAGTTTTAATTTAATGTGTCCATGCTAACATGGATAACAGGGCTCCTACTGCTTCTAATGGTCCAGACTATGGTAGATAAATCTTTTACAAAAAAGCTCTAAATCATTAAGAACAAGTCAAGTTTTCTTCTCTAATAGCCCAGTGTCCAGAAATAGAAGCTTAGGCCTTTCTTCTTGCACCATCACAGGCCTCGCCAAATTTTAAAGTCAATTTAGAAACAGAAACATTCCTATTACTGCAAGAAAAGCACTAGGAAAAACAAATGCTTCTTAAAAACTGTTTACTTCTGCACGTTATTATTTAAAGGGATTTTCTAAATCCAAATCCTTTACAAAACTGTGTTTAAGATTAATTTCATATATTTCAATAGCAGTTACATTACTTCAGGTACATTATGAATACAGTAGGGCTGTTTGAAGAATGGTAATGATTATTAACATGCATTGTTTAAAATATTCTCTAAAATTAAAAGATCTGTTTTCATTACCCTAGGAAATCTTTGCTTATCTCATTGCTAAGATTTACATCCAGACAAAGTCTCTTTTAACCTCAATTGCATTAATTTGTTCTGTCACACATTAATTAGCAGACATTTTAAAATGCCTGCTAACGGAACTGATAGGTACAAATGGGCTCCCTTCAACAGACCAAACCATACTTAAAAGTTAATTAATTATGTGTTACCATTTCTGTTTCTCTAATTCAGATTCATGAAGCAGGGATCAGCACCCAGTCTTAAATAAGTCTGCATAATCCATTAACAGAAAAATGATTAAACACTAATAGTATTGTTTTCTCTATTTTCTCACTGAGATTTATCAGTTTTCTTCTTAGAAGAAACTTTTGAGCTGTCTTAACAATTCCCTTAACCATGGGCAACCAGCACCTCAATGGAAAGGGCACTCCATGTTTTGGCAGTGGGTGCTGCCACAGCCAGCTCTGCAGTCTTGCTGCTCTTCCTCAGCCCCAAACTGACATGGCACAGGGTGGGAGTGAAGGGCCCCTGTTTGGCACTTGTCACACTGAGTAAGCTGAACAAATGTGGCTTTAACCAGGAAACGCTGAAGATAATGGTCTGCCCCCAGCCATGACCCTGCTCAGCTCAAAGGCTGGTAAATGCAGGTCTGCAGCCAGGCCCATGCATCAGGTCAGAAGTGATAATCCAAAACCATTTCCTGCACTCTGCAATTTACTTCTTTGCTTGCAGAAAGAACATGGGTGCCCCTGCTCCTCATTTCACCCATTAGAGAACCAACACATGAGACTTTTTAAGTAACAGTTGTTATTTCCACAGTATTTACAGGTCCACCTCAGCATAAACATTTCAGGATACTGGGTCTTGAGCTGTTTCTAAATTCTAAGCCATTGGCAGACCTAGGCCAAAGTCCTTATTAAATAAACCAACCAACTAACGAACCAAAACCCCTACCCCCAAAACAAGAGAAGAAACCATGCCCCCTCCTTTGGAAAGGGTTTAAGCTGTTGAAATAAAGGATATATGCTCCTTGTCTGAGCTTCAAAGAAAGAATGAATGGCAATGCCCATGACTACCAAATAGCTCAGGGAAAGGAAACGTAGTCTTGTACAATGAAGGTTTTACAGACTGGCTTCTCTGTCTATATCGCTGATACAGAAAAGGGAAAAAAAGCTTACTGGGCATCTTCACATTTTAGATTGCCAATTGCAAACACATAATTATATTTTGAACATTAAGTACAATTGCTTGACAAATTTGTATTGCAATGTTCACTTAAAATCAGCACCTGTAGCAGCTAAACAGATGGTGAATCAACTTTCAAGCTCAATAGTAATCACAATAATCCTTTATATTCAGCAGCATAACACTCAGAGATTCATTAGTAAGTTTTGTCACATCCCCTTAACTATTTGTAATTTCTTACTGCAGCAACTAAGATTAAAAACAGTAGCAGAGAGACAATAGTGAATGGAATAAAACTGTTACAGGTATGGTGTTACTCATCCTAAAATTATGGCTAAAGCCACATCAAAGGCAAGAGATGGCATAACTGGGAAAGAAGAGAAAAACAAACCAAAGGACAGTTACTGAAGAGAAAAAGGCAAAGGCTTAAAAATTAAGCCCTTCAAAAAAAAAGGGGAGAAATATGGAAATACACAGAAAATCCATTTGACATGAAAAAACACTTTTGGCAGTTAGTGACAGGGAGCATTGCATTCAGAAAAGTCAAGGGGGATACAAAGAAATAATTGGGAAAAAAAACCCCAACCCCAAACATCTAAATATTTCCTCCAAGACAAGGAAGAATTTTCTGTTATTGGCACAAAACACCTTCATATTTTTCCACTAAACACCAAAACAAACAAACCTGGAAAAATCTAAATGGGGGCTCCTCTGAGTATTCCAATCCATATTTAGAAATCACAACCTTGATATCTCTTCCTCTTCTGTTTTTTTGTGTTTTTGTTTTTTTTTTTAAATTTCCAAGTGAATGAAATGTTATATTTAAACACACTTCCTTTTCAGTGTGGAACATAGGCCCAGACCTAATTTGATGTAAAATAACTTGTCTCTGGAAACATCTTCCCCAAAAGAATCATGGGAATTGCAGGTTGTTCCAAATCTTTCTAGGAAAGAGCGACTCAGGAGAAAAAGTACCAGTATAATGCTAGTGTCTGTCATGCTCACCCACTGTAAGATGACAAGGGACCATTCTACCTGTCTAGTTTCACCAACTCCTGTATCCTGACAAGAACCTCCATCGAATGTTTTTAGGACCATTCAAATCTCTTTGGGAGGGCTGACGGAACCTACCAACTTCTTCATTAAGTTGCTCCAAATTTCAGTTAACTTTCCACTAACAATTTGCACCTTATATATGAGTTGGCTTTGGTCACAAATTCTGTTGGGCTGTATCCTGCTTTTGTGTGTCCTCTGTGGCAGGCAAACTGTATAGCTCCATTTCATTTTGTGCCAGTAAGCAAGCAAGGTGCAGGGACGTGCCTTTCGGCTCTAACGAGGGCCTCAGTGAAGGGAGGTATCACACTGCTACTTCAACCAAAGGGGCATATGCATACTATTTCAGACAACATGGCAATACCTGGAGCATCTCCAGTTATGGAGTATCTATTTTGTGGATTTATGGTTTATGGAATTATGGAATTATCTACTTTAGCAGAACCTAAACTTATGTACTTCTCTGTCTTCACCTTCTAGCATTTGCTCTGATCTTGTGTTGAGCTAAAGAAGGGAAAAAGTATGTGTGTGTTTAAATGTGTAGTGCACACACCGGAGTACCCCTTGTCTTGTAAAACACATAGAGATGTGCCAACACTGTAACAATGAAAGGAAACAGAAGGCATGTATGTCTTGGATCTCTAACTATCTGTCTGTGGACATTCACTAGGAGCTCAGCAATGTTCATGACAGAGAAAGCAACTGATCATTTGCCACATCATCCTTCAGTCTTCAGTCTGTGGTTTTCTCCCAGTTTTGCCCACTGTGGGTTTTCATGAAAAAAATCCCAATAGCTGAAGTAGCAATTATTTTTCATATTCTTGGTGATTTCACATTCAAGGTCCCCTATTTCTAACTAACTGTCCATACACAGAATCTTTACAGCAATAACAAAATGTATGATTTAGAATAGATGCAATTATCTTGGTTTTAGTCTGAACACAGAGGAGCCTTTGATCAATACCTCTTCCATGTGCTGTGAATCCACAGGTTGTCAGGATTCAAATGTGGTGTGAAAGGCATTGCATCCTATTGTGAGTAAATATTATATTATTGCTTTCAGGCTGATGTCTTTAAAAAGAAAAGATAAAAGCTGTACAACAAAAGCTAGATTCCTTATAATAGATGATCTTTTCCTGACTGAAGTATCATCATTACTCTCAATGAATAAATTTTACTTGCTTTACATGCTGCTGAGATTAGTACATTGCATTCACTAACCTAAAGCACATAACAAGATCTGGTGTTCTACAGCCAGCACCTTTTAGATGCAAAAGTTCCAGCTGCAAGAGACTACAAACACAATAATCAAGACTTGAAGCAGAAGGTTCTAATCCTTCCCTAACACCTAAGCTCAGTATTTATTTTTTAGCACCTAAACTCAGTATTTGTTACTGATCAGACACCTCTAAAGACAGAGCAGCTGGTGAGAAACACTAGACTCAAAAGCTTGGTTCATATTGTGAAGGGCTGGCTGTCAGTCTGTATTTCTGTATTTTATTTTTACCTCTAATTAAAATTCTAAATCAATTTATGATATTTACAGTTAATAAGAGATTACATGATTAAATGCAAAAAACCACCCCAAATAAACCTGTAAAATTTTGAGGTTTAAAGTGTTCAGTGACAATTTAAATGAAGTCTGATAACAACACATTTATCTGAAAGGAGGCAGCTTCCAAAATTTTAATTTTCAGGAAGACATGTCTCTGTTTTTCTTACGCAAGACATTTTTTTATGCTCTCAGGAGTACAAAGACCATTATATGATCATTAAATATTAAAGTAACTAACCCAAAACTTTAATGAAAATATTCCTGGAAAGAAAAAGAGGAAACACTTGACACATATGCCCCAAATCAGATTAAATATAGGAGAAGCAGCTCAATCCTTTACAGCATTCCCCAGCATTGGTATTACAGATCACAACCACTTAACACCACAGTCATCTTTGCAGCTATAGAATATAAGGTAAACAACCATGCTCTGCTAGTTTGAATTCTTTCTTTCTCTTGGTCATTTAGAAGTTATGAAAGAAAACAAAATAAAGATCAAAGAAAAGCAAAATACAAGTAGGATGCAAAGTAAACAAGAAAGTTATCCTATACCACCTGCCAATAGTGACTATTTCTACTTGAAAAAGGCCGCTATCTTAACAGTTAAGAGTAACATTTAGTTTCTCTTCAACTTTGAGCCATAACTTGGAGCCAAAGCTGACATTTCTGGTCTAAAACTTCAAGGAAATTCTCTCTAGAACAGAAGTCATCCACCATCGACAAAGTTCAAGTATAAGTATCTAGATTTTACACTGGTTTCACAATTCTGATTGCCAGTTTGATGATTATTTTTGTCTGTTTTCTTGAAGCAAGAGAATCACAGAATCACAGACTAGTTTAGGTTGAAAGGGAAATTTAAAGATCACTTAGTCCACCCCTCCTGCTATAAGCAGGGACATCTTTCACTAGACCAGGCTGCTCAAAGCGCTATTCAATCTGGCCTTGAACACTTCCAGGGATGGTGTACCCACAGCTTCCCTGGGCAACCTGCTCCAGTGCCTCACTGCCCTTCATTGTAAAAAATTTTTTCCTTACGTCCAATCTGAATCTACTCTCTTTCAGCTTAAAACCCTTGTCCTGGCACCACAGGTCTCAGCAAAAAGTCCCCCTTTATCTTTCTCCTAAGTCTCCTTTATATATTGAAGGCTACAATAAGGTCTCCCCAGAGCCTTCTCCACTCTAGGTTGAAAAATCCCTTTATCTTAATAATTTGAGCCCAGAGTAGACACAGCTTTAAGTCGTAAAGATGCCTTCAGCTACTTCTTTTATAAGTAATATTAATTAAATTATAACACTTCTTCCACAGGAAACTATTAGAATAGTTAAAATGCCTTATGTGTAGATGAGGCCTAAGTCAACTATTTTGCATGATATGCAACTCCAGTAAAACAAGTAAACCCCACAAGGTTTCCCACTTGATGGGTCTGCTGGCTAATGACTACTTTTCATCAGGGCCAGAAAAGAAACTGATGGTCCACATTACCTAAATCGCGTTTAAATTCTTCAGTGAATCAGTAGTTCTCTGGAGGCATGCAAATAGTAAAGTCAACATAAACTGGATATTTAGCCAAAAAGCTTTACCATGTACACAGCAAGATCAAAGACACTTTCAGTGCATGACTCTCAGCTGTAGATAGGGGAGACAGCAAAGCAAGTTCAGTAATAGATTTTTTTTTTTAAATACTCTGCATAAATTCCTTGACTTCACAGCACAAATTCCTCTGACACTTAATTCAGTCTTAAAATCCTATCAGGCTGAAAGTACAGAATATACAAATAATGATAGCCATGCAGAATTCCTTAGGAAAAAAAAAAAAAAATTGGCATAAAATTTAAATAGTCCATCTCAAACAGGATTAATATAAAAATATAATTACAGTAACACTGACCCAGTAAAATATTTGCAGAACAAAAACCAACAAACAAACCCCAAATCTGCATATGCTGTCTTGTCTTAATATCCTGATTTGGCAAGATATTTATGCACATAATTTTAAACCTTTAAGTAGTTCCACTGACTTAACAGGGATTACTCATCTGCTTAAAGTTAGGCAGTTGCTTAAATACCTTGTGAAATATAGATCTAAATTCAGATCTGACAAATTCAAAGTAGCAGCAGCCAAAGCAATACCTCATTACAGCTTTAAGGCCAGGCTGTTTTCATTTAGCAAGCACTTTTACTTGCACACTGGCGCTGGAGGCAACAATAGACTATCTGCTGGAGTGACCCTGTGATTGCATAGTACTGCTACAGGCAAGCCAAACTCTTTTAGCTATCAAATGCAAAACCAGAAAAAGAAGACAAATATGATTAA
The DNA here is from genome assembly GCA_038380795.1 of Pyrocephalus nanus. Classification (NCBI taxonomy): domain Eukaryota; kingdom Metazoa; phylum Chordata; class Aves; order Passeriformes; family Tyrannidae; genus Pyrocephalus; species Pyrocephalus nanus. The sequence goes on from CM076261.1 coordinate 64,033,237, forward strand.
CAACAAGCCTTCTGTAAAAGTTCATACAGGTTCCACAGCTCTTGAATGTCTCTCTTCATCAAGTACTTCTCTCAACATCATTTAGCTTTCATATAGTGATTCATTTTGTCCAAGGTCTGTCTTTTAAGGCTATTCTGAAAACTAGATCTGTCAACTCAGAAGTGTACACTAATATCTAGACTGATATTCCCCACCCTGATATCCCTTCCCTGAACTACTGAAAAGCTGATCTACACAACACAAAACCTCTTCAGAAACTGGTGACACATGAAAACTGGACTCTGCAGGAAAATGGAAGGGAGATAAAATCGCATTTGAGGACCCTTTAGCAAAGTAGGTTATATCCCACCATATGTTAATCTAAATGAGACAGGTGGATGCCATCTTAAAAAAAGGCTACAGAATACAGGCATGGAGAATAGAAGGAGAGAAATACGAGATGGAGACCTAGAGTTTAATAAAAGGTACTCAGGGGGCTTGAGAAAAAAACCCAAAACATGTCTTGTACTTGATGTCAGGACACATTCTTCAGCACTCCAACTGAAGGGGTCAGAGGAGACTGCTTAGCTAGAGAAACTGCTGAATAAGCTTAAGGTGATCTTCAGTATCCTCTGTGCCTACTGCATCGCTGATATTCAAAGAACAGAGTAAAAGCACAACTAGATAATGAAGAAAAGGAAGTCTCAAAGCCCGAACCAGGAGATGTTCAAACAGTGGAATGTAAAAAATAGTCTCTGCTTTAAAATGTGAGCTATTTACCTGCTGAGATTGAGGCTAGCACGACAGACAATAGAAGCTTTAAACGAAGGGCAATAGTTTAATTTTTATAACCTGCTCTACACTCTAAAGGGAAAAAAAAAAAAAAAAAAGAAAACAAAAGAAAACAAAAGAAAACAGCAAAATAGAGACAAAGCAATCAAAAAATAACGAGAAAAAAACCCACTAACATAATGAGGGGAGTCAGGAAGGTGACAAGGAAAAGGACTACTGTTGGAATAAAATCAAATTAGATTGATGTGAAACAGTTCAACTGATTGTCAACTAAGGAAGAAAATTCAGATGTCTTTTATTTGCTGTCAGGATTTTGTTGTCTTCAGATAAGAGAAAACAATTTTAGCAGTAGTTATACAACTGAAAATAATGTTTAAAGTGCTGAAGTTTCTTCTTAAAATAAAGCAGGATTCTAAAATCAATCAGATACTATTTTACTAAACATACTTCTTCTAATTACAATCAAATGGCTTTATAGTTCCTTGGGTGTCTGGCATATAAAGGAATGTTCATTCCCAGTGGTCTTCAGACTTGCCTAAAGCAAGCTTTTCAAATTAAGCACGTGCAGATCAGAACTTCTGTGCTTGTACACATCTGTGTACATTATGAACACACCTGCAACATATATGACTATTACTCCTTCAAAGTAACTTAACACAGACTGAAAACACTAGGAGAGTTTACACTTTCACGACCATGTAACACAACCATAAAATCACTATTTCATACAACTTTTTACTTTAAATAGAAGACTGAATGTTTTCCAAGGCGCTTGAAACACAAGTCTCAAATTCCCACTAGAAATATCCACTTAAGATTTACATGAATATAACTTCTGTTTCATCTTCATACTAAAATCATAATTTTTCATCTCCTCTGTACATTCACAAATCTCTATCCAATCAGTGTAAGACAATATGATTGAAGTCCTCAGTAGAAAATTTTGTAAAGGAACCCATCGTCATTTTCCCAAGTACTGAAAACATTTCAAACCCAAGATTAAAACTGCATGCAAAGGTTACATCTACCAAATATCCTTAATTCTTTTAATGAATTCAGCTGTATGCATATATTTATAGCTTGCTTTCAAACTGTAATAAACTGAATCTCTAACATACCACAACTTAGGAATCTTTGAAGTACATACTGTGAGAAATGATGTAAAGATAACAGATAAAGTATTGCAAATATATATTTGCATACAAAATAGATTAGAATAACATTATACTAAATTATAGAGTATTATTAAAGCAAAAAATCTATTACTTTTTCAGCTACCAGCCCGGCAAGCTTGACATGGGAAACAAATATTAATCTGCATTTTACCCTTCCTTGTTTTCCTTCCTAGAGCCTAGAATAAAGCCTCATTGTCAAATCTCAGTAGCAGCTACAAAACCTGTTGCTTTCAGTGGCTTTACAAGGTATTTATAACTGACTGTGCTTTTGTAAGTAATTAGACTTTCATGTGCAATTCTACTTATAGATGAAAACGAAAATTAATGAAGAATTTTTAGTATTTATTTTAAAAACCCAAAACTCTTTACTAAGCCTTCTAAATAATAAAACCGTAAACTAAGTTTTCACTGTTTTAATCTAATCTGCCTTGGAAGAAATGCTGAGGAGACCCACTGTGCAAAACCTGAGCCATCTTAATTTGCCCATTTTAGTGTAGAATCCCTCCAGAGTTTCAGAACATTCATTTAGTTTTCTCCTACAGGTATTCTGCATAACACTAAAAAGCGACAAAACATCTTAACTGTAAGAAAATATTATTTTTAACCTGAATTTCGTAGCACTTTGTGCAAGTGTAGTATTATTTTGATGATTTTTGTTTAAGAAATACATAATACAAGTGTTTGACCATTGTAAAGGTCTTCTAACAGGTCTTGGCAGTGGAAAAGATTTGGAACAACCTAGAAGTTATTAATTTAATCATGAATATATATAAGTACAGGTATCCTAATGAGAGGTGATAAACTACCTATAAAAACCTGAGAGAACAATAGCAATAGTGTCACTAGGTCTTCAACCTGTTTGCCTTGCCTATGTCAGGTTTTTTGTGGTGCACAACAAAAGTATAGGTGTATTGTACTGTTCATGCAGTTTGGGCATTTACTATATGTAAATGTTGATGAAATTCCTGTTCCAAAACCGTATTGCATTTCAGAGAATGTAATTTTATTTTTCTTAAAAGGAAAAGCCTTTAAAATTTGCTCTTACAACAGAATTAGCTTCTATGCAAGAATAGGTATCAAACCTAATTTTAAGTATTCTCATCTTTGCATCTGGATCCTGACATGCGATTAATCACCACCTTGAAGGTCTCAGTATTTTGTAATGCCCCTTAAAGAGGCTTAAAGTCAACCTGTATCAGCTATGACCTTTATGCAAACACCCAAACAGTTACTAGAACATCTAATTATTCTCAACTGCAGAACCTTGTGCAACAAATCAACATCATAAAGAGTAATTTAGTGTCTTTATTGCTCAAGGATGGCAAACTACTTCTACTTGTTGAAATAAATTAATAGAATTTAGTCTGTGTTTACAACCATATATTCAGTTGTTTTTGCAATAAGACTTTATGAGCTTAAAGTGCACATTCAGCTTCGGTACAATTCTGGCCCATGATGACTTCAACAACTTACATGTAACCTAGTCTGATGAGTGAATATTTTATAACAATATCAAAACCATTTCCATGATATTGAACTGAACAACAAAACCCTGGATTTAACAAAGTTACGATTACCTAGAGCCAGATTTTCAGCCTAGATTTTCGAGAACTGCTGACAGAATGACCAAGTGGACTAGCAGATTTTAATTTCTGCACCCACTACCCAAGAAAACACAAATTTTTTTTGTCCTTATCCCTTTCTCAGGTAAAGATAAGGAGTACGTGTCTCCTGGTGACAGCGAAACAATAATTTTAAAATAAATTTGAGAAAACGATGAAGAAAATAAGGGCAAAAGAGTATCTCAAAAGCCAGCAAGGTGCAAAACGATGACGGACATTGTGCTAGGTTAAGAAGTATACTTCTAATATGTGGCATGGCAACATCAATAGAACATCCACTTTAAAAATCATAGCAACCTAAGAGGAATAAGAAGAGAACAAGCTGAGAAATACGAACATTCTAAGATTAATCAGTTAGAGCCACTCTGGAGGCAGCTGACACAATTTGACACTTTCCACTTAGCTTTGAATAGACTAATGTCTAAAACTGGAGATCTACTTATATACTTGTTTTAGAAACGAATATGTATGCAACATGTAATCTCTACTTCATACATACAGTATGGAAAAGGAAGCATTATTTTCCCACAGAAATCACAGAATACTGAAAAGTGAAAGATGTATAATGTGTTTGAAAACCAAAGGAATCACTCTAAACACAGTTTACAAAGAGATAGAAATCTTCTACATTAAAAGAAAAATGATACACACCTGTTTTAAGAATTTGAATCTGCCCCAAACACCTGCAGTGCTATTCATGCCTGCCCAGACAGACCTGTGCCACAAAAGCCACTTCCAAAATTTAAAGTTTCTGGAAGGTTTGGGTTTTCTCTTTGAATAGGAAATTTATCAAAAGAAAAGAAATACAAAACTAATCTTCTAGACAAAGAACAGGAAGAAAACTGTCACGTTCTCTGGTTTACATTTATAACAGGACCCTATCTAGAGATTAGAATAGTTTCAAATCTATTGTAGTCGAGGATATGATGTCATCATTTAAAGGACGCAGATAATTTAGTCCACAATATCTATTCATACCAACAAAAGAAAGCAAAAAGAGGTATGCAGAATATTTACATACCCCACTCTCCTGGATTATTTCTCCTCTGCATGGATTCAACATCCATGCACGAGTATGTAAGTAGTCTTTTTTTTTTCCAAAAGCCATCTGCGAGTTTAACTTTCGTGAAAGCACAAGTTATTTCAATTCCATTAGACACACATATCAGACTGATCGATTTTCTCTCTTTCTAGGCAATTTTCAGTGAAGGTTATTTTTAAAATACTGAATGTGACACTTAACAGACTCTGTTCACATGACAGCATTTTTCATTACTGATTAATAAATAACACGAGAATTTGCTAAAGAAGAGCTGAAGCGACTATCAGGTTTGCCAAAAATAAAATCATAATCAACACAAAATATTCAAAGTCAATTAATTAGTCTTCTTACCTTGTTCTTTTATCTGACGAATTTGCTTCACAGTTTCTTTCAAGATTGCACATTTGTCAGGTTTAACGTTAAAGTTGTCAATATCATTAAAATTTGCAAAAATCAGCTCTGCAAGTTCTTCTATATATTTATTCTCTTGCTCACGATTGCGTTTCTCAGTGCTTCTTTTAGGGCTGAAAGAGGAGTTTATGAAAATCTTGTCTTTAATGTCAGTTTGCTTGCCTTCTGGCCAGCTCAAAGATGATTTCAAAAGGTTTGACAGTAGTTTAACAAAATCAGAGACAGAATTGCCCTCTCTCACTACAAAAATATAACTAACAAGTTTTTCTCAAGCAGAAAAGGTTTCCTCTGGAGCAAGGAAAGGAGCACTAGAAAAGATGTTACTTTTTTTTTCCCAGCAGTCATGTTTTTGTTTCAAAAGAGACTTGGGATGTGAAATTCAAAACACAAGATTAATTGGGAGGTGTAGGGTGGGATTTGAACACTTACAAGTATTCCCCCCACGGTACTGAGAATCCAAGGAGTATCATGTAGTGATCCTACCTACCTCCTTGTGAATTTATAAGTCCTAAGAAAAGATGACGAATGAGTGGTTATCCTTTAAAATTTATGTGTGTTAGCAATACAACTTCTGTAAAACTGAATATTTTCAAGCCCCTGATTATAATGTACAAGAGAGGTAGTAAAAAAAAAATAAAAAAATCTCAGATTGCCAATATGAGTGACTGAAGACTCCTTGAACTGATTAGGCCAAAAAATGATTTTTACATATCTCCTAAATTGTCACCGAAATGCTGCATTTTGGCATGACACTAGATTCAAAATAAACAAATAATAATAAGAGAGAATAGTCCCCATCCCAGAAGCAGTTTGGCACTGACTTCTCTTTACAAGAATGTTGTTCATTATTTGCTAACTGAAAAATATATGCAAATCTAAAATTTTTTGAACTCTTTTTTGTTCAACTTGTTCAGAAATAAATGGTCTAACCTGGGTCCAAGCTGATCGGGATCCTTGCGCTTTCTTGACTCTGGTCTGGATGGGTCAGAGGTATTTTCTCCCATCCCACTCATCTTGAACACATATCAGCAACTAAAAGGAAGAAAGAGCAAGAATGGGTTACAGCGGAAAAAGTCTTGAGTTCTTTGTTCATATTTCCAAGATTCTCATTCCATGATCAGCTCAGATTTTACTTGGCAAATCTATCATTTTAACAAACAGAGTTTGTTTGAAAGGTACCAACAAAAACACTGTGTTTATGACTCCAGAAAATGCTACATAAAAGTCCTTTGGAAGAAAATTTGTGGTGGGCAAGCAAAGCGTTACCATCTCTTTGATTGTTACCAGTTGTGCAAGAACAGATAAGTACGTTTTGTGCCTGGATTGCTGAATTTTCATGGCAAATTTGCAAGGTTGAATGAGGAAAGACAAAGGAAAAGCCAACAAAAAACACAATAGAATTGAAATACATGAAATAAAACATGTGTCCCAGCTACATAAAAAAGCATCACAAGCAGCTTTCGTTAAAAACCAGAAGATAATGCTTGCAGAAGTACATGTACAAAACTGGAGAAACAAAACATCTGTCAACACTAGAAACCACTGAGGAACTGATAAATATTTTGTACACATAATCTACCTCATAAGGAGAATAACTTGTCAAGCTATCATGTATTAAAACAATAATTTGTGCAATAAACAGCCTGTGGAAGTCCTGCCCTGCTCCTGGCTGTCTGTTGTCCTATGCACCATAGAAGCACATGAAACTCGCCTACCTCAGGTTACACACTACTCAGTAAGTACCAGTATCATGGAGGCAGAAAACACCATTTCAAAGGACAAGGAAGATGATACAAACAATCAAAAAGCAAGACAGGGCGGTCCCAGCTCACCATCTGCCTAGTTGCTGCCAATTTTGAAAGGATGATGGCAGAGAAATGTTGCCAGACATTTCAGAGAGCTCCTGTATGGTTCAGGATTAGCAGAAAAATAAACATGAGGGCCATGAAGGAGGTGAGTGTACCCAGGAGGTGATTCATACCATGCTAAACTATGAGCTGGAACCTGTAATTCTATGACTACTTCACACTGGCATAAAGTGGAAATCAGGTATCAAAACAAGGGAGTTCACCACCTGCTTCATGACCTTCATTTCTGTCCTACCAGGTCCCTTCCCTCTGCTAGCCTGTGCACTGAACTTAATGAGGGAAATACTGGGGATTAAAGACACAGTCTTCTTCCTTTTTTCTTTTTGACATTTTTTAAAATCTAACATCCAGTCTGTATGTTGGTAATCAGATGGTCACGATGGAAATCTTAGTTTTCCCAGTGAATTGACTGAGTGAAAATACTGCAGAGACTGGCAGAAACAGCCCAGACATTAGGGTCCAAGAAGTTCCGCAGGGATGCTCAGAAAGGCTTCTCTTTGAAACCTGAGCAAGCAAATGAAGATTTGGAGCCATCTCAGATTCAGGAATGATCACCAGTTAACTTTTTCCGAAATTAAAAATAAAAATTGAAAATCATTTATTTGTGCTGCAAATACTTTTTTAACCAGTTGGAGAAGAAAGTGGAGTCATTTTCCTTTTTCTAGATAACGGTCAAGTTCCACAAAAAAGACTGTATGATGCCTAAAACATATAGCTTCCAGATGGTCTTTGACATGGATGGTCTAAGATTCTATTTAAAAAGTATCCAGATCATCTTTTTCTCTATTGAGTCAATACAAACAGACATATACCTACATGTACATACATGCTGCCATTATTTTGAGAAGAACCCACTCTGAGAAGGCCCTGGTTCTGTGGTAGAGCAGGGCCGAACTCTAAAAGGGAAGATTTACCATGACAATGCCACACCAACACCAACCATACTGCAGAACATGAAACACCTACCACAGTCTCCAGTGTGGTCTGTGACACTGGTTGTTCCTTAAGAACTATGTATTTTCAAGGACTTCTAGCCCCAGAAGACATTCACATCCTAATTTATCCAAGTACAGGAGTAGAAATACACATTCATCTATTAGGAGCTAAGCACTTTCTTGAAAATATGCAATTTCATAAGTATCACAAGCAGAGCTTCAAGGAAGAAGCAAGATGTTATTGAAGGAAACTGTGACAATAATTAAAGAGAAGCTGTGAGGAGACAGCAGTTCCACGTCTCTGTCCAAGGAGAGCTGGAACTGTCCCTGGGGCTCTGTTCCAATGAGAAAATTTTTCACTGACCAGGGTGAGAAAAAATCATGAGCATAATGAAATCTGTATATTCCCAGATCTGATCTCCGAGCCAAGCTCAGAGGGTGATCTAAAGTTCAGAAGAACAATTAGGCTGTGAAATCCCTTAATTTCTTATGCTTTCCAAGTAATACCTGAGAAATGTAGATCAGCTAACTATTTTTCTTGAAAAAATCAAGCACAACAATTAATGAAAGCCTGTCAAACATTCCATTGACATCATCTCACACCTCTTCCCCTCTAAGTAGTACGAACATTTAGAGTGGACATCCCCCTCCAATTCCCCTTCCTCTCCAAGAAAGCATATAGTAACAGTTACTGACAGCTTTACCACGTACTCTGTCAGACTTCCTTACAGAGGGAAACTGTATTTTTGTGGAAAACAAAGTTTAACCAGTGGCTCTACCAATGCATAGCTGGATTCTTCTTGCATTCACACTAGATGCTATCCTATAGGAATTCCACTAGGCCTACGTTATCAGCCTTTGGATAAAAGGCTAAACTCATCTCCTACCATAAACTCTAAACTTCATCCTTTTTGTATTGAAGGGAACCAAAGTGGTATCATAATTATCAAACTAGCACCTTCTTCTCTCCTTATTAAACATAGTAAGTGGTTGTAAACAAATAATTTATGCATTTGTCATATTTTGTTTGCACTTACAGGCCATTACATCTTTGTCTCAGCAGCGTTATCAGATTGTTCTTAGAATGAGTTACCCATTTCCCTTTCACTCATCATAATTTATTTCTGGAAATCCACCACCTACCAACATATTTGTTCTCTGTTCTCCCTTATGTCTTCATTAAAAATCATGTTCAAAGACCCATATAGGCTGTGCAGTTCCTGTGCTGTTGGTGCCTGTGCTCCAGAGCAGAATGCAAAATCAAGAGTTAGGTGTCTTGGAAAGTGGAGAGCAAGACAGATGATACCATAGCAATCTACAAAATCTCAGAGGCTACAATGACTCACTTTTCTGTACCTAGTACAAGGTATTAAAATCAAAAGGATGTGCCCCCAAACTGTCTCCCTAGGAATTCAGGAGCTGACTGGGATAGTTAAAGTTCTGCTATTCTCTTGGGATTCAGAAACTGGAATCCACTCCCAAGTTAGGAGAAATGAGGGGAGGAGAATCAACTTGTAGAAGCTGCGGATAGACACTTCAACAATACTATCTACCAATTATAGCAGCCAGAAACTGGGTGATGGAGATACAGTTCCCTCTTCACAGAGGGCTTTCAAGCCTGTATTTATCACCACATGGGACAGCCTCCTGTGTGGTAGGCTGTCTGCCTGCCAAAACTGGATGTTTATGAAGCAAAGAGGGCAAGGCTGATTAACTCTTGCAGTGCAGGAATCTTTAGGTGTGTAGTTCATACCACTAAACTCACAAGTAAGTAGTTCAAACACTGTATAATAACACAGGGATTGAGGTTCGAGCCCCTCAGGCTGAGGAGTGTAGCTTCTCTCACCAATGACTCTGACAAGTCGAGTCAAAGAGGCGAGCACTCTCCCAGCTTCCTCATGTCTTTTAAAAAGAAAGCAGCTGTTTTGATTTTTTTCCATGAGCTAATTTACATTCAAGAGCTATGCATACTGCTAGATGAAGATCTCTAGAAGGCTTAGGTACCTCTACAAATTTAATGTGGCACAAGTAAGGAACTAAACCCACATTTTTCAGAAGAAAGTACTTCTGGGCACATACTGTACCAAGGAAAAAGCCCCTAGGAAACTTCCAAGCAACAAGGGGAAAATCTCATGGATTTTGATTGAACTGACAGATGAATTTTAGACACAAAAATAAACATCTGTGGGTCAGGAGCAGCTGCACTGCATACAATGCTTTTTAGGTTCTCCCATAACTCCCTCCGTACCCACTAATTTATCTGTATCAAATTTTATTGGTTATTACAATTTTGTAATGAACAAATATATCAATATTTTAAAAAGATAATTTAGGAATTTTAAAAGGTGTTCTAAATATTCTTAAGTTCCTGAAACACTCAGAAAATTTCTCCGACCAAAAAATAAAACTCCCACATTTCAAGTCTGAATTTTTCCAAGAAACATTACAAATCAAAACTAAAGCCACTGCAAGTAGAATGACAAGTCAGAAACTCGAAGTTTTACTCCAGTAAACTTCCCCTTAAGGGAACTACCTTAGATTAGAAAGCAGTATTCATTCTGCTCCTCTGATCTTTTTATACATCTCTGCAGGAATTTTCAGAAAGAAAAAAAGATTAAAAAATGGAACATTTCAATCCATTTAATGCTCTAGAAGAAATGGAAATGTAATAGCAGCTCTATCATATGTCTCCTGATACAAAAATCAAAAAATGTGGGTCAGCATGGCACAAATGTTGTTTCGCATGGTAAAAAAAAAGGATTAACCAAATTGAAAAATTAGTAAAAACAAAACCAGCGGTAATCAGTGGTTTTGAGGAGAGAGAGAGAAAAACCCCATATTTGATAATGAAAAAAATGGCATCATGATATGTCAGATATTAAACTAATTCAAATTTATTTTTAAAGAAAATATTTTACAAAGTTGAATTAGAATGCATCTTGCAGAATGAAATGTCATGGAAGATCAGGCACTCCCTTTTTCATTGTGTAAGTTGTTTGAGAGTTGTACTGCACTCCAAAATACAAACATAATGTCTCACTGTAGAATTAGTATTTGTCTTCAGTGATGGTAGCAGATTTTTCTTCTCAATGTATATTAGGGTTTTTTCTATTTGTCTTAACCACAAAAAACAAACACACTCCCCCCCCCAAAAAAAAAACCCAAAACCCAAACCAAAACGCAAACAAACTAATAAAACTGCAAAAAAATTAAGAGCTGAACTTCTAATGCTGACTCAGATGCTACTCAAGCTTTAATTCCACTGTGCATGAATGAGCAACAGAGCAATGGAAAGATAAATACACTCACTGCAGCATTTTCCTACAAGGAAGGAGATAATTAGAGAAGCAGAATTATTATTACTAAAAATACCTAAAGAACTAATTTTAGTCTCCAACAGACGACCCATTCCAACAGGACATCTCAGGTAACTTAATACTTTCTTTCTCTTTACATTTAGGACCAGAGGTGTATTTTCCTTCTTTCTCCATTTCGCTAGCATAGGCCTAAGCATTCAAAATACTTGTAGACAATATCACTGCCTTACTATTCCAACTGTTAAATGTAAATCAAAACCACTGAAAAATTAAATTAAAAAACTCTAGGGTAGTATACGTTAGTAATTACATTCATTGACACCTAACCAGTTTTTACCAGATGTTGGGAGACTGAAACAACAGAGCCTGAAATACACTAAATTCTTTTTTTGTGTGTGTGTGTGTGCGCGTTATCAGCAATAAAACAATAGTCTCTGCCCTTGTGATAGCACATCCTCCTTTACATCCTCCACCAGCAACCGCTCATAGTTGGAGTACACAGAGCAACTTAACCTAATTATAAAGCAAGAGTAAACATCCATCTTTCAAAGGGGAAAGAAAAACAGAGGACCCTGAAGTGGGAGATAAGAAAATATTTAGCACAAATATCACACACGAACTGTGTGAATCTGTAACATTTCTTCTGCTCCTCAAACGCCATGAAGGAACATGGCATGCAGAGTAAGCCTTCCAACACTGATCCTCAGCATCACTGAATTGAGCTAATCATCCAGAGTCAATATAGAAGAAGATAATGTGCATTTTATCTCTTATCAGAGCAGGCCATCTTCCAAACAAGGCCTTTTAAACTGTCAGATTTATTATAAGCCTAACAAATGCAGTTAAAGAATAAATGAGGATTACACCTTCAAAGCTGCTATTTCAACCTGAAAAGCAGCAAACAAAAGGTAAAGTACCATACAGTGGACAATCAGGTAGCAGTACTATACTGCCACTCTTCCATCCCATCAACACATCCAAGCAGTATGTATACAACTGATACATATAGAAGCAATTTATTAAAGTCAGTGTTTTATTGAGTAACAAACAGAAAAAATACCGTTTACTGACCAAAAATACTACAAGTCAGTGAAAAGTCTGGCATAAGTTTTCTCTCTCTCATTTAAAAAACAGCTCATACTTCTGTGGTTAATTGTTTACTCAAACATACAGCCATTATAGTTCCCCCTTTTTTCCTGTGAAGTTGTCATGACTAGAAAGCTTTCTTGTCTCGGTTTCAGAATTACAAATGTACTCCACGTAACATTAATTCTGGTAGAAGCCAGAAGAAAGTTGGAAGTCATATACAAATTCTAATTCTTCACATTTTTTCCTGCTTATGAACTCTTTTTGTCACTGGCTCCATTTCAGAATCAGAAAATATTTAATATTGGTACATCCTGCAATCTTCAACTCTTTTGAAGAAGGCGATACTTGCCAGCCACTTTCCCTGACCTCCAAAGGAAATTGCTGTCAGAGGGGGAATAAGATACTAGATCAGAGGAAGGGTTGCTTTAACTCCCAGCACATTTCGTTGTAGCACCTGTCAGAATCCCAATCAGTGAGCTGAGCCTGCCTGCCCCACACCACACTGTGCTTGGAAAAGCTCAGCCATTTTGCAGGCAAACTTGCTCTTGCGCGAGTATTTTGACAAATCCAGAGAGACACAAATAAAGGTTTGGAAATGAATAAAGAAATAAGAGGTGAAAATCACAAGAAATAAAAGGAGCAGGGGAAAAAAAAGACTACATTATCTGGTAAAATTAAATTTAAGCAAGAGATCCACTGCTAAAAAGTTTGACAGAAAAGAAAGTTAATGATAAATTAACTGTCCTCCTGAATCCCTGGTATACATAAGCCAGATGTTCTACAAGCAACTTACTGTACCTGTCTATCACCAAACACCTGGAATTGGGATATTCTCCAAACAAAACAATGCCAGTCAGTCAAATCTTGGTTGGTGATGGTAATCTGATATTAAAAACATAAACTAATTTATTTAAGGGTATGCTTTTTTCTTGAAACAGCACTACCACTTTCACCACAGAGGAAACTGCCCAAAACCTTTACCACTCTACACAGTGGTATAAAGCAAAAAGAGAAAACAGAGTTTCTACAAAGACAGTGGTAGCAACAAGATGAAAAACTCTAGTCACCTTTAAAAGACTTGTACTGAAATCTGACATGCACCTGTAGCCTCTTTTATCTGAAAATAACACTTCTTACTTAGACAGTACAACTCTATTTGAAAGAGCCTATTACAGGTAACATTAAAACAAAATTTACAGTAATATTTACTTAACTTTATTTTATTCTTCAACTCCACAAACTAGAACTAAGAAAAGGAACATAATTTACTTGCAAATGCCATTGAGCCCATGTATCAAAGAACTGAAAACTGGCTCCAACACCTACTACTCACATTTTTGCTCAGTCTACAAAATGCCACAACAGACTATAAACAGATGTTTAAGCTGAAGGCTCCTTCCTCAATCTTTTCCCTTACTCATGTGTAATGGCTTTAGAGTGGTGTATTAGACAGTAAGAAGATGACATATTCCATTTGCAACCTGAAAGCCAATAATGCTCATGAATTTTTTACCTGACAGACACTTCAAGATGCCACTGGGAAGATTGTCTAATAAACACATTAGGCTGCAAATGGGCAGCAGCAGCTCTTTAACACATGCTGTAACAGTCAAATAAATGGCTAATATTAATGTTCAGTGTTACAGACTGGTATTAATTATGACTTTTCTGTAAAATTCATCAACATCTTGAAGGAGAAATAGGTTTTTCTCAGCTGCTCAAACCCACAGCTTTGAGAAGCCCCCAGTCCTGCTTGAGACTGCCAACACCCCTCCAGACTGACCCCAGAGCTGTAAGATGGCTCCTACCTTCTGTATTCCCATAGGCTAAGGCTCTTAACAGAGCCACTCACTCAGCTGCTTACGGATTAGGTTACGTCAGCACCTCTAATATGCCCAGGAATAGCAAAACCAGGCTTTAATAAAACAACAGCAAAAAAAACATCAGAAGAAGAAAGTACCTTCCCCCTATACCCCCTCCCTCCCCATAACATACAACAGATTTGCTTAATTTCTGCTTTTAAAGAGGAGAGAATCTGTTTTCACCAAAACTTCCTGACTCTGTATTGCAATTTCACATCTGGGATTCTATCTTCCTAGTTATCAACAACTGTTTGTGATTCCTAATACTCAAGGACAAAAGAAAAGCTTTCCTTAAAACACCAGATAAAAACCAATATACAATGCTGGAACATATATATTTATATATATATATATTTGTATATGTGCTAGTCATTCTTACATCCTTTTGTTTGCATTGGGTGGGTAACTAAGTTTAAAAAAACCAAACCAAACCAAACCAACAAAACCCCAACCACTTATTCTATTTGGCCTTCTATGATGTACTTCATAAGTATTAAACTATGGCTGCAAAAAATATGAAGCCTGAAAGCATTCTCACTAGAAAAGGAATCCAAATTCCCACGTAAGATGTTTATTTAATCTATATTTTTTCTTATAGTTCACAATTATTAACAATTTATGAGACTGATTTCAAAGCCTAGTATTTCAAATCTACTGTGATTTAAAATAAAACTTCATGAATAGCACAGCAGATAAATGAAGCAAATCTAACAACACAGAAAAGGATAATATTTTAGAAAACTTTGTATTTAAACAGCTTTCATTTTCAGCTGATGGTACTTCTGGAACAGTGAGTTAAGCATGTTAACTACCACTGAATCCTCTCTGCCAATCTCAATTTCAAAAGTGGTATTTATCCACTTAAATACCCACACCAACTTTCTTCCCCAGAAATCACCAAAAAGCAAGGGGAAAACCAGACTTAAGAGAGCAGAAGAATGGAACAACTCCTCTCACAAGTGTAAGGCACTGTGGAAAAACATCCAGAAACATTTTCTAATCTCATAAATATGAGTGACATAAATGTACATATTTACTTACAATACCAATAAGCTTATACAGTTTGGTTTGATTTTCAAGATGCCCATCTTAGCAATGAGAAAAATATGACAGATCACATAAACAAAGGCATTTACACATCTCAGTGGTGTGGGCAGGCCTACATTAGAATTTCACTCCAGCTAACTGCCTGTCAAACACCAGTCTGTTTACTTCAGATAAAACATGTTCCATTAATAAAAAGCTCAGGAAACTGCATTCTGTATCAGTAAAAAGTAAAAAATGGAGGGCAAGCCAGAGAGAACAGCATGCTTCCACATCAGGTGTATACAGGACCCATACACAGAGATATTAAACCTATCATATTTGAATTTGAGCTCCATCACTTATCAACCTGAGTTTCAATGACTTCACACAGTTAGAGAGGTGTTGGTCCTCCTTGTCACTAGGATCAACTTAGATGCCTGCACGCTCAGGTGCAATGTGATTTGCAACCCAAGCTCACACTGGAGCCTCAGCAAGGGAAGCTTAAGTTGCATGCCACATTTCATATCTCTAACCTGGCCATCAAAATCATGTTCCTTCAGTCCCAGAGTAGATACTACTTACTGAAATTTTTGCTGTACTTCAGAAAGTCCAACTCCATGTATCTCCTCTGGTGCCCAATCAAAAATTGAACTCATGTTTTCAATTTTCACCTGAGGCACCACAATATGGTCTATTTTAACTTCCTACTCAGCCACTTATTACTAGGAACTATGTTGAAACTTCAGGCCATTCTTTCAAATGCTGAGAACTGAATTAAAACTGGTTTGCAGAAAATGTACTTAAACATCATCTCTAACATTTCTACACACCTTCATATTGTTATCACAGTAAATGAATAACCCACTGCGCACATATGTACAAGATACATACTCCACACTTCCTTCTAAACTACTGAGATGCTCTCATAACAATGCATTTTGTTTAACAATATAAAATAACAAACTTTCAATTTAAGAATCAAGAATTTTTGAAATTGTATACCGAAATCATCCTGTTCAGTACAATGCTCAGTACAGCTTACCCATCCTCTGCCTCTGAAATGCATTTAGAGCATCTGCCCTGGGAAACTCAACATCCTCCTCAGCCTACAGTGGCTTGACTCAGCCCTGGTCCCAGAGGGAACCTAGTGGCAAGACATGGCTCTGGGTGTTATGGGAGAGACCAGATGGAGTTTGGCCTCTATTCCCATCCTGTATTTGTATGAACAGGTAGATCCCCTCAGCAGGTGCTTCCTGCTGATGCCGGGTACGCATGCCAGTATCATCCATTTATCCTGGAGCAGCAGTGTAAGAGTTGGGAAGCAGAAAAAAATTTATTACATTTTTTCTTATTAAAATTGGAAGAGCAATGTGCTTTTTGAGAGCTCTATCGTGAAAGATTATACTTGTATCACCCCTCCCAACATGCAGAATTACAGTTTTGTACTTCAAACAGATGTATGTTAGATGGAAGACAAACTCAGGGCAAAGCCATTGAGAGTTCTAACTACACACATTGTTACTATGCAAAAAACCCAAAACTAATAAATTATGTCAGTCACACATGAGTGTATTGCAAACACTTGTGAAGTATGATTAACTTCATGCTCTTAATATATCCATGAGTTTAAAAACTTATCTGTGAAGATAACAATTACTAATTACTTCTAATTTCATGTCCATCTTAAATTTATTTCCTTTAGTAAAATACTGCCACCAGCAATAACAAAAAAAGATGGAAGTTTGTCAATTTAAGGCATTTAAAAAGAAAACACAACCCATAAAAATGCTGTTGCCCTCCTTAGTCAACTGCTAAGGAATAACAAGCTTTGTACCCATGTGTGGGTGTGTGTGTGTGTATATATATATATATATACATATATATATATATACACACACATATATAGATACAGACTGTGACCAAATAAAACTTACATAGAGATGGCCATATGAGTCAAATGGAAGAGATATTTAGTTAGTGACTAGTCTGCATGGAAGCTAATAGCAGACGTCTTGGAAAAAGGTACAAGGCAGCTGTAGAATGATCCTTCCCCCAATATCTCCCCACTTTACATCTGACAAGCAGTGGTAAAAGCTTAGCTGCAGAATTGCTGTGCCTCCTCCCTCTGACCCTATATGCAATGGTGCCTAATTCCTTCTTAAATCCATATATACCTTTGGTCTCTACAACACTTACAGGCAATACCCCATAAGCTTTAATATAGCTCCATATAAGCTCCCCATAGTAGAAATGACTAAAAAAATTGAGCAGTTCTAAGGGGATGTTATGACTCAACTGAAATAAATCGGAATTTTATCACTGACTTCACTGAAGCTTCGATTCTCTTCCTAGTCTACTAAAAGACGATGTCAAAATGCTATTTGTCTCTTTACTGAGACATAAATCACTCCATGGGCCTGAAAAAACTATGTTTGTATCCTGCAGCCCGAGGAAAACAAGATAACTGTACTGAATGTTCATCATGAAACATTTTATTCTTTTTGTAAAAATAAATTAAAATTATTTTTTTTTAATAATGAAACTATTTATGGTAAAGAAGAATCCCCAGTGCTAAGAAAGAATTAGTGTCTATTAAAAGTATTTTTAATTTTGGATTTATTGGAATATAATTACTAAAGAGAGGAACACCAAGTACATTCAGAGACAGAGTTGACCAGAAGCCTGCAATACACTGCCTCAAAATAAAAAATAACACAAAAAACTACTTAGACTGAACATCTGGAAAAACTTCAGGAAAAGGATCAAAAATAATTTTATTTCATGAAGTTCTAACAAAAGTTTCTTCATGAGAATCTTGTGATAGATGGTTGTTTAATCACAACAACCTATGCTATCAGGAATGCAAAATAAGAGTAGTCCAGTACCCTGATGAAGTTTGTTTGGGGACAGTGTGCATAGGAGAAAATTAAATGGGAACAGCAAAGAGGAGATTAAGGTACAACACACACCGCAAATTAAATGCATTTATCATACGCTTTTAATTCTTCAATTAGATTTTCATAAAATTCCTGCACTGTTCCTTACACTCTGTATCTTCACAACCCAGCCAGCCCTTTCCAACACTGCACTGTCCAGCTTTAGCTGCTGGTAAAACTACCCGCAGGGACAAGCCAGACACCCAGGTACTGAGCACAGCCCACTTCTGAAAGACACAGGCTTTCGCATCTTACACCTCAACTTCAGAGAACTAAAGCTTTACCTGCTAATATAATTTTTAGTCCAATTCAGGCATCCTTCTAGGCCTGCCACAGCTGAATGTAAGCAGTAAGAGAAGCTAAGGAGGAATGTAGGCAGTAAGATGACTCCACCAGGATTTCCTCAGAGGTATAGTGATTATCAACTTACAAACACCCTTCTCATTTACTTAGCTCTAACAGTTTGGCTTGTAGACCCAGTCCTCAGTCTTTAACTCAGCTTTCTTATTAGAATTATGTTGCTATTATATAGTAATGTGCTAACAAATTTATTCCACTTATTAAAATAGATTCTGAGAATCAAGGTTGTTTTCATACTTTTCCTTCTTTTCCATCACTAGACTAAATAAATAAATGGCACTACAAAATCTAATCAGACAGTTGTATCATTCTGAGAACTCAGGAGCGAAATGAAATATTTCGAAGTACACCTCTAGTTCAGACTTTCCAATGGTTTGGTTTTTTTTTTACAATATGGTATATTTTGCAATGTAGTGACACCTTCCCTCCTTCCTTGCACAAGAAATTTCCCTTACAGCACAGGTGACAACAAAAAAGGGAGAAAAAAAAATTGAACATTACCAGTGTAACCTTGTTGACTACAGAAGCTTGTTGACTAAAGAATTTTGAAAAGTGAGCAAACAAAATTACTCTGGTCAAACATAGTGCTTCAAGTTTCACATATGCTAGATACCATACTCATGTTAAAAAATGCTTATGAAATAGATCATCCCATCTTGAGCTTTGTGAGAACATGAAGCCATGTGAAGAACACAGTCTAAACAAAAGGATGATTTTATTCAAATTTCCCCCCTTATTATGTCCTAAAAAGGCATTGGGCAAGGCAAAAATACCTTACAAGCAGCTAAAATCTATTTTGCTACAAAACATAGGTGCCAGCATTTCAGTAAGCACTACTTGGCCCCCACTATCTTGTTAGATCTTCTGTAATGAAATAAAGGAAGAAAACACAAAAAGCACAGAGGAAGTTTCATTGTTCTTGTGGCTTCGACATTTGCTGCTGTGAACGTGACAGGCTCTCAAGTCTCTACTCAACAGCACCCCTGCCCCAGGCCTCTTACCAAAATGTTGGTATACTGCAATTAAAACAATCAAACCGAGACAAAAGAGAACAAGCAAATAAATAGTGCTAACTTGTTTACATTTCTGGCTCTGCCTTCACAGTATGAAATAAAGACTCTTCAAACACAAACTACATTAATTTGAAAAACAATAATATTTTCCTTTCTCCCTCCTATCTCAAAGTAGCACGAGTTTTTCAAAGTCCTAAATAAAATAAACTAAGGCATTTCCTGTATGTATTTAGTTAATCATTAAATGGATTCTAAGCATGATAGTCACCACTACTATTTCAACATGAATCCAGGAAAACACACTTTTAGCAAACTGCTAGTGCACTGCAGTAATGACTGATTATCTGCATCTCCTCAATCCTGCTCTTAAATCTGAAGGCAAAATTTTAAAGAAGTGACAATCAGCACTCCTATACAAATCCAAATACTTAAATGTTTGGTTTTGGGTTTTTTTTGGTCCAAGATTAGTGTTGTTGCTGTGAGGTAAAGAGCAATGCTGGACTTAATGCTGTGTACAACCAGAAAGTAAAGTCAACAAGCCTGCAATAAGTTCCCAAGCAGGGGAGACAGCATACTGTATTCACTTTACTATGAGTAACTACCTATAACCTTTTTCAGGGGATATTATTAGTTAATTAATCTGCAATATTAAATGCTGTCCTCCCAAGGTTAAAAGAAAGGTAAATACTGCCAAGATATTTAATGAAATCAGCATGCATAACCATGAGATAAATACGAGGTCTGAAGATTAACTAAATGTCATTCTGTTTACAGGATCATGTACTTGTAAAGAAAACTATTAAGATTACAGAATAAAGAAAGTTATATAAGGGCTACCAATGTTTCAGTGTGTTTTCCCTACTCAAGCTCTTGGTCAGAAAGAGAAAGCTTTATTGCAAAAATGTCTCAGTACTTTGTACTTTTTCATGTGCACAGAAATTACTGAATATTGAATTATTACTGAATATTGAATAGTAATGCAATGAACTGCAATGAAAAAGACACTCTCAGGCTCCACCTCCTCTTGACAGTGGGAAAATACAGATGGGTTTGTGTATTATTCTGAATGCCAGAAAACTTGCTTACAAAAATATTTCCTGTGCACTGACTAAGATATATTTAGCCTCATAAACCCATAAAACTGTCAGAGGCAACCACAAGTACACCTGTAGCCATTAAAACGAGGGGCAACAACAGAAACTGGAGAATAAAATTTACATTATTTCTTTGCATTTGTTATTTAGGAACATTATCTTTAAACTCTCTTATTCAAACAGAAATTAACTCTTTCTCCCAGTCCCTCAAACCAACATCCCCTTGCCCCCTTATACCCCCAACATCCAGACACCTATGATGCACACACAGAGCACACATACATGCAAAAAGAAAGCATTAACAATGAAGTCACGGCACTTCAGAAACACACCTTGTCGTCTTCCAGCCTTTGCAGTTGAAGGCAGATCTTACTAGTTTTTCTGCGTCTTCAGATCAAGATGTAGATAAATCCCCCATCCATCACACTGGCTTTTTATTAAAAACGGGAGGAGGGGGAAGATACAATTACCAGTAAATTTACAGCCTTAAAAATATCAGCTCTCCATTATCCCAAACCAGTGTTATGTCTTGATGTAAACCAAAGCACATGCTGAGTGAGGACGTGCGCACACAGCAGCTTATCATCTCTGTCATCTGCTTCTAATGACAGCTGACAAACTGGCCACGCTAATCCTTCCCTAACTGCTGATCAGAGAGATCCCCCTTTGACAATCCAGCATGGTGGAGTACTCGAAAATTCCTCCTGCTTCTGTTCTGTTGCTGCTCTAAAAAGCAGTTTCCTTTTCATTGAGATAATAGCCTTTTCTGCAGTCACGTGGCGCCCGGGCTACATTAGCAGAGCTTGATGATAACAGAGTAACTCCCCTCCCTCCCTCCTGCTGATGTTAAGGGTACGACTCCCGGAGAAGCCCAAACCTGGCACACTTGAAATCGTTTTGCATCTTCTTCTACCAAAAAGCAAATTGTGCTGTTGATGGAGAAGAGAAATAGATTGGTTCTCTCTACTTCTTGCACCAAAATCAATTAGCGAACACATTTTTGGGCGGTGCCTTTGTTGGGGCACACACACTAGTCATAGACACGTCATATGAGACTAAACTGAATACTAAGCATGCTTAATATACCGAGTGTCTCATGTTAGAATTATTCTTTTCACCCTAGAGTACTTCAATTTTTTGCCTGTAATTTTACTTCCACTGCAGTAAATACTCTTCTCTCAGCAACACCTTATGGCTCAACTCCTCCCAGCACCCAACTCTCCTGCAAATGCAAAAAAGCACAAATAATAAATGATTCACACTACAAACTCCAGTATCAGTGTTTCTTTTTTTCCTTTTTTTTTTTTTCAAAGTGACATTATTTATCTTACTTTAACTCAGTGCCATGACAAACATCTTAAGCATTTTTTAAACACACTGCCCAGTGGGGAAACCTACCTAAGCTTCAGCTTCAGAGTTCCCTCCTGAATGCCAAGCCCGAGGCAGGTTTGCACCTCAGCATTCAGGTTTCCTGCTTGTAAAAGGCAAAGTACACATACAAGCACAGTGCTCTCTCCTGCCTTCACTGAAGTAGTTCTCAGACTCAAAGAACAAGCAAGCCTTTCCTGTTCCGCACTAGCACACCATTTCCCTGTTACCTTGGCACACAGCATAAAGATATCCAATTTATTCCCCCAGCTCTGCCCACCTCTGAGAGCACTGGGCAGTGCAGGTGGGCACAGATCAGTGTAGCCTTACCCAGACATTTCATTGCTGGGACTCGCAAACCGTTTTAAAAAGCTGTGGATGAAGCACTTTTAAGTAATTGTCAAGGCCACAGAACAACTGTTGCAGCTTTCTACCTGCTCTTTTCCAATATAATCAAGAAACATCATTAACTCCTTTTTTCCTTCTATTCCCATCTTTTCGCATTACACCAGATCATTCCTCTTTAAGACAACACTGATCATAAACTTATGGTTTCTCCAGAAACTGAAAAGATTTGTGTAAAGACTATGGTTGCACTTATAGGAAAATAAAATGAAACCCATGAGGAAATAGTGACTATCCTGTACACACCACCTTTGACAACGCTGCCCTGTCACACTTTCTGTTTACACCACTCCCCAAGGACAACTCCACTCAGGAAAGCAGCCCTGCCCAAGACTCTGGGGAAACCCCGCTCCAATGCTACAATCAAAGCTGAGGCACAACATTTCTGAAGCAGAAGCTGAAAGTGGAATGGGAATGGACCCCCCTTCTGCAGCAGCATGAATCCTCTTTTCTTCTCTGCCCTTTTCCATGCTTTAGAAAAAAACCTCTGAGAAGGATCCTCGTTCCAGGAGGAAATAATCTGGTTCCATAAGGAGACTATAT
The DNA here is from genome assembly GCA_038380795.1 of Pyrocephalus nanus. Taxonomy (NCBI): domain Eukaryota; kingdom Metazoa; phylum Chordata; class Aves; order Passeriformes; family Tyrannidae; genus Pyrocephalus; species Pyrocephalus nanus. The sequence continues at coordinate 64,056,074 of CM076261.1, forward strand.
TCAGAGCAGAAAAACATATACACACTAAATTGATGTGGTTTATTTTTCCCGGTCTTTTCTGTGAATGTCCTTCCATCTCAAAGCACCACATTATACAAGGTAAGCAGAATGAACATCATTTAGAGCTACAAACAATTCAGCCCCATAGAACAAGAACTGCTTTGTGAATTTAACTTCCTTTTATGTCACTTGCATTTTCCATATGAATTCCTTAGCTGAAGAAGAAGCATCCAGCACACTGGTTAAGTTGGAAAATGATACAAATGCAACAAAAACTGAAGATTACAGAGAGCATCTCTGATATTTAACAAAATATATTAACAGACAAGTACCAGAAGAAAAATGAGCTTTCACAAGGACACACACACAAAACACTTCACTTGTGAAGTACTAATCTAAGGAAAAAATAAAAAATGGAAGCATCCCACTCAGGCACCATTAACTAGAACTGTACTGCTAATATTTACAGGAATCATTAAATGAGAAATTCAAACTCAAAACAATATGATGAGCACAAACACAGTAATTACCATGTTAAGGAAAAAATTGTGTGTAAATAAGAAGGAGGTAACAGGAAAGAGTCATTGTAGCTATAAAATAGGAGTTGAAGGCTGAAAAAGGAGTAAAAATACACAGATGTTGTTAAAAAGATTGCCTAGTGAAAAACAGCACACAGATAAAGCAAATGGAGAAGAAGGACCATCCCACTGCAGTGCACAGACTCATTCTAGACAAAAAGGTAAAGAAATGAGTGAAAAATTATTCCTGATGGAAAACACTGCTCTGAATGTAAATAAAAGAACATGCAACAGCAAAGAAGGAAAGGCTGCAAATAAATGCCTCCAATGGAAATTGCAGAGTTGATGCTTCCTTTTAAATAGTTTCACAGGAATCATACACATAATTTGGGGATGAGAAGGTGACCTTCAAAACTAATTCTGGCACTACAGATTTTTTCATGTTAGGATAAGACACAGACATTACACAGCAGAAGAGGTTCGTCTAAGTTTTCTCTAAGAAATATATTTCATTAATATTTCATTTTTTTTTTGCCCAGCCACAGGTGACATTGCAGTAGACACAGGGAAGCTACACCTTCACTAAAACATTTACAATTTATATTCTAACAGGATCAAACAATTAAAATTGATAAACAGAATACTGCTTTTATTGCATGCATTTCACAGTTTTCTTACATTTGTGTTTTCTCTTTCTTCATTTTTCTTTAGAAAGAATGAATTGGGCAGAGATAGGACATAACAAAGCATCATCTGTGGTATTTAAAAGAAGTTGCCCTTTTTCTAACATACCCATATCTGAGGTAAGGACTGGCAAAACAGTCTCAAAACATCTTTTCACTCTTTTTAATCACAAAACATGATTTCTCTCACCCTCTATACCATATTCAGGAGAATCCAACTCCACCCTCATAATCCCTTCAATCCTCTCAGTTTTGAGTACCCAAAGGGGTGCCCTAACTGACAGCCATAGTGACAGGCCTCATTTGCATGGCAAAATAGCAAGACACTTTAAATTGTGTTTGAAAGATTACAAAGCTGACTCACTAGGCTTTATTCAAGGCAAAAGGCCACTGACTTTTAGGAAAGCTGACTAGGCAGCATTAAGTACTCTTTGTGAGAAAGACTGGAAGGGCAAAGCCCACACCAGCACAGAGAACAACAACCAGAAACTATTAGGACTGGCTGCCAAGATGCACAATAAGGATATTGCTGCTCACGTCAAGAACAAAGACAGTACAGTGATTTATATGTGTTATATTTCAATAATGTAGCAGCAAACATTCAGTTCTCAAATATTAGTTTTGTGGTTTTTTTTTTTTTTTTTAATTCCTCTATCTGAACACTAACAAAAATATTGGGGTTTTCATGCCAAAACTGGAAACCTATTGACTTACGTGGCAATGACATCAACCTTTTATCAGTTTAGGAACTCCTAATTCACCAGTACTTGAAAACTAGGATTTTTTTCCTTTTACCAGCTGAGGAAAAATAAATAGGATACTGTAGATAAATCTAGTTTTTCTGACCTTTGCATCTCCTCTTGAGGGGCACAGGAATCATATCAAATGTACTTCCACTGGTATTTGTAGCACTTGGCATTTCTCACAGTCAGTCTCTGTATTAGCAGTACATACACCTACAGTGCTAAATACATTTTGACTTCTGTCCGTACAAGGGCAATGAAAAGACACTCCCTCCTCTCTGAATCTCTCAGATACTACTGTTGACTTCTCTTCATGGCACAGAAATGTCCATGCTTCTTGAAGACAGCTCACCAAGGCTCTCATAACTTCCTAAGTGTGCACCCAGCCATGCACTCAGAGTATTCTGTGTGCAAGTTTCTGCAGTACTGAACTGGATAATTCAATACTGAGGTGTGTGCTATATATAGCAATTAAGTTCTGTATGGGCACGTCCACTGACGATACTGTTCTCTTTCTTTTCTAAAGGAAAGTTTGATGACTACGGTTAATTGAGATTTTCCAGTAACGGCTGATGAGGTTTTCTTGGTGGGTTTTTTTGGGGGTTTTGTTTTGTATTAATATTTTTTATTTAATCTCTATTGCTTCACTCCTTTGCCTTTCATTAAGAAAGGATACAAGATAAGAAAAAGGGATTCTTTCTTTGCAATCTGGAAACGGTCACCTCCTGGCTCAGGTCTTTCTCTTCCTGGAACCTAAAAATGGGTAATGTTACCTGCTCAGAGCCTTTGATGCTTCCTGGTTAGGGGTTATACACAGAGAGATGCTCCCTGGTGAAAATGGGCTTTAACCCACCGAGAGACAAGTTCAAGATGGTGAGTTGCTTCCCTCCGTGCTGACGGACCACGAGAGGAACGCAGCACAGGAAGTTGAGCAAGCAGAGAAAACCAGAACCAGACTGGAAACACTTCAGCATTGAAAATAAATGTTGTACTAACACAATACATTACATAGATATAATAACACTGAGTGCTAACATGCGTTTTTAATAGAATGTAGCTAAATTATGAAGAATCCGTGATTTTTTTAAAAAGAAATTACTTTCAGCTCTACTGAATGTGCCTTCCAGTGAATATATTTTTTAAATCAGCGCAAACTCATTATTTTACCTCACTCAGAACAGAAGTACTCATCTGGGAAAAGACTTCTAATAATAAAACGTTCCTGAAATTGTGGACTAACAGCTAGCAAGATTCAACAGCTGAGATTTGAATTAGACAAGAGTTTAAACTAGACAAAAGTCAAACAACAAAATGTTTATTATTAATATAAGAACAAAATCATACTAATTCTTCCAAGGATAAGGTAGGTTTTCTTTCTATAGTTTTATCAATAAATAAAATATTTCTAAATTACATCATGACTCAAGCAAGGCAGAGGATTAAAGAAATAATTTTGCAAATTCAAGGTTTCTGATAACCAGGCAGGGCGGCACAGTGTAATGCCCCATCTGGCTGTAACAGCAACACTGTGTGAACTCAGCAAGATTTGATACATTGCCTGTGATTTCCCTTGAAACAAAATTGTAGATGTGTTTAGTGCAAGTGGGACCTCTACCTTTAGTTCAGGATACAGCAAATTACTCTGGCGTACCTGGTGATGAATATGAGGGTCTCTGCACCTAGATCTCATTTTGAAGAGAAAGCTAACATCTAGGAAGTCATAAAAATCTCAAGTCTTGTCTGTGTTCAGCAGTTGCCTTCTAACTGCTGCTGGCTTGCAGGCATTGTCTTGTATTTGAAAAGCCGGTTCCCACCAGCAGCAAGGAGGAAACACAGAAGAGACTATACCTTGCAGATCCTGAAATTCTGGGCTTTCAGAGCCCACCAAGAGACCTCACTGAAGAAGGAAAATGCTACTGATTACAACTAGCAACACATGTGAGAGACTGGAACACAAAGACAGTTCCTCTTTAAAAAATTGAGAATAAATAATAGGCTAATTTAGGGTTGCATCATCCACTCAAATCTGACAAGCACCTGAAGCAGCATTAAGTCAGTGCAAATGCTGAGTGATAAATGGCAATGAACAGCAAACACTGAGTACTGACCTCTTGCCTTAACCATTCAGAATGGGGTACACAGGATCATATTCCAAATTTTGGTACTACTAAACATCCAAATATTAATGGATGATATGAGGTACAGAAGAGAAACTGAAGAAAGTCGGGTTTTCTGTTAGGAGTTTTCAAGTGGTAGTTTCTATCAGTATTAGACAGAACCATGAAAAAAGCCCTGTTTAACTGGGCTGAGCCAAAGCATAAGTACTCCTGCAAGGGCTGTCACTGTTGAATGAGAAAACCAAAAGCCAGAGGCTGCAGCCTATCAAGTAAAACAAAAAGTGAAAGGAAAAGTAGAAGCCACTGGAATTAATTTGGAATTTGACCTGCAATAAAACAATTAAACACTCTGTTATGAAATAAAAATCAGCTTTAGGACAATTGGTCTGTGCTCCTTTTTATAATGATGTAGATGTGACAAAACTGGGATTTAAATTAAGTATTCTGAAAATTCAACAACTCCAAATTTCACTTGTGAGAATAAAACAGGGGAAAAAACCCTTTGTGATAATTCAACAGCAATCACTGAATGTAGACTATTAAGGAATATTTAACATGACAGTCATGTGTTCAACAGAAACCAGACTTGCTCGCCTCTTATCAGACAAAAGTGCAGGTTTGCTACAAATGCTAGGAATAACAAACGGTAGCCATAAAACATGAAGACAATACTAATTTCATTTAAATAAAGAAACAATAAATTTTAGGTATGCAGGCAAATATTTGCAGTAGAAACAAGACACTACATTCTTACAGAGACCTAATTCTGAGCAGAAATACTATATAATCTCAAATAACCTCCAATGTGGTTAGTGTTGAATACTTAAGTCTATGATAAGACAAGACATGTCAGGACTTGAGTCTACTGCTAACCCTTAAAAAGTTCAACACACTGAATTCCAAAACAGAAATCTATTTTACAACTTCAGCTGGTTCTACTTTTTTCCTAAAATGAACTGCAAAGTAGGTGCATATATACAACCGAAGGAAAAAGCTCAGAAACAGAATATAGCTCAATCATTTTAATGTGAAATATATAGAACATATAGCAAATCCTGTCCCATCCTGAGAGCTCCTACACACATTGATGATACACTGTACATCAATATGAAAAAGTCAGACACAATCTTTGAAAGTAGATAACAGACACATTAGAACTGCTACCAACTGCAAATAGCAGGTCTGACAGATCTTCCCTTAATGTAAAATTAGTGATCCATGCCACGTTTGCAAACTTCAGATTTTCCACAAAAACAATTTCAAAAGTACTACTTTCACAAAAATATCAACAATATGAGTGGTGCTTTTCATTTTCTTAAAGACTGCACTGAAGCACAAGATACAAGGTCAGTTAAATGGGGAGAAAAGTCAAGTTGGAAGAATATGTGGCTATTTCATTCCTTTTCTTTTGGCCAAGAGACTCACGTTTTTATCTTTCAAAAACATGGCTGTTACAACTCTCATCTTGAAACAGCAGTACTTGACAGTTCACAGAATTATTTCTTAAAACCATTAGCAAATAACCCTTAATACGAGATTTATGAGTTATTTAGATTTTTACAAATTACCTCCCCCAGGTTCTTAAGAACCTACATTTTCCAAGCTTTAAGTTAATAATGCAATAATAAATAACATTGTATAAGCCATTTACCTTGAGTGAAGCAAATATCCTTTTGAGAAGAAATCAGTCAAGTCCCTGAAATTAACTGTCCTTTATGCTATGCAATTTCTTCCCCAAAACTACAGAGAAAATAGGCGGGGCACGTAACGCATTAAGACAAAAAGGTCTCAAAGAGAACATTTTGCTGGCAATTTTAACAGCAGTATGATAAAAGAAGACAAGAGATGATCTGTGAAATAATCTGGACATAAAGTCATATTTTACTTTCAAAAGTCAGAAACTCAAACACAAGCCAAAAGACAACCAAAGCAACGGCGAGAGAACTGATGTGCTCTGTGTTTCCAAACTAGACCTCCACCTGAGGAACAGGATGTCCCACAGAGCCACCTTAAACTGCAAGAGCATGGCCACTACTGTTGTCCAAAGGCAATTTAGCCTTACTTGCTGAGTAATATTTCAAGACCATCTTGCGACTTTGTTCTACAATGTGTATTTGCATCTACGGACTTACAGATGACACCTCAGTGTTAATTTGGACTGATAAAGCCTTGTAGGGTCCTGGACACTGGAAGACTGATTTTTTCTTTATTGCATATGTGACCAGCAGGTCAGGAGAATTGATTCTTCCCTTCTACTCTGCACTCCTGGCACCCCACTTGGATTGATGCATCCAGGTCTGCAGGAAGGATGTGGACTTGATGGAGCGAGTCCACACGAGTGCCACAAAGATGATCAGAGGGCTGGAGCACCTCTCCTGTAAAGACATACTGAGAGTTGGGGTTATCAGTCTGGAGAAGAGGAGGCTCCAGGAAGGCCTTATAGAACCTTCCAGTGTCTAAAGGGGGCTTACTGGAAAGCTGAGGAGAGACTCCTTACAAGGGCACGTAGTGACAGGACAAGAGTGAATGACCCAGAGAGGTTCTGGATGCCCCATCCCTTGATAAGCATATTTGACACTGCATGTGCTTTCTGACGTTACTGTTCAAAGAAAGTTAAGGTATAAGTGGGCTGCTGAAGGAATTCTTTTTCCTTGAAAGGCGTTTGGAAAAAAAGCCCAACGTTTCCATGTTTTTAATTTTACATGGGAGGGTGCAACATAGCGATGCCCTTCCAGATAAAGAGGAAAAGATATCTAAAGTAAAATAAATTTTAAAAACTATGAAAAGAAACCTACAAATGGCAAATCTATGTCTCTATCAGCCAAGAGTGATGCAATTTCTTAAATTACCTGCTGCCTGGAGACTTCTGATTTAATGCAATTTTGAATATGCTGGCTGTACAATACTATATATAGGCACATACAGTTGGCACTGAGGGGTACATGTAAGAACACTTTTTTAGAGGGTCAACAGTGGAGAGCCCTCAGCAGAAGTAATGAGTGATGGGAATTAAGTAATAGGGTCAGTTAAAATGTCTCAGCTTTAGAAAACCAGACAATACGAGATTACAGTCCTGGCTGCAATGCTGTTCTTCTCTACTAAAACAGGGTTTAAAAAACCCCAAAGAAAACAACTGTGGTTCCAATATTATATTATGACTTTAAATATAGCATATTATAAGGGAAAAAACATTAAAAAAAAACCATTGAGCTGAGTATCCCCCCACATAACACTGACACTAACATTTGTATTTGCAATGGTGATTACTGAGAAGGACACAGAGAAAGAAGAGGAAGTGGTAAAGTAGCCATTTAGGGTTTTGGTACTTAGGAAGCTTCCATGATAGAGAATTCCTGCCACCTTTAATACATCACACTCACTTAATATCTATGCTATATGGAAATTTATAGATTAATTACCTTTGTTAATATACAGCCTGCAGTACCTCAGTCATTCTTAGAGTCAGAGCAGTGGATAGATAAGAAAAATGAGACTAGCCAAGACCTCAGATTCTACAGCTGTGAGGAGGGCCAGATAAAAATATTCATAAAATACAAAGAACATGTAAAACGATGCCTAAAGTGCAATGGAAGAGGACCAAAATGGAAAGTAACATAAAGGGAAATACTTCCAAGCAGACGGCTCCTTTTAACAAGCCCATTTTACTACGGTCTTAACATACAGTCTTCTAAACCAAACACATTGACGTGTAAAGGTAATTTTTCTTTGAACAATTTTCTGAAAAATCAAGTCTAACTTGGGCCTAGCACTGCTTCCCTTCTCCATCACAATTTGTTTTCTACTAACATCTCCCCAGTTTTTTCAACTGGACATGACTTCAGCTGTAAAACTGCCCTTCATCCAATAGTGCTGTAGAAAACCAAACTTAACCAGGAGTCTGCTATCCCCAGAGAAGTTTTAAAATCTGTGCAAGAACCCTCTTGCTTCTTTTGTCAGTACTAAAAAGAGTCTGGGCCTATCCCAAATATTTAAAGCCTCTTTTGGATTTAGCTGGATACAAACTTGACCTAATATTTAGACTTGGATTGAAGGCCGAGCACTTTAGATATCATTGCTAGGTAATTTAAGTGTGCTCTGCTGAAGTTCCTTCCTTACACTCTTTCAGAGGCCAAAATTGATACAGAGAAATGTAATTATTAGCAGCATATATCAGCAAGAACTTGCATAGCAGTTTGTCAAAACGTGTACTAGTTGCCTACTGATTTCCAAGTACAGTTGAGAATGTTCATGTTGCAGAGTAAAGGCTGAACTGACTTGTATATACCTATTCTTGCTTTCTGTATGTTTTATATCAGTATCTACCTATACACATATTCCAGGTAAGCCATATCTACAGACACACATAACACATAGCTAAATTAATAAAATAAATAATGTAAGCAGTAAGCAGAGAACACAACTTTTTTGATGACCAGTAGGGCCTACAACAAATCCCAGCAAACATACTAAAAAACTTATCAGTTTCTTTAAATCGTACTGCAGGCATGTCAAATATTAGAAAACAAATAATGGCTACAAGTATTAGCAATCAATTGGAAGTCAAGTAATCTGTTACTCTATAGTAACTCTACCACAATTCTGATACCATGAAATTCTGATTTGCTTACTGCAAAACTCAATCTTCGCTCCACCTCTGACTACTCTTTTTGGTCCTCTCATACTCATTCTTTGTTTTAAAAATGTTTATTATTTTGAAAACTGCATTTGCATTTGTCATAGGAAGCTGGTATTAACACTTGAAACCAATTCCTTGAAGATACCAAAGTTTCAGTATTATCACACACTCATACACATAAAATTATATTAGACTTCATATGATGAATACTTCTTTTTTAAGTACAGCTCTGAAGGCATGACTTTTATTCTCAGGGGAAAAAGGAACAGACAAGATATCTATAACCTTACGGTCCACATGCTGTGCATGTCATGTAGCAATAAATAATTCATATTTTGACCTTAGTGGATATCTTTTACTCATGGATTTCAAAGAGCTTTTGCAAAGGTAGATATATGTTTTATTAGCTGAAGTTTATAGATCTCAGGATGAACAGAGATATGAAATAACCTATTCAAGGTCATTTAGTAAGTCATGTGTATTTAAGCGGGTAGTATCAGGCATGCTGCCTTTTCAAATCAGGTTGCAACTTACAGTGATACTATGAAAACAGACAGATACTGACTTAAAATTCAATGGTACCCACGCAAAAGCATGATGGATGTTAGCTCTTTAAAAACACAGAAGTCTAAACATATTCCTGGGAGAGAAAGGACAAAAAATTTCCAACTCTGGGTATGTGGCAGCAGGACAGCACAGAAATTCTCCACAATAATCTTGTGCAAGCACTCTGGAAAGAGCACTGGATCTACAGGAGGAGCTGTCAGGATCTGCTAAACAGGGATCAAAACAAACCTGTCCTCTTCTACAATGAGATGTTCTTGGACACAACTTTACCAGAAGAAGATATACTAACAGCACTTAAATTACCTAAACCAGAACTGAGCTACACTAAAAATTCTATGAGATACTATTTTTTTTTTCATGGGCTAAAAAAAAAAAAAAAAAAAAAAAAAAAAAAAAAAAAAAAAAAAAGCGGTGTTTCCCCGGTGTTAATATTTCACTTTAAATTCTGAAAAATACTTAAATAAAAAAAAATGTGCAAAAAGCTTTGTATAGAAAACTGTTTTGTTGCAACCCCAAAATGATACAGAAATATAAGAACATTTAGGAGAATGTAGGATTGGGAAGACAGTTTATTTGTTAGTTAACACCACAGCCATAATGCTTTGGATTAAATACTTAGTCTTGCAATTCTCTGAACTGTCTTACCTAACATTAAGTACAGGGTTCCATTCATGGCCTTAACTGTAAAGATTACGTGTAAATGCTTTCTTGAATTAGGCTCAGAATGTTCTTACTTTTCAGGATGGAGTCCTTATGTTGTCTCAGACCGCTGAGAATTTAGAAGCACATAACACGCATAAATTATCTGTTCAGCTGCCCTCTGAAGTGCAGGAGTAGTAGTAGCCAAGGTCCTTACGGGTTAGCCAAGATAACAAAGAAACAAGCCTTGGGTTGTTTCTTTGTTTTGCTTATGTTTGTTTCTTTTTCTTTTTCCCCAGAGAAAGAAGCTACTATTATCTGCCACAGAGGGAGATTACCGTGTTCAAATAACATGATTTTTAAACAAACCAAAGACTTTTACTTTACAGCGGGAAGAAATTATCACCACTGGCTTATAACAATTGGTAGTGAAACACTATTTCATAAAAGGTCAGCATTTCAAAGCTAGATCTAACTAACACAATCCCTGAAATGTTTGCTTTACAGAAAACTAGGATTCAAAAAGAAAAAGGAAGTCAAAAAAACCACACATGTCCTTATTCATCATTTACTAAGTTGAGGTAAACCCAAAACCTCATTACTGATACACCAAAGTATTGTTGGAGCAGGAAAAAACCCCCAGTCTGACTTGTCTCTATAATCAGAATGAAATGGAGTTTAAAGACATACAGCATGCACTAAGAAATGACAGATTTGCCAGAATTTTCCTGAGATTAATTAAATGGGAATACTCTTAAATCCTTCTCTTCTTCCCAAGCCTCTCCAAGCTGAATTTACTCCATTTAGGTAACACATGCAAAGTAGGCAGGGAGGCATGTGCTATTTTCCAATCAAGTCATCTACAGCAAAGCACTCTGGTTCAGACAGAATGTTTTAAGCTTTCAAAAGACAATCATTCCAAAGGCCAAACAAAATATATTCCTCTGCACAGATCAAGTCCTTCAGACAGTAAAACGAAATGCGTGCAAGATCTACAAGAAACCTTCTGAAGTCTCGATATTTGCAACTGCAAATATAACTGCAAAAATATTTGAGTGTAACAGAGACATAAGTAATGCTTCTTTTTGGAGCTCAGTCTCTGATTTCGCTGCCCTACAGCCGTCATGTAAACAGGAGTATCAGCATTGAGGAACGGGATAAACACAAGCCACGGTGCCAAAGGTAAGGGACAATTACCACACACAGCACATGTTTCGTCACCACTTGCCCCATACCTTCTCTGTGTTTAAGCTCCTTACCTTTTTTTTTTTTTTTTTTGCTGCTACTTTCACCACCTGTGCTTAAGCAGAAATTATTATAAGCTTATTAGCCGTAAGTGGTCACGTCTACAAACATGGGAAGGGTTGGTGCCTGGTGCCAATCAGCTTTCACTAATCTGCACCCTACCAATGATCCTACTGCTCCTCAGGACTGACTGTCAGGAGGTCAAAACTGTCCCCTGAGCCAAAAGGGGCACAGATGTCATGTTCCCTCCTCCTCTCCTTTTACTAGAGACATATATTGATTTAACTTCCATGTCTTACGGAAAACAAATATATCTAGTTACTTTTTCATTTTGCAGGTATTTGTTACGTCACATACACTGTGCAAAGCCAGTGATCTTCACAGCTGAGGTGGGGAGAAGAGAAAATCTCTCTCAGAAGATCACATATCTCAGGAATGGAGATCTGCAGAACTCCTCACTCCTTTACAAATGAAGAGAGCCAAATTCAACACTTTCTTGTAATAAATATTTTATATTTTAATTTTGATTCTTTATACAAAAGACAAAACCAAAACAACCCAAAAACTCAAAAAAACACCCCCAAAACAACAACAAAAAAACCAAAACCAACCAAACAAACAAAACCCCACAAACCAAAACCTCAAACTCTAAATCTACATCTGGTCTACCCTTCCACTAGCAACTTAAATGTATCAAGAAAAAACAGTTCTTTTAGCTGGATCTGTATAGGCAGATTACTACTTTTATCCTCCAGTTGTACAGCCAGCACTTATCTTGGTAAGCAGCATGAAAATAACTGTGCTATACTATATATTATAATTTATGTATTAATTTATTTATAATGATTATATAATGGTTGATTGATAACTGAAAAACTTCTCAATAGCCAGAATGTGGCAATAATTCACTTGTAGAAACCTAAATATTACTGGTATGGAGATGATGGTGCCCTCTCTCTTGCCTCACTAATTTCAAAATCAAGTCAGGCCAGATTCTGACACAGGTCAGAAATGCCTCAATATGGGACAATATGAAAAGATTTCACCAGCTTTGCAAAGTTGTCTCCTGGGGGCAGAAAAAGCCCATCACATTTCACTTGAATCAGTATCCAAGGTGTGATCTAATAAATTACAGCTTTTGTCAGTTACTCTTTCAGAGCACATAGAAAGGAAAACTAAATTAGGTATTTAGACAACACTAAAAGGAAACTAAGCTTACCTGTATTGCACACAGGCATTTCACCTACTTACCAAAGGGTAGATAAGAACTTTTTGTGTCACTCATAATGGAAATCTTCATACTTAGCTTTGAACGATACCAGAAGAGTCATTTTAACTATTTTATTTCCAGCAATGATTAGGAAATATGAACATCTCTGTTATATGGTGGCAAGAAATAATGATCAAAATTAAAAGAAGAATATGAAGGCACTATAAAGCACATAGCACTGTTAAAGCTTTAATATATTGCTCAGCTTGGTTCATGTGTTAATGTGTCACATTTTAAAGCAGAATTCAGGGTATTTATTAAGTAACTATATTTGTTGGAGAGATTTCAGGTAGTGGAATACAAAACCAAAAAATAGCTGTGAAAAGTGCACATCCTTCAATTACATTTCTATTTTAATCAGTGAAACTATGACAATAATCCCATTATATTTCAATAATGTTTCAATATTAACATTTCAATAATAACATTTCAAGACCTTTCAGGTCATTTCAATACCTTTTTGTACTTAAAAAAGAACATAACTAGACCAAACTCAGAGTATTCTGTGATTCTGAAAATCTCTCTTTCCCAAATATGAAACCCGCCTTTTTAGTTCATTTCCCTTTCTACTCCATATTATGAACTTTTTTTTTTCCTATAGAGTTGGTTTGGGGTTTTGCATTTTTCAAGTACAACAAATCCAGAATACCTCTAAAGTTGGTACTTACAAGGCAGAAAGCTGACAATAACTTGCCCCTATTTTCAGGTGAAACAGCTGTCATGCAAACAAACCCCAGCTCAATAAAATCGTGAACACAACAACCACTTCACACTGAAAACATTATGTTACTACCCTTAGACTAAGGTTACTCTACGTTTTAAGGAGGTCTGTAGCGTAACCCTGCCAACCCACTGTCTCTGGCAGAGGCCACTGTCACGCCCACAGCCCAGGCTTGGCAGGGAGCACTGGGCAGCACTGAGCCTCCTCTGACGAGGTGGGACATCAACAGGTCCAGACAAATTTTGAGTGCAGCTCAATCCTGGCCATCTGAAAGCTGCTCATCAGTAAACAAGGGGAATGCAGGGGTGGGATTTTTAACTGACTTTAAGTTTGTTTCAGTGGGTTTATTTTGTACGTGTGACATGGGTTACAAAACTGAAGAAGGAATTAATCTACCCTAGCGTGTGCTGTTTGGCATTTAAGGAGAGCAGTTTTCATTTCACTGTATTTTAACAACCAGGAAAGTTTCAAAATGTTGTGTGACCATATCAAACTCATGCAGTGGAAGTCACTGAGCCGTTTAAGTGCCTTAAAGCTTGCAGAAGCAGCTCTTTGCTGCAGGTACAGGCATGGCTAAAATGAACACAAGTTGTCTGCAAAAAGAAATGGAATTAAATCCAGCAGCCTATGTACAGTGCAAGCTTCAGCATGATTTAAAAGAAAAAAAAAAAAAACCAACCAAACAACCAACCACTCTTTATCAGCATTTGAAATTTCTCCCTTCCTCCAAAGCGCACTTCTCCAGTATCTTATTTAGCTTACTACCATATGCTTGCAATTTCTACTCCTCCATAGAAGTCATTCTGAAAAACCAAAGGAAAATTTTTGTGAACCACAAATATAATAAAATAACTCCCTCCATGAAATGGTCTAAAAAGCTTGGATTGCTTCTGCTCCACCTCCCCACATCTGGCACACGCATCAGATTACAGGCCAGCAGGCAACACAGAGACAGCAAGGGAGATAGTGGCTGGATCACAACTAGAAGGAAGCATGCCTTCTATAATTCAGACTCTCCCCAAATGCCTATACGTCAAAGAATGATTAAAACAAACAAATAAACAAAAAAATCCAAACCAACCAAAAAAACAACTGTGGGAGAAATCTGACCATATATATAACACAAGACACACAAACACCCAAAAGGCAGTGAATTGCACAAAATACACTCAGATTACTTCAGAACTATCAGTCTGCACCAAAAGTGCAACTGGGCTTCTGATTTTGTAAGTGACAAAGTTTACAGGAAAAGGGCAATTGTTGGTTTCTAATTCACAAGACACTTTCACTTTTTCTAATCTGCTAGGTATTTCAAAAGCACAAACAAACCCAAAAGCCACTGAATGCCACAGTATTGTCAAATAAGAGTTTATCGATTGGTCTTCTTGAAGTTTTAGTTTTGTAAACTTAAAACTCAACCAGGAAGATGCATGCATCTACACAAGGATCTAAGGAGCTGGCTGGGGGCCTTGTTTCCCAGACATCCCTCTGGAACCACATTCTCCTCATCCCTTCAAGCCCACATTACCAACACAACAGCATAAAACTTTCACTGAGTCTTTCTACCTTAGCAATAAATCTATACTGCAATGCGAACTATCAAAATCATTCAGACTGTTCAAATGATTTTTTTTGTTCCAAATGGACTTGGCAAGCTGGTCAGGAACTCGTCCAGTCAAACATAAGCAACAAAAGTGGAATTCTTCTTGCTAAGCTAATTGATGGCCCTACAAAAACGAAACGCAACTGCATATTCAAAACTTTCAAAGACGCACTGTATTAGAGTCGCAGAGCGCCTTCCCCTCAGTGCCTGCTGTAATATGATCGTAATTGCTGTGAAAGGGCGAGAGACCGACTATACGTTAAATCCTGCCATCTGTAGGTGCTTTACACAGTTCCATTTGCTGCTGCCGGGTCAAAAGTTTACCCTATTTTCGCTTGTTCATAACCAATCACACAAGTCTCTGCTATGCGTAATCTTTGACCTACTCTCAAAGCAATTTTTGTATTACACAGTCATATGATTACACTGAAAAAACCCACACATTTTATTAAGAATACACTTCTTGTTGGTTAGCTTAATAATTATTATTATTTCCATATTCAGTAAGCATACTGTACCAACCTTGTTTTCTTCCCAGTTAACTCCCTTGGAGCACAATCACAGTGCCGTGAATTCTCCAGCATTTCTGACTAGCTGCAATCCAGAACCACATGCAAAACATGGCTGGAAAGCATTTACACTATCTGTCGTTTTAAAAGTAGGGGGAAGGAACTGCTCACTTTGTCCTAACAGGGAGAGAAGACACTCTGTAAACACTTAAATAATGTTCACAGTGAAAACGAGAAAAAAAAAAAAAGTTTCTGAAACTTAGGATTGTCATAAGAATATGCCTGCATATTTAGCTTAAATATGAAATATGCAAAAATATACTGCATGGAAACATTTATGCTACTGATATTATTATTATTATTATTAAATATCTAAGGAACAAGTAGTCCCACGAACAACAGAATTAATTAAGCCTCATCTCCCACAGATTTATACCTCCTGATTGGTTGACTTTGGTGTCTAGAAAGGTGAAAGCTTTGAAGGAAGCATTTCCCACAGTTGGGACATTTGTTTAAAGCCTCTCTTTTCCCATCACTAGGATTCCCAGGCAACTAATATGATTATTTCATGCTTCAACCTTTCCCTATGTCAGGGCACCTTTAGGTGCTTCCATCTATACTCAGTTACTTATTTTCATAAAACTTGTGGGATATGAATTCTGAGACCTCCACTGCGGCAAAAAAATGTGATCAGAAATAGGTTCAAAAGATACGAAGGGGAGATAAAGGGATGTGTGTGCATGAACACAGGTGCAAGGTGTGACCTCGTGAGCCTTGTTTGTACAGGAAAAGAGGCTAGAAATAAAGAATATTTGACCTTATTACTATTTCACAGAAAGCTAATTTAGATGGACCAAACTAAACATCTAGCTATACTAACAGATCATCTAGAAGTAATATCACAATATTAAAATCCATCTTGTACATTTTGCTAGACAGTTTTTAAAGAAAAACACATGGGTCCCATTTAGCTTCAAATAGGAGATATAAAGAGATAATTTTCCACACATATGTATTTTACTGTAATCTATGATACATGATAGATTTGTGATACTTTAAATTTATTTAATATAGCATTTATGAAAGTGTGTTCTGTCTTCAAGAACATAAACACAAGTCAGCACTCCCATGAATAGTTATATTGCTCTATTTCACATTTGACCCTTGGTTGCTAAACTCTTCGGAAATGTAGCAAGAGAATATAAGCCAGCCCATGCCACTGAGACCAGTTAAAGTATACCAGAGAATAATCAAACCCTTCTAGGCATGTCATAGAATGTGCTCACATACAAAATTCTAATAGTTATGAAGTCCAATAATTCACTAAAAGATAGAATAAAATTACCCCAAACAAATAAATAAAAATATAGATTTTGAGGCCAAAATAATCCATCTCACCTGTTGTACAAAGACCATAGGATTTTACTTAGCAGCTCTTACAGCAAAGGCCAAGACCTTAGATCTGCAAGTACATCTCTTTAGAATGCTATACATGAAGTCTTACAACACTTTCATCACATACTACTTCCATAAACTGATCAGTCTTACTCAATGAGATGCTTAGAAAACAGAAAAAGCTACTGATAATGTTGTGTTTCCTTTAAACAAACAAATAAAACCCAAAGTAAAAAAGATATCAACATTTTAAAGCAATGGAAGAGATTTATCTGACTGGGAAACATGTTGGCAAACGTTACCTTATATATAAATCTAAAAGGATTAATTATAAAATTATTAATACTAACATCTACATACCAGATATTAGCTATTACCCAAAGTTCTATACAACACAGATGTTTGTTATAAATATTACATACATAATTACAAAAAATAAATTGTTTGTACATTTACACACAGCATTTAGACATCTGTTAACAGGACTGGTATCACCTACGATCCAGGCCAGGAACAAGTGAATAGTCTTTTGCCCAGGGGAAAGCAAGATGGATGCTGTTATAGGAAACTTACTCCACTCAGTTTATCAGCAGCAAAATGAACAGTGGAAAAAAACTGGTTTAAAAGAAGAAACAGAGAAAACAAGGCAACAGAACTGACTCTTAGAACACAAAGAGGAAGGTATCCAAAGGTATCTACAACATGTCTAAACACAGGGAAATTTTTCACCTTGGCAGAGAAGTCTGATCTAGAGCAGAGCTCTAACAACTGCAAGAAGAGTGAAGAAGTAAAGCTGAGAACTCAGGAAACCTGACTCAAACCACAAGGTGATCCAGTAGCGTATAAAGGCACTTGGTAATTTGTGCAAATTTGTGCATCTCATCTTATTTTTCTACATTGCAAAAAGTGATTTTAAAAAGTTTGCAACTGACCATGAATTTATACTATTTTCTGTATTACTGGGGTAATTTCAAGAGTTGAACACTGATCTTGGTAGTGTGGTTGGCTGACTCATGAGGGCCCCATTCCTGATAAGGAGAAACAATCTGTCCCCAGCAAAGAGATTTTTCATGCCAGAGCCAGAAACTTTGCAGGAGCCTAATGAGGCTTAGGGGAATTTACAAGTACCTGGATTTTATGCAGGTTCATCAAGCAATGACATGATGGAACTGCCCTGCAGGAGAATTTCTTTCTTTCAGTTTTAAGAACAACAATTCTGCTCTACATATTAGAGACGAGGCCAACTGTAGTAATTCCTTACAAAAATGCAGATATTGCCCTATTTGACTGTATTTGAGTTAAGCAAATTATTTGTATAAATTAAGCAGATTATTTGTATAAATACACATACACAAAAGTAACAAGTTTTTTCTATTATCAGCTGAAAGAACAAGTTATAGTAAGTTGAGATCTTACAGTTAACACCCAATTTGTATATGATTTTTCTATTGCTTCATTTTCACCTGAACCACCTTCATTTGTACAAGAGCTTAATGGTTTTATAAGCATGAAAATCCTTGAAACAATGAATCTGGAAAGTTACCAAAGTTAAAAATTATGAATCTTATAAAAATCTAATTTACTATTTAAACTTATGATGACAAAAACACACAACCAAGAGTGGAGATGATTGTTATAGGCATTTGTTTTGGATGACCTGCACAGACTAAAAAGGTATTCATTGTTCTCACATAATGGGTACGCGTATTATCTCAGGATAATAAAAACTTTGTATACTATCACTGCATACCAATGAAGAGTGCACATACAATTTTATGCATTTTATTAATATTATTATGTTTATATATACAGAGCTTTTGAGCTTCCCATGGTCTTTTCTGGTACAGTTTGTATTAGGTACAGTCTCAAATTAATCTTGCAATTTTCCTAAAAGGCAATAAAAAACTATAATATCAGAATCCAGTAAAAATTAGTATTTATCTTCTCAAATAGAAATTAGAAGTTTGATCCTGAATTACTTCATATGCAAATAAAATGCTTTTTATATGGCATGGGAGCTTGTAATTCATAAGGTCATTTTTAATGCAGTGTTTTTAAAGGATATGATTTTCTATTAAAAGAGGACACTTATTACAAGAAGTTGGCAATTCTATTTCAGTAGTTTGATGCAGAACCTCCCACCAGCTAATTCTCACTGACCTCACTTCCCAGTCCTTGGGGCAGTTACCAACCTGGCCAGCCTGCACAAGCCACAAGTAGCTACTCTAGAAATATTGTCAAGATTTCCTCATGGAAACAAAGCCAGACCACAGGAGAAGGGAGACGCTTCCGCTCCCTTGGAGACAGCCCTCTAAACTGGACTGTAGCAAGCCTCAAATACAGTCCAGTTGCTGGGCAGCATTTGCTGCTGCAAAGCTGCTCTCCATCTCCTTTGGTAAAAAGCAGAGCAGATGGAAATTTCCTGTAGGCTGGTCTTGGCCCAGAGACCACTGTTTGGACCATACTCCTCCACGAATAAGAGCAATCCATTCATTGCATCAAACTGACTGGCCCTACTGTCCTCTTTTACAACACAACCAAGCTCAATCCCTTAAGTCAGTGATAAAACACAGCGCAATGAGAGCACATTTCATCAGCTGTGCCTGGGCTAGGAACTAAGCCATGAAGGAAAATATGGCCATGTCACGCTAAGCAAAGAAATACATGAGTAACTCTGGCAAGCACCTAAGATAAGGCTCTTCTGAATGACTGAAGGTAATGTAATATTGATGCTATAATAAATTATTACCTACAGACACAGAGTAAGCAGACGCAGCAGCAGAAGCTGTATAACCATCCTCCTCAGAATGGTAGCTGTATGTTCTCTTAAAACATTGGAAGACAAGAACAGGAAGAAATCCTTTATATAATTGAACATGTTATAAACCTGTTTTTATTTAGAATGAAAGAAACACTTCAGTATATGTAACAACTATGGGGGTTTTTTACAGGATGCAAAGGAGTTCTGACTTTCATTGATCCTCCCTTGTGTCCCCTGTTAAATCATAGCCAAAACCACTAGGGAGCTCAAAGCACAACTCTGTCCTGACTTCTGTTCCCTTTGCAATCACTGTTGGATGTATCTTGGTTGTTACAAAGAGGCTGTTTTTTCTCTCAAAACTCCATTCAGAAACAAGAGTCAAGGTTCTCATCATTGATGTAGCTCTTCCGGTTGTTCTAGTGGCAACACAATGGGTTAGCCAGCTTTTCCTGAAGAAGTGAAAACCTTGGGACAGGATAAAATAATCCTTTTAAGGACTTCTTTGGATAAAGACAAAAGATGGTCACTATGAATGTATGATATTCCACTATTTATCTGACAGTTGAAGAGGACAGCTAGGAAAGGGAAGGGAAATGTTCCATATTATGTTTAAGACAGAGTAATCTTTATCAAGCTCTGCCTAGAGGTTTCTCACAGGGATTTGCAAAATGAAGTGATTCCTAATGAAGGAAAGGTCCACTGTCAATTACCATATGCAGCAAGTGCTGCAGCTTCATTAACCAAGCAGAGCTTCCCTGGAGAAACTCTCCTGAGAGAGCAAACTTGCCCTGGAAAGGTTCCTCAATGGCTCTTTCCAGCCAGAGTACGTGGGGAGTATTCAGTAGGTATTTGCTGCTCAAGTGCATGATATCAGCAGAGACAGAGAAGTGTGACAGACATTTTCTGGATGAAAAGTTAGGACTCTCCTCAAGGGCTCCCCAGGCAGCCTAAAACATATTTGAACCAACCTGAGTGTACGTGAGCAGAAGAGAAACTCTTTCTTATCCTTTTGTACTCATGCTTTTCTGTGACACTACGTGTATGAGCAGAGTCAAAAGCAGGATGGGTGAATTAACTCAGAAAAAAAACATCCAAAAAAGCTGAGCAATCAGTCCTCAAAAAATTAATGATAAAAGACTTTGAATAAAGCCAATTTGTAATGGAATGTAAGAAGGGAAGTCCCTAAAGAGAAAAAACTGTCTACCAGCTCTGCAGCAGGTTTTGCTGCCCCATGCAGTTTACCATGGCAAGAAGCCAACTTGGCAAGGCTCACTCTTCTCCAAGGAGCCTGGCAGTGTGCCAGCCACACTCACAGGTCTCATTGCTGCTGCCAAGCTCGAGGGGCAACTGAAGACCCTCTTCTGTAAATCTGCAGATCTGGTTATGACTGGGAATATTTGTGTTTTAAAACGTTCTTAACCAAGTCAGGTTCCCTCTGTGTTTATACAGTGACTGAACAGGTGAAACAGAATACTTAACTGAGCTAGAGAAAATGAGCCACAGATTGTTAATTATATGGCTATTTGCACTTTGACTGGAAGAGGAAGTAAGCTGGTTATAACTACTTTGGGCTTTACTCCTGCAACTGCATTGAAACCACATTTATGACAGCTGAAACTGTGCAATTTTATATAAATGTGGGTGCTTCCTGTTTTTGAAACAAGTCCTTGTCTGCCTGCCCTTACCTCACAGTAACGTCACTGGAACCAGAACGTATTAAATGTGCTCAGTTTTACTGACCTTAAGATCTTAGTTTACTGGTTTTAAATGTGTAGATAAAATGCATATATTGGACTGCTGTTGCAGAGCACCTCTATTTCTAGGACCTAACTGTACTCCTTGGGCATTAGGAAACACATGTTTTTCACGTGTGAGACTGAAAAGCCCAACTATCACCGGGGGCGTGCTCAGTCCCTGGTGACGCGGTCATGGTCACTCTCGCATGGGGAGGCAGGTGCACTGCACTCCCCCAGCAGGCAGGCTGCACTCCGGTTAACACAGGCAAGGAGATCTGTTCAATATGCAGCATTTCAAGTAATTTGTAATAGTAGCTTTATTATTTTGCACAGTATAGTATTCGTTCTTCATTGTGGCAAGTGTATGTTCAATCTTACAGACACTGAGTGTGGGGAGTAACACAGTCCTCCTTGCATAAATTGAAGAAAATCTCAATTTGACTAGAAGATAATTCTGAAAATACCATTTAACAACTCTAATAAGCAGCAGTATATGTTTCCTGTCCTTTTCTCTCATTTTGCTTATTTATGTTAATTGGATCTCAAAAACCAAACTTCTGCAATGAGTACAATTACATAAATCAGCACTCTGCTTTTCCAGTGACAGTCATTTTCCTACAAGGTTACATCAGGAAGACTGATCAAACTGTTCAACTGAAAAGCAAATGCAAATCCAG
This sequence comes from Pyrocephalus nanus, assembly GCA_038380795.1. Taxonomy (NCBI): domain Eukaryota; kingdom Metazoa; phylum Chordata; class Aves; order Passeriformes; family Tyrannidae; genus Pyrocephalus; species Pyrocephalus nanus. The sequence continues at coordinate 64,077,894 of CM076261.1, forward strand.
TAATTACTGATGATAAAACATGATAATTTTTACCAAAAAAAACCCCCCACCCACATTTAATTTACAATGTACTCCTCCAGATTTAGTTTGGGACATGCTGCCTAAGAGTCAAGTACCCTGACATAAATGCATGACCACAGAGAGAAGGGGCAGCATTTCTACTACCTTTGTTTGGCTCTTTGAGACCACAACCTCTTATTTTAGACCACTTGATCCTACCCTTTAGCTATAGGAACTTGCCACCTTCACAGTGCTAGCAGAAAGTAAAACAATTACAGACCTCTTGATATCACACTGAAGGAAGATTAAATAAAGGTTCGCTTTATAAGGCCTTGTGCAAAAACCTTCAACCAAAAGAAATACTAACGCTAAAATTTCAAATTCAATTACACCTGATTTATTGATTTTTCTCTACTTAACTTTCAAAGTAAACACAGTATACAGTTTAACTCGGGCACTTCTTAAAAACACTTCCCTTGGTTGCATTCTTCCTGCTTTAAGTCAAGGCATGGTTTGGAAGCCAATTTACAACTAAAAGAGGCTGGTCCTGCCATCCCTCACTTCCAGGCCAGCAGCAGCAGAGACATTTGTCAAACTCTGCAGTTTAAAAGTTTAAAGAGTTCAAGAGCCAGCCAAGTGACCCAACCAAAAACGCAGTTAGCTGGCCACTGGTTTGGTTCTCTGAGCCAGCTCAGCTGAGAGTTGCAGCTGCAGCAGCACTGGCACAAAGGAGATGGGGTAACACCTCAGCATAGAGAGTGCAATCCACACTTTTGGAAGCTGTTGGACCAATGCTAGCTGCGATGATGCTGTATTTGTGGCATCTCCACAAAAACTGGCCCCATGTTCAGCCCCTATCCTCCAAACAAGGGAGAACACAGAAAAATCAAATTCATGAAGTACATCTAGAGCTGCCCAAATCAAAGGGACTCACTGAGCTACAAAGTCTCAACTCATGTTCTTTTTTTTTTTGACTGAAGCCTACTGTTTCTACATGCCAGTGCTCAAGTCCAGATCTTTGCAAAACTTATTCCCCAAAGTAATGTGAGCATTTCTATAAGCAAAAGAAAAAAAAAAAAGACTTAATGAAGGCAACCCAGATTAGCTGAATGACACATCACAGTGGAACAATTCTGCTGTTAAAGACCATGCAGATGTTACGATGGAGGCAAAGAAAGTCTTTCTTTAGCTAAGCACAGCTGCTGCATACGACTTCAAAAAGACTTGGCACAGGATTTCAGCCACAAAACTTTCCCCTCACTTCATTTCACGAACGTCATCTGCAACTTCAGTGAGCTGCACCAAGGACAAAAACAACACACAGGGAGTTCGGAACATCTTATCAGCAACAGGGCAGCTTCTTGTGCTGCCAATGCTCACATGCACCTTCAGAAAACTCAACTGAACATCTCCATTCCTTGTCAGCCCAGCAATCCCTCAAAAGCAATGATGTCCCACACTGTTGTCCCTCCTATTTATAACTCCATTATCTTCTGTTTTAAAGAAGACAAATTACTACATAATTAACATATATTAAAGCTTAAAAAATAGCCATCATTAACAGATAATTTCCTTTACTTTTTAAGTAACACTAGAAAGTATTATCAACTTCCGTTCACATCCCTCATACACTAAGCTACTCTGAACAGACATCCTGACTACAAAGCTGAAAATGCCATAGCTCACAATCACATTGAATCCACATGCTTAATGCTAGTCTTGTATTTTTCATGTAACATCTGTACTACAAAGAAAATATATACTCACTGTCTAAATTCAAAGTTCAGCTTTCCCTTTCAAATGTGTCAAATTATTACAGCTAGTTATATGTAGTACATAAGAAGAACTTGCATTGATTTTATATATTTAACAGTAAAGCACACAAAAACTTGACTAGCACTACACCTGTGATTTCCTTTCAGTGATGATTTTGTTAGGAGATGCACCTGAGAACTTAAACTGCTTTAAGGTGCACGTATGTGTATGAGATTAAATTAGAGCATTCCTGACACATGGGAATAGAATCTTAAAAACTGTTTTTAATTTCTCTCTTCTTTCTTCTTTTATTAATTCATATGACATCACCTCACTGACTCTATAACATTATTAGGTATTTACCATGTAAAGCAAAAAACTGCTTTGTCACCTACAATATTTTTTCCACAATGGTGAAGCTATAGAGAACTAGTCCAAATGACAAAACAGCAGTAGAAGCAATTAAAATCCTGTTAATGCTAAAACTTCATAAGTAAAACAGAGTAGAAAAAATGAAGAAACAAAGAAATAGAAATAGAAATGCACTAGAAATAGAAATGCAATTTAAAAATTGCTCAATTATTTCACTATCAAGAACTTGATACAAAGCTGGAAATCCATAACTTTAAAGACTATTAGTAATATTTATTAAAAACAGTGAAGAAAACTCATTTGGGCAAAGGTAAAGCTTGAAATACTAGAAATATTAACAACAGTATTACCACATTCATGAAAATATAACACTTCAACATGACCTACTTTAATAACAGTAAAAAAAATTAAAGAATATGGATACTAATGTCCTGACTGTACTGATGCAGTAAAACATCATCTTCTTCTCAGAATTAGTAACAGACTCACTAAACTGAACCAATTTGTTCAACAGATGGTTCAGTTGACTGAAAAAAATTTTACTTTTCTATTGTAGAAATAGAGTGCATTGAATAAAATTCCACTATTATTAGCAGGATTTGCAATATATTAGCTCATTATTACCTTCCATTTCCATTCTTTCTCTCTTTCACACAACAGAAAACATTTTCCATACTGGATTACATGTGACAATGAAATGAAGTTGGCACACTGATAAAACAAGTCACTCTCCTCCTCTCCACTCCCCCCCCCCCCCCCCCCATTTTATGGGATACACAGGAACAGCAGAGTTTTTATTTTTCTTGGCGTTCCTCTCCCCACATTAGCTGATAATCTCCCCCGTGTAGCTGTGCCAGCGCACTGCCCTGCAGGCCCACAACACCCCTGCTGTTCCAGTCCCATGCTTTTCTCCAGCGGGCCCTGCAAATCGTGCGATCCTTTCGAAATGTGTGCTGTTGCGTCAGTCTAATTGCAACATCATTCTCAATGCTCTAGGTAAAGCAAATAATTTCATTTTTAACTTCTGCTCATAAAACACAGATTGTCCCCCCCACCGCCCCCGCCGCCTTTTCTGTTTATTTTTAAAGATTTAAAGAAAGACTTGCACAAACTGCACAGCAGTAGTCAAACAAAAATACCTTATGTTTTCTTAGAAAGCAGCACTTACATTGCTCAACACCTAAAGCATTACTGCAGCCTTTCACAGAGCCATATGCAGTAGATCTCCTGTGAGCAGGCTGGAAGGGGAATGTACATTCTTACTCTGTGTATTTAATATAATATTCAGCCATTATCAAAGCTTCATAGTTTTTTTTCCCTCTCTCTCTCTTCCCTGCAATGGAGAGTAACAGCTTATCTGGCAAACACACTCACTGTGTTTCTAGTTTTGGTTAATTCATAAAATCTGATCCAATGTTAGATATTTTGCATTCAGTTTAGCTAAGTTAAAACAATATTTAGCGAACCATGCCTTGGCCAAAAAATTCTCTGTTATCTACTGATTGCAACAGCATTGTAGCTAGCTGTGGACATCACACTAGGAAAATACAAATCCTGAGCCTGAGGAAATGCAGATGAAATTCTGACCTCAAGCCACTCTGATAATGGGCACTACAAACACAGTCTACTTAGTATCTGATACAATAACCAGGCACAAGAGGCATGTGCCTGCAACACATGATGAATTTAGATGTCATTTTGGTTTTATGTATATATATTATCTGAATTGACAGCATCAAAAAATGCTGTGCTTCATTCTTGCACCCCAAATATCCTACATCATACAAACTAGTCTCTAGAGGCAGAAAGAAATAGCAGAAGTTAAGTTTCAGAAAGCTTAAACTTTGCTTTTTTTTTTGCTTTTGTGGCATGGAACATGTTGCAGTTATGTCATACTATTTCCATAGCACCTCTTCCACATTCAAAAAATTACAAAATTACCACTAATCTACACAATAATCTGTTTAACTCTTGGCATTTGGCATACAGTCCTATACCTTATTTAATGCACACTACTCAGTTGTAGGGGGTTTTTTTGGAAGACGGAACAAGTGATTTTTTTGTGAATTCAATGGTGCAGCTGGGTTCTTCATCAACATAATGGGTTAGTCTTACCGTTACTCTGTTACTCCTAACTTAGAATAACTGTTATTCCTAGCTGCCTAACTAAAGCAGTGACAGCTTTAAGGTCAAAATGATTCTCCAGATCTGGAGACAACTTTGTCTCCAGTTTGGCATAACTCAGACCTAATTTTTTCTCAGCACTTAGCATTACGTTGTGCTTTATACAGCACTTTCAAACCACAGCCCCCACTGCCTCGCTCCCAGTTACCAGTGCTCAGCACTTTTTCTAGTAAGATCCAAAGATCTCAAGTCATCCCCAAGACACATACTTAAGTTAGCAAAGACATGAGAAAAGCTAGTTTTGAGCAACTTACCTAGCATCACCTAGGAAGTCTGCAGCAGGAAGAGAGTCCCGCTCTCCAGGACAGCATGCAGCTGCGCAGACCACCGGAATGGCTCCTGCCTCCTGCAATCCCCTGCCTCGTCCACCACGTGCGTCCCAACTTCTGCTGGAAGTGAGGCAGGGGTACTACAGAGAACAGCCTTCTCCAACGCATCAACCAGATTCATTCCCAGAACAAGTCCATCCTGTGCACAGAATGAAGCAGGGGGCCTGCAGGGAAAAAACCACATCAGCACACGATTAAATACCATTAAATTGAGGGGTTTCCTCACAAAGCGCCAAATAAAAACCGGTTGCAAATGTGAAACAACTCTCTGCATGGAAACTAGCCAGAGGTGATGGTTAAAAACATTCTCAAGGAACTTCTACTGAAATCAAAGAGTGTTTACTTAATATTCAAAGATCTCTGGACCTTCCAGAACAAACTCCTCTGCCTGTTTTCCTCAAGCCATATCTCCTCTGGCCCACCTTGATTCAAGCCCTGGTCCTTCTTCATTCCTACCTTCAGCACCCTTGCCAAGTCTCTCCTTACCCTCACTCCTCAAGGCTTTTCATCTCTCCTGGCTCAGTCACTTCCAGACTTGGCTAGCAATGCCACACTCTCCCCCCTTGACTCTCCCTTTTTCCTTCATTCCCCAATATTAACTCTCACTCTCACCCCAGGACTGTCTCCCCTGTTCACAGGCTATGGTATTTTGGCACCATGACCTCACTAGGGCCCCATACATGTCAGTGTCCCAATGGGTTCACTTCTGACTCTCAGGCACTGAGGTACAAAGGCATGGGTTTTGTCCACCAGACCAGACTGCCCCCCAACTACCAGGCCACACAGCTCTTGCATGCGAGAAGTATCATGTCTTAAAAAAGTTACAGTTCGGTAAATCTGAGAATTTTGCAATGCTGACAAAGGCAAAGCTGTGACTCATAATCTGCTCTTCTTCCCCAGTGCCTATCACTAGTGCTTCCCACACTGCCATCTAACTCCTAGTCTCTGTTTCAAAGGAAGGGACATGGAGCATTTACCAAAAAAAGTTGTTGGTGTTCTGTTTTGGTTTTTTTCTTTTTAATCTATAGAGAGAAATAAGTTTTTCCACACATTCTCACAGATAACTACATTGTTGGATGGGGCGGGACAGGGGGAAGGAAGGAAGCTAGAGGCAGCTGCCTAGCCCCAAAAACCATTTTGTAAAGTTATTAAAAAACTCCAAGGAACATCCTATACTAGGAAGCACCAGGCAGCCTTCCTTACTGCAACTACTGGCATTCCCCCTTCAGCTCTTAATAGCTTAACTCATTCAGCTTGCTGAAACACCCGAGACCAGTGGTCAAACGGAGGAGGAGCAGCTGCAGATGGACAGTGCCAGAGTCAACCCCATGCCATGCAAGCTGCCTTTGCCTTCACCACCAGTTTTGTTGCACGCCTACAAGCAGTGTCCAAATAGCACCACTGGACAACAGCACACAGCCCAGCTAGCATTTCTTTGGATGCTGTTGTTTTCATCCTAGAAGTGACCAATGACTGCCTGAAAAGCTATAGCTCTCAAAAAATACTTCTAGGCCATGAAGACCTGAAGTAAAATGGGTTAGCTTCACTCCTGATGAAGGTCACACACAGCTAAAAGAGATACTTGAAGCAAATCCATCTTACTTTACATTTGCACTTAATTAGGAGCAGCCCTGTATCAATTGCAAAGAGGAAGGGTAACTGCATACAATACTATTGCTTGTGATCACCTGCCCCTACCTAGATGGGAAATAGCCCTCTTGTATGAAAGAAATCCTGGGAAACTTTTTCTTTCCTTTTCTCTAATGCAGCAGTTATTTATCTTAGTGTGAAAAACAAATGCAGCACACTGTCAAATAATATACAGAAAAAGGAAAACCTCTCAAAACAGGCAACATATTATTTTAGAGCAAAGTCCAACTTACAGATTTTTATACTGAGCTCTTAATAGCAAACAGGACAACAGTTTCTCAGTGACTCTTGTAAACACTCTGTACAAACGTGGTCCAGAAGAGCAGACCAGGAAAAAATAAAAATATTCTCACATGCTTACACACAATGCAAATCATAATATGGATTAAATGCACTATGCCATTTATTTTTCAATAAGAAATAATAATTTCTAAGGAATGACTAACTATTCACGTGAGATCCTATTTAGTCTAGAGACATCTGATCTATGGCAAAAAAAAGTACGGGACCCACATGCACACTCCTTGAACGTTTGTGTTAATTCTTATGAAAATAAACTGTGAAGCTTCAACTTCACTGTGTAAAACAAAAGGAGCATTAAAAGCTCATTTCTGTCTTCAAAAATTACTAATAAATAATTTTGTTATATCTTGAATTCAATTTAGTAATGAAACTGGCTATCAAGCATCTATATTAGCCATATGTATTTTTTAAGGCCAGAATAATTATCTGTTTGCAAGTTACAGTTAAGATGGAAAATATAATTAGGTTGAATGAAACTTCAGTACTTGAATCATGGAAACTACACAAAACTTCTTGCTTAAGAAAAAGAGAGCAGAATTTCATGCACTATTTCATTTGGCAGAGTATAACATTTGCTGTCGGCAAAGGACTTTTTTCAATGAAGAAAAAGGAAAGGAAAGTATTTCCATTCATATAGCATTGCCCAAGTGATTAGAAATATCAGGCATTGGTAACTGTCTCTCAACTATAAGCAACTGCAACAGATTTTGCTCCTACAGGCTACCATATAGTGTTCCTAAAAACTCATCTGAAGTCCAGCAGACCTCCAAAAAAGCTATGTGTTTTTTTAACATAAGCTAACCTAATTATTTTGTCATCAAAATCAATATTTATAGGCTACAGCACTAAATCAAGCAGGAAAGCTTTAATGTAAAACAAATCATAAAACACTGATAATGGAAATGCTTGTAAAGGCTCTAGGACTGCAAGCATTTATGTAAGATTTGTGAATATATAAACACTTGGTCATATATGTCAAGAAAAAGGTGAGTCTTGATGCAGTGAATTAAAGAACAAAAAGACTCATCTTCCTTAGGACAGCATATCCTACAAGGACCTAAGACAGTGGCTGAAGTGTATCAAACATCTTATCCAACAGCAAAGACTCATCCAAGACAATAAATTCATTGTAAGGTAAGATTCCCTTTTTCTTTTTGTTTTTAAGTAGTTTCAAGCATTTTTGAAATACAAATTATTCCTTGAAAACTTTCAACAGCTTTCTATCACTAATACAATTATCGCAAAAGCCACACGACGATGCAAATAGAGTGTACTTGCTATTGTCAACAATACTGGCATCACTTGAGGAGGTATTCTTCTCTATATGGTAAAACTAAGTCTGTTATTAAGCCTGTTTAGGGAAGCTGTCCTTTGAATCATCATTATTTCCTACAATACTAGAATTTTCAATTATCAAAAATCTCCAAATTATTACTCTTTTCTAATTTCAAGAAATATCTTGAAAAATTCTATAATCCTATATAACTATAAAATCCTATATACCAGCAACAATACAAAAACTACTTCATGCATTGATCAATATGTATAGTGTAGTTCACTCTTTTATTTCAATCTGTTCAAGTAACATGATACAATGGGTTCAGTGTAAAACCTTATGGCTGTTATGCAAATAAACAGACTCCCACATTAAGGTTACTGCTCCACAATACATTGCACACAGATGCTCACAGCTTGCCCTCACACTGAAAAATAGGTTAAAATAGAAAAGCAAATTTGTACCTGTATTCCATTGATTTTATTGAATTTAGGCATATTATTTAAAAAAAAAAAAAAAAAAAAAAAAAAAAAAAAAAAAAAAAAGGGGAGTTACCAATACTGACCAGCACCTACATCTTCCAACTGCTGTGGCACTGCATCCTTAATTTTGTGGCTCACTGTCAAACAAAACAAAGCCCTTGTCTTGGAAACCTAGTAAAGCACCATAAGTACCCATAAAACCAACCCTCTGCTAACCTCATCCCTAGCACCATTGTGGGTTAAAGGTAGTTCTGCTTAAGTTAAATATTTTTAAGGTCAAATGACTTTTCCATTCTTTACCAATTATTGAGGGAAACACCAGGTCCAAAGTGAGTCAAAGTGTCACAGCTTTGAGGAATCAACTCACGTACCCAATGACTTTTTCTTAGGATTTACAGCAATTTCCAGCACCTCAAGCACTGTTCCAACTGACCAAAGCTTGGTCATTTCATAAGCACTTCTTTCAGACCAATATTTAAGCTCACCTCACTTCCTGTACTCTACAGAAAAATTCGTTTTTCTTAGCCTATGAATGGCAGTGCCAAAAGAGCTACAGAACAAACAGTAAAGGGTATATAGTAGTATGAAATCCATGTGCTATCTACTAAAATAAATCTACTTACAGCCTGTTATGTTTTCAAAACAATACACTTGAGTCTCAGATTTGTGAAAAACTGGAGGTTATATACTTACACATGATTTAAATTTTTAAGTAAATCAGAGAGTTATAAAAGTAAAACTGAGCAACAGCAGGGATACAAGAATATATTGCATAGAAAGCTAACAAAAAGTCCTTAGAATAAATGCAAATACACCTCTAGTATTCTCAGGCCATTGAACTGGCTCTTAGGACATATTTCAGAGTGAAGATGACTGCTGGCACACATTTATCTTGGCAATGTACCAAAGCAAACCTTTTAAAGTTATCCCCCTCTTATTACTGTGGCTTGGAAAAGAAATACACTGTGACCATTTGTTTTTGTGAGCAAAACCCCCTTTTTGCTACAGGGCTTTATGACTATTTTAAAACTATGCTTTAATTTTCACTGAGGTCATATTCAGAAATCCAAAACTACATGATAAAATTCACACATTTGCTAAAGGCACAAGAAAGTTCTACAGAGAGCAGAGAATTAAAAAAAATAGGAGAACTGAGAAATATTATTCCTCCTAAACATATAAAATGCACATCATGCAGTTTCCTTAACAAAATAATTATCATTAAAAGCTATTATAATGTTTGTGCCTAATTTGTGAGAGTATTTGAATAAAATATCCTTTTTTACACTACCTTGCTATTCCAGTAGTGTGCTTTGCTCCAGAAGTTGTAGACTTTGAGCCTGAAATCCATGATAAGCAGGAGCTCAGGACATTTGATAACAGATGCTGTGTAAGGGAACACGAGTTTGGTGCCTCAGTGCATGAGAGCTCTGATTTAATATGCTGATTTCTCCTCTATTCCCTGGGCTACATTTGTAAAACTTAATAATTTCCTTTTTGAGATCTCTTATTTGAACCCCCAAATCCTTCCTCTCATGGAAATACCCCAAACACCACCACATTACTCTGGACAGAAATGCTCAAAGCATGCAGTCACACCGGAGTACTGAGCCAACCTAACAGCTAACTACTAAGTTCCTGCACTCCTGTCTCTTTTGCTTGTATTCATCCCATCCTGCTCAATTTATCCTGCCATACCAAACCTCCTCACTCACTCTTTGATGCTTCTTCCCTTTGCATAGATAGATTAACGCTTGCTAGTCTGGAGACTAGGAACGAGGCATGTTTGCTGGCAGGGGAATGCATCTGTTTAAGCCAGACAAGCCCTCTGAACTGTGTAACTCTGTCTCTGCAGCCTGATGAGATTATTGCCATCTCCTGTCTCTTCCCTACTGAGGGTAAAGAATCTCTGAATTCCCCAACCAGCAGTTTCCAAGCTGTAATGCATGGTTGATAGCCACAGTAAGTGCTATATAGCTAATCCAGCAAAACTATATCATAGACCATCATTATAAATGCCTAAATTTCACAGATTTATAGCAGTAACCAATGAGAAAATTTAGGAGTGGTAAAACATCCTCAAAACTTAAGGAAGGACCTAGTAACAAAGCTTGCCTATCTCAGGTCCTTGTGCAAGAACTGAAGAAAGCCCAGTATGATCAGCAGCCAGAGCACCCTCCATTCCTAATCTATGATACTTCTCTCATCTTCAGCCAGCGTGGCTGGCCAGTAGGCACCACATATTTTTAGTACACTTTAAACTGGACTGTGCAGCAGTTATGAAAGTTTTGTTACGTTTTTCAGCAAAGAAGGAAAAAAAAATCACCAGTAACTTCAGTAGTTTAGTTCAAGTTGAGCTGCCTGGTTACTATTATTTTTCTTGCCAAGCATGCCTTTTTTTTTTTCCCCTTTAAGCCAACTCACCATCAATTCACTATGAAATCCATATGAAGGAACAGCTTGTCTACCACATAATCTCTCCAAATGTGAAATGGTTTTAATGCTTATATCCAGTGACAATTACAACACAGAACCAAATAATTATTATATATTAATTCCATGAATTTCTGAGTCAAAAAAGAACATATAGCATTTAAATAAAAGTTTTAAATTAGATAATTCTACTCAATTTATTAAGCATACTACTATGCATATGTATTTATATAGATATACACAGATTATATATAAAAATATAAAACATACATAGCATATATATAATTTCAAAAAAAACTTCCCCAAAAAATGCTACTTGGTTCTTCTAAAAATCAAATCAGTTCCAATTTTATGACTAAATTCGGTGACTCATTTTTTTCTTTGGTTCCAGAATTTTTCTGCAGACACCCCCAGAAATGAGAAAAGTGCTTTGATTCCTGCTGAATACATTGTATCTCTCAAAAGAGAGAAAAAATTTTAATTGTTTCAAGCGTTCGTTAAGTGCAAGTAGAATCACATGGAAAAGCTGCCGTATCTACAGCTCAAGGTAACTTCAGCAGCTTTTACCAAGTTGAAGCAATGCTCTGATGCAAGGTAGGGTGCAAAGAAATTCTGACTACATATAAATTAAAGGAGGTAAAGAGAACTTTACACTTTGCTACAGTCATCAATCATGCTCATCAATCACGCTTGTTGCACCTATTCAGATCACCCTGAACACCCCCATGCCACCTTTCTGTCCTCCTTTCTTTCACAGACTATTGACCCACCTCATCCACTCCTTGAGTCACATGCGCCCTACTCCCTTCAGCCCCTTTTTGGGAAGCTAAGGGCCATTAATATGATTGCTACCTGACTGGTTTACAACCAGGCAGGCCAGTTTTACTGCTGTCTTAATGACTGCAAATGAGACAACTGCATTTTCCAGTTTTTTGAGGAGCCACTCCAGCAGGGAATGTGTGGAAACACTGGTACACAAACCTGTCCATGGCTCTGCAGACTCCCAGCTCTTGCACCACACTGGTGCCATACCCTTGGCGTGGCTGGTACCACTGCACATAGGCAGGGCATCTGTGCATGCAAACCAATCATCTTTAGATGTAATTTATCTTTTTTTCTTTAAAAAGTGGCTAGCTGGCATGCCTAACTCTATTTCTCCTCTTGCACCTCAGCAGGACAGTCAGCATCGCATTTCTATTAACAGCCTGCAAAAGGTTTTGTAAACCATCCTTCAGTAGCACCAGGGCTTCCTGCCTCACATTTCTTCCACCTCCCCTTTCACCCCACTCCCTATACACCCCAAATCCTCATTCCCATCTATCTTCTTCCTGTTCATGAGGTAGGTCTTTCCTACCTCATGAGTGCCAACTTTTTGAGCTGCACCAGGAGGATGGGCAGAGAGGGAGCTGGGGATATTATGCTGAAGGTGTTAACGGCCACCATCAAATGGTTCTTTAATCTCCAGGCAATTACAGAGCTGGGCCTGCTAACCAGATGCAAGGGGCTCCCTCTTTCCCCCATTTCTTCCTTCTGCATCCCAGACAGACAGAAATGGCATCAACTTGAGTGCAAGGCCCTATAAACCAATTTTAAGTTTATTTTGAATTTAAAAAGAAGAAAAGAACTATTTTGCTATAATAGCAGATGTTAGAAAGTGTTTGCAAACCAACAGTATAACTCTGAAGGAGACTCTTGTAACAACTCCCATCTGCTTAAGAGCTGGCTGAAAATATGCAATTTGAGTGCTGAAGTTTAACAACAGTTGAAGTTCTCAGAAGTTCTTATCGCAATCATATATAAAAAAAGAGAATTTTTAAAAGCTTCAAACACTAGATGAAAAGCATATGAGATTGGTTTGTGCTTTTTACTAATTAGTACTGCTTTTATTATACAGGGCAAAGAAATGACAATTTTTTTCCTAAACTGGCAGTGAACAGCCAATTCAGTAAGCTGCGTTTTTGTTTTCTGTGACAGGGCAGTGGAAAAATCTCTTTCATTTATTAGGTCTGCAGAGACCAAAACTGGCTGGGTGTCAAACCTGCTTTGTAAAATCTCAGATCCATTCAGCCATGTGTAGATTCCATAATTCTTTATGACCTGTTATCAGTATCAACTTCACAAAAGATGAAACTTTGGTGTCTTCAACGAGTGTTACTGCAACCCTTTATAAAAGGCAGCAAAAACCTGAACTGACAGTTCAACACAGAAAGGAAAAAAAAACACCTAATGGCAGTGCCAAATTAAATTATTAGGTTTTTTTTTCTAGATGGGCTTTGCATAAAGATACAAAATTAGGTTTCTTACAATGGAGATTAAGCTAACTATGTAAATTTTAAAAACTCCCATTGTTCCACGCCCCACTGCATACACCTATGTTTAAGTGCCAGTTTCATCACCTCACTAGTGATTGCATAGTAGCCCGAGTTTGTCATGAGGCTGGCCTTAAGTTGAAAGGCCTGATGGCAACCTGAGATTGTAAAACAAACTTTTTTTAGAAGGATGGGGCTTTCAAGACAGATGAAAACCAGCAGGGTGGAGTGGTTGACTTGCTTTTAGCTACAAAAAGGATAAATTCCTAGATGGCTTTGATGAACTGAATAAAATGTGCTGCCATGTTAAAAAGTCACTTCTAATATTGAATCAGGTGCATTATATGGAGGGGAAAAACATTAAACACACCCAACATCACATTCTTACAGTTTTCATAGCAGAAGTTTATGAATAACAGCACTCACAACACTTCTTCGTCTCAGACTTCGAATCTGAAATAACTAATTAATAATTTTATTCAACTGAAATATTCTTGGCTATGCTTAGATTCCTCTGTATCTGTCTATACTGACAGCATTTGCTTGAATCGCCTTTTTTTTTTTTTAGCAATGCATTCTATTGCATTCTTTGAAGTAAAAAGAACTGCAAACTAACTCACAAATGTTTCCCACATTATTAAGTGCTGCAAATAATAATTTTACCATTAAACCGAGGAATTCTTGTGAAACATTCCATACGTTTCACATATGCTAGAAGCCTAGTGTCCTCACTCCGTACTCAGTTTGCAATCTTGCATCTGACACATATGTAAACATTAGCAGTCTTAACAACACCTGTCCATGCAAGCTACATGTATTTATCAGTACAGATAAACACACATACATGCACGTGATTTTTGTCCGAGTTTAATAAAATCTGCAGGGTCTTTAGGTCGTCGAAAAGTATGTGTGATTTTTATCACCACCACATAAACAGCCTTCTTTAATACTCCTCTCTTCACTAGGCAGTCTGCAGATCACAGAAGCACAGAGATTCTGAACTTAGTTTCAATTTCACAAGAGCACAGCACCATTTCTCTTACAGAGAAGAAAAGAATCTGTGCTCCTCACACACAGGTTTGCTACAATTCAAGCTTCATCCATAATTTGCTGATAGTTTGAGGGTAAGGAGTAAAAACTTTAGAAGCAAACAAACACAGCATTCATGAATACCACATAGAAACAATTTAGCACTGTTTTAGGAGTACGGTGTTTAAATACGGCTTATTTCACATTTCAGAAATCTGCTGCAAAACATTAAAACTCTGTCCTAATCTTTGTCCCTCGCTCAAAGCAAAACAGCTTTGTGTTGCCTCTAAAAATAGGGAGGGAGTAGTGGGGGATGGGAAGGGGAGAGAATAAGAGGATAAGTGGGAGTGATAACTGATACACCACACTGGCAGTAATTTTAAAAAGACCTGGTATTCTTAAAACTATGGCTTTCCTAACAAAGTCAGGCACATTCTCAATTATCAAATAAAAAAGGTCATCCTGTACTTTTTATTTTGTACATGCACATGCAAAGGAAAAAAGGAAAAGTTCTGTTTCATCTGTTACCAAAACCATCATTTTGCAGTCAACACTTTTAATGAAATACAGGCCAAAGGATTAGTCAGAACAGATTCATGGAAAAACAAAGGAAATCTGTATACAAATACAGGCCTACCACATAACTAAACCCAAGAACGAATCCTGCTCAAGTACCTCAGAGTACTGTCCTACAAGGCTCCCTGCAATGGCTTCCATCACCCCAGCAATTAGCAGCCACTGCCCTGAAGTTGAGAAATGATACTTATATCATCATTAAAGCACTGGGTCAAGTATTCGAAGTATCAAACGTGTCAGCAATACAGTCCATGCTACAAGTTTTCAGAATTTTTTTTTTTTTTAAGGGAATGGGCAGACAGGGGCCCGGCAGGGAATACTATAGGGGAAGCTATTGGGCCATAGGGAAGGTTGATGCAGAGCTATTGACCAGCTAGGAAGATAAGTTAATTGAAAGCTACAGTGTAACAAACAAGCAAAGATAGTCAACTGATTGTGCCTATCACAGAAAAACACTGTTGTGATGAGCCAGAGGCTGGCTGATGGATGGGCACGAGCACAGAGATTTACCAACACAGAGCTGCAGCACTGGCACTGGAGAGGCAGAAGCAGCAACTCAACACTTTCCATGGCTTAACATTAGGTCAGTCTCAGCTGGGGCTTTGTGTGAGTAAACATGACTCTATGAGGTTTTTTTCAGAGGGTTATTTTTAAGTACCTGACCATATGAGCTTCCTTGGAATAGGAAAAAAGGGGAGGCAAAACTAAACAGTCATTACATATATGTTTAAATATAACATTAAAAAAACCCACAAAATACTTAAACTTACTAGAAATGTTCACTTTCATTTTAATTTTAAAGTTGGCAACAGACTGGAACAAAAAAAGGTTATATTCTGACTGAGATGCAGCAGTGTGGAATTTCTAAAACCAGTATTTAAAACATATTATAAGAGGGGGAAAAAAAAACTTGCTCAGAATCTCTTATTTAGAAAAGCAGCAATTTGGGTTTGAGTCCTTGCTCAGAGACAGTCAGTCACTCAGAGCTAAAAGAGCTCAAATGGAAAAGGCAATACTAATAAGTGCACAACAGGAGTTTGTGGCTGTACAGAGTTCGGTTAACAACAGCAACATCAACAAATAAGGTCAGGAGATTTGACCTACAGTTTTCTCAAAATTACTTGCCCTGCAAGAAGCATTTGCACTAATGCCAAAAAGGCACTTATAAGTCTTTATCTACTTCTGTTTTAAAATATAGACATAAACACATCTAGGTCTATGTAAATCATCTCAAAAGATGCAGTGGGATGCTCAGAGGTCATGGTTATAAGCATCAAGCATTATCAAGAGAAAAGGCTGAGACCCAGAAAGAAAACAATTTCATCTCATAGCATATTTTGGGAATACTGGTACTATTTGACTGCTGGAAATACTAGTACCTGTTAATATATTTAGAATCAAATTCCATAACACTACCTAAAATTACAAAGCCAGTACTTGCTTGAAAACATGCTTGCAGTACACAGAGAGAAGTATCTATATATCAGTGAACCTTAAATCAACTGTCCCTTGCTGTTTCCTTGGGATTCTTTTGGCTGTCACTATCAATAAATGCATGCAAAAAGTTGCATAGCTCTGCCATAGTTCTGGTTAATTATCCATTTGCTGAAGTTTTTCTGAGCAAAATTATTTGTCAAACAAAATGTTTTGACAATGAAACAATAGAATTTGACAATTGAACAGCAAAATTTAAATATTAAAATTACATTATTTTATCTCCATATATGACACTTAAATAGCCATTGAAAGAATGTGACTTTCTCCTAGCATGCACATTAGTTTTCATGGTTACTTTAACTGCTTACTCTCTCATCTTTCCTTAGTTTTCTAAGTTTGGACTTCTATATCACTACAAGAAACTGATTTTTTGACTTCAAGGAAAGTACACTCACCCCACATCTCAAGACTGGAAAACAGGAGATGCAAACCCTTTTTCCAAATAATACACCCCAAAAGAAACCCCCCAAACCAACTTGCTCTTTGCCTAACCCTACCAAGAGAAGAAAAATACCAGAAAGACCCATCCCTGAGTGATACTGGTTAATACTTACAGGTTTACTCATTCTAATATTTGGATATTCAACACATTTTAATTCACTACATGTACATCTGGATTTCTCGAATGACAAAGCTTCTCTTCACACAGCAGAGCACTAAAAAAATTCTGTACTATCTGTTCCAGACTGGTTTCCCTTCTGCTACATACACACCATATACTTGAGATGATCTGATAACCTACTTCTGGTTTTGCACAGTTATTGCAGCTAATGAAGTTGTTGGTTGTTTATTGGAGAGGGAAAGAAGAGCAACATCGGCTTTTAACCAAACTCTGTGATGCTGTACGAATCTTTCCCACAGTGACTGTTTTTTAATGTTTGTTTCAGTTTCAAAGCAGCAATTTTTTTTAAGAACTTCTAGGGTTTCTCTCAAAGTACACAACTTTGAAAAAAAAGAGAAGAAGAAGAAAGGAGGAAAGGAAAAACAACTCCCCCCCAAACCAGCATGAACACTCAAACCACATGTACCATGTGTGCACTAACCATCCACAGAGACAGAATAAACCCCATTATTTCATACACATTTGAGTATCAACAAATTGTGCACTAACTTGTATTTGCAATACTCCTACAGGTCCTAATCACATCTAAGAATCCTTCATTCTAACCAGCATTTAGGTTAATGGTTGGACTCGATCCTCTTTGAGGTCTTTCCCAAACTAAAAGACCCTATGATCTCTGGCTTCCCTCACCCCAAAGAGTTGATGAAAGGCTGAAGGCAATGAACCGAGACCGACAGGAAAATGAAACAAAATATGTAATATTTACAAGGAAAGATTCGGAGTTCCAACCATAAATTACCTTTCTTCATACTTGTTTTATTCCTTGGTATTTATAAACAGTTACAAGATGATAGTTAATTTGGCATGAGTGCAACTGAGTATCTGCAGGAGACTAAAGCCATTAAAACCATCTGCAGACAGCAAGTGATCCTTGGGCTACTTCTTTCTGCTATTACCTTTGCATCTTGAAGAGACACTGCTGCCTTCCCATCCATATGGCAGGGTTCAACAGAGCTAAGTTATAAGAGCAAAAGGGGAAAAACTCCCTCACAAAATCACTTTGCACCATCAAAACCAGGTTTCACATGACAATAAGGGTTATGATTTCACTCACTTTGTTTCATGTAAGTGTACCCCAGAACAACCCAAACAGCTACAGCACAGGAATAGAAAAATCAAGCTCTTGAGTTAGGACCTAACTGTGCTTGCCAGAGCAAATTGGTCTCCTCACACGGATGAATTATAATGCATCTAACCACACACATTCCAACTGTGCTTCCCTCTGTATTCACCATAATATTCACTGTATTCAATGTTTTGTCTTACTTCCATTGCCTGTTGTACAACTGCCCACACCATTTGGTGCAGTATTCAGAAGTGTTCAGTGTCAGGGATTATTTTCACAAGAGACCTTTCTATGAAGTTCAAAAGTTAGTTGACCTGCTTTGCTTACAGTATGATTTGTGTTTAGGATCAGCGTTATGCATCATGCTTTCAACATGAGCAACAGGCAGTATATAAACGTAGGTGATTATTATGGAAACTTAGGCGCTTATTTTCCACGGTGCTTAGGAAACAAATTTATTTAAATATTCAAACCACGTAATCTCCTGACTCAAAGTACAGGTTCTCCTTGAGAAGACTGAGCACTCAGCATTTTTGCAAAGCAGACCAAAGCTGAGCATGTGCAACCAAGATGCATACTTGGTGCTGACCTCCTAAAAAGTTGAACGACATCCGAGCATCACATGGGAAGCTGATGGCAGAGCCCAGTGCAGAATTCAGTTCTTTACAGCTGCCTCAGTCTGGAGACTATTTTCTGACTGTAATCCTTGTCTATCTCAGCTTTAACAAACACCTACCACAAAAACGTGGTAAAGACGGAAGCAACTGAAAATCAGATTTCATATTTATATTGAGATTGCTCAGCATACATTATACTAACAATTTGGCTTTAAATATTACCTCCTCCAACTATTTTCCCCTTTTATGTGGGTTGTCAGCTTTACAGGTCACAATTTTTTATGCATTAAGTTTTATTTCTACATATATGTATATGTTTCTACCTGTTTATGTATTTTATATATAAATAGGTTCCTATGTTTTATATATCTATAAAAGACCACAGGCAAAATTTTATTGAAATATTAATCAGATTTTGCGACGGGGGATAAGGGGGCCAATTTTATAACTTAAGCAAATGAAGGGTGAAAGAATGAAGTATCCATTTGGGGGGAAAAGGTTCATTTGATGAAAAATTTCTCAACTAAATGTGAAAAAAATTAAAAATACATTAAGGCAACTCTATTTTTTTGGCATCATATTTGTTGCTGAACTCTTCATTCATGATCAAGCACAAGTTTAAAGAAAAACGTAATGTGTAAAATACATAGCCTCAATTCAAGATGTCTGTGAAGTAAAAATAATAAACTAATTCAAGTCTCACGAAAAGCCAGATGTTTACCATGCTGGAGAACTCAGGATTTCATATTATAACATTTTCCACCTTCCCTTTTGGGTTCCCTTAGGAGGAGACTCACACTATTTATGTGTGTTGTAAGCAAACACCTGATCCCATCACAGAGCACAGATTAGCAAACCAGAAGATCTATTGTGATCTACTGCTCTCTCTGTGTATTTCACTGAGCAGAATGACTAGAAGAAACACAGGCAAAGAGCAATACCAAATGTAATTTATTTTTTTTTTAGATTAGAGAGTTCTTTTAAGGAAAAGAAAGTCCTGATTCCTACTCATGGGTCCCAGGTCTATGTCTTTTTTTTGTTTTCCAAGAGCTCTGGATAAAAACAACAAACAAAAAATATTTTTAAAAATTCATACAGGAACATCGTATTGTCCTTGCACAGATACTGCTTGGGAGGAGGAAGAGCTGGACAGCAATCTCTCCACTTAATCACCTATAGTTTATCAGAGCTCTGCTTCTGGAACACATTCTATCTTAGCATATGACATGAAAACTACTAATTGTTCCTCCAGAAAAAAAATCAGATATGATCTTGTCAAATAAACTATACTGGCTAGCATTCATTATGTTACTGTGTTTTAATTCCTGGGTAATCAAGTCCTTGGTCAGCCTTTTCAAGACTTTATTTAGGGTTGGAGTCAGGCTGTTAAGATTAAAAAACTTATTCTTTCAAGATAATATTAAACTTCTTGTCAGTATATCTAAATTTTCCACACATGACAAGTTTGTGGGAGTGTTAAATAAAGAAAAATCTACATTATCAGTACAGGTAATTGCAGATAATCCCACGAAGTTATGGACCAAAGTTGACAAACTAACCCACTATACTTAATTAATCTGCTGTTTCATAGCCTACTGAGCCAGTACAGGAAAGGCAAGTGTTTTATCAGCAGCTCAAGACCTCAAAACAGAGTTTCATTTTTTCTTTTTTAAACCAAAATACAAGAGAAATATATTTTTCATTTTCTGTGTTGTTAATTGCAAGGCTACATTTTTTTTTCTTGGGTTGCTTTGGTAACTTTTGGTTGCTTTTTCTTTTGTAACTTTCTACTATCAAAAGCTTCTGATTCAGATTCATATTCTTCTCCCATACCCCCCACCTTATTTTGATTTGTTTCACACCATTCCCAAACTGCCTTAATTCTCTTCATAATATTCATGGTTTTCAAACCATCGCTTTTAACCCGAAGTGTTGGTTTCTTGTTGTGTGTTTTTTAAAGCAATTATTTTTCAAATCATGTGGTTTATCATTTGTGTATTTCATACTTTCTGTATGAAAATATACACTAATTTATGGGCACCAAGCTTTAGAGATGTACTTTCCCCTCCCCATTCCAACTAGTTCAGACTTGGATCATGCCTTGAAACTTACAGCACTTTCTTTTTTGGTTGTGTGCTCAATCTTCCACAATATGATATAATGCCTTTTTTCCCAGAGTAGGGTGCAGAATGTCCTTCCATCTTCTTACCATCTCCATATTTAGAATATCCAAGTTAATGGTACTACCAGAGGGAAACTTAGTATGTATTCATATACTGGAAACAGCACTCTAAAAAGTCCACAATGACTTCCCAAGAGATGCCTTAACTTGAACCTTGACTCACTTTCATCTAGCTGCCTTTTGGGGAAGTAAGTTTACTTCCTTCACCACCATCTTTATTTCATTGGAATAGAAAGTGAACTGAATGGAAACAGGAAGATTCCAACCACAAAGAAAAAAAAATCTACTTCAAATGAGAAGCAGAAAGTGGCAAAACTGGAGACTACAGTATGTTGCAGCAAAAGTTAATCACAGATGTACTCAAATTAGCACAGCTACAGAACTGCCATCTGCATATCAGCACGCAGGACACGAGAACTCCATCACTTTGCTCAAATTAAAGGCCAATGTTGCTGAAGTCCTCCAAAATGACTTTACTCTGCTTTCAAAGATACATTAAATCCCTAAATTATGTCAACATTCACTGAGGAACGTGATCACAATTCCATTTAAAAAGTGGCTAGCCTGGTTTGCTGAAGACATCAGTTAGGAAGGAAGGCACTTTGTATTGGAATGGCTGGCACCCTGCATCTCTGCTCCAGTTTATCTTAACCACTGCCAGTCTTTTCCATCATTACTTATCACGTGCACAAAGATCTGCCATTTGTTAGAGGGTGTTATTAAATTAGTATCATAATCTGTCTCTGACCCATATAACTTAAAAAGAAAAATCAAAATACCAATTTTATTTTCCTTATTAACAAAGTGAATAAAACAGCAAAGAAGAACAATGAAATAATTGCAGTTCACAGAGATATAAACAAGAGGAGAGTTACTGATCCCTTTCATTAGTCAAGCAGAGATGAGAAATAAGGAAAAATGAAGCTATTATCTCAAAGTAGAAAAAGATCAGTTTGAAAAAAGATAGTTTACTATAGCAGTTCGAAGACTTTTTATACATTTTAAATTTTATTAAAATTTTTTAAATCTAATAAAATTATAGAATCATTATGGTTGGAAAAGACCATGAAGATCATCCAGTCCAGCTGTTAACCTAACACTGTTTTGCTCACCACTAAACCATGTTCCCGAGAACCACAGCCATGTATTTTTTGAACACTTCCAGGGATGGTGACTACACTACTTTCCTAGATAGCCTGTTGCAATGCCTGACCACCATTTCACTGAAAAAATTTTTCATAACATCCAATCTAAACCTCCCCTTGCACAACTTGAGGTCTCTTATTTTTGTCCTGTCGCTTGTTACCTGGGAGAAAAGACCAACCCCCACCTCACTACACTCTCTTTTCAGGTGGCTGAAGAGAATGAGAGCCTTCCCTGAGCCTCCTTTTCTCTAGGATGAACAGCCCCAGCTCCCTCAGCTGCTTCTCATAAGACTTATGCTCCAGACCCTTCACTAGCTTTGTTGCCCTTCTCTGGACCTGCTCCAGCACCTCCATGTCTTTCTAGTAGTAAGGGGCCCAGAACTGAACACAGGATTTGAGAAGCAGCCTCACCAGTGCTGTGTACAGAGGGACAATCACTGCCTAGTCCTGCTGGCCACACTAGTTCTGATACAGGCCAGGATGCCATTGGCATTCTTGGCCACCTGGGCACACTGCTGGCTCACATTCAGCCGGCTGTCGACCAAAACCCCCAGGCCCTTTCTCAATGAGCAGCTTCCTCACCACTCTGCCCCAAGCCTCTACCATTGCATGGGGTTGTTGTGATCCTAAAAAATTGTAACTAAAACCAGTAAGTATCAGTTTATCACTTCTGCGTTTCTGACTGACATAAGAAATGCTTTAAATTAAAACCTTTCCAAGGTAGTGACAGTGTCAGAAACAGATATCAGACAGTTCTGAGACTTGCCCAAAAGGCTTCATCCTATCACACAATAAATGAGTTTCTGATTTAATAGAAAAACCAGCACATTTGCAGGCAAAGAAAATTCCACTTCTTTCCAATTATCTAAACAAACAGATAACATTACAAATACGAAGCAGTAGTCTTATGGGAAAAAGCAAACAATCTCCTCATTAAAAAATGCCCTTTGCTAAGCACTTTTACATACATTAGAAAAGCGACAAGCCTGCTGATGCCATTATGCAACTCTTATGCACATACACAACTTGATTTTCATATACAGCAAAGCATGATAAGATATTATCAATTATCTAATTGGTATAAAGACTCAAAGAAGTCTTCCATATGTTCCCAAATAGAGAAAATAAAGACATCAAGTCACTCTGCAGAACAACAGAGATATGAGAGATTTAGCTTCATTTACCATCTGTAACTGTGATGCTAGACTGATTCTTCGCAGAAAGCTGAAGCATCTTTTCCCTAAAACTGCATCTAAATACTTTTTTCACTATAGTATAAAGAAAGAAAACCTCTCTGATCTGACATCTTGACACAAGTTACTAGAAAACTCTTATTAGCAAAAAAATTAAACCACTTATATGAAGGATTATACCCAAATAAGAGATGTTTCAATCATCCTACAGAATGGCTTTCAAGGAGTTCACAAAATAACAATAAGTAAATGAATTTGCAATCCTGTTCTGAATTAATTTCTGTTCCTATCAGCTCTAGTCCATCATCTCAGACTATGCTTTGACTTTACTAATGACAACATAATGTAATGCATCTTAAATACACCTCTGAAATCTAAAATAAAATTATCAGTTAATTCAACATGCGCACTATGAATTGCTAACTCCCATAGTCACCTTGTTTAACACAGATTGCTTAAGCTAAAGCTACTTGTAAAATGCATGCTTGATAAACAGAGTCATTCAAAAGTACTATGACTAACAAAGCTTACTCTACTACAGGTTTGTGCCATGTGGTTAGTTGACTTTGTAAAGCTGTTCCCATGCTTTAGATATTGATGAAATCACCCTCACCCATGAAAAATCCCTTGGTTCTGACATCTTTTCTTCCTCATTTCAGGTACTATTAGTCTCTCTCCTTTACTTGACTTCCTGTTGTTATGAATGTCTTTGAGACATTTATTCCTCTTTCCTTTGAGATATTTTCCAATATTCATTGAAAAGGGTAATAATTCAAAACTAACAAGCATTGAGACCCTGAGACAGGCAGACAACCTAATGCCTAATCATAATAATTGCTTTAAATGCAAAAACAAGTTTAAACATTGAATTTTAAAGTTTTCAGTAGTCACTAAATCCTTTCTAAGAGAAGGGTATAGTAATAGGTTGGACAGCAGGAAGAATTTCTTCATGGAAAGGGTTGTTTAAACATTGGAATGGGTTGCCCAGGGAGGTGGTAGAGCCACTCCCTCGAGGTGTTCAAGACAGGACTGAACAGAGCACTCAGTGCCATAGTCTAGTTGACAAGGTGGTGATCATTCAAAGCCTGGTCTTGATCTCAGAGGCCTTTTCCAACCTAAATGATTCTGTGATATACAGGGAAAGCATAGCACTTCTATCCCATTTGTATTGTTCTACCCACAACTCTCAAAAGCTGATATGAACAGAAGCTGCACTGAATCACAGAAAGCCCAAAATTCTTGCTTTTTCTGGAAATTAGGTGATGTTGGATCTGCTACCTGTTTTGACCTAATTAACTCCTTTCTAAAACTTTAAAAGAAAGCAATTGTTCTTCAAAAAGTGCTAAAACCCATAATTTAATGCTTAAGCTTTCCCCTAGACTTTAACTCCATTAACCAGCATTGTTAATTAGACTGAGCTAGGTAAATCCATCAGGGTCACACCTTCAAAGCCCGGACTAGATAAGACCCAACCCTAATATAAATGGAGTGGATAAATTTATTAGCATGCTTATTGGTATAACCACCTAGTAAATATCCCACTAGGCTTGTAAGCATCAATGGCTATAAAGGGCAATAATATAAACAGATTAAGTGTTTATTGTAACAAAAGAGAGCAGTGACACATTGGGTAAGTGAATGCATGCCATTTAAACTCAACATACACTCTGCCTTTAACTGGGCACAGGGTACCTTCTTCCAGCATCGCTTAAATGATAAAGGTCTAGCTTTAACAGCTCTAGATGAAACCTTCAGCAACTTATTATCTGTAAATGGCTTTGGTTCTGAACTGATGACAACTCTGTAGCGGACCTAAGGTCCCTGTAGTCAGCATGAATGCAGTCCTGGTGTACAGTATTGCACCCACAGCACCCTGCATTCACTGTAAGATGTCCTGGCTTTTTACTGAGGGATCATCATCTATGCTGTGCAGTTACCACAAACAATGACAAAGGGAAATACATGTAACAGGGTAAGAGTGTGTGCAGACAACACATTTAACCGACTAATAAGAAATTGTTCACACTGCACCAAGAGAGTTCCCTTTCTCCAGACTATACAAGACTTTAATTCTAAGAAGAAAGGGCAACTCATTATTCCCAGGACATTTCAGCAACGTTTGGGTGAGTGGTTCTGAAGAGGGGCAGGTGGATGCCATGCAGGCAAAAACCTGCATTCTCCTCTTACTACAGCTTCAGGTGCAACAATCCCAGAACTCCAGAATGTAAGAGCATCCACAGACTACTTCAGGAACGATTACAAGGAGGATTTAATTTAGTATTTCTGTATTTAAAAAAGGTAGATAGAATAATTCCCGATTACTTTCTGCATGAGTCCTCCAGCTTTTTGCAGTTGTGCAGTTTTATTTCAGGTTATCACACAACTGGGAAATCTTGCTGCCTGAAACTCTGAGCAGATTAAAATGCTGTGATTTTTCTAGAACTATCTTGTTGGAAACAATCCTTACATTCAAGCGTCTCAGAAGATGTTAAGCATGTGCCAAGCCTCCTATTTCAGGCTCATCTTTCATCCATCTCCCTTATAAGGGCAAAGTTTTTCAAGTGTGAATCAATCCAAAGCACTAGTTATATATTTAAAATGTCATGCTAAAATCCCAATTAAATTATTGAACAATTATTCAATTATTTCCCTTAAATTTAGCAAAACAATGTGGGTTTCAGTCTCCCTCAACCCGCACTATCACCATTCACAGTATGAACCAGAACTAAATGCAATCACCACATTACACAAAGTTTAACAAATGCATACTTTATTAGCTTTCTATTTTTTCCTCATCCAACAAGTAGTCCAAATAGACTACAGATTTTAAAGAAGGAGAATTTTCACTGGACTTTAGAAAATTATGTCCTTATAGTTCTAAACTACATTTTAGAAAAATCAATATACATAATAATTTTCCTGCATATTTACTTCAATATTGCATAAAATAAACAGAAAAGACAGAGCAGCATGCAAGGCAAAAAACCCCAAACCAACAAACTAATTTCTACACACTGGCCTTCTCTTATGTGAGTTAAGGGCAGATACCAATTGTATGCATTTGGCTTCTCACAAATGATGTAACCGACAGCAGAATTCCAGTCTTATCAGAGACTTGAATGCTTTCCCACAGACAATGTACTCCGGTTTTCTTACTACTGAATATTTCTTGCCTTGGCAAGTCACGAAACTTTGGCTCAACCTTACGAACACCCAGATTTGACAATATTTGAAAATAGCCAGATTTTCTACCATTGGCTATAATATCATGATTCTTATCCATAAAGCAAAAACATTTAAACAAAATTAAAAGAAAGTAGTGTAAAAAAGTGGAAAACAAAACATTTAAAATGCACTATATTCATCACCTTGTTATTCCTTCACAGATTTTATATCGTTTTAGAAAAATTAAGAGATGCTAGATATGCAGATCTCATTCAAATAGCAGGAGGCACATATTTCTAACTCTAACTTATAATCCAAAGCCTAGTAGAGTTTTGGGGTTGGGACAAGGGGCCATTGGTATTTTGGGTTGGTTTTTAAAATATTGTTCTACAAAGTAAAAACCAAACAAATACAGCAGCCACCCCAGCCCCAAAAAACCTAACTTGAGATCCCAAAACAGCAAGCATTTTCCATCCCTGACTACATCCCTGAAATAGCCCACCCTCACAGCCTCCTGCTCTTCAACATACAGAAACTGTGGTTATAGCTAAAAAATTATTTAAGTCAACTGAAAACCAGAGAAGCATTCTGCTGTATTTTTAATTTGGCTATATCTTTATGGCCAAACTTTGCTCACAACCTTTGCGAGTCAACTGTTTCAAGCAGATGGGAAATCAACACAGTACTCAAAATAGAGACAAAAAAAAATTGCTTTTAAGGCAGTGAAATGAAGAAAGCATTACTTTACTGAATCTCACTTATGTTAGAGAGCACTTTCTAAAGAACCCATCAAACATAACCTAATGACTTAAAACCTGAATACACAAATTCAGGATATAGAAGGATAGCCATCTGCCATTTTGTAGAACACTTAGGAATATTAATTTCCCAATCTACTTCCAAAAATTCTGTCATATTCCAACTCACCTTTTTTTTTTAAGTTCTCATCTGATAAATTCACTCTTTCAACATTTGTAGCCTTCTTGCCAAATGATAGCTGTACTTAACTATTTAATGTACCGCTTTTACGTGCAAAATTTTGTTCTATATTTTATAGAAGAAAAAGTTTGAGCGAGGATACTGGGGGTTTCACTCCCTCTGAAGGAGAACATAGCTGGAAAAACTACAAATCCTAGGGGCTTTTTCATCATTCTGCAGAATTTGGGGTCAGAGGAGCAGGCAGGGGGGTGTATGAGCAATACTGAAGAAATTCCAGATTCCTTTTTATATTAAAAGTTTATTTGAAAGAGCATTTTAGAACCACTGTATAATTCCTTAAACCTTGCTGTTGCCTAGTAAACCTGCAGAAAATGAAGTTTTGCG
The DNA here is from genome assembly GCA_038380795.1 of Pyrocephalus nanus. Lineage (NCBI taxonomy): Eukaryota > Metazoa > Chordata > Aves > Passeriformes > Tyrannidae > Pyrocephalus > Pyrocephalus nanus. The sequence goes on from CM076261.1 coordinate 64,105,402, forward strand.
ATCTGTCTCAAAAGCAGACAACAAATACATGTTTCTGGCCTCTTCTCACTTCTTTGCAGGACTACTCCCTGTCTCCATCCAAGAAAGTCAGATTGGCATATTACAAAGGAATGTCACTGCTTAACTCCTTAGTACATCTCTTTGTATTTCAGTCTTCATGGAAACTAAAATCACCAGGTTTTCTCAATAAGTTCATCATGCTAAAAGTAGATGACTTTCATGTGAAGAAATGAGGAACATATAGGAGACATCCCACAGAAGTGTTTGTACACACACTGTAATGACAACAATCTGCTCAGGAATGCTTGAAAACCTGTAAGTTTTGATCTTTGTATTTACATTTTTATACCAAAGGACATAGCTCAGAACACGGAAATGCACAACAACTACCTAAGAATCAACATGGAGAGACAGGAGTTAAATTGCAATATCTCTCAGGCAAGTAACTATCATGTTCTAGACGGGATTAAACTTTTTTCCGCAGAACTGAACTATCCACATTCTTCTTGCAATCATATTTGAGGAGCCGGTCCTTACTGCAGCTAGATATAACACATCAGTACATACTAAAGTTTTCCAGGGACTCAATACTTAAAGAGGAAGACCAGAGGTAAAGAAGGAGACTAAATTATGCTCTCAACCAAGGTAGCATCTTCAAGAGATACTAGGGGATATATTTCCACAGAAAACTTTTCCTCTGGACCCAGAAAGAGTACCTTAGGGCCTTTCATTAAAATCCAGCATACCACACAGGTATTTGACTTCAAAAGTTGCATCAACATCACTTCAGTAAAGTTATCTTGCTTTTCAATAAACAGTCAAAATGAAATTGCTAACAAACACAAGGACTGTAATATTTCAGTGACATAAACTGCAAATTAATAAATCTTTCTCTAGTCTCTAATGCCAGTTCTGCCCCACCCACACTTCACTGGGAACTTAGATAAACAAGCCAAACAGGCAAGAAAGTTTCACACATTTGAGCTCGGTATACATTAAGTACACTTTATGGCAAACATTCTATTATGTAAACATTTATGAATAATTTCTTTGTATTTAAATTAAAAATTCAAATGGAAATACAAGGCTGCATACCCCAAGGATTGTTTTAATTAGTGCAATGAAATTAATTCATGTTTAATGTCAGCCCATTTAAACAACCAGAACCTGTGTTTGGTTGTGGAAGGGAAAAAAAAAAAGCTATACAACAGTACTGGTGACAAGCAAGATGCCCATACAAAGGACACTAAGAAATATGAAGAAGCGTACTACAAAAACACAGTTTCAGTTTTAGCAGTGTTTTGGCATTGGTGGAAGTGAATTAGCACTACAGTAAGCGAATTCATCTGAAAAGCAAAAAAAAATTTTATAAAGCTAGACATGTAGTCTTTATTAGCAATGATAACAGTTGTTCCAGCAAGACCTTGTCATTTAGAACAGAATATTTTCATACTCCAGAGACTCAACCCACATTTCCTGATTTGTACAACAAAGAGTGTCATTAGCTACCAGCATCATCAGGAATGCAGTACTACAGTAACCATACTTAAAGAAACCTTTCATCTAGTTTGAGAAAAACAAAAGTATGGTGAGACTGGTATGACAAGTTAATCAACTTTTAAGCTATTAACCATTAGCTTCAAACAAGACAGCTCAACTAGTAAGCTCACATGTACAGAACCTGTGCTGAACTCAAGTTAATACAAGTATTAAATGTTCAGTTTAGTCTGCTTATTCCAATTCATTACTTCAGTTTAGTCTGCTTATTCTAATTCTCGACTTCCTTTTGTTTTCATTTGATTCATATATCAACTAATGCATAATTTCATAAGATTTAACTGCTAAATAAAAGACTCAAAGGGGGTTTTCTTTGCTACACAACTCCATCACTGGATTCTTATTAAGAGCACAGATTCAAGAGTTACTTTACTAATATGCTGCTTCTCAAAAAATCAGTGCTATTGGGTTGGGGTTATGATTTTTCTAGGTCTTATCTTTTTCTGCAAGTTGTGTTTAACTATTGATTTTAATAAAGCATTAAAATGTTCTTCTATAGTCACACACAGTTGAGTCTTATAATTCCTGGTAATCTTATGACTTTTAATTCCTTACATTCCTGTATGTAATTTTGCTATGCCACAGCCAGTCTAGCTGCAATGGGAGCCAAGACTTCTGCATACAGACCCTCTGACTATGCCTCTTATTGTTACATCCTTTGCCATCTCTGTATATTCTACTAAAAAATACTACTGCATACATTTTTACTCTAGCTTATCCTTACAATTGCTTTTTTCATAAGGTACCTAACGAGAACAATGTGCACAGATGAGGAACACACTGATACAAACAAGACAAGTCCTGTAAGCTTCTCAAACACAGGAAAACTGTGCTGTGTTTTTAAAAATCTGCGGGCTGGAGGAGGGGTGGGGTGGGGGTTGCTGGTGAGAACCAATATGCAGCTGCTTAAGAATATCATTCCTGCTTCACCTGACCGGATGAAACATAAGCTGGGGTATTCAAGAAATGTCTTCCAGCAACCCCACAGACAACTTGCCTGGAACAAACCTCTGTTTCCAACTCCGTTCAGACAACTAGCACCTCTCCTTACGTACCCAGACTGACTGCAGTACTGCCATTGATTTCTTGACAACATGTGTGCACTGAGCTTCCAGAGATCACAGGTTAAATAGTAGAGATAATCCTGTTGCAGTTATCTGTAATTTGTTCACATAAATGTTGATTATATTGGCCAGGCTGGTGGAATAAAACCATTTGCTCTTCCACTGCATAACTGTGGAGCCCTGTGTGCAGTTCAGCTAAAAAGCTCAATGAAGGTGGTATTGTTGACAAAGAACTCTATTTTCCTTTACCTGCAATTCTTCCTGTATTTTATTTACCAGTGACATTATAGGAATGACCGCATCAGTAAAATCTGTAACCTTCAGGAATATTATGTTCTGAAAAGCCTTTTTAAAAATTGTTAAGAATAATTACAAACACTGTGTATCTGTTTATTTAACTTCAGAGAAAAAAAAATACCTGAAAGACAACTGAATTTTCAGAAATCCTGAATAATTTTAAATTTTTCATATATTTTTAAATGAAAACTGTAAAACTCCTCAGACCTCAGCAGCACTCTTCTCACCAGCTTGGTTTTCATTAACTGTTTTACTCTTAGATCTCTAAACAGCCACTCCAGAAGTCAAGCTGCAATTAGTCACTCAAGATGCTTGCTAGATGAGATTAAGAGAGTTCCAGATGTATCCTGATTAAATCTACACACATCAAACAAATTAACTTTCACTACAAAATTATCAAATATATTTCACTTTTTACAATTTGAATAAAATTGTTGGTTTTCAGCATGGTTACTGGGGGAAGCAACATATTTCAAATTGCAACATGCCTGCCAGTTGCAGATTTTGGACAAACTGGCCAATATCCACTAAAGTCAAAAATGGGAGAAGAACATTCCAGATATCTGAGAATTTTAATGAAAATCAGGAGCAGGTAACTCAGACATCCTTAAACTCCCTCTTTTTTATTTTTTAAGCAAATATTTTGGTCATTCTCAAAGATCCTATTCAGAATTTAAGCCTTTGTCTTGCAACATTTACTAGGAAAGTTAATAGCACTCTGCAGGGGTTTCCTACTATTCTCAAGACTGCTGTTTGTAGGGTAGTGATTTCTGCATATACTTTATGCAGAAATACTATAATCTTCTAGTACACATTATAATTCTTTGTTCAACATTTAAGTACATAATACATACACACTACCATGAAAACATCAAACTATCAAAAAAAAAGATTATGCCTAAAAACATCAGAAACTGTGATATGCAAACCCTATAATTTGAATATTTGCTTTTAAAAGAATGAGTTCTCTAGTAATTTAGAACATTTGTCTGTCGAAGTTGAATTTGGCCCAGTGTGAGCCAGGCTACCAAGATGAAAATGGCAGGCATACCCAAAAACATCCAATCACAGTATCTTTTCAACGCAGTCTCAATGTCAAACAGCAAAAACGAAAAAAATAAATAAAACAAAGGCCTATTGAGGTCAATAGGACATTTCAAATAACACTGCTATGTACTTTCTAATGTGACTTGTTAGCAACCCTTATACTTCAGCTGCCTAACTCCTTTCATCATAAAGGATCTTGAAAGCTTTTCAAGCACAAGTGCCTACACCTCAGTGGTTTACAGTATACCTTTGATATTCAGTAGAGGAAATCCCCACGGGCTATATAACTGTTTTCATTTTGTCCCATGAAATTCCGTTCACTTCTGGATGATGTATATGCTGTTAAAATCCAAATTTTTCTCCTTTCTTGCATTCCTGCAAAATTTTTGGCAGCAAACCCTAGTCATAGCCAGCGGTTATAAAGCTGGGCTCATTTCACCAACAAAGCACCAATGGAAATGCCAGAATCATTTTAACTGGTCAGCAGAAAACTTTCCTCCCATGTCCTCTCAATTTACCTTCCAAAATTCACCATGCAGGTCAGAATATCCCTTACCTCCAGCCATGACACAGTGATCCTAAAAAAACAGAATTAGCATGCAGCTATAGCAGGCGATACTCCTCAAGGTGGTAAAAAAGAGAAACATTTTCTAAAGTCTTCGAGGAGGGGGAAAAACTGCATGATCAGTAACGACCAGGATTTTTCTTGCCCATCCAAACAAATTAAAACCTAAATCAAACCATCCATTCTATCAAAGACTAATGACTGACAATTTCGTAGTTCAGTTGAACACCCTAAGACATCAGTGCTACAACTCAAAATTAAAATCTTATTGTTTCCCACTTACTGAACTCAGGAATGTTCCTGCACAAATTATTAGAGAATGTAAATTAGGTTACACACTCTAGACTTTAGAACATGGGAAATGGTAGCTTGACAGTCATCAGTGCTGCTTTGGATATTCTACCATGTCATGCAAATGCATTATGATTGAATTTTTTACTTATGTAATACCATTCCTTCATTAACTTTAACTTCTTTACTGTGAAGAATAACAACATACAAATGTCTGGAAAAGGCAAATGAGTACAGCAACCAAATACAAGTAGAGCAGGACCCCTCCCACTGTAGCAACTTCCAGATGAAGAAGTTACACTCACTCACATACTCTTGAATTCATTGTCATAGGAAGATTTCTTCCAGCAAACTGTTTTTCTTCCTCAAGATGCCAAATCCTTTTTTCAGTATAAGAACTTTGGTCTAGAGAACCTTGAACTCTCAATTTCCTTTTTTTCTCCTCCCCTCCTTCTTCAGAGCAGAGAAGCACAGATCAAAGGTTTATGCTACAAGAAAGTTCACTAACAACAGTACCCCCAGAGCAGTATGCAAACTACATCCCTCTGCCTCAAATGAAAGGATACGCATAGCTTCACCACAGTTTAAAAACCACTGCTAATTTTATTTAGTGCTCCTAGTTCTTGGACTGGTGTGATAAAAAAAGAAAATAAAAATATATTGAAAACTGTCCTGCTTTCAATTTCCCCATGTCATATCAACCTCTCTCCTATCCTTTCTACTCAGAGGACAGAAGAGGTCCATCTTAAGACTCAAAAGCAGAGCTGATCACACTGAGTGAAGAGAGCATACTATGGGAATCAGCCACAGCCCTCATCCACAGCTACAGGTTTCAACTGATCCTACCTCAGAACAGTTCAGGGCTGCAGGTGTTACTCAATCAGACAGATAATCTCAAAGAGAGGCCAAAACTGTCTGAAGTTTTCTTCTTATTGCTTCAACTATCAACAAGAAGAGCTATCCCTGCCATCCCACCCTCATTCCCAAACTGGGGAAATTTACCCTGGAAACACTGTGACACTAGAAACATAGAATTGCTGAGGTTAGAAAGGACCTCTGGAGATCATCTAGTCCAACACACTGCTCAAAGCAGGGTCAGCTAGAGCAGGCTGCACAAGACATAGTCCAAATGGGTCCTGAGTATCTCCAAGGATGGAGATTCCACAAACTCTAAACACAAGAACCGAAGTCTAAGTAGGTTTTTCATTTATGATGAGCCCACCAAACAGTATCTGGACATTCATGCCCAGCTGCAGAGTTTGGACTACAAAACATTCACCCAGCTTTGGCATTATATATGCCTCAAAGCTACTTGAAAGAAACTGGCTTTCCTGAGCACAGTCAAGAAAAACTTATTCCCAACTCTATTTATATTCACATAATCTATCTATGGGCTAGAGCTCAGTGGTTCTGCATGGTGTGATTAAGATGTTCAAGGAAGTGTTTACACTTTTTAAAGAAAAACTGATAACTGCTTTCTTCTCTTCTATGCAATTCTAAAAGGGAGACAGACCTGCTAGAGTTCATAGCACGCACATTAATGAGAACAGCTGAATAAGACTTCAATAGCTCAGTAGCTCACTTGTGGAATATCAAAGAAAACAGAGATCTTCCCATACGATACCTCAACAGGAATTTTCCCATATGGTACCTCAACAGGAATTTTCAGAAAGCTTGACAAAGTCCTGGCTATAGCAGAGACCTCAGCAAATAAGATGCTGGAATCTTCCTAGGTCTTTCAAAGATGACTGATTTTGCTTTGGATGTCCAAGTGAAGGAAAAAGGTTGACAATTTTGCAAGGTAGACCGTTTCAGTACTGTGCTCCATCAGCCCCTTCTTACGCAATAGGAAAGCAGGAAGGCTTCCCAAAGTAAAGTATCTTAAACAAGAAAATTTCTTCAAGAGAAGCCTAAATGAAGGCGCTCTTAAGAGGAAAAAGTAGCACTTTTTCATTATTACAGAGGCTAGACCTACACAGATAAAACTACGTTGGTGGAAGATTTCAGACCTGCAGAGAACAAGCTGTCTTAGAAGAAGAAAGAAACATCTTCACCAAGAAGTACCAGCCTATCAACATTAACATCACAGAAACAGTCATACTTTGATTCACTCAAAGATGAAGGACGCAGTACTGACTCCAAGGTATGTAATCCTTAACAACCTCACAGAACTGATGTAATTTGGACACAGGAGGTGTGCCTGCTTAGAGAAACCCTCATGAATTCTCTTATGCCCCTGTTTAGCCAGCTCTGTGACAGCAAATAACACAGGGCCACACCTGGGGATCTTTGATCTTTCCTGTTTCAGAGAGGAGGAGTAATGACCAGCCCAGACAGAGGGATGAAGTGGGTCAGAGTGTTTCTTCATGGCATGAAGTTTCTTTCAGTCAACAGATCTCCTGCTCTTGCAGCCACAATACGACAGAGGCAACTTCAAAGCAGGACTCTGTTACTGAGACAGCATCTCAGAGTCACACCAGCTCTTCATGAACTTTTCCACTACGAATCATTTTAGACAGGTATTGCAGGCTTCTCAGAAAGCCTAAGACTTCCCACACAGTCTCCATTGAAAGTTTAGAAAAGAGGAGGGGCGGAATGCTAGAAAACAGGCCCTGTGAATAACTGTCATACAGCAAGACACATTTCAAAGACCAAATACTTTGGTTTTAACTACGCTGCTTCTTTAGGGCTGCCCCAAGGCCACCAACAAGACAGGACCTGCTTGCTCTGCAGATAATGAAATACAAAAATCAGGTACAGTCACAGACACTGCACCCTCCAGCACACACACAACCTCAAGCACCTCAGCAGCCTACCACTGCTATCAAAGACCTTGGTACAATGAAAAAAAAAAAAAAAGGCCAACAATTTATGCCTTACATCATGGTAAAAATACAAAGAGCTTAACTAGAACTCCCCTAGCAAAAGTGACTCCTAACTACCTTCAGGTAAAGAGGAGAGCATAGCCATCTGTGACAAGGGCACAGCTGATGCTGCTTTATCTGCTGTATCTTAGCTGGAGTGAAAGCACCGGCACCAGCCCTGGGCAGCTGTGCACATCTGGTATCCTGCATGTACAGCTACCATGGGCAATCTGGGCACACACCCAGCATACCAGGTTTCAACTCAACATGAACACAATGAAATAATTACATAACAAGAAATTGCCTTTCAAAATCAAAGCCAAAAGCCACTAGATTCAAGAGGTCTGCTAATGTCACAGAAATAGCACTACAGTCAGACTGAAAAAAATGCCGCTATTTTCAAGTATTTCTAGTCTTCTCAATTAAATATGTGTGAGAAACTATGAACCAAAACCTGAACGCTCTCAGTATACAAGGAACTCAGATGTCATTCTACCCCTTTTCAGACTGAATACAAGAATAAATTTAACCATATTAACCTTTCTAAGTTACTATTTGAAGTTCTGCAATTCTACTGATACTCTTCAAGTTCATATGTTCATAATAAGCAGTTAGAAAAGCTGGGCTTGCTCACATTTTATTAATGCTGAATCAAGGAAAAAAAATAGCACTCCTAATTTCCAGTTCAGGAGATAACCCTCTTTAACAAGGTGTATGTTACTCTTTTAAATGTTATGTAAATGTTTCCTTAAAAGAAAAAAGAATGGATTTAATTGCTGCTTTGAAAATCAGGGTCCATGAAAAGTCCATATGTGGAAATGTATTTATTCTCATTTTTAAGTGATTCCACATGTACAGTTACTCAAGTATAAAAACTTACATTTTCCAAAACAGCAGACCAAACATTAAAAAGTTGGAAAAATGCTGTAATAGTAGAAGATTTATCTAAGAAGAAAATCATGACAGTCAGTGTTATGATTTTTATAGTACTAACACTATTAAAATGCATGTTCATGCAGTGGCCAAAAGAATTATACTACAGGCTTAGAAATAAACATTAAAAAGCAGCAGTTTCCAAACAGTGGTCCAAAACGCCATGGTTGGCACATGGTTCTATTTGGAGTATTTTTCCTCTATGTCTCCATTAGAAACGCATGGTGGTCTTGAATATGCCTGAAGGGGGAGAGCTGTTGCATTGCTGAAAGATTCTGGAATATCCTGGCTCAACTGGAGTTTAAAAATGAAAAAAATATGTTTAAGAAGTGAAACAGTTAACCTTTTGTTTCATACATATTCAATACCTATTAGAGGTTCTATAGAAAAGTACCTTAGTAAAAACTAGTAATTTTTCAGCAGTGTTTTCAAACATACTCAAGGTATTTTGGCAAATTGGTGTCTTTGGAGCTGTGTTCCTTATAGTCTGAAAGGCAGAGGCTGCTTATACTAATCAATTATTTAACCCTTTTTTACATCTGAAAAGCAAATACAAGGTCTCAGAGTTTTTCAAGTCCTGAAGGCCCTCTCATTAATTAGCTTTCTACACGAATTAAAAGATGGGTTTTTTAACATCATTTAAAGTTTTGCTTAAATAACTGCCCAGGAAACACCATTCTATTCAGTGTTTCAATTCATAGTTTAAACATCTCATGGAATTCTATAGCAGAATTTACTATACCCTGGCAAACAAATCAGAAGCATTGTTTTATTCCTTAAATAGCCCTTAAATTCCACACCCAAGTGAGAATGTAAAGTAACAGATTAGTCAGAAAAGGACTGTCTTTCATGTACCTTAGGTCAAACATGACACCACAAGCACAGGAAGCAAGCAGGAAGTTATCTCTTTAGCTTGAGCCAAGCCCAAGCACAGGAGCAACTCCCATCCACCTAAATCAGTATCGTAACATGCATTTTTGTGCTAAGATGGCACACTAACCTTTCAGGTAGACACAACGCTCATATGAATGTGGCATGGATCTATACATACTCTAGAGTATGTAGTGGATCATAATTTTATACATGGCCGACAAATAAAGGGTCTGTCCATCTTCAGAAAGAGTAAAACCAAAACACCCAAAATACAAGACTTTCCACAATGTCTCACTTTCAAAATCTATCAGTGGCTAAAGACAACTTGATTGCAGAGCTGTAAGAGGAGAAAAGAATGCTGCTCAAATAGTCTCACCCACCTCCAGATGGGCTTAAGGGATTTCAAATTGCTAACAATTTCACTATCATTATTGCTATTAAACTTCTTATGGCCTCATAACTACTACATCCTGGTAGTAATATATTGCTCCAGAACTGAGCTTCGCCTTCCTGGTACCTACTGAGTTTACCTTTTACTTTGTCCACCTGATAAAAGCCAATGCACTTTGCCAAGACACACAGATAAGACGTTTCAGACTGTGTGTTGTACTGAATAGGCAGATCTACATGCCTAGATCTGATTTTTTTTTTCCCCAAACTCAGATGTATCTTAAGCTAATTTTTTTTTTTGCTGTTTATAATACCAATCATCCATTATGGCCAATGTAATGAATTCTTATACTAAGGAAGAGGCAAAACCTTTGCACATGTACACAGTCCATCGAGAAAAAAACCCCACAAAATTAGAATAAAGCCTTTTTTTTTTCCCCTTTAACATGTTTCAAAAAGTATTTATTTAAGGTTAAATTATTATTTGCTTCCTGTAATAGCAACTTTTTCGAAGTTAGTTAAAATGTTTGCTGTTACAACCTCCACAGGTTGCTAAACACTTTCTGGGTACAAAGTCACAAGTTCTGTGGAATGCTGATCTGTGTACTCTGCCTCTGCCAGCACAACTTCCCTAGGCAACACTTGCACCATACAAACACCGGCTATACCTGGGGAGTTAAAGGCCTGTGCGTTTAAGTTTTGTTATCAACAGAACACACAGCAGGTTCCACTTGACCACTCAAAGCATCATCTGGGTTTTCCTATGATCACAGCAAGTGCTACGTCAGTGCATCCCTTCTGTACAGTCAAAAAGGTTTTAAAGATAATCCAGTAAGTCAAGTAATCACAGGCTTTGTACAGAATTTAATAAAAAAACAAACAAAACAAACAAACAAAACCAACAAACAAACACCAAGCAGAACAAGGTTTCCCTACTCTGTGATACAGTGAAAAGGCATGTCAGCACTCCATTTTAGAATTCATAATTTTTTGTAAAAAAATTTAAAAATTTTTGTTTTCCCAAAATGTTCTTCCAAGTAGCATTATTCTAGATAAAAACTGTGCTTCCATCAACTTATGCTATTAGTAGCAAGTATATACAGTAGTATGTATATTTCCATTCTTTGTCACACAAATGCAATAAATTTCAGTTATTGAAACAAGTGTCCTTGTGAAGTAGGATTTCAAATAACTGCTTGAAACATTCAGGTTTGTCTTATGTGTTAAACAGCTAATACAACATATGTTAAAACTTAAGGCTGACATTACTGGCTGAACATTCCTGCAAAACTTGAACTGTGCTTCATAACATTCAGAAAAGCCCCACGAAGCCTCCCAACAAATGAGTCCTCTTCCAAGGCAACATCCCACATTGGACAAATTCTGCAATGTACAAAGGGGCAGCCGGCAAAGATTGCTAAACACACTAAAGATCGATATTTTTGCACAAGCAGCACAACCTAGAGAACTAAGCATGGGACTGGCAGCCAGCAACTCTTCAGCTTAATGCTGCTGCAACAGATATGTATCTTCCTGGTTTCTTAAATGAAGAAACTGATGCACAGTTATAATTACAGAAGTTTTGTAAAATCTCTGAAGAGTTCTATATGTTCCAGTAAAGCATGAAAGCATATCAAGGAACAACAAGCCATTACTGCCTCAATTTTTAGGAACTTTGGCAGTAAAAAAATAATAAAAAATTAAAATGTTACATTATGTTTTTAAAAAGAGAAAGCATTTCTAGTTCTTTTATTAGCTCAGAATACATCCAAGGGGAAATTCTTTTAAAAACAACCCTCAGACATAAATGACTAAGCCAAAATAACTAAAATGCTCACACAAAGCCAGAGAGCATGATAGAGGTATTATAAACCTGAGCAACTACTCCAACTGTCAAACTTAGCATTCTTATTAAAAAGATGGTATAATTCTGGTTTGCTTCTGTGTAAGAAAAATATAAAATATATACTAGAGACCTCTAAACTAACTCTACTAAACAAACTTTTGAGCCTATTATCAGATTTCTTTTTCTTCTGGCTCATAACAACAAATGAGAGGTTTTAGGAGACACCATGTACAAACATCATGAGAACAGCAGTACAAACCGATTTTTAGAACATTTCTCCTTGCAGTCATTCAGAACACCAAAATCACAGATTACTACATAGGGCCTAAAAGGTCTTGCTTATATACTAGAGGTGCCATTGGAATTCATTCTTCCAACACACTTTAAAAAAGCTCAAGCATATGCCTTATGATAGTAGATTTGTTGGAATTGCCATCAGAAACAAGCACTCTCATACCCACAATTTATACTAAAAGAAAACTCATGCACAGAAAACTTAAAATACACAGTTCTACTGCCAAGTTGAAGAGCACCCTCACCTCTCAACTCTAGAAGTCTCATTAAAGTTTTATACATGCACATACAATAATAAAAGTAATTTTGTTTGTTTGTTTGATTTTTAAAAAAGGGGGGAAGGGGAAGGAAAAAAAATTTCTAAAAAAGATCAAGCATACAAGGCTATAGCCTTGAACCCAGTTTTTATGTGAAAACAAGGCAATATAGTTCTGAAGTACTTCTGACTGTAAGAAGAAAACGTTACCTCATAACTGATGTTACCTCATCAGCTGGAATACATAGCTGGTTTGGCTGAGGTCTTTCCTTCTCAGTACTGTCGATTTCTGCCCAAGAGTTAATTTAAAATAACCAGGTCATATCCATCAAAAGTACAAAAACCGTGTAACAACTAGAAGTTAAGCTCAAGACAGGTAAATTTGCACTGATTTACAGAAGTAAATCTTCTTTTTAACCCTGCAAAGCAATTAAATGTTCTAATCAGCAAAGGTAGATAACTTTCAAACCTGTGTGTGTGTACCCAAACACAAAAATGGAAAGAAAGGCAATGCAGTAAAACCTGTTCCAACACGCTGTACATTAGAAATCTGACTCTCATATTTCACAAGAGCCCAAGGAAAAGAAAGATGCAATGAAAAGCAGGTTAAGAACAAGGTAGAACAAAAACAGTAGAAACCTTCCACACATCACAGTATTGAGGAAACCTATTAAAACATTTTTGTAGTTTCAAAAGGTCAAAAAGAAAAAAAAACCCAGAGGATTTAGTCTTAATTCTGTCTTTGAACACACATACACATACGTGTCCTTCACAAGTGTCCTTGAATTTTAAATTAAACATACTTTCCCTTCAGATCATGAAATTGGCCCTATCACACAAAAATGTTTGGTTAAAGATAGATAACTAAATCAAACATCCATAATTCAGCAGAAAATATTAAAATGTTTAAAAATGGATTTACTATGAGGATTTGAACGTTATGTATGTCAGTATTTTGAAATTACAAAGCTGAAGAACAACAGGACAAGAAAAACTCCAGCAAAAAGTAATTTCAAATAGAACCAGATGCTCAGAAAAATTGCTTGTCCTTTTGTGTACAGCCCATTCAAAGATGGCATTCAAATGACAGCTCTGTTGGGCTATTTGTACAATGACAGGTAATTATTTACACACAACTTTTTGGAGCAAAAATAGACATAACATAGAGTTAAGAAAGGCAAATGAAAGGCAGCACTGATACTCTCTGAAGGACTCCCCATGTGGAAAGCTTCACAAGAATTCCCACTAAATTACAACAGCAAAGGAATCATCCCTGGACAGCTGGGCTGATATTTTACTCTGCTATTGGTTATATTACATTCCTGGTGACAAAAGCTGTTGATATTAAGGTTGAATAGTAGAATTGGCGCTAGAAGAAAAACCATCTTGCGTATCCCTTCCAACATTTTTTCACTAATGACAGCACTTGAATGGCCCAAGAACTTTGTTTGAAAGTTTAAGTAGAAGACAGATTACATCAAATGCAATCGAGGAAATAAGTCTTATGCTCTGCCTTACAAAAGGCTGTTTTTGTCTGCTTTTCATTGACATAGGCCAGTGGTACTTTGTCAATGCATCTGAAATTGCCCACCTATTCCTTCTTTAAGTTTATAGTTCCTAGGAAATGCATAAATTCCAGGCCAAAATGTTTCAGGACTTCTTTTCCCTGAAGGCCATTCCTTAACGGGATGAGCTCACACATGTGGCCAACTGCTATATTAAGGAATAGGATTAGTATCTGAAAATAGATCAACATCGACATCACCACTGGATAGAATAATTGAAATTACTGCACCATCATTCACTGATAGGCCTACAATCAGCTCTGAGCATCGCTAACGCAGTGCATGAGAACAAGACTGGGGCTTTAAAAACTCAGTTGTTTTCCTAACAGGGTTGTCACTGTTGCAAGACGTGACTTGGAAACCTTATGAGGTGCAACTGAGTACTTACTCAGCTGGAAGTAATAGAGTGATACTTTCACAAGAGCCCTTAAAAACCAAGTGTGCAAGTGATGTAACACCAGTAGATAGAAAAAGGACAGGAAAACAATATGCATAATGGAGGAATAAAAGGCATTTTTGTGAAAAGTAGAATTGTTACTCTAAAGGTTTTTTTCTCCAGCACCTGGTAATATATCAGTAACATCCACTTGTGTATTACATTTGGGAGAGCGCTAAACACTCATTTATTTTGTAGAACAGTACTAGATGCAATAGCCCAGTCTTTCCACTTCTGCCAGAGTTTATTACAATTTTTTTATTTGTTTATCTGAATCAAGAGGCTGGACCTTTAACTTCTTATATTGACCAAATTCTGACATATATGAAAAGTATATAAATACTTAATTCACATAATTATGTTGAAACAATGCCCTGCTAAAACAAACATAGAAATTCACGACTATTGAAATCACTGTTTCAGCTTTCAATTTAGGAGATCTGGAAACAGAAACCTTAGACTATACTTGTGCATGAAAAATAAGTGTCAGTCTTAATTTAGAATTTCCTGGCTATTAGTGATGTAAACAGTGCAACAGAAATTTATGTACTTTGAGATTGTAATATCTTAAAATAAAACATGTTCTTAAAGTATGGTTATAAAAATATCCATCTTAGTATATGTAGTCATATATACAAATTAATATATTTACAACGGAACTAACATGCCATAACAGTTTCTTTGCCAAAAACATTTGTCACTTGGGTAGAATAAACAAGCATCTTAAGTTTTTAAAGCCTTCTGCAGTTCAAAACTCTCATTTTTATGCCCTTCCACATCCTTCTCTTCATTTATCTCCATGATTGTGTTATATTAAAATGCACATAAATTCTGCATTTAGGAAAGAGAGATAAGATTTTTCATAAAATTAGAATTCTGAATGGTGTTCAAATGCATGCAGATAATGTTACCAGTTTTGTAATGCTGGCACAAATTAGGTCCTATTCATTTTTCTGGTTTCTGTTACTGAAGGGAAACAAAGGGTGAGAGTGCTCCATTTGGTTTCTTAAATGCAGAAAAATGAAAAGTATCATATGCACGATTCAAACTGGTGCTCATTTGGAAAGCTGAGGAAAAATATTTTTCAAAAAGAGAAGCGTTAACATTTCAAACCATTATCCGAAAGCTCTTAGGGGAGAAGTTGAGAGAGGGAAGGACAGAATTACAGGAACAATATTTATTAGATACAGTCTTGTAGAGTGAAGCAAAACAAGTGTGTGTATGTGGGTGGGACATTATGTAAAAGAAAATATATAAATGAGTCAACAATTACATTTATTGTTTTAAAAATACCCACAACATTTTATTCTATCATTTTCAGCAGTTTTTAGTGGACTCCCTCACCATCTTAGTGCTGCAACCACAGATCTTCCCACCATTTTGTTTTCTCCAGAATCAAATCTCATTTGGAAGAGGATTATAAATATATTAGGGCAATGACATCCAGTTTCTGCTCCTTTCCACTTACCTTTCCACCTCAAGAGAGTGAGGAAAAGGGATCACTGCTGCAACTGCATACTACTCAACTTCAGGTTAGCAGCACTTATTTTCTAACAGTGTTCGTCAAAAAACTAACTTACCAAAACCATTTCCTTTGCAAGAACATTCTCAAGAGAATCCTGTTACCACAAGATTCAGAATAAACCTTGGAGTGAGGATGAGAATATCACTCTAAGACAACTCACTGAACAGTCCTGATGCTTACTAAAGGTGTTTAAAACCCTAACCTGATTTGGGCAAGTTGGCAATTTTACAACATGACTTCCTGTCACTACAGGAAAATGCCATAGCACTGGCTATTCCTTAATTCAGAATTTCACTTTTATCCACACAGTCTGTAAAAAATTTCCAAAAGCCTAATCTCATCCTCATATATAACAAGCATATATCAGTTATCTCACTAATTTTTGAGAAAAGAAAACAAAAAAATCTGACTTAACCCTAACCTGCTTAACTTCTGACACTTGTTAAAGCATTAAACCACAGTTCTTCATTACCAGTTCCTAAGATATTCTTGTAAAAAGGCCTGACAGCTGATGTGAATGTATAGCATGAGCTATCGGACCACCAAAGGACTGGGTTGTATTTAGGTCCTTCTTAGGAGGCACTTCCCAGATGCACTAGGAAACTAAGTGGCAGAAGGCACTTCACCTGTTGGTCAAGGATTCATAAACTGCCATAAAATAACACATATCAACAGAATCTACCTAAGTCAGTGAAAAAAAAATAAATTTTACAAATGATTATGGGTAACAGGCTCTGCTCCATAAAACAGCATCACATGAGTTTCTCAAGGGACACCAAAAGATAATGGAAAGAAAAATAGTGTTAAGCTCTTCAGGTGGTCAAAGGCTTCTCTACCAGAATAAGGTATTTTCCACTCCTTTTTCTAAAGCCTAAAAAATGGCTGAACTTTTTTAGGTCATGTTTTGGTAAGCTTTTACTTTCTTCACAGCAATTTAAATTACAAGTACATTTTGTGGTAAAATTTTAATCTACTAAAATATAAATGTGCATAAAAGAAAAACAATTAAGCTTCATCTGCAGAATATATTAAAGCTGCCAATATAAAGTGCTCACATGAAAAATTAAGCCTATAAAAATATATAATGAAAGACATCTGGCACAAATGTCAGCCTTCACATGCTTGTTTTGTCAGCTGTCAAATCATGGTAATATACTATGGTAAAAGGCACACTGACAGCAACATTCCTGCTATTTTAAAGAACAATCATAAAATACATGCATCTGCATTGCTACCAAAGTAACTGAATGGGGCTAGCAGTCCACAGAAAAATATTCATGCTTAATGCTTCTGACTCTCAAATGAAAGTCTGTGCAGGACAGATCCCAAATTATTTCCATTCCACACAAGGGTTTTTGAAAGAGTTACCTGAAGTTGTGAGTAATAACTCATGCAATTCTTTACAGTTATTGAAGGTAAATACTGTTCCTAAGCAGCAAATGACATGGGGTCAAGGAATGGTATTCATTATAAACTTACCTTTGTCAATAAAAAAAGTATTTTAAAAATATGCATAACAGGAAAAAATTCTTCCCAATAATTCCCTGCTTGATTTAATCTCAATGAGTTAATTATTTTGGTATATCTTTCTGATTTAAAAAGCCAGTGTTTTTCCTCTACATCAAATACAAGTTCCAGTTACACTTTGTAGTTGTGCACATGAAGCACTAAACACCAAAAAAACCTCCGGATGTGGTCCCATTACCATCCTCCTATGGTCCATCTGGACTAACACCAAAAAGTTCGAAGGAAAATGAAAACATTATACTGATACAGATTTTGAATGTAATATATTTCTTTATAAAGTAACACTATTTGATATATTTCTTTAAAAAACTGTACAGTGAATTGAACATGGGACAAAAACTAAAGCTGTCCAAGATGATGCTACCTACCTGAAGATTTTATATAGCATTATAGTCATCATCTCCTGGAAACCAAGGGAGCAGTAGTAATAAGAGTTAGTCATAAAGACTGCAACCTAGTTTCCTGTTAAATATATAATCATGCTGCAACAAAACCAAATTACTTTTAAATAACCATTCCTTAAAAGTATGCATGAATTTTTTTCTGCTGTAGTCAGGAAGCTAAATCAGGTCTGCATTTATTCACATACCAGGCACACTGTGACATTTTACTTAAATGCTGAGAAAGGTGAATGAAGAAAGTTTTCACTAGAAACTAAGTTTATTTACAGTTTGCTTGTTGGGGTTTTTTTTCTTTGTAAAGTTAATTTCTGCCTTGATGTTGAAGTTATGAAGTAGAAAAGTTTGTCTTTCTTATACTGACTTCACAGTGAGAAAGGACAGGAAGACAGGTGAGACAGGAGGGATGAAACTAAGACTCCTGGCTACCAAAGACACTGCAGCAGGCATTGGACCTGGTGAGTCCTGGTGGGAGCTGGCAAGTGATGGGCTTTTCCGGGGAAATGCCAGTAGGAAAATTTTGTTAGATGTCATTTTACAAGATAAATTGAAGCAAAGTCATCCAACCACTGAAATTAGGAAATAATGAAGCCTAGGTTAAAACTGGCTTGCAGTCATGCTGAAGAACCTGTTTGGGGCAAGTAAGATGACACTATGTTTTCCTAAAGTACAGCTGGCCTCACCAGAAGTATGAGACCTGACCAAGGGCATTTTCTACCTCACAGAGATCTCTGATGAACACAAAACTGGCCAGTAACAGCTTGAGTTTCTGATACTTGCCTATACTGTGTTAGCATCCAAAGGATTCTTCCCTCAACCTTTTTACTGAGCAACACTAAATACAGACTTAGTGCATAAATCTCACTGCTTTAACTCAAATAATCCAAATAGCAACTAAGCACATAAGAAAGTTCTCATAATGGTGTAAGTCTACAATCACTCTTCCCATAGGATATATGCATACATATATATATACACACCTCACTCTTTTCAGTAAGTTTTTATTATCATCATGACTATTAAAATGAAGCTTCCCACATCAGCAGTAGCTCAGTGAAATATCACTCCCATTTTAAATGCTTTCTGTATAACATCAAATACCACCAAGATACTTAATCAGATTGATTATCTGAGGCTGAAACAAACAACTTGCAGCACTGACAGTCAAAATCACTATGCTAGACATGGGGAAGGATAAACGAAGGCCTGTACTACTCCACTGCCAGAGAACATTGTAGATTTTTTTTCCTGCCTCTACCTTGAAAATCAAGAGACTTAAAAAAGGATGCTAAGAGATGGCATTATGGCTAGCCCACAGATGAAAAACAAGACTTCAGCTATAATTTTATAATAATTTTGTAATAATTGTATTTTTGTACGATAAGAGTACCCATAATCTCCATATTCAACCTGAATTTTTCAGTGTATGGAGTTTTTGCACACTTTTCTATAAAGAAAGGAAGTTTTAAATTTTAAATACCCATATGCATCTCACAAGATTATATTAATATTGTATCTTCTGACTTTAAAAAAAAAATGTCTTAAGCCTCACACTCCCTCTGCATGAAAAGGTGTTTCAATCCCCAGCTGACAAGCAGAGAGTAAGGCGCGTGGAAATTTAGTTTGACAACATGACTTGACCGACTTAGTGCCCTCAGCCATCCCTAATTTTGCTCTCCCATAAAGATTTTCTGATGCCACATCAGAGCTGTCAACAGGTAAGGTCCTTCTTTGACTAACAGGATGGCAGTCATCTACCTGATTATGTAATTTCTTGTAACCTGTAGGACGCACAGTTTCTTTGGGGCAGTGGAAAGAAAGGGCAAACACACACAATCCCACAAACGCACATAAACATGTTTTATATCACTCATGATCACATGAGTTTCACTTCATTCAGAAACCTGACTAAAAATGACAAGAGTAGGGAAGATGCATAAATACACACTATTGAATTCATTTATTCTCACACCTTTTTGTCTCTCTTCTACTCACTTCCTCAGTAATTTTTGGTCAGCCTTCCCCGTTATGTTGTACCAATCATCAAAGAGAAGCTTGGGAAACATTCTGGCATCCATGTAATTCTTGTAAAAACACCAGGAAGTATAATCCTCTCAAAACAAGATTCCTAGGGAACTAGGGAAGCAATATTTTGGCTTTTTACCAACCATTTCACAGCAAAGGTAATTAGTAAGTTACATATCATTGTAAGCAACACCAGCACAAATCCAGCTTCCCTCACTGCTTGCTCTCTTTTCTAATGATGCCAAGATCGTGACAGGGTTACTTAACATGGTTATTGTTTCCAATTTCAAACACTTATACTTAATTAAGTTTCAGCTCTAGATGATCTATCTTAAACAGCCAAACAAACCAAAAATGCTCCAACTCCATTACCTCACCTTTTTACCCCCTCACTATAGCAACAATGCACTGAAAACACTTCAGAAGGATTTTGTTTGTGTAATAGGGCTAGGATTTGGTAAGTGCATGTGATAAGCTACTTTTGAAATAAATTACACAGCATAACATATGTTTCAGTAACAGTAAGTATCGTGATTC
Source organism: Pyrocephalus nanus (assembly GCA_038380795.1). Taxonomy (NCBI): domain Eukaryota; kingdom Metazoa; phylum Chordata; class Aves; order Passeriformes; family Tyrannidae; genus Pyrocephalus; species Pyrocephalus nanus. The sequence goes on from CM076261.1 coordinate 64,125,692, forward strand.
TGGTCAGTCTTTTCATATCAAGAGAGAATTCTATGTATCAGGAGCAAAAGTCTGCAACAGAAGCCAGATGAAAAAAACAAGAAGATGACTAATATGTTGAATTTCATGCATATTAGGTACAGTCTTCCATCACCTGACAAACTGGAAGAGGTGCCCCTCTGTCTCTTGTACAAAAAGCTATTCCCTTTCAGAATCAAAAATATAATTTTCAAGTGCTTTAAAAGTTTTATATAATTCCTATATATATTATATAATTACACATGCCCACATAGAACAACCCCCCCCCCAAAGGAATTTCAAGATTTCAATTCAAATGTAGAAAGAAGAGCTGAAAAGATTGGGACAGTGATCAGCATCTCAATACTCCTTTCAAGAACAAACAGGAAACGATAACTAATGAAAAATTCCAAATATTATTAATACAAGAAAATATGTCCAGCTTTGACAACCAACCCAGTCATGGAATAAACACTTCTATCTTCAGTAGCTGCTAAAACAAACACTCTTTTACAGGCTTTGACAGAGAACAGAATTCATTTCCCCTTTACAGCTGCAGTGCTTCAAAGTCAGTTAAACATCAATGTGACAGCCTTACTTACGAGAGCTCAGACATTTACTGTATTATCTTAGCCGGACATGAGCAGAAAGCAGAGACTGTGAAGGCAGAGAAGGCAAAGGGGGGAGAGAGGAAAATCAAGATTGTTTTTCTTAAAACACCTAATGAAGTGTTCATCTTGGGGTTTGCCACAGTGTTATTTTTTCTTGTTCATTTATTCTGTATTTAAGGACCCAGCTAATATAAACATAGCATAGGTCTGAAGGCAAAAAGTTCACTGGCATATACCTTGTTTGCTCAGATACTACTCAGTTACCAACTTCCCACTCTGTGACACAGTGTGCTTCTACAAACGCAACCCAGTTGACTGAGCTATTATCAATGCTTACAAATTAGACTACTTTATTTGCAGCTAGCCATCATCCTACTCATTTTCTCATTAATATCTAGAAGACACATGGCTTAGATTCTTACCGTAATTTCTGCCACTGACTTTCTTGCATAACCTCTACCTCACAAGACCATTGTGAAGCTTAATATATATTAATTTCACACACAGCAACATGCCTGGTAAATACTTAAAAGCAGTCAGTTGGAATATTGGCCAGATGTCAAACCAATCCTTACAATGTGTGCAGACCACTAACTTAAGTATCATGGACAAAGAATAGGCACCAGATAACTGCAGTAGCCATTTGCAAAGAGCAGTTAAGAATATTTTCTGAGATTCTGTGGAAGCCTGGCTGCTCACATGATTATGGTCTTGCCTACTTCCGGATGTTTAATTGCATTAAAGAAAACTAAAAATACATGTTCGTACTGCTGGTTTCCCATGAAAGCAGTTGTTGTTGCCATTGAGGGAAATGATATGATCACAGAGATGTCTTACGAATTACCTACCAAAATACAACCCAAACTACTAGCAAAAGATTTGCTGAGTGACTAGTTCTTTCATGACAAATGATCCCTCAGAACTGTGACTCAGAATAAAATCCCTACAATACTGAAAAGAGTTTTTATTATGTTTTGAACACATTTATCATTTCTCTGTGCATGCTGTAAGCAAGCTTGGGAAAAAAATAATCAGTATTTCTTTCTTTATTCTTAGTGGTATTTTATACATAAATACTGAAGAGAAGACATGTCTGAAATACATGCCTAAACTACAGATCTTTTGTTAAAAAAAACAAAAAAACAAAAAAAACCCAAACAGTAGCTAGTAAAACAGTAATGTCACATGAAATGATCTGCACAAATTATGTTATTAAACAGTATTCTCTTGTAATTCTTTGGCCCAAGTGGAAATTCTAGAGAGAGCCTGATGACTTGTGGCCATATCATTTGGCAAAACGTGTAAGCTTATATTCAGGAACTCTCCAAATCTCAGCTAATAAGAGTTTAAGCCATCTTTCACCTTCTGAAGGGTTACTTCAGGGTTAAGGGAAAGACAAATCAAGATACACTTCATCTGCCAAAAATAAAATTGCTCTTCTTCACCCTTCACAGCAGCCCCAATCTGAAGACTTCTATTTCACAATAATACTTTGAGATTTCTGTCTGCAAGTTGAGTGACTCCCATACTCCCTTCCCTAAAACTTCAGTTAGTATTCTCCCTTTAGGAAAAAGAAGAGAAGCAAATCAAGCATTCCCTAAAAAAAGCATTTTCTGTCTCTGCATCTTGAAGCCACCCTCTTCCCCAACAGGTCGAATGAATGACCTTCAGGGAAAGCTGCCCAAGCCAGTCAGTTGCCCAGGCTCAGCGGAGGAGCTGCCCTGGAACTCCCTACCACAGGGAGATGACGTGTTTTGTTAAACCATTTACTTGTTAAAGTCTTAGCGTTTGGAGGCTTGGGTAGGTTTTTTGGTGCTGTGCTGCTGTACTCTCCTTACTCCAGCACCACTATTTTTAGTAACCAGCAAATGGGTGGCTGTAGGACCTCTCCTATCACCCGAAAGCTATCCAGCTTCAAGTGGAAAAGCAGTCCAGCTCATGCACGCTAGCAATTCTTCAGATAGAGGCTTGCAAGCCCAGCCCTGCTTGCTTCTGCTGCAACTAGCACTTCATTACATGCACTTCAATGCAGTATGAAGGTCTTTTGTAAACAAACCTTTGATGAAAACACTGTAAAATAAATCTGCATCTTTTCTATCTTTATAATCCTTGTTGCGCTATGTTACTTATGTATTTCTGTCAGCTTCGAGAAAAGTTTCATATCCTAAAAAATTCCTTTCCCCTACACGTGTACAAAACTGGTGACTAGGTTGCTTTACCCAGTATTTCCTCCCAAAACTGCCAATCCTCAGACATATTCAAGACTTACATTTCCATACGTATTACCAACTTGAAAAACGTGACACAAGGTGTTGAAATGCAATTTAAAATTTATTTCAAACTGATATATATCAAACTGTACAATAATAAATATAGATTCATTGGTAAAAAAAAAGGTATGAAAAATTCTCAGAAGTAACAGTAAGTAAATTCTGTTAAATACGCAATTCAAACTATGTATAGACCCAGTTATTCAAATCAGAAATCTTGAGTGAAATACAGGCACGTGGTATGTGACAGATTGGCAATGGAAAGTTCTGTAGGACAGGCTACACTCAGAACAGTGCTGGAAATGAGCCCACAACTCATTTCAAAACTGATGTCAAAAAGTCTTGTGAAATTTCTCAGTATATGCAATGCACACTGCACAGCTTGTCTCCATTCAATACTCCTCACCATTAAAATGATATATTATGCTAAGCTTTTCATTGCCTTAGTTTATATCCTATGACATCACAAACTATAGATGTTTAAAAACTCAGCTTAACTTCTAAGACAGAGAAATATGTAACCTGCTAAAGTACGATTAGGTATGGTGTAAGAGTTTTAAAGCTGAAGTGTTGCTGAAAAAATTGTAGCAGCAACATGCACAGAATTTCCAACACAAAATAGCGAAAAGTTAAATGTTAGTCTGAATTCATTTTTAACTAAAATCTCCCTGCTTTTACCCCCCCAAATTCAAGTTATTAAATAAACACCAAATAGTTCTTTCATGTATGACACAGCATAAAACACTTGAGCACTTGTATTTCAGTAATTTGCAAATGAATTTTAAAGGTTTGGGAAGGATAAACATTACATGCATAAACTTGCAAAATATTTAAGCTGCTTCTTATAAAAAGCTGAGCTCCCTTCAATTCCAGTCACATGAATTTAATTTAATAATCAATTTTATTAATTAAAAAAAACCCACATTCTTCTTGTTGGGGCACAAAACATTCACACAAATAGAAGGAAACACAAAACTCCTCCATGTGTAAGTAACTCTGAAGACACAACATATACTAAAAATCTAACCCCATCTCCCCCCAGGTAAAGAAGACATTTTCTCCTTATCCCTCAATTATAATAATTTCCAAATATACAGCTGATGTTAAGGGGTGGGGGGTGGAAACCAACAAAACAAACCATCCTGCAACTTTCAATCTCAAGTTAGGTCTTAAAAGTAAGCCTACAAGATTCATACAATCCCTTAGTCATCAGGTCACAATCCTAATTTAAAACAACAAATTCTCCCATTTGGTTCTATTACAAGGTGATAACTAACACTTCTAGTAATTTATAGACATCCCATTTTCCTTGAGTTTAACCAGACAGCAAATCAAATAATCCCACAGAGAATTCAGAGCAGGCTTGACCCATTACTGAAGTGTTAAATTAGAATTTCAAAGAATAACTCCATAGTCACCTTTCACAGGGATAATTTTTAATTCTTCTCCTGTGAAATGTGAAGTTAAGTCAATACTTAATGTTTTATCTCATAACAAAAGCAGACAAAAATACTGCTAACTCAAAACAATCTAGGTTGGCTCTTGTTTAATAAAATAGCAAAAAGGCCACTGCTTCAATGTTTTAATAGGCAAGTTCTCTCTAGCATTTTTTTACAATTTCAGTACTAAATCACATCAAGAGAAACAGGCATTTTATTTATATATTGCTGTATTTAATTTCATCAAATGTAATTATTTTCTCACACAATCCACAAACACCGGTGAATGTGAATTTTGTGCATGAAGAAAATAATGAGGGTTGGCCACATTTTACAGCTAAGAGAGACTTGCAGGTCAAGTGGCATGTTTAGTATACCTCTGGCAAACCTGGCACTGAAGAATAAGCTCCTGGCTCTTGATCCACAAGGTCTAGCTCCATTCCTGTTGTTACTCATGTAACCTCATTCTCGTGGGTATAATTATAGGGAAATTTCCACCACATACAAGGGCAAACACTGCAAGTCCCCAAATTCTACAAATGGCTCCAGACACCTTATCTGAATTACCTGTTGATTAAACAACAACAACAACAAAAAGTTGTCCAAGGAAACAACACATTCAGTTTTTGTAGCTGACCCCCAGCCAGCCTAAATAAATTGTTTTAACTCCCTGTTCAACACAGGAACACCAGAAGCTTGGCACAGTAAGAGCCACAGAGCCCATCGATGGCATGGCAGAAGAGTGGTTGATATTACCTGGAATCCTGAACAAAGCAACAGGACAGAACTAAAACTGGTAATACAATCAGTACAAATTACAACATAAAAAACATACACGCAGAGAAAAAACCACATACTTTAAATTTCTAAAATATTAAATTAAAAAATTCTCATGTTGTTGCAGACACGCACCCTCACAGAATGTAGTATTAATTTATTCTGTTCCTCAAGATATTGTCTGTATAAGACAATACCAGTTCCCTTTTACTGACTTCTTTCCCTGCCAGTGCTAAACAAAAATCAGTTAAAAACCAATAAACCACAAAGTTGTCTTTATAATCAGCTAATGGAAGTGAAATATTAGCAGAAGTAAGTTTGACCCAATATTGGATTTTACATTTTTATCTTTCCTGTGTTGCCAGTTAGCTCAAACTTTCTGCAAGAAACCTTCTTATTTCCTTTCTCAGAATCTTGTCTCTAAAAAAGTCCCTCCTCCCCCAAGGAAATTCTAAGGGCAGGCTCATAGTCTTTCTTTTCTCAGTTTCTGCAATACAACTTGAGAAAAAATGATTTACACAAGTGTAACAGAACAGAATACAGCTCATTTATGAAAAAACTACCACTGCACTTATAGAACAGTATTTCTACAAAATCAGAACAGTAAGAACAGTCCCCAAATCATGTCAACAGCAAGGAAAGTTACAGCATACAGCCCTTCCCACCATAACAGAAAATACTCTCTAGCAGGTTTAAATTTTTAAGAGTTTAATTCTACCATTGCCAGCCACATTATATATAGTTCCCATTTTTACTTCTCAATTGCTCTGAGAGATCTAAATATGTCTCGTTTTGGTCTTTTCAGGTTTCCAAAAATTAATCAGTTTTACATGATAAAATACTTCACACTGACCTTATCAATAAATTTGGAAAAAAAGGTGGCATACACAGTGGCAACCATGTAAACCTTTAATTCGTGTTACATCTCTGTAGTCAAATGCATCCATTTAATTATTGACAATGATATTTCTGATACAAGGAGCCTATAATGAATTTTTAATTTCAGCCATTGAACAGGAAAAACACGTATTTTAAAACTGTTTCAAGTTGTGCAAATAGTCAATTCACTAGGAAAAAATGCCCTTGTTTCAGATAGCTTACTTCATGTCAAAGTAGGGTAAAGCTATTCAAAGCATTAAGAACATCCACAAGGGGATTTAATTGCTAAATATATCTGTCAATGTATACCTTCACTTCCTTTGCAGTACCTTGTCTGAGAAGACAACCTTATGGGTAGCAGATAAATAAATTAGATCTACAGAAGTAGGCAAGCGAAGAGACTACTGTCCTTTACTGCAGGACACACAATACAGACAGGATGCTCACCTCACACGCAGGAAATCAGTTCACCAACAAAGTATTTACACACCAATAAAAAAGCAGAGCTACTTCAGAGGCAGCAAAGCTCTGCTCAGGAACACTGAGCAGCCCAGAGAGGGCAGCAATCTCCTAAGAGGCAGGAGAGCCAAGTGCAAGCCTCTGCTCTGAATCAGGAGCACTGTGATTCCCTCCTCCATCTTGTTGGACTCACATCCCAGTGTTCACAAGGAGTGCTGCAATCTGCCCTCCAGCCTCTCCCTGCTTCAGCAAAGATGGGTGTACTCCCCAGTTTCCTTCCATGCATGCTGGTGCATTTGCAGGTACGGGAAAGGGCTCCCCAGCTCCTGTACTCAATCCGGGTGAAGTGGGTGACACCCTCTGCCACAGCGATAAGAACCTGGCAAACTGCCCATTCCCAGCTTGGCTCAGTGGGGAGAGTCTGGGCCACTCTGGACACAGGGTGAACTCCAGCTCCTGGGGAGCGAGACCAGAGACCGTCATGAGCTGTCCCTCTACCCAGGGCACAGGTGATGCCACTGAAACTAAATCCCCTGTGAGAGCACTTACCTCGCCCACCCAGAGGAGCTCCCCACCCACAACTGTGCCCATAGCTGTCCAGATTGCTTCTCTGAGGCTGACTGACTGTTAAGTCTTGCTGTGACTCTAGCCTTGAAATCCAGAACTTTTCATTTCAGAATTTCCTAAGTGAGCCATCATAGCATTTCTGATTAACAGTCAGTTTTCTCCCTTCCTCACAAAGCTACTTATGAAATTCATGCCAACTCATTAATAGCTTCAAGCTAGCAAAAAATACATTTTCAGTAAGTAATTCCCCCTTAAAATATAAATACAAAAATAAGTCTAACTCTTACTAGAGAGTCTCAACCACAGATCAAGCTGTCCTGACCCAAAACATGGGACTATCCCAAAGCTTCATGAGGTTATATCTGAAGACCACAAAACACTTCTCTTGGAAGCTGGGGGCGGAAGGAAATAGCTCAGAAACTGAGTGATGAAGCAAATAAGAGGAAGAGTAAGTAGGAGGCAACTGATAACTACTATTACTGGAATCAAGTTCATCAGCAGCAGGTTGTTAGGGGTTTTTTTCCCCCCCCTTTAAGTGTTCACAGTACCTAAAACAGGACCAGAGCAACATATCATGGTTCCATGCCAATATCAAAAAATAAATACATACTATTGTGAAACATATGTACCATATACACAGCATTTTTGACGCTAACCAACTAAAGAAGAAAATTAATAGAGCAATTCTAAGTGCCCCCGTAGGTGGTGGCACATAGCCTGTGGTATACAGTAATGGTGTAGCGTGTTTGGGGCATGACAGTGGTAGAATAGCAACTTATCTCATATAAAGTGGCCTAACTTGGGGTGGTTTGGAATTTTTTTTTTGCTTCTGTAGATTTGTACTGAGTATGTTTTAAGTATGGCAACCATAGTGTTATACTATTTGACTCACATGCATTGATTCCTCAAATATTTCAATGTTGACCAAGAGCCTAGAACCTGGATATTGACGAAAAAGTGAGCTCATGAAGAAGGAAAACTAAAATCACAATAAAGGACAAGGAATATTTTTAACATTAGTAGTCATGAATCAAGCTTCACATACCATCAGCTGCAAATAAACCCTATTCCACCACAGGATACGTTCTGGAAGTTGCATACTGTAACTCCAGACAGAAAAAGTTTTACATGGGTCTGTTCAGCAGGACTAAGCAATAAAAACACAGTTAACCAGGATCTGTGAAGAGAAGCCAAGCAAAAAACCACAACTGAAAACTGAAAGGCCATAAAAATTAACCCAAGTGAAATTTCATATGTGTTGGCCACCTACTTTTAGAGAAATGTAGATGTTTTTATCCCATTTTAAAATACTATTAAACTGTGGCACCACACAGTAATTTCAAGCTCACAATCTGAAAAAAGCAATGTAGGGGGCATATCACTCTCTTAAAGCAGTAAAACAGGTACCTAGAATTGTGGGACAAGAATTAAAGGCAAAAAAGGATCTTCCATTTCCATGTGTTACTTGAAAGGATAATGTTTCAGAGTTTAAGTGAAAATATGCAACTATAAGCAAAAGAAAAACATGCTGGAAAAAAACCCCGTGAATTGGAAACATTTTACCTCCTCCTGACACTACTACAGCATCCCTCAAGCAAGAACAAAATTGCAATACCTACTATAAAAGTAATTCTTTTCTCAATTCTAATTTTAAATATTCCTAGTTTGCCTATTGCTGTCATTTTGAAATATACAGAGTTTGGTGTATACAGAATGCTGCAGTTTATTGATTTGGGATTACTGAAGGAATAAAAGTCCTGATAATGGAAAAAAAAAAAAAGAAAAATCTAGACCATAAAACAGATGTCAGAACAGGAGAATAGAGGGTATTCTTCACTTATCATGGTCACAGTTGTAAATGGAGTTTTAGCAATGCATTTACACACTGCAAATATTGCATGCATAAGGGTGTCAGTACCCTTTTTTGCTTGTGGTGAGATGACTAGAGGAGGATTCTGTAACACATTTTGAATAACTAGAGCCACGTGCACTGATACTGTAAACTCCCCGATATTTCTAAATCATATTAATAATACTGAACTTCTGTGACTTATCTGAATTTCAGCATCCAAAGTTTGTTTTAAAAAGAAAACCTGCAATTTCTTGCCAGTCCAGTTAACATAAAAGTAAATTAATCAGACAGAAACACACTGTGCCACACTTCATAATCACCTACAAATTTGCTTACCGTTATAATCACATAAGTCTTCTGAGCCTAACATCCCAGCATTGTGACATTATAAAAATTCACCCACTTTTATGTAGAAATATATCCATGAACCTCCAAATATTGTACCATAATGCTGTCAAATAAACAGACCACTGGAATTCAATTTCCAGAAGCCAAGGCAAAATCTACTGGCCTTCATCTGAAATACCAGTGTCATTTTCAAGCCCTGTATTTAATTAATACTATTTACTGTCAAGAGCCAAGCCATGTAAATATTTCACTCTTCCCAATTCAGGGACTAAAGGCAGGCCCAGAGGAAAATTTGCCCAAGTAAATGCATCTCATCTTCTTTGATCACACAAGTGCTCAGTTGTCCTGTTCTTGACCCCTCTAGAATTCCCAGGCTCCAATACTGGTGGTAAAATGTCATCAATTTATATACAAAATATACATTGATTTTCCACAGATGATAATGACAGCTATTTCTTCTGCTGATGTGTATATAGGAAACCTTTGCCCATATAAAAAGGTTCCTATCAAGGTAAGAAATGAAAAAATCTTAGGAAAGTCCATTACGAAGTCAAAAACAATGTTTAAAAAGTGAATAAAATCAAGTTAGCAATCTCATTTCCTAAATATTTTTTATTTATCTCACCAAAACGGAAACGTTAAAAATAATCTTCCAAGGTATAACTACATACAAAAGGCAAGCTTCAATTGACTGAACCAGAGTTTTCAACAGTCCTGGATATATATGAAGTTTTGTTCCACCAACTGAGTAAAAAGTTCACTGACGGAGCACTCCATTTAAATCCATTTAGAGTAATTAATGAGTTTTACATATGTAAGAATAGTTTAATCCAGCTTTACAATGAATTTGAACATTGTGGCCTCAAAACTATGAAAGTACTTTAAAAGTGCTTTCATTATGAACGAATCTAGTTCTGCCAGCTGCAACCATCATGAGATTTTCTTAGAGTACTCTAAATTTTCATAAATTTTAAAGGAAAGAAATGCAATATATTACATTTATATATATATATATTTCAGCTTTCCCACAAAATAATCTTTTTCATAAGCTCCCAGTTCCAATTTCAGGAGGAAAAAAATCTTTAGGGTGCAATTGTATAAATCTCAAAAGATGCTCATTTCTTAATATTTCAGTTCTTATCATATCACCCACACAGAACTTCATTTTCAGAATAGGAGTATCATTTCAATGCTGATTACAATAAATTCACTATAATCAAGCATCCATTATTACAGGCATCTTTATAGGCAATTCATGTTAACTAATGTCACTACTGAACAGCGGTGACTGAACACAATCTGATCACATTCCATGCAACACACAGCTCTCCGATTTCGAGGTCTAGGAATGGAACCACATTCCCTTTATTTATCATAAACTAATTCACCGTAGATTAAATATCCCTCAGAGAGGAGACTCGATTCAGTGAAGATTACCCATACCTGTATTTTATTTTAGGTATTTCGGAAACACAGCTACTGTGAGAATTAGGGTTCTCTGAATTGACTCATGAGTTCTAGGTAGGCACCGTTCCAGCCCTGCTTTGCAAGCAGATAGAAGTGAGCTCTGCCATATGCAGTTTTGATACTTGGTATCTACTCTAAGTTCCTCACTTTCATCCTTAAACTAATACCAAAGGCTCTTAAAACTTGTTTTGATGTAAGGCACTTTCATTGTCAGTGTTACACGTCATTTTCTGACAGCACTCCCTTTACACACACATGTATAAGGAGAACAGTTAAAAATGAAACATGTCAGAATTTTCTTTATCTACTACAGCTGTAAACAATGAGCACTATAACTCAGAATGAAAAGACACACAAATATTTTTCTATCTATCACACTTGACACTAACTACAACACAAATGCCAATGAAATCACTACAAAGTTAGATTGAAACAGACTCTCCACATCGAGAGTGACAGAAAACTGAGATTTCGCTAATCTATGCTCTTTTTGCTGAAAAATATTCCATACAAAGCAAACCACTTCATGCAAAAAGAAGAGAAGAGAGAGAGAGAAAATGTTTTCTGACTGATAACTTTTAGCCTAGGAACCAAACTAGGTTATTTATTTGTTTGGGTTTTTTGTAAGTCTAAACTTCTCCCCATTCTAACTGCACTGGGTTTTTTTTTAGTACACAGTAGCTACCTCCCACCACACCAATTAACATTTAAGAAATAGATCCAGTAAGTTTTAAGTAGTAGTTTCACTTCCCAAAAAACTTAATACAATGGTAGACAGGTTGAATGTGCCCAATTTCAGTCACAGTAGTGGTACAGTCTCACAACATTCAGTCAAATCCAACACGTTTTATTCCACAAGTAACACTAGTCAAAAGCCATGGCCAGGATTTCTTAAATGAAATTCCAACAGATATGTCCTTCCTACAGTACTATAATTTCAGATGGGTATATTGGTTAAAATAAACAGCTATAGCTCTTCTATCTTGCAATGGAGAAGGTGAACATGTATGTCAAACAAATAAGACTGGAATCCCAGACATTCAAAAAATGAATGGAAGAATTTCCATGGATTCAACGGAACCAAAATTTTAAACTATTTCTTGCCCTTTATTCCTATGCAACCTACTTTTGCTGAACTGTCTATTACAGGAACACATGGATAACCACCCACTTTGGAGCAAAGGATATTTTGAGTGGAAAACTACATCTCTACATCATTCTTGCCCTCATCCTAAATCCTTTCATGACACCAATTTTTTATAGTGTTTTATTCCACACTGTCACCACCACAGACTTCATATACAAATATTCATATCCCATTTGCTCTTATTAAAGGTTTTGAACTTCCCAAACACAGCAACTGTGTTTTAGTGAGCATCTTTAAAGTTACCAGATTACTTTCTAGCACTGTAACAACGAAATCTATGGCTTTATCAATTTGGAGTAGAATGTCACTACACTAAGCAAGAGACAGCCTGGGATTTTTTATTCTCCACATATATTGATTAGGGAAAAAAAACACAATTACATGGAAATTGCTTTTTATTTTTGTAGTTACCTTTTTCAGTCTTTCCATGATGCATGTTTTCTAATGAAAAATTACAATTGAGACAACTGAAAACAAATATACTATCAATTTGACACCAACATTTCATGTTCTCTACAGACGATTTTGGCAGTGACAATTTTGGCTTTATTTCACACATGTAACTCATTCTGAGTCCTACTCACTCGGAATAAATTTTTAAATCTTTGTCTTTCTTTTTTAAAACAATTTGCTTAAATTATTTCAAAAGCATATTATTATTGAGAAGACCTGCACATACACATTATGATCATTATGCAGTCCAGATAAGTACTGTAAATACATAATATAGTGTAAGTAATAAGTATAAATAAGTAATAACATCTATGTGGCTAAGCCTTTTCAAATTAATATGTAAATAAACTATTAACTAGTACTATAAACTTCACTGAACACAATGAACTGAAGCGTTTTATCAGAACTAAAAAGGGAAAAGACAGAAAAATGCACTGAAAAGCTGCTTAACCTATTTTCTTTCATTGATGCAAGAAAATTCAGTAAGTTAAGAAAAGCATTGTTAGTTTGCAAAAATTGCTCAATATAATTAACAAAAGAGGAAATGATACTTGATGTGCACATACATAATTTTACCCATATTTGGTTAGCATTTTATAAACAGTTATCCCCAAACAACTAAAAACCTTTTCAGCAGGCTCATTTCCCACCTCTATATTTAGTGTGCAAGCCTCAAAAATACATATTTCTGACCTTAATAAGTCACTCTATGTGTTAAATGACAACATTTATTCATGAGTACACTGAAAAGGTTCTCACAGAAAAACTCGAATGTGTATTTGTTGTAAAAGATTTATACGAAGTGAGCATATTGATATATCAAACACACCTAAAATAAAACCACAGCATTTATATTCTACTTTCTTTCACTGCACTAGAAAACTATTATTAGTCTGCATTTAAACAATCCACGGGGGTCTCTTTTTCTGATTCTCAGCGGTATTATCCCTTCTTGAGAGCAGAGTTAAACAGGCACAGCACTGCCTGATGGAGTCATCAGACAGTAATTCTTGAGCAACAAGCAGTTTAAGTCATCAGTGTCATTATACCAATTTCAACCCTCAATTTAAGTAATTTATTAGTGCACAGAGTTGGATGGAAAAGCTTGTATTATTCCATATCCAACCTTTGCCATAAGACAGACCATAATCAGCACATTTGAAAAACGTCAATTCCTTAGTTACAGTATCAAATATCAAACAAACCTCATGAGAAAGAATATCACATGTTGACCCCTTCAGCCTTTCTTTGCAGAAAGTCCATTCCTGGTTCTGGCACTAAAGCAAGGACCCTGCTTCCATAACCAGTCCAGGCACTATTTTTTCAAGTTTCTAAAATGTTAGTGTTTTAACTCACTGTACAGGATCATACATTACTTAAAACTAAGGCTTGTTCTGCTGTATCTACACAATCAAAGATATCTCACATCAAACTCCCCCATGAAGAAGATTAATCCAATTAAATGCAATAGGATATTGACAACTCACCAAGACTCAGCGATGCAGACAGCAATTTCTAAGGGCTGTGTGTGCAGGGGGCCTCACTACTCAGATCTCAAGCATGCTAGGAAAAAATTTGAGAGAAAAATATCAGTCTTTTTTTTGAAGGCAGGCATAGGCAAAAAAATATGTTTAGCACAGTGCAGTTCTAAGCATAACACGATGAGGGAAACAAACTTTGCAGAGCATTATCTGCTTTTCCAGACATAACTACAACCCTCTTCCAGTTGCACAATCACTCCAGGCACACAACTTCCTCCCTACCTGCTGCCTACTGCAAATTCACAGCGATAGCAACTAAAATGTTTACATTAACTAACACAGTACACAGCCTCTATTTTCACAAAAGAATCTATGAGAACTCTCTGTGAAAGTGGTTGGTTCCTTTTTTTGTTGACTGCTTGGCTGGTTGACTTTATAGCACAGCAGTTTCAAATCTCTAAAAGGAGAAAGTGGTGTTCTTATAAAGTGTCTTTCAACCATTATTACAACTTTTATGTACAGGAGCACATTTTTTCTATCAGTCTCCCCTTACAATGATCCTGACCCAAGTGACAAGTATCAGTGATCAGAAAGCTTTTCATTATTATGGAGTCCCATAAATCAGTAAAGAGTCCCACAGAGTAAAGGACATATATTACACAGAAAAATACATTTCTTTGGGGAGGAGGAGCACGCCACTGCCCACATAAATATTATACCTGCATTTCTGTTTATAGGTCAAACAGTATTTTATGTCAAATGTATCCAGGCAAACTACCTAAGAAGAGTTTTCTACTTTCTCATTCTAACAAACAAAAAAAGGCAGAACATAAAGCAAATGAGAACACAAAGAAAATGAAAGATACACTACAAGAGTCATCAACAGGGAAAAAAAAAAACAAAACAAAACACATCCTCATGCCACAAGAGAAATGGAATTTAGAATCAAGTTCATTCCTTCTGTCATTTCTGCCATCTTACAGAAACCTTCTTCAAACAAACTCTGCTTAAGTTCTTTCAGTCACAGACAGGATACCACTACAGTAAGAGAGTATTCAGGGGCACCATTAACAAAGAACTATTCTTATATAAAATATATTCACAGAAAATATGGCTATATTATTTCCTCAAGAATGCCCAAAAATCACACAAGCTCTACAGTTCACAAACATGGGGCTTCGAGTGGGTCCTTGTTGACAGAAAACAATCTTAGTCTCAGAATAAAATTTTAAGTAAACTACTAGATCTTCTGGTGATTTAGTGGGATTTCCAGTATCTGTTAGACACCTGCAGTTCAGAAACACACCAAAGAGAAGCTACTGTCTCACCATCAGATGGGGGCTGCAGCTCCAACCCACAGTGGGAAGACCTTTTCCACAGAGGAGCAGTAACTGTCAGTGCAGACAGAAGCATTTCCCACTCATCTCCTGTCTCTCACCTGCTGCACGTCAGTGAATGAGAATGAGAACTCTACTACCATTTTGTTTCTTGATAACAAGTGTAGCTGCTCACTATTGTGTTTTCCTATTTTTGGGTCCCACCTCCTGGTCTCTGTGACCTCCAGTACTGCGGCTCAAGGAATCTGTACACAGATAATGTGGCTTCTGACCATGACACTGGTGTCCACAGAGCACCACTGGAAGGGATAAGTTTTGCTGATTTTCATTTGTTCTGCTCATAGACGGTTTACCAGTAATACTGTCTGAAAACAAAGATGGCACTACCTTCAAAATACTAACAAGATCTTTCTTCCCAAATGAAACTCTTGAATTATACAGTAACTAGTAACAAGCTTATGTACCTGAATAGGTGTATTATCTATTCTCCAAGTAAACTAGACTGCCAGTGAAGAAAAAAACTAATGAAGATGAATTGATTGACAATTAAATTATCTGTTAGTTCTTTGCCTTCCCTTCTCGAACCCATTCTGGATCTTGAAACAAAAGCAAGCCAACTAGCATGCTACTACCCGCGCCTATGCAAATTCCTACCAGAATCAGGAGGTTCTTGAGAAGCCCCTCAAAACGCAAGAGAAATTACTCTTGCATGACAGCTCTCACAGTGACATAACTCTGCTAATGCTGGTGCACAAAGGTGTGTGTAGGTAGGTCTCACATAATGGCCTACACGAAGAAGAGGTCTCTTCCTCAAACAGAACACAAATTAACAACATTAGCTACAAAATAAAAATGGAATATACCACCATTCTCCACATCTGCCATTTTCCAACACCACCATTCAATTCTCCCTCCTACAAAAAGAGTAAAAGAAAACTGTTTCAAGGTAAAAAAACCCCAAACAAATAAAAGCAATTGATATAGAGCAGAACAACACACCATTCTCTGATTTTAGAGCACTTTACATCTTTATTTTCCATTCATGCACACTTACTTCTTTCTTTCCAGTCTCTATTCCAGGTATCTAAGATGCATTATCTCCTTGGTCACTAAAAACTTTAGGTTTTGAATAAAATACACACAATGCCACCTCTACAAACTAGAGTTTAGCTAAGAGCGAAATCTGCCACTTTCAGACATACTTGGAGGAGATCCTCTACAGCATGTAAAGCTTAGTGAGCATGAACTAGGTGAGCTTAGTGAGGCTTTTCTTACCTACAACCTTCAAATTCCCTCATTCTTATACTAAGAAGAAAACGAGGCACAAACGATCTTCACCACTGTGCAGTTAACAGTAACTTCACACAGCACTCTAGCAAGAAAATAGTTTGAGGCTTCATTAAAAATTCAGTGTCTGTTTCAAAGTAATGCCTAAAAAAACAGCAAAACAAGCAAAAGTATGTTTGCACTGCAAATGCCAACAAAAACTGGCAAGCAATTAAAAAGAAAAAACCTTTAAACTATATTATTAGAGCTACATTTTATAGCCAGCAAAGCATCAACAAGTTGACTTCCCTCCCCCCCTCCCCCCAAGATAATGGCAACAACTTTTCTGGCCATATTTGAAGAAAATAGTGTATTTCTCGCCAAAACCTTTCATTTGGGGGAAAAAATACAAAGATTTAGACTGGAAGATGAGCTTTTCTCCTTGAGAATACATTTGAAAACTGTAAAAGTAAATTATTTATTTATTTGTACACACTCAATCTTCCTCTATATGGAATCTATTTTATAAAATGAATAGAACAGGATGAGGAGATTGTTCATAGCTCTGGAGACCAAGGCATAAGTCTGAGTATGGGTAACAAATGAAATTAGTTGACAATAATCACGCATATTTCTGGGAATATATAACTGGTTGGTCAGCAAGTCCTGACAACAAATTTGAAAGAGTAAGAACTGAAGAGGTGCTTTGTGAATTCAAAGCATGGTGGAAGCAGAATGAAGAAAAGCAATCTCCACTGTAGACTAGGTCATACCTGAACTCTCAGTTGCACAAGTATTAAAACTTAGGACCTCGGGTTTTCTTGGGTTTTGGTTCAGGTTTTGTCTGGGGGTTGTTTCTGTTGTTTGGGTTTTTTTTTTAATTTTTAATTTGATTCCATCACACAGGCATAACATGAATTTTAAGTTCATAAAAATATCTTTAATAAAAGTGTCAGTATTTAATTTCAAATTTATTCATAGGCAGACTTTCTTCTATCCTCCTAATGTTTTCTTTTTAAATGCAGTTTAGTCCTCCTATATGATCCATGAAATACAAATGGGTGAGGTGCAAACTGCATTGTTTTTAATTGAAGTGATTTTCTTCAAAATCCATGGGCAAGGCTCATTAGAGATCAATACTGACAGCAATGAAAAACTAAGTCTATTCACACACAGATGAATTACAGCATAGGCAGAGTAAGGGTAAAATTCCATAATAATTCCGACCTAACATGTAAAATGTTATTTCACTTTCCATGCCCATTCTTCAATCTCAGACTTCTCCACTGAGGCAGCCAATAAAGCAGCCAATTGTGATATGCCCACTATAAATCCTAGCCAAGAGCAACAATATGTCTTACATAGCTCACTAAAAAAGCATCAAAGTAGCAACTCTCAGTCAACAGTATATCAGATCTATGTTCTCACTATGTCCCCTCACAGAAGATCATGTGATCCATACTACATAAAATTTATGGATAAATCAACACATTCAAGAGAGATTTTAATTATTTTGTCACCTATGCTCTCTGCCCTTTCATTATTATTGTAAAGGTGCCCATGTAATGTGGACTATTTTAGCAAAAATACAAGTTTTCCTTCTCAAACTTCAAGTAACATCTTGAAGTTTAAAAACATACAGAAAAAAATGCAAATAGGCTTTACTGAAGGCATTGCATCTTAGCTGTAAAATGCAAATGCACGTTATATTGAAGCTTCTGAATATCTAAGTAATGGGTGCACTCACAGAAAGAGTGAGATTTACAATCAGTTATAACTGCTAAAAGGAGAGCAAAGGCAAAATAATATCTGTCACTAACTGTATTAATGGGAGATTGTTATGGAAGCCATTTAAGGAAATGCAAGACTTGGAATAACATAATGATGCAGCTGCAGAAGTAAAAAAAAATGTGCGTATTGTTAATATGTTGTGGTATAGCTTCAGACATTTAAATTAATGAACTAATTTCAAACTTCAAAATGCCAAACACCCCACTGACCATACATTTTCCATAGGAATTGTACGCATTTTATTTCCATTAAACTCTTAAATAAAATTTCCATCAGTCTTCTACTAGAATAACGTGCAATTTCCATAGAGAAAGATTGAAAAATCATAAACAGTTACAAAACGCAGTGCAGCAAATCCACCACGTTCAAGATCTATTTTTCAAGCTATTCATCAACTCAAAATAATTGCATAATATCAGCAAAAGTATTCCAAATGCTCAGGAGAAGAAATACTGTTCTAGGTAATAGGTAAATGCAGGACTGAATGAAAGAAAATTAATTTCTTTCACTCTTCCATCATGTAAATGGTATTTCTAAATACAACACTGACAAAATGGTTTTGTTTTAAAACCCTGTTTAAAAAATTCCCCATTTTTTTCTGGTTTTTTTTTTTTTTTCCCCTCCTTCTAATTCTGTATCCTAAATTGATTAAACTATACAACCTGTCATTTTTCATGTCAGATTTCTACTTGGTATGTTTTGAAAAGGCTAGGCTACTGAATAATTAAGAATAGGGAGTGTTTCCATAATATAAATACTGCTGACAAGCTACTAACTGTAGAACTGGTAAGATGCCTTAGTAGTATGTAACCACTGATGTAATATTACAAATTATTCTTACTACTCAACGTTGCCATTTCACCAATACATATGACTGTTTAAAATGCTAGTCCAACACAGAGCAGGAGTCCTGGCAACCATATTTATTCCCTGAAATCGTAAAATATCATCAAAATATTATCTATAATAAAGATGTGAAATATATGTTATCTAAGCTCGATCATCCTTACGGGTAAAAGCCAAAGAATACTTCTTGTAGGTTTAAATTCCCAAGAGAAGAAGAGCTCAGATCCTGTCTGCAAGCACACAATGGAATCACAGCTGACGATGCACATCTTTTTCTGGATGTCTCCATATGCTCAGGAGGGTTTTCCCCCCCTCCTCTCTGTTTCTCCCTCTCTGCCTCCCTTGCTCCCAGCATTACATTGAAGAATTTGTCATTATCTGCTGCCAGGAGTATGAGAATGTTTTAACAACTAACAAAAATAAAGCAGTGCAGTGAACTTCACCTCATTTAAAAGTAAGGGATTTTGCCAGAGTAGCCGTCTGTAACTAAGTTAACTACCAGCAGAAAATGGGTGGATGAATGGATGTTGTTTTATGCCTTCTATAAAGTAACTATCCATGTTACTTTGGTAACAGTTTAAAATGCTGTGTCACACAGAAGAGTATATACTGTAACAACGCATTTAACCTCTGACCTCTAAAGCCAAACAGACGTAAATGAATATTAAGCATTTTAATGCCTATAAGAATACTGAAGAAATGCGTGGAATTTGTTAAATACTTTATACCTACTTGCATGTGAACTGCATTGTTTAGAGAGGTCAACCACAGAAAATGTACAAAAAACATTAATGTGGCAAGAACAATTTTAGTTCTTTCCCATTCTCCAATGCACACCTATTAGTATACATTACACAAAGAGAGTTACACTTATATTTGAATTTGCTACCACTCTTTAGTGCATCTTTTTCTTTTAAATGAGCTGACAGCATCCTCAAGGCTTAGACCCCATAAGCCTCTGCAATTCTGGTGTCAGGTGTTAGAGAAACTCCAGCTGAGCACAGAAGCCCAGATTTTGCCAATGAGACAGCGACATCAGCAACAAAGGCAAGGAGCAGAAGACAGTAGGCATTGTAGCAGCAGCTGGCTCGCTCACAGACTTTGTTCTTCCTGCTGCAAAACCTGGGCTCCCTACAGATGGGCTAGCTCTTACTGGGTTTTTTAGAGGATGGAGGGAAAAGTTGGGAATGCCAACACTACAGACACCTTACACACCTCTTTCAAGAGTGCCTTTCAGCCTTCTCATGAGCAAGCTACACCTTAAGTGATTATAAAAATATAAACATTATTTATAAATAATTTATTTTTACTTCAGAGCTTCAGTTTAATGCAATACACTACACTATACGCAAATAAAACCCTTCTGTTTTCTAATTTTTCCACCAGAAATAACCTTTATTTTCTTTCTCAAATAACACAATTCCAGCTTAAAAACTTAAGCTGATTCCAAACGTATCATTATTGATTGTGATACAGTATTCCTTCCTAAAATGTCTCAAGTTTTCAAACCTAGCACTGACACCACTAGGACACACAAGGAGGAATTTACGTGCTTAATAAAGAAGTGCCTTCAGATATTGCAGAGATACTGATAAAGCACATCATACAGAGACTCTCCCCCTAGTAAAGACCGCAAGTCTGAGAAAATAAAAAGTTGAGAAATCTTCAGGTTTTTTGTGAAATAAAACAGTACAGTGGCTGAAAAGATGAGGTGATTGCAGCACCTTTGTCATGCATTTATTGCATAATGCTCACCAAGATACAAACATATTAAAAATAACATGATTCTTCAAATTATTGCATGACATTAAAAAAATTAACCTTTCTTCTTAAAGTTGTTCTCAGTATTTCTGAAGGTTGAGTCCATGACAAACTATTTTCTTCAAGACTATAGATGACCAAGGCTGGCTATGAACATGAAGCTTCTCACAGCATTTGTCAAATTTAGGGATCCACCATTTGGGGGCAATTTATGTCTTTCTTTATCTCATGTGACACAGCAGAGCCAACTTCTATGTCCAATCCCTAAGCAGCTGTATCACAAATGCCAAAAGAAGGGACACAAACGCATGAGTGTCTGTATGTGCTTCTATACACATCTGTATGATAAAATACTCACAAGCCCTAGTTGTGACACCATGGGTGATAACAAACAAATCTTCTAAAAAATATGTAGGAGGCACAGTACCTACACCAATTGTGACAAAACAACTAATTTCCATTCACACTAAGCTGCACGTAAGCAAAGATGATCCCTGCTTTGGGGAATAATATTCTTGGTACGACATTAACAGCAACGTACAACACTGTCGTTTCTCACAGAGCATCCAACACTTCAGACCAGCAGCTCCCTCCCTCCCTTTGGGCATTGCCAGAGGATTCCCCCGTGAGTGGAGCACACCAGCTGGCCCAATAGGGCTGTTGGTTACAAGGAGCCAGGAAATTAACTGACTAGAGATGTTTTTACAGTTCAACAGATAAAAAACCCAAAGGTATAAAACTCAAATTACTGTCTTCAGCCACAATGGCAGAACAACAACAACAAAAATGCTTTAAGTAAGAAGACTGGCAGTTTAAAATACTTACTTATTTACAGTGGCAATAGAGCTCTGCTGTAACTGCCATAGCCAAACACTATATGCTTAGCTCAAACTATACTTAAACATTATGGGTTCAGTTCTAAAGCCTATTCACCTGCTTCCTACTACTCTGGGGAAAAGAAAAAAAATAAAAATACAAAAACAATTCATTATTATCAAACAAGCAGGCTATTCTCCTTTCACAAGGAGACTCCCCGCTAAATTACAAGTATATTTATACAGTGAACTCCCACATACGTACACTTCAGACAGAGGTATACAGGCTAACTCAAACTAGAATCCAGATATCATTATTTCCCGGTGACTACCAGCAACCAAACCTCCTTGCCTTTTTAATTTCCCTCCCCCCCACCTTTTTCTGCCAGGCTCCCGGGCAGGTTTCCCGCAGACAAACTCTCCGGCAAGAGCGCCGTGCTGGGGGAAAAGCTCAGGCCCAAGCGGCGGCAAAGGAGCGAGGGGCAGAGAGGCAGGAGAGGGACGCGGCTCCGGTTACACCTCGCCCCGCAGACTCGGAGCCGCGCGGTGCCCGCGGCGGCGGCGGCGCACACACCGCCCCCCGCGGAGGCGGGGAGGGGCCGCGCACCCGCCCTCCGCGGAGGCGCCGGGCATCTCCGCACCCCTCCCCCGCGCACCACGCGTGGGGCCCCGCTCGCCGCGGAGCTCCCTCCCCGCCCGCAGTCGCCGCCCGCGGCAGCGAAGCGGCAGCGAGCGGAGGGGCACCCGCCCAAGGACCCCGGCCCCGCGCCCGGCCGGCTGCTCGGCTGCTCTCCCCTCCTCCCGCCGCCGCTCCCCGCCCCGCGCACACACGCAGGCACACGGCACTGCGGCGGCCGGGCCCCCACCCCTCGCCGGGCCGCGGGGAGGCGGCGGTCGGGCGCCCCGGGCTGCGCTCGCTCGCACGCAGCTGCGCGGCTGCGGCGCCCGCCGCCCGCCCCCGCGGCCCGGCCCGGCCCGGCGCTGCGCGGCGCACACAGGGCCGGCACGGCCCCCGCGCACAAAGTTGGAGAAGTTGTCCGCTTCGCCCCCTCCTTCCCCGCGCGTCCCCGGCGGGCGCGGAGCGGCGGCGGGGCGCCCGGCGAAGGGGGGAGGACGCCGGGCACCGTCGGTGCCTGACCAGCGCGGGAAGTGGGGCGGCGGGCTCGGCCCCGCCGAGGGGGCGCGGAGCGGCCCGCGCTGCTGCGCATTGAGCCGTTGTCAGCCGGAGAAGGGGAGGTGGCGTGCACCGCCCTGTACCCCAAATCACCCCTTTTGTCATCGGGGAGAGACTGTCGCTCAAGTTTCGCTGTCGCTGCGTGCTGGGGATGAAGGGGAACGTCCCGATCAATTCCCTAAAATCAGCACCCCGCTTCCCCATCCTCCTCCGGCCCAGGCAGGGCAGCCCCTGCCCCCCCGGATCAGCCCTAGCCTCCCCGGCTCCTCGCACTTCTCCCCCCAGCCAGGGGCGCGGAGAGGCGGCACCCGACCTCCGCCTGGCCTGGGAGCAGGAAGCCGGTCCCCTCGGTCCGGCAGGGTGGGGTGCTCTATCCCCCCCCTTTTCCCTCCCTCGCCGAAACGGGGGACGTCCCAGAGAAGTAACCCCGCGCGCCCACCCCCACCGCAGGGCGCGGGAGTGCGAGCACGATGCCCCGGCGAGGGGCGGCCCCGCGGTCCCCTTGGCTCCCCACGGAGGGGCCGCAACCCCCGCCCCGCTCCCCCCGCCGCCGGCGCGGGGGAAGCCGCCTCGCCGCGGCCGCGGTGCCGCCCGCCAACGCCGCCCCTCCGCGCACCGGCGCGGCCCCGGGCGTCCCCTCGGCGGGGCACGGGGCGGCCGGGGAGGCGCGGGGGCTCGGGCACACCCCCCGCCGCGCCGGGGCCGTGCCGGGGCCGTTACCGGGGTCAGTGCCGTCTCCCGCCGCTGCCGCCGGCGCTGACCTTCGCTTTGTAAGATGAAGCTGAAGCTGGGGCTGCGGCCGCCATGTTCCCGTTTTAATAACTGCCTGCTTGTTTATTTCAATGGAGACCCTCCCACCGCTCGCCCTCCTCCTCCTCCTCCTCCCCTTCTACCCAGAAGAGGGCTGGACGGGGAGGAGGCGGGGGGAGGCACAAGTCACTCCCCCTTGCCCCCGGGCACAGCGGCAGCGGCCGGGCCCCGGGCGGGGGGAGGCTGGGCCGAGCCGGGCCGGGCAGGCGGCACCGCGGCGCTGTCCGGGCGCCGCCGCCGCCCCTCGGCGATGCCGCTCGGCCGAGCGGGGGCTGCTCCGCGCCCCGCCCGAGGGACAAAGGCAGCCGCCCCGCTCGCTCGCAGCGCTGCGCAGCGCTCCCGGGAGCCTCCTCCTCGGCGCCTGAGCCGGAGAGAAAGGGGAAGGGAAAAACAAAGTCCTTCGCCCTCGCAGGGAGAGACTTTGGTTGTGGTCCTTTGCTCTCCGCCCTCGGAGGAGCCCCGCTTCCAGGCGAGACCGGAGCAGTCAGCCCTGTAACGGCTTTCCGTGGCCCATATTCACAAAAAAACAGGGAGGCTAGGCGGGGGGGATACAGTCTTATTTCCTTTCTTTGCCTCTGGGGGGGAAAAAAAAAAAAAAAAGACACACATGGCTGAAAATTGTGTCAGCTGTATCTCACTCACGAGAGCGAGGGGATGGAGACGCAGGCTTTTCCTAGGTTGGAGGAGTGAATATATGAGTTAAAAATTGTTAAGGGCCGTAGGGCGATTGTTAAACATTGCCCTTTAGTTCAAGAAGCAATCTGCGATGCAGAAATCCTATCTTACAAGAAAAGCTTTACGTTTTCACACGTCAGTAATTGCGAGCTGTACTTTACACACTGCAACAATCCTTATTTTTTATATTTTCTCATAGGGATGTGCAGCCGCAAATTGTTCCGTAGCTATCCACAGATACATTGTTCCTGGTGGTATGGCTAACTCTGCTTGCAATTAGGCTTGTCCAATACTTTTTTGATCATTACCCTTGTTTTCCAATTTGTTACACTTCGCCCTACTGTGCTGCATACAATTTCCCACACTTGTGTCTGACTCTATTTTTTTTAAGGCTTTTTTTTTTTTTTTTCACTGGGCAAAAATAGTTCAATTGTTTCTCCAAACAAATTAAAGGAGAACTCTTTCCCACTCTTCTCCCCCAAGTTAAAGAAAAAAGTCTTTGCAACCAAGTAACTGTACACTTGCAATATTTTCATCTTCTGGAGAAAGAACTTAGGGATGGGAGGGATAGCCATCAGAAATCCATTGAATTTTGTTCCATCAGGAGTGGGGATGGAGGAATTGTTGTTTTTATATGCTCAATTAGAGCTCTGATGAGAAAGTAACCAGAGATCCAACACACATTAAATGCCGCTCTTTTAAGGGAAGTACTTTTGGCATCATTTCAGAAGACAAGGGTCGAGCGTTGGGCAGCAGCAGCTGGAGAGGACAACCTTTCTGAATGTCCCTCTCCATCAGTTGTGTTTGACAGAGAAATTATATAGTCTTCAGGAAGCTCTTCCACCCTGCCACAGACATGCAAAAAGAGATTGGAGGTTAATTTCATCTCGAGAGCAGAGAAATCAGAATATAGCAATTAAGAGTAGCTTATGTGTGGAAAAAAAAAAGAAACCAAGCAAAACTGGGGTAAAGAGTCCTGTACAGACAGAGTTTTCCCTTGACCCCATTTGTTATATCTGTGCAAATCTCTGTAGCAAATAAGCTAACAGTTATACAGGCAATAATCTCATTTACCTCACAGTTGTGATTCATTCGTTCTCCCATGCTAAGTGAAGCAGTAGTCCACTGGGGGGGGAAGGAGGGAATAAAAAAAGTATGTATTTAATTTTATGACCATAAGCAGTCCAGTTTAAAATTGCACAGGTAATTTTTACCCCAGTATTTCTTATTTATGAAAGCTTGATTTTTTTTTTTCCTAACTTCACTCTTCCTTTATCATTACCAAAAGTCTTTATTAAACTAGTATCTAAATCCACTGGGAAAAGCAAGGAAAACCTTTTAACTTGCTGCAGTATGAACATAAAAGATAGCCTATGTGACATAAAGTTTATGGTCTCAACACTGACAAAACCCCCTGGATCCAGTGTAGCTGAGTGTCCTATCCAAACTGGGTGATAGAGGGGATTTAATTACACATATGCTCAAATCCACTGAAATTTGTTGGAATCTTCTAACTTGAAAGCAAATATATTTTGTCATCTAAGGCCCAAACCCAAAAGCCTGGTTACAAGTATCACTGTGTGCAAAGACCAGTAATTATGTTATGCCTAACTGCTCTTCTTTGAAAGGAAGGCACCATATTTCAGATGGGAAATAGATTTGATAAACACTCTTCAGTGAAGATTTTGTTCAGTATTACAGCTCTTCTCTGAACCTTCTCCTGTATCACCATTGCTGCATTGTGCTGACTAGAGCTGGGCTTAGTTTTTACACAAAAGCTTCATCCATTCTAAACAAGAGACCAGCTTCCTGTCATCCTCTTGTTTTCACCTTCCTGCCATTTATTCTTCTGCTGGCTATTTTGTTCACAACATCATTTTATGCATTCACTTGTTCTTCACTGTGATCTACAAACCTTTCCTGATGTGAAATGTAGCAGCAGGAGAAGTTTTTAGTTATTTTAGTTTTCAGAGAAGTTTGGTTAAATACCCTCTCATAGCTTTCCCCTCCTTTAAATTAACATGAAAAAAAAAATCAGAATCTGACTGCAACCATGTTTTCCTGATCATTATAGCCATATATTGTCAATGTTCTTTTTTCTTACTTACTTTTTCTATGTACCTTATTTCTTTAAAAATTGGTACACAGAGTGAGTAAAACTAGTTGTTTTACTCACTGCATTTGCAGGTGTGTTTCTAACTGGTTTTCAAATAAGAAAAGTTATTCTTCCGTAAGGTGAAAGGTTATGAATAAGCTGCTGGGTGCTTATGAACTTGGTAGGCCATTCAGGTATAGCTGTTGTCTCATAAAGCTCTATCTGCAGCTTTAATGCGTAAGGAAGAATGGTTTATGTGCACCTGCTGACACCAGGGCTGTACGTAATGCAGCTGTTGGTGCACAAAGCCTTTTTCATGAGCAGCTGCATTTACCCTGTAGAATCACTCTGCCCACCTTTATGGGGAATTGACTCCCCACTTACTCATTAAATCCACTTTCCAAGTGGATTTAAATATGGTCTTTATGAAACCAATAAGACTTTTGTTGACACAGTATATACCTAACTCAAACCCACAAAGAAAACAAAATGAAATTTAAAACCATGTAAAACTTATCCACCATCTTCATCTTCTTCAAGATTCAGGGGACCCATTAAGGTTGAAGCTTCAGCTCCAAGTAGGGCCAATTTTGAAGTTGTGCCAGGTTTTCCAGGGTCATACTGAGCTGAATTTTTATTGTCTCCACAGCCTCTTTGAACAGCCCACTCCACTAATGTGAAGTTTTAACCAATATGTGAATTTTTCTTTTCCCCTGATATCTAATTGGTCTGTTCCAACTTGTGCATGTTGCCTCTCACAATGAAAAGGTCACTATGGACCTCAAAAAATGCTCGATCTTTTCTATGTCTGCCCATTAGGTAGTGGAAGAGAACATTTAAATTTACACCAGCCTTCTCTTCTTCAGACTAATAGCCTGACCTTATCAGCCTCTTCTTGTATATCATGTGCTCCAGCACCCTCATAGTCATGACGGCCCTCCCCTGGATTTTCTTTTTTATGTCTGTGTTTTTCACATACTGGGTAGCTCAAAACTGCACTCAGTAATCCAGATGGGATCTCACAAGTACTCCATGGATGAGAATAAACAAGTTTATTAACCTACTGTCTATTCTTTTGCTATTGTGGCCCGGAATACTGTTGACCTTCTTTATTGCAAGGTCACTGCTGACTTACTTGTTGCTCACCAGGATTCCCAAATTTCTTTTTGAAAATCCTTTATCATCCTCTTGGCCTTTGGCTCCTAAAGCAATGGCTATACTGTCCCAGATGCTGCACCACCATTCACTGGACTTCATGAGATTTCTGCCAGCCCATTTCTCCAGTCTGCTGAGGTCCCTCCAGTGTATTGGCCACTATTTCCCAATTTGCTCTCATCTGCACTTCCTCTCATCACTGAGGTCACTGACTGTTACACACTAACAATAACAGTATCCACCCTTGAAGTATATTGGCCACTAGTTGGACCTGCTACTGCTGATTACAGCCCTTGAGCCCAATGGTACAGTCGATGTTCCACCTAACTTACCTTCTACTTAACCTAGCTCATACCTCTCCAGTGTGGTTAAAGGAGGTCTGTGGGTGATTCTGTCTAAAGCTTTGTTAAAGTCAATGACATTAGCTGCTCTCCTCTTCTCAACAGATTCAGTTATCTCATTGTAAAAAGCAGTCATATCGGTCTGGCAGAATCTGCCCTTTGTAAACCATTACTGCCTGCCCCCAGACACCTTCTTGTCTTTCAAGCACCTGGACATGGTGTGCAGGAGGATTTACTACTTAATCCTCCCACAGACTGAGGTCAGGCTGGCTGGCCTGTAGTTCCTTGGATCTCCCTCGTTGAAGATGGACATGACATTTGTCTTTTTCCAGCTTTCTCCACTCACCACCACCTTTATAAACTACCCCCCCCCCCGACATGATATGCACACCCCGTCGTTACTACAAGTACTGTGCCCCTCTGATCTCCCTTCACATCTCCAAATATCTCTGATTATCCTCCTTCCATTAGCTCTTTACCACAATCTGTCTTTTCAAAATAACACATTGACTTACATGGTGTTATGTTCTTTTAAAGTACCTAGGATCTGGCTCAGCTTCTCCAACCACTTTGGCTGTATCGTCATTTGATACAGGGATACACTGGACTCATTAAGAGCTTGCAGTGAAGAGCATATCCTAGGTGTATAGTGCTTATGTACTAAAACTAAAACTAAGATTGTTTTCCTAGAAACTCTTCAGGCATAACTATTTTTTTCACCTCAAATAACAAACCTGTAAATAAAAAAAATGGTTAATCAAACACCTTGTTATATGTTTCTGCCTTATTAATTCAATAATCTGCTTCACATTATTTTTTTTAATCAAGTAATTTTGAAAAGCTCCATACTTCTTAAACACAAGAAATCATTCACGATAAATTTTACCATATAAAATGTTTCGAAGTAAGTTATTAATGTACAGGTTAAGAATTAGTATTTTAATAATACTTATGCAAATATTTTTATACTAGAGTAAAAAACCTGTTTTACTGATGTTGTAACAGTTCCTGCTACAACATAATATTCAGCTAAGGGATATACACCTATAGAGCTAAAGCACAACTGTGCTTTATCAGTGTTCGTATCAGAAGTGTATTTACTTTTCTTATATTGTCGTGTCATACCAAAACCCTTGCAATTTTACCTTGCTGGACCTGCACTTCCATTCACTCACTTGTTTTTGCCAGTTTTCTTCAGCTTTGTATAGCAATTGTGACCGCATGAAGTACTAGATCAGACAAACAAAACCTGCCTCTAAAATTCTTCTTCAACACTGTGATGGGACTGCTGAGCAGACGACACTAAATTCCAACCATGAGAAAAGGGTAAATGCCTGCTGGGTACTCCAGGACAGCCTGCTGTCCTTCCCTGAGGAGGACCAGGTGATCTCCAGAGATCCCATCCAGTCTCAGGAATTCTGTGGTAATTGTTATGGAAAACACAAATTTCTTTAAGCTATCATGCTTTATTTCACACTCCACTCCCAGCTTCTCCAATTGTTCTTCTCTTTAACCACATTTTTTTCCTTATGTCCTTATTTTCCCTTTTATGTTTGTTTTTGCTAGTCTCTTATTCTCAGTTGCTCCCATATTCTCATCCTGCAGCATGTGCTCAACAATAGTTATGCTATGACATATTCTGTGTATTCATGCAGTCTATTAAAAAAGACATTGCCATTCCTTCTACTAAGGATTAAAAAAGCCCAGTTTAGCCCTGTACTCTGCCTTTAAACAAAAAGGTAAACAACCCTAGAGCATACACATTAAGGGGCATAACTGAGGTACATATAAGATATAAAGCTACAAACATTTCATTATGGTTTTGCTGTTTAAAAAGCAATCTTTTCTTCCCCTTGTAATTACATTGTTGAATATGTTAACTTACATTTTGTTTAGAATTGTGCAACACTGTCTTCTTCCCTTGATTTCCTGCATTTGAATACACAAATTTTTGTACCTTTACTCGAATGTGATATTAAAAAGCATTGCTGAGGAAGGGCAGAATTAAAAGCCATCTCACCACTAGCAAGTGGAGATGTACACATTAACAAGCCCCCTATACCCACTCTGTGTGCTGGTCTCTTTAGGATGTCCTCTGAAAATTGATTCTAAGGCAGCTTTATTAATTCATATTTAACAATCACTTCTCCTCACTGACCATATGCACTAGAAAACTTTCCTCCTAAATTATGATTGTGCAACCCTCAGCCTAAATGCCCCTACACTTCTATGTTGAATGTACTTTCTAAATTTACCATTAAGCTGATTACATCTTGAGTATGATCAACCTCTGCTCACCATTGGCCACTTACTATGTAAATCTAGAGTTACGTACACATGTGAATTTACTAGCTCATGTAATTGGAGTGCAGAAGATATAAAAAAAAATCAGAATGGTGGTGAAGCATGTTTTTAACTGGCAAAAAGTAAGCATGTCTGTACAAGCAACACATTTCATGCAGCAGGCTTAAGATCTGCCTCGCTCTGTTGCAGTTCTTAATGCCATTATGAAAGATGAAATCAAGATGGTAGGATGACAGTGATTTAGTCACAGAACCAGTTAAATGACTTTCCAAACTGGAGGCCACAGATAGCTTTTTGATCTACAGATAGCACAGAAGCTTGATCTTACAAACCTTTAACTGAAGTAAATAAAGTCCAGAAAGTATAAGGAGCCTGATTTCACTTCCGGATAGAGTTAAGAGTTTTAAGTTATAATTCTGTAAATCCAGATATTCAGCTTCTTGCTGTATTTTTTTAATTATTAGTTTGTTTTGATTTATTATTAAAACAATTACATTTTCATTAGAGCTTCCTGATCACATGTTTTTGGTTTGACTTTCAGCCTTAAACCCTAGAATAACAAAATTTTTAAATGGAATTATTTTAATCTAACAAATATTAGAAAATATTATTGTCCCCGAGCTTTTTGGACTATGTAGTATGACAGAGGGTTTCCATTCCCTGAGAGTACCTCTGTTTCATCCTAGTGGCATAGCCTCTGAAAGCTCCTTGACACAGATTCATCTGACTCATCAGGCAGAGGCATCAGGAATGGGGGAACAGTCATCCTGGAGGACTGAACCAGAGAGTGCAGAACGACCAGAACAGTTGAAGATTTCACTGATCAGTTTTGGACATCTGTCCATCTATCCTCTCCTTCCCCAAACAGCTCCTTGGATGTGGAGACTGGTGTTCTCCTTCAACTACCTTCCCCACTCTGGGCTTTAGAAGCAGACATTGTTACCACATGGATCTCCTTATGTAGGCTAAGATGACACATTTTTCACAATACAATAAGAAATTCTGTGGGTTTCTTTTTCCTTTTCTGTGTCAGGAAAAAAGGTAACGGCACTGACCTTTAAATGATCACTGGGAGTCAGAATTAGCACCTCACCAAAATGAGTCTCCGTTCCAGCCTCCTTGCATGCTCAGGGAGACAGCTCTATATCAGTAGAAGATGGTTCACGTTTCTGAAATTGCGATCCTACCATACTACACTCTCACATCTCTGTTTTTCTGGGGTTTTTTAGGCAGAGGATTTGCTTTTGTTTTTATTACACATATCTGTTATATAACCATTAAATATGGCTCATCAGGAAATAGCAAGGTTAACAAAGCCAAGGCTGATGAAGAAAGAGGCTACAGTTGTATTAACTTTTGATATTTTTCTTATGCCATCCCACTTTTAAGTTCTCAAAGACATTTGTAATAATGATAATAATGTTTAAAATTATTAGATGGCAAAGTTGTTTCATTAAAAAATGAAGAGGAAAGGGACTAGGAGAGAAATGCATAAACTAACTTGTATCTGCAGTTAAGATAATACATGCTTGACCAGGTGCTTGAAAGATGATGCAAATGTACTGAATGGTTTGTAAAAAACCACAATTTGTAACCAACTCAACCTTACTATTGTGTGGTGAGTTCAACCTGACAGCGAAGGTAATGGGCTCTGTCAATAGCTCTGCTTGCACTCTTTAAATCAACAAGTGTTTTGCAAGAGCCACTGTAGCCGTAAGGTTTGGAAGAGAAGAGACATAAAACTATTTCTCCTCCCCCACCCGTGAAGTCCTTTCTATGTCCTTCTCAGAAGGCTTTCCCCTCCCCGATTTGGCGCTTATACTTCAGAAAGATTCTGGGTTAGACAGTTCGCGTATATTTGGTGAGATGGTTGCAGGTACTGTGCTTGCTGAGATGCAGACTTCCAAAACCAATTGTTGTTCATGTACTCCTGTATCAAGTCTCAGTCGTATGTTTACCAAAGGGAAAAAAAGGCCAGATCGAGTGTGTCCATCAGAGACTGCCAAAGTATGAAAAGGATTTAATTTTTATATAGAAAACTATCACATCCCCTCTTAGTTTAAATACAGCTGAGTTGGTTAAATATATACCACGAATCCAGAAAAAAAAAACTAACAAGATAATGAGGCTGAAAGAGGTCAAGAGGCCATCCGTGTCCACCCCCCTCCTTTAAGGCGGGATGATCAACACCTATCTCACTCCTAATGCATTGGTCTAACCTGTTCTTAATGACCTGTGATGAGCACATCTCAGCCTCCCAGGCAACTGCATCTGTCTACTGTTCTCGCCATTAGTTTTTCTAGTGCTTAAACAGGATTTCTTTTGCTACATTTCAGCCTTTTATCTTCTCCTCAAATCTACCATAGATATGGAGATTTTTTTCCCCCTCCCTTTTTGCTAGTTCTCAACCTTAAACAGAACTGCTGCACTGTTTCTCTTAAGTCTGTTGCTAAACTGAGCAATTCCAGTTCCTTCCAGTTCTCCTTCCAGGGCACGTTATGCCGGTCCCTGGTCATTCAAGCAGCTATGGGTTTTCTACAGCTCATGCAGAGAAAGGGATGCATTTTTTGATACTGAGGATAGTGCAAAGTTTGAGGCCTTACTGATGCTGGAAGCATTACTTTGCCACTGCCATAATTTGCCATGCAAGCTGTATGTCCCTTTCCACATTCCAGTAATTATTTTATTCCTCCCCCACCCCTCCAACGATACAGTATTGCTTAGTATTGTTCAGAGATCAGATTTACCATCCTAACTCTAGGATTCCCAAAATTTTAAAATGCTTTTTAATACATTATCACATACATTGTATTGATGCAAAGGCATCCACTACTTCAACTGAAGACCTTGAGTTTAAGATGTGTGTGAGTACAAGCATTGTTACAAGCCATTAAGTAAACAAAAATTAAAGAAGGAAATCTAACAGGGGTATTTAGACCACAGATATATGTAAATTTTGGCAAAATCAAACTCTAAATCAAAGCATAATACAGAACAGTACCACTAGTTCTTGTGTGTAGATCTGCCTGGATTTTTCTACAAATCATGATCAGGAATAACAGAGAACCGTTAGAGAATTACAGAAAAGGCTCAATAATGTCTCATTATAGTCTTAAGCCAAACAGTCTAATTTGTAGGAAAAAAAAACCTACAAGGATGGACAAAGATACGATTTATGTCTATGAAACTGAGATGGTATTTGCTTAGGTATTCTGTTCATAGCTAAGTATTTTTTTAAACAGGTCACATAACTACAGTTTAAACAGGGCACTACACTTCTGTAGCAGAGATTAGCTCTTGAACAGGGTCCCATTTTGCTAAGGACTGTACAAGTTTACTTCAAAAAGATTTTCCCTGGCCAGCCATTTC
This sequence comes from Pyrocephalus nanus, assembly GCA_038380795.1. NCBI lineage: Eukaryota > Metazoa > Chordata > Aves > Passeriformes > Tyrannidae > Pyrocephalus > Pyrocephalus nanus. The sequence goes on from CM076261.1 coordinate 64,159,178, forward strand.
AAGCTAAATACCAGATAAGGAATACGTGGACTGAAATTAAAAAAACAAACCTCAACCAAACAAAAAACCAACCAAAAAAACCCCAAAACCAAACCTAACAAACAGAAACCGAACAAACCCCCCAAACAAAACCAAACTAACAAACAAAACAACAACAAAAAACAAACCCCCAAAACAACCAACAATGAAAAACTGGCCAGGTACAGGATTTGGTATGATAGAGAGGTGTCCTGCTCCAGCAGCTGCTTAACTGTCGTTGAGTCACTTGGTAGAAACTAGAGCAGGGTAAACAATGCAACAATTCAAAAAATCCAGGAGACACCCTTAGGTAAGTGATTTGGCAAATATATTTAGCTTTGCTGGGGATACTCACTGAGACTACTTACATGCCTAAGCACCTTGCTAATCAGGATGCTATTTAAGCTATTTGAAGTCAGAAATTGAAATATTTTTGTTTGTGTGAAGCTGTTGGGCCTGGTTTTAGCTGGTTCTTGCAAGAAAAAATCATACATAATACAATAAGCGTGTAATTGAGTTTATTTGTTACCTATAAATTTTTTAAGATTTTTTTCATACTCACCATTGTAGATCCATTTCTCTAAAATTATATCAATTAAAAAAAAATGAATACATCCAACACTTTGCTATTCATTAAATACTTATGATTTTGAGGCAGAACATGTCTGCAAACAAAAAAAGCTTTTTTTAGAAATTACTTAAATCTCATCTCCTTCTGCTTTGATAAAATCTTTCATTTTGAATAACAGTGATAAAGAGGGAAATCTGGATTGTCATATGTAGAACGAGCAGTATTCAAGGAAAGCAATGTATAGTTGTGTGTAACTTGTGTATAATTTTGAGTTTGTCGATATCCATAAATACAATAATTTTTGCATATACAGGTTTGGTTTTCCATACTGACTGTGTTACATGCAATTTTATGACAAAATGCATTTTAATTTATAAAGTACCCATAAGAACTGAGTAAAATATCAGACGTTTCTATTAAATTGATTATGTGCCTTTTCTCTGGAGGAACTTCTCATGATATTATTAAAGAATTCTATTTGATTCATTACTTTAAAGTGTGTTCAGTTCCTGAGTGTCTGTTTCTTAGCATCCTCTTCACTGAAACATTGTTTGTGAATACTTGCAAATTTTAGTGGAGTAAGAAAATACATTGGTTAGAGAAGTCAGATATTTCTGTTTCACCATAAGAAAATTTATGCAACTATGTAGTAATAAATTGCAGTTTACTCAACGTGTGAGCTTATTTTCCAAATTCTTTCTCACTATTCTGTCTAAAACTAGGAAAAGTAAATTATAACCATGGATACCGGGAAGAGCATGAGCAAGGAGTAGTAGGCTTGCCTATGTCTAATAAGCTTCCTAATTCTCATGACTCAAACAAGAAAATCAAGTGAGTTGGCAAACCCCAAACAATGGAATGAAGAAGTAATGCAAGAGTAATTCCTAATTAATGTTGTTAATTTTGTAGAAGTAGACTATTTAAACATTTGTAATTTCATCTGAACACCACCTTTCAGAATATGTTGCTTTTAAAACCTATATTTATCATTTATAATATAATGCATTATATCTAGAAATATGCCTAAATACACATTATAGACATAAAATGCGATCTATAAAATCTCCAGCTGTTGTTATTCATAGTCATCTTAATTAAACACGCTGAAGTCAAGGCAAAAAAGACAAAGTAATAGAAGTTAAAAGAGGAGAAGATAAGACCATGTGGATTTCTGAGCAGATAAATTCTAATAAACAAGACTACTTTCAAGAGATAATTTCTCCTCTTTACATGCCCCATGCCAGTTTGGTGACTGGAGTAAGAAATCCTGAAAATTAAATGCAAATTAAGGTGAAACTGAAAATGAAGTTGTTTCTTAAACAGGGAAATGTGCATACATATTAGATATCCCATAATCCATAACCAAATCATGACTGAAAAAACAATATAAAAAAATTAAGTTCCTGAATAGTCAAGGCGTGGAAATGTCTCTTTATAACTGCAGCAACCTCAAGCTTCATATGTTCCTCTAAGACCTACCTACCTACCACATAGGAAACATATGAGAAAATACTGTACAGATTGCAATAAGGATAAGAATCTACACTGAAACACTGCTTAATTTTGTTGAAAAAAGCTGCCAAAGGATACAATGTGAAGGTTCAACACTATACTGTGTTTTGTAAATGCAGGTATTATTCTAAATAGAAGCAGAAATGAACCTCGCCCTACCTCAAATCATAGTGTCTGCAACTACCACTTAGTGAAGAAAAAAAAAAAAGGAGACAAGAACACTTTGTAGTTCTTGTGTAACTGGTTCACACACAGGTAGGTAGAAATCTGCATCAAACCCCTGTGTCAGCTCTTTTTCATATGAGTGCCATGTGTTACCCTTTCCTTGCCCCATGCAATGCTTGCCACAATGCAAACCTGCAGCATGGATGTCTCTTGCATAAAGCAAAGTAAGTCGTGCAGCATTAAAAGCAGACCACATACGGTCTTTATTTGCCTATACACTATGCCTTTCAGTTCTCTGTCTGCATTGCGAGCTCTTCCTATTGATACTGCTACTTATTGCTTGTTTTAAGGATAAATAATACTATGGAGAAAATGCTGCGATAAGCAAGGCAATGGAAACCAAACAGCTAGCAGTGTATCAGCTCCAAACAGAAGGCTTAAATTTCCTTGAACATACTACTTTTTTAACTCTATTAAAAAGCACAGTGCATCTGTACTCTTTCACAATCAATTGCATAGTGTGTTGTATACACCAGGAATTAAGCCCTTCTGCAGCATCCAAACCAGTGTGCGTGTTTAGGGGTTCCAGATGTAATAGGTCTTGTAAGCTGAGCAAGTCTTTAGGCATTGAAAGTACTTGTAAATACTTCAGGTACTTGTAAAACTTCTGAACAAAACCGTGGAAGCCAAACTTTCAAAAGTGACCAAAATTAGCAATCCCAGCACAGTTTTAAGGATAAGGGGGGGAGGGGGAAGAAAAAAAAAGCAAGCATACAAGCATTTGATTTTCAGAAAATAAAACAACTGCTTTGGACTTTTTAGCCAAAATAATGAGACGATATTATTTACCACATAAGCCAAAGGGCCCATTTTAGTCCAGGCCAGGACCAAGGCATGAATTTACACCTCTTGGATTTGCACCTGTACAGTTTCTAGTGGGGTACTCTTATCCCAGCTGCAATCCTTAAAATCAACCCTTACCTCCACCATATCTTCTCTTAGTCTTTACTTCCTCTTTCATTGAGACTGTTAAAAAATACCCCAGGCTCCATTTTCCACAGAGAAGCTGCTTTCTCTCCCATCTTGAGCAAGTATGGCCAGAGAGAAGGCATTGGCAGGGAAGGACATGATCCCAGGGGTGGCTAGACCTTGGGGCTCCTGCCTCATTAGGTGCTGGCAAACGTAATGTGGTCCCCCATCTCTCCAAAAGCCAGTATTCAACCTCAGAAGTCCCTCACAGGCACTAGGAAAAAAAAAAATTGCACTACTGTCAATTTGAAGCAATAGCTGAGTAAAGAAACAATACAAAAACAATAAACATTCTGAGGTTTATTTGTTTCCTGCTTTTTAAAAAGAAACCAAATATTGGTTTTTTTTGGTGGAACTTCTTTCCTTGAAGTTAGATGTGGGGAAAATAAAATAATAAAAATAAAATAAAATCCCTACACGATAACAAAGGACAACCTGCCCTTGTTTCCCATAGGCAGTGCATCTCATCAGAAGCTGCATGGCTTTGGGTAGCAGCAGCACGCCTGAGATGAGCAGCCTCAGCAGTCAGAACCAAGAAGCCCCTGCTTTGACTTTTCACAGACAAAGAGAACAGGCCTGAAATGAGCATAAGGAAAATGTATCTGATGCTGATGGGCCTGAAGCACAGGGATGGAGCTCACAGCAGCGAAGTTATCTCCGTAATTTCCTCATATCTCCATAGAATACCTTCTGAAGAGCAATTAATTCACTTACAAACTAATTAGAAGAGGCTCAACACCTTTAAAACTTAGGCCCTCATTGTTGTAAAGAATTAACAAAGTACTAATTCTGTTTATAGAAGTTAATTTCCCACAAAGTAGTAACTGGTTTTTTTGGACTTTAATTCCTTAGTTAATTTGATTGCATGGATTAAGATGTAGAAGTTTCATCAAGAATATAGTTAGCTGAAGTTTCTTCAGGTTTTTTTCTTAAGGGATACAAAAGTTTCTCTGTATGTAGCTTTGTTTGGGAACCTAACATTTACTGAGATAAATGGTAAGGTAATTATATTCAATGTTACTGAAAGAAAATGACAGAGAACCTTATGTCATCATTCTATTTCTGCAAATCTATGTTTTTTAGTTTCTAGCCTGCAATCTGTATTTTACCCAGTAATATCCCAATTTCCTCCCTAAGACAAGCTGCAAATTGAGTTTATAGTTTATTTTAATATTTCCTGCCATCAAATTATATGGATAAGAAATCCTGTATACTCGTGCCATAATCCCATTTCTGATGAAGAAAAGAATATACAGGCCTGTAGTATAATATTGTCATGCAAATGGATTTGAGTCTCCCTATCTTAGCTTGCCCAGACTTTGAAATCTTTTAAAGTAAACAACATATTTTTCTTAGGTTAGCTGGAAAATGAACTTAAAAACTTCACATGGAAAACTGAGATACTATCTTTCAAAATGAATAAAATAATAGACAGTAAAAAAAAAAAAACAAACAAAAAAAACAAACAAAAAACCCAACAGTGTAACATGGTTTTGCTTAGACTTCCATTAAGAAATGAAGAACAGTTCTCTAAGCCCTTCACTGAAATACTGCAATATAGCATGAGACACAAAACAGATCTTTGTTTTTTACTAAGCACAAGTTTTGTGACACGAATGTTTAATTTCATTAGAAGATGAGGATGAAAGTAAAAGAAAGAATTATAGCTGCATTAAATTTCAAAAGAAAAAAAACAGCTAAACAAATGGTCACTGTACAGAAAGCAGAATATAATACAGGAGGGCAAGGTGTCTCTATGAGGTTGGTGAAAGTACATAAGAAAAGATGTCCTAAGAAAAAAATGTTGAAAATTGCTATAAATAAGTGAAAGTAAGGGGAAACGTAGTGGGACCAACAAAACTCCTCCACAGGAGTACCAAGCAAATTCTAAAACCAAAGTGAAAAATACCCAATTATATCATAAATAGGCAAGTTAAAGTCAATTGAGAGACAGATTTAGAACTGTTCTTTACATATTTTTAGCACAGTTGAAATCATTACTATAAATCAGCAAAGTATAGGAATTATGTATCCATTGAAATCCCTTAAATTAGATACTTTTTACAGCAAATATGTAGGAGGAGAAAAACACTTGTTAGTTTTAATACTAGATGATATGCAAAGTACAGTGTATGATCTGGGGAAACGAATGCAGAAATAGTCAAGATTTAACAGTTGGTAATTTCAGGGTAGTTGAAACTTTAATGTGGTCTGTTTTTCTGTCCTCATTGCTTTCTGAAAATCAGGTCCCCTCTGATGTTTCCACAAAAACTGGGACACACAGAATAACTAGCAATTTGTTAAAACTGTGGCCTGAAAATACTTTCAGGAAATAGATAACCTCAGAAAGTTTGATGAATATTCTGACTGACTCCTGTGAAAATTTTGGGCAGAGGCAGAATGAAGTGTAATGTCCAACATGGAATATTAACATATAAGTCATATCTCTTCTAAAGAAAAACTAAAATGCAGCATCTTACCTGATAAAGCTATGAAGCAAAAAGAATCCAACTTACTTATAAGAAGAAGAAACAACCTCCCAGCGCACCAGAATAATCACTAACAAGTAAATCAATTATCAGACAAATTAAATACTTCAGGAAAATGCTGAACTAAAAGCCAGGAATGCCCAATATCTCTCAGTGTGTCAACCTAACCACAGCACTGTGTGATGTTGAGGAATTTCTCTCCAACCATGTTACCATGAGAAGTTGGTGCAATTAATGTTAATAATAAAGGGTGCAATGATGCTTTGATTTCTGTAGAGCACTATAAAACTATAAAGTGCTACATGTTGTATTTTTTTTAATATTGTTACAATGTTTTTTAGTTTTCAGGCAGAAAGCTGCAGGTAAGTCTTTTTAACATACCAGAGTGTATAGGATAGCCACAATACAAAATCAAGACTGCTGTCTGAAAAAGTAAGATACAATTGTTCCAAGATATTCGAATATGTACTGGAGAAAGTCAAGAGGATATAAGGCCCTATATCTGGGTCTACTCAAAATTTTCCTTTCCTCTTATCCTTGTATTAGGTGTGTTTTCCAGCCCATGGTCTGGACTTGTAGCCACATGGGTGCCTACTTTCTAAATTAAAAGTCAGGAATAACTGAAGAGTATTCTGGAGAACCTTTACTCCTCCACATACCTTTTCCATACTTGTAAGGAATAACTTCATAAAGGAAATGCTCAAATGCTTTGATTTTTATTGCAGGGCAGCAGATCAGAAGAGAAAATGCTTTTTCCAAATAAGGTGCAGCAAGGAGCCTAATACATCAGAAAGAAGCATCAATTGCTTAAAAAAAATTGACACAATTTTATTTAAAATCCTTTAAAAACAGAAGTAACACCTGTAGTCCCCAACCTGGTTGTCCTCATGAGATAATAACAGGGCCTGTTTTGCAGGTTTGTGAGAGAGTCGGTGATGGGTCTTGTTAACCTTCCATAAAGAGTGACTTCAAGCTGGCTTATATGGGCTTGAAAGCCATTTAAAGCCATCTTTAAAAACCAGAAAGGTAAGCAGTGAGAATTCACGTTTATTTAGCTCTCTATGGGCTTAAGGAGGTTTATAAATTGGTTTCATTTCATTTAGCAGCTTCAGTAATAACGTGGCAGAGCGTGTTGTAAAGAACATGCTAATCACATCACATAATGCTTAAATAAGAGGGTCTGATGGCATTAATGAGAATGGAGATAATTTAAAAAAAAAACCAAATAAAAACAAGAGATGATGAAAACACTGTAAGGAAATACAATAATGAGCTTAGAAAATTATTACAGGGAGAGTACAGGCAAAGTTTGTGGAGGGAAGCCTGAGCAGATGGAAGCAGGCATGCCCAAGCTGCCCCACAGGTGACACTAGACAGTGACTCAGAGGAGGTTTCACATTGTGATGTAGTAGCACAAAGAGCACGTAAAATTCAGGCTGCTACTGTGGCATTTCTCTTCTAATAGAGCAGAGAAGGCCACTTTTGCTAGCTAAATCAGTTTTCAATCCCAAAAGACATGCAACATGCTGGCATAGATTGAAGTGAACTGAAATGAAGGGTAGAAAGAGAGAAAAAGTTCTAAAGGTTGCAAGGAAAGCATTAAACTGTTAGAGGTTATAAATTTTCCCCTTCACAGTTGTTACAAGAGGGAAAGTTTGGAAACACTAGATAAAATATGATGGAGGAAAATGAAGGAGGGGGTTGGCAATGGATATATTTTTTGTTTGAGTCAATTCATTCCAGTCAGAAACCATTCAAAGTCTATTGCAGAAGAATGGTGGCGAATTAGAAATGGGTTGTGGTTCTCTCTGCTAGTCCCATGGAGAAGGGCTTCATTTTGCAAAGGCCTTGTGACAAGCAGTATGTCCATCATTCACAACAAAAGAGTCAAGATCTGAAAGGAGAAGACAGGCAGCTTCCTTTCAGAAGAACATGTTCTCAATAATTCTTATATTATTTCATGAACAGTATTCATCGTGAAGAGAGGGAGCTCATTGTCTGCATTTTTCACAGGAATTCTGACCAACATTTTAATAATGTGTCATTCTGAAAGCTGAATCTCAAATCATATAAAGTCATCTGAACACTAAAGCCACAAACTTTGCTGTTTAGTACAGATCACCACGGCCATCAGGCTTTGGTAGTTCCTCATCCCGTCAAAGCTTCCTGCCAAAGCTTCCTTTAAATTGTGTTATCCCTGAGGCTTTCCAGCTCCTCTCTCTCAGCCAGTGCTTAAGGTAATGGCTGCTACTGACAACTGCCTTGATAATACACAATTTCTGGCCTAGTTTCTAATAAATATATAACAACTACTACATCCCCAGTAGGGTCTCTGTGTGCTCCTTCCTCACTGCTGCTTTTATTCTCTGAAACTTTGGAGTAGTCATGCTGTAATACAAACCACTCTTCTTTATGGAGAAGGAGAGCCATAAAACTTCATTAATAACTGGTTTTTTTTTTTTTCCTTTCTGAAGGGCTAAAACCAAAACAACATGCTTTTCATCCTTAATTTTATGCACTCAGGTTTGAAAATTGTGACTCACCAGAATTAAAAGGCAGTGAAACTCTGTCTTTTGAGCCAAGATAGAAAGCCTCATCTGCTGTGTAAATCTTGGGACTGCACTAGACAACAACATAGAATTGGAACTGGGCATTCTCAGTCCAGCCAGCGCACAAAACAGTACCAGAGAATGTCCACCATCACTTACCTAGGATCTCTCACTCCTCAAAGTGTCTTCCTCTGGCAGTAACCCATGATGTTTGAAATAAGCACACGTACTTGGCTCATCCTTGCATTGCAACCAGCCTGCCTCCTGGATGGCACTGCTGCTGCTTGGCCCTGAACAGCATCTCCAGGACTCCACTCTGCTAAGCTGTAACCCACAGGATTTCTTCTGAGCTCTGTTTGTGGGCCGTATCTAATAGGTTCTGCCCAAACACAGGAGTAGAAAAAACAGCTCTGGCACTGTGGACAACAGCGTGGTCCTCTGAGACTGAAGGAGCATGAAGGCAATGAACCATCCCACCTTTGGTCAGCTTCCTGATACCTGAGCAGGCACGTACCTGTTCACATACGTGCCTGTATGTACACACAGTATGACAGCCATTCAAAGCCAGAAAAAAGAGTGGTGGATGCGTTCTTACCCCTTTCCTCTCAAAAAGAGGACCATTTTATGCACTGCTATATGTCCTTCACTGGCAAAATCAATGGTAAGCTTAATCCTGTTTGTAAATCGAAACAAGATTGTTTTCCTAATTACATTTACGTCACTTTGTTTTTAAAATTTTCATCATAGACAGGACACATAGTCTGGAATGACATCATGGACATAGAAAATAGGCAGATGCTTTTGCAGCAATATTGATTTGTGATGCTTCGTGCAATAAAATAAAGGGTTTTTTTAATCAGGACTCTGAACATAGGGGATTCCAAAAGAAGAGAGGAAGCAACGAGAGATTGTTTATGAACTATAATTTTATATTCATAATCAGAGGAAAAAAAGACAGAACAGTAGACAAAACCCAATCTTAATTAATGATCTTTACTATTCTTCTAGGCTTTTCTGACACTGGCTCAGCCTCCCCCACTCTGCCTCTTCTTGCACTGAATTCTGCCTGATCACATGGCCACAAGTCAAAATGAGATCAAATGACGCAGAAAACTAAAACTGAACTTTAACCCCCACCTCCTCTCCCCAGTTATTCCCCACTTGCATTAGCAGGGAAAAAAAATATTCAGATATGAAGCAGAAGTAATTCCTCCACAAATGCTGAAATCAAACAAAAAATAAAAAAAAAAAAGTACGTTTAATTTGACACAAAGACTTTCCTTTTTGCAGAGTGCTGTCAGTCAGATTATCTGCAACCAGAAGTAGAGCATTTAGAATGAAGAGCAGAAATAGAAATGTAGGGGTGGGGACTGCTTGCTCAGAAGAGTCTTTTGTCTGGCGATACTGTGACTAAAGATAATCTTTGTTTATCTTGTGTGTTTAACTTGTGTCTTGTATACCCAAAGTGTTGGAAAAAAATGTGGAATTACAAGTGAGTAACTGAACAAACCCATTACACAGGGTATAATTTCCAGGCATGGTGAAGGCAGGAAAAACAAACTCAGCAGTTATTATACTATATTTATTTTTTTTCTTTTTAATCTCTCCCAGACTTGTGGCACAATAATGTTACAATTAAAGCATACTTTGACTAACAATTTCACATCAGAATGAAACGAATTATGTCACATTACTAATACAGCAAAGCAGAGCTGCAATGCACCCTGGCTACGCAAGTACAGCTTAAAGCTAAAACTTTACAGAGACGAAGCAGTAAGCTCAAGGCTGCTGAAAACTGAATAGGATTTAAGTATTTAGTGTCACCCAATCAGTGAAATATGATTAATGAGTCTGGAGGAGTACACTGCTTTTTAGTCTCCAAAGCATGGGGGGAAACATATTTGAGCTCTTCAGCGATAAAAGCCCCAGCAAAATTCTGCACAGTTAAACTACACGTTCAATTGCAGCTGCTTATTTCTCCTCTGTGTGATTAGAGCCTCCCATTTCCCTCATTACAGGCTTGATATTATTGAAGCAAAGCCAACAGCGAGTTAGCAAGCCAGCAGGGGATCAAATTGATTATACAGTTAGCTGTGGAAAAACTGAAATTCTTTATTATGGGGAAATGAAATACAGTTAATTTATGCTTCAGCTGAACCCCTCCCACACTACGCTTACTCTGCTGGTACTCTGAATTTTCTCTGAAGCTACAAGACAGCTGAGAACTTACAGAAGCTTTACTGATACAAAAATAAGTCAGGCTTTCAGTATTTTTTTTAAGGATTTTTCTATTACTAATTATCGTAACTCACTAGATAGGACAACATTGCTATAAAGCTGAAAAGAAAGAAAGGTGGAAGGCATTTGGGTTTATGTAGACTAGACAATTTGCTATCTGTCTTTAGCTGGTATTGCAGAGGTAGTCGACAAGTAAATGCAAGCATTACCTTATCAGTAAAACAGCAACTCAATTTTTGTGGTATTTCAACTAAAAATCTCTTTCCCAAAATGAAGAAATGAATCATTTGAGACAACAAGTAATTTTTTGAGAATAAGAACAGGTCTGTTACTTCATTTCTGACAAGGATAGACCATGAGATAAAGTTTGTTTCTGAAGTGAGAACTTGCAGAAGACAGCATCACATTTGGCCCATCCCAAGCAATTATATCCAAGAAATTCAGATCTTCCCTACAGAGCTGAAAAGTGCTGAAAGCTCACAAGCAGAAAATTCCTCCTACCCCAGAGCCCTTTGCTTTCAAGCTCCAAACATTTGTCCTCAGTGAAGTGAGCTCTGGATGGGACCCTACTGAGGAACGTTCCCTCTCCAAACAGCTGTCACCTCCCATTGCTCTCAGCAGTGTGGTCCCAGGCCACCAGCCACCCTTCCCAAAGACAGTCACTGCTTCTCTTAATATATTTTTCACTGTCCTTTTCCATCCCCTGGCAGTACAAGGGATACATCCTCTTCAGAAGGCACCTTGGCTTCTGTCCCATGAGGCAAGAAGAATGCCGTAACTTGTCAAAGATTAACAAGAGAGCCCACACAAGGATCCCATGGAGGGAAATACTTAATGACACTGTTTTGCAGGAAGGGAAAATGCCATACAATGCATCTTTAATAAAAAGCTTGACTTTGTCAGGATTCACAACCTTAATCAAGCTGCAAGAAGGAGCAGCCCTCTAACTGCTGGCCTGCCTCATGTAGAACTCCCCGTGTTTCCTTAGCCTTTCTTGTGCCTTTTCTGCATTTCATGCCGCAACATCACTGTAATATATTTTTTCTCCCAATCACTTATGAATGCTTTGAGATATCTCCCTGGTTTTCAGACAAAACTTCTGCCAATTTTTTTACCTGTCAGTGTCTTTTTGGCTGAAAAGATTGTGTTGGTTTTGGCTGTGCTAGAATCGATTTTCTTCATTGATGGAAGAAATTCTGGTATGGGACTGTGTTTTGGATTTTTGCTGGAAACAATGTTGATAACACAGAGATTTTTTAGCTATTGCTGATTAGTGCTTGCACAGAGTCAAGGCCTTTTTTTTTCTCCCCACTCCACTCAACCAGCAAGCAGGCTCGGGGTACACAAGCATTTGGAGGGGACATAGTTGGGATAGCTGACCCCAGCTGACCACAGGTATACTCCATACTATATGACATCATGCCCCGTATACAAAGTAGGGGGAAGAAGGAGTAAGGGGAGGGACATTCAGAGTGATGGGGTTGGTCTTCTCAAGTCACCATCACATGGTTTGGAGCCCCACTCACCTCGGGGTGGCTGAATATCTGCCTGCCCCTGGGAAATGCTGAATTAATTTCTTGTTTTGCTTTGCTTATGTGTGTTACTTTTGCTTTACCCATTGACTTGTCTTGATCTCAAACCATTCGTTTTCTCACTTTACCCTGTGGGGAATAAGTGAGTGGCTGTGCAGGGCTGAGTTGCTGGCTGGGGTTAAACCATGACAAACAACCTGTGGTCTTATTAGAACAAAAGCAATCAAACTTCATTTGCACTACCCACTTTAGCAATATTAATACTAAAAGAAAAGTAAAAATATACATTACACTTTTATTTCCTCTTTCCCTTCTCACTCAAGAATTAATAGAATAAAAGTCTTTTTCATTTGCTGCTATAATATCCACTGACTGATCCGAGGAAGTGCTAATAAATGCAAGTGAAAGTTTGCACACAACTTAAAATGCAGAGGAGCTTATTTCACTGAAAGCTGGATGTTTACCAGGAAATGAGATGGACTCAAATTGCCCTTCTGACTGCTTGAGACATACACTCATTAAGAATACCATTGAAGTAATATGGAGGAGAAAATAAATTGCTTGAAAGGATAGTGCCAAGACTGGCAAATCTAAAATTTACTACACAGTCATACAGAAGCTATTTTGGGAGCCACAGTCACCTCTTGGAAAAATAAACACGTTTCCACAGAACAGCAATTCCGTATGTTGCACTTGGCCATCTTGACTGAAGCCAATAGGGTAATGACTTTTACAAGTGGCAAAACCCAGCCTCTTGGCAAAAACAATCCCTAACCTCAGGAAATACAGAAGAATTTGTTAAAAGAAAAATAAAATTGAAATTTGTTGTATGTAAATATGGAGATATATATAGTTGTTGTTTGTGAGAAAACTTCTATTAGGAGAGAAAGACTGTAAATCTACAGTACACAAACTGTGACACAAACAATCATTGACATAAAAATATTGCTTTTATGCTGACAGGTGGTTTTCTAAAAGAAACCAAAAATAACTGCTTCACAAAAAATTAGTGAGATAGATCTCCAAGAAATTCTGTGTCATTTGGAACAAGTTCTTTCCTGATCCATAGCAGCTATCTATTCCAAACAGTACTATTTACATATGATGCAAATGCCCCATAAGGAAACCAATCACCCGAACACACTGAATACATCATAGCTGTGACTGGGATGTAACCAGAAAGCCTCCAGAAAGTTGTGTGTGTATGTGTATATACATCTATACACTGATATATATGCATGCAGAGTCTTTTCACAGGCTTTTCTCCTACATTTTGATACGTTTCATTGTGCTTTTCCTTTGCTATGTAACTGGTTTGACATTTATGTGTATGTATATAATATATTTATGTAAGATACAACTTGAAAGATATTTTGCAAAGGGAGCATGGCAAAGACTGTAAAACAAGTAGGGCTCTTCTTAGTAACCTAAGGTAAGGCCATGAAAAATGCCTGTTGTGAAAATCCATCCTCACATGGCTGTGGGGGCTCTTTAAATGGTGTCATATTAAGGCAAGGGCTTGAACTCTAGAGCCTGAGCACCCATTTGGAGAGCCTCCATTATTTGCAATAGAGCTGCCAGACATAGCAAATACTATGTGATTTCATAGTATATGACCAAAGAAATCCCTCCATGGTGCAGAAAAAGCACAGGGGACAGAGCTTTTCTGTTAGGAACAGGTTGTTTTTCTGGGGATAGAGCTGCATACATGTAAGAGAATCACATCACTGAACAGATGTATCCATGTGCAACAAATCTGACATTGGGCTCCCTGTGAGCAGTATGAACCTTCATCTTCAGCATGGTGAAGACAACCTGATCCACTCATAGTGCACGTGTCATTTAACCATCTGAGGCTTTAGAAACCCTTGGACTGTGGTCGAGAATTTGCAGGTCCAAAGTCTCTAAATTCCTTTAGGTGACCCTGTTACTGGTCTCAAATATGAAATAAAACACAATTAATATACTTTGAAGGTGGAAAAAACTTCTTTTGTACAGTAAGTAACAAAGAAAAGTGATTGACAGCAAATACTGAGTGAATGGCAGAGCCAGAGCCTCTGTCCTAGCCAAGTGCTTTGTGTGTTACACAGTATTGTTTCCTAAAACTTTCACAGTTGCTTCTAATGGTTTTCTGCCAATAAGCTCCAAGTGCATTACAAAGATTCAGACGTTTCAAAAAATCATTAATATTTTTGAGTATATTTTTCTGTAAAGCCAAGCTGAAATCCTAAAAGGAGCCTTTAAGAAGTTGGCCTGGTGGTTAGTGCAATAAACAGGCATCTCAAAGGCATCTGACATCAAGAAGAGTGACAAAAATCAAGGTATTTGAAAATCCTCTGTGAGTTTCAGAAATCTGTGGCCTGTGAGTCCTGTTTCCTGCACCTTTAAGACATAACATGTCATTGTTATGCATCAGAGAGCATCTGACTGCAGCTGGGAGCAACAGGCATCACTGATACCAACCACTGCTTTACCAGGTGTATAAACCTGGAGTTAAATAATTTTGTCCCTAGGTCATTCTTTGAGTCAGTTACAGTACAAAGAAGAGGAGCTTTTCCATCATCTTGATGACAGATGCTCCACAGATACAAAGCACTCACTTTTCTCTCTACCTCTAAGGACTGTGAAAACAATCCTTAATACAGAATTTCCTTGCTGTAACAAAAGTTAAGGTTTCATTTTTTTTTCCAGTTTACTAGAGTTTGAAAGGTCGTATAAGTCTACTTTTATAAATATTGTTAACATCATCTGGAATATAAACACAATATCAATGCAAATTAAAAGGATTCTGAAATGGTAGAGAGATGGAGAATAATGCTTTACTGTTGTAATGTTGTTTTACTAACATCACCTCTTGAGTGAGGCAGATGCACTGCACAGGAATCTGGGCTGTTTTGCTATAAGTGGAAAGTTACTTAAGTAGGGTGTCTCCACAGAGATGAAGATGCAGCAAAGAGGTGGAGATTAAAAAAGCCAGATCTGATTCTCAAAAAGAATACAGCAACATAAGAACAGGTGTAGGAATCTGAGGACTTTTGTTTCACCTGCTATATTTTTGTAGCTTTTCTACCCTGTATAGAATCAACTTTTCAGCATTTAGAGCACTAGAAGATGTGGGAAATCCTAGACAACTGGAAAACAAAACAAAAAAACAAAAACCCAAACCATCTGAAGTAGTATAACTCTGTTGATTCACTCAGAATCCTAGGTAATACAACCCACCAAATCTAAGATCCTTTATGGGGACCCAAACGAGGACCCAATAGGGAAACCAAGAAAGGTAAAAGGTAAAAAAAGAGAAAGGAGAAAGTTTGACGTAGTGATAAAACATACCTCTTTGCTAAATTCCCTCTGGGCAAGTTGTATTTTGAGTTACTAAAAGTTCCTTGAGCATGGAAGATGTGTAATCTCCAAGCCAATGGGGATCTAATGAATTTTAACACTCACTATTTTTTCCATTGGTGTAAATGTACAAACCAGGAATGCTTAAGTTTGGAACAAGAAGAAAACATACAAAACTGTCTAACATTCATATAATTTCTATAAGCTTTTGCTTGCCTAGGACTACAGCAGAAGGCTGCCCTGTTCAGCCTGTTTTTGAACAGCAACTGGAGACGAGCTAGGATAGTTACAGCATTAAAGCGTCCAGCTGACACTTGAACAACATGGCAAAAATGAGCATATCCAGAAGCACCTAGTGGCTGACAAAAAAAAAAAAAATTCCCTGCTTTTGCATTACAAGTCCTATTTTTAGATCACTGGTATTTCAGAAAGGTTTTCAAGAAGTAAAAAACAGAATTTACAGAACTAGACCAGAATGTGAAGTGCTGGATGACTGTGGGTGAAGGGAAAGACTTTGGCACAGGCTTTTCAGCAAGACAGCCTAGCCCAGACTTCTGGCCGGGCTCCAGCTTTGGAAGCTGTCCTCAGACTCCTCCGAGATGACTATCAGCCCCTCTTCCTGCTCCAAGCTGTTGAGCAATAACGCTCTGTGTTGTCAAACTGATACTGCTCTTTGAAGCAGAAGTGGCTGTGATTCAGTCACTGGTGAAATAACCCTCCCGATACTAAAACTCCCCGAGCTCCTCTGGAATTAAAAGCACTATCATAAATACAATGAATTTGTTTTGTTAAGCTTTTTGGTAACTATTGGTTTGTGATTATCTTTACGCTTGTGATGTCTCATTAGTAAGGACTGACCACATGATACAGGAAATCCTCCTTCACTACAAGCAGGAGTAAGGTTGTGCACTTCGCAGCTGCATTTCAGTAGCATGAGCAATGTTATGAAAAATGGTTTTATTCTTTCACCTTGTTATTTCAGTAAAGCAAGAGGAAAGAGGAAAGCACTTAAAAATCGTGGGACTGGCAAAGCTAAACTTGAAAGATTCCTCCTTCCCCCATAGAAACACTGTTCTCATCATGCCAACATTTCTTCAGCATCCTTAAAAGTGAACCAGGACATCCTGTGAATACTGAAACTAACTCTCTCTTGCCCAACAGCCACTTTTTTTGTTTGTTTGTTTGTTTTGGGGTGAGTTTTTTCTAGTTTTGTTGTTGTTGTTGTTTTGTTTTGTTGCTTTGGTTTGTTTTTTGTGTGTGTTTTTTTGGTTTGGGGTTTTTTTTTTTTGTTTGTTTTTTTTTTTTTAGTTTGGTTTGGGTTTTGTGTGGGTTTTTTTGTTAGTATATTTTTGGTTGGTTGGTTGGTTGGTTGGTTGGTTGTGTGGGGGGGTTTTTTTGTTTTCCAAGGAGATCAAAATTTGACACCTATAGTATTTTGTTTCCCACACCAAATTCAAACTTCTGGTCACCACCATCTGTACCTCAGCACTGATTTCTTCTGGCTGTCTTCTTGACTGTCCCACTAGAAAGCGTTTCCCCTCCATAACATTTCTTCATTTGCTAAAACATTTCTAAACCAGCATTACTCCTTTCCATGTTCTCCAAGTGATGCTGTCAGGAACTTTTTATCAGTGTCTTTGTGAATCAAAGATGGTATTTTATAGAGAAAAACAAAAAGTAAAGGCCTAGCTTGACTCTATCTTTCTTAAAACTAGCATTGTCACACAACAAAGATGACTAACAAGACTTGGTCCTCTTTTTCTCCTTCTTCCCACTGCCTTTGCTACAAGAATGAAAGCCACACTGTCATACCTGCAGCAATATTAAAGTGATTGAGGACACAGCTCCCCTGGTCCAGAGGTGCTGGAGGGGGTCTGAGTTTTCAGAAAGATCTCTGAGGCGCACAAACTACCATGATAATTCAGTGTCCTACAAATTGATTGTAAAAGAGAGAAAGGCAACTGAACTAACCATGCCTCAAAGATGTGCCAAGAGGGGGTTTAGAAAGGATATTAGGAAAAATTTCTTCATCAAAAGGGTTGTCAAGCACTGAAACAGGCTGCCCAGGAAAGTGGTTGAGGCACCAGCCCTGGGGGTACAGATGCAGCACTTAAGAGACACGGTTTAGTGCTGGGCTTGGCAGGGTTGGATTAATGGCTGGACTTGATCTTAAGAGTCTTTTTCAACCTAAATGATTCTATGTATCTGTTGCTGAATTAACCAGTATTTACACCTATCTCTTAAGCAACAAAGCATCCATGAGAAAGGAATGAGACAGAAAAAACCAATCATTTAAACAGCTAGAAACAGAGAAAAAACCCTAGCTTTTGTACAAAGGGTTTTCTGACTAAGGCCAAGTTTCTTTATGTAAAGAAAAGCAGATCAAAACTACCCAGTCTTTCTGATCTAAAGCATGTTTCTGGTTGTATTACAAAAATTTGTTCTTTGGGATACACCCATTGGAAGTTCCAGCATTTTTGGTCATGTTGGCTGTCAAAAATGCATAGAGCTTTGTTGGTGGGAAGGACTATTTTCTGTTTCCAGGCTCAGACTCTTATTATAGCTTAGTTCAAACCCTGTAATAAAACCCTCTAACAGCCGCCAATTTTATCATATGCAAATACTTAAACTTCTACTGAATCCCCTAGCCTAATCAACCATCTACAGCCTTACTAACCCTGAGAACGTTGCCAGAGGTGCATTTGTTCCTCATCATTTCATGTTCTAGGCATAGACACAACACAAAATTCAGTTGTCATGTTCATCTTATGGCAGGAAAAGAACTACCATAACACCACAAGCTCAGAAGAAACAAATTCGGATATGTTTTTTTGTCTGTAAACTGGATTTTGAACTAACAGATCTTCATAGTTTTATTTGACCATCCCTGTGAAAGCTTGGAAAAAGTGTGCTGCACTACTAGGTACACTTGTAAGAACCCAGAAAACATCCCCCCCTTCCAGAACAAGCTGGCTGTGGCCTTTCTCTTTGTCCCTCTCCAAAAAAAGACACAAAGTCCTCTGGAGGAAGAGGGCACTGCTGCATGTCCAGTGGCTGTATCAGGCTAGCAAGAGCTGCTGCAGCTATGCTACTGCAAAATACATGTCATTTCTCATTTTTGCCAGAGAAGACAACCCATGCACAATGACAAGGCTGCCATTAAGAGTGTGATGTGTCTGTATTACACACCAGCTCTCTAGTCAGCTATGAAAAGGAAGACACAGTAAAAAAAACCCAAGTGAGATCTATTGCATGAAAACGAAATGTGAAATGGCACTTAGGGAAAAATAAAATAAAAGAATTTTTCCTTTATAATACCACCTTTAAACTTTACTTAAGCCTTATTCATTTGGTAAGTTAAGGAAGCTCACATGGACTCCAGGTTGAGCTGGGATGAGTGTATATTGATAATAAGAGTTTTCTGTTAAGCCATGTCACTATCTACTGGCAGATCACTGAGATTTTTTTTTATTAAGGAGGCAGCAGATAGCCTCCTAACCCAGACCTGTATTCAGAGTGTGGATACATACAGCAGCCTACAAATACCTACAAATCTGAGAATTCTTAAGATGACTTGAGGCTGCTTCCCAGTCTCAGGCTGGCCAGCCTTTACACCTCTTCTTCTCCAGAGAGCTGCTCCCTTCCCCACACCAGACCAGGAAACCAGTCCTCCCTACCAGGTTCTCACCCCAAGACCACAGGCTGAACAGCAGAAGACTTCTCCTTCTCATCCCTTAGCACCTCCCTGACCAGCTATCGAACCTCCTTGGTCCTCACCCCTCCTTTCCACACTGCTCTCACTTTTGCACTTTCAAGCTTTTTATCTCCAACAGTCCTGTTCCTTAGCCTGTAGCTGGTAGAGGTAACCAGACCCCCTTCTTAGCCCTTTTGCTTTCCCCTCTGCAGGTGCTTGTATCCCAGCTCAGGAATCACCTAATAAAGTGGCCAGTGTCCAGGACAAACTTTTTAATAGATTCGCTGAAATATTTTAGGGGAAACAAATAAAAAGAACCAACCAAAACCCTACGGAAAAAAAAATGCACCAGCAGAGCAGCCTGCAGCAGCAAAAGACAGTAATTTGCTTTCTGAACTCATTTGCTGTTGAGTAAATTATGAAATAAAATTATATTTCCAGTTGCTGCCTCCAAGGGAGCAGAAGGAAACAGAGGGGAAAGCATAGCTCCGGAGAATCAGGAGATGTGGCTGCAGTTTTCACCTCTGCTAGGGAAATCCTCTGACAGAAGCACTACCTCCACCAGGCTGTAGGCTCAGCATTAAGTACCCAGGGTTCAGTTTGATTCACTCTGCTCAAAACCACTCTGCCATTTTCAGGTGAAAGGTGATGTAGTTGGATGTTTGTAATCAAGTACATTGCGCTTTATCCTTTTTACTTACATTCTTTTTATCACGCATGTCGCCAAGACACATAGGAAAACCAAGACAGAACAGTGATAAAACCTGAAAATAAAAGCTTTTAACCTTGTAAATAAGTGCTAAACCTTGCTAGTGACTGCAGCATGCCCAGTGCAGATAAACATCGCTCCCTCGTGTGGTTAAAGCTCACTATTGCTAATTTAGCGGTACTGCAGATCTTTGCATGAAAATTCAGGGAAGAAAGGATTATTGGCCTAGATTTGCATCTCAATGCACAGTCACATACGAGTTCATGCATGCAAAAGTATGAGTACAATAATACACTTTGCACAGAGTTTACTCTGTAGAGACAATTTCACCTCGTATCTGTGTTAAAAGGCTAAAAAAATTATCTCCCTCAAAAAGCTGATAAAATCAGAAAAAAAACTCTGGGATCTTACATGGAGAAATTTACAATTCCATGCAAAAGAGGCTGTAGAGGTTCAAGTTTTTCATACACAAACACTGATTGAACTGTTGCTCTCTAGATAACTAACAGTTAAACTCACAGACTAGCTTGGAAATTAAAGATCTGAAACTACCTGAACCCTTGACAGGATTAACACACATCCTTAAATGTCTTCTCAGGGTGTGCAGAATCCTATACAAGACTTTCTGTGAGAATTTCAAGACTTTGGGGGGTCCAGAGACCTCATCAATTTATCTGTTAGTTCACCTGAATGGCCATTATAAATCCAACATAGAGTGTAATGACAGAGTCCCTTACTGCACGTAAGTATACATGTGTTATTAGTGCTCTTTAATGGAGCTGCACTAATGCATCCTAATGCCTCAGGGCCCCCTCCTTTGCCCTGGTTTCCAACTTGATAGCAAAACAGAGGATGCCTCTCATTTTGTCTCAATGCAGTGGACCCTTCTTTATGCAGCTTTGCACAATAAGCTTGCATAAACAGGTCTCCATGGACAAAAAAACCTCCTAAAACAGTACGACTACCAGTCAAGCTGCAATCTAATCAACAGATCAATTAATCATTTATTACGCTTTCAATGCTAACAAATCACAGTTTGTTTAAAAGGTAAGTACATTAGAATTTTTAAATGAAATATCAGTGTGCAATAGATTCTTCCCCAAAACCACTGGAGAATACAGATGGGAATAGAAGACTGAAATTATTGAAATTTGTGTTATCTTAAATCAATAGCAAGTTATTTGAATAAGAAAGCATTATTTCATTATATAGTATGAGTACTATGCTTATTCACAGGAGTAACAGTAACAAGTATTTCCAGCAGATATCAGGAAATATTCAAATTTATCTAAAATACATAGCTACTGTTATGTGTTGCAAAGAATGGTTGGAGATTAAGAACTAAAATACCTTGAACATAGGACATACAATGTCATTTAATCCCAGGGGAGAGGGGGTGGGGAAGTGCTCTCAGGGACTTTTCTATCCCACCTTCTGTAAAACTCTTTCAAAATATTTGTTCCATTCAAAGTGCAAAT
Organism: Pyrocephalus nanus; assembly: GCA_038380795.1. NCBI lineage: Eukaryota > Metazoa > Chordata > Aves > Passeriformes > Tyrannidae > Pyrocephalus > Pyrocephalus nanus. Next base: position 64,180,504 of record CM076261.1, read on the forward strand.
GCCCTTGAAAGAGAAAAATAAAGAGAGCCTACAGGTGATATTTGGGGAACAAACTGCAACTACATATGTCTGTGCTTTCCAGGAACTCGCAGCTGCTTTTTTTTCCCTCAGTAGTGACTGCAGCTGATCTTGTTCTTAAAAGAAAATAGACCTATCCCTACAGGAGTTTCCCCTCAAGCAGCCTCCCCTTTCTCCCCCCGCCCTAACCTTTTCCCATCCTTAAGGAACCATAATTCAAGCTTAAATACTTTGGAAATAAATTCATTTTCCTGCAGCAAAGGAAGACTGATGCACAAACATTAGAGCAATCTAATTTTAGATCATTCAGACAATACGCTGGATCCTTACGCGCATTTATTTGAGGCTATTTATAGTCCTCCAGACACTGCTGGAAGTACAGTTGTTCATTGTGGAGCTACTCCGCTGTGCCCCAGTTTGGGAGGGAGGAAGGGAGGGAGGGATGGAGGAGGCAATCAAGAGTGATTGTTCTGGGGAACACAGGTATGGAGGTGTTGGATGAAATGTTCATTTGCAGCCTGAACGGAGATCAAAAGGTTCAGCTGCTTAGCAACTCTGCTGCCGCCAAAAACTGTAGGGGCACTGGAGAACTTGGAAGTCCCAAACCACACCAAATTACAGGCCCAGATACAAATACTGCTCATAGCTCCAGGCATGGAAAAGGGACCACGTGCCAGAGTGGGGGGAAAAACCCTGAAAAAGTTTTTAGTCCCCTGGGGACACTTCTGGAGTAGTATAAATGGCTATACTGTACCTCAGAGCCTGAGTGTTGAAGTCAGCAGTTCCCTCAAAGGCATGTGACTTCCAGAACAAAGTTCTTCTTTTTGTTGTAGGCACTTGCAAGCTCATCTAAACATTGGCACCTCACAGTCTCTAGGCCTTGGTTATCAGAAGGCCTCTCAAACCCAGACCTTCTTCAGTTCTTCTTTTTAATTAGTCTTAAAAAAAAAAAAAACAAACAACCAAACAAAAGCAACACAGCTTCTGGGTTCAGATGAATTCTAACAACACATCTGAGGCAACATTTCCAGTGCACACATCCCGTGGTTGAAATACAATTCATGCTCCGTTCTATGGTATCACAGAGGCCTTTGGACCATTCGCCTTGCTGGATACACGGATCATCTTTTATCGTATTTAGATGCAAGTCCTGAGGCCACTAGCTATTCTAGAGCAGACATGCTATTTTAACTCACAGTGTCATTCAGATATCCAGGTCAAAAGATTCCCAGCTGAAAGTATAGAAAACCCTAAGTACTATAGCACAGCATCTTGTTTTCTTCACAGTATGCCTTAAGTAGGAAAATCTGCTTTTGAAATTATTGGTGATTTTTGACAACCCTCCCCATGAACCTGGCCATGCAGAACACGAGGCCTTACTGTTTTTCTTTAGAGCAGTAACTGCAAGGCACAGCAGATAAAATACATTTGTAGGTCACAGATCCTTAAGTCAGTGTCCCAGTATCTATGTGAGCTAAATATGATCATATTTAGCTATTTAAAGAGAAGCATGTAAGAAGTTTAAAATGACTATTCCAAGGCTCACAAAAAGACTGAGATCTTTGTTATCAGATCTAAGTCTGCCCTTGGAAGTCTTAGCCAGTTGATGTTGCGGTGATCAAACCATACTGTTTGGAACTCCGAAAGATAGCTCCTCACTGGAAGAAAACAACTTTGCATTTTATGAAACTACCATGGACAAAGATACTAGTAAAATGGGAAAAAGACAAAACAAACCAGCATAACAACTAAAGTAGCTCTATCTTGAAGATTTTTGTTTCTAAAATTATGTATTGTAAATTCATTATGATCCTTTAGGAATCAGCTGATCTTTAGTGAAAGAAATCCAAGCTACTCCTCGCAATGAGGGCAGGCCAACAGCACTCCTGCCAAAAGGGCTTAATTTGTGACACTGCCTTCTTTCAAGACCTCATCATCCCAGACCTTTGAAACATCCAGTGCTTGCTCCTGAAATATTGCACAACTAAGGTATTATGGCCACTTTCAGCCATACACTTACATATAAATGGTACTATCAAAAAAAAGATCTGGAAAATGTTTTGAAGGCATCAACAAGAACAACAACAGAGGACAACCACTGCATAGGCACTACATTACAAACAAAACCAAGAGGCCACCAGAGAGTGAGCACAGCCAAGGAAGACCAGGCTGCATTCAAGATAGATTCTTTCACTTCTGTGTTGGTGAGTTACTGTTTATTTTCCTTGTGAAGAACTATTGTATCACTGATCAAAGTCCTAAAATGAATATTGCGGTGTTCTAGGAGTACAGTTATGCAACTCAACTGACATGTAGACTCCTGCAGCAAAACTACCTAAGAGAGGATGCCATCCAGAGGGACCTGGGCAAATCCTAGAAGTGAGCCCATGGAAATCGCATGAGGTTTATGAAGTGCAAGGTGCTGCACAGGTGGTTGGGGCAACCCCCCGGTACCGATACAAGCTGGGGGATGAACAGATTGAGAGCAGCCCTGCCAAGAAGGACTTGGGGATGCTGGTGGATATTCTCAGGCAGATGGTGTGACTCTTGCAGATGGTCCCGTCACAGGGCAAAGAGTTGGATCCTTGTGGGTCCCTTCCAACTCAGCATCTTCTGTGATTCTGTGGATGAAAGGCTGGACAGAGCCAGCAATGTGTGCTTGCAGCCCAGAAAGCCAATTGTGTCCTGGGCTGCATCAAAAGCAGTGTGGGCAGCAGGTCAAGGGAGGTGATTCTGCCCCTCTACTCTACTCTTGTGAGAACCCTCATGGAGCATCCAGCTCTGGGGTCCCCAGTACAGGAAGGACACTGACCTGTTGGAGTGAGTCTACAGAAGGGCTACCAAGATAATTAGCATGAAGGAGCCCTTCTCCTACAACGAGAGACTGAGGGAACTGGGTTTATTCAGCCTGGAAAAAAGAAGGCTTCAGGATGACCTAGTGGCAGCCTTGTGGTACCTGAAGGGAGCCTACAGGAAAGCTGGAGAGGAACTTTTTACAAGAGCATGTAGTGACAGGGGAAATGGATTCAAGCTAAAAGCAGTAGGTTTAGATATCAGGAAGGTATTCTTTACTGTGAAGGTGGGGAGGTATTGGGATAGGCTGCCCAGAGAAGTTGTGGATATCCAGTACCCAGAGATGTTCAAAGCCAGGCTGAATGGGGCTCTAAACAACGTGGTTTAGTGAAAGGTGTCCCTGCCCATGGCAAGAGGCTTGGAACTAGATGATCTTTGAAGTCCCTTCCAACCCAAACCATTCTGTGATTCTGTGATGTGAAATGTGTGTCAGACAAAAGTGGTTAAAAAAACCCCGAAACCTAGAAGTGAATGAACTGTCAGGATCTCCTTCCAAATAAACTTAAAATAAGGCCAAAAATGAAACATTTAGGTGAATTAGAAAAGGTGTGTAAAAGATAGCACAGATAATCATATGTACAGAACCATTTCTGCACCAGAAAATACTAAATAGACAGGGAATCCTCAGGCTTGAAACAGAGAGGTCTATGAAATCAAGCATAGTACGAGAGAGATGAAGAGGGAATGATTATTCGCTACTTGAGACTCACACAAGGAAATCATCAGGTTTAAAACACAAGCCACAGGAAATACTTCTTTCAAACAAGGCATAGTTAAATTGTGTAACTTATTGAGTGTTGTGGATGCCAAGTATTTAAATGGCTTCAAAAGGGATTATACAAATGCATGTAGACTACTTCCATTGGTGCTATAAAAAATTAAAAATAAAATAAAAAACCCCCTACAGTTTTGATGCACCAGATGCTTCAGAAGTCCATAAACTGATGACTGCCAGAAACTGGGGAGATGAAACAGCAGGACCCTTCTCACAGTTTTGCATCTCCTCCCTAAAGGGCCATGAATGCCAGACACTGGAGCACGTGGTCTCCTGGGTTTGTCCAGGGTAGCAGCTCTTTGCAAGGGAGCCTTACAGCTGTGGAGACAAGAAGTCTGGCGGGGTCCCCTGTAAGAGGAACCTCCAGGGTTAACCAGAGTTTCTCTTGGCCTACACTGCAGTTCATTGTCATGACTTCCCCGACTTGGGGGGCAGAGAAGGGGAAGAGAGGAAAGTGAGAGAGCAGAAGCAAAGAGGGCCAAGAGAACTATAGCACCATTCATGTTGCCTCTAGAAACCATTTCCTTCACCTTCTAAAAATTTTCCTCCAGAAAGCTTCTGAGACTTTTCTTGACAAAACAGACAGTTTACAATGTCTGAAAGGTTTTTTATGGCATGCTATGAACAAAATTTAAATACCAGTGCCAAGATTTAGAATGATTTACATCATTCTCTCCAGGGTAGGGCATACTCTATTCTACACCCATGGTGCTGAGCTGCATTTATTGCTATAAATTAAAAAGTTTCAGCTTCAAATCTCTGAAGCTCTTGAAACAGGGCAGGCTTGGTGGTGGGGAGATGGGGGTATGTATTCAAGTCCTGAGGGTATCAACTGCTTGGTGCAGCAGTTCATCTCTGAAGTGACAGCCACAGCAAGAGAAGAATGCTCGACATGGTGCCTTCTCAGTGTAAGCACTGAAAGTCTTGGGACCTGTTTTCAGCTGCATCTCCATAGATGTGGAGCCACAGAAATTAATGTTTTGCACATTGTGTCTCAGAGGTCAGCATGGCAATACTAAGCCGGTGATTAGGCCAGTCAGACAATCAACTTGTCGCCATCAATTTAATGAATTACAAATCAAAGCACGTTCACAGCTCATAACATAATTCAGATACTTTGCCGTCTCTTACCAGGACTACCCAAATCCAGATGTTCAGGAAAGTTTTGTCCAGACTCCACCAAAGTCCCAGGACAATCCTGAAGGAGAGCCATTATTTCTTATTTTTCTCCTAGAGATAGATTTCCCTGCACTGCACTGCTTTCCAAAAGCAAAAGCAATCCTTCCAGGACCCAGGACAGATAGAGCCAGGGCAGGATTTTTTTTTCTGGGCAGACTAGGGTAAAACTACCCCAAAGACAACCACAAAAATTAGCGGACCAGACTGTTTTCCAGTGTCACACCAAAACACTTTGTTCTATATAAAAGGGGGCATATGCTAAAAGAACAAAACACTTATTATTGTAAAAAAAAAATCTGTAAACTGCAACTTTTAACCTAAATTTTCTAAGAAGTTGTTTTAACTACTGTAGGCAAAGTTTTCATATGGCTCCTGCAGCATCGAAGGGAGATGTCCATAAGCAACATTCCCACCAAACAACAGTCTCCTATAGACAGATAAAAGCTGAAATTTCAGTGCACATTTTATAAGCTTCTCTAACAATAACCTTGTTTTGAAAGCATTAAAAATTAGTGGAAATACAGAACACAGGTTTTCTATACTTTCTCCCACCCCAAGGATTAAGAAATCAGCATCTGCCACAGCACTGTGTACGTGTCTACAAAACCGATCACAGACGGCAGATATAATCCGAGGCTTACTTTGCACTCTCAATGCTGCTTTTAATTGAAGGCGTTGCACTTTTGGGTTAAGATAAAGCCTTAATACTGGACGTCTACATCCTGTTCTCTCAAGCAGAAGTGAGGAAGTAGCTTCTGGCCAAATAAGGACACCTTCCAAGCCCTGCAGAACACAGCATGGGTTTTACTACTATGACAAAACTACAAGGAGTTTGGTCTAATTAAATTCAATGCTCTGTTTTCTGAGTTACAGCAGAAATGATTCTTAAAGCAAAAAGTAATTTTTGTCAGAACTGCAGCAAAAACATAGGCCTCTGAAGACATTCTTGCTGGGCTACCAGTCACCCAAATTCAAAAGCAGCTGTCACAGACTTTGGTGGCCTCTAGTGGCTGCTTTTCCCACATCCCAAACTCATCACATGATTTGGCTCCTAAGACTACATCTGCTCCACCTCCCATCTATGTCTGCTGGATCCCTCCACAAGTGGCAGTAGAATGAGACTATGATACTGAGAGGTGCAGCAGGTGAAAGATAAGGTAGGAGTTGTTACAATCATCCAAGATGCCACTTATCAATATCTACCTGTCCTTAACACCTACAGTAGATTTAGTCACCTGACAGGTACACATGGTGGCAAGATAGCTCTGGTTCTTAAAATTATATTTTTTCCATTGATTTTCTAACACAATTTCTTTTTAAACAACAGTTTAAGCTATGATGCCTAACAATGAAGTCAAGAACAAGATGTGTGTTCATGAAAGACCAACCTTCATTTAACATTTTCATTCAATTAGTTAGAGGATTTACAAGTTACAAACGCAGGTTTTTAAGAGTTACTTAAGTAGTTCAATAGTTCTTCAAAAACACCAATCTGATCTATGTTGAGCTGAACTGAGAACAGAACTCATGGGATCTGTAGTCAGCCCCTCCACCATATATCAAATAAACCCCCTGGGAAAGTAATATTCATGGTAAAAGTTTTCCAAAAACAGACCCACTTTTCCTAAGATGGGTACAGTCCTCGGGTTCCATCACGTCGCTGAGATCCTTAATAAAGCAGTGTGGAGGCTGGATGAAATTTTACTCTCTGTATCAGTGAATCTGAAATCTACCAAGGCTTTAAAAGTTCTTTAGCTGAAGAGCATGGAAACACTGGAGTAGCAAGCCACCAGGCCACACCAGACACTGCCCAGCACAGCCCTTGATGTTCTCCAAGTTCATGGTTACCCTCTCAAGCTGGAAAGTGCTACTCAGAGGATACAAAATGCTGCACAAGCATTACAGCAAAAAAGCCTCACTTTCTCAAAAGGGAGGGCCAATGTGGTTTCTCACCTGGTTGACAGGTGAGAAACTCAGTCCTGAACTCCTGATAATTTTGCGCAAGCTCCAGCTCCAGTCTGAGTTACACACCATTCATCTGCAGCCTAAGCAGATTTCCTGTCTCTGTGTTCACTGGTTTAAGTGAATATCCCCAAATAAAACACTGTATTTGTCTTTGACCAGTATCTCGCTGATGCTGCTGGACTGATGCAATTTACATGCCTCCATTTTTGTAACAGACTATTCGAGCACAGTTTTAATTTGATACTCTTTATTATGATATCCAGGAAAACAATAACAAGGTGATTGCTTATTACAGCTTCCACAGACTGGGGCTCCAGACCTTATTTTCCTGGGTACTCACACGCACGCACACACACACAAAAGACAACCCTTGCCACATGAACTTACAATCTAAATAAACAAAACAAATATAATGATTAATCAAGAAACAAAGAGGAGGAATCACCCGCGTGAGAACACGAGTTAAGTTTTGGCTTGATTTCTAGTCTGGAGTTCAAGAGTCAAAATTTCTACCCTGTTACAGTATTCTTATTACCATGGGCTGAATTTTTATCTGTTGATTACAATGCAAAAGATAATCTTCAATATTTATAGCCAATATATGGAGACACAAAGCTCAAGTTCTAGACCATAATTTGTCAACTGCTATGCAGCAAAACTACAGTCTAGAGATTCAGAGACTTTAAGTGTCCAGTTTCTTAAATAAGAAAGGCAGTAAGAGTGAACTGCAATATGCAAAGGAAAAACATTCAGGAATATCAATTTCTGCAAAACCAGTGAAGAATAATATTTTTTTTTTTCAATTCAGTGTATCAAATTGCTCAACACTCTTGTGTGTAGAATGAAGAAGTAACAACTGTGTTGTGCTGCATGACAATGTCGATCTCTAATATTAACCACAATAAATACAGACAAAGAATGAATACTGAAAGGCTATTTTATAAAGGAATTATAAAGCTACACTCTAGCTGATCTGATTCTGCAAAAAGTTTCAAACACACAAAGAAGAAAAAGGAGTTGTCATTTCTGGCACTCACATCACATATTTGCCATCCTTTAGCAGGATAAAACTGAAGTATTTGCAGAAATCTAAAATAAAAATGACAGGACACAGAGAGATCAAGTGTATTGGATTCAAAACTAGGCTGTTTTTTTTTAAACCAGAAATAGGAGTTGTTGCCTTTTGAATTGGCAACATCAAAAGAACTTTTTTCTTAAAGGTAGAAAACAGTCTACTGCTGCTAGAGCCCAGCACTCCTCATCCATTGCTCACCAAAGGGAACTGACAGTAGCAGATGCTAAAAGCAGTTCCATTTCATCCACAATGGTACTTGCTCTGGATGTGAGCTATATCCAGTATAAGTTGTATTGCAATGTAATCATACTAAAGAGTTTCAGTTCCCATTAAGGAGGTTCTGATGACATGCAGCATATTGATGTGCTTATTTCTTGCAAGTTTGATCCAGAAACAGTCCAGCCCTGCCCCTATTTTAGTTCTGAAGAGTACGCAAAATTCCTTAATGTGTAAAGATCTAGGCTTATCAGACCCAAAATTGCGTAGTTCAGGGAACAGTGTGAAGAGGGGATACTCATTAAACATCCACCACAGCAACCTACAGTATATAAAACAATCCCACCAACAAAGCAACAAGCATGGGCTAATCCAGTGCTCCAAAGATGATACACGGCTAACAACTTAAGAAATTCAAATATGATGAACAGATGATAATTGACGTCAGTCCTTTGAAGTCTCATTCCTTTTAAAGGACCTTAAATATTCCCCAAGCCTTCATTTTGTAGGACATCCTTATACCCTGCACACCAGAAGTAACCTAAATATTTGCACAACAAGATGACTATTGCTACAGCCTGCAGCATTAAACCACAGCCCCCCCTCCCTGGAACACAGGATCTGTGCACAGGCTCTCACCAGCCTGCAAACGTTATAAGCATCACGATTGTCTCTCCTTTGTGTTCAAGTCCCTTCAATACTGACCTTTTACAGAGAGAACAATTAGGACAGCAGTGACCAACACTGCATAGGAAGCCTATTCAAGCTGCCAGTCTCCATCATTTACAACACAGGCCCGAAGGGCTGAGTCACAAATGGAACCAAACCCAAGTATGACCTAGGAATCAGCTGGTGAACTTCCTGAAAACAGGAAAACAAAATAAGAGAAACCAAACAACCCTCCCTCTTATGTACCAAGACAGGCATACTGTGCAATTCTTGCAAAACTGTCTCGAGGATTTACTTCAATACATGAAGGGTTTGATCCAGGACAATCTATATTTTCAAAATTCCAATTTCTACATCACCAGTATCATTCTGCACTGCTTGGAAACCCTGATGGCAGTTAAAAGGTATCTCAGTACAGTAAAGCACAATAAATATTTCCCCTTTCCCCACAATATCCAACAAAAATCCATTAATACTTAATGGATTTGGCATGTAGGAGCTACCAGAGAACAATCTCCCTTCTGGTACTGATGACTGGAAGCCTTTCAAGGAGATCTCCCAACTCATACTGCAGCCTGGTGTAATTTTTAAGTCTCATGTCAATGGAAGGGGTAGCTGCCTTAGAACCTGAATTCATCTTTTCCCTGCATCCTTTCTTCTTGTTTATACATAACTACTTGTTAGCCTCTGGGATTACTAACAGACAACTAATCCAATGGAAAAAACCCCAAGCAAACACCTGCACCAGCTCCCTGATCTAGCACACTGTGCAACCAGAAAGGCTTGTGCTAGCCAAGGCAAGGGACAGAACCCCAATTTTGGCTTCAACCTACATTACTTTCAGCTTAGCATGACCATGAAAATGCTCCCTTCAATATCAAGTTTTGCCACCAACAAAACTCTCAGGTGCAGTTAGTCAGAAGTCTTCAAAGAACAAAAGGACTGCATATGTGTATTGACCCTTTTTACAGCAGTAAACTACTTGTACCGGAGTAGCGCACTGCTTATTACAATTCTGGCTAATATAACTCTATAAACACAACTAAAACTTTCAAAGAAAAAAAGTATTTAGGAAAAACATCAAATGTTTACAAATAACTGATTTTCTACATGCATTATCCCAACATACTTAATTTACCACCAGCATAACCTAACGTTAGCAGAAATAGCCTATTCATTTTCTCTGCTCGGCAAATTCTTTCATAATTCCTAATTTTGGGTGTGAGATCACCAGAAAAGCAGTATTTCCAAAGAGTATTTCCACATTCATCAGTAATTCACATAGGAGAAATTGGTCTTTGCAAACTAGTCAAAGTGTCCAGATGAAAACTAAAACTCTGAAAATTATTTTCAGCTGGTCTGAGTTCCTTGCTTGTACTTTGAAGTTCAATATAATCACTTTAAAAGTAAAATAATAGTTTTGATAGCAGATTCTGGCACAGAAATCAAACACACATTTGGGGGGCAAAAAAGGGTTTAAATCATCTGTTGTTAAATCTTGAAAAGTTCTGACAAGACAGGGCTAAAGGAAGGGGGTTTAAGAAAAAAACCAAACCAAACAAACCCTATCCACTGTCTGCATAATTATTCAATTAAATCCATCTATATGGACAAAGCTTTCTCTTCACGGGACCTGTCAATTGATCAGGATAAATTACTACAGCCTAGGCAAAAATTATTTTATTAGGCATAGGAATAAAATTATTAACTCTTCAGCCATTTCCATTTCTATTTTTCCTGACTCCATAGTTGAGCAAATATGATTAGACTTCCATTTTATTGAATCCCAGATTACAAACAAAGAGCCAAAATGCAATAACATTTAAAAACCAGTTTTAAGCAATTAAAAAGAAATTATCCAGCCAAACAATAATCTTATGCTAAAACAAGTAATATCAAACTGGAAACAGAAGTATAAAAATCTTCTAAGTTCATGAGTGTTTCCATCCCAAGGTAGAAAATAAAAAATCACTTCTTTTGCCTCAAACATAATAAATATGTATTTTTAGTTATGACACAAAAGACAGAAGATACTGGCTTCCAATACTCTACCCAAATTTTAGAACAACTGTTATTATTCTATATTACTTGGCAGACAGCGACAACTCCTATAAGGCAAGGATGAAGATTAAGCCATTGTGGAAACAAAAGTGCTTTTGTTAAAGTCCAAAGGCCAAGAATTTCTGTCCATAAGGCCAAAAGGAGACAAAAAGCAATGTCAGTATTAACAGTCAAGAATATATTCTTTCGAAGTTTTTGGAAATTAACCTGAAGTTTACATTTCAAGACCACTGTGAACGAGGTTTACAAGAAACAGTTTGCCTTAGGGAAACAACTATTACAACCCTCAGACTCCTACAAGTCTTAAAGATCTCAAAAAGTACCTTAGATGTTCCCTTCATAATTTGTTCCTCCACCCATTATTCTCAGAGCCCCAGTACAACTAGATATCACAACCAAACTGATTTAGAGTCAAAGTACCAGACTAGACACTTAAAATATCCCCCCCTGGCTTAAGGTACAAGTTGAGAGCAAGGCACACAAAATTTATGAAGGTCTTTCTAGAAACATAAGACTAGAAATGTGATTTTGGGCAGCAAGTATATAATACACACAATTCTCTCAAAATTTCTGATTTCCAGTTTTCCAGTTTCATGGTCACATCAGAGAGATTCAGAGTTCCACCACTTCAAATCAAGACATGGCACAGCTACTTCTGCTGAAGCAGACTGGGCATATTACAGGGCATGCTGCCCCAGAGTTCTCCAGCTAAGCAAGTTTGCCAAGTCCACTTCAGGAGCTGTGAACCAAATACTTGGGAAGTGTGACTGTAATTAGCAGAGACATATAATAAATTATACTGCAATAACTCTAAATAGCACTAAACAATTGAAGAATGGATAGTTACTTGTAGAGAAGATTTTGTACTAGAAATGTTTATTCTGAATAGTAAGCAACTGAACTGCAGAAGATACAGAATGCAGATTTATTACTCTGTTGGGTATAAACTCAATTATAATAACAGGTTTTAATTAAAATTATTTTATTTATCAGCTTGATTGCTCATAATTATCCTCAATCAATAAGCAGTTCAATACTTTGGTTAACGTGATAGACTAATTTAGCAACTTCTTCTTAAGACTGAAATAAATCTCTCACTCGTTCTCAAGTGCAATGGGTTGAATTATATCCATTACAAAAGCATACAAAGGAAACATTATCTGCATATTAAACTGGAAAACTAACTGGACAAAGCTTCACATTGAATACAATTTTGAAAGATAACGGAAGAATTCCTAAATTGAGATTTTTCCAGTTGTAGCAAAGGGCACAATAAATCAGTTTTAAGAAGTTGTAGCTTCTAAATATTTTTTTCATAAAAACATATATAGGAGAAATCAAACTATTTCCTAAAAGAGGTGAAACAAAGCAAAGCGGTTAGAATAAAGGAATGTTTCTCATAACTTGATCCATTTATTCAATTCCCTCTTCATGGAGCATTAATTGCCTCCCAAAACAAACACAACACATTGTAAGAAGAACCTCCACCCTCTAAAATCAGACAGACAAGTTTTTAAAGAAGGTCCAACGCACACTAATTCTCCAAGATACATACACTTTAAAAGCACACACAGAAGTGAACAGTGCTACTCAAATCAACTCTTCCTATGATCATACACGCTCCCTTCTAATTTTCAAGTGCTAAAAGCTATATCTCAAAAAGGTTTTTTGTTCCTTGTATGAGATTTCTAACCAACAAACAATAAGACTCTGCAACATTTCCAATTATTTCAGTTTTGTTTAATGATATGGGGCAATTCTAAGAGCAGACATTGTGCAGCTAGTAACTATAAAATAAAAGAGGGCTATTGGTGTGGTCTTGGGATCCCAATTTGAAACGCAAATTTGAGTCAAGGTAATGAACTGAAAAGCCAGAGTATCTGAAAATTCATACTAAGTTTTTACTTCAATTTTTCAATACTTCTTGAGGAACTTGGAAAAAGTGAAGTTGGTAGAACATCATATATCACCAAGATTACAAAAACTGGAGGGAAATAATACATTGCAACAGTGATCCTCATTAAGTAAGTTATTTCATCACAGTAAATGTTTAAAAAAGCGTCAATGTTTTTTAAAAAGTGTTGAATACTCCCCTCAATTATTTGAAGAGAGAAACCTTTTTCCTTATTCAAAATGGCTTTTTAAAAAAAGTTTCTCAAAACAACATCAATAATCAAAAAACATGAATTGTATTTTCCTTAATCCACAATATCTCTAGTGCTGAAGAGCCATCCATGTAAAAAGCAGATTCTTTGGGGACATTAGTCAATTAACTTAATAAACCCCAGTTTTACGAGGATTTATCCTTCCTGCTGCGAGGTGAGTCTGCTCCATTTGAGGTCACTGTTCCATTTATTCCGTTTTCTACAAAACAAGAAAACATTTTTCAAACACAATGAGATGCTTTATATTTTTTTACATTTTTCTAGGTCCTATACAAACAGTCTTTTATCTTCTTTTCTGATGTATCTTCTTCATTAAAACTCCTAATTATCATCAAAATGCAAGAATTTAACAAAGTTTTTACAAAGTGCAAAATTTGAAGTTTGCTACAATAAATTCCGGTTTGCTGATGTGGCCAGACACTGAAATATGTGCATTATATACACCTAGACCGAAAAATCAAGACCAGTTATAATATTTTAGAAGACATTCGGTGAAAAAGTAAAACACAACCTGTATTGTGTGAAATTTTGGGAGACACACAGTATATACACAATTCCCTTGTATAGGTCTTAATTATTTGTCCCATCTATTTCATACTATAATTCTTGCTAAAATTACACTCCTTCATTTACAAGTATTTCATACATATAGGAAAGCCTTTACCTAAACATGCACATACAATTTTTAAAGCATATACTTTAAAAGATGGACAGAAGGAAAACACTAAAAGTTAAGATTTGCGAAGAGTATGTGTACATGGAAAGAGTACTTGAAATAGGTGGGACAAAAAAGTGTTTAAACAGTTCCATTACATATATTACTCTTTGAAAAACACAGCTTTGCTGCATCCTGTGCAAGTGTTCTGAACAGATAACATTACAGAAAAACTCAAACCAGAAGAATATGAAAGAACAGAGTTCTTTTCTTTCTATTTAAAATAAAATATGTCTTCAGTCTTCAAGACAGGTATAGCTCAATTATTTTGTGAATTAAACCACAACTCCAATTAACTGACTTTTTTACTCTTTGTTTACCACTTCCAAGTGTCCATTGAAGATGGACGAAACGCAGCAAGTTCACCAAATTAAATAAATGAAATAGATTATGAGATTTTAAAAAGGTACTACCTTTTTGACTCACTGATTAAAAGATCATTTAATTTTATATTTTAAAATTATTTGACATATAAGATTTCAATTAAAGAAACACCATAGTGATTATGCAATGAACATGAAGCTCTGATTAAATAGGACACTTCTGATTAAATAGGACAACTTTACATAGGAAACTACCTTCACTGAATTATAAAAAAAATCCCCCTGAATTTTCTCATGAAAACAAAAAACTAACACCACACAAAAGCCAAGTTATGATAATTACAAATCATCTAAAGGGAGTACAGCAATAATCTAAAGCATATCATTTTAATAAAAAAGAAACTTGGGGGAAATAAAAAAAAAAATTATGGATCTCCCACCACAAATCTCAGTTCTTGATGCAAATGGTCTTCTCACACACAGTGTTCAATATATCAAAAAGTGGAACAGGTTGGTAACACATGATTGGGAGCAGAGGATCGTGTCGGAAAAAAAGCTTTTGAAACAACTTCAGCAGTTCCAAAAAGTCCAGAAGTTATTCAAGCTAGCAGTTAAGTACACAGAAGCTTAACTGTTGTTACAACAGAAATACTGAAGTATAGGGATACTTTATTTTTAAAAGAGAACATGATTTTTCTTGGAGGAAAGAGCATTCAGTTCATCTTTCATGCCCTTTCTATAAAAGGAGTGTGACATAATCAAAAAGTGAAACCTGGAGTCATCAGTTCATTTCCAAATGCTTCAACACAGGTTTAGACTAGTAAGTAGTTACTACCTCCCCTTAGACAACTATCAAATTCTATTTTTTGTAAAACAGTCCAACACAAGACTATTTACTGAGTGTATCATCAAACCATCTCTTTGCCCTAAAACCTCAGAATTTTGTGGCAATAAACAACAAGCTTGAAATTCATTGCAATAAAATTTTACAAATAATTGTTTATGAGAACAGATCTAAAATTGTTTCTGCTCCCTTTTTATAAAGGAACAAAACATAAGCATGACATATTTTGTTTAAATACTGAAATTAAAGATATTAAAAATATCATGTTACATTAACTAAAGAAACAGTAATTCCTTCATTGGGGAATTAGAAAACCCAAACAATACACAGTGGGTTTTTTTAAACCAATTCTCCCCACAGTAATATTCATCAATACTGTTTCTGTAACTGAGTCCTCTCACTTGCAGGTTAAATATAAAATGCTTCTTTAGCAACTCTATTAAAAAAGGCTCTCCACATCCTAAGGTTGTTTCTGAGAAGTCAAGGCAACAGAAAAACTGAAACTACAAACCTCTTTCTTTTCTGGAGTTCTTTCCTTTAGCTGATACGAACTTCTTTTTCACTGACTGAGGCTGAGAAGAAGAATGCTCTCTCCACCTCCGAAGCTGGAAATTAATGAACTTCCACATCATAAATGCTTGAGTCATGCAGATAGAGGCCAGCACACTGATTCTTAAAACAGAACACAAGTGAAGTTTTATCAGTAAGTTTGTCACACATTAGAGTGATTCTTTCTAGATAACACAAATTTTTGTAAGGTCAGTTTTGTTCAGGTTTTTTTTTTTTTTTTTTTTTTTTTTTTTTTTTTTTTTTTTCCGGCAACTTCCAACCCATCCTCCTAGTAACATCCATTTTCTTAGTCATGCAAGTGTTTGCTCCCACAGGGAGACTGGGCTTAAGCACAGATGATCAAAACTGGATATACAGTGATAGTGAAGTCTTTGCCCATCAAAATTGGGAAGTACCAGGTTTCTTTCCCACTTTTTCAGAATTACTCTCAAGGTACCAGGCAGCAACACCTGAAAATGGTTGAAGAGTGTCTTGCCGTTCTGAGTATTAATTCTGCAGGGTAATGCTTACATTGTCAATGTCTCAATAGCTTTTCTAGCTTAATTCATAAGAAGGCCAGGTGATTGGCAGAACATTCTGCATCACGTAGCAACAACACGAGCCATAACAACAACAGGGAAAGAGGCAGAAATCTTCAACCAGGACCAAAGATGTTCTGGACATAACACTTTGACCTCTATAGATGGATTTTAGATATAATTGCAGTTAGTTTAATTTACTAACTCTAAAATATTTAAAATAAGTGTTTATAATTGAATATTCCTCTTAATTCTGGGTTTCTTTTGACACAAAAGTGTAACCAGTTACAGATTTCTCAGCTGTAGACTGCAAATAATTCATTTCATTTCACTGTGGCTTAAAAGTCTGTTACATAAACTATTCCCATTGATCTCACTGGTTGCATGAAAATACTCAATCATTCAGAATTACTGGCATTAATACCATACCATTTATACTGTGTATCTAACACAGGTTTACAGTACATGCTTAAGAACTGTTGCAGGTTTACTATACCTAACAGCCAGGATATTAAAGTTTCCAGTACTGAAATTCAGCTGCTGATCTTCTGCTCTTGCTAGTCCAAAGCCAAAAGTGAGGACTGAGAGAATCAAGGTGAGAAGCCTTCCCAAAACAAAAAGAACTGCCCATAGTGAAAATCTAGAAACAAAAACAACACAAACACTAAATGAATTTTCCATTCAAAACACACACACACTAACAAGGCAAATGTTTATGCTTCACCATGCAAATTTGTTTGGAATATAAGAACTTACCTAAATTCATTTCCACATATTCCACATGAGTCTTGCATTATGTTCTGAAAACTAATTTCAACTCAGTGGAAAATGCTTTCCAGTACTATTAGAACATAAGCATGTTATTAATTCCTACAGCACTGGCTGTAGGATACTTAACCTATCCTGTTCCTTTCTCTACAAAACTTTAAAAAAATATTAGTACACATTGTGAGATTTTATTTCATTTTTATACTGCTACTAACATTTACTTAAATAGACTAAAACAAGGGTAAAAACCTAGTTTTTAAAGAGATATAAGTACTAACATTATTCTGGAGAACTATGGTCTTTAAGAAAAACTGAACTTCCTTGTAATTTTGGTTTCTGGTTAGTTAAATGCAAAAGGCTTTAAGACAGAAATTGCATGAATTTAAAAGATAAAGACTACTTACCCTTTCTGGTACTTTTCATCACTGAAGTAGAAAAGACGGGATATGTGGAAAAGAAATTCAACGAAGTAATGCAATACCAGAAGAACAAGTCCAAGATGGGTCAGACTATGAAAACAAATAAAACAAACATTCAGACATTTTGTTAAGATGTTTAAGAAAGGGAATGAAGCCAGAAAAAGTTTACAATTGACTTACTTCAGGAGATAGGCTCCAGCAATATGAAAGAGGTAAAGTCCAATGTAGACAATCTGGCGAAAGATATCTTCCTATTAGGAAGAAAAAAACAACCATGACTTACACACAATGTTATACAGTATTGAACAATGTTATCTATTATTACTATTCCCTAGTCTTGGAAATTCTTCTTTGTTTATCAACTACCTTAACATGGCCTGGTCTGGCCTGGCACTGAATTACTCAGCCTGGCTCATCTAATTCCACACATAACTTATTGCTTACTTAGCAATAATATTCAGAATCTTACACATATGCTACTGTGAGAAAATGCATCAAACATCACAAAGATGCTTTTTAAAAGGGCCCAGTTTTATTTGTTATGGCTCTTGTGAATTTGTACAAGCTATTACAATACTTATTTTGTATATATATAACCGTATCATCAGCTCATACATTTCCACGTGTTTGTTGCTTATCAGATGGTCAGACTGCTACAGAAATAAAAAAAACCCAGTCTACAAACCAAAATGAAAAGTTTTCCTAGTGTTGGCACTGATTTTAAAAATTCAAGAACATTCGAAATTCTGGCACACTGTTGCTGGCAAATACAGAGAACACAGTTATTAACCAGTCATGCTAAACCACATGGTCACACTTCAATTCAGGTTTTAGCCAACCCCATTAAATTGAACACTTCATGGAGACAAAATAATAAAGAGGGAGACACACAGCACATGGAAATCATATTGTGCCATCTGTGAACAGAGGAATCACTAAAGTATGCCAGATCACAATAAAAATCTGTTTTGAAGTGGTATGCAGTTATGTTTAAGCAACTCCTACTTTTTGGAAAAATTCCCTGAACACTTGTGACAATAGCAAGCACCACATATAAAGCACCATACACAAAGAGCAAGGAAAGAGATGAACAAAGACCTACTCTAAATTATTTGAAAGAAAACAAAAAAAAAAACTTCTTTGAGAATAGTCAGTACAAACCGTTAGTTTCTTTAAGTACTACAAGGAGGAGCCTTTTACACTTGAACTTTAGAACTGAGGTAACATTTCAACAGCCTGTGCTGCCTGCTTAGACAAACTGGCAGAGACTGAAGGCCTACTGGAATAATGCAACTGGAGATATACATGACTATACAAAGGAAACAGAGTTAAGAAGTTCTTCCCTTCTCTGTGTCAGCAATAAGGCAAGGAATAAGGCAAGGAAGCCAAGATGGCAGAGGTTAAGCCATGGTGAAAGAAATATCGACTATGAACTCGCTAAAACAAATGAACTATCACTCTTCAAACCTAATGCAAAAGTCACAGGCCAAAAGTTCAAGTACTGACCCAATAAAACACTACTATTCATCATACAGCACTTAGCCCACTTGTGACAGCTTTTTTGAAGTTATGTTTAAAAAAAAATCTCCAGACTTCGCTATGAAGTTGAGAGGTACCATTAGCACAATATGGGAACATGAGCTGCAGTGCATCTGCAAAACAGTGTTTATACTGCATCGGATCAGCATAAAAACAATGAATCTCATTACTATTTTACTAAGCCTCTTCTAGGCTCCTGAACAAAGACCTATGCTTACATAACACCTTTGTTTCATTTTCTTGAATAAACTCTGGCAGCAGAGATACAGCCTAGTCACAAAGCAACAAGTTACAGAATCGTTTGGGCTTGAAGAGACATTTGTACATAATCTAGTCCAACCTTTCTACCATGGGCAGGGACTTCTCTCACTAGATTAGGTTGCTTAAACCTCCATCCAACCTGAGCCTGAACAGTTCAAATGAAGGGAAACACACAACTTCTCTGGGCAATCTGTTCCAGTGTCTCACCATCTTCATCGTAAGGAAATTTTTTGTATCTATTCTAAACCTACCTACCCTCTTTCAGATTAAAATCCTTGCCCCTTGTCTTCTCACTAGAGGCCCTGATAAAAAATCTCTTTCCATCTTTCTTTATAAGGCCAGTTCAAATAGAGTTAGGCCACAATAAGTTCTCCCTGGAGCCTTCTCTTCTCCAGGCTGAACAACCCCAACTCTTTCACAGGAGGGGTGCTCCAGTCCTCTGTTCATCTTCGTGGCTCTTCTCTGGACCCCCTCAAACAGATTCCTGTGCTCAAAAGCCCAGAGCAGGACACACTACTCCAAGTGGGGTTTCACCAGAGTGGAGTAGAGGGGCAGATCAACCAGCTGGTCACCACTTTTTATGCAGCCCAGGTTACAACTGGCTTTCTGATATGCAAGGGTACACTGCAGGATCATGTCCAATTTTTCATCCCCAGTACCCCCAAAGTCTTCTGCAGGGCTGTTCTCAATCCATTCATCCCCAGCCTGTATTGATGTTGGGGATTCCCATATTCCAGGTGCAGGACCTTGCACTTGGCCCTGTAGGACTTCACAAGGTTTCACATGGACCCCGTACAAGCCTGTCAGGATACCTCTAGGATATCCCCTTTCCTCAAGCAAATCAACTGCAACACTCAGCCTGGTGCCTCTGCAAACTTGCTGAGGGTGCACTCGATCCCTTTGTCTGATGAAGATGTCAAACAGCACTGATTGCAGTACAAATCCTTGAAGAACACCGCTTATTACTAGTTTCCACTTGGACACTGACTCACTGACTGTAACTCTTTGGAAGCAGCCTTCCAGCCAGCTCCTTATCCATCTAACAGTCCATCCATCAAATCCATCTCCTTTCAATTCAGAAATAAGAATGCTATGGGGGACCCTATCTAAAACCTTAACAGAAGTTCAGGTAGATGACAGCAGCAGCTCTACGCTCATCTGCTGATGCAGTCACTCCACCATTGAAAGACACTAAGTTAGCCAAGTATGATTTGCCCTTGGTGATGCCATAATGAAGAGTTTAAAACAGGAAAGTTTAAGAAGAAAAATGTATATGCAAAAGGATCTTGAGCAAAAACATGCAAAGAGAGTAGTTAAATTGGTCAGGAAGGCAAAAAATGTGCTACAAAAATGTGAAGTGAACTCAGTGTTTTGAGAACCCAAACACAGAAAACCCTTAGAAAAAAAAAGGTTGCTATTAACAGTTGAGAACTGAAAAAAGTCTCAATACATAACTAATCTCAATACATCAACTACTAACATAACCAGAACTTGTGCAGAAGATAGTGGTATTTAAATCAAATCCCAGACTTAAATACCACTTGATTTATAAAATTATTCACAGTTTATATTCTACACCTATATCATGATTCATGAAGTACTTGTGATTTCAATGAGACTATTCACACTACCAATTATGAGAAACAAAAAAAATTAGTTTGAAAAGAAAATCTCACATTCACTTCCTTAAGGGAAAATTCTTTCAGTAGATGAGAAACACTAGTAATTTTTATTTACACAACAGATATACAGCAATTTTACTGCCATTAGAAATACTTAAATATTTACTGCAATTAGAAATACTGAAATAACTGAAATGAAAAAAAAAAAAGCCCTTTTTCACATGGACATTTGAGCATCTTAAATTCCATCAAGAAAAGTCGGTAACACAAATTAGAACAGGGCAGGAAATCTGGGGTAACACATTACTCTGGAAGTTCAAAAGAAAATAACTACTCCACTGTTTGAGCTGCTTGCTCTGGAGTGCCTTCCATTTACATTTTGAACTTACTTTTTTAGTTTTCTGGAAGTACAGTTCTGGAAAAGCATGAAACCAATATGCCAACTGTAAGATGTAGAAAAACTTCATTTGAAACCTGTGCAATACAGTAAGAATTGAACGATATTACTTATTATGAATGAAATTAAAACATTTCAGAAGCCTTCTAGTGAACCCATTTTATCACTGTCTCTTAAAGAAAGAAAACATACAGATTCTTCCTGCCAGCCAACTTTAAACTAAGATTTTAATAACCAAAATAATTAAGACAAAGCTTGCAAAAACTTAATTCTTTAAGAAACAGCCTACAGAAAGAGAACTTTGTATGCTACAATTGTCAAAGAATCAAGAGCCCACATAAATAAAACAAAAAATGCATTAGTGACTAATATAGTTTTACAAACTACTTATTCCATACAAACTGTACGTGACACAGGCTAAAACACCCCCTCCTGTCTCCCAGCAATCCTCTAAGGAAAAGGTCTTACGGAATAAGAGTGTGTGGATAGTCCCTCCACAGAGAGGTTGGATCTGATATATAGTTCTCCTAAAAAAAGAAGAAAAAACAACCAACCAATCAAATCATGCGTTTGTTCAATATAGAATAACACGGAAGTTATTTCAGCATCTCTACAGCCGTCAGTCTTCTCATGCAAACTGCTGACAGGTTTTGAGTTTAACTAAGAGAAGGAAAGTTTTTCCAGGAGTTATTATATTAGGGGGAAGAAAAAAAAAAAAGATACTCTTCCTCTTGACATTCAGCCACTAGCTTTAACCTGAAAGGACACGCTGACCTGAGATTACAGCCATCTGCCCATATACCCATTCCCTAGGCTCCAAAAGGCTGTGTATGGTGCTTTTTGAACATTTATTTTATGTTAATAAGCCATCACAAAAAAACTACAGAGAATTAAGTACCATAATAGTTAAAATGGTTTTACCTTACTCTGTTCACAGTAAATCAGTTCAAGACTGAGCAACAGCAACACTACTGGACTTTATACTCAGTTATGACTACAACCTACAGAGAATTCTTTAACTTGTCCCCACTTTAAAATTAAAACCAGCTAAAACCAGAAAAATCAGCCAAAAACATATGAATCAGCAGTCTAAGTAAAGCTTTTGAAATCTCATAATACAAACAGAAGAGGAATCATACTTACAGAAACAAGAATACTCGTTCCCCAAACACAGGAGAAAAGGTAGAATGCACTAAGTTGTCCAGACTCATTGAACTTGCTATGCTTTGTTTTTGAAAAGTGCATTTTCCTGTTAATTTTCTGAAATGAAAATCCATTGTTATTTATACGCTGCAGTAGTTAACATTTACCTGGTAACTGCATTAGAACATCTATAAGTTTTAATACATGTATTTACAGTTAAAAGCTTTAATGCAGAAGTTTACTTTTAAGTTAATAGTCTTAAAGTCTAATTGAAACCCGACAACTTTCTCGATGAAAGGAATTAATATTTTGTACTTACATCCAGTACGTACTCCTGAATTATAGCGTGTATGATTATTGCTACGAGCATGTAAAAGAAAATCGTAGCCAAGTCTTTGATGCCATAGTGATAGAGAGAGATTGTTTCTGCAGATTGTTCTTCTAAAAGGCAAACAGAATAAACTGTTAGGCACCAATACAGTTTAATGGTTAATAAGTTTGCTTCTCAGAGTGAAACCTTTCAGACAGAAGTACCTTGTAGTCAGCTGAACAAATAAAAGTGAAATTAAACTGCCACCATAAACTAGGTCACTAGATTGTTTATAGTTATCTTCTCCATCACACCACAAACTCAATTTGACTCTGGAAAGAGGTACTATAAAATGAAAAACTTAAGTGCACTTAGGAAGCTTACCCAAACACATTGAAAGCGGACAATAAAAATATGTTAAGCTATCACTCCACTTTGACTATAAAGATTGTCACTTGCAAACCAAAAGTAAGAATCTGTGTGAACTTATCTACCAGTCAGATGGTGCCTTAGCACTAATGATGAACAGAACACTAATCAGAACAGAAACATTGTCTCTAACGTAATTAATTAAAATGGAGTTTTAGTAAAAATAGAGTGAAATCCTTGAAAGCTGCTTATTATCTATTCAAATTGACAAATTACCTTACTGTCAGTCTAGAAAGCATGGCATACTAATAATGTCTGAATACGCAGTCTCATAACTAACCTCCTGCAAGATACATACCTGTGGCAGGAATGGTAACATTATACTGAAGTGTAACAAAAATGACAGCTGCTTTTGCTGTAATCTGAAAGAGGAAAAGAAAGAAATTCTCATGGAAATAAACTATATTAAACTGAAGACATATGCCCATACTTTTAGCACGCTTGCCCAGCACATTTGTCCCCTCCCAAAAAAATGATCACATTATCATACTGCTTCACCTGACTTTTCAAAGGCAGCACACATTGCCAGGTCTCTATAGATTTGTTTACAGAATACCAAACCTCCTGAATGAAATATCCTTGAAAATGCCACTTACAAATAGTCTTTCCTACAACACTAAAATGAAAACATGCTACAATTCTTCCCTCAGTCGCTACTGTATTATTACATTAACAGAGCGTACAATATCATGGAACCCCTAGACCATGATGCATTCAGCAATGGCTGGGAATAAACTTTATTTAAAACTACTTTTTTTTTTATTTGACAAAATTTGAAAGTCAATTATCATATTCATAATTCTGTGAGTGATCTGGAAAATGTGGACAGGGAAGGAAAAAAGCATAAAGAAAAGAGGCCAGTGGCATACCAACTCAATACAATTAGCATTCTTTTGACCTTGGGGATCCTTTGGCAAGATGTGTAAAACAAATGAGATTAAATTTAGCAGTAGTGGTACTACCTCTTTATGATTAGCTGTAAGAAAAAGCAGAATGAATAAAAGCAATTTGGAGGGAGGATGTTAGTCCTAATGGCTTTTTTTCTGGGGGTGGAGATATTCCAAAAACCCTAGTAAATAAGCAGGAGTACAAGTTCTTATTTGTCAATAAGCATAAACTTATTTTTAAATCTAAGGTATCTTTGTTGAACTCCAACATGAATCAACATGTCTTAACTGAGAAGGAAAAATAACTGTGCTTTCCAACAATATTTGTGATCTGATAGCTTTTCACTGCTGTAAAAACCTAGTGTCTTTGTGGCATTTATAGGGCCGAAGAAAAAGAACTTGCTCTTTTATGAATCCTGGAAGGATACACTGAGTATCTGAAAATTATTAGGTTACTACCAACATTAATTATCATTCACTGGAAATGAGAATTATTTTTAAAACCAGCGCTTTGTCAACAAGCCCTAGATTTTCTATGAAACCCTGACTACATGGCAGACTGTTCAGTCCATGTAACTTCAGGGTATCCAACTAGTTTGCCTAAATTAGTGAGGTCGCCTCGGGCTCCCTATTCACCAAGGGAGCCCTCAGAGGACAATTCAAAACACTAGTGAATTCTGAACTGCCCTTCGAAGCTCTGTCAGCTACCCTCAGTACTAATTCAATAGCACAACTCAGGCAGTATAAACACCTTACCATACCAACATCAACCACAGCAGGTGATTTCCAAGACCTATATCAAAGCACTAAAAAAACTGCAACCATCTTCTCAGCCACATCACATCTGTACCAACATAGATATAAGGCCTCTCTATACCAGAGTAGAAAAAGCACTGATTAAAAATACTGGAAACAAAAGAATTCAATCCCCCCAAAAACTTCCAACCCTAGCAATAGTATTGTTAATACAGATAAGTCTGAAGTAAGGCATAAAAGGTAAATATTCAGGTCTACCTCTTTAATGACATTCCCCAGAAAACCACCATATTGGGGCTGTCTTGGTGATTTCTGACAGCAAACTCAAACATAACACCTTTGTTGGTCTGCCCTGTTTTTACT
This sequence comes from Pyrocephalus nanus, assembly GCA_038380795.1. Classification (NCBI taxonomy): domain Eukaryota; kingdom Metazoa; phylum Chordata; class Aves; order Passeriformes; family Tyrannidae; genus Pyrocephalus; species Pyrocephalus nanus. The sequence goes on from CM076261.1 coordinate 64,205,344, forward strand.
GTTCGTGTGTATATATATATATGTGTGTGTGTATCTGGTTTTCCTAACTCCACTGGGCCCTAGTGCTGAGCAGTACCAATGGCTGGATAAAATTACTCTGAAAACCACCCATATAACAAAAAGGTCCATAGCGCTAAACAAACGTCTAAAATAAAGCCCAAGTACATGTCTAAAAAAATGCATAAAATACCAAAAAGCCAGAAACATTCAGCTAATGAAGTGTCTTACTCTGATGATCAGTGATCTTAAGTCTCAATGGTCTCAGTCTCAGTGACCTCAGATCACTGACATCATTTTGGCAGTCACACAGGTAAGCCACCTTTTCAGTTCTCTGAGGAGGTAACCGAGAAGAGCCAAAAAGGCACGTTTTAAAACATCTGCATTCAACATGGGGGCCCAGAGAGCGCCTGGCCTGCAGCGGGGGCCGGCCCTCAGGCCGAAGAAGGGAGAGCTCCCCTCTGCCGCTGCCAAACCTCGGTCCATCTCCGAGGCGGGAGGAGGCAGCGGAGGGTGACCAGCGCCATCCGAGCGGCGCCTGGAGCGCCGGGATGCTCCGCGGGCGCTGCGGGGCCGCGGGCAGGGGGACCCGAGCGCTGCTCTAAGGACACGTCACCGCTGCCTTCCCTTCCCGCCGCGCCGCCCGACGGGAGCCGTAGTGCCGGCGGGGCTCGGCGGGGCCGCCACACAAAGAGCGGGGGATCGGCTGTGGCGGTCGGGCCTCGCCCCCCGCCCCCTCCTCGCCGTGCCGCGCACTCCTCCTCCCTCTCCCGGCTGCCACGTAACCCCGCCGCCCGCAGGAACTCCCCGCCGCCGCCAAGAGAGGCAGCGCGCCCACCCGCTGCCCGGCCCCGCACGGCCTCCCCTCCCTCCCGGGGCGGCGGGGGGAAGCGGGACTCGGGTGCTGGCGGCAACCGCAGGCTGTTCCGAGCCGAGCCGGGGAAGAGGGCGTTCCCCCGGCGGAGCGGGGATGCAGCGCAGGGAGGGCGCCCGCGCTGGCGCTCGGGCCGTGCTGCGGGGCGGCAGAAGGCTCCTTTCCCGCGCACACCGTGGGCCGGCGGGCAGGTGCGCCGGGAGGCGGTGGCGCTGACACTCGCTGCATCGGGACTCCCGCGCCCTCCCTCTCCCTTCCTCCCCTCCAGCACGGAGAGCCCCCGGCGGAGCAGGGGGAAGCGCGACGAGGACCCCGGGCGGGGGCGTTGGTGCCGCCTCACCTCGAACATGAGTCCCAGCAGGAAGATCATGGCCATGCAGGACACGATGTCCGCATGGTTCTGCACGATGAACTCGTGGCTCAGCACCGGCGGGTTCTTGTTGCTCTTCTTGCGGATCGCCATGGCGGGCCGGGAGCTGGGCGCCGGCGCCGCCGCCTCCCCGCTGCCAGCACAGCTCCGCTCGCCGCGGCCAGGAAGAGGCGGAGGGGGAGGAGGTGGCCGCGCAGCCGGGGAATGGCACGGCCGCCGCTCCGCTTCCCCCTCCCGCAGCGCCCCTGCCGGCCGGCGGCGCCTCCGCCCGCGCTCTGCCCGCCCGGGGGCGGCAGTTCGAACCCACCAACCCGGCAGCGGCCCCGGGACGCGGCGTGGCAGGGACTCGTCAGCAGAGCCGAGCCGAGCCGTGCCACCTGGGCAGGGGTGCTGCGTCCCTGGCAGCACTGGCCGGATACTCGCTGGCCGTAGCTCGAAACCCTCGCGGGGCACCGGCCCAACTTCACTCTCCCAACGAGGTAGCGGCGACAGAAAATGACTGAGGGTCCCGCCGGGGTCGCGACCTAACAGAGCGGTCTGCCCCCGCTTCGGGCTGTGCACTGGAGCCAGGCCGGACTCCACTCCCTCCCGGCACCCCCGCCATCTAGGTTCACTTTTTTTTTTTTTTTTTTTTTTTTTCCCCACTCTTCCTTCCCGAGGCTAAGCTTGGTTGTCACCAGACCCCCGCCAGCTGTAAGACGGGCTCCTGGAGGGTGCAAGGAGGACGCCGCGCTGACCGGGCTCGTTCTGGGCACGGCCGAGGAGCAGCCGGCGGTCCCGGTGTCACCAGGCCGGCAGAGGCTCCCGCCGCCCCTCTGCTCACACTGCAGGGTGCAGCCAGAAACAAGTAACATGTAACAGTAACAGTAACAACGAATCCAAGAAAGGCGAGGGAAGAAAGCCTAACCGAGAAGTATAGAAGAGACATTAACAGGGATACTAGAAATAGATTAAAGAAACAACCTAGTCACAGAAGGCTCTTGCCTGGTTTAAAGGGATGAATGAAGAGGTCTGAGAAATCAACGCTGATGTGGAAGACATCCAAGATGAATTCAGCTGTCCTTCATCCCCTCCAAAATTCATACTATGTTTATTTATTAAAGCTTCTGGGTGGCAGATACTCCCCATGGATATATGGAAAAGAAAGATCAAGAAAATGACTAATTTATAGCTGAAATTTAGTGTTGTCAGAACGGCTTTTGCTGCCAGTAGCTAATGAATACAGTGTAAGAAATTAGGGTAAGAAATTAAGGTGCGACTGTTTCATCAGTATTGCTTTGCCTTGCCAGAATTGAGAGCATGAGTCAAATATATTGTGTGAGATGTTGGTAATAGGTTCATTTCTTCCTACTGTATGGAGTGGTGACTCATGGACCAGACTGATATCCACGTTTTTCAACTATAAAACATCTTCATCAGCTGTGTAGATACTTTGAGGTTTCCTCTGAATTTCATAAAATCATCACACAGATATAATTGGTGTCTGGAGATGATCTAGGATACTTAAAAATACAGAAAAGGCTACAGAAAAATTTCCTTTCACAGCTGTATTTTTTTTTTTTTATTAAGCTTGAACAGAAGCAGCATTCATATTTCAGTCCCAAGATGTTTTATACCCTAGAAATCCCTTAATCCCCTGGCTACACTAGTATTTTGTTACTCTAAAGTAAGCAGAACACTATTTCAACAATAGCAATGTGAAAGTATATCCCTGATGGCATACAGTGTAGTCATGGATGTAACATACTGCACCTGTGAAGTACATTGGGCTGGGATAAAAATTGGAATCCTTTTTGCAGTATGTTTGCATCTATTTCCCACCTCAGACTTAAAAGAAATCAGGTCATCTCATCTCCACAGAACGTAACAAACAGGAGTTAACTGGGACAAGACATGCTTTCCTCAAGCTGTAATCAGCAAGTGCCTTGAGCATTTGGCTGGATGTCAATCATCGAGACCCTTGGTTTCAGCTTGGCTTTGTGTTTGTCCTGATGATACACTCTATACTGCTATACTGAAATGGAAAACATGGCAACCTGTCTCCTCATCTGAAGTTTCCACACCTTCCTTTTATCAGAAGTTCCCTCCTCTGCCAAATGAAGTTTCATATGGCTGTCTAGGCAAAGTGGGATAATCTAAAACACCAGACAGTCAGCCCTCACTGCTTCTTGCCAGTAGGTGGCTGGTCTATGTTTGCCAGGTTTCTTTCCAGATATCCATGTTTTGCAACACTAGGCTTCAAAATGGTCACATGATTTAGGAAGGAAGTTCCCTACCACCTGAAACAGGGGAAGCCACTAGCACCCGTGCATGTGTGTGCCCAAAACTTCACCAAGAAAACCAAACAGAGGTGGCAAGACTGCGGACACTTCGGGAGGAAGAGTATTATAGCACCTGCAATTGTAAGACACAAACAGAAGAACACTCTTCCTATTTGGGAACCTTTCCTGAATTCACTTATCATCAAACATGCTTAAAGATAGAACCAAGATCAACTTTAAAAGAAGTCTAAATAAGCAAGTAAGCAAGAAACAGAATTAGCAAGAAACCCCCAAAAGGTTGTAATTACTATCAAACTTCTCACCTAGGTCTTAAACCTAATAAACCTAATAAATGATGCAATCTCTCAGGACAGAATCTTCACATTAGCTCGCAGGAAGGCTAGAAACACAACTTGTGCTTCCTCCAGCTTCTGTCCTCAGATGTTTAGAAGGTTAACACAGCAAATGACATTTGCCCTTCTAGCCTGTTGAGACAGAAATTGCTGCTTCTCTTGTTTTCATCTGTAACTTTCAATGCATTCTGCACAGAGGAACATATTCACACAAGGGATGTGAATAGACTAATCCCCACTTTTACACATACATAGCCTATAGCTTACATTACCACCGTTTTTAAATAAATATTCCATCTGACAAAATCAACAAGGAGTCTTGAGACCCTTACAACACATCATAGCAGATGTAAGCACCCCTTACTACATTACATCTTAGTAACAGTGCAAACTCTGCTCTTAATATTTCAAAGACACAATACACAGTCATTAATGACTTGTCTGGTTAAAGTGCCCTTTCCCTCATTCTTTTTTTTGAAGATGTCAGGCATTTGTTGCAGCACAGCACAGAACATGAAGTTCTCTGATTTGTATCCTCTTGCTCTCTTCGCTGCCTGCAAGTTCCAACAATTCTTTAATTGGATTCTAAAGCCTTTTCCCTGTATTTAAAAACTTATAGTAAAACAGAAAAAGTGGTTAGGCAACATTACATTTCTTCTTTAGATTAAAAAGAGAATGAGATATCACCTCTTCGTACTGGTTTTCTACTGTCTTAGGTGCTTAGACCTCATGACAGAAAACTCTGTCATTTCACTGATATTTCTGTTTTCCTGAAGCAAAATGACATAAGCACATGTGTTTTTGGTGTTTTTTTTTTTTTTTTTTTTTTTAGAGAAAGTAGTGATAGTTATGCTTTTATTCCTAATGTGGAAAAGATAACTACAAATTCATGAAATAGCTACAGGAGAACTAATTATTAATGGCAAGAAGTCCCTGAGAAAACTTCTGAGTAACTATGAAGAAAGAAAGAATCCAAAAAGAATTGAAAAAAAAAAATCTTTGTGCAGGGAAGAAATAAAAAGAATCTGAAATGGAAAAATGCAAGAAAACAGAAAATACAAAAAAAAGGAAAACTAGGAGACCTGAAAAAGACCTCAAAATAGCACTGCACCAAAAGTTAAAAGTGAGTGCATGTCATGATGTGGCCAAAAGTCAGATCAATTAAATTTGCAAAATGCATTATTTTAGCGGAAAGTAATTATTTCCCTTCTGAAGGGGTCTGGCTGCTACTTCAGAATATGATTTCAGTTTTGGATGCTGTTCTCCGGACTATTTTTGTTTTGGATTTGTCCCATGTGATCAGAACAAATGCCATCAACTTAATAAAATAATGCTAATTATGATGACATGCCTTTACATATCCAAACGTATTCATGTTTCACAAATAAGGGTGCAGGATTGAATGGTGAAAGGTTTTAAGGGACATATATTTGTCTGTGGTAGTTTCAAAACATTTCATATCTGCTTTTATTTTTTAGGGTTGAACCAACATTAAAAGAAGTGTATGTATCATTAAATCCCACACACTTTGAACACACAAAGTAATGCAAATATTTATGCACTATTCTTCAGGTTAAGTTACACAGAGAGAGAACTCACAGTTTAAATTAATCATCATTGTATTTTAATACACTATACAGTATCTTACAACCAAATACAACCTTCAGTTAAAATATTTGTAATTTAAGTGGATTTAACAGGAAAACTTGAAGACTGTTAGTTATGGTGTAACAGACAAGGTTAACTTCATATGGTGTGTAATACATATCGCAATTTATATAGATTTTTAATCACATTCTTGCAGAATCTTAGAAGATAAAGGATCCTACTCCAACCCTGCATTTTTGACACTGGTTAGTTAAAATTACTGAATCCTCAGAATGAATTCCATAGAAATTGTGTTTCCACCGGAAAACAGAGAAGCCTGAAATTACTTTCAGTGTTTGTTAAAACCTATAGCAGTGAGCAACCAGGAAAGATGAGCACAGTCAGCTAAATTAGAAAAGGAACATAACCCCCAGTATTTACATCTATTAATAGAAATAACTTGGTTTTTTAGAATGTACAGATAAATTCACAAAAAAAAATCACTTTTTGAGAAGCACTAGCAAATGAAAACAGGTTTAGAATAACATATTTTCTCTTCTTTTTGCTAGAGGTTTTTGATATATCTGACTTATAAAGTTTATTATATTTCTTTATGATATCGTAGTATTAAGTTCATAAGACCTTGCTATTTGTCTTCTGCCACCGATGATAAAACCGGGCATTTTGTAACAAAGGTAAGATTTAGTTCTTCACGCTCATTCCATTATATTAACTCAGTACGTATCACGATATTTTTAAAATTCCTATGAAGTACAATATGAAAAACATTAGTTAATTGACTGTAACATTGCTTTAGAACTGTGTTACTGATTTTTAAAAAAATAAGTAAAAATAAGTTTTTACATATAGGCTGAGCTCATCATTATACTTTTTCATAGAGCAATTGTGCAGATTAAATATATTCTTGAGCAATCTTGTGTAACTTATAAATTGTTTTTCCATCTGAAGCTGGGAGTTTCATCACGTACTGTTAAGAAATAAAAGGCTAAATTAGTAAAAAATCAACACTTAGATTCTATTTATAAACATTAGACTATCTCAAACTTAAACCTGTACATGCACATATATGTCCACATGTAATTTTTTACTAAAGCTAGTGAAATACTTTCCTTCAGGCCAGTGTTCAGTTTTAAGGGAAGGTGATAAACATTAATTGTTTCAAAATGTAACCTAGCAATATCAAGAGTGATTAATAAAAAGGGTTTAATAATACTCTAGTTATTTAAAGTTCAGAATATAAAACTTTCTAGATATTAAGAAATCTGAGGTGGCAGAGCCCTTGTTGTACTTTCTGAAATATATAAACTTTGGAGGGAAAAAGTCTGAGCTGCCAAATTAGGAATAGCCAAATTATTTTTATCTCTTCATTGGCTGTGATATAATGACCAAATTATTTATATCCAAACCTGGGAGAAAACTTTAATGCACATATTGTGCTGATCTGTAAAGGCAGTGTCACTCCCAACTGAAGTTATAAAAGTTATGTACTAAGAAAAACTGCAATCCCTCGTGGGAAGCGGTACATTAGTGACTGCAGCAGACAGCATATGGCCATCATTCGCATTGAGAAACTCCCTTGTAAGGTTGTAATGTGCCTGTCACACTCATTAGCGATACCGACAAGATGTTTCTTGGGAAAAATATTTTGTGAAAATTAGGCAGACAGTGTTATGTCTAGAGCTCAAATCTTCCATAATGAGAACAAAACTTGAAATGCTGCAACTCCGAGTAGGTGGAAAGGACATCCAAGGACATCAAAATCAAATGAGCAAGTACCATGAGAGTACACAAGCATTTGTATGCTATGTGCCCAGAACCAACAGAATCAGTTTTCCCTAACAGATGTCCTTAATTTGAACTGAAAAATGGACAAAGGTCACATGATGTTAATTGTTTACCATAGACCTGGGCCTAGGCTTGTATTTAAAAATTCAGCAACTGCAGAGATCAACAACAAAAAAAACAAGTGTTACGATGAGATTGTTTTCCTCCTTCTCTGTGAGCACAAACTGAAGTTTAAAAACCAAACCAAACCAAAAAACTTCAAAGGGCAGTTCTTGTGCTTCCTGCAAAACAGGAGCATATATCTGAATCAAGGACCTCCAATTGGAGTCACAATTATTTTGATTAGTATCTCCACTAGGTATTTAAACATATCAATATTTTCAAGCAGTTGATTCTTTGTGAACAAATAACTGACTGTATCTGCTGTCTCTTCAAAACTGAAGAGTGATTTCTGAGGAAAACTGAGTTATTTTTGTTCAGTAAACACAGAAATGGTGTTTTTGGGAAAACAAACAAACAAACAAATACCCTTAAGTCTGTAGCTCGCGCAGGCATTCCCAGACATTCAAGATGCGCACAGGGTTTTGTAGGGAAGACTGCAAGTCTACCTTTCAAGGGAAAGTTAATTTAACCACTACTTGATCTAAACAGAAAATGCTGTTTCTGAAACTACTCTGGTAGTGAAAGGAAGGGATAACCAGTCAACAGTGCCCGATGCCCTTAAGGAATCTGCTGGAGCCGAAGTGTAGAAACGTGTAGGCCAATAATGTATATTAATAACCAAGAATTGAGATAATATGTAAAAGCTGATTGCAGTATCATGCTGGTAAGCTTCTATGGCATTCTGCACAAGTAATCCTAAAGACAACGTTTTCTGAACTTCAGTAATGACTGCATTTGTGTGACTCTAGTCTATTTTCTTTGAATAAAAAGAAGGTTATTATTATTACAAAGATTAAGTTTCAGTTGTTCAATTGTTCAGTTGTTCAATTAGTATCTAGTAGCTGAAGAAGGTCTAAGCTGAAAAAAACCCACTAACTTTATGTTGTTATTCAGGCTGGTAAATGCTGAAAATCTGAAACAGCTGTAAATATTTGTGTAATTGCTTACGTATAAGTAGACAGTCCTGGGTGCAGTTATGTAATGAACAGGAAAAAATATATTCCTTAGCTTCTGTCTGAATAACATTTCCATATGCACACGCCATTACAGAAATAGAAACAGTAAACTAAATATGGTTGCTCTGCTTAGGTACTGTACTAATCAGAAATGATAAAAATTTACACTGCTTGATTTTAAGCATCTCTAGAACACATACACACAAAAATATGCATTTGAGAAATGCAGAAACTTAAAAGCAAACCCATAAAATGCTACATACTTGCAAACTTAGGTATGAATTCCAGAAAATACACAGAGCTATAAACGCTAGCATTAGGAATGTATTCTATGGTATGCTGTGAATAAAAATTTAAAGGTATCTGCATTGTGCTCTAAGCAAGTCACAGATACTTCGTGGAATATTTTCTAAAAGTTTGGAAATACTGTACAACCATTTTGTATATTACTCTCTTGCATTTTTCCCCCTCTAAAATAATGCACTATAATAAAATGAGTAACAGTACATAGAACATGAAAATAAAAATGACCCTCCTTTTACCCTCCATCCACAACTTACACACTTTTCCTTCTTTTTCCAGCTTCTTCAAGTGGACTAAGAGGTTATTTTCTGCTGCTGGAAGTAAATTTTCAGGGATTTCCTAATGGGACAAAAAATATGCACGTTGTGTTTGTTTAAATATCCATCAATTGTTTTTTCAATATATGGAACTCATGGTTTATTACCACACATTTTCCTCTTCTGAATTGCCATGCTGAACATTCGGTTAGTTACAGGAAACTGAGATGAGTATAAAATTTTCACACTAGTTAAACTAGCAGTCTAACAATACGTTTTTTTTACTTTGCTCATTTTTTGCATTATCCATTTGTATGATGCAAACTTCAGCCAGCATCAAGAAGATTGCTCTTCTGAGCTTGGTCTGCACTGGGTTGTCAGTGGAGCTGAGTATTTTTAAAGACAAATTTAAGACGTATTTCTCCACATATACCTATCTCTTCTATTCCATGACAACATTTGCATAGGTTTAAATATCCTGTAGTGATTAGTATCTGAAAATAAGTGAACAATTAAAAAATATAACAGCTTCAGGAGGACAAAACATCTCTTAAAATTTTTCAATGCTCTTTAGGTAAAAAATGGTAACATTGGTTGCTCAGAGAAGCTGTGGCTGCCCCATCCCTGGAAGTGTTCAAGGACAGTGTAGTTAGGGCTTTGAGCAACCTGGTCTAGTGGAAGATGGCCCTGCTTCTGGCAGGGGGGTTGGAACTAGATGACCTTTAAGGTTCCTTCCAACCCAAAGCATTCTATGATTCTATGACGATTGCTCAAAATCCCCCTCTCCAGCTCTATCATCCTAAAAGTAAAGCTTTTTTTGTTTTGTCTCTGAAAATTAAAAAGTTCTCAATAATATTAGTGTGGCAGGAAAATTCACTAGATAATTAGTTAAATAAATTGTGAACCTTTAGAATACTTTGAGAGCGTACATTTGTCTTTGTAATATAAACTTTAAGTAGTATTGAAAAAATTCTTATATATATGCAGGACAAGCGATTTGTGATTTACAGAAACATGACAATGGCTGTATACTTAAAAACTAGTTGATCAGGCTGGATAACTCCAGAAGCTGAACTGCCACAGGTACATCAGCATTGCAAAACATTCAATTTGACGTAGTCATTCTTTCAGAAATGGGGTCAGCAAAACCATGAAAAACGAGTCCTGAAGCTGTTACAAACCTGTGCACAAGCCAAAGTCATTGGAAACTTTGTCACCTGCCTCCTAAGTAAATGCTGTATCTCTTATCTCTGCTTGGTAGGAAGGGCGACCCCCACACAACAGGGAGAAATTGCAGAGGCTACATGAAGAATGATGAAGTAGCAAAAAATACTCCTACGTCTGTCTAATGACACACACAAGCTATCCAACCTCTGAGTTGCAATATCCATCTCTCTGGAGCTGCAGTTCACCTGCAATCTCCTGCAGACTGACAAATCAGGAACTAGAAGTTCTAACCAATCTTCAGGAGACTCCAAACACAGTTTGGCAAATCAGTGACTAACAGCCATTTTATACTTTTCACTTAGAACCAAGCACTACAACTTTATTTTTGCTTCATCCTATAAGCAAAACTGTGCTTAGGGCCGTCTAGATAGTGAAACACGAAGTTCGTAAGAATCATCTGGGTCTCACTCCAATGAAGTGCTTAAGCAATATAATTTAGATACAGTCATAAGTCAATCCTGAACAAGCAGAATTTTTTTTTTCTCTCTTTTAAGAAGCCATCATGGTCTTCACTCAAAGGCTTCAACCATCACGTACAATTTTATGAACATAACCTCAATTTTCTTTAGCTTGATCTAAAAACTTTTAATCAACAGTTACCTTGTATACTATCTTTACAAGCTCTGAGGATGTGTATGATTTTCCAGCATTCTTCTGGAACACATTTATTATTTGCTGTTCACGTGCAACTCGGTGAGAAATGTAGTTTTGGATTCTAGTATTTGCATCACGTACTACAGGGCCATGACCTAAAAATCAAAACACACGTACCAGAGCACTATTACTCAAATCTGAAATTAAGTATGCTATTGAATAATTGAAACATTCTTATGTAAATTCTGGTAGATTTAAGAGTCATAAGAAAGAAGCAGCACCTTTTTGTATCACCCTATCAGAGTATCCTTGATGTTAAGTTGTCAGACACTCTTTGAATGATTTTGTGTGGGGGTTTTTTTGGGTTTTTTTTGGTTAGTTGGTTGTTTTTTTCCCCCATCATATAAATTGACTAAAATTAAATTTGAATGTCTGTATCATAGTCTGCAATTGAAAAGCATTAAGATGGAAAGGAAGAATTAGGATATGAAAAGTCTGAATGGGCAAAAGGAATACTTCAGATGGAATAAGGAAAGCAAGGGAAGACTAGGCTACTAGAAAAAATGGAAAGGAGTTCATTGCTGAGCAGATTTTAAAATGAGATTCATGTTATTATAGTATCTTTGTTTGCCTGTCTCCCCCTCCCCAAAGGACATTGATACTGATGATTTAAACTGATACTGGCCTTTGAACAATAGCAGCTGATGTAAAGGATTCAGGTACTACTGTCCTGTTGGGGACTACCTAGCAAGCTACAATAGTGAGGAGGTATCTTTAATTGTGACAGATCTTCAAAACTGATTCATACACTGTATTTTATTCCTTTAAAAATAAGTGATCATAAGTATGATAAAAAAAATTAATAGAAGGGACAAATCAATGAGCCAATCAGAATGTGCCAGCGCAGGAATAAGCAAGGCACAGGGAAAGTTACAGGTGGATCATTTTATGTCCGGCTGGTTAATAAACAAAACACACATGTTTCTTTCCTGGACTGATTGTGGCAGACCAGAAATGTTCAACTTACTGCCAGGTCTTTGAATCACCTTACAAAAAGGCTTAATTGGTAAAGCACTAACCTTTATGGAAAAATCAAATACTGCCTCATGGTACACTAAAATGACAGATGAAAGTATTCTTCAGCCACGAGAATTACATGCACAGAAATTAATGTTTTACCTATTGAGAAATTTACTTGCATGGATATTCATCATATGCTTTTTACAGAAGATTTCCTATTTCTTTGCCTGTATATCTCACCTGAAGTAGCAATAGCAATTTCCAGCTCTGCCATTACAAACTCTGAGTAATATATATAATTAGTAGAAAAGAAAATATTGTAAAAACCCATAGCTTTCTTTTAGAAGCTATTTAGTATCATCCAAATTGGACAGTTTCTTTTGAGATTCTTGGACTATTTAAAAAAATCACCTTATTCTTTACTTGTACTTTGGGTTAACTGACTAAATGGCTTTTTAATATTAAAGCTTTTTAAATTAAAGCTTATTTTTCCTGAGGACAGGCAGCTTATAGAAAAAGAGCTATTAATTTTTCATGTTTTGAATATCTGTGAACTAAAGTGCCAAAGGAATCTGTTCTTCTGTAAGTCAAAATATACACATCTCAACTTATACGCCCATTTGAAATTACTAAATATAGCTTGAAGCTTACTTTGTGTAAATATAGTATTATAAATATAAGAATATGTAATGTGCAAATATACCGTCATATGCATTTATATTTCATGATTTCAAACACATTTAATCAGAAGCTATTGTCCCTTAACACTGCTACCATTTATAAAAACAAACCTTTAAATTCAGAAAAAACACATTAAGATACACGAAGCAGAGACTAGAACGGGAACTGTCCATTCTCTTGCATTCTCTAAGGACAGAAGTCTCATTAAAGTAATCAAAAGTAAGGCCTGCACATGGAATCACAGGGCATCTCAAAACCTGTCCCTACTCTTCCAAGTGATTTAACTGACTTAAACTACAAGACCAATGTCAGGACCTGAAATGGAATCCATATTTTGCACAGTTAAAGGCATTTCATATCCATTACATCATGTGATCCCTAGCTGTTGTGTATGCATATACATACATTAAAATGATGTCAGAAAGCTAGGAACTAAATCCAGATGTGGATCTTTCCCATCCATCATTTTTCCAAGGCAGCAATATAGTTAAATTCATCCATAAATGGATTTACATCCGAATAAATGTAAAACGTTTCTGAGCATGTGAAAAGCACTATCAAAATATGACTGCCATTTCATGAATTTATATCAGACTGATTCATATTATTTTCTAGTAACACATTGTGAAATAATACAGATTCTCTTATTTTAAATTACAGCACAAAGGACAGAACTGAAGAAAACAACTGGCTCATGAAATTTTGCACCGATTCCTAACTCCAGTACCATTTTTTCTGTATTATGAAGGAATATTGTTTATTATTACAGGATGGGGAGCCCTCTACTGACTAAAATGCCCTTTTCTTGTCCCAAGGATTCTCATCAAATACTGGTTGTAAGTAGATGTCATAATATTCTGCCTGAGTCACTTCTACATTAAATTGAAAAAGAAGTGTGGAAGTGGAATGATTGGCAAAATTCAGCTACTCACACCCAGCCAGCAGTCAGCTTGTTACAAAAAATCATCTAATTCTAAGGCTGCCATGAGTGCTCAAGCATAGATGGAGAACAGAAAAACAGTTCAAGAATTATGAAGACCTAAAACTGCAGTACAAAGTACTGAACTTATATAGAATGTATAGTAAAGCAAACTACCTTCTGCTATAGTTACCCAACAGCACAAACAATTGTTCTGATTGAGCAATAACCATCTTCTACCCAACTGCACATACATTTTGTGGTGCATGGATGAAAAAAGAAACCAACTCAGTACTTGGCTATCCACCACTGAAAATGCATAATATCAGACTGGCTTCCTAACTGCAAGTACAGTACAAGCACAGCTACACCGGTAGCAAACAGTTACAAATAAAAGGCACAAATATTCAGACTGAGTGAATGTGTAATCTAGATACATAACCATTAAGAACAGAGTGAAATACAACAGATAAAATTGATAAACAAAATAGAATTTGGCATTTATGGACTTTTGGAAGGCAGAAAGTCAATTAGAGGAACAGACTGAAAGAGAGTAGAACATTTGAGTGAGATTCTGGAAGCTAAAATATTTTTTGTTTTAACAGAAGTTAAGTCAATAACTATGACCGAGTCGCTATTCTGTCTACATCAGCCTTCATGTCCATGGAGTATCTTTAATGATATTTTTCTTAAATAGCATTTTTATGCTTACATCTTAAAGCACTTAAAGGACACCTACTTCAAAAGAAGGCTATTTTAAGACTGAACACAAGACAGTAGGCTAAACATAGATGGTTAATGCAGCAACATAGACACAGTAGCTCAGAATGACAAGTTGAAAAAGATGAAACAGAAGAAGTCAGAAAAAATCCTGAGATGTAGCTCTGAAAAAGCAAATGACTTTGTTACATAATGAATTCTTAAAATGCAGTCTTGTCAAACAGACACATGATTTATATGAAAAGTAAATGCATTCCCAAGGTTTGGAGGAAAGAGTTGAAATAAATTAAAGAAAAATCATAGACTGAGTGAATAGGTAACTTATTTTTAGAACGTTTGGCGTCTTGGCTCTTGTTCAAATTTAACCCAAGTCATTAACTAAGACAACAATTTCACAGTTCTGCAGCTTTTCAAGACGAATTTGTGATTAATCTGTTCTGCAAAGGACAGACATTTCTCTCAAAAAACTTTTCTAGGTATTCACAGTGGCAGAATATGTGGGGATGCAAAGGCCCAAAAGAACAACTATTATTTTTATTTCCAGGGTAACATTAAGGCACATGGATAGAATAATTTAAGAAAACTAAATTTGCTGTATAATTCAAACAGTGGAGAAATTTCAGGAAGGAAAGATACCTATCACTAAGTTTTCAAGTCTTGCAAACCACCATGCCATAAAGACATTTTAGCTTAGTGCTTATCAAGTAATGACTTGTTACATCAGGAATGGTGTTTGACTGTAATAAGAGTTCTCAAATTCTCAGAGGAGATACTTCAAAATTACAGAGTAAAAGAAAGAAGTTAAAAACAGAACCACTTACCTGGATATATCAAATCTGGTTTCATTTCTAACAACCTTTTCAAAGTTTTCATGTAATCATACAGGTCTTCAATTACTGTTGTTCCTTCCCCTAAAATACAGTCACCGGAAAACACAGCATTTTCTTCTTCTAGATGTAAAATCATGTGATCATCAGTGTGTCCTGGTGTATATAAAACTCTGTTTAAAGAACAACAACAAAAAAGCATCAGTTTTTCATACAGCAAATATGCTTCATTTTTGAAGGTAGAACAAGTAATAATAAAATCAGACACTTGCAAAGCACCCCCCAAGAATCAGAAAAAAATGAACAAAAAAAGGCTGAAAAGTTGAGGTAGCCAGGGTATCACTTTGTCTAATGCCAGCCCATTTCCTTATATGGGGTAAAGAACACAGATCATCATCTCTAACTTTACTTACTGACATGCCCTTACTTACATGGTACATCATCATACAAGTGCATTAAGGGAGCTGACTAGCCATGTACAATTTCTGTTTTAGAGGGCTTTACTCTGAAGCTTTCAAAAAGAAAGATTGAAAAGTTATTTCCAAATTGAAAAGCATGACATTCTTGACATACACCTTGTACTTAGCAATGAGATTAAGGATGATGTCTATTCCTTTAGAAATTACCTCTAAACTTCTGCACCTGACCCAGATAAAGTTAAATCTCTCAAAATTTATTTTTCCCTGAGAGCCCCATGGCACAGAGGAGCAGAGCCACCAAATACAATGAACCATGGTCTTTTAGCTGTTCTCTGTACAGGTCATTAAACATCTGAACGGTAAAGATTAAGGACCCACATCTTGAATGAGCACTGCATTAGCATGCAGCAAAGGGACAGTGGATATGTGTGTATATATGGTAACCTGAGCCAAGGAGCTGCACTGTGGTGCCCTTTCACTAGGATTTCTGAAAGGCAGAAGGCCTTACACTGAGGCTGATGCAGACTGAGAGTGGCACAGCTCTGGCCAGCATCACTGCTGAACCTGATCACAATCTTCCTATTAATGGCAGATGCATCAAAGCAGTGATCAAGAACTGACAGAGCTGGCGCCAAGCATGGTGTACAGGGAAAGGCTAAACAGCTCCCAGCCAGGACTGGGAGACCACAAGTGCAGCACCATCCAGTGCAACAACTTCCAGCTCTTACTGAATACTGAGCTCAGAAGGAAGTAGATGAGCCATCACCCTATGGAATCAACATCAAAATCAAGATGATGGGTTGTATCTTGCCTTTGTGGGAAGTGTTATCCTCCAGCTCTTGATGAAACTTTATCAGGAAACCACTAGCATGGAAAAACAATGGAAAATGAACCCAGCACTGCCTGGCACACCTTGAAAACTTGAAGGTTGCTAACTAAAATTTAACATGCAGATACTGTTATCTTGGATCCAGTGGTGGATCTGAGAGTATCCTTAAAGAGCTTACCAGATTAACCCGGTGAAAATACCTGCTTTTAACCCAGCATAAAGTTTGGCTGCTCTACCCCATCATGACTCTATAGGGGCTGTGATGTCTATTATAAATTCTCATCAGGCTGAACAAGGACACCAGACCACATGACAGGGAACTCTTGTGCTTAGTGGTATCATCTTAATCCGGGAACTAGCCCTCTATTTAGTCCCAGAAGTGTTGGCTAACAACCCCTTAACTCTGACAACACACTTGAACAAGCTCCCAATCCTCACAATAAACTCCTCAAAGGTGTTGGCTAACTAGCCCTGGATTTTTACAATACACTTCAACAAGCTCCCAGCTCCCACAACAGCACAGCCAGCTTTTCTGAGCCCTCCAGGAAGTGATGTGGGGTGTGGGACTAATGCAGGCATGAGTCTGAAGGCAGAAAAGGAAGTTGGCTCAGAACAGTGCTGACCCATCTACATGGGATCCTCTCTGCCAATCACAGCTTTCTTATTGTGACAGTCATAATGTTTGAGACCAAACACGCTTTGGCCTGGTCCTCCACCACCTCAAACTTCAAAATGTGCCACTCTTGTCTTACTAGGATTGAAATTTAAAAAGCTATTTTACATCTTTAAATTTTTGTCCAAACATGGGCCACTTAGGGAAGTGAAAGGTCTTCAACATGAAATATAATACTCTTTTTAATATTTTTTTTTTTACACTTACAAAATAAAATGCTTTTGGACTAATATGTCTTTAAAATACCCTTTTTTTTTTTAAAGGGGGCTTTTTTTTTTTCTTCCAATCAACCAGCTGACATTTTGCAAGTTTGGATATAATTCCCAGCTAAACTGAGGAAAACAAGCAAACTTTGTCCTTAGAAGTGTAATGCAAGAAGCCTGGAAGGAGAATGATCAGACCTTTTTGTTGTGTGTGTGCTTCCATGAGGCAGAGAGGCCTTCAGTTTCACACTCATTCAAAATAACATTACAGGCGATATACTCCCTGGCAGGAAGACCTCCCAGACTGGCACCCTACAAGAACCTGATAGGTTCAAGGTTTAAAATTTAACATTTTAAGTATTAAATGTTTTAGTGTCTCCTTGGGAAATATTTTTAAAGTAAAGTGAAAGGCGTGCTAAATAATCCATCCAGACTACCATACACTTTCACAAAAGTATCAATTTTAATAGTAACTACTTATGTACAAGTGATAAGAAAGTATGTAAAATTTTATTTGATTTTCCCAAAGAAAATATTTTTCTAGGGCTAATTCCTGGTAATTCTTATTCATAAAACTGATTTCTTTGTATTAACATCTGCTGGACTATGATAGGAAGTCCACATGCATAAGTGCTGAAAAGACTAGATGTATGGATTTGCAATCATAGAAATTAGGATACATGTATGTGTCGGAATTCTGAAGAAAAAAGAACTTGCAGAAATTGGTGTTTACCTGAGTGTGGCTCCCTCTGTCTGTATCACATCTCCGTCTTTAAGATAGAAATATTTATGTCCTCCATCTATTATTTCTTCACGGTGAGGGACACGAGGGAGCTTAGAGATGCGATATGCCGAGTCTAATATTTAAAGAAAGTAAAGAAATTGATGTTTGGAATTTTGTCACTAACAAAGCTAATTCCACAGGAAGGTTAGTTTTTTAACGAGCACTATTAACTACCACACAGTATGAATACAAAACTAGAAACAACATATTCTGTATAGTAACTTCATGTTTGTAAAGCAACCTTATTCCAGAGCCAAAAACATTGAATAGAGAAAGCCACTGATTTTGAATACTGTACTCTGTATCAGCAACAAATAAGAAGATGAAAAAAACAGTCATGAATTAAATTAAAAGGAAAGTCAGCAATTATTATATTTTACAAATATTCCTTCTTGACTCATCAAGAGCCACCCTGCATAAACTTTTACAACACCACTAAGATTTCTGCACTCACATTCTCATTACGATTCAGAAAAGCATCATTCAACATTTGCCTAAAACTGGATGAAGACTTTTTGAGCTGCAACTTCCCTCAGCTTTAATTGTTCTGAACTGTGCATGCCTTGGCTGGAGCAGCAGAACCCAGAAACACATTTATATCCCTTGCTAGTCTTTACAACCATGGTCAATGGTTGGCAAGCCCAAAATCCTCACCAAGACATCAACTGTTTTCAGTTTTTCTTTGCAGAAAAGCACTTGGCAGTTTTACAAAATAAAGCCTGTGACAAAGTTCATGATAAAGTCCAACAATGTTAAGAATTACTGCATTATCCATACTGCTTATTCTCTTCCCAGATACCAAAGCAGAAATGTCTTCTACTGTTTATCAACATGGAATATACATTTTCAGATCAGAATTTATCTACAGACTGCTCTACCAATTTTCCCTCATGATCTGAGGCCTATGAATTTGTCAGCAATTATTAGTGGGCTCCTGTAAGAAATCTCGAAGTTATGCATGTTTCTTTTTCAAAATTCAAGTTATTTGTTTTTACACAAGTGAAGATAACAATCAATTTGTCACTGCAGTCAATGTAAAAAGGAAGGATTATCAAGTTTTTCTCACATCACATAATACCATGTAAACTGCTGATGTAATCTAAGTTCTCATTATTCACACAAAAGAAAAAATCACTATGAAGGTATGCACAGGCATTGAGAAAAAACTGTAGTATTACAAGTACAATATTCAAATTATTCATTGGTCTCATTCAACATACTGCAACAGTATCATGAAATTACACGTATTTTATATGACGATTCCAGAAAAATAATCCATCTGATTTGCACAAAAGCATTCAGTTAATGTTTTTTATTTGCCATGTATCTAACATTTTCAATGTTATTACGAAATGAGATTTCAATATCTGAAATCTCTGGCCTACCGTTCGGGACGTTTTTGCAGATATCAGGTATTCCACCAGTATGATCACGATGCCAGTGTGTCACTAAAATTTCTTGAATAGAGACATTGAACTCTGACAGTGCCTGCTTTAAACAGCTGATATATTCAGGAATAGCTGGCTCTCCGGTGTCAATAAGGACTCTTCTACACACAGATAAAAAAAAGGGAGGGACATACAAACCGCAGAGAATTAAGAGTGTTCATTTGAAACACAAATAATAAAAGATTGCATGGTAATGTGGCAATAATGAATGTCTCCATACTCAGACTCCATCTCTATCTTCCCGATACTCCAACCCCGTGTCATGACAATTTAAAAAGTGGGATAAATAATGACCATAGTCCACACATTTACAACTCCGGGACAAGTGGCAGGAGCCACCGTTTAGCACGGCCGGGGAGCTGCGCGGCCCGGGGCTCCCACCCGCTTCCCTCGGGAATTCCCGGCTCCCGCCCAAGGGTCGCACGGCCGAGGCTCCACACCCCACCTGTCCAAGCCACCTCCAGGCACTGGCCCCGAAAATTTAATGCTGTACTGTTTCTTTCCTCTTTTTCACGCCGATTAAGGGAACTGTGAACAGGCCGGCAGCCGCCTCTCGCTCCGGAGGCAGCGCACAATCCCCGGCGGGGCGGGGGAAGCGACCGGGGCCGGGGGAAAGGGGATGGGGAACGACCTCCGCCGCCTCGTCCCCTTTCCCATGCCCTGTTCCCGAGCAGGGTCGGTACCTGGGCCCGGTGCCCACCAGGTAGGTGTTGGTGCCCTGCAGAGTCATGGGCCCCGGGTTGCAGCCCAGCACTCGCACCACCCGCGACGAGAGCCGCTCGATGCGCGGCAGCAGCGACACCATCCTTGCAGCGAATTCCCCCGAATTCCCGGTTCCGCTCCCCTCACAACACCAGCGGCCGGGGAAGACGGAAGCCTGTACTGCCGCTGCTCCGCCTCCCGGTGCCCAGTCGCACCGCCTTCCGCCCGGCTGCGGGGCGAGCCGGCCGTGAAGCGGCTGCTCCCGGCCCGCGGCCAGGGCGGGGCGGCTGCCGGGTTCGCCGGGGACTCGGCTCTGGGAATGAACACCGGGGTGATCCCCTGGGATAAAGTTATCCTTCGTGGAGAACAGTGCTCAGGGGAATTCAGTCCTCCTTTTCCGTGTCGGTGCCTCGCTGCTGCTCAGGGAGAAGCAGGTCCACGCTCTGCTGAATTCTTCCAGAGAGATTTGTTGTAGGGACAGCTGTGCCTTCTCTATATTCCAGGAACGTGCCCACTTACAGACTATATAGGAGCTATATATGCTCCTGTATGGCATATAGGAGCCATTTAGGATGCAGCATTTGGAAAAAAAAAAAAAAAAAAAAAAAGGAGAGCTACTGGAGAATGTTCAGTGAAGGGCCAGTAAGGTGATGAAGGGATTGTAGCATCTCTTTTGTTAGGAGAGGCTGAGAGTGCTGGGACTGTCCAGCCTGCAGAAGAGAAGGCTCAGGAAAATCTCATCACCGTGTATAAATATGCAAAGGGAGGGTGCACAGAGGACAGAGCCAGGCTCTGTCACAGGGCCATTGCTGCTGGCCCTGTCGTGGTGCCCAGAACCAAAGGCAATAGGACACAATCCAAAACACAAGATTTTCCTTCTGAACATGACGAAACCCTTTTTTTTGTGAGGGTGACCAGGAGCTGGCACAGGTTGCCCAAGGGGGTTGTGGAGTCTCCATTCTGGGAGATACTCAAAAGTCATCTGAACACGGTTCTGGGCAACTGGCTCTAGGTGGCTCTACTTGAGCAGAGGGTTGGACCATATGACCTCCAGTGATCCCACCTCAGCCATTCTGTGATTTTGTGAAATTTTGTCAGTGTCAGGTAGTGTTTGCAAACAGCTTTCATGCTAGAGTCTGCAAGGTGCTGCAACCTTGGCTTTGCAGTGTCCCTTCTGAAACCCCCAATTATTTACCTTTCAACTGACATTGTTAAAGAAATTAGGGTAGACTTGTTCTCTCCTTAAACCACCTGTTAATGAAGAATAAACATAATTTAACCTGAAATAAAAGCAGGTAATATTATGGGAACTTTACCGATATTAGAATTTCAAATATAATCTGATTGTTTTATACCTGCATTACATCCTATATGCTACCTATAAGAAATAAGTGTAAATTTCTAAGATGATCATAGCAATACAAAGAACAAAAAGTGTTTAGTGGTAGCACATTTTTTTTCTTAAATGTTCTTTTCATTATGTTAAAATAGAGGTGCAACTCTAATGTGTGATCTAGGACCATTTCTAGTATTTGCATGGGCAAACAGAACAGATTCTCACTGTCTTCTGAAGGGACAGAAATCTCCAAACATGATCTTGATAGGCAAAGTTCCGAAAGACTTATTAGAAACAAACAACTCAGTGTACAGCATGGAACTGAAAAAGAAAAATTTGTTGCTTCAACAGAACTTTCTAACTTCATGAAAAGTCAAAGTTTAACTTTTTTAAAAATGTACTTAAATGCTACTGTGGACAAGTAATACATGCAATACATGCCAGGAGATGTGCTATTAAAAGCTTCAGCATACTAACAAATGTCTGCATCTTGCCATGCATGACAAACTGTTGTTCCCTACTCTAGCACTGCGTCTCTTTTCTCCTTCCTCTGTTGAGAACTGATTCTCAGCGTGGCACAGACCTGACACCTTTGGCTTCCTGGGCAGAGTGAGGCAGGGGATGGTACAAGGCAGGGAGGCAGCTCTGAGGTAGGTCCTGCTGCTTGCCTAGCCATTCTGCACTTGCTGGTGTTGGCTCACAACTCAGATCTTCAGCTGACCTCCAAGGTCAGAGAACAAATGGTGCCTTTCAGCTGCTCGACCAGACAGCAGTGATGCACCTTTGCTGTCCAGGGACCAACAGCAAGCTTGCCTCTAGGCTGTGTCATCAGTGCTAATTTAGCTACACTTAAAGTGCTTGCTAACCCATCACCTGCATAAACAGTATGTATTACCTTGCAGTCACCCATGCAGCCAAATAGCTTGCCTCATGATGCACAAGTGACTTGCCAGGCAGTACCTTATATGGGCAGGCCTATATTATGGAGTAACTAAAAAATTTACTCCTGGACATGGACTTCAATTGCAGCTGTTAATTGGTTGGCATCACAAAAGCCACAGACAGAAAATGTGCCACTGATGCTTATAATGCCTATATTTAGGCCTTCAAGACAATCTCTTTGATTTATATGATTAACCTTTACTTATCTGAGATTTTAGATATCTATTCACTTATTTGAGATATAAACCCATTGCATTTATTTTTTATTTTCAAGCTCATTAAAGCATGAACTACAGACAACAGAAAGGATATTTCAGGTCAAAGGAAAAAAGCCTTTTTGTGTGTGGGTATGCTGCTGATGTAAGCAAGAAAACCCTACACACAATATTCCAGTCTTGTCCTGTATCATTTGCCTGTATATTGTTTTATAAGCAACTGTGACCTGAATTTACCTAATCCTGAGGTGCCTTATTATGCTTATTTTGTAGCTATTTGTTGGTACATTCAACCTATTTTCAGTCTTTAGTTGCTGTGTCATTAGAAGAAATTAATACCTAAGCCAAGGCAAATTGTGTATTTAAGTGGTTTTCTACTTCTAAGAAAATTCTGAATGTTTAGAGAAGGTTTCTGAAATGATTTATCTGAATTTTACCTGTTGTTGATTACTCAGAAGTAGTAAGGTGCCAGTTATTTTTAACATCACAGGAGTTTTGGTTTGGTGGTTTTTTGTTTTTTGTTTTTGTTTTTGTTTTTGTTTTTTTTTTTTTTTTTTCAGATTGAGAATTGTTTGGAGAACTCTGCTCTTGCTCCCCAGGGAATACTCACTACTTTTACTGTCCTGTAGTAAAGCATTTTCTCATGTTGGGCAAGAGCTATGAATCTGTTTCATCTGTAGGTGGCAGCAATGGTGCCTTTGGAAAACGAAGTACAAGTTCTTCTATTTGTTTCCTGCACAAGCCCATCTTTTTAAAAAGTCCGTTGTTTCTCTTCTAATACAGAAGTTAATAGGCACGTAGTGAAAGTTTGGCTATTATGCTCTAATATGGTATAAGAAAATACGAGTGTATATCCTCTTAGCTCTCTCTTTTGTTTTACATTGTTAAGACAAAATTTTGAGGTGAAAAATGTTCTAAAGTAGATAATGTTAGAATATTTCTTTCTGTTTTGTTGTATTTTTAAGCTTTTTATCTGGTACAGAGATAAGTCAAGAGACCTTAAATCAAACAGAAGTGAAGAAGATTTTGCAGAGAGAAAGGCCATAGGCTACAAAATTCCTACATTAAGAAGCGACATTGTGTAGAAAATGTAAAAAGTCAGATCAGCAGATTTGTGGGAGATGATTAGAGGCAATGTTGAAGGGACTGGGACATCTCTGTAATGAGGAAAGGCTGAGAGAGCTGTGACTGTCCAGCCTGGAGAAGAGAAGGCTCACAGGTTCTCATCAATGCCTATAAATACCTGAAGGGTGAATGCAAAGAAAATGGAGTCAGGCTCTTCTCAGTGGTGCCCAGAGCCAGGACTAGAGCCAATGGGCACAAACCGCTCACAGGAGGTTCCTTCTGAACATCAGGCAACACTTCTTCAGTGTGAGGGTGACCAAGAGCTACACAAGTTACTCAGGGAGGTTGTGTAGTATCTGTCCTTGGAGGTATTAACAAACCATCTGGACTCAGTCCTGGGCAGCCTGTGAGTGGGCCTTCTTGAGCAGGGGAGTTGGACCAGATGACCTCCATCAGTCCCTTCCCAGCTCAGTTGTTCTGTGACTTTGCAAGATTCTCCTCAAAATCAGTATGTTAATGCTGCTCAGAGCATAAATACTTTTGGATTCCCTGGTCGGGTGACCAGGAGTTCTGCTATAGCAGGGTACCAAGAAGCATTGATGATAGAAAACTGCTGGCAGCTTGTACAGCTCTACAGGAATAATTCATGAAGAAGCAAGGAAATCTATTACACTGAGATGAAGTCATCAACCAATACATTCTTTCAAGTCATACATTTTCTCGGATAACTTCCCTTAATACCAGTGGCAAAAACATTCCTTGACTGCAAAGCTAAAGTATCAAAAGTAAAGGCACACAATAAATCTTCAGAAATTTTTCAGGTCAGCATTTCATCCTGTGTATTTCTCTGCTTCTCCCAGTGAGGACCTTGGTTTCTAATGCCTGAAATAATTCAAAGATAAAATTTTCAGTGTCCTGTTTCAAAAATAAAATGTTCAACGTCCTGTTGACATTAATCAAAGCAGAGAGAAAAGGTCCTTCCTACCTCATTTGGAACCAAATAAAAGGATGTGTACTGCGTACCAGAGAAAATCTGTCACAATTTAGAAATGTGCTTGCTTTGATGCCAAGTCTAACCAGACAACAAATTAATTATCCAGCCTGTAATTTAGCTTGTGAGCTGCTTGATTTACACTCCATGAATCAAATATACAAACCTTGCCTCTCTCTCTGTGCTACAGAGTTTTTGTCATTTTTAAATGATAACAAAGATCACAACAGTGAATTTGTGGTGTGGCTGATTTAAATCTCTAGCTTAGTTGTTATTTGAGCAAATAGCTTGCAAAGCCTATTATAAATTTTAAAAAGCTGTAGTGGAGCTGTAAGAATTTAAAATTATATACCAAATTCAGTATATAATGTATTATTTCTCTGCTGCTAAATTATATATGTTTTTATAACTCAGGGAGAGCATATCTCAGATGACCAACATATTTCATACAGAAAGGAATGATATTAATAATTGACTAAGATCAATTTTATAGGGTTTAAAAGAAACTTATGTTGTACTGGAGAGCAGGTGATTTTCAAATTTGGCCCAGATCCAAGAGAGTCTTGGTAAAAGCTGCTAATTGTAAATAGTCTAGTCCAGTCAGTCTGCCACAGTCTCATCTTGTTTGCAGCTACTCTTGCAGTCTCATCCATCGAGGTTCCAGTGAAGTGAATGTTGTGAAGAACCAATGGGCAAGTCCATTCCGGTGGATCTTCTGCAAGTGGAACAATCAAGTCAGGAGTAAGCAAGACAGGATGGGCATAATGAAACTATTTTGTTTTTCTCTGCAAATGTTATAGAAGTTTATGTTGGTGTCAGATGTTTAATTTGCTGCAAAAGCACATAGTAGCCCAATCTGACTTTAAAAGAAATATTGTCCCCAAAATCTATATTCTGACAGAATGCTTGTATTCATTTGGCCATTTATGGGACAAAACAGGTGTCATTGTAATTGCTGAGATGCTGCTTCTCTGACATCCCTGGGATTTTATTGTGGAGCATTATACAACTACATTTTTAATTAGTGAATTCATGTTGCTCACAGCCATTACGAAGAGCTTGTTGGGCATGCACACTGTAGGCCTGTTATCTTTGAATCATCCCCAAGATGATTCTGCATAGGTGGAAAGGCCTCTGCTGTGTTTATTCAGACAGCTGTTATGGCCCTACTGATGTCCTAAGGTGTTTTCCTAATGTGTTGTCTCACTGGAATGAACCATATGCAGTTGAACCAGGAATAATGCAGTACTGTTTTGGTTTCAGACACTGGGTTTTTTAGCTTTGGAAAATTCACTTGATCTGTTGATTCTGTTCTTCAGGTGATGATATGAAAATAATGGTATTTCAAGCACTGCAAGGACTGCTTAGGAGTAGGATGTTTCTGACCTATAAGGGGGAAGCAGGAAGTCCCACAAGAAAAGGTAAGCATTGATATTATGTTTGCTATAAAGATAGGATTGTACCTCCTGTCTTCCTAGTCTAGAGCGATAAAAGCTATAGGCTGCTCTGGCTGAGGGTGTGCATCATCCTGTGCAGCACAGTCATCGAGACAGAATCACAACACTTACACCTTGTACCCTGCAGCTACTTTAAACATGAATAAAAATTTCATGTTGAGTGCCAAGAACTGAGCTGGAGCAGACTCGTGCAAACACCTGTAGTTTTACCAGAGGAAAACAATTTTAATCATTTGTCCATGGAGATGTGCAGACTTTTCATGTATCATTGCACAGAAAAGCTTTTTGTACATTTTTTTAAAGTGCATTGTACTACAGTCTGCAACTATAGCAAAAAAATCTGGTACTTTTTATTTTAAAAAAATTTTTATAGAGTTAATGAACTGTTAATCTATTGAAGGAATTTTATAATCTGTTAAGCTTAATATTAACTATAGACAGGGACTTCTAAACCAGATTCTTAGAACAGAATTTTAATAATATATTCTTAAGAATGACAGTTCTTTAAAGGTAGCAAATCATTAACTGTGTCACATGATTTCCATATGAATTTAGTTTCACTTTGTGCTGTATCAATAAGCCCTTTAACTGTCTTTGGATTGCAAGTCTTGTAAAGGTATGGATGGGAAACCTGCAAATATGCAAATCTACAATTTTTTGAAGTGAAATGGCCGGTATTAAGGTAATCCTGCATTTTTTTTAATAGAATTTTAAATGTATTGTGAGAAAGGAAGGATTTGCTAATCACATTTTCTTGTTTCTGCTTTATCACAAAATGATTCTATAAAAGTATTTTAGTTTTTAGAGCAGTTATATTTATGCTGACTGACAGTCACTTTACTCTACTTGATTCTGTCATGTTAGATCTCATATGTTTAATAAGACTGGGGACAATATAGTTCTGGGTGATACAAGACTCTCTCTCCCGTGGCACTTAATTGAACTCCACCTTGTACATGAGACCACAATGCTCTTTGGAGTGCCATCATGCATAAAATATGGGGGATATTAAAGGCTGAGATCCTCAGCAGTGATTTCATCTGAGAGCAGGTGCACCTGTGAGCAGGCATTGGTGCTTGCACTTGGAACTGACACTGGACATTTGTCAGTATGGATTTGTGAGCCTCTGGTAGCATTTTTTTTAGGTTGCCATGAGCAAAATGTAAATCCTATGTCTTACCAGCTATTCCAAGGCTGTTTCAAGACTAGATTCCTTATTCAAGATAATTATGAGACAGTAAGCAGCTGCCATGCTTGGTGTGGCTCTTAATTTATCTCAGCTTACCTGATGGCTTCATATTACCACCAAGATGTCCAGACAGATCTGCAGACTGCTGGCGTGGCAGCAGTTTGGATAGTAGGCTTGCCGGAGGTAGAAATCACCTGGCTCACAGCTACTCTTCTTGCTGTTGTTTCAGAGGAGTCTGGACATAGCCCATAAAACTTTCTTTCTTATGAAGTGCTCAGATACAAAAGGATGGGGAGGCTGTAAAGAAAGATGAATCCAGTTACCTTTTTTATTTGTTTCAGGTGCAAAATTAGAGGCAACTCCTTGCCACTGGAATGTCTAGTACAGTATTACTCATTAAATGTGAACCTTGATATACTGCTCACTTTGGCCATAAATTGCCCTCCAAAGAACTTTCTGTTTGAATCCAGTTATTGACTAACTAACCTTCTGCTGTTGTGCTTCCTCAGCAGTCAGATAGTGAACCTGGTTTTTTTGTTTGGTTTGGTTTTATGTTTGGTTTTGGTTTTAATCTGTTCTAAAAGCAATGTATAATATTCTTGTTACAAAAAAGGGTACAGATTGACAAAGGTGGTATGTCAACTTGCAGAATGACGTGATGTTATGTAGAGTAAATACAGTATCCTTTGGAATTTTCATGAATGAACACTAGTGATAAATTCTTGTTGGTTCCTACACAAGTTTTCAGATATAAAACATTTCAAAGAATCACAGAACAGCTGAGGTTGGATGGGGCCTCTGGAGATGATCTAATCCAACCTCCCTGTTTATGTAGGTTCACCTGGAACAGATTGCACAGAATTGCATCTAGACAGGATTTGAATATCTCCATAGAAGGAGACTCTACAACCTCTGGACAGCTTGTTTTAGTGGTTTTTCACCCTTGAAGTCTTACCTTATATTCAAATGGAATTTCCGGTGTTTCAGTTTGTGCTTGTAGATCCTTGTCCTGTTGCTGGGCACCACTGAAAAGAGTCTGGCTTCATCCTCTTGACACCTGGCCTTAAGATATTTGTATGCACTAATAAGATCCCCTCTCAGTTGTCTCTTTTCCTCCCTGAACAAGCCCAACTCTCTCAGCGGTTCCTCATGAAAGAGTTGCTCCAGGCCCCTAATCATCTTCATAACCTTCTGCTGGACCCTCTCCAGTAGTTCCTTGTCATTATTGAACTGGGGAGCTCAGAACTGGACACAGTACTCCAGCTGCAGCCTCACCAGGGCCAAGTAGAAGTGTAGAATAACCTGCCTCAACCTGCCGGCCACACTCTTTGTAGTGCACCCAGAATGCCATTGGCCACCTTGGCAGCACAGACACATTGCTGGCTCGTGGTTAACTTGTCTATTTGTGATTGTAAACACAAAGTTTAGTTTATGTTGGACTTTGCAGTGAAGTCCACTTCACAGACTATAGATGTGAATTGGATATAAATTGCATTAGTGATTTGAAAGACATTAGTGATATTTTACTGTAGGGGATAGAAAAGAAGAGTCTAAGGATTCCAGCTATCCCAGCTGAAAGATTGCCTGGGCCAGGACATGAAACCGAAGTAGGACATAGAATGAGAGGCTAGAAAAAGCTAAGGCCTAGATCCAAAAAAATAATATTTAAACACTCAGCACCTTTTCAGGCTGCTGTGTTTCCGCTTGTCTTCATTAGGAAATTAAGAGCTACAATTCTCTTTTTTGAGTTTGTACCTGGGTCACAGCATAAACAAGCCCAGTCAACACAAGCAAAGAATAGTCATTACATTTGTTCATGAGTTATTGACAAATTATCTCATTTCATTCCTCTCTGGCAGTGTGCCTGAATTCACAAAAATCCAGAGGGACTTGCCTACACATGCTCTTCCCCTGATCCAGGATCCCTGGCACAGCTGTTCCCCATGTATTTGCTGCTATTTGGCACTGGCACCAGCCCAAACCCAGTGGGGTTGGCATGTTCTGCATCCCATCCTTTGTGTGCCAGCATCTTTTTTCTAAGACATGTACATGAAATAAGGGATTTTGTCATTTTAATTTTCAGTTGAACATGAATGAAACAAAGAATTTTCTTCCATATAGCTTTTCTGTTTCATCTGGCAAATACCAAAGATCTATGGAGGAAAAATGTGTAAGGACTACCCAAAGAAGTCACAAGAATCCTTGCAGTGTTGGGCAGTGTAAATGTACTTCAAAATGCAAATTAATTCTACTTGTAGTGGACTATGTAGTTAGATTATCTGTGTGTAGCTACCACTCACACAGCTTGGGAGACAATTCTTAAAGAGTTGTAGACTGCTGCAGGTCAGGTCATTACAAGCCTCTTTAACAGAAGAGCTGCAATCCTGTTCAGCACTTTCTTCCTTCATATGGAAAACCAAGCAGGAATGATAAAACCACTAGGTGTATGCACACAAATGCAGTAACACAGTTGCAAATTGCAGAATGATATGTTCTCTGGTGCAATTGTGTGTACTCAAGACAGGAGTTTTCTCAATGTTTTGTGCTGTGAACAGTAAAGGAGAAGAGCTCAGAAGTTAAGAAAGTTCTGGGAATGTATCAATCTTTTTCCCATAAACTGCTTTTAAAAACTTGCTTATTTCTTAGTGTTTTGCAACTGTTGGTAATTGCCTCAACAGCTGCCTGAGTGAAGAATTACTGGTTGGGAGAGTGAGTGACCTCAGCAGGTTCAGAGATGCACCTCTCTTGGCTTGACTGGTCACTGATATCTTGTTACATTCTGCGTTTTGTACTTGCCTGTTTAAATGGTTGTGAGAATTTGAAAGATTTGATGTATGATACTTTAAATGAGGAAGATATTGCTACTGCTATTCTTTATTTTTTCTTCTTCTTTTTAGGAACAAGTGATGAAGAATGACTCCACCAATTAAAAAGACAATTTACATTTATCTTTTCCAGAATAGATATGTATCAATGAAGTTAACTTAATATTTAGATCAAAAACACAGAAAAATGCAAGTCCCTTTGCCATAATACATAGAACCCAATGACCAGGTGGTATCATCAGTAAAAAGACTATTTTAGTAAAGCATTTAGATTCCTTTACGTGCAGTGAGGAGAGCATGATAAGTGGCAGTCTAACACATGATGAAATTTACCAAGAAGAATTTTTTTTTTTTAGTTGGTGGAATTATAATTTATGTAGTTGATATTGGAGTAGACTTTTGGGTAGCTAGTAAATATTTCTGTCAAGGACAATATTCTTGGAGTATATTGATACTGTGTTTTAGAGGCCTTTCATCATTAGTAACTCAGATATTTAGTTATGAATGGTTTAAAAATGATTGGGAAGGTACTGATACTGGGAAGCTGAAATGGATTTTTCTAGTTCATCTCTTTCACAGTGGAATTTTTATAAGGTAAGTAAACTTTAAAATTTATCCTAAAATGAGAAATCATGTTCCTTTAAGACAGTTACTAAGAAATGCTTAGTATGGCTTCAGGGACAAGACCAATTCTGGCCTTAACAATTACTGCTCCATGAAAACAAATAGATTTTTGTCTGCTTATGCCAGGGTAAATTTTGTCAGGTTTTGATGCACCTGCAGATCTTTTATTTGCTTATAAGTAATAATTTTTATCATTCACAACCCAATTCTGTTTGATTGATCAGCCTTTTGATAAGGCATATGTAATAAAACTGCCTGCTTTGTAGTGTAGTAGTGTTGTAACTGGTGAAAATAAGCTTTCAAAGTGATGTTATGCACACTAAACAGCTGAGACAGCTGAAGTAAGAGGTAATTTTTGAACCCAAGAATCTAACCATATGTGGAAAAACAACCAAAATTCAGTAGAGAAATGAATAGCTGAATGTAAGAATACTTGCAGCAGTACTTCTGCAGGGACTGAGTTAATGGTGATAAGAATCTTTGCTTGACTCTAAGGTAATGACATTAAGTCTAAGGTAATCCCCAAAACTCTTGGACTTACCTGAACTCATACCCTGTCCTGAATGAATACCTCTTACTGTGAATTTCTATAGCTTTTGAATCTTCTTTCCCAGAATTAGCCCCATCTTCTCTGAGTGGCTTATTATGTAGCAAACATTATTTTGCCCTTTGCACTGACAGTGTTGTCTACTTGATCGCAAGTAGTTCTTTGTTGCACAAATGATATTTTCTTCTATGCTGCCACTTACACCTGGAAAACTTCCAAGATGATATGTATAAATTACAAAGTTCTTTCAGCCACTCCTCACAATTCAGCAGGGTGATAATGCATATTGTAAAGTATAAACTGATAACAACAAGCTGGCATCTGTGCTTGTACCTTTTTTATCAGCTACTACATCCTTCTTACTGTTTGTGTTTTCTTTGGTGTATCAAGGTACAACTCTCTCATGTCCTACCTCTTAGTCATCTGATTTATGCAGTTAATTTAGACAACGAGTCTCTCAGGTTTATCCCTATGGATAGTCAATGGATAAAAACAGATTCTATCAGGAATCAGGTCATACTTGACAAGATGAGCTTCTCCAGAAGGTCATTTGTGGAAGGAACCTGTGTTCTTCACTAACTACAGATGAAAATGGGAGCCTCCCCAGTAAATATGTCTTAGCCAGTGAATTTAGGATGCTTGAATTGGGAAAATTCAAATTATCGTCCTTCATTTCTTCCCTTCTGTCTTTGCTTCTTCCATTTCTCATATGCCTTTTACTTGCTCCATATTCGAACCAGGGAACTTAGACTCACAGAATGGTTTGGTTTGGAAGGGATCTGGAAGATGATCTCACTCCAACCTCCTGCCATGGGCAGGGACACCTTCCACTGGACCAGGTGCTCAAAGCCCCATCCAACCTGGCCTTGGACACTTCAAGGGGTGGGGCATCCACAGCTTCTCTGGGCAACCTGTGCCAGTGCCTCGCCACCCTCACAAGAAAGAGTTTCATCTTAATATCTCATGCTAACCTATCATCTTTCAGTTTGAAGCCATTTTTCCTTGTCCTGTCACTACATACCCTTGTACAGAGTCCCTCTCCAGCTTTCTTCTAGGCTCCCTTTAGGTACTGGTGACTTACAAGCTGGTGCCCTTTAGGTACTGGAATTTTGTCATGTTTGTACAGTGCACAGCACAATGGGAATCAGTTTTCATTATGTTATTACACTGCCAATGCCAAGTAATAAATACGAAAATCATATATGTGTATACACATGCATATACATATATATATTAAAAAAAGAAATTTAAATATTTCATATCTAATAAGGCTTTAGTTTCTTTTAATGAAAGGAATGTATACCTGCAATTGTATTTTGTATGAAATATTATTCTCTGCAAGGAGACCTAATGAAGTTGGTAAAGAATATATTAACTATGCTGACTAAAATGATTTTCAGCCTGACCAATTTAAATGATTCACACATGTTGTAGAATTGAGAACAGTCTGTGACATAACAGATAACAAGATAGTAACACACTCAGGGAATGTGGGAAAATAGGACATTTCCCTAGGGCACCATATGAATTCTGGAGCCATCTGATGTGTAGCAGTTTGCAGCATCAGTCAAGGACACAACTGTGGGAGACTAAATTTTAGCAATTCCTAACCTTTGCTGTCAGAATAGAAGGCTATACAGGCAGCAGTCATTGTGATACTGGCAGCTGCTATTGTGTCTCTTGATCCTTAAAGGTAGCATCAGGATGCCCTGATGTTTTGAAAAGGAGCAGATGGAAGATTTTCTGGTGTATTTGTAAAGATTAATTCTAAATCCATTAGGAATGAGAGTAAATATGAGTGCTTTGCTAAACCTGAGATTATTTAATTACATGTTTTTAAAAGAGAATGAGAAGAATTCAGAGCCAAGATAGATGATGTTCAGTTAATACCTGGTGCTGGGCTGCAGCGCGGGCCCTGCTCTGAATGAGTACCAGCCTGCAGCAGTGAGCACACGTGTGGGAGGTGCATCCAGGCAAAGGAACTCCTCTGCTTAGTGGCAGAGCTCTGGGAGGAGGTGAGTAGGTTGAGGGAGACAGAGACTGATAGAATCACACTTGGCCCTCCCTGAGACAGGCCCGACAGTCACAGGACATGATACCGACAATTCCCTATCCTCTCTCCACCTGGCTGAGCACAGTGACTTTGGGCTGGGGGCAATGGCAGCAACTTCCTTCCCAAGTGTGTCTCCTCTGTGACTACCTCCACAGATGCCCTGCCACAATAGGTGTGAGGCTCTGCAAGTGGAACTGAGTAATGACTGAATAAGTATGATGGTTCATCCAGCTTGGAGGTGTCACTTGAGGTTACGTTACCCTACACCCTGAGTCAAACTCATTGCTCTCTACAACTGCAAGCAGGCTGTAGTGAGGTGGAGGTGAATCTCTTCTCTCAAGTAACAAGTGATAGGATGAGAGGAAAAGAAACAGCCTCAGCTTGTGCCAGGAGGGTTTAGACTGGATATTAGGAAAAATTTCTTCACTGCAAGGTTTGACAAGCATTGAAACAGGCTGCCCAGAGAAGTGATGTCACCAACCGTGGAGGTATTTAAAAGACAGGTAGATGTGGCACTTAGGGACATAGTTCGGTGGAGGACATGGCAGTGCAAGAGCAATGGTTGGACTCGATGGTCTTAAAGTCTTTTCTAATCTAAACTATTCTATGATTCTTTGTGTCATATTTTCTTAATAAAAATTTACTGGCCTAAGTACTGACTTAGTTGCATCAGTTTCATGGATTTAATCCAAGTATTTTGATACTTAGAAGGTGGTAAAGTTTAGTATGCAACAGAGATTATTTTTCCTTTGATTAAGGATTTATATGATTTATATGATGCTGAATATTGTGACAGCATAACCAGAATTTAGACAGGACAATCATTATTGCCAGGCTGCTCACACCCTGCCTGTATGAACTTCTAAATGGCACCCAAATCTTCATCAGTGTAGTGTGATGAGATGGGATGTGTCGTGTAATACTGGGATTGTGTTGCAAAGTACTCAGTGGAAATCTGAGGGGAGGCATGTGATATGGAAACATTGGCAAGGCAGCTTGCCTGTCACATGTGAAGGCTGTGAAGCTGTAAAGCAACAAAACCAAATAGCTGTCACCTCTGTGAACTCCCAGACAGATACAAAGCTTTCCTAATTTTACAGGAGATAAAGAGCAAATTTCATCCCTTATGAAATGATAATGAAAATGTGGGAGCATCTCAAGAACAGAGGGATGGTGGAGCTGCATTTCCATGAGCTTTTATAACAAGGAGGAGCCCTATCATCTGTGTTCTCCGCAAAGCAACACTACAAAGGCAGAAACCTTTTTTTTTCCCTGTCAAAGTGAATATGATATTTAGAAACACTGGTAATTCTTTACCATTCACATATGACAATTCCACTTATAAAGAAATTATGGGGTTTTTACTCTATTGGCTTCCAAGTAGCTTATATACCTTGAATTAATGAAAAACATATACTTTGTAATGAATTTAGAGGAAGAAAAAGTAAATGGTAAAACTGCATTTGTCTATATTACTGACATACCCATTTCACCTTCAGTTTAAGATGTACATCTACTTAAAATACATAACTAATCCAATGCTTTTAGTTAATGTCTTTTTTTTACAGTTGAAGTACCTTTTTTTGAAAGACTTTTTACAGTTTATAAATGTTGAAGCACAGAGCTTCGATAGCAATAGATACAAGAAAAGAGATTATAGGAATATAATTATGATAGGGTCAGAGAAGGCACAGGGTTTATGTGAGCCATGGGCATGATAAAGGAGAAAATTTGAACCTGACTTACTCTTTGGTATGGACTGAACTTTGCCTTAGGCTGGAAATGCGGTTGCCCAA
This sequence comes from Pyrocephalus nanus, assembly GCA_038380795.1. NCBI lineage: Eukaryota > Metazoa > Chordata > Aves > Passeriformes > Tyrannidae > Pyrocephalus > Pyrocephalus nanus. Next base: position 64,240,356 of record CM076261.1, read on the forward strand.
CACTATGCCTAAAAGTTGGCTGTGAATGTCCTTCTGTTGCATGCCAGATGGGCAGATGAGAATGGGAGTGTAAACTCAAAATACTTTTAAAGGTGAAAAATTTCTCACAGTGAATAACAGTAACTGACAAAGGCACATGGAACTCGGAGAACATCACCATGTATAATATACAGTTAAAGTGCAATAAAAATATTTTGACTTTTCTAGAGAAAACCAACATATTATATACAGTCAGAAGTATACTTCATGGTATACTATAGTATACCATCTTATAACAATATAAGCCTAGTATACCATGGTCAGAAGGAATGCGCTTTGAAAACTGACAAGTGATTTCAGGTGTGCATCCAGCTAAAATATTCCTTTTACAGCATGCCCTGCATATCACCTGCCTTCTCAGCTGTGAGCTCTGCAGCTCAAAATTTGTGCAGCTGGTTTCCACTTCTTGCTGCTTGGTCAAACACAGGCTCTGGTGAGTGAGTCCGTGGACAACTAGCAGATCAGTGTACCCAATTGTTTTTTCTTGAAAACATTGCAAATTTTCCACATGTTTATATCTTAGATGAGAGCCACATGTTTTGGAATACTAATTGTTTTATAAACGGAAAAAGCTATAGATGCCTTGCCAAACAGTTCAGTTCTTTGCTTATGAGTGATTATTTGGAGAACAGTAAGAAAAACACACAAAAACGTAAAAGTAGAAAAGAGTTTCCTTTGGGAGTAAATAATGGATCTAGAGCCAACTCACGAAATCAGGAATCAGCCTGAGTGGCAGGGATGCTGTCTATGAATCTCTGCAAGGAGAAGAGCAAAAGCTCTTCCCCTAAGGCTCTCTAAGAGTAACACAGCTACTCTACTCCTACTCCTACCAATGCTCCCATGTTGTGGTTCTCACTTGTATGTCCAACATGCTTTAACATACCAGGGAATAAGTTATGAATCCTCTAGTATACACTTAACCAAGGACCTGCCAATCCCAGCTGTCTCCCCTGTGGTCAAAGGATTTGGTCTTTAAGGCTCTTTAAAGGTGCTGAAGCTGTTAAACTTATAAGCCCTGAAGGAGTCAGGAATTCTTCCTAGCTCCCTTTGTAAGCAGAAGGGGACTGTGATCCAGTGCTATATTGGGATGAGGTAATCCTGTGAGACCTGAGTGTCTAAGGATTTGCTGCCCTCTGTTCTCTACACAGGGGAAATGCAATGCACGGATTTCATTAGGTCCGTAGTCTATATGATCCTGTGGACAGTCAGGGAATTGGGAATCTGCACTTTAGCATGAATCTTGAAATCATGTCAGAGGCAGCCTTAGGAAATGGAAGTAAGAGGCAGGCTAAGGCATAGGACCTTGCCTTTCTCAGCCTGTACATTAGCCAGCTTGTACAACTGTCTAAGATAACCAGGTAATGGTCTGTGGCGTTCTACTTAATTTCTCAAGAAAATAGATCCAAATGAATGATGTAATTGTGATAATCTATTTACTAAACTAAATTATTCTTTTGAAGGGGAAAGTCTTTAGGAGTGTTCGTAATACAAGAAAACTTGGCTTAACAGTGAATTTTCTTAAAAAAGGACTACTTCTGCTGTCCTTGCCTGCTGGTTATAGTTAGAATGTGTTCATTGGAAAAGAATATTGGAAGCTTAAGACATCTGGGAACTAAATAGAAAAAAAATTGGCTTGAAAGTGGTGTCTGAAGGCTGCTATGATCAAAATCCTCCTTATGGATTTACATGGATTTATATACCATAAAGCCAAGAACTTAGAATAGTGACATTCTAACAGTTGATTCCAAGAATCACTGTTAGTCTAGATCTATTTATTACAGGAAAATAAAGAATACTTCTGTGCATAAAAATCTTCAGTAGTAGTAATAATAATAATACAGTTAAAATTGTTACGCACATATTTCTTAGTTCCTATTCCTTCTTTCCTATGTTTTGCTCACCTTTCCTCTGCTCTTCTGAGTCCTAAGCAGTTTCATTCTGGTGCGTGGTGGGGTTATGGGTGCTACCAGCATCTGGAGTCTTGCAGGAGGAACCGTGATGTTCTTTTTGATCGTTTCTTCTTCAGCACTCTTGGGATTTGGTTTAGGACTTGTTTTGTATGTTAGCACAGGTTCAGACTTTCCTTTCTCTTCACTTCTCTGCAGCTTCGTCTTACATCCAGACTTAGTATCTATGGTGCCTTTTATGCATGTTAGATACAATTTCTTTGTTCTTTTTTTTACTCCCTAAAATTAGTTTCATCCAGCTCCAGGTCTGTATTTTTATAACTGACTAGAGGCAAGTTCTTTATAGCCGTGGAATCTCTAGTGTCAAGCCATCCCTTATCATCCCATACGTGTACTTCTCAACACCATTCTGTGTCTCCACGTCTCAGGATCCCAGCTGTAGTAGTAGGACTAGAGTTCTCTATCCTACATCATTATGTATGTCATAAATATCTCCTTCAATACTGAACATCTGCTTGTTATTGTTACCTTTATAAAACTATGACTGTAGGACACAAAAAAAAAAGAAAAAAAAGTTAAATTAATTATTCACCTGATCATTTGGAAGAAATCACCAATTTTTCTGCAGAAAACTCAAGCTAAACCAAGTAATAAACCAATGTCATGCGCAGGTCAAGAAAATTTCAAACAGAGCAAGCCTGGCAAGCCTCAGTTCTGAGGCCTTGCTAAGCTTATGCCTAGTTACCAGCAATGACAGTGCCTATTGCAGTGCCGCAGTTACAAGTGGCAATCTGCCCAGCCAGTGTTAATGACCACTTGGAAGTCAAGTTACCAGCAGAAGAGAGCAAAGCATTGCTTTGCTTCAAGACAGGATTTACATGCATACTAACAGGATACCTCTCCCTGCTTTCATTTGTTTACTAGTTCCAAAAGAGTCTTTGTTTGCTGCTGAACAGTTCAACTGGAAAGAGTCTTTAGCTTTGAAACCCACTTCTGCACTTGCCCCCTTTAATTTATTACAGAAAAGAGCATTTCCTACCTTTTTGACTTCCAAAGCAGAACCTAACAAAATAAAGCTTGTAATCTTTATTCAGACAAGTCTGATTCTGTTCTAGTAGTTTTCATATTGCACAGTATTGCTGGGCTTAAATGGTTTTCTGATACCTCTGATACCAGACAGATATCAGAAAAAAATTTACCTTTGTAGGAGATGCTAGATTACATCCAAAGATAAATATCAGTGGAAAATGAAATGGGAGGAGTTGTTGTCAGGCTATATAACTTTATTGGGCTGCTCTTCTAAAACTGCTGTCTAATCAGTTTCTTTTTTTTAATAGGTATTGGTTTGCTTTGAAATATGGCTACCAAGCTGCATTTAAACTAAAAAGAAGTGGAGATGCTTCAGAAACAGATCCTTCCAACCTCATTAAAAAGCAAGCTATTGATGCAGTGACTGATATTAACATGCTCAGGGTGTTCAAGGCTTTTCTTGAGACCACACCACAACTTTTTGTCCAGATTTACATCCTCTTGCAACATGGCAAAACTAATTGCTATCAATGTGAGTCTGTCTTTTTCCTTAATTTGCAAGTAGAGTATCTTACTTAAAAATATAACTCATGTGGTTGGATAACATTTTAAACATACCTCGGAAAACATAAATTGCACAGTATAATTACCTTCATTTAATTAGATTTTCTATCTGTTGGATGGTCCATTCTGCTAAATCGATGAGAAGAAAGATTTCACTATAAAAAGTCACTTAGGCAATACCTTTAAGAACCATAGACTGGGCAGGATAGCATAGGCATACCAAAGAGCATCAGATGCCTAGATTTAGGTAACTAAAGTGAGCCTTAAAATTAAGGTGACTTGTTCTGGAGCACAGAGTAAATATAAAATTGTGGTGAAGTGTTAAGAAGCATAAACTTGCCCAAAACTTCATTCAGGTATTATAATGTAAAATAAGTATCTTTTTCTCTGATTTAACATTTTTCCTTGTGTTTTGTCTAGATGCTGCCATCATTATGTCTGTTTGTGGTGTCTCCTTTTCAATGGTCGATTATCAGATATCATTACGAAAATCTTTGCCTGACAAAGGTGAACTTCGTGTGCCTTCCCAGTTCATGTATCTCTTCTATAAACTGTTTACCATCACTTCTTGGGTACTCAGTATTTCACTGATCACTCTACAAAGTGTTAGAATTTCTGTAATTCTGCTGATATTTCTTTGGATCTGTGGCTTCACTTGGACTTTGAAACAATGTACAACATTTTGCAAATCTAAGAAGATGGAATATCTGTACAGAACTGTAGTTGGAATAATTCTAGTTTTTACATTTTTTAACATAAAGGAGAGAAGAACAAAAGTTTTCATTTCTATTTATTATGCTACTCACACTGTAGTAACTCTAAGTATTTTGTTTGTACATATGTTCTGGAAACATTCCATTATCAAGGAAATACATTTTAAAATTGTGAGCATCTTAACTGTTTTACTTCTGGTGTTAGGTATTATTTTTCTTGTTGTTTATTATAGACATTTTCATCCAACTACTTATTACAGACCACAGGCATGTTTAGATGAAGTTGATGGAGTAGCAGGACAAAAAGATAGAGTGAAAACTGGCAGATTTCAAAATTTTTTAATGCCATAAATGGTATAGATCTTTTTTTGTGCAGACTTCAAAGCAAATACTTGCTGGACACTCTGTTTCTCTGTCATTATTTCTTATGTATCATCACATAAGGGACCAGAATTATTGACTTTGAATAACCATTTGTTTTCTGTGAAGCTGTACAAAGACTGTAACATGAATACTTATCTGCTGGTGAAAGTTACTTTTGAAAAAGAAACTATCTATCTATCCAACACAATCCACTGCTTTAGTTTTTTTCGCAATGCAAATGTAATGTAGGAAAGCTAAAAGTTAATAAAATGAAACCTAGCATTAAAGCCACATTCTATTAATTTATGTTGATTCTGTTAAAAATAAGGCTTGCTTTTTTTTTTTTTTTTTTTTCTTCTTGCTGGAAGGAAAGAGGAGTGCATTTGAAATAACTGAGGGCAATGATCAGTTATGTGCTTTTCCCCATTAGTGTAAGAGCTGCAGTTCGTTTTTAAATGCACATAGTAACAAAGTGTACTGTCTTCTCCCTAAACATCCTCTAAAGAAGAATAGCTTTGATTTGTGGCTCATTCACTGTCTTGCAACAAGGAAATCTGGGGAGATATTTTCAAGCATTTTATCTTCTAGGTGCATTACTGACTCCATTACTGATTGTGCTCTGATAATCTTTCACAGAATCTTTTGTATTTAAGGGTGATGCCAGCTTGTTCTGGATTATAATAGCAGAAGAGATTTCTAGATTTCTTTGCTCTGGAACATCCCTTCCTAGGTAAGAGGAAAAAGCCCAAGGCTCCACCCTGCCTCATGCATCATGATTGCCCTAAATTCTGTCTCCTTTATCACAGAGTATTTGCTACCTGTGATGGTGTCTTTGGCAGCAAAATGCTAGCCTGGTTTTAGGCTGAATATACTCTTATTTTGCTACAGAAAAAATGGGATCCTAAAGACTACAGATGATCCCTATATTGCTTCCCATACTCGTTTGTTCATCTAAAATCCTGAGAACGGACTAGGGTAAGGAATGGTGGAAAATGGACAATATTTTGTCTACCCATTATTTGGAAGACCACCTGAAACTTTATACATTATCTGAGAAGCAGATCTCTGGGGAAATATGGGATCCTGAGAAGTCCTATTGTGGGTGTTTCAGCCTTGGGTCCTCCAGGTTGTCTGCCTGCTGACAGAAATCTGGAGCCTAAGTTGCTTTGGAGGAAGGTTATTTTCTAGTGAAACAAAATAATTTGTCCTGCTGAACTTTTTTTTTCTCCTTTCAATGCAGTGAGAAATTACAAATAAAAGTATTTCATTGCCATCTCTCTGGCCAACTCCTAACACTCACTTTCTTTCATGAGAGGAAAGCTGAATATTATGGTGCCTTCTGTTGTCCTCTTTATGTCTCCTTGCTCCCTCTTCTGTGCCACTGAGAGGAATATTATACTGAAGTTGAGTTGGTAAGAAAGACATCTAGGTGGCTCTTTGTATCACACTAATTCAAATACACACCAAACCCAATTGCTTCAGTTTCAATCCATGATGGAAGTCCTTGTGGATATAGCCATATCCTAAAACAGTAAAATGATCCTATGGGAAATCATGTATATTGTTTTCATAAAGCTCAAAGAGATCTTCAGTGTCCTGTCACTATGTCTCCATTTTGCTGTCAGTCAATGGGCCTCAAGAGATGGGAATTCCTAGTAGCTTGTACCCTGTAGATTTTTATCTACAGGGGAATATTATGAGAATAAAAATATTTCAACTGTAAAGTCCTCCCTCTCCTCTTGACCTTGAGTTCAAGCTTTTCACTTGATTCCCTTCATTTTCACAGATATGAAAACGGCTTCTCATTCATTTGGTCATTCTAACTCAGCATCACTGTGGTAGGGTGGATGAGGAAGCACATGAATTGACTCCAGACACATTTCGTATCAGCAGTGACCACTTCAGACAAAACAAAAAAAGCCCCAGTTCACCTGGGTATAAAGTTCAAACAATAGACTTCATACATATCTTTTCTGTTCCCTGACTACTCTTAAAATTCAGCTGCCACTCAGTTCATGCATTGTGCTTGACCTTGGGGTTTTCTCTTTTTTTTTTTTTTTTTTTTTTTTTTTTTTTTTTTTGTGTTAAGTATGCCCATTACATCTTAGGAGAAGTATTTTAATAAGTGAAATAAAATTAATAAACAATTTCTTCCTGTTTTGACTACTGTCAGACCTGGGTAAGAAGAACAACATTCAACAGAATTGTTTTAATTATCTTACTAATATTCAATGTGCCATTTGATGGCATGGGTGAGCTCACCTGATGTACCACAGATAGCACTGATTTATGAAGCCATAATTGGGTTTCCAATAAACATTTGTCAAAATAATGTATTCATTCAAACCAATGCCTTCTTTATTTATTCATATAAAAGAGCACTTAACTTTCAACAAAGAATTGCCTGCCATCAAAAACACTCCATAAACGGGGGAAATTTATGAAGGTACAGTACCAAAGGGTGATTGGTGGAAGACTAAAGTTCACTTTAACCCTTCAGAGTGCTGAGTTCCACCTCCTGCTTGGTACTAGTACTAGACATATTTCTTACTGAAAGCCCCAAGTTCAAACATTAACCTTTTTTTGTTTACACACTGAAGTACCATCTCTTTTTTCTACCATAGAGTCTTACATCTCAAAGATGGTTTCAAAACTAATGTCTCTCATTTTTATTATGCACCGTAGAAGCATGCATAGAGCTCAGATGTTTTTAGGCTTACCTACTTTCTGCCCACAGGTTTCACCGTGTGTGCATTCTTCCAGGAAAATATAAGCTTTGAGAGGTTAAACAACATCTCTTGTCTGAACCTGAAGGAATACATGTATTTTTCCTTCATTCCAAGTGAAGAATTGTCCTGTTTTACCTCTTCATGCTCTTCTCTAGTTTAATTTTACAGAATTTTAGTAGAAGAATAGCAAAGCAGATGGGCTGTACAATAGATATTTGAATGGAGTGCAGCTAATCCCTTGGAGTGCATCTTCAACAGAAAAAATTTCTTCTTTTGCCTCCAATTAGCTAACATATAAAAATACAAGTCACACCAAAGATTCTCGCTGTGCAAGTCTTACATTCATTAGCTTAGTAAAATGTAGACCTTGGTGGGATAGGCAGTGGTTCAAGCAATGCAGCCTGCTAGAACCTGTTGAAAATACAAATTGCATTGGCCTTCCTATGACTGTATGCTGATTTCCATATGTTTCTATTTTTAGCATACAGTTTTTATTTCTGACAGTGAACACAGATGTAAATAACAGAACATCATCATCGTTATCATTACCACTAGCAGAACTTTGTTGACGTGTCTAGGATGACAACACTTAGAGGAAAATCTATCTGTTGCAACTGGAATGCGACAAAAAATTATTAGTAAAGTTCTGTAATGTTTTGTCTGAGAACTTACAAGTGATCTCAAGTCTCTCTGATTCAGCAGAGATATTTTTTAATGAGAGCCTAAAAAAGAGATAGTTACTAATTTTGGTCTGGGAGCAGTAAGTAAACTGCTAAAAATAAAGGGCCAAATATTACTGGACAGTTCCTGGCTTCTGTGAAAAAGTAAATGACAAAACTACAAGTTTGCAGGTCACTTGCAAAGATGAAGGTACAGAGAGGAAAGCATAGTGGGGAGAGGCAATGGGAACTGGTGTTTTTTCCACATAACATACCCACACATTCAGTCTAACTCGAAGTATGTTATGCTGTAGTAGAGCTGGAAGAGATTGCAAACATAATTTTCATCTTTTTTTTTCTCCAACAGTATGACTTTTAATGACTCACATTCAATGCATTGTAGCACAAATATTTCTGTGCAGAAGCTTTGTCTTATCTGTTCTTCCCTCTTTGGGTGTTTGGTATCCACTGTAAGGTATAAGTTCAGCTGCTGCCTTCTTAAGGGCCTGGTTTCTTTCAGAGATTTCTTTTCATGAATATTCAGACCATGATTGAAAAAAACAGCTTCTCTTCTTCAATGACATGTGTTTAGTCATCAGAATTTGTCTATGTGTTCACATAAAAGTTTGAGCAACTTCAGAAAAATGCCATTAGTTTTTTTAATTCTGCTATGCTTATATTTGGAGTTTTCAAAAAAACTATGTTCTACATGAAGATGTACATCTTTAGTGAACATTGCATTATTCAACTGAGACAAGAAATGCATTTGCCTGCTTGAAGTTATGCTGAGTGGGGATACATGCCACTGCCATGATGGAGACAGTGCTGTTGATAGTTTTGTTAAGCCATCAGGTCTTTGTCATACTGTTTGAATTGGATGAAAAGGCAGAGTGAGAAGAGAGTATTTTTGTAATCTGGGCTCTGGAAAATGGTGTCATACAATAGGTACAATGACACTGAAAGGCTACATGCTACAGGTCTCTTCCACGTGTTTTGGGGCTGTATTTTGCTGGGCTATAGACATTCCTAAACTTAGTCTTTTAAATCTAAGTCTTTGCCTCCTGTCAGTTGCTCTTGTCAGCAATCCCAAGCAGAAAACAGTACCTCACATAGCTCTGTGCTGTTCTGTCGCATTCACTAGTGTGTGGCAGCGTTACCTTAGTGGTACCGGTACCCTGATGTGTAGGTTGGTATTTACCTCAGATTTCTGTCACAATTAATTCAAATTGCATGTTAAGTTGTATAAGGTTCTCTATGACAAACAGATAAAAAAATTCACACCTGAGGGATTGCCATCCTGTCTCCCCTGCCACCTATTTAGAATGTGATAAATATTCCTTTAGGAGATGCCCTTTCCTTTTGACAACAGCAAAAATGTCAAGAGGGTGCACTTTAGGTATGTAGAACTAGGTTCATGTAACTGGCCCTCTGCCTAGTAAATCTATCATATGTAGTAGAACCCCAGTAAATTATCTGTGTTGAGAGCCTTTGAATCTCATTTTCTTCTTCTGCATAAAGGCTTACATTTAGCATTTCAGACTACCTTATTAAAGACTTTGGACCACTTCTGAACAGCATGTTGAAATGAGTAACCTCTCTCTGAAACTTAGTATTAACTTACTATTAATGTCCTCTGTGCTAAAAGCAATCATCTCGAGTGCATGAAAGATAAATGCATTATCAACTTGTATTAGGTATTGCTTAGGTGCAAATGGCTGATATGGCCCTATTTTCTCTCTTGAGAAGAAAAGTGGAAGGAACTTACCTCTGGTGAATTCTCCCTGGATTCTCTACCATGGCCTCGACTACATGGACTTAACTGAGTATGACCTTATATTCTGCAGAGCTGAATGGCACAGTTACATAAACACAAGGGAAAACAGACTAGGCCACATGATATGGAAGAAGTCCCTTATAAACAACTTCTTAAATGACACAACGATAATTTGCATGAGCTAATGAGCTTGTGCTTTGGCAAACAGTTACTGTAGTCAACAGCATTGTAAAATATAAGCAAAGTTATTTTTCAAGTTGCATGTCCATTTCTACTGTGTTCTGTTAAATAGGAGTTTCATAAAAAGAAATAAGCATGGCAGTTTCAAACAAGAATGACTATTGTGTGAAAAAAATGAGTATAAAATTATAATTACTGATTTGACATCCATAATTATAATCAGACTTGAACAACAATTGTAGCTATCAGTAACTAATTTATGCCTTTCTTTGAAGTAAGAAATGAAACCTCAAAAAGCCTTTCTTCACTTATGTTCTCCAAGCCAAAGAAATAATGTTTACATGTATGTATTTAGAAGTATAATTAAAACAGCTGGGTGTGGACTTCCTCCATCAGAAAGAAAACAAAAACCCAAACCCACAAAGGGTTTTTATTGTTGGGTGGTTTCTTGTTTTTGTTTTTGTTTTTTTTTTTTTTTTGCCAGTGAGGGATCTGTGCAAGGGAGAATAGAAACAATTAACTTGCAGGCCTTGTCATAGGCAATAACTGTTTTTCCCTCACAGACAGTGGACCTCTGAGGCTCAGCAATTACCAAACTCCACATGCAAAGAGGAGTGCAAACCAGCCCCTTGTTTGCTGGTTAATGACTATTTACACTTGTGTGTTTTGAGAAAGGTGCTCAGTTCAACCACCTGGGAAACAAGCAAGTGAATGTCACTAAAATACGAAGTCTTCCACTTACAGCTTCCCTTTATCAATAAAATGTTCAAATGGGTGACTGTCAAAGCAATGACTTATTTGCTGCTCACAAAAGTCCCAACCATATTGTATCAGTGGTATCTTATGTATATGTCAGACAGCCATACACCAAGCCAAAAGTTCCACATGATTTAAGATCTCCACATGAATTTTTGTTTTAAAAAAGAGCTTTCTCAGCAGTAGATTAGAGAGAATCTGCGGATACTGATACAGTTTGCTGTAGCTAATCTCAGGAAGTTAAAGGGTGTTGCTTAGGGAAATAAATGGATCAATTCAATATGGTACCATACTAAAAAAGTAAAAGGGCCTGTTTCACAGATTTTAGAAGACTGGATTCTCCTACTGCCTACTGACCTCCAGAAGCAAGTTCTCAGCAAGTGCAATTCACCATTGCTTTATCATCTGGCAGTCAGATTGAAAAAACAGCACATAAAACATCACAAGCCATTAAAAAAATAATTTCAGAAGAGACTTGCCCATCCCTTTTCTCTTGCACTCCTTCTCTTTCTGTGAAGGCCCACCTGGTCCTTCGTCAACAGTTAGCTCTGCTGCTTCTGTTCACCAAGAAGCCTCTTTGTGTGATGCACAGGCAGTCTCTGCTTCGGTACGTCAAATGAAAACAGGATTTTGGATACCACCTGAGTGGGGCTGAACTGTAGAAGAAAGAGGAAGAATAAGAAGGTTACTTCCTGCTCTGTTCCAGCATAAAGCCCCTGTTTTAACTCAGTCTCCACTAGTCCTCCACTTGTGCCTGTGGAGAGGGCAGAAGCCCATCTCCTGCACTGGAAGAAAGTGGACAGCCTGGCTATGCAGCCAGATAAGTGCCCCCAAGTGAGGCTTTTATGATGCACCTCAGCCCTGATGCTTATCTAAATATAATTTGAGTGTAGTTCCCTTGCTTCTGCAGGCCTAATTATTGTACATACATGGCCTATTTTTCCGTATTTTCTTCCCTTCTGTGTCAGTGTCCCATCCACAAGTTATGATGCCATGCACCTTCTTTCAGATGAGGAGTGCTGGATAGTCCTTCTCTCTCTGTACCAGAGGTTCTGTCTCACCTTTTTCAGGAACTTTTTTCCAGTGTCTTTTCCACCCATCCTTTCTGTCTTTGTAAGTCTCTCAATCTCCCATTTCAGCCATTTTCCTGCTTCTGTGCACTCATCCTCGTTTTTCCAGGTCTTGTCCTTCTCCTTCATGCTTTTATGTGATTTCTCTATCCTCCGATGCCTACATTAATGCCACTGTTATACTTCTGGCCCTGACATAATTTTGTTACTCACTTATTACTTCTCTTTCTGCCTAGCTGTGTCACAATTACAGAACAGCTGAGGTTGGAAGGGACCTCTGGAGGTCATATGGTCCAATCCTTCTGCTCAAGAAGGGACATCTAGAGGCACCTGGGTTACAGAAATTCCCCAAATGCACTCATGTTACAGGAACATACAGCAAATGTTCCTGGCTTGAAAATTTTGGGTTGTGAGAACTTGAAAATAGAAACACAGGAATAAAAGCCCTCAGATCCTGAATTACTGTGTCACATGAGCAGGCCACAGTTCTTTGCATTTCCAGCTAAAAAATTTGGAAAACATAACATGGACCCAATTGCCAGAAAGAGATGTAGCTTTTAAGAGACTTTCAACACCTAAATATTAATAGAAAAGCCTGATTTAGTAGTCTTCTTCATTTACATGGTTTGTGAGAAATCTCAGCCTGTGTATTGCTGTTTTATCACAGGACCCTTCCTGAGACTGCCATTCCTGTAACTTCCTGTAGAGCGAGGTTGAATAGTCACATCTTCATTGTTTGTAGGTGTCCATACGAGCTGCAGATTGACCATGCTGCAAAGGCAGGGACACAGGGCCAGCTCTAAACCCCTCTGAAGGGAGGCATTAAGTGTACTGCAGTGAGCTGCTTCATGAGCACCTTGGGCCCAGGGAGTTTTTTAGTGTGGATGTGGTGCCGTGTGAGAGCAAGTAAGGGCCTCTGGGCTTCAGCCAAAGTATCCCCACAGTGTTTCACTGATCTGTGCAGGTGGACTGGTTTGTCCAGGACTCTGGAGTGGCTGACCTCTCATCTATTTAATGTAACTCTATGTTCCTATAGCCAGGCTTATATATGTCTGCACAATCTGCATTTATTTCATCCTAAGTATTTTACTTCTGTTACTCTAGGCAATGTAGCTGACTGCAAAAAAAACACCTCTGCCAGTGGTGTCTTCTGGTGTGACAGAGAAAACATGATACCAACAAAAATAGCATAATGTACCACAATATATTCATATATATATATATATATATATATATACACACACACACACACACATATAATGAAAACAGATGGTTGTTGCTGTGCTGGGAGGGGCACTATTGCTTATTGTATAAGCAGCCATAAGTGCGGGGGCTGCTTTTCATTTTCCTAATCCTTTCTTGACATCCTGGGTCTGTTGCCTAACAACTAATCTCCTTCATGCACAAACTATTAACCGGCAGTTCTAGCATTCATCATGCAACCAATTGTCTTTATCTAGGGACTATTTTAATCTGAAAAGCAGTTTATATTAGAAACACACTCTTAGCAGAATGCTAAAAAGACTTTGTAATCTTTCAAATAGGCATCAGGGCATGGTATGGTGATTTCCTTGAATGGTAATAATGCCAGAACTTCAGTTCTGAGATTTAATTACCTGGAATATTATTAAAGAAGGGAACATAACAGAGGGACAAAAATAATTTCATAGATTAAATTTTTTAGCAAGATTTTATATGACTTCATTCTACTCTCTACTCCCCCTCTGTTAGGGTTTTCTTTTTCTCTTGGGTTACATAGATGACAAGTGGACAGTGCCAATGGTAAAATTTCTCTTTTTATCCACAAATATTTACAGCACAGGTAATGGTATGTTTTCAACCCACCCTGTCCTATCAGGTCAGACAGTTAATTTAAGCAGTGTCTGCCTGAAAAAGGTCAGGTAGCAGGAATCTGAACATTAAATTTTTTTAGAAAAGTTGCCATGTGGAAAAAGTGGCATCAGTGTCACTTATATCACTTAGAGCATGGAATAAGGAATTGATAGCTTTTTTTGTTTTGATTCTTCAGTTAAATTGCATCAGTTCCTCTGGACAAGAACTTCAGTAGAGGTTGCACATGGCCAGAGAAGTTGTAGTGAGGTATTCAGCTCATGAGCTTATACACACCTGTAGCCAAGCAGTGAAAGTTACATGAATAAACACAGGTTGAGAGTTTGGACTTACCTGAAGAATCATAATTATCCTAGGATTATGTAGGAATCTCTGGATAATTAGAGAAATCTATTTCAGTTCTCTATCAGCCAAGACTTGGTCCAACAGATCAAGAAATTAGATTGAATTAGACAATAATTTAAGTGATGACAATTTAAGTTATTTAAAATTTTGCTGTTACTGAGTGAATTACTTGCCTTTGTAGATGAACTGTAGGCCTGGCCTCTCTTTGAGTTAGAAGAGCTGCAGTCAAACTCCAAACGGAGATAACATTTTGTTTCCCAGCACCTGTGGGAAGGGATTTCTTCTGCGGAAATAGTGTGCCATTCTACAACTTCACAATGTGCTGACCTCAAATACTGTATGCAGTTCTTATTTTCTCATCTAGAAAAAGAATGTAGTATAATTCCAGGTCAGCTCACAGCCTGTGCTGGTGCATGGGGTTATTCTTCCCCGGGTTCAGGACCCTGCATTTGCCTTTCTTGAATTTCAAACAGTTTTTCTCTGCCCACCTCTCCAACCTGTCAAAGTCCTTCTGAAGGGCTGCACAGCCCTCTGGGGTATCAGCCACTCCTGCCAGCTTTGTGTTGTCAATGAACTTGATGAGGAGGCAGCTGCACCATGTTAGAAATGTTAGTATTGCAGTGGGACAGAAAACTGCATATGAAGAGATCCCCATTTTAATAAGCATCCAAATCTAATTTGTTAATGATTACTTTAAACTACTAATAAGAACGGATTGCTAGTGTCCCAGCTACACTTAGGACAAATGAGTAACCACCTACCAGTGTAAAAATGACAAAACGTAAACCAAAAGGGAAATACTGATTTGAATGTTTCAGTTCCAATCACTAAATCCAACTTTCTTGGTATCTTATTAGGGAGACAGAAATTATACAGAGCAGCAGAGGAACAAGGATGACTATTGTAGCTCTTCCTAGAAAAAAGGCCATGGTTGCCTCACTCCCAACAGTACCAGAACAGGGTCCTGCTGCTGCTGCTGCTGCTGTTGCTGCTGGTTTCAGCTGATAGCCTCTGACAAGCCAAAGTAATGATTTAGGTCCAAAGTCCAGCCAGGAACACCAGACAGGAGCAAAACCAAGGCTACTGCCCATGTCTGATGTCCATGCAGGAGCTACAGTTAGAAATGGAGTTGGAGAGAAAACTTCCTACCATGCAGACCCAGTGTCTGCCCAGGGTAGATATCCCGAAAAACCTTTCAACAACCCAAAGACAAACATAAATGAGGCTCCCAAGGCCATGGGCAGAAGGTGTGTGTGTGGGTCCCAGGTGAGGCTGCTCAGGACAATGGAAGCCAGTTTGTGCAGTTGGGGCCCTGGCAGACTCTGGGGAAACATGCCCAGCAGGAACCAGCCAAGCCAACGTGTTTGGTTTGACAACTTCTGCTTTGCACAGGAAATCAGAGGGAGCTTTCTCAGTCTCACTGAAATCACTGCCCATCTTACAATATTTATATGCTCTAAACAAGCAGGCACTCCTTTAAACTTAAAAAAGAGGTTGAGTTTTGTCCAACTGAGGTCTGTAATAAAAATCCCATTGATGTCAGTGGGGTCAAGACTTTACCTCACTGTTTCTTTTCCTGGGCTGCTGTTTTGAAGTCCAACATGGTAATAAAAATGATTAGAGGAAGTGCCACAGACTCTCTTTTTCCAAGCCTTTTCTGGAAATCACGGACATCCCTCCTTTATCAGTGCATTTTATACTCCCTCCTTTGACCCTTGTGTCAGGCTAATGGCTTTCTGATTAAGAGTCAGATAAACCTGCTCCAGAGCTCATCAATATCACTCCCTTTTGGCCACAGATCTGGGTCAGTGACGTGAGCATGAAATATGCCTTTCCTCCTGACCTGCTGATGGAAAAATATTGTGCTACTGTAGGGCTTGCTGCTCTGAGTTAAAGACTGCTTAGAAAAGGAATCAGGTGTGGAGTTCTTCCCCTGGAAATTCTTTATGCCCAAATTGTTCGATCATCTTCATTACAAGGTTTTGCTGCTAATACTTTTACCCCATCTATTTCTGGAAATTGATGAGTACTGTAAGTGTCTTTTTGTCACAGACCTGAGGATTTGTGTTTATTTTTGCTTGAGAAGAATAAATAAACTGGGTTAGGGTAACGAGTAACATGCCAAGAGTTTAAACACATGAAATGCCTAAGTTAGTGCTTTCAATACTTTTCTTCTCTGAGGGTCATCATTGTTTGGTGTCAGGCAAATAACAGCTCCTGAGATTATAATCTTCTCTGCTCTCAGTGAGTTTGCCGATGCAGTCAGAAGTACATGGCCATCCATCTTTTTTCTAGAAACTACAGAACTGACACAATGCATAGGATTAGGTGTCTACCTAAATTTAGCAGTGAATGCATATGTGCACTAGTTGTCTCATCCACAAACTTAGAGCTCCTTAGGGAGTGCTTCAGCTCACTATCCAGTATAGATGGGATTCTGTTGCCTAATCATGGATGTCTAGTGACATTTTTGATGCTCCAGGATATTTCACTTGGCCACCATTTGCTGCTCTTGAAGGGCAAAGATTTTCTGTAGGTCCTGTGCCCAGCCTCCCTTGGTTCTGTCCTAAGTATCCTAGAGCATCTCAAACAGCTCTCAACATCTCTCTTTAGGAGAGTGAATGTCTCTTTTGTTTATTTATCTTAGGATAAGGTGAAATTCTCTCCTGGCTTCATTGACTGTATTGATTAGTTCTCCATTGATTGGTCTGGAAGTTTAAGATGACCTTGGCTCACAGTAGACACTTAAATTCTGGTGACTTTCTGTCTGAAACCTGATCCTTGTGCCCCTACCTAAGAGCTCCTGAAGCCTTCATGATTACAATTAGTATTTCTCAACATGCTTCAAGGAATTATTATTTATTTGTGTCAGTTTGCCTCTCTAATCACAGTATTCAGCGGTGCTGGTGTTTCCACATGGGGCCTTAGAAGGGATTTAAAATGCAGAGGAACTTGCACAACACACAGCAGAGATTAATTTCATATTTTATGACTTTGCCTTTAAAACAGACTTACTGATTCAGGAGGTTTGTTCATGTGTTTGGCAACTTGCTCCATAGTAGCCTTTGGAAGGCCTGCTGTGCCACTGTCAAAAGCTAGTATTTTTTTCTAATTGTGATTATCTGTTAATTCAATCATTATCTTTTCTTATAAATGTCAAAACCTCATCGAGCATTAATTTGCTAAAAGATCTTATGATATGATAATGTGATATATAATGTAATATTCATAATTTGTGTGGTATTTTAGTGTCTTCACATTAGCAGCCTCATTATTAGACTTTGAAGTTTTATAACCTGTTAGTATGTTGCTCTGTGTAGTTTATTAGTGCTAATTTGTGAAGTGCTGAGGAACTAATAGCAGTTGCATGATCTCTGTAGGTATCAGATGGCATTCAGCTCTGAAACTCGCTAGGAGTTAATTATTTGAGGTAGAACAAAGGAAAAATGCCTCTCCTGAGAGGAGAAGATATGAAAAAGGACACAGAGTTTTTAATAATAATCCACATTATTAATCTCCTCTTCAGACTAGCTAATAGCTCTCTTAATGAATAGCAAGCTAGATTTATATTTATATTTTTTACCTTGCAGCACAACAAAGTTTTGCAGTCTTGCAAAGGAGGCTTCAGCTTTTAGGTTTTATCTTTATTTTGTTTTTCCTTTCCAAAGAAGAGTTGACACACAGGCAGCAAGACTCTGTTGCATGCGTCTTTCTATGGGAGGTTATTTATTTTTTTAAAAATGCATGCTACTGCACTTCATTGTTTAGAAAATGACATCTGATATCAATATCAAAGATCTCAGAGCAATGCATGTACCCAGGGGGACAGAGTCTAAGCTACGGTGTGTAAACTTAATTTGATCATTTCCTGACTTGTGTTTGGCTGGTGCTAACCTGTTCACTTTCTCAAGAAGTTAGTGTTTGTAGAGAGCATGTGCAAACATACACTAAATTTAATTCAATTTTTTTTAAATTATTTTGTATTCTAGTGCAAATCCTTTTGTCATAATTGACTAATGTTAAAAAAAATATTAAATATCTTTTTTTTCTTTAGGAAAAATTTTCCATTAAAAAAAATCTAACCTTTGCTTACACCCTAAAGATTGTGTAAACTAGAACAAATAAAAGGATTCTAATGGTTGTATGAAAGGTGCTTGTTTGTGTGCATTTGGAGGTGGCAGCAGTGGAACCGATTGCAGATATCAACGCCCATGGTAGTTTTTGGTAGCAGTCTTTTAAAACTGAAATTTATTTGAATTCCAAGAAAAGACAGATACTGTTAGTTGATGTTGCTGTTGTATGACACATGTAATGTTTGTATGTTTTTTACCAGTTTTACATCCCATTTCTGCCTGTGCATCAATAAACCAGTCAGAACCATTCCTACTATTTTAATGCTGCACTAGCTATTGGAAAGGGTATTTTATGCCCTCTGCTCCCTCCTCCAGCTCCAGGGTGGAATTTCCAAAAGAAATGAAAGATCAAGCTTAATTTTCTACCCTTTTTGTCTGTTTTCTCTGCTTTCTTTTTGACATAGGACTAATTCTGCTTGAACTTTATGTCAAATGTATGATAGAGTATATTGGGCTATTTTACTTTATGAGCAATAGTTTTCTAGTTTGTTTTCCTATGCAATTCATAAAAACAGCTGGAGTAAGAGAAATACATCTAGCAGACAAACAAGGCCTGCATTATGCTTCTGCAAGAACCAGAATAGCCTTCTGACATCACTGGAGTTCAGCCTCTTGAGCAGAACCTAGTCTTTTGGTAACCGAATTCACCCTTTGGTGGAACACATAGTTTCTTCCTAACTTCTAAGAGAATTCACTTTCAAACTCATGATTGCTAATTCTTTTTTTTTAGAATTTTGGATAGCAACTATGAAGTAATAATATCAAAAGCTGTGTTTCAGATGGTGAGGGTTAGTTCCTGCACATGGTTGAGTGGGAAGTGCAAGGCGTAAGGGAACATGAAGCATTTTCTTTTGGATAGTAGCATGAATGAGTCCCTCCCTAGCATTCAGCCTCTCCTATCTTTTGAACTGATATTCTTTCTTAACTCTATACATAATCATGTGCTTTGTGAAGCTGAGCAATGGATTTAAATGCTCAGCGGCACTGCAACCTAAAATATCAACATAGCTTCTACGTGCATTTGAAAATATAATTCTCTAATTTGTTTCAAAGCAGAAATGGTTAACTGGAAAAACACAGCCCAGCACCACAGGCTCTCTATGTGCAAGGGCTTTAATGACCCCCAACTTTTAAAAATTTGTCAGACATAAAAGCAGTACTAATCCGATTAGTAACTGTGATTGAGTAAATCTACTGTAAAAATGGACCGTGCCCTGTTTTGAACATGATACCACGCTGGTCATTTGAGAACTGCCACTGTGAAACATAAAAGTCTCTTTGATGGAATATTTATTTTATGAGTTGAAAAAAAGGGATAATATAATATTGTTTGTTTTCAAAATCACTTGTAAAATTTTATTAGCCAAGGAGCCAATATTCAAAACAGTCAAGAAAAGGAGTGCTGTTCAGTACCAGAGATGAAAACTCATCAGGGAGGAAATCAAATATTTAAGTCCAAGAATTGCTGTCTCTAATTCTTTTTGCTGCAGCACCCCTTATGAATATAAAGAAGATGAGTATTTTAGAAAACTGTATTTGCACAGGTTGAAAAAGTCAGCACTTGGATGTGTGGCCTTGGAAACCCTCACTGAGCTCTCTATCTGCCCTCCAGAATATTTCTGCATGTCCATTTGGCAGACACAACTACTAATTTTAAAGCAGAGAAGCACCTTCATTCCTTGGGGCTCACGTGCATCACAATTAGTCTTATTACAAAATGCCAAAAAATCTCTGGCAGCTAAAACAAAGTCTAGATAAATGTCCACACCACTGACGAATGAGTTCCTTGAAAACAAGTAGGGGTGGGCACGAGCCACGACACTTGGATCTTGATCCAGGTCTGGAAAACCTGAGGCTTGTGTTTTGACTCGGCCCACTATATACATATATAGAAGGAGATCAGCAGCAGCATTTGCATCCAGATTTCATTAACTGTTTATTTTAAGGGCATGCATATGTACACGCACGCAATTGTTATCCAAACTTCAAATAGAACAGTAAATAATATTGCATATAAAATGTCTCATCTTACATTCGCCCACATGTAGAGGCATTTCCTTTCTGGTTAGAGTGTCTAAGAGGCTGTCCTGAGTCAGGAATGCTTGTCCAGCCTCTCTTGGTCCAACATTAATGTTCTGTTTACTTAATTAAATATTAGCTCAAGCTGTTTGCATGGCAGAACATGCCAGCTATTGAGAGAGAAAAAACCACTTTCCTAAGCCCAAAAGTGCATTTTTTTAGACATGAGATGCAACTTATCACCCCAGCTTAAAAGCTTTTTATTCTTTAAAAGAAAAATGAATTCACCTTGTAATGAAGGGCTTTTACTTTGTTCAATAAAGTGAAAAAATTATAATTTTTAGGATATATGGAAATCTTAATTTGTCCTGCAACAAGTCTCTTGCTTCCTGTTCAGTTTGTCTGCATTTTTGTACAGAAGGAAACATTTTAGACCACATACAGAAGAAACTACCGAGACATTGCTTCTGCTTTTTCCTCTGCACCAGAGTGTTTGGTACCAGGATTCAAATTCTTCCCATGCCTGAAGGATCTTGCCATAAACCAATTTGCTCCTATCCAGATAGCTATTGAGATAGCTATTGAGGAGCTATAGCTCCTATCCAGATAGCTATCCAGATAGCTATTAAACACTTGTGTCAGAAATTACAAGTTAAAAAGTCCTGGGACTTTGGTTGGGGCAGCAGGGGAAGTCCTGAGCACCGCCAGTGTTCACAAGTGGGGCTTTAAACCCTGGCTGTGGGACAACCCTCTGCAATGAGTTTTGCTGAACACTTGCTGTTAAATCTGCATTTCTTCGAGCAAAGGTCTTGAACTTCAAACTGGTTGAAACAACATTTTTTGGTGATTTGCTTTTAATAAATACAGATGAATTAAAATTTCCCCTCCACAGGCTGTTCTCTGCTCATTGAGGAGAACAAAAAATAGATATTTTCTAAACTTTTTAACCTATGATTCAAGCTCTTCATATTTGTACATACATACATATGTTTTAGTATGTATAGATACATATATATAATTTAAAGATCTTTCCATAAAGCATGCCTCCTATAAAGACAGATCTATGAAAATTAAATAGGAGGCTAAAGGATTTATCTGGGCTGGGGGAAGCTTTCTGAAGCGTAAAGGTTGGTATTATTTGTTCCAAACCCAACAACCTGCATCTGTGATATACATTTTTTTTCTATTTTGAATCTTAACTGAATTTTTGTCAACAGTTCAACGGGTTCAAACTCAAAAAACAAGTCACCAGAATGGCTTGTTTTGATGAGTTTCTGCACTGTAGAGATGGTCAGCTTATGACTATAAAGTAAGGTAATAACCCATTTCCTAGGCTTGAAAGCGTGGGTCATAAAAAGGAAGATGAGTGCCTGGAATAGTTTACGTGCCACTCATCAAGACCACAAATAAAGATCCAGTACAATTACTTTCTTTCAAATATCCTGTGATTCACTCTGTATAAAAAAACCATAAGTAATAGTGACCATAGCACACACCTATTGTGCTTCTAAAATGAATATTTGTTCTTCAGATAATTAATTTATTACATAAATATTAATTTATTACATAAATTCTCTATCGAGCAATTATTTACATGCACAAGGACAAACAGTAATAAATACATAATATTTTAGTGCATGGTAACTACAGTGGAGTCAAGTTCGGAAATCTGAAGGAGAGTGTAAAATAGTTCCATTGAATGAAATGAAACTTTATGTCCTAAAAAGGGGGGCTCAAATTGGGACTGTTAAAACCCAATATGGATTTTCTCACCAACATCCTGACAGAAATTGAACTTGATCTTTTATACTTTCAGCACATTGTATTACAATATATTTCAAAATCAGACTATTTGCTAGAAAAAGCTCTGTTTGTATTGAAACACAGGAATTAAATATTTTCATCCTTCTGAACTAGGAAATTCCAAATGGATGGGGTCCCAAGCTGCTTGTTAGGGATGATGGTTTGTGTAGAACAAGTGATGAACAACTCTTTGTTTCATTCCCAAACAGTTTTATAAATAGAGCTCACTTAAAATCTCATAAACTTCATTCTATCCTGAGGCCTTTCTGCAGAGCTTCATTTACACACACACAAATTGAGCATTTAAGAGGTTTACTTTAGTTTGATAATGATCTATTAGGACTGATTATATACATATAAAAATTGGCTATCTAGTACAAACATTCTTTCACATAAACAATGCATCACCTCATTTCACTGTGGTCTCATTTCTGGATGGAGTATCAAGTTCATAGCATTATTCTAGGGCAAAGTGACTTGCTCTCGTAATGTAGTGCTTTGGAGCTTGTACTCTTTCAGAAACACGGAGCACCAGATCTTCAGCATTTTTGGAAAGTTCCTTCTTGACAGAGGTCATAGTTGTAAATCAGGTGAAATTTTATGTGTATGTGTGCATATATGGAGAGAGGGAAACAGAGGTGGAAGGATGGTATTAGTGGTAGGAACTTACCAACATTCTGGTCATTTGGAAGGGCATTCAGCATGTCACTGGTTATCATTGAGGCTTATTTGTTTTCAAGTTCTGAAATACCTCAAATAGCTATTCCTGATCCCTGGCCCACATCCTTTTCTTTCAAATTCCTTCCTGGGCTTCTGTCTTACGAAATGTTATGCATCTTCCTAAACTTCAACATGAAGCAAATGGCATTCCCTCTGGCATGGCTCTGGTTTCATGACTGCAGTTTGGAGGGTGCCCTGTGCAGAGCAGTGGAGGGAGTGATTGTGACCACTGCCATGGCACTGCTGTTCCACAGTGGGATGAATTAGTCTGGGGAAAGAAACTGGGAATGAATAGATTGAGAACAGTTCTGGTTGCTGCCTTACACCAGCATCTGAGGCTATCCATCAGAGATGGCAAGGAGGAGTTAAAAGGAACATGCCAGATAAGAATAAGTATATTCCAGACACTCCATCTGCTGCCAGTGCTAGTGCTGCCACCTAGAAATGGACTGTCATGATGGTGGTGGTTTAAGTTGGCTAGGAGGAGTCCAAGGGAGCAGGGAAATTTACTGGGCAAGAGATTGCTGCAAAGAAAAAAGGAGAAGGACTTCTGGAAAATCTTTCTCTCCTCCAAAATATGCTAAATATCATTTTATTGCTAAACTTCTCTGTAATCAATGTCATTACAATGACATATGTCATACAGCTATTCTTCAGCAAAGGAGCAAAAGGAAAATCTGGTCACCTACCAGTGCCTTGGTGCACTTAATGGTTCTATCAACCAGTCAAACAGTGAAAGTACTGATGTCTCTTCAAACTGTGCCTGACTTATTTAATATAGACTGACAGCCCAATATCAGCAACATCTCATGTGTCAAAAAACATTAATGCCATATTACATCTTTCTCAAGTGAAAACACAGATGAGCATGTAACCATTTTTCTCATCCCTCTGTAACTGCTAGCAGAGTAGACCCCAGGGTCTGGTTTTCCTCTGGAGAATCCATGAGACCAACAATGTAACTGAAATAACTGGAGAAAACATAGACACAACAATTTTAGTTTTCATGGCAAATCCAGATAATTTTTTTTCTTTTTTTTTTTACCAGACTTTTTGCTCAGAATTTATTTCAGGTATGCTACTGCAGTTTTCTGGTTCTACAAGTAATCCACAAAAGTATTATCTGATTGGGTTAATCCATTCATAGGCAATCATATGTATTTGTAAACAGCACAAATAATTATGGCTAAGAATATACAGCCAAAAAAGTAAAAAGGAGAGGTAAAAATAATTTTTAAATCCTGTCTAGATCCACTTATTTTTTATTTCTGAAGGACTTCATTTCCAGACAGGCATTCCCAGAGAAGGCTGCAATGGTTTACTGTCAGAAAACATCTGATTCTTTGTTAACTGTTTACATCTGATGAGATCTACAATATCCTTACATGTAACATCAAAGACTGAGTCAGTCCCTGCATTCAGTTTGTTCCCACACTTGAAATTAATACCTTCTGAAGAAAGCTGTAGTTCACCACTGCCAAAGGAGCCAGTCCATGAATACAGACAGCAACAGGGCTCTGCTGTGGATAAATATGTGTTTGAGGCCCAACTTTGTTTTCTGCTGAATCTACAGTGATCATTAGCTCTAAATTTGGCTAAGTATTGTCAGCCCTAAATATCTCCTGATTTCTGAGAGAGACTATATGCAAGAGCATTTGGTCACAGGACAAGGGGAATGGATTTAAACTGAAGGAGTGTACATTTAGATCAGGTGTTAGAAAAAAAGTCTTTGCTGTTAGGGAGGCAAGGCACTGGAACAGGTTGTCCAGAGAAGCTGTGGTTGCTCCATCCCTGGAAGTGTTAAAGGCCAGGTTGGATGGGTCTCTGAGCAGCCTGATCTAGTGGAAGGTGTCCTTGCCCATGGCAGGGGGGCTGGAAGGACATATCTTTAAGGACCCTTCCAACCCAGGCCAGACTATGATTCTTATTGGCTGAAATCCAAGTTAGTTGTTCATCAGTTCGAGCATGGGAAAACCTTTCTCAAGGCATTCTTTTCGTTGGAGAAGAATGATGGAAGAAATATGGGAACTTTTTAGATTTTATTATTTTTTTGAGGAGTAATCACTTCGGGTTTTTTTTTTTTTTGTCATTGTGTATTTCTGAAAGGATTCTCTGACCACCTGGAGTACTGATAAGACTAGGATGGTCTAACTGCTTGGAGTACTGAAAAGATGTGCTGAGAAGGGGGGAATAAAATAACAAAGATTAAAGCTGTAAATTGAATAGCACTGAAGTTAAAGATGTCTCCTCAGTACTTTACACAGGGAGTATAATTCACAAAAGCATATAAACCCAGGTATTGACCTAATTTTGTGGCTGCAATCTGTAAATTCAACCCTCTTAGTCAGTGGGACCCTGAATTCATAAACCAGCACTATCTCAATTTCTCTGCTGACGCAACTGTTTGTTCCTACACGTTTCCTCTCGGAGGCCAGATGCTCCCCTCGGTTTCCCCCTCGTAGGCAGATCCAGCGACAAGGGAGCTGCTCTCCCTTTAGCAGCGTGGGGAATTGTGCAGGGAGGGGCCCGCTGTATCCTTTCCGTCCCGTCCCGCGGTGTCCCGAAGGAAGGTGACACTTGGCGGCCGGGGGTTTTCCCAGCGCTCCCCTCAGAGCCGCGGGGCGGGCTCGGCCGGCAGATGGCGCTGCCGCCACACGAACTCGCCACTCAGTGGGAATGCGGCGAGTTTGGGCTGGGAGGGTGGCGAGGCGCTGGGACAGGTTGCCCAGAGAAACTGTGGATGTCCCATCCCTGGAAGTGTTTTTTTATACTTTAGCAGTGATGCAACTGTTCATCCATCAGACTGAATCTAGCAATACTAAGGCAACAAAGGATTTTTTAAAGGAATTTACAGGCATTACTTACAAAATCGCCTACTACACAGAAGTGAAAAGGCAGCAGACTGTCAATTTTTTAAAGAAATAATGTTTACTGTGGCAACATTTTCATATTTCTGGAAATTATTACTTGACACTTTAAAGCTAAAAAAAAAAAAAAAAAAAAGACTGGCAATTCTGAGGCATTCTGATTTTCAGAATTAAAATATTCAGCATTTTCTGAAAAATCAAGCATATGGTGTTTCAAACTGAGAACCCCAAATTGCTGGTTACTTTTCAAAAACTAAGCCTATAAGTGCTGAACCTCTTACTGCCACTGTGCTCACTGATAAAAGTAAAGTAGCTCATATTGCCATCTGAAATATTTTGGCCTTCGGAGCAGACACAGTTATGCTGTCTCACGAGATCATAGCCAAGTCAACAGGATTTGTTCAAACTTTTATTTTTTGCTGGCCAATCCTCAAAGAATCTGTGTTTAGTTTCAACTGTTATCAACCATCCAGCTTGAAAGCAACGTAAGAAATGGTGTTCAGTATTTGGTTTCATAGTCAAACACTGTCAGAGCTTGAGGAGGAAGAAGAAAAGAAAGGTGATTTGGACATGGGTTTGATTCACCTCTTTGTACATATGGGCCCATTGAGGATTTTTGGATCGGAATCTAAGTGTATATGAAATGCAGGAACTTTCAGATCCATTCCCTTGGTTTGGTTTGGATCTACCTCTCTGCTTTGAATTGTTTGGGTATTTGCTTGAAGCTGCCCAACTTGTCCACATTTTTTGAATATGGAAAACTGAGCTGAAAATGTGACAAGCTGCCTCTTTTTGTGTTATTTGACAATTTCAGTTCTCAACAGAAACTAGAAATGAAACTTGCATATTTTAAAACTTCCAGGACTTCAGCTGACGATTAGCACTAGGTAGTAAGAAGGACAAAGAGGTGCAGATGTAAGCAGGTTTGAATGGTCCTGGGTGTCCCTTCTTCTTTCTTAGGCTATCAGTAGTGTGAAATGATCTTATAAGAAAAACGATTTTAAAAGAGGCAATGTTAACACAGCATGCCCCCATAGATACTTCAGTAAGAAGCAGATTTTCCTACTCCTTGATTCACACACCATTTCCATTTTGAACAAGAAAGTTAGATGAGAATTATGAAACAGAAAACTGCTTCTGTTGTTTTCTGCAGTTCTGGGCACTTGAAATAGAACCCCACTGGCTTCAGAAAGGTTTCTAGTGTTTCTATATTTAAAACTACCCGAATTTTAATGCATCATTTATTCCTTGTTCACCACTGTAAAAATGCAATTAAGTAAAAATAATCAGAGCACCTTCTCTGGCCCTTATTTTATAAATCTTCTATAACTACACATTATTTTTATTTGAATTCTTACTCTGCGTTATTTTCCCTACCGTGATAGTGCTCATAATCAGCAAAACATGCTTTTGAAAGTATCTGATGGTCTGGTATTATTTGAATGTTTAATAAAAATCTACCTGTATTCATTGTATGATTTCGTCTGGCCCTGGTCATTTCACTTCCTACATACTCTGAGTTTTCCTACTTTATTACAAGCCTATTTGTGTCTCCAGCTCCATTTAAATCTGCTGCCTAGCAATGGGAATCCATTGTGTTTCCTTAAAATTGCACTGAAGCAAATATTTGCACAATTCGAACCTGAAGTCTATGCAGGTTTTCCTTATGTAATTTGTAAAGCAAGTTAGTGACAAAAAGTGAAAACTCAAATGTTTTTACTATACTAATAAAACTTAATGTATCAGTTGGGCCATGGGTGCAAGCTGGGGTGGGAAATGACATATGCTGATGTTACTTGTAGTAACGATGCTCTGTCATTTTTTAGGTACCTGTATTCAATAGTGGCATAGGAAGTTAATTTTAAAAAAGCCTCCCAGAATTAATCTCTGTAGCAAATTTCTGTAGATAGCAATCTGCATTTTCTGATGTCAAAGAGCAGGTAGTTCAGCATCTTTCTTTTTGACTTGCAGAGTAAGTACTGAAAAGCTTTCCGAGAACTTTTCCGTGTTACTGATGCTGCCTCTCACAAAGTGGGTGAATGATGACTATAATAAGTCAAAGATAGTAGCTAGAAATATAAGAAATGGGGTCACAGCTTACTTCTCTTCTAAAACTGAATAAATTGCTTGGAGCTTCAGGGTGAAGAGCTTTAAATTTGCAGAGTGGATTTGCTTGAGCTGACAGTCTTTGAAGAGCTTGACCTGTAACTTGTATGCTCCTGTTCCACTGGAGCCCAGCCCCATAACTCACCCTGAGAGAGAGTGACAGCCTCACCTATAAAATTATGTCCTCTCCTCACTGGTGAGCTCAGGATTAGTCTCTTTGAAAATGCTAACTGAGGTTTGAAGGTATCACATGGCTGCTTGGAACAGCAGTGGTGATGTTTGTGGAACCATTCTCTGTCTCAGGGCTAATCTCCGGGATAATTTAGATTAACCTTACAGATCTCTGGAAACCCCATTCCCCAGGATGAACTATCTCTATTATACCCGGTCTCAATCTTAAAAGTTTAACCCCAGCTGACATCATGATGTTATATCAAAAGCTTTATACTGATATATATCTAAATAACCTTCCAACCTTCCTCGATTAGACTTTACTTTTTGCTTTAAAGTCTTTTCACCCCCTCACGTAAGCACCATATCTACTGTGAATAATGCTAACCAGAGAAAGCGGGACATCTTGACATCTTCTTGTGTTTACTTTGTCACAAGACAGATTGCTGTGGCAAATAGATGTGATGTATCAAAGAACTCCCCCTCCTCGTGTTTGGAAAGGTTTTGAAATTGATCAGCCCAGGGTGGGAAGGGAGCAGGGTTTTTTACCTTAGTAAAGGTACCTCAGGGGCAGGCTCTGGCTTCTGGTCTGGGAAGCCAAATTATTCTCTGTTAGTAAAAGTATTTATAGCCACCATTACAACTTTGTGGCCAAAAGCCACTAGAAGCATTGAGAAACATGAACTAAAAGTGCAATTTCAGTCGAAACTTGGAGTAAAAGAAATAAATCTTGCTTTGTAGAATTATTAAAAAAAATTAGCCTGTCAAAAATTATTCAAACAGCTTTTTTTTTTTTTTTTTCTTTTCTCTTTTTGAAAAGGGGCTTTGCTGCCAGGAGAAAGGAGTTTATGTCTCAGGGATTTTTACGTAGCAGCCAGAGTAATTCTCATGATGTACCTCCTGCTGAGGTGGCTGCCACCTGCTGCACTGACCAGCCCTCACATCCCTTCCCAGTCCAAGGCATGTCAGAAAAATGCTGCAGCAAAGAAGGCCAACAAGGTCTCAGCAGTGTTTGGGCCAGGAGAGACTCTTCTTACCTATGGACTTATTTCTAATGGTTTGCCTGAGCTTTCTCACTTCTCTCTGAATGCTCAGCACCAAGAGACTCAGAACAAAAAAGTCTGGAAAGAGTTGTTTTGCTGCTTTCTGTTAAGTGTATGGAAAGTCTCATATTAAATATTTAATGAAGAGGAGGAGGAAGAGAACTGTGTGGGTTGTAATCATGTTTTTAGTCAGGTGCCCTCCTGCCCTTTTTTGTGCCTGTGTTACATTGGATCACACAATGGAAAAGTTAAAATCCTTCTAAAAACAAAAGACTACTCAACTCCTTGGCAGCATTCAAGCTGTTCATGCTCTCCCTGGGCCATGGCAGAGAAGCTTTTACTTCTTGGCAACTTTGAGCAGGTTGAAGACCAGTTACAGGATTAAAGAAAAAAATATGAACCTGAGTAAGGTAGGTCAACCACCATGTTTTTCAGCAAATGTGAAAGCTTTTACTTCCAGCCTACATTTTGAGTTCTAGTGTCAGTGATGGAGCAGTTGCAGCAGCTGCAAAATAATGATGCAAAGAGGCCATGTGACTTATGGTTTATGTACAAAACAGAAGCTGACAGAACATTAAAGATTCCAACTGTCTCAGAGGCACCAGCCTTGGGAGAACATTTTTTCCCCATTTCCATGTTGGTTATGCCCTGGGGAGTACTCATGAGATTGTTTCTCTGGTGTCTGTGATTTCACGATTATGCAATCTACCTCTGGGGATATGATCTGTTGACTCAAAAAAACCCCAAAGATCTAAATAAAAATGAGAACAAAGGTACAATAGGAAAATGGATTTAGGGAGAAAACATGGAAATTTCTGAGCATTCCTACAAAAGTGGATAAACTAAGCCACATATTTCTTCTACTTAAATATAGAGCAAAGGTGAAGTAGACAGTGATGTGATCCCTAGTCCTTGTAAAGCTGTTCTGGTGGCCCTAAGCAGGTTTAAGCATAACTTTGGTGGATTTCTAGGGGGAAAATCCTCCAGTGTAATGATTTTCATCTCTTTTTGCTTGTGCCCTATAAATCCTAAGGAGGATTTATACACCACTGATCTGTGGTGTATTTGACCTAGCACTCCTCCAAGTACTTTAACTTCCCTGTGATGTTCTCCTTAGACATGCCTACTGTGCTTACTCACCTAGGCACTGCATCTGCCCTGATGTTAGCTGTACCTTCTTTATCTCTCTGTGCCAATGCAAAACCACTGACAAACTACTCTAAGGAGCAGTTACAGATCCCTTCAAATAAGCTGATATGAAGCTTCGTCTTTTTGGTCTGCTGGTAGCTCACGATCTGAGGAGCAGCAAGTCAGGTCAGCCCCTCCGCTCACTCTAGCACCTAGCAGATGCTTTCAGGGCAAATGGAGATCCATATTTTCTCTCCATCTATGGGGACAACATCTTTCTAATTAAATATCAACTGTTTGAGGGACTGGGTGGCCTACTTCTTCATTCAGACACCAGGTGACTTAATGGCCCTAAATAAAAGGCCCTTTAAAGCTTGAAATCTTTGGTGCATGTGTTTCATAGGCTGGCACAGTATTCTGAAAGCCAAGAACACAATCACACAACGTTTCCTCTGTCACAGACATCCCAGACAATGTAAAACAATATGAAGTCTTTCATTGTAAAATGGAATGGGAAGAGATTGTAGGAGAGTACTTCTCATGGCTTTTTTTCCTTTTTCACATCAAAAGGGGAGGTTTGTTCCAAAGTTATTAAGTACAACTTGCCTGAATCAGGCAAGACCTTGAGATTTTGCTACGTTCAGCTCTGGGGTCTCCAGTACAGGAAGGACACAGACCTGTTGAGGTGAGTCCACAGTAGGGCCACCAAGATGATCAGAGGGGTGGAGTACTTCTACTGTGAGGAAAGGCTGAGAGAAGTGGGTTTGATCAGCCTGGAAAAGAGAAGGCTTAGCTGTGATCTAATTGCGGCCTTCCAGTACCTGAAGGGAACCTACAAGAAAGATGAAGACGGACATTTTACAAGATGTAGAGCATGTAGTGACAGAACAAGGGGGAATAGATTCAAACTAGAAGAGGGTAGGTTTAGGTTAGGTATTAGGAAAAAATTCTTTACTGTGAGGCTGGTGAGGCGCTGCAACAGGTTGCCCAGAGAAGCTGTGGATGCCCCATCCCTGGAAGTGTTCAAGGCCAGGCTGGATGGACTCTGGGCAGCCTGGTCTAGTGGAAAGTGTCCCTGCCCATGACAGGGAGATTGAAATGAGATGATCTTTAA
This sequence comes from Pyrocephalus nanus, assembly GCA_038380795.1. Taxonomy (NCBI): domain Eukaryota; kingdom Metazoa; phylum Chordata; class Aves; order Passeriformes; family Tyrannidae; genus Pyrocephalus; species Pyrocephalus nanus. The sequence continues at coordinate 64,271,439 of CM076261.1, forward strand.
TCACTTCCAATTCAATCCATTCTATATTTATGTGATTACAGGATTCTATGATCTTGTGCAAGATGAATGATCTGAACAGTTAATGAGGTTGTTTCCTTCTGCTTTTTTACAAAAATATTCTTATTTCAGGAAGTGCTGACGATTTTCTTTCCCTGTGTTTGAAATTCAACTCCTGACAATACAGGTACTAAAAAATCAACTAGTCACTTAAAAGACAAAAATTCTATTTAATCTAGGTATGGTAATAAATAAAGTGATAAATTTGACAGTCAGTATAACTGACTTACTTTCTAACTGGACTTAGTTTCTAACTGGACTTTCAAACATCCTTCCCACCACCTGCCCCAGGGATCCTCACTGTGGTGCAAGTCATCTAACAAGCATTTCCTTCAGTCGGTGGTGGATTTGGCCTAAATTTCAATTACATTTCTGGTTTTTATTCTGGAATCACTAATAGTAAGTCAAGGAATCAGGTCAAATGCTGTGATTTATGTGAGAGTTAAATGCCACTGAAAGGCAAAGCAACTGCTTCTCAAGACTGATTGCTGTTGCAATGTTTGGTGTTTTTCTTAAAAGTCCCAGGGAGAGTTTCATGAGAATCCAGTTACTTTAAATTTAAACTAACCCCCAACAAATTTATAGGTCCTCAAAAATTGTGAAGGAAACACTAAAAGAGAGGGTTTTTAATGGCTTAGAAGCCAAAGAACCAAATACTTAAGCCAAGGAACTGAATGTTCAGCATTTGAATGAGGATTTAAAACCCATTGCTGCTGCTTTTAAGATAATGATTTATGAATGATTGCTTTGGTGATGCTGAACAAAGCCCCAGGCCCTGAGGCTGTATATCCTCTGTGCTTGCTTTGGCATTCAGGAAACACAATTTTACTCAAGGGTATAGAGACTTGGAAGGGCTTCATCTCATCTGACTTTGGTGATTAAATGGCTGTCTATGTGTAACATAGATGTCCATTGTAGTTGTCAACTTGAATAACTATTGAATGACTGCAGCCTACTGTAGGATGGGAAAGGGCTTTTGGAAAAGTGTTCTCATTGTGCACAAGAGGAAAGGTCTCATAATAAACACCTGCAAGCTGAAGCCCTGGCACTAGGACAGAAAGCAGTTAAGGTAGGATGCTCAAGGAATAGGGCCGAAGGGGCTGTCAGGAAGGTGTGGGTATTACAGTTGCAGATGTCCAAGGTGGGCACATGGCTCATGGGGGCATCCTGGGGGCAAACTGTGGGCATGGCAGATGCTAAGAGTGTGTGTTTGGAGTGGCCATAGCAGGCAGCCTGAGGCAGGGCTTGTAGATGGTCGAGAGGATTCACTGCCTGTGCTGGCAGCAAACCTGCTCTGGGGAGCAGCCCCTTTAAAGATTGTAAAGCCGTATCCTGGAGTCAAGGGCAGGAAGAACTAAATCTGGCAATGATGGTGAAAGTTCCGACAACTACAAGCTCGATACAATAATGCAAAGGAGTTGAAGCAGGCCCTGGGAGGGAGATTCCTGCATCAAGTCACCTGCTGTGTGGTGTGTGAATACCTCTGGGGCTCGTCAGAGCAAAATCCAAGGCAAGGCAGCAGATGCTGCCTGAGGCACCTGTGACACACCATCAACACTCAGACATCAGCAGTTACAAGAGCATGTTTCTGAAACAGGACTTTTGCATTTCTTCAACTTAGCCTGCTTGAGCAGCTGCTCTTCATTGAATAAGAAGCAAGAAGAAACAACTCAGATCAACCACGGTCAAGGCCACACATTTACTGTCTGCCTTTAACAGTTTAGAGCAAATGAAAAATTTATTTTGTAAGAAACACGCTTTATGTCTTGACCCAAGTCACATAAAATAGATGTGGTTGTAGAGTATGAAACAGTCTAAGCTGAAGTGGTGAATCCAGCTGTTATTTGCAGGTCATGTCACCCATGTGTTTTGAGTGCTCAGACAGCGTAAAAGGCTATAACTCTCAAAACTAAAGCATTTAACCATAATTGATTAATCTTTTGGCACAGACCTTTTTAAGTGCTTTATTCTCTGGGTGCTATTTTTCACATTTTGTCTCCTTATTAAAATCTACAGACATCCAATCAGCTCTCAGAAACAATGACCTATGACTCATGTAACCATTGACAGACTGTTTTGGAACAACTCACAAAAAGCTGAAATGCATTAAACTATTCAGCTAATACATAAATAGAATACAGGGTCAGTTTGCAAGCCATTTGTTAATAGACTAAAGGGCTTCCTTCCCACAAAAATAATTTAAAACATGATTTATCCAGCTTCTTCCAGAACAATTAATTCTTTCCAGAGTCTCCTCAATCCAAGTTACAGATGTAAAGGCTAGTCTGGCTAAAGCTGTCAAGGACAACCTTTTTGTAGGTTTTGGATCATTTCTCATTCCTTATATGCTGGCAAAAGCCTGGCTGTGGTAACCTAGTCTGTAGATAAATTTCAAGAGCGTTCTTTACTCTTTCTATTGGTTCAACAGAGGAGCCCCCTTAATTTTGAAGTATTTAGAATTTTCTGTTTACATGGGAGTTTCTGGAGAGTTTTGGTGATCCTGGTTGATCAAGCTGATAAAGTAGAGAGGAAGTACTTCATCTAAAGAGGCCAAATGCTGAGGCTGTGATCCAGAAGCTGGCCAAAGGATTGGATTTGACTGAAAGAGGATTGGAAATTAATTTCTCCACATTCAGTTATGTTGAAAAACCTTTTGTTGTTCTGAATACATGCCAGATGTCACTGTAGCATAGTGGACATGCCACCTAACCACTAGACTAGTTGGTCTTCCCATTTTTCCCGCAGTGCAATTAAGAATATATATCAATATATAGATACCAAGGAGATTAGAGGATGATTTAGTTCAGTGTTCTGTTTTCATTAGCATCTAACAGCAAATGCTTACAGAAATGTAAGAGAAAAGAGTAAATGGATAGTTGATGAGTTCAGTGCCTGTTTGCAGTTCAAGGTCTTACTCACTTAGACAAACTATCTGATTTTTGGATAGCCCTCAACGGAGCTTATTTCTGTGAGTTTCTACTATCAGTGCTTGAACTCATGTAATCTCTTAGCATTCATTATGTTTTAGGGTCTTACCAGGGATAGAGTTAAGCTTCTTTTATTAATTTAGAATATAATTCCAAATATTTTTAATTGATGCCACCTACTTTTAGAATAGTGTGTGACAAAAGTCACTTTCCATTCAACTTCATACCACACAGGATTTTACCGATTGCCATCTTTATTGCCTTAATTGCCTCTTCTTCAGACTAAGCATTTTAATCTATGCTGAAGACATCCGATTGGTCATATGTATCTTTCCATCTCAAGTTCTAATATAGACATTATGTCTCATTACTGGTGCACTGGTAGCTGAATGTGCCAAAAAACATTACTCTCTGTAAGTTTGAATTATTGTGACTATCTGATAAAGCAGGTTGCCAAACCAAAAACTTGTTTGTAGGATTTCTGGATCTGATTGTGGAACTCCAAGCCTGCAATGCTCCCAACCTCTCCACAGCAGCAGAGTACTGCAGCGCAGCCTAGGCTGGTTCCCTCCACACTAGGCTCTTAATTGTCTCACACATTGTGCTGGCAGTCTCTTCATACACTCTGCCACACATTTACAGCCAAAACAGGGTCCAAGGATAACTTTACACCTGCCTGTCTGCAGTATTCAAACTCTTTTAATCATTACTGCCCATTCTCCTGCCCTGCCACAGCAGCCGCTGGGCTGGTAGAGAGCACGGGTTCCAGCAGCATTCCCTGACCACATACTACGGAGAAACTCCCTGTGCAGCAGCAAGGTAGGGCTTGGTCAGCTCTGCTGCCTTGGGGCTCCTCTTGAATCTTTTCCACACTGAGGAGAGCCAGGGGGCTGCTGGCAGATACAGCCTGGGGGGCTGTGGGTAATCCAAAGTGCAAATGTGCTTAGGTGCAAACTGCAGCACACTTTGGAGGGGACGGATGTGACCGGATAGGTGGAATACACACGTGACATTATGTCAGTGAGAACAGCTGGGCTTGACTACATGGTCATAATTTTGCATATAATTGCATAAGTTCTTTCTGGCCTTACAAGGCTTTTCTTTCAAAGGTCAATCATGCTGTCCAGATATGTTTTTCTAATGCTTTAGGATTTTATTATGATATTATAGAAACACAAATGATGTACTACTGGATTACCTATCAGCATCCATTCTAAATGATCCATATTGTTTAAAGAAATTTATTTTGAAATGAAATATAAGTCTAAAAAAAGCAATTGGGTTTTGAAAGAAATACATTTCCTTTTTGTTTTAAAAGGCAAAGGAAGTTATAAAGATCCATTATTTTTCACACATGGTTGTGCTTTAAAAGACATCAGATGGACAGAGCCAAGTTTCACAGCCAGAAGAAAGTCACTGGCATCGTCTATAAATCAAGATTTCCTTTCTTTTACTCTCCTGAGCCAGGTGCTCCAAAGGGTTACCACTAGGAATTAAATCTTTCCAATTGGGAAATACAGCAGTACATAAAAACATGTAACTTGCAAAAAGAGATAATATGTCAAACTTTGTGCCTTGGAAACCATGTCAAACAAAACCAAAGTTAATGCTTTTTGTTCAAACTGTAGGCTGTGAGCTTGCTGGGAGCACAGAGATTCCTAGTCAAGATCTCTAAAAATTTCCTGAAAAGAAAGCAGGAAAAAATAGAAGTGGTCAAGCATATTTTTGAATGATAGTAGTAAAATTTAATTTGTTATTGAGATCATCTATCATCGTGGGTATCCATATGGGTGGAGCTGCACTCTCCTACAGCATTCCCACATTTGGTTGATAGGAAGTTTGAATGAAAGAAGGTGCTGTAATTCCTCATCAGAGAGACACAACTTGCTCTTTTTCAGCATATGAAAAGAGCTAGTCACTTACCAATTATAAATATTACATATATCTTCAGTCCTAACAAGTTATCTAATTATGGCAAGATAGAGAAAGTAGGAGCACTAAATATAAGTATTTACAGGGAGAGTGACATTAGAAAGGCATAGGGAGATGCTTTTTATCATGTGTAAATAAATTTGATTATACATACCTGTAAAGACACCTATATTAAATGAATCTATATATTCATATGTACAAAAACAAGTATCTTACAACACATGTGAAAGCTTATATAACTACTTCTTCCAATCTTAAATTTTAAGGGTTATCAATTCGAAAGCTCAAAGGTAGCCCATTTGGTTTTATAAATTAGGAAATTACATAGTCTAATAAGGGACTATAGCTAATCCTCTATTTGAATCCGAGTCCTGTCATGAGATAACTATCTTTCTAATCAGACTCTGGAAGAAAAAAAAATGGGACACATTTTCCTTATGGGAAGGTTTCAGGACAAACTAGACAACATGGCTTGGGCCTTGTTTAGATGATCCTCCTTTGACAGGGAGGAAGGGGGCAGACTAAATAATGACTCATAGTTGTATTCAGCTCTGTTTTCTAAGTCTATGAGAAGAACAGCAGTACTGTGTTGAACATTCTTAAATAAAGTCTGATTGCTGCTCCCCAAAACTGATGTAACATTACAGATAAGGTAATAGATAGGTTAAGTATGGCTGTAGTAATTTCTGTTATTCTTTGCTATGGTATTACACTCATGGAGAAAGTGAGGCACCAACACACATAGGCTCTTTCTCACCTTCAACATAATTAGATTTAATGTTTGTTTTGTTATTTCATAATAAGTGGACCATACACATTTCTTATTATCACTGTTTGTTGGTCCAGAAACAACTGAATTTAAATAGCCTTTGTAATCATAAACAGAACTAACTCTCATGCTGCCTTTGAAATGAAGATGCAGTGGGTACTCAGAAGAACAAAGGCCTGGAAATGTGAAATGAAACCTTTTTTGATTTGCCAAGGATTCGGACTTGACCATTTCTCTGTATTTTCTGATTACTTTTGATGACATGGGAAAACCATTGCAGATTTTAGCTACCCATCTGCTTCTTCAGTTGGTGAATAGATATAGCAGGAAATGTTTTTTGAGTCTGACCTAACCCACAAATCATATTCCCCATACCTTTGTTATACTGGACAGGATGCAGAAATTCGCCATGATATGAAAACCCAGTCCTCTGAAAGTATTCCCTGGTAAAAAATACAGGATCTTCATGGAACCCTTCACTGTGGTGCTGTTTAGAAGATAGGTGTCTGGGAACACTTACCTAAGATGAATTGGTGAGCCATAGAGAATCAAACAGTGGTGAAAAACAAATGCTTCAATTAACTCATTTAGTCTGGTTTCTTGGAGAAGTTAATAAATGTGTCAGAAGAAATGCACAGCAAATGTAGATCCTCAGCTGAACACGTGGCAGTTGTATACTCACAGAAGTATGAAGTAAAAGATCAGCTACTAGCATGTCAGACCTGAAATGATATTATTCTCAAGAAATTCTTCAAAATCAGTTTAGAACTGATTAACTGAATGGTGACTGAAATGTATCTCATAGCCAAGCAAAATATTCATTATCATAATGTAAAATATAGATTAAAAAAATCTTGAAGAAATTAATTACATATGTAGAGCATTGCCTATATTTTTGCATGAACAAACTTCTCTCTTAAAAGACCCAGTTTTCAAGAGACACAATTTCAATTTTAAATCTCCCTGTGAACACAAACAAGAGATTATAAACCCTGTTGTAGAGATAAACCTCCCTTTTTATTGTTGAAAAAATAAATTGAAATGTAAAATAAGCAGAATACACAGATCTTACTGAAAATCATAAAACCCTTCTGTCCTCAAGCTGGCATAGCCTGGCTGATGAAAAAACAGAAGCATCCACTACAGCACCCTGTGTCACCTGTGTCATATTTTGTGGGAAGGTCATAAATTAGGAGTATATATAATCATGTTAATGTTTTCTGAGGGAAAAAAGAGAGGAGGTGACTAATTTGTTAACTGATAACATTACACATAAATCTATGCTGCGGGCCAGACTTATTTCCAAACTATTGTTATTACCTGTAAGGAAATCTGCAGTATGATTTGCTGGAGGTCAGTAGACACAATGGGAACATGTTTAATGCTGAATGGTCACCAGGGCATCAAGAAGTGAAGAAACAACCACTTCTTTATCTGCAAAAGCAATTAGATAGCAGTCTCACAGATTAAGTGGTTGTTGAGTGGTGCTCAGAGAAACATGCTGCTTTCTCTTCACACCTGTCCTAGGTGGCATCTGACAAACAGTAGTGAGCTATTAGCAGTTATTGACATTTGTCAACCCTCTGGTTTTCTAGCAGGAAAACGGAAATGGCAGCAATCATGCCCAATTTAGTTTCTCATGATGTCAGGACTTCGTGGACTCACACACACATCAAGAAGCACCCAGAAAAGGTTTACAGATGTGCAGAAGGCAGTCAGCTATGACAGTGATGTTGCCAATGTTGCACATGGATCAACTAACGATTAAGATATCAAAAGCGATCACTGTGACTTACTGACAGAGAGCTCAATTGTTTGCACCTGTTTCCCCTGCATTACACACGAGTCTGGAATGGATTACCCTGCCTTGTGCTAGACACATTTCACCTTTCCACACCATGATATACTCCAGCAACATCTCTGCTAAAGATCAGGCAATTCACTTTACCGTAACAACCATGAAAAAGGATGGGACAATTTGTTGCTTGTTTTATCTTTGGTGAAAGATTTCAACTGCTACAGTGATTTAAAAAAACCCCAAAAACATATTGGCTTAAACAAGAACTTATTGCTTCTTCTCTGCAGAAATCAGGTACTGACTGTAAGCCACACAGTCAGACATCATCCCGACTACTTAAATCCAGAAACAGACTTGAACTTCATTTCCCATGAATTAGAATTACTTCTTCTTCTTACCAGAGTATTTGTAAAGGAACTCTGAACACTGCTTTCCAGAGGACCTTCTGATCAACTATTTTTGAGAAAACCAACTCTGCCGCTAATAGAAGTAAAGATATAGCAGTTCAGATCCTTTCCCAAAGGGGAGCCCATAAATCTCACTGCAGCACAATTTTCTTGAACTTGGCTTCCAGGGTTACTCAAACTAGTTAAATCTAACCTGCCTCAGGTATGTCTGGCCATGCTGCCATCTGCCCCCTCTTGTAATACAGGCACAATTTTCATATCAGACTGTGAGCAAACTGCTACGATATGGCAGCTGGACTCATTCAGGGATTTTTGTTCAGTGTTTATAGTGTGGAATTATTGGCCAGGAGTTATGGCTGATTTGTCCAGCAATTCTTATCAAATATACATTGTTGTTAGAGGATTGGTAAGAAGACTGGGTTTGGGGGTCTAAATTATAGTTGAAACCATTTGGAAACCAGAAAGATATCTTCAGGGAAAGTCAGTCACAATTCACAAATGGTTTTCTATGAAAACAGGCTAAATTTACTAAGAACATTCAGAACAAATAGTCCAGCTGTGTGTTATGTACAAAATGTAGGGGCTGACATGCAAACTAGGAACACAGCTTTTGCATGAAGTCAGCAATGAAAAGTAATAAACCAAGAACAAAGAATTTCACAATTAATGGATCATAAGTATCACATTATTGAGTAACACTGAAGTAAATAGCTTATGGAATTTCTAATAATTTATGTTTTTCTTCTACATGATGTTGCCATCTGTCACAGACTAGTACATGTCTAAAATTAGCTACTTCTTCATTTTAGGAGGTGTGATTGACCTGAATGAAATAAAATAAAATTAGAGACTTAGGACATTTCACCTTTTATTTAATCAATACATTTAGCTGACTATGATTCACACACATTTCTGTTCCATTTCTTTACTTTATGGTGTTTTTTCTTCATTTTACAGATACCATAGGAAAGGGATGGGACATTTAAATGGCAGGAAATTCAAATGAAAACTTAACTATTTTCACTTGTGCTCTTACGGCTTTAAAGTGTGCAAATATCAGCGCAGGAATTCTTTGAACACAGAGGGAACACAATATCCTCTTTGAAAACAGATCAGCTCTTCTTAGGCTGAGCTTCATCTCTTATTAGGCTGAGGTTTTTTTCATCATACATGCTACAGGTATTCATGGTTGGCAAACACCACCCTTGATTGCTCTGGCTGGTGTTCATACAATTTTGACCTGATGGACAAGGCACTGAACTTGAACTCGGAGGAGATGGATGCTATTTCTGATAGTGCTGTAGGCTGGCTGGTGTTTTGTCATTATAGATCACTGTTTTACAACCTATAAATTGAAGGGAAAACTATCAATTTACTACATGATAGGGGAAGAGCTGATGAAAAGCCTTACAAACGTCTGTAATTCTGTCAACTTTTACAGAATCACATAATGACTGGTGTGGAAAAGAACCTCTGGGTGTCACCTGGTCCAACCCCCTGCTCAGTCAGGGTCAATAGAGACAGTTGCCCAGGACCATGTCCAGCAGGCTTTTAAATATCTCTTAAGGATGAAGACTCCACAATCACCCAGTCAATCTGTGCCAGTGCTCGGTCATCTTCACTTGGAAGAAATGTTTCCTGTTGTTCAGAGGGAACATCCTGTGTTTTGTGTTGTGCCCATTGCCTCTGGTTTTGGCATTGGGCATCACTGCAAAAAGTCCTCTTTGCATCCTTCCTTCACGTATTTATATACATTAATGAGATCCACTAATCCTTTCTCTTCTCCAGGCTGAATAGTCTCCTCTCTCTGTCTCCTCACAGGAAAGATGTTCCAGCCCCTTTATCATTTTTGTGGTCGTGTGTTGGACCATCTCCACTAAGTCTCTCTCTCTCTCGTACTGGGGAGCCCAGAACTGGAACCAACACACCAGAAGAGTCTCACCAGTGCTGAATAGAGAGGAGTTTTGATGTGATGGGAACTTTCTAACACATTCAGGAGGCTTTTGGCTGCCTTTTCCATAAAGATGTGCTGCTGTCTTGTGCCAAATCTGGTGCCGACCAGGACCCTCAGGTCCCTTTCTGCCAATTTTCTTTCCAGCTGAGTGTTATAAAGCCTGTACTGGTGCACAGTGTTTTTCCTCCCCTGGTGCAGAACTTTACAATTCTTGTTGATATTCAGAAGAGGCCAATTGTCCAGCCGGACCATCTGAATGGTGTCAACTGGTTAATAGCTAGTTCATATGTTTTACTATTTGTCATTCTTATTCAAAATGAACTCAAACTTCTTTGCTCTAAGTAATGAAAGTTTAAACGAATTAAGAAAAATTCAAAATTTAGCAGTATGCTTAGTCTAAGTACCTCCCTATTCAGACATACTCATCAGAAAATTTTCTCAAAATTATTCCTCAGACATGAAAGTCTTTAAGCTAACCCTCTGTAATCAGTGAATCACTGCATTTTGAGGGGAATGGAGCAATAGCTATTTAGGATCAAAGCACATTCTGTAGATCATGTTTATAACCTAAAATATCCCAGAGCTTATTTTATTAAAATTGTAGTCCTTTTTTTTAGATTAGATATCACCATGGACTAGACTAGAAGGTGATGCCTTAAGGAACAAACAACAACAACAACAAATCATTTTACTTGTGTTGTAAGATGTCTCTGAACTGGAAAGGTGTAATTCTGATGTCATAGGTATACTTCAAGTGCAAAAGTCTGCACATACCATCTTGTGAAGTCAGCTACTATGTCTGAGTGAGCAACAGGTATTTTACAAGATTCTCTGGCCTGTATAAAAATAAAGAAGCAGATGAACTTACCTTATTTCCCCCTTAAGACAACTAATTTGAATCTCTTCTAATGCTGCTGCTACTACTACTACTACTGCATTAAATATTATTAATTTCCCAATATTTTGTTAATGTTTTTATTTCTGTTTAACCTATAAGATGCTGGCCAGACCCAGAGTTGTCTGAAAGACAGACTACAACTGGACTACAGTGGAGATGGTCAAAAAAGTTAACCATGTGTTCAGAGTTTGGGGTTGTTCATTCCAGGCAAACACGGTTAAGAGGAACCAAGGATTCCACATAGAAAAGTGAAGAACATTCCCCTCAAAAAGATCAGAATGGTAGTAACTAGAAAGTAGCATAACAGTATAGTAGCTCTTTTATATTTCTGTATTTCCTAATAAAATAAAATAATTTTTTTTGTGAATTTTTTGCATCTATTTATTTTTTGCATGTATTAAACAAAGACTGTATTTTAAGAGGCAATACAAAGGATATCATTTAAAGATCTCTCAAATACAAAACGGATTACTCCAGCATACATGGTATCACAACATCTAGCCCTTGGCCCTTAGGAATAAAATAAGCCAATAGGAAACTTCTATAGGGTTTTCTTTTTTTAAAAAAAAGGAGTCATTTGTATGCAACTGCTGCTGATCATTACCTAAAGTCATTATTTTACAAACATTAGTAAAGTAAGTGGGTCACAGAAATGGGACAGACATTAACTGAAGTACCTGGTCAGATTACACAGATAAAGTGACATGTAAGAAGGCCTCAGACTACTGGGCCATAGTTCTAGGAAATTTTTTTTTACAATTTAGAAAGATGAGGCCACTATTAGTGTATAAAGAATTCCCTTTATGCCATGCCACAGGCAAAACAGAAAGAAAAATGCACTATCCAAGGTAAAGTACATTTTTTTGGACATTAAGAACTAGACAAGAATCTGGGTCACTAGCTTTCATACACGCAAAATTAGTGGTTACGTCAATGACTTGAAAGAGAGTGAAAAGACTAAAAGCTATATTTTTATTGCCCATATATATATAAACATAATATATAATGGGAAATGGATGACCCTCCTCACAGAGAAACGAAAACATTGTCTCCCTTATAAACGCCTCCTACAGAACATTTCTTACAGTGACAGGGGAAAGGAATAATGCAGATCTGACATAAACAAAAATTTTTTTGAAGAACTGACACGGACAGTTTAGCAGATCAAGGTATTTGCACTGCATAAATAATTTATTTGTCCCTTATATTCAGAAATTACATATCATTAACTATTACTATTAATAATCAGCAGAATCAAGACCTTCCCATTATTTTGATTTTTGAGGTGAAAGGGAAGGTACCACACTATGCTAGCAAACTGGCATAGCTCAGCAGTGCAGCTAGTAGCTAAAACATGATATAACAAAATTACATAAAACCTAGCAAAAAGGGAAAAAAACCCAAAGAAACTGTTACAAATATTTTGTGAGATCTGTGCAAGAGTCCCTGGGATTCAAGGGCTTCACTTAAATCCTGAGCAAGCTCTTACCTTTTGTACATGTGAGAGGAGGGACTTCCAAAGTTTAGCTATTAATTGTGTGTCTGCATCTATATACCTTTTGTTTGCTTTAAACCTGCCACCTACTAATTCATTTGATGCCTCTTAGACTGTGGTTAGGAGTAGCCAAGGAGCTGTTGACCTGTATCTGTCATGCTACTTTTTGTTTTGCAGACCCCTATCACAGACTCCCTCAGATGCCTTTTCCAGGTGGAAAAGCCCTTACTGGTTCCTGCCTGAGCACTTTCCTGTCTCCTTGCTGCTTTTCTCTGTATCTGTTTCCATCCTTTCAGAGGAAGGGAAAAGACGTGGGCAAATTGTTCTGTTCCTGTAGCTGTATGATGGTGAGCAGAGCTTGCTGCCCCTTGTCTATGAGTGACACCGAATGACACCTGTCTCTGTACAGACCCTATGAAATCCCCTGCTGACCTTTGCTGTGAAAGTGACTTTCTAGTCCCAACTTCTGATTCTATTACTCACTCTTGCTTATGTGAATGTTAAGTCTCTCATCTGAAGTGCTGCAATAGTTCTTTTGATCCATGACTTGCCTTTACAGAACCTGTGCTCCCTCTTCTCTGGTGCCTCTAATCCCAGGATTTTCTGATGCTGACTGAGCACAGAAAGTGGTGGGTGACACCTCCCAAGAATGTGCCCAAAAGCATCCTGCACAGATACAGAATGTTTGCATCTTACACAGGCAAATTCGGAGATGGGTTTTAGCTCTCTCCAGAGAGTAAGACTTGAAAGAGAGTAAAAAGCCAAATTTTACAAAACTTGGCTGTTGCAAAATTTACTGTATAAAGACATTTAGTTAAAACAAATCACACTTTAGGTATATAAGATTGTAACACACACAAATGTTTTTCTATATATGCTCACTATCTAAAGAATGTATATAAAAAAAGTCAACCACATCTATAAAATCTCTGTATTCAAGTGGTTGAGGAAGTGAGGATGAAACCATGGTCCTGAAAAATCTATACTCTTGAACCTCCAAACCCTTGGACTTTGCATTTGTTCTCATTTATTTTCTGTCAGTTTTCTAAGATGAGATCCAGACTATATGAATGAAGCTTCCTTTGCCATAGCTGGATATCTATTTCATATGTGGGGAACTGAGGCAGAAAAAGAGCAAATGAATTACTGAAGGTCACATAGGCCATGCAGAGCAGCAGGCGTGGAAGGGTTCACGTTTTCAGGTTCAGGTTAACACTAAGCACAGAACCGTGCTGCTTGCCCAAGTTAGGGCTAATTCAATCTACAATATTGCTAACAAAGGGGACAAAGACATTTCAAAAGGGTAATTATTCCTCTACAATTCTAGTCAAACTAGCTTTGTGAGCACAGTCTTGTGATTGTGAACATTCACGGTGCTTCACTGCTGCTGAGGAAAAAATGTTTGCCTTGGGGCTATTTGAGCAGAAAGAGAAATGCCTCACAATGTTAGGAAACAGTCTATCTTAGTCAAATGAATCACTCACAGCCATAAGCAGTACAGATGTGTTGTAATCACTGCTTAATAATTGCTTTCAGGTCAAATAATGTTCAAGGGATTACCACATCTGTAAGATGCTCTAAATAAGAGTACAGGACATTTTGTACAGGCTGATTTAGAAAAGCAGGCTGTTATTTTTAGGGATGGCAACTTTTTGTATTATATTACTGATGCCCAGTGAGGCGGGATCTACATTTTAAACACAAAACGAATATAAATAAACTCAGTGCTCTCATTATTTTAATATTATTAGTTGGGCTTTCTTTCAACATGATCTTCCATTTATAAAGTACCTGTAAAACTGTGCCTTTTTTGGATCCTCCCCTGTTCCTTCTGGATGCTGTTTGTCATTCTGCATGTGTGCTATGAGCACCAGTTGAATTATTTCCCCTGATTGTCTGAAAGCATCTCATATTAGTCTAGACTCAAATCAAGCATATTGCATACACTAATTTCTGTGAGACTTATACTGAGTTTGAGGATTAACCAGCTACAAAAGCACCTACACAGTAACCAGGGCATTGGTAGCTTTCAGCTCAGTGACCATTAGGCTTATTTTGTTTTTGTTCCCCTCTCTCCCCCTCCTCTTTAGAAACAGGTGGTATTTATCTAAGCAGCCTGCACTGGGCAGCTGGCTGATGGGTCCCTCCAGCTGGACATCTTCTCTGCATTTAGTTCAACCACACCTGCTTCAGATAGCAAACAAGAAGTGTTTTTATCTCCTGTATCTGGAGGAAAAGTTGGGGGGGGGGGAGGGACAGGAGAATGAAAAATCCTGGGCCAATCACATTTCTTTCAGCTGTAATATTTTGTGAAGTTTGTAGAGCCCATCTGGTCTTGTACCAGAGAAAAAAAGAGTGAAGTTCAAGAGCTTTTTCTTTTTGCTCTGTTACACTGCTCTTTTAAACACAGTTATTTCATTATCTCTTGCTATCATTTGATCAGATTTATCTTCCATTGAAACTTCCTTTCCCTTGAAGTAGACAGTGACATGAGAATGCATGCCTTTCCAAGCTTTTATTGTTCTGAATTAAGAAATGGTAGAATAATCTCATGAAAGATTAATGACTTCCCGTAAGCATCTTTGTACCTGAGGACAAGCAATTACAAAAATATGTCCAAAAGAAAACAAGAAAGGATATTAGACTGTATTGGCCAGGTATTTCTTGGCAGACAGCAAGCTTAGCTCGTTACATTGCCAGGATATTTAGAGCTAAGGCAACTTCTGTCTTGACCCCATGTATCATATTTTGTTTTGTACATTAGGAGCAATGTTGCCTTTGCAAGAAAAACCGACACTCTGCAGGTATTTTCCTTGATGCTTCACTGTATTTAAGTTCCCATTTCTGTCCCAGTACCTTCTTTGAGAGATAGTTCTACTCAAAGCTAACACTTTAGGACTGAGAAAAAAAATATTTTTGGAAGCTATTTCATGCTTATCAATTCTTGGTTTCTTTCTTGTTCTCTTTAATTATTTTTTTCCTTGTGCAGGGATTTTCCATGAGGTTTACTTTTGGCTATAAGTAAGAGAGTTAAAGCAGGAATCTGTAAGATAGCCTAAATCTTAAGTAGTCTCTAATACTCTAAATAATGAAGTAAGCATTCACCTTTTGATAGGCTGTCTGTCACAGTCTTTGAGAGATGCTGGAAACCAAAGAGCCTCTTGTTTCTCTAATAAGTGCACTGACTACTGTGTGCTGATTGCTGCTTCTCCATTTGTCCCACTGGTATGTTGCAACTAAATGGAAATACTGATGGCAAAATATTGTGGAGGATCAGAGTTAAACTTATAAAATCCATCAGAGTGGAGACTCTTTGCTACAATTCTGACAGTGATACACCACCTCAGGAAGTGTAGATGCCCGTAGGATCACCTCTGTGACTGTCACATAAAGCATTAGGCACGAACAGCCTTTACATCTGGCTTTGTTGGAACTGCCAAAATGTAGAGACTTCTGTAAAATATCCACTGGTGGGTAAGCTTGTAATTATATTTGATCTATTTCCTAAAGTTAAAGGGCAATCCTGCAACTTGCCTAAAAATGTGGGATTTTACTGGAATTAGCCAAGAAGCACTTGATTTTCCCGTCCAGTTCCTCAACACTATGCTTATTTTAGCATAGATGTCTATTCTATGTAAAATTACTGAATTTCATCCTTTTCCCAGTAAAGTAGGTAAGTGCATATTTACTGATTTTGAGAGCTTACCTGGAAACCTGCATAAGCACATTCCTTAGAGACACATTTTTCAGTAAGTCTGAAATTCTTCATTGAGCTGTGTTATGAAATCTCTCCTTTGGAGAAGGTGCTATTCCATGCCCTCAGATGTGTGTAATATAGCCTATTGTAAAGGCCATATTAAAGTATTGTATAAGAAAGTGCTGTTCATATTGGAACAGTATAGGGCAGTCTATTTTGGCAGCAAAGCAGTTTTAGTGGTGAGTGGAAAAGATGCAAAAAGTCTGTAACTCAGGAGAGAATAAAAGTGTGTTGCAATCACTTTTGTAATACCAGCATAACAAACCAGGATGAGCAGAAGCAGTAGAAGTGCACTATTCATTTTTATCCAACTATAGTTCATTAAGTGAAAACATAACCTGCACTTAATGTACTTTACAGGAGCAGGATCATTGGTAGCAAAATTACCTTTTGTTTCAATGGGTGAGTTTTTTGTTTCAGCCAATTGCCCTGCAGTTGCACTGCTAAAATCTGAGACTGAAGGGTACATATCTTTGAAAATGCAGCAGGCATTATGTGGGGATACATCAGCTTCTAAAATCTACAAGATTCTTCTCTGCTATGGTCATAAGAGGATGCTTATACTTCATCAAGAATTTAGGAGATTTTCTCCTGACCTGTCAAAGCTATATCAGATGGGGTCACTACATGATTAAAAAAAAAAAAAAAAAAAGAAAAGAAAAATGTTTAAATCTATAAGTAAGTGACACCTTAACTTACATTATTAAACCTGCTTAAAGCTTAAGAGCTGGATTAACTAATAGGACTATCATACACTGCTGAAAGTGACCTACCTGAATAAGGCAAAATGACTAAATGACAAAGGAATTAAAATAATGAGAAAATCATTTATGAAGGCTTAAATACGTGAAAATAAAATTACCATTTTGATCCTAGTGATGGACCGATTATTTTAACCGCTAATAATTCCTACATAGGATGGCCTTATAAAAACATGCCATTATTCCTGACTGGGTTAGTGACTTTTTTTCGCTGCCAGTTTTCTACAATGAAATTATGTGAATAAGAAACTTCTTTCCTTAGAATAAGATCATGCAGTAATCACCCACAAGTGTAAGCACAGGAAGGCAGACATACAGGAGACAAAATTAATAGGGGTAAGCAGAGGGATGATGTAGTCAAGCAGAAGCAACCTGTGCTGCCAAAGACTCAGGTGGGAGAGCAATTGCAGGATATGAGACCTTGGCTAGCTTAGAGAATACACCTTTATGCAGCAGTGTATTGACTTCACGATGTTGCATTTGCAGTTGCTGGTCCCTAAACTTACCTTGGTGGTCTGTGAAATATGCTGAGAGCTCAGGAAGTGTCAGATGCTCCAAAAGAGTGGCAATGTTATTAAAAGAAATTCCTACTCCTATGACTTCTATGTCTTTGTAAAATAAGCATGGATAGAGTTCCCACTAGTCCTAATTTTTGAAGCAAAAAGGCAAGCATTACTAAGTGCTCACAGATAATCTGTTTTTATATAGTGCATCTCTTTTTGTGGGATCTTACTGACTTCTCCTTTATTCTTAACTCCAGATAACTCACTTTTTTAATGCTACAGTTCCTCATCACAGCTATCATAATTCTCACAACTGTTTAGTTTGGGATTTTTTTATATATATTTATTTATTTTTTAAATATGTTACTGGCAGGAAAAACCAAGCCAAATCAGTTCTCTTCCTCCTGAATTCAAGTCCTCCAGCCTGGAGAACTATAGTGATACTGGATAAAATAATTTCCCATATAGCTTTTGGTGTATCAAAAAATCTTCTTTGAAAATAAAGGCAGAAGTGAACTTCAGTATACACAGCAAACATGAGGAACTGCTCTTCTTTATGCAAGATCATTCCCAGAATACTGGGACAAGCCTGAGCCAGTTCAGGCTTATCCATTATGATGTCAGCTGAAACGAAAATCAATTTGGACAAAAATACATTAAAAATGTGAATGTTTAAAGTTACTGTTTGCTGAGAAAGCGTGAAAATATCTTCAGCTTCTAACTGCTGCATTGCTTGTTACTGCCATGGAAGTGTGGCACACTCCAGCCAGTAGCTCTGACTGATGGAAATACTCATATTGAGCCTTGGCTGACTGCATGTAAGTCTTTCAACAATGGGATTTAACATTCTGACCTAACATTTAATGTATTAATCCTAATTTTATTCTGATACTAAGACTCTCTGCTGTATTAAATCAACCTAGGTTAATTCAAAATTATGTCTCTCCCACCCACTATCAATAGGTCCACTGTTTGGTTCCACGGAACTGACCACCCACTTTTATGAGAATCTGCAGTGAATTAGAAAATCTGTCATTGCTGGAGGAGCCGGACAGCTAGGATATGGCCTGTCATTCCTTCCGTACAATACATACCCTTTGTCCGCTATCTCTTAAACTAACCTGACATAACTTACCCTCCTGGTCAATGGCATCTTTATTCTCTCCCAAGGAATGCTTCATTCACCAGCATTATTAAGAAATTTCTGGACAATGTTTAGTGGCTGCGCAATCATCCAAGGTTCTATTAAAAAGCCATCTGGGTAATTAATAGCACATTTGTTCTCAGCCTCCTCCCAATTTGTCCATTAGTGGAATAAAAGCGCAGGACAAAGGGTAATGTGGTTCAGTTATATTTTACAAGAATTCTTCAGGAAGTTGAAAACACATGATAGTTTTCCAAAGATACATACGTTTATGGGCCCTCTACAAGAGCTGCAAAACTGCACAAGCCAGGGGCTCTTGATCAGGCTTCTCCCCTGTCGATAGCAGATCGACTATTGACTATGGGCTGACTATTGACTATGGGCTGCTTTGTGCTGATGCTCTCCAGCCTGAGATGGGGAGGGTGTGTGAATTGTCTTCTTCATCTCAATTCAATTACAGCTGATAAAACCATTTCCAAGATCCACGTCAGGGCACCACATCAAACACAGCACGAATGACTTTTATACTCTTTCACCTGATATTTGAAGGCTTTTCTGAGGTTTCTTTTTAATGTCTTCTCTTGAAAGCAGAATTACAGCCTCAGGCTGCACTCTGTGAGGTGGTTTTATTATTTCCCTTTAATTTGTTCTTTCTTTTTCTTCTCTCTTGAAAGCACCTGAAGAAGAAACTCTTTAAGATTTCAAAAGTTTGTTGAAAAAATTAAGAAATACTCCTCTTAACTTGTGATTTTAGTCCCTTTATTCTTTTTTTTAACTCCTGTGAAATGAACTATTGTTAAATAGCTATGCTTCAGCAGCAGGGATCTCTCTTGCACCACAGGCAATTAAAAGTAATGTTTGTGTGTACTCAGTTATAATTGAGTATAGGGTTGAGCTGGTGATGAGCTCAATAGGACTGTGATGATTTATGCCATGAGTGGATCTGGCCTCTCAAGAAAATAAGCCTGAAATTCATCAGCCAGAGAGATTTTTTCATATAAATTCTGTTGACAAATACTTGGATTGTGGATGAAACGCAATTTTTCATTAAAAAAGCCTCTGCTTTCTGTGGAAATTCTTTGTTTCTTGGGATTGAAAAAATGAAATTTCTGAAAACCAAGACATTTATTTGCCTATATTGCCTAAGAGACTCATGAGGATTGTATTTCTGTTGTTTTATTTGTCTTAGTGGGCTGTGCACTGCAGGAAAAATGCAGTTCTCAAATGAATCATGATATGACAGTGTGGTAGTTCAGCATTTCATAGAGGTTACAGAAGAGATTCAGATAGCCTGGATAGACAGCATGTTGTGTCCATGCTTTGCACATGCTGTCCAGTGTCCAGAGAACCATGACAGTGTTTCAGAAACCACCAGCCTCTACTTTGTTTGATTTTAATTTTCTTAATTAAACAAAGGTTAGGATGCTGGATTGCTTTTCTGGTTTGTTTTGTTTTAGTTTTAGCAGATTCCCTGGGAGGCGCAGCTACTCAGTATTATTTGAGCTTTTTTGGATGGTGCTTTCCTTTCTTATTGGTTCTTTGTTTTCCACACTAAGAGCAGCTCTCCTTTGTCTCGTATTTTGTTGGATAATTGTGGATCACTAATAAGCACTGTGCAAAATTACCGTTTTCACCATATCCGGTGAATTTTTGCAGCAAATGGGATTTCCACCCGGGTGGCAAGGAGCAATTCTTTATAATTCTTCTCTCCAAACAGCAAATAGAGCTGTTTATTTATATGACTTTTTGAAAGAGTTTTCCACTGAAAAATGGAAAACCTTTCCTGTTTTCTATCCAGCTCTAGTCTAGGAGATAAAAGACCGAGTCCCATTGGCAGCTTTTCCCCACCTTTGTGGAAAGTGTTGGGATTTCAGTCTGGATTTGAGCCAAAGCAAAGAGAGTCTAGAGCACAGAAGCGACACAACACACACGCAGTGGGTTTTTAATGTACTTTGCATTCCAAAGCTTCCCCTCACACTTGTGTGAAGGAGCTCTTTCCACAGCACTATAAATATTTGTTGACACTTCACAGCCTCAAGTGCCTGTAAGAACACTGTGTTTATAAAGTAAGTGCTCTGTAAATACTTGAAGTACTTAAGGTCGGTAAGTTTGACTGTGCAGCACCCATATTTAAGCTTTGTTGGCATGCTGTAGACCTACCAATTTAAGCAATGCTCTCAATAAAAGCCACCAAAGCCCTTCAAGTTTAACCTTAATTCTGAGAGTAATCTCATTAAAATTAACAATGCATTCATAATTCTGCAGATTCCAGTGGACCTATAGCTGCCTGACTATTGACACAGAAGGCCAGGAGGGTTGCCAAACTTTTTTTTTGGCATGACATGGCTTCTCCTTCACAAAATGTTCCTTAATATTTCCATTCATCACACTGATATATTCCTTAGCGGCATACTGGGTAACAGTGCCTCTCTCAGTGATATTTCTGTTGCCTGTGCTGTAGAAAGAGTAGCAACTCACCCCACACAGGGCCCTGGGAACCTGAGAATATTTTCTGATTTCCTTGTGTGAAAGGATGTGCGCACCTTTTCATATATCCCGAACGAAAAGGGGCAGGAAGACCCCGTGGATGAAAAAAGGACAATGGTAACAATGAATTGTGTTAAAAGTCTAAAATCACTCAGGTGAAAGGCACATGTGGTAGAGAAACACTTCAGAAAGATTTCCATTGCAGTTCCCCAGCTCACATCTTCCACAGATCCCAGATACCACACTCACAGCCTTGGGAACCTCCTGAGCAGTCAGTCTGTCCAGAGTTGCCAGTGACACTTGATCAATCATCATTTGCATGTGCCCCAATTTATGTCTACATCAGCCTATAAAAGAGAACCTTACTGTCTTAAAATAGTATTTAGGTCTATGTCTGTGTATGCCATTTGTGTAGAAATACATCCAAATCTCTGAATCTGTAAGCAGTGCTTGTATCTGGTGCTTACATAAAATGAATGAACCAATTTCATCTAAAATTTGTGCTATTATTATTATTCGCACCTTCTCTTTGGGTTTCACTTTTCCACTGTCTCTCACATGAAGGCTTCCTTCCAAGGGGTTTCCGTAAATGTTTTGTTGTAGGGCTCAACTGAGATGCACAAAATAATTTAAAGACTTGTTTTAAATCCTACTTCAAAGTGTACTGATGCTTTAAGTGTTAGGGATCTTCTCCAGCTTGCTCTACAAGCTCAGACAGAAGATTTTTTAGAGAAACTGGAATTCCTCTGGTTCAGAGGCAAGACAGGCTGTGTTTCAGTGAGGAGAGTGGGGCATTTCTTACATCTTGGCTGAACTGACTTGAAGAAATTGGCTCGCTTGCACCTGAAGTTTTTAACTAAGTTCAGGAACTTTTGATTTCAGGGGTGCACTAGGTACAAGACAAAAATGACTGGTTTTGCAGATCACATGGCAGGACATTTCTATTCCATACCTCTATTTTACCTACACCGTCCTTTTCCACAATAATAGAGAATTTTTTCTTTGTTTTTGTATTTGGGACTCTGCATACTGAAAGAAGACTGATCCTAAGCTACTTACACAGGATATTTTTGTCCCATTGACTTTCTGACAAATGAGAGCTGCCTTCTATAAAACTTAAAAGCAGTGCAAGCTGAACTGTTTCTGACCTGTACTTGACCTACTCAGCTTCATCTGCTCTTGACAGACCTTTCAACAGCAAGCTCACAAAACTCTCTTTTTTTACATTACTCTTGAATAAAGCTGTTAGGCTATTTTTTTCCTTCACTATTTTAGTTTCATTGAGCTTTGTATTTCACTATTTCTACTAGCTCTTTCCTCCTCAGCTTCAGCTTGTAAGAAAAGCACAGAGAATGTTTTATTTTGCTACTCATACTACAGTGCATTTCCAAATGGTGTGAGTGCACTGAGAGTCACACATGAAAGGATTGAACAATTTAGGAAAAACACCCTTCCAATCACTTCATAGTGATTCTAGCTGAAAAGATGCACAGAAATCTGCGTATGGTGAGCTAAAAATGCTCTGTGAGGTTCTCAGTCACGTATTAGAGGTGGTTGAACTGAGAAGGAAAAAAATCCTGCAATTTCCTCTCTTATGGTTTTGTGTTTATATCTCTAAAACAAAGTATTTCATAGTCCACATAACTTCATTTTAAGTAATTCCATTTTTAGTTTTCTGAGTCCAGGTTTGTGACATATAAAGTATATCCTGTGAGGTGTTGAATATATACTGAAAATAGTAAAACACTAAGCATTTCCTTGAAAGCTTTTCAGTGACTGAAAAAGTATAAGTAAAATAAAAGTAATTTTTCTTCACTGTCCTGTTCACCAAAAAAGAATCAAGTTAGTCCAGGATGATTAAGTTACTGTTTTGGTTTGCTTTCAAAAAATTTCCAGTTTATGGGGTGAAAACTAATTAATTTTTCTTAATATGACATGTCTTTTGCACCAAAAAAAAATATTTTTGGGAATTTACCTATTTTCTGCTTTATTCAGATAATTACAAATCAGGACAAATAGATTATATGGACTGAAGAGGTCACTGAAGGAAATGCTATACACTTGAGAACACTTCCATTTACACAGTAAGACAGCAGCAAAAATCACCGTGCTGTACCAGACCACTGTAATAACTTCTTCCAATGACTAAAGACAAAAATCTGTTATACAGAAATCAACTTGCTTTGCCCCTGTTAAGGTAAGCTCATCAGAAAAAAACAGAATAGAAGCATATGGACTACATTCAGACAAATAGATTAGGGACTAAATTAACCTTATATATCTACATTACCTTGTTCTACACTCATGAACTTCAGTGCTTGAATGTGATACGCAAAGAAAACAAGAGGTTCGTGCTTCAAGGAATTTTTGCTATTTTGTTGAAGTACATTGTCTTCTAGTTTCTGCTTGTGCTTTACATACCTTTCCTACTCTTTGTGGAAGAGGTGGTGTCAGCACAGGCACTGAAATGACAACAAAGTAACATTTCTAAAGAATTTCATACAAAGGAGAGAGGAAAAAGGAAAACTTATGCCTGCCTTATCCTTCTTTTGCACTGTCTGGGACAATAAAATATTCACTACTGTGTCCTACAACTCTGTCCAGTGGCAGACTTCAAATCCATTCTAGGCACAAATATAGTCTTTTTTCTTTAGGATAAATAGTAAATTTGATAATATACTTTTCTAATCTATCTTCCCCTTTCTAATCTATTTTTCCTGTGAATACAATGTCTCTCTTACACAGGGATTTCGAGCCAGCAATGCAATGAATATTATGTTGAAACACAGCATATGCACAGTCATCATCCTTGATGATGTCATCAAGCAGGTCTCAGTAGGCATAGTGTTGTGTGTAGAAACAGAAGATATTATGGCTATGTCCTGTTCACCAGCCAAAGCCTTCAATTTTTTGCCTATGTTCCATAAAGATTGTTGTTAGGAAAGGAGGCACTACAGGGAGACCTGTAATTCTGGAGTCTGAGATGATAACTGAGTTAGATTTGTAAATAGCAAACAGATGATGATGAAGAAGTTTTTTTGTTGACTGATAATGAAAGCCAACTGAAAAGTGCAAAGATTAAATAATAATGTGTCTGGAAATCATACGTTGTAATTAATCTACTTGTCCTGTTCATTTAGACTCCTACTGAAGGGCCTTTGCCAGAATGCAGTAATTAAGAAAGGGACATAGCTAATTCCCCATATCCCTACAGATTGATTTCCTGATTAAAAGTTTTCAACCTGATCTCTTATTGAGTTAGGTTGTTAAAGACACTTTACAGCAGTAGTTATTTCTGGTTTACAATGCACTATAGTTTATAACGTCAACTGTCACGGAACCATTTCTTCACATGTTGCTTCTCTTCTCTATCCTGGAGGTTGAGCTGTTCTTTTCCTCATTCCTCCTTTAATTCACAGTGGGTTGGAGTATACATAGCTTTTCTGGTGATGTAGCTGATGGATTTTGTGCTGGTGTGAATGAGGAATTCCTGGCAGAACTGTGCATTCCGGTCTACCATAAAACTCTTCCTGGAAGTCATTGCCTTGGGAGATTAAACAAAAAATAAATACGTAATTGGAAAGATCCTTTTTCCATGGCTGGTTCCTCATAATCTGTATTATCATACAGTTCCTTCAAGGTTATCTGTTTCCATAGATTTATTTGAAAAGGCAGAGGGAGAGGATGGGTAAGGTTAAATGCTAGGATATATCAAGTTGTGCGATTATAGTTTCACATGCTTGTCTTGTGTGTAAGGTTTCCCTTAATAGTCTGTAGAAGCTTTGTATAAATCACTCAAAAATTATGCTGGATCTTGGGGACTGAAGTGCAAAAGCTATCCACAGCTCCGTGTAAGTACAATTACAACAGAAATTTCAAAGAGAAAAGCGTGACTGCTCCCAGGAAAGTAAAAGAATATTTTGCATATCTGAGCAAGTTTACCTTTTGTGGCTAAAGGACTTCAGAAAACCTGTTGTAGCTAGAATACGGAGTGGTGTAGTCTCAATATGAAAGAGGCTATCAATCTTGGGCTAGAAATCCTTATTTTCTTCTGTGTCCTTAAACATATTCCTGTTAGAACATCAACATGGTTTGCCATCACATATTGGACTGCTTTTAACATAACTCACTAACATAACACAAATCACAAAAGTAATTTCATTGGTTGTGCCTATCACCGTTGTTCTGCCTGAAAGATTTCACTGAACTAAATGGATGCTTCATGTGTAACATTCTGGGGAATTGTGAATGGGTCAAGCTTAACCTCAGGGCCCCAGGAAGATACAGAAACACTCTCTTCCACAAAACAATATTGTAAGCAATAAAGGAATGAGAAATATTAATAAAAATGTAATAAGTAATAATACGATAGTCAGAACAGATTTTGCCAAAAGCATCTTGAGCCAAGGCTAGTTCCAAATCTAATTTTCTTCTTGCTGAATAGGTAGTATGATGGATGGGCAGGAAACAATAATTGTGACATATTTTGCCTTTAGGAAAGTTTTTAAAAATATGAGCTCCATGTGCCATATGCATAAAGTATGGGAAAACAGTATTTTGACTTTCTTGGGTCAAAGTTAGGTCAAGATCAGTAGATGTAGAATTGCTTGAAAACTTGTAGCCAAACAGTAGCTATTTCTGATTTTCTGTTATGCATACAAATAGGATTCTGGAAGGCCATCTTCAGCCAGTATCATTCAACACTTTCAGTATTGACTTGGATGATTAGAAATTAGAGAACATGTTTACAAAATAGGCAAATAGTAAAAGTCTGGGAAGGGTTACTAGTAGACTAGAAGAAAGAATCTGCATTTAAAATACCTTTGAAAACTTGAGAAGCCAGAGATCAGTTAATTGGATTAATTGAATTAATTGAATTCCATGGAGAAAAATGAGAAGGAAAGAAAAAATTAGACCTCTTCAATGTGCAGGATAATTGGTTGAGGTAGTAATAAACAAGTTAAAAAATAAGGTAGCAATAATTAAAGGGAAAAAATAAGAGCCAAAGGGAAACGTGGTTCTGGTTTTTAGTAAAAAGCATTCTAGCTAAAATTCAAGAAAAAATGCTTTCTTGGTTTTTTTATTAGGCTTTATCTGGATCATCATTTCCTTATTGGCATAACTCCTTTCAAAAGAGGTGCAGATCAATGACAATAGAGAAACAGGCTTATAAAACATAACGCACAGGAGACATTAAATTAATTAGTAAAGATTCATCTGGGTGATATGAAAAAATTAATTATACCTATGAAAGTCCAGTTGTCACCTGCTGGGGATGACCTAGACAATGTTTTGAGGCCTCTGCATTTCTATGTCACATGGTTATAGAGATGGACTCAGTTCACTTTGCAGGGGCATTTGTCATGTTTTCCTTTTTCATGCTTTCTGAGCTGGTGATTCAGGAAGCTGGGGCAGGTCCAGACATGCATTAGAGTTAATGGATGTTTACACAAGGAACAATGTCTTTGCATTTGAGGTATTTAAAAACAGATGAAATCAGAAAAAGGGCCTCAGTGGTGCTAAACGAATTGGGATGCATGTCTGTGTACTGTGAAAGCTGCCAGATCTTCCCTAACATGCCAAAACCACAAGCTAGGACGATTATTTATCCATATACCAGTCAGTTCAATTAAGTGCCAAAGATTTTGCCTTGCCCACGTTTCTGCAGGTTTTGGCACACTTACAGGACATAAGAATATAATTTCTCTGAACAGCCTGATGCAGAGTCTATCAGTAGATCAAGTTCTTCCCAGACTCAGCTTTATTTCTATGGAGTTACGGAGGGATGGACTGAGATATCCACTTACAGTTTCTCCTGACATTGGAAATGTGGCTACTGTGTAGATGTGTGGACACTGGTACGGGCTACCAGGTAGGTGAACAAGTCTTGGGCCACATAAAGTTTGTCATGTCAAAAGTGTCCATAAGGTGAGCTGATAGGAACTGCAGAAGTGAGAAAACTGCAGCATTACCAGTGTGGCTTGCTGTTTCTCTGTGCTCATGCATATGGACCTCTTGTACAATGAACCTGATTTTTTGAGGATGAAGGAAGTAATTTGTTGGGTACTGGGTCTGACATTTGGCTTGGAGTCCTCAGGGCAGTCTTGAGAGAAACTCTCTGAATTATGGGTTATGTGATGAAGACCATGTAACTCCTTAATACCTCATTTGTGATGGTGGAGAACACAGGGTAAATGACACAAAAGAAGCACAGAACTGTGACCTGATTCTTAAACTGATCTCCGTGTCTGTTGTCACAGCGTATCTTGATGGATGGACAAAAGCAGCCTTGTCCGGTTTGGTTCTGCTAAAGGAAGTGCACAATATGGTGTTTGTGTGGCTGCGGGAATGCTAGGCTTTTTTTTTTTTTTTTTTTTCTTTCTTATTCTAGTTAGTTTGATACCTTTTTTTTTTTTTTTTTAATTAAAAAAATAAGAGCAACAACCAAAAAAAGGTAAGCATGTGACATTTTACTTTAAAGGTGTTATATTCTTCAGTGAAGTTAGCCATTTCACGAATGATGAAAATACTCACTAGAACTTGCTACATCAGTATTGAGATCAAAGTATTAATTGAATAACTGCCAGAAAATGCACATACATTTTCAGACAAAAACTTTATGCCTTCCCACTGCCTTACTCAGAGCAAAGTAACAAAATGTATGGACAAAAAATTGTAATACCTATTTGTCACTCAGCTCATTTTGTTTCAAAAATAAAAATTGCCATGTCACTTCATTACCTTTTATCTTGTTCTAAAGTCAGCTAACAGTATGATCTTGTGTTATTCACATGTCACTGAAGAGTATAAATAGGATATATCAGGTCTTTTGCAATATCTTAGAGAGTTTCCATCTCTTCAACTTTATTAATTTCTTTTGTTTTTATGCTGATGTCCAGGTGTCCTTGTCCTGAGCAGCCAGAAATAGCTGTTCAGTGCAGACATATCTGGCTCACACTCACCCTACTGTCTACATGTCCCTGGCAAAATCCCCTTCTCTCCCACACAGTCCCATCATGTTCAACAGTGAATGCAAAGCCTCTAGTATAAAAAATCCCTGAGCTTTAAAAGCTTTAAAAACGACATGCACCCTTGAAAGAGATCAGGATTCACTGAGAGTTTTGTCAATGCACCAGTCTGTTCTTACTGAGAAGGAATTTGTTTGATGAAGTTATCTGTGAAGACCATTTCCTAGGATAATTCCTCAGAGCTGCCCCCATTCTCAGGGAATTGCAAACTCCCTTTCCCCTGCTTAATCCTCAGTAGTTTTTGCCAGTCTTTCTTGGAAAAAGAAAAATCTTTCAGATTTGGTCACAACACCTAAGTTGGTCCCTTTCCCAAAGATTTTGTGCTCAGGTACTGAATAAAATGCCTCTGCTATTAATGATTACTTTTATCAACACAGTGCTAGGACAGATGTATCTTTATGACTTATTTTCACTCCATATACCTGATTAAGCATTTAACCATATGCAGTAATTATTTACATTAGTGAACTAGGCAGAATCCTTAGTGAACTGTTAAATAGATTACTATGGCACATTGCACTTTACAGTGATAAAAAAAGATAAAGTAATAAAGATTTGTGTAATTTGTGGGAAACAAGATAAGAGGCCACAGCACACAGAGGCCTGATTTACAAATAATTTTTGTATGTCCTAGCATAATATTGGCTTTCAGTGTCTTTCAAGACTTACCTTTTACGTAAAATTTTTGAAGTTTTACCATTTACAATTTTTTTCCAAGTTTTACATATTACTTATAATTTCCAGATGGGTCCCTATAGCCACTCCAAATCTTCAAAATCATATTTCTTATGTCCTCTGCATCCCAAACCCTTAAAAAGGGTAAGTGTGGTTTTGCATAAAACAGATGCTTCCCTTTAAAAAAAGTTTGTTACAAGAGAATAGACTTCAGGATCAAGGGAATTAGGTAAGCTGTGCAATTACCAGAAAATGCATGCTCCAGTGCAACTGGAAAGCACCATCTGGGATGTTTCAGACTGTAACAGTTCTGCAAAAATCTACTTGTTGAAAGAAATAGACACTGCAAGGGCATTTAATCATCTCACTTTCTTATATAAAAGGAAATCCCTGAACTCCTTTAGAATATCAGCTTTGGGTATAATTAGCCTGGTGATGATAATGTGCTTCACAGAGAGAGATGAATTTTTTGAAAGATTTCAAGTATCTGAGAAACACATTTATTAGCTGATGTTATCTGTTGTCACCATCACCCAGTGATTTCAGCAAAATGGAACTGCAGAGATAATTTCACATTAGGTACCCTGAGAGTTATCAAAGGAAAAGGACAAGACTGACCAGAGTGTCTTTAAGATGCATCAGAAAATTTAGTTGGAGCCACACTTTTGATTTTGCACTGTCATGTCTATCTGCAGAGCCCTTCTGACCACAAGCTACATGATGTTCAGCACTAGTATGTGGAGCAAACTTTAGAACAGGTATTTTTGGCAGCTAGTGGATAAGTTCATATCTTCACAATGAAAATGGCATTTAATCTCAGGTGTTAGCCCAATTCCCTCCTGCACTGTTATGAAGGAAATTTCATTATCCTATAAATGTCCTTTTATAGTTGAAAAAATAGTCAATCAGTCTGCATCACAAGCTCCTGACACAGTCTTCCTCAGCCAGACATATCTTTGTTCAACTTGGCTTTTCTTCTGGTGCTAAGAGAAGGACCAGTAATATCTCTGACTTCGATTCTGCATCAGGGATTTAGTATATTCACTTTAGCCTTTGCACTTCTTTGTCACTTGGATAGAAAATGGTAGGTCTTGAAATTTTATTTAGCAGTGATGCCTGCTTCTCTATATTGCAGCTAGAAGACACTCTTTTTCATGGGCCAGTTGTTCCTAAAATCTGGACTCCCACCAGACCTTTAAGTGTTAAAATGGTGGTTCTGCTGCTTATTTTGATTGCCATGTAGCACATAGAAGAGGCTGAGTACACACAGCTGTTTGAAAGTGTGGCTGTGGCACTGGGGCTATACTGAGAACACTGGAGCTGACATAGCATAAGTCCCTACACTGTACTGAAGGCAGACATGATCTAATGCTGACTGAAAAGTAATGTGACTGTTTTGCTCTCCTTGTATGTCCCACAAACAGCTGATCATGGCACTGTGCTAACATAGCACTGCAGGTAGCTTATTTTGCCCACTTTGTCTTGTAGACATCTACAATGCTATGGTGACAAAACTTCTGAAGGCAGATGCATTAACCAACCTCATTTTTTACTCACAGTTTATCAATATGATTCCAGAAAAAGTTTCCTTAGATGACAGAATTGGTTCATGGAGTAAGTCGTGATCCTCCCACTCATTGTCACGCTTTTAGACATCCTATGCTGCACAGGTAAAACACTTGGCCTTGTCTGAAGTCCTCTTTGTTCTAAGAGCCTTCAAAACCTGAATGCTGTGATGGTACAAGTTAACTAGTGGCAAAACTAACCTAAGTGTCAGAGGAAAAAGCATCTAGCACAGAGAGGGTCTTGCTGAAAAGAACATTATCTTGTTCCTTTAAATTTCTGAAGCAGTCCATGACCACATAAGAACCTGTTTGAAGTGTGTGGAGGATACCTTTAGATATACCCCTGTGTTCTCTGGCATTTCCACTCTAACACCTACTTTGATATAAAATCTGCTCTAAGGTGACTATGGTCATTTGTGATGCAGTTACCAGCACAATTACATCCACATTAGGAGCAGCTTGAATACCAGCAAGGAAATCCCATTGTACTCATTGCCTAAATCTCACTAGCCCAATATAAACTGAAGTCTAAAATTTCTATCACATTATTGTGTAGTCAGGATAGTAGCTGGTATGCTTACTAATATCTTTTAACGGTTGAACATAAAAGGGAATTTACACAACCAATTCTGGCAGCCTGGGTCCCCCTTTTCAGGTGTGAAACATGATTCTAAATCATATGAGCAGGTATAGCAAAGGTAGTTTGTTACACAATGCCCGGCTTTGTTACAAGCACAAGCTGCTCTTACTGGAACCTGAAATTTTGCCATCTATATTTAATCAAACCAACAGATGTTAGTCAGCTGACACTGCTTTGTTCACATGGAGCATTATGAGCTGCTTCTGTGGAAAACTTACAAGAGAAAGCAAAGCACAGATCCTAAACTCTAAGCCTTGGGATCAGATGATGAACAGCACCAGAGCTGCGTATATACATGCCCCTTGCAAAATGTTCAGTGATTAATGTGTCTCCCTTTTGCTTATTGTACAAGCCATGCTGTTGTGTGATTACTCTCGCAGCACCATTACACCAAAACTCAAGTCCTAGACCAAAATGTATTATTCTGTTTCTAAGCAGGGCCTGTTTTACTGCTGTGTGTAAAACTGCACACTTCCTTGGAAGCCAGCAGATTTTGAGTATATTTTAAGTCAAAAGAATAATGTTACTTGGCCTCTGTTATTCATTAAAACTCTCTTCCTACAGTGGGGCTTTTGAAAAACAGATAGATACTCAGTATCACTGAAATGGAAAGAAATTTTCACTATTATTTTTTTGTTGTTTCGGAAAAAATTGGGACCTGTGCATCAGAGTAGGAAATTACAAGATAGTCCATCTTTGTCACAATAATGATAAAGTTCTTTGTCAAAATAATATTATCTTTTTCTGCTGCTTGTTTATTTCTGTTGGGTTTTTTTTTTTTAATTTAGCACACCATTATTTATTGCTATATAAAAGGAGATTGAAGAGTGAAATTTGACATGTTCAAAGAGTCCTAACTCAGCACAGCACTTGCAAGGCATTTCAATTCAGCTGTTCAGTCATTAGTTATCACAAGACTAGACTAGTCCAATGCTTGCTCGCAAAAAAAGATAAAAAAAATAGGAAGAGTCATGGATAAAAAAGGGAGATTACTCATCAACAGTACACATGAGAGAAGGGTGAATGGTTGAGGGTATAGATTGAGATCATCAGTTAGGGCAGGGTTGCCTTAGCTTTTTCCTGTTTCAGTTGTAGTGATTGTGTCTGACAGATTCGACATCAGTAGTTCTGCTGTCCTAGCATTCAGACTTAAAGTGCTTCTTGTTGTTGAGATCTGCAATTGTCTCTCTCCAGAAAACAGTCTCCAGAGAAATGGATTTTGTCTCGGGGTATTCCAAGTTCCCTTGCACAAGGGGAGTAGGTGGGAAGCAAATATCCACAAAACAGAATATAGTGGGCAAAAATGAGTTTGCTGTGCACGTGACTGAACACGCAGGACCATGCTATCGTGGTGCCGAAGTCAATCTAAAAAGTTGTATGAAGAAGTGAGAAGCCTTTATCTCAACTCACGAGTTTTTGTACCTTTATCCTTTCAGTTCTCTCGCCCTGCCCAGTGGGGGAGGATGAGGGAGCAATTGGGTGGGATTGAGCTTCCCATAAGGGTTAACCCACATCACCCCATGGGCTTCAGCACATTATAATCAAACACAAATCAGACTGGTTTGATGAATTTAGGCACACTGTCTCTTGAAGTTTTCTAATCAATAGTCAAAATAGCTGATACAATTTATCACTGAATGTACATCATCTTTGCTTAGGAACATTTGACCAGATGTAACTAACACTCTGTAGCTGCTGTCATTCACATAATTATAGGAAATTTCACAAGAGCACCCCATTTCTAGTATTCTAGATTCTAGAAATGACAGACTTCATAGGGATGTGAAGATGGTGTAGTTTGGATTGTCCAAAGTCTTACAACCTGATAGGAAAGCCCAACACAAGAAAAAGGATCTCACAAATAGCCTGTGTAGAATGGCAATCCTTGTTTATGTCCAGGAGTGTTTTACCTCTGCTTAATTAAATTATTTAATTCGTAATTCTAAGTCAGGATCCTGTTTGCCTAACACTTGCTATATAACCACTGGGGAAAGATTTCCAATGTCTACCATCAATTCACTCTATGGGCAGCCTTACACTGTGGATGATTAATATTAGGTAGCTTAAACCTCCCAGTAATATCTAGTAATTTTTTAATTTTTTTTTTTCTTAAGAATAGGCAGAAATAGGAGCAAATATTATTCTCGAGCACTGAAAACACTCATCTTGAGTATCATGAATGGTGATTCTGGAACAGGTTCTAAAAAAAAAAGGAGTCTTATATGTCTGAGTCAAAGTGGGAGTTTCTGAGCTTTGTGTATTTAACTCACCTGTCACATCAAGTTTACTTTTCTGGGTGCAAAATCCTGTCCTGAGCTCTGAAGCACCTCTCGTTAACAAACACCCTCATCATCAGTGTCTGACACCGACATTGCACCACTGACATTCCACACCACTAGTGGAATAAAAGAATGGAATTTTGCCGGTGGGGATGGGGGGTGTGGCCTTCTTTTGATCCAGACTGAAGACAAAAAAGTTTTGGCTATGGAGGCACAGTTTGTGCCTGTAGAAGCACAGTTATTTTTGGAGGTTCCTATCCTTAGTAAATCAGCCAACTACCACAGAGCACATGAATCAAGTTATTTTGTTTGCATATTTACAGTATAATGTATTTGACTTGTCAAACTAACTTAATGCAAAATTAGCAGGCGTTCCACCTCTTGCTGTGTCTCTGCCTCTACAGTATGAACAAGGTGGTGCAAACCATGGCAAACAACCACTAGTCGCTTTTGATTATAGAGAGCAGACATTAAGGTTGCAGAAATCCTACATATTGTGGTGCTGTCTGGAAAGCAGAGGCCATGATTTGTGGGACAATCCCAACAAAAACTGCAGATTGTGGGATCTACTGCTGTGCATATTATTTTAGAGTCAGCTCAGGAGAAGAATGAAAAACTGAGAGGATTACAGTTTGCCAACCCCTAAGTCTGGCTGTTCTTCTCAGTCATATATCTCAAAAGAAAAATGTCCAAGAAAAGAGAGAATATAATGAAGCAGTTCGCTTAGCAGTTCTAGCTTGGCTTCTACCATGTTGTATTTTGAGTTTTAGATTGAGTTCTGTGCTAGGAGGCTGCATCTGTTATTTCGATTCTAAAGAACATTTTTTTCCTACCCGAGTATTTGTATGTGCTCATTTTATCAGTTTTAAAATAAAAATTACTATTAAAACTGTAATGAAATAATGAAATTCAATATGGTGTATGGATAGATATTGATTTGTTTCACTGCCTTAAGATTCTGTCAGAAATATTTTTTCCTCTGTTATTTTTTACATCAGCACTTTAGATCCAGTCCTGTTTTTCCTGAAATTCTGCAAGATTTCTGACATTTTTAAACAGATCTCAACAATGGAATTAACTGAAACTATAGGGTATTTTTATTAAGATGAACAAATAAAACTCTAAATTTTTAACTAATTGATTCAGAGAAAAAGAAAACCACTTGCAAGAAGAAAACTGAAAAAACAATTCTTACTCCTTCGCTTCAGTACTGAAAAGATTTGCCAGGATAGTAATAAGCACATTTCAGTAAATTAGAAATGAATTTTGATTCCCAGCACTTAAATGTCTTTTTATACTCCCTTTTTATATTCATTCTTGCAACCATTCTTGTTAGCACTAAAGTCCATGGAAAATTAATTTTCGGTCCATGCCAAAGTTGGAGAAGCTTATCAAGTATAACAATCTCCAGAGCGGTAGAGTTTTTTTCCAAATTTCTCATTAGTGTTAAGATGCCTATCAACTCATTTTGGCAAGCGAAGGCATGACTGAGATAGTGCAGGTCACTGTTGCTTGAATTGCCTTCAGCCCAGCTGCACTTTTCTACTAGATCTTTTTCCTGTTTGTTTTTTTCTCTTCACCATGTGAACCAATGCCTAGAGATTCAGCGTGAAAGGTCCTACAGAGGTCTGACCCTGCTTTCCCACAAAGACCATGCACATTCATACATGCTACAATAACAATTTCTCTTTCACAGTGAACCCTGCTGAAGGACAAACCAACACAAAGAGAAAAATGAAAACCCAGATCTCATATAATAATCATGAGAATGAATCACCAGTGGAATTAGACACAGACGTATTTTCCAGGATCAACCTACATACTGGAAATTTGCAAAGGCAAATGCAATATTCACACACAGAGTACAGAAGGTGAGCTCCAGTGCAGTCATAATTTAAGAGAGTTGGAGTGATGCAGTCCAAAGAGGTTCCTATAGCAATTTTGAATATGCAACAAATCTTTGTAGCCTGTTGCACTGTGAATCAACAGCTGCTGATGGATTAATGGAATATTTTCTCACTCGTTATTTCAAACCATTTATTCTGTGCAGACTGAAAACTAAAACATTTAGACCGCTCACATACTAAACTCCATCAAGCACAGAAAAGCACCCTACATCTTATATATTAGGCAAACCCACTAGCAAAAAGCTAGCTAACCTTGCTGGCAATTTCACTGCCTCCTTCCAAATAGTAACCAAGTTCATGTAGGGTGAAAGTAAATCTACCTTTGAGGCTATATGGTTCCTCGGTAATTTTCTCGCTCACATACGATTCAACTTACTATTTTGAAACCTGACAAATAACGGATCTAGAAGTACAGATTTATTTCTCTGTATTCAAACTCAAAGCTTTTTTAGAAGTATCCTGGCAGCAACCTGCTTCATGATGGAGCAGCTTCCCCAGCCAATATTAGGAACTGTCTCAATTTTCTGCCATTAAAGTAGAAAATCTCATCCCTGAGAAGATGAATTGTTTCCTTTCTGAGCAAAGTAGGACTATAGGGACAAGGGGAGCTGCTGGGTAGCCTTCTTCCTTTACATCTATCTGGAGAAGAATAGAAATGTCGGTTCTAGAGGCACAGTAGTGGGTATGTGGTCTAGGAAAGATGATGGGGGAAGGGTTTTCTCTAACCACATCTAAGCCAGCTATGCCTAAATTGAATTCAAAGGGAAAAAAAGCATCTGGAAGATTGCAGCAACTTAAAGCACAGTATTTTAATGCAAGCCCAGGGAGATAGCAGGAGTGTAGTGACATTTATCAGTAGTTATAACATAGAGTTCCAAAAAAAAAAAAAAAAAAGAAGGAACAAACTGCTCTCTGCCCTTGGCTTGATAATTTGCCTTTTACCTTCTGCATTTTCATATATTAGTTTGAAAAGCAGAGGACCAAAACAATCAACAACAGATGTTCCATACAATCAGTGTGGTACATGAATTCAGTTAGCATGCAAATTTTCATCCCTGGGCTATTCATGTGGACGGCTGGGAAAACAGACAGCCTGTTTTGCAAAAACAGATAGAAGGAGTATGATTAAAATGTCTGGATTCAATCACATGTTTAATCACCATCCACTTTTTTTTATCTCAGCTACAGTGACTGGTAGCTATTATGACAAAAATTTGAAAATGTGCATGACACACAGTGGCACCCAGGAGCCTTATAGGTGGTCTGTGTTTGATCAAAGTGATCAAAGCTTTGTTCTGTGTTTCCCTCTGGTCCACCGCACCACAACTACCTTAAATGCACAAAATATGATTTATAGGAGGGTGTTCTATACTTTCATTCTTAGGCTAGAGTGTTATAAACTGCCTCTCAGTTTTTCAGTGAAACCAATAAATTATGTTCTCCCTACTTAAAAGTAACAATAGATGACTGTGTTGTCTATTCAGAAATGAGTTCTCAGGGGTAATACAGGAGATCAGAGACTTCTAACCTGCCTACACACACATACAAGGTGAATCCTAAGAATAAGTTTTGTGTGTCCCAAAGAAAGCTTATTCAAATCATTCTGAAACTTAAGGGTCACATAACAGTCATCCTTGTGCTATTTTGTCACTTTCTTTGTAGTTGTGGGTGGGTGCCAGAAGGGTGTAAGGAAAAGTAGTAGGAAAAATTATAATCTTGATTTCTTTTTTTAAAACCTAAGAAGTGCTTTAGTTAGAATTTTTGGCAAGAATATATACCATTTATTCAATGAATGCTATGCAAAATAGAAAATAAGCCCTCTGAGGGATAGATTGGAAATCTTACTCTGGTAAGTGCTTGCTCATGTGAAGTGTTCTGCTGTATTCAAAGAGACTATTCTAGTGAGTTACATAATATAGCTCAAAATTAACCCAAAAAAATTGAAAAGGCAAATTGTCAAATGGCCTGAAGACTATTTATAGTACAGTGTGTATTAGGGACCACCCTAAATGGCAAAATAGCAAGTAAGAGGAAATTCTCTAATGGGGTGATCTGAGGATCAGATATAGTACAGTACTGTGTTGACAAAGAAATAAAAGCAAGAGTCACTTCAAAGGAAATCCCAGGACACTACCAAAATTAGAATATTTACAAATATGGGTAAGATAAGTAGAATTTCTCTAAGTCTAGAGAACTGGACCCAAAAGGATAAAATAGCATCTGACTTGGGAATATGCATGCTATCAAAGCAGAGGAGAAAGTAAACTGAAATTGGAGAAATGCCAAGAAACAGAACTGAAGTGAGAGGCAATGGGTCTACATCTACTGAAGCCAGCAAGGTGAACATGAGATTCATGATACGTGTTCACTGACCGAACATGTTTTGAAATTTGCACAAATGGGAAATTAGCAAGGATTCATAGTTTTGAGAAACAAATGGTGTCTGATATTATTCTCCTTCACTGGGGTTGTATTCTGGTCCTAACAAATTACCTCAGGCCTTTAAAGAAAATCCCTTTCATAGGCAAAGGGGCTGGAGAGGTAGAGTGGATTTAACTCTCAGAAGATGAAGCTGAGTGGATTGTTTCAGAGAATGAAGCCTTTCAGTCTGAGACAAACTGAACATCCAGTAATTCCTGTGTCCTTTCAATGTGCCTCAAGCTATGACAACCCAGCCTCTCCCTGGAGTACCAAAACAATACCCATATGTCTTCCATTACAGAACATAAGTGACAGAAAATTTCAAATACTGGCTAAAGAAGAGAGATTGCAAGTAAATAAATAAAGAGTCATGATACCTGCTGCTATATGTGCCAGGACACAGATGATGGGCTATGAGGGCAGCATTTACCCTGGTCTTGTACCAGCTCTGTTGGAAGTGGGAGGCTCATGTCATTATTTAGAAATGAAAGGCTGTAGCTGAGCCATTTAGATGAAGAAGAAAGACCGAGTGCTATAACAAGAGAGGTAACATATGCCAGTGGATCAGATGCAATTTGTACATTTTAACATTGAAACATTCTGTCCTGATTAAAGCTTAATTGAACAAGACTAACTCTGCAGACTTTTTGGCTACAATGAACACAAATATTTAAAATGCACAGTTCTTGATTAAAACAGTGACTGTGCAGCATGACTAGCAGAATTAATATTTAAACAAAAAGGAAAGGAATGAAAACATAAAATGTTCCCAAGTTAACCAAGGGAAAGTGTGATGGTAAGGATTCTGAGATTGTTCACTGTACATTACAGAAATCTTTTTCTTTATTAAAACAAAGAGCAATTAAGCACTCATTCTATTTGGTTTTTAAGTTGGACTTGGTTGGTCAGCTGACCTTGACACTTTTGAAAACCACCTCCAAACTTAGTTTTCATTCTTTTTATTTGTCAGGCAATTTTGATATTTGCCTGCGTTCTCCAGTGCTGGAGATCAAAATTGAAGAAGGAATTCTCAGTGAGCTGCTGACAAAATGTCTGGTACAGGCTGTTTTGGACAACACAGTAGAAGATGGAGACAAGAGGCCAGCAGAGAAACCAAGAGCTGCTACTCACAAAAGCTAATCAATTTTTCAAGTCTTTCCATTTGTTTCCATCAAGGAGCGTGTAAAGCAGCCTTTCCCACCCAAGTCTCACGGCAGTCTCATTATCAGTTCCTCTCACAGATCCAGAAATGATGCAATCTACATTCTAATTTGAGGCCTATTCACAAGAATGAGTGGTGGTATTAATTTCAGATGATGTGTGAAATTTACCAACCTTCTTTTTCCAGAAGAATTGCTCATTTTGCAGGAGCAGGTCTCGTGTTCTGACAGGTCACTGAAGTACAGAGCTACATGGCTATTGACCTTACACATGAAGTGTAAAGGTCACTAGAGAAGCTCTCTTTGCACTAGAATTAAGAACTGAGCCTGCCTATTTGATATGTGAAAACCAAAACCATTTCATGGAAAAGACCTAGTAGAGGAGAAGCATTGCAGTCTACTGAGCATAGCTATGCACTGAGTTAAATACAGTAAGTCTTTCAATATACATTAAAAAAAAAAAAAAAAGAATTTAAAATTAGAGAGGATGTTGACACATATTCCATTGTTACAACCCATGAAAATGAGTAAGCAGTGAGTTTCTAATAGGACCAGATGGCTTGTAAAGCTTTTTGGATAACTATTTCATCTATGAAAGTTCACCCCCCAAACCCAAACCTTTGTAGACAAAAACTTTCTGTAAAAGTCATATTTGAAAACTACTGTACAAAAATGCTTTGCCATGAGAGACTACCATCTGTTTACTATATTAAATATACAGATCTCTGTGTTTTTATTAGAAGACTTTTTCCTTTAACAAGGCAGATGGAGGAGCTTACATATACAGCAAATTTTTTTACTGCAAAAATGTGTATAAGATATAGTGTAGGAATGGTATGACATTTGGGTGAGATTACAAATTCTCTCTCTGGGTGCTGCTCAGAGACAAGAAATACAGTTATATTTACTTAATTCCTGTGGCAGTGGATGTAAAACTCACTTGTCAGAGAGTATAGAAGATATTTATGTTAGCTCAGCTCCTTTTACTCTGCTAGTAGACCCTACCAATTTGAGAAATTTAAAAGAAAGTCTGTAGCTAGAGATTATTTTTAGCATACATACATATGTCTGTGTGACACCTAGAGGTGTTGATATCCATGCAGTGGAAAATCCTTCCTTATGGAATTGACCAACCGATGTACCACAGCTGAACTGAAAGTGAGCTTTGGATGGTCTTGTTCACTCAGTCATGGACTTCAACACTTCACTCAACAAGTGGCATTTTAACTGAGGTCTGATATCAGAGATTTGCAAACTGCAACCAAATCCAATTACTAATAAACTTAGGTCTTGAACAGTATTCCTTAGGGATATTATGCAAGTAGTATTTTTTAATTACTAAGGCTTTAAATTATCTATAGAGATTGTTTCCCTTAGCAACAATACATTCCATATTAATGTGAGCAGCTTTTCAAAAGACTTTTTTTTGTATCAAAAGTTTCTTATTATCGATAAGATTTCTTATGGATTTTTGCTTGCTGCCATGTATCTATAAAATCTGTACCAAAAAGAAAAAAAACTGGAATTTTGGAAAGGAAAAGAAAGAAGGAAGAATAAAGAATCAAAAAAGAGAAGGAAGAAAGGCAAAAGGAAGAGAGAATGAATACCGAATATAGATTTAAGGCCAAATTCTCTGTTGAAGGAAATCAACAAAACTTCTTTGATGCCATTAGGGCACTAATCACTTCAGCAGAGGGAACAGGCTTGTATCTTATGTGGATCTTTTAACAATTCACACATGACCTGGATTGTTAAAGGGAATTTAAACTCTTGAATACACTAGCCTTTTTAGTTCACATCTTCCTAACAGTTAGGACCATATAAAAGTTGCCCCATGGAGAAATAGGACTATCTAGAACCATGTCCCTGTTTAATATTGCATGCTAAGATGTGCTCAAGGGATGATACGATATTCACTGTGATTTACTTACAAGAATACGTATATTTCCACTATGACCTTTGAAAGACCATCCTGTCAATGGATCTATGTACAGTTTAGAGATTCTCAGCATGCTGTAGTATATTTCAGAGTTATTTCCCATTTCCTCCTCTTTACTTGCTTTAGGCCACCAAATCTCAACTCGTGAGGTGTATTTTACTCGAAAAGCATAATGATGTTAGAGATGAGACATGGCACTGAGCCCAGGCTAATATGCTCTGTTATGTTAGTATGGGCTCCATTCCAACACTGCTGGGATGCTTGGAGTGGAAGGAACAAGGAAGAGGAGAATGGAAATAAATTAACATTGGCTAGGGTGTGCAAATGGGGCAAGAAGACAGACGTATGATGCTGGGTGCAGGGGGCTCCAATTAGATGAGAAGATGCCAGCTTCTGTGACAAAGTGAGGCCAACATTACAGTCCTGAATCAGAGCAGGAGGGAGTGTTATACTGTGCAAATCAGAAGATATCTTTCCTATATAGGCAGATGTGAAGCAACTGAAAAAAATTGCTCTTTTCCTTACAGAGAAGACAGTAATCCAGAGTAATTCTGGCACTTGAATTAAAGAGACAAGAAAATGAAGCAGTCCAATATCACTTTGAAATTTCTTACAGTATGTAAATGAGTGCATGCATTTTTAAATTAGACCAGATTACTGTTCTTTGGCAAAAAGCTGCATCATGTCCATTGATAGTTAAGACAGATCTGAATTGCTGTGTTTCTGGTCTTGAAGTCATGGCAGGTAAAATAAAATTAGAGTACATAGCATATCTGTTAAAATTGTACATAATTTCTGGATATAAGATAGAAAATAAAAAACATAGAAAAAGAATAAAGTTGAGACCAGGTGAAGAAATATCTGAGACAGAGGAAGCTAAAGTAAAAGACTGTGTCACTAGAAGTGGCAAAGATTTAGTAATGGTTACAGAAGTGATGTGGACCCTAATTGCAGGGGCATGTGATGCCAGTTGAAGGCTCTTACTCCTAGAGGTTGTGGTTCTTGTTCACAGTAAGCTCTTACACTTTTGTCATGGCATGGGATCCATCACAGCAGATCATTTAGCAATCCAGAGCCAGAAAAATAGATGTGTACAAGCTATACAGGACTTTTCTTCCACAGTGCTAATTGCCTTTGTGCTGTTAGTATGTGGTAGAAATTATGGCAAATCAGAGCCTCTGCTGGGGGAAAGAGCTGGCACAGTAATCTCAAATGGAGAGAATACAGTTTTTACTGAAGTCCCCTTAGAGTATAATTTTCAGCTGTAGATGCTGACTTGGGCCTTGACTTTTGTTATTGACTATCCTGCAGTTCCCCTTGCATCCAACAGCTGGAGTGGCCGTAAGTAAGCACACAGCATGGGGCCAGAGCTCATGTCAGCTGATGAAACCATTGGTAAAAATCAATTCAGCTGACAGCATCAGCCCAGCTTTTCTTGGCAATTGCAGAAGCAAAGACCCAGCTACACACTCTCTCTTTGTTTCCACTGCAATGTGCAAGGACCCCCACATTTTTGTCAGCTCAGTGGAAAGAACATTTTTTAAATTGTTTGCTTAGTAGTAGGTGAAAAGAAAATTCACATTTCCCTTTCTTTGTGCTGTCCAGCAGAATTATTAGAGAATGACTGCACTTAACATGTTAAAGATGAGAGCCTTTTACATTCACATACTATCATGATATCAAACATTATCTGTGTATTTCCACAAGTATGTTTTGCTGATTACCATATATCTCAAATATGTCTCACTGGTATCATATCTGCTGCATTGCTCCTGTAGCACACCATTGATACGTCATCATCCTCTTTTGCTTCCTCCCTGTTTGAAGATACTTGGGCAGGCTTCTATCAAAACTTGTAGTGTGTTGGCAACACAGAAATGTCATTTGGAAACAGATCTCCTCTCAAGCTATGTATTTATTATACCAAATCCAAAAAAACTACATGGTGTGATTCTTGGGACTGTCCTGTGCATGAGTTGGACTTCGATGATCCTTGTGAGTCCCTTCCAACTCAGAATATTCTGTGATTCTGTGACTTTGTGATTCTATAATTAACACTCTGC
The DNA here is from genome assembly GCA_038380795.1 of Pyrocephalus nanus. Lineage (NCBI taxonomy): Eukaryota > Metazoa > Chordata > Aves > Passeriformes > Tyrannidae > Pyrocephalus > Pyrocephalus nanus. The sequence continues at coordinate 64,314,005 of CM076261.1, forward strand.
CTGGTCTCGCCCTCCTAGCTTGATTCTCCCATACACTATATCTGTACCAAAACCCACCTCCTATCACCACCTTTAAATCCTAGGAACACTGAAGGTCTTTGGAAAATATATTTCTCAGGCAACATAAAGCTCTCTGAACCTAGTACAAGATCCATTGCACAATGTTACCATTACTCAAACCAGACTAGATTAGTGGCTGGTATTTTACGCTGTCTATTTTTGTTTTAGAGTATTTATAAGAAAATTATCAGCTCCCAAATGTTTGAAAATCCTGGCTTTTGGTGTCAAAAGTTTAAAATTTATGATACAAAATTCCGAGAGATTTATAAATAACTGATTCCTTTGTGCCTGTTTGTTCCTGATTTCTTAGATATATGCTTGGACTACATCTCTGAGAGAGTCTTCAAAACCAGAAAGATTTAAAAGGCACTGTTTCTTTTAAATAAAGGTTGAGAGTCTCAGATAATCATCTGATCTAGGAGCAGGGCACTGTAAAAAGGGACACAGGCTGTCAAGAAGAAAAAAGAAAGCGACATCATAGCAAATTAAAAGATTAGCTTAACTGGTTTTGAATGGAGAAGAAGATTAATCTGATTATCAGTTTTCACTCATTAGTAATTAATTATTTATGTATTAAGAGTATCCTAACTTTAAGTAACAGCAGTTTAAATAATGATAACTGCTATTCATTAAGTTGAAAACTGTGACTAAATGTCTTTTCCAGTACACAGAGCCTGTGTTTTCTGCTTTTTCAAATGCTATGGAGCTCCTTCCTCTTTCGGCACGCACTGAAACATACGTCAAAAGGTTGTATCATATATTTTCAATTTTTTGCAAGATAGGGACTTTGAATTACAGGTCCCCAAAAAAATTGCAAAGAAAATAGTTCTTTATTGGTGATGAGTTGTTGTATCTCAATTAAGTAATAATGCACTGTTCAAGGGAACAGTGTGATACCATTTCCTCCAGTTGCTTATTGCATTTCTGTAGTTGTACATGTCCTTCTTCAGATCACAGAATCATCATCAGCGTCATCATCATCATCATCATCATCATCATCATCATCATCATCATCATCATCATCATCATCATATAATTTAGGTTGGAAGAGACCTTAAAGACCATCTAGTTCTAACCTGTTGCCATAGGCAACCTTATACTAGACCAGGTCGCTCAAAGCCCCGTCCAACCTGGCCTTGAACACTTCCAGGGATGGAGCATCCACAGCCTCTCTCGACAACCTGTTCCAGTGCCTCAGCACACTCACAGGAAAGAATTTCTTCCTAATATCTCCTCTAAACCTACTGTCTTTCAGTTTGAAGTCACTGACCCTTGTCCTCTTACTAAATGCCCTTGTAAAAAGTCTCTCTCAATTTTTATACCTCCTTGATCACTTGCTTATGGTGCAGTCAGAACTTCATTACTGCTTTTTTAATGTTTTAAAATGTGTGATTAAATATTCTAAAGAGTGTTTTAGGTGGAAAACATTCACTAATTGACCTGTTGCAAGATTCCTCCTTAGCTCCCCTCAGACTGGGGACTGAAGGACAGTGTGCATCTTTAAGCGCTCTATTTTTATGTTGTGCTAAGTCAGCATTTGCTGAGCTCTTACTCTGTACCTGCATTATGGAAAGATCCCAGTACAGCACTGCAAATGATTTACATCACGACTCTATGGACAGGAATAGCTTCTTGCTACAAAGCAAGAATGTGATATCTGTTTGACATTCCCAAATCTGTCTCAGCTGGCTGTCAATGGAGTGTCAATGAGTCTCCTTTTTGCTTGTCCTTCGAAACATTTAGTTGTGCTGTTTGAATGTAGCAGAAAGACACTTTACAGTAAACTTAATCTGCCTGTAGGATTAGGCCAGTGAGCAAATATAGAAATACAAATTCTCATATGAATACATGCTTCTCAGCAGATTCTTTCAGTTCATCATGGCTTGCCAGGTACAGCCAGAAAGACGCATGGCAAAATGGCTGAGCATATGCATGCACTTTTCCAGCAAAGCAATGACTTCATTGAACAGCAACCAGAGGACAACAGTTGTACCAGGATGCACAGTGAGTTAGAAATGGATGCAGACTCATGTAGACCTCAGCTGACAGACCATTTATGAAAGGCAGTGATAGTAGTTCACTAATGGACCCATTTTGGTTATTAGGCTGGAAAACCATCTACTTGCAGCATCCCAGTAGTTTTATTTCTTTTCTTCTTTTTTTTAAGGCTCCTTGTCTTAAAGGATCATGGCAGGCCAGCTGTCCTCACGCACAGCTTCCCCAGCAACCTGCCTATTGCACCAGCGCATATGGCCGGGACTGGGACAGAAGAGGCAATGTTGGCATAAGATACTGTTTTCAGCATCTTAGTTTTTTTCTCTGCTAGGAATGTCTTGCTTATATCCATACTGGTATCACATTTGAGTGCAGACACAGTTAGACTGGGAGAAATGCAAGTATATGGCTTTAATTCTTTGCTATCTGAGGAACATACCACCAGAACAGGTCATACTCCTAAGCAAATGGCCAGCGAAAATTTGAAGTGCTCAGGTAACCTAACAATTGTGCTGCTTTAAAAATAATCTACAAAAGGCTGCACTGTCACTGACCTTTTTCTTTTATGTGACCAAGATATAGAGAGTAAGTCTGGATTAAGTGTCTGTGTAGCTTCTTGCACCTGATAGAATCAGGTAAATGTGTTCTGAGCACAAGATAAATCTCTTCTCAGAGCCAATCTTTCTAAGTTTGAGAGTGCTGAAATTTAGGGATTTGGTTTTGTGCCCAATTCTAGGTTATACAGTGGTATTTATCTACAAAAGTTTTTTGCAAAACTTCTTTACAGTGTTTTATCCATAAAACAAAGTTTCTGTGTTTTAAAAGCAGTATTTTCCAAGTCTTTTTTCATCTGGGAGATGTAAAAGATTGTGACTGAGCAAGAAAAAAGCCTCACACGAAGTATATAACAGAGAAAATTATTTTCTTTAGAGAAACAACTTCGGTACATGACTGCTCTGAAAGTCAAAAGTTATAATTTCCTACACAAAATAAGTAGAATCTTCCTTTCTTACTTTATGTTTTGTCATATCCACTATTATCTTTCCAGTGCTACTGGAAATATCTCACTGGGTACTGTGGTTGCTACAGAATGGTCTCCTCTTCTAAAACACATCCCCAAACACTTTGAAATGCATCATGCAATCAAAAATAGAAGCACTTTACTCTGCTCTTGCAGATTTTTCCATTTAAAAGGAAAAATGTTGCTGTATGCATGCATGTGATAAAGCAGAGACTAAAAACCCTCTCTCATTTTGTGAGAGCCCTTAAAGTAAATAGTTATTGTTTTTTAAATAGTTTATTAAACAGACCTGGCCTTCATAGAGGTTACTGGATTCCCAAAGAAAACTCACTGAATCCTCTCCCAAAGCTTTTCAGTGACCTTTAGCTGCTTCCTGAATCACCTCAGATTTTGCTCACAGCCAGGGTAATATCCGCCTGTTTAGCAGATTTATAAAAGGCATCACTCTTTGGCTTATTCACTGCTGATCACGAGACTATCAGAAATAAGAAACTGTTCCAATAGACATCAACTCTGTGTGCTGATACCTAAACACTAAAAAAGTGAGTTTGACTTTCATATAACTGAAAACCTTAGAAATCTCTGAGTTAAGCCATTTAAAAATGCTGTGAGTAGGCCAGGCAGAATTCACTAGCCACACATAAAAACCATAAAAACTGAACAGCCATTCCTCTTTCTTCTCTCCACAGATACTGCCCTTTCAATTCCACAGAGCTGTATTTCCAGCAGATCAACACAGAGGTCTTTGGTAAAGTTGGTATTATGGACTTAAGAAAAAACATTAAAACCTACATTAACAATCCTGTCCATTTCAGTTCATTTCCTCTGGGGTCAGAAGTTAGCAAGAGATCCAAGGAGCTGGCTTAGACAGCTTCTAAAGGTTTAAAGGTTCCCCAAATTTCTTTAATTAGGTCAACTTCATTCTGTTTTCAGTCAGAAAGAAACCAAACAAAAGCAGAATGTGGGAATGGCTAGAGAGTGATGTAGAAACAATAGACAGAGAAGGACAGAGGCATGAACTTCAAAGTAGAGATGCTGAAAGATTTAACTGTTTTTATTGCCCCCACTGCCCCCAAAGGAAAAAAAAAAAAAAAGAACCCCCCCCCACAACACAATGAAAAAACCATTCCAAAACATCAAACCCTAAAAGAAGCTCCTGGAATAACCAAGGTGTGAGGTAAGTTGCTGGCAAGATTTCAGGTTCAAATTTTCTGCTTATATAGTTAAAGATTATTAAACCACACGTCTGTCTTTGGATAATGGGGGACATAAAGTGCACACTGAATGCTAACAAAGCTGGGTTAGCTTATTTTCTCAAAATATTCTTTGAGATTGCTCTTGCTTATATGGAAATGTGAGTGATTACCCTTCCTACAAGTTTTATCCTTTCTTCCTTTTCTCCTTAAAATGAAAGCACTTCAGGGTCTGCCTTGCAATTTTTTTAATATTATCATATCAAAAAGCATGCTAAGAAATCTATATTCTCCACTACTCTGAAAAGCAAACCTGTCAATATTTATTACCTGATATGACTGTTATTCTGTCCCTCTGCTCTCGCACATATATACTGGTCATAAAAATAAAGTAAATTCTCTAAGTAAGTGGAAGATTTTAAAGCCTGCTTACCCTTATACACATTAAAAAAATTATTTACTTCCAAAGTTCCAAACGGAAAAATCCTACTTAAAATACAGTCTGCAAATCCACAAATGGCAAGGTGGCAATGACAAGCAGAATGAAGTGGGGAAAAAAGTTACAATGAGATTAAATATTGCATAAGAAAAAGGCAAGGGGAAGAGTATCTGTAAGTGCCAAAATACCTGCCAAGTAACAGACTATCCTTCAGCTGTGTTGAATTTGAACAGTTTCCCATTGTATCACATCATCCATTTCTGGGCCACCTATAAGTTTTGAGCTGGCTTTTTAAGTAAAGCATACAACAACAACTCAGTAAAATTAAGTAATTCCCTGGAATAATTTTCATTTCCTTCCCTCTTCCTTTCGCCTTGCTGCTCTCCTTTAGACAAGAGGGAAATGAAGTAAATTTAGAGCCATGCTTTCCAGCAGAATGGTTAGCAATGAATATCAGGTTTTAGAGACCTGTCACCTGCATTGCTCTTTTTAGGTTCACAGAATTATATTTATGGCAGTAGTTGCAATAGTTGCCATTTGAAGCCCCAAAAATCATGGTAGAATCAGATTGCAGAGTGTTAAACCTGCAGGCTTTTAAAGGTGGTCTGCATAGAGGGCTGAAGGCTGAAAGATTTGTCACCAGCAAAACTTCATACCTTCTAAAGTATTTTTGTTGATGATTTAAACTGTCATTCAGCATTTTTGGAGGACAAAAGGATTATTTCTGTGGATTGTTCCTACTATTCCTTCCATCCTTGTTTGAGTCATTCTGTATTACTGTAGTGATGGCACTGGAAGCTGAACTACTTCCACTCCCAGTGGCTGTGGACTGCAGTTAATTCACCAAAGCATTGAAAAGGATCAAATGCTGAGGATCATGAAAGTGGGAAAATAAAGGAAAAGAAAGATGCTTCTTTTGGAGCTTGTAATTAGCTCTCCTTTAATAGATGTTCACCTGACTGTTATTCTCTACTGATGCAGTGCTCTCTGAGAAGTTTGACACCATTGTGATAGAAGCTACGGGGAAATGTCATTCTTTGGTTCAGTCTGTAGCAGCAGGATGGTAGGGGAAACCGGGACTGGGAAAGCAGGAGAGGGAATGAGCTCTAACACTAACATCACAGTGCAGCTCCCAAGGGATGGTCTTTCTCTTATCTGGAGGCATGACTGTATTACACAGGCTCAGCTCAGAGCCATAAAAGCCTTCACATGCTGAAGAGGGAACTGATGCATAGTGTGGCTGCTGTGATCTTCCAGCTGAACAGCCTTGATGCACATTGTTCCTAGATAGTTCTCAACCTGCTGGGCTATTATCTCCCTGTAATTTAATACACACGTTAGTGAGAGATGAGTTTTCAGGAGGGACTTGAAGAAGGGGAAAGGTTACAGGCTTGAAGAGACTTTCAAGGCATAGGGTCTGCCACTGGCCCTCTGGTTCATTGCGCTTTGTACCTACAGCACATATGCAGACAGCCTGGAAAACAGAGAGGGAGAGTTTTTTTGTCAGATAAAGCAGAGATGTATGCCAGTGGATCACTGTGGCTGTCTTTTTAACAGCAGTTCCTGGCTACTGTTCCACCAGCCCTGTACTGAAACTGCTCAGAGCCTCTGCACCTCAGTGGCATTTCCTGAGCAGCAACTCAGCAAAGATAACCTTCAAATGTGCATGTGCCAGTACATTGATACATGAGGGGAAAATAACTGGCATCAAGTGAAAATGGATAATTGTCCACTCTAGAGAATAGTGAGCCTGGGACTGTGAATCATTGCAAGGTGTAAATCCAGTGGCACATCTCAGCTTTACTATTGTATCTCAATAGGGCCAGTGGCTTTAAGGAAAAAAAAAAAAATTAAACACTCCCAAACTTGTATAACTTCTTCTGGCTGAGTAATTGCTATTTTTGGAGGGCCAAGAGCAATCATAATTCATAACGGAGCAACTGTCTGGTTAGTATTACTTTTCTTTTTTCATTTTTTTCTTCCAACCAAAGAAGTGTTTGCATGACAAATGGCAGGTGTGAGAGTAGGGAGAAAAGGAAAGGTGTACATGTTCTTCACAACATTGAAATGAAGTATCTAAGCACGACAGGGTTTTTTTTGTCCAAGGTATAGCTGTGTTACACAACTTCATAGCGGTAACCAGCCCACAAAAAGTCTTCTACTGCTGTCTCTGCCATCATCATTTTAGATGGTTTCTTTCTTACCCCAACACTTGGTGCTGCTTATGAAGACATCTGAAGGCCAGAAGAGCAGAAAAACTTCACTCAGGAAGCATAACTGTCCAATTAACAGAAGCAATGTATTAAGGGCACTACATGTTTGGGAAAGTCTGAATTTAATATCTCACATTCTGATTTCCCAGCTCCAGAAATGGATCTCTAAAGATTACCCCTAAATCACTGGCAGATCACTGAGTTGCTGTATGTATGTTATTGTCAAAAAAAGCAAAATTAAATAAGTATACAAAATCCATATTTACTCCAGTTTTAGATTAATCAACGAGGTATTTATAATTTCAAATAGCATATATTTTCTAAGATGTTGCATTTTGTTTTCTTTTACTGACTTGGTTGGACTAGGAGAAACTAGAGCTTGCGGTTCAGATCAGGAAGTCTGTCCTGCTCAGGTTGATCCATTTTTAGGAGAAAATCTCCTGCTCTACATAACAGAAAGCTACAAGCTGATAAAAAAAAAAAAAAAAAAAAAAAAAAAAAAAAAAAAAGGTATTTTCCAAATTATCAAAAGATATTTTGCTGTACTGTTTCTCATTTCACAGAACCATGATGTGGTAATGACAGAATTTTGTCGGTTAAAGTATTTTTCTTAAATACAATAATTTAATGAATAATATGCAATTGTTTGGGGGAAAAAATTAAGCAAGAAAATTCACAAGTTTTTTTAATAAAGCAATAAAGAAATGTATTTCATTTAAAGTTATTGTGTAAATTGAACTTCCCAATTTCTGGGAAATTCTTATTAATAATACCTTAACTGCTTCTTAGTAATCCTTCTAGAAAACACTGGGGTGAAGTCCAGTATTATAATATTTTCCATATTTGAATACTGCCATGAGGGTTCAAGGCTGAGATCTTAATACTTGGAACTTTATGGAGGAAGGCAATTTTCCAAAATATGAATATAAATTCCAATTTAACAACTGGTGACTCAGCAATGCGGGGTGTATTAGTATTATATAATTTATTATTATTACTTACTATATTATTACTTTATTTACTTTATCATTTATGTATATTGTATTACATTATAACACAGTAATCTGAGGAAAAATGTATTAGGCTTTAAATTACCCGTTCTTGTCAAGACATTGTAAGCTTTATACTAAAACAAAAATATAACTCTTGTATTTTAGGGTGTGAATATTAATTTACTAGGTTTTACTTGGTTCTGTCTTTCAAAAGTAACATCATTTGTTTGGGATATGATTAACATTCATGCAGTCGTTTGATTTAAAAACCTTCCATAGACATATAACTATTTAATATTAAATTAAAGAGGATTATTTTGGGAATATGAATTATTGCATGTGGGGTCAAAAGCAAGGTAATCTGAATCTGAACTCTGCTTCTGGAATTAGAAAGCAAATGAAATCAGGATTTTTAATGCAAAGCACTAATACCTCAGTAGTTTTAAAAAGTGCAAATGCAGTTTTTAATTCTTGGATGGACTTTGCCTGTTATGTTAAAGTAATTCACCCCCACGCACCATGCTCTATAATGTCACTTGATGCATCCTTATTACTTCTCCAGGTATTAAAGGGGTATGATATGTTTTCATTTCATTAATCTTCTCTCGAGGGGCAGTGATAAGTTCATCCAACTCTCGGCTCTCAAGACTGAAAATTCTTTTCAATTAAAAAATCATCTCCACAGATGGTACCAGCATTAGCAGCAGCCCATTCTGTCTACAACAACAAATATTTAGATATTTCAGGAATTACCCTATAAATCACTGGACATGGAATTATCTGCAGTATTGAAAAAAAACCCCAGGGCTACCAAAAGTTAAGATGATGAGAATCTGGGCCATATGGTTTATTGTCTCTTCGATGTATCAGTTTCATCACTGTATCTGAAGAATTTAATTGTGTTAAGGTGACATATAGTGAAAAATTTAACAAAGCTATTAACTATAAATATGTTATCCAAAACATTAGAATCACAAAGGTGATAATAGAAATGGTTTAAAGTCAGGGAAAATTCTCTGTTAAAGGGGATTAAAGAGGCCATTTATTGAATAGGATGGATTTCTTCCAACCCCCTATGTGCAGAAAGCATGCAATGCGTGAATAATTCATCCAGAAATTCTATCGTGAAGTTGTATCAGTTTCCACAGTAAAACCTGGTTGTGGAGGAGGAAAATACATCAACATCTGTGACAGGCTCTATGAAGAGACAGTTGCAAAGCCTTTCAGGCACCAGGAGAAAACCAAAATATAATAAATTCACCAAGTGTCAAATTTGTGTCGGCTGAGTAATGACACCATATGTCTGGGTTGCCGTGTCACTGCAGGCTGCGCCACAAAAGCAGCCCCCACGCCTCCCGTTCTCACTAACCTCCCCTCCCCAACCCTTCCTCCAGCCTTATAAAGTGTGCTTCAGCTACCGTTTTCCACCCAGAAGATGGATAGAGATCGACTTGATAAATGTGACTCTTGGCCAGTCTTTTAAACCAGAGCTCAAATACGTCTCTTTATCCCCATCCCAAGGTGAAATGGTCGCTTCCAGTCCAACTCGAGCTCTCCAATTTTTTGTCCAATGAAACAGAGGCATCCAACCCTGGAAGGATGGTTAGCATTCCAGAAGAGGCAGGCTTTTCTCAGCCTGGGGGGCATGAAACAATGCTTAAAACTGCATCAGGAGCCGGCTGAGTGGGCTGGTGGCAAAACATTGCTACCCCGCAAGAGAGGCTCCTTCTTGCATGTAGTGCTCTTGACTGCAGTGAATACATTCTGGTGTGGTGTTTGTGTCCCAGAAAAAGGTGCTGACTGCACTGTTCCTTCTGTCTGATCCCTGCTGGCAACTGCTAGACAAATAAAACAGGGGAAAGGAAAGGAAAGGGGGGTGGAGAGAACAGCAAATTTTATGTGTTAAATTGGGTTTGCTCTACACTGAAAAACAGGGACAAAGAGAGAGGGCTTGGTATTTCCCTGAACTGTCTGTGCTGACAGGTGAAATCACTCCAGATGACATATTTGACTCAAATCCCTGGAAAAGCACCTGAACTTCTCTCCAAGTTCTGCTTAAAACCTCAGTTCTACAAACTGCCTCACAAGCTGCCAATATGCATTTTGTTTCAGAAAGCTCTAGCGTTGTCATCAAAAACCTCCCCATCCTAACGTTTTGACTGCTGTTCCCATAACCAGCTTGACCTCACTGGTATCTTTTGCAATTTTGTGTTTCACAGAACTCAGTTTAAGCCCAGGTAGTAAACATTTTTTGCAGTCATAGTGAAGATGATCTACAGAAAATAGGGAACTGCTTATTGTGGAACAGCTAGCACAATACAGGGGCTGATGACAGAGACAGTTATGAGCTCTTAATACAACTCTTATCCTCCCTTGCAAAAGCGAAGAATAATAAATAAATGAAATATGAGATCAGTTAGAATAAAACTTTTTAATTTCAGAAAAGTCAAAGAAATGTGAACCTATGATGTAGGGAAGGAAAAACCGATACAAAATTTTACTGCCCAGCAAAATTCTATAATTTTTGTCCCTCAGTAAAAATCCATAAATCCCTAAATACCCTTGCTCTGGAGGAAGGTAGGTAAGTAAGAAAAAGCAAAAAAGAAACACTTACTGGAACAAGTGAACTCCACTGTGGGTTGTTCAGTTACAGACATCTATCTGTCAACATTGCTTTTATGAACATTGGAATCAATGACAAGTCTGTCAATAAAAGGAGGGAAAAATGAAACCATGTCTTTAAAACAGAGGGGAAATATATCGTATATGCATATCTGCAATTGTATATGTATATCTGAAGTCTGTCAAGCTAACATGCACATGGAAAATGGAAACCAGAATGTCCTCTAAGGAGGTCATTGAAATAGGGAGGACAAAATCATAGCACAATTGTTTTGGCTTTGCTATTTGTTCATTTAATAAAGAACTAAAGATGTCTGGAAAACTTTGGTTACCAAAAAAAAAACCCCCACAACCATACCACAACCTCTCCCCACAAAAAAGAAGAAAAAAACCACAAAAGAAAAAACACTAACCAAAAAAACCAAACAAAACCCCCCAAACAAACAAGCAAACAAACAAACAGAACCAAAACAAAACAAACCACAAACACCACCACCACCACCACCCCCAAAAAAAAAAAAAAAAAAAAAAAAGAAATTTGGTATTTGGTTGAAGACAAACTTGTACTTTTGAAAAGAATAACATTTTGGACAGAAATAGACTCTTGATGGTTATTGAAGGGCTGGCAGATTGCTGTTTGGTTTTTTTGACTGATTTTTTGTGACTAATTGGAGAGTAATAAACTTACTAAGGACACTTTGCACTGACTCTTTTATTTAATAATTAAATATATGGAATTCTTGTCAAGATTTTCTGGAGTGTCCAACGGAAAAGGTCGTAGTCAAGGAGACAGGACATAGAGAGATGGTTAGTGAACTCTACCAAGTTAAAACCCCCTGTTATGTAAGCAGTGGGTAATTCTGAGGACATATGTCTTAGAAATGTGAGTAAAAGGCAGGCTGAATAGTGAAAAATAGTATCTTTTATAATCTCATTTTCACAGAGCAGTACTGTGGGTGTAGGTATGCAAAAAAAGAAAGGTCAGACTTTGTCACACTGATTTGAATTATTCCAGATGAAACATTGGGATCTGTACACACTTGAAGAGTCAACAAATTTGATTTCTCTAAGCCCTTGTGCCGACGTCCACCCAACACCCTTGTGTCTGTAAAACTTGACTACAAAAATTGACATAGTAGCAGTTTTGAATACAAATACTTAATATTTCATCTTGGACTAATTTAATGCTTGATAATTATAGTTTTGACAGCAAAAGTAGCAATTTCTTCTCAAGTTATCTGTCTTCTGCAAGCCTCACTCATCTTTACCCGATACTTTCTTAAACCCTTGATTTGCTTTTTCCTCTTCTTTAGATCTTGACCTCAGTTTCTACAAGAATTTTCTGATTTTCTCTCCCAGTGCTTCTGCTCACACTGTGAAGATAGAGGTTAGCCAGCTGCTCCCAGACCACCTCACTCTTCTGTCTTCTCCTTGGCTTGGTCTCCAGAAAAGATAAAGCCTCAACTGCAAAGACATCATCAAGGATCATTCAGTGTCTACAGCACTGGGGTCCTGCACATGGCAGAAGCCACTAGAGTAGCACAGAATGTATTTTGGATGAGTAGCAAAAGCTGAAGAAAAAGCAATACTCTCATCTATTTATAAAACCTTTCAAAAGAGCAAATGGAGGGAGCTTTTCTTCTAAACTATTCTTTTTATACCTATATTTTTTTTAACATAGTCATGAAAGTGGAGCTGGTATGAGGGAACCCACTGGTCTCTGAACAGTAGGAACAGTTGGAGATATATGGGGAAATGTATCTGTGAAAGCGACCTCTACCCCTGGAGCAGACTGCTCTTTGATGCATAAATCTTATGGAGAGACAAGCATAAGGGGCTTTAGCTGCTGATTAAACTCTTTTTTTCAGTAATAGTGGAACCAGACAGCAAAATAAAAGCTTGAGAGGTGATTGTTTAAGAGGTACTAAAAAGTCCTTTGAAGAAAAGAGTCTTCCAAAAAGGCTGAAAAAAACATCAAGTTATTGACTGACATGCTCACTGTGCTATAGTTAGCCAAAGAAAATTTCTAACAGATCCACTACATTTGTATACTTCTTGAATTTTTTTAGAACAGATGTAGTCTGAACTCCTCCCATTGCAACAGCAGGCTGATCTGATCCCTTTCAACTGTTTCAGGGTTTTATACAGTTACAGAGTACTCAGGAGAAATCATGAGAATTTTACAGTGCTGAGATAAAGCTGTGTGAAAATGTCTATGCATCTCCACAAATATTTCCAAACTCATAATCTCAGGACACTCATTTTGCACTTAAAACTGACAAGTGAAAATTTTTGAGCATGAAATTTTGAGCGAAAGAAACACATTTTCTTCAGTGAGCTGCGTACAAATAAAATCTGCTCTACACATCCTAGTGACCCCATTAGCAGATCACCTAATTTAGGAAGGCTCTTAACTACTGCTTACCCAAACTCTGTGTAACAAATTGGATGCAGCAGCACCTTTCTTGGAATTGTAAAATGTTTTTTTCTCACTGTCAAATTCCCACAGAGTTTCAGAGCTGATGCAGTCAATTTTATGCATTTTGACAGCACTGAGACTTTACTTTTATGCATTCAGACATATTTGCAAATACAGAGTTGATGGCAGAACTGCAGACCTTGAGATTATCTGCAGTTCACCTTGCCTGAATACGTTCTGAGGTTGAGGTTCTACATATATACTCAAGAAAACAAATGAAAACACCAATAAGCTGAATGCCAGCATTTTTCTTTGCTTGGCACTAAATTAAATGAGCATGGAAATATAATTGTAATGGAATGTATTATACAGTCATCTCCAGTGAAATACAAGAGCTCCCTGTCTGTATAAGTCAAGGGAATGACAGAAGTTAGTAGCCTGGAGCAAAGAAGGACTTAACCCAGCCAGAGTGGCTTTAGACCCCTGATGCCACAAATGATTTTCTGGGTAGTATCTTCTACATTAAAAAATTATGCAAACGGAATGTGAAAATTTTGTAAAAAATAACAGATTTTCAGTTTCTCTAACAACTATAATCACCCTGATCAAGCCTGTCTTTTTAGACCATTTTTACCCTCCCTTCTAAGAATATGAAACTAAGGGATATATGAAATTTGTAAAGTTACTTGGACAACCAAGAGAGGACTGAGCACTGCAGCACATGATGACAGCATCTGGTAGAAGCAGAGTGAAATTTTACTGGCATTCATTTAGGGCATGCTACAGTCACTAGTATTTTTCTTGAACACAATTCCAAATCTGAAGAACATTTTGTAAAGGGATAATGTTTCTGTGGAAACTGCACACTTGGAAAAAAGGGAAAAGAAAAAAAAAGATAAAGGGAAAAGGAAAAAATTTTCTATTAACAAAGGATTTTCTACTATCTTGATCTGTTGCTTTGATGAATGCACTGATTATTTGTTATGACTTCAGTCCCATCTCCAAAAGACTTCTTTAGTGCAAGGTCTACCTTTTTCACAGTTGCATTACAAATCAGATTTCCACTCCCTAAACTGAGACAGATGTAAAGTAGAAAGTTGAAATTGCTATATGATCTATTTTTCCAGACTGCATTGGATTTGTATCATATTTATATTTGTACTTAAATACCTTTAATTTCACGTTCAGTGTGACAAAAATGAAAAGAAGAAAGACTCTGTATTATATATAGCAGCACTCCTACTTACATCAGTTCTAGTGGCTTGGTGGGCTACTACAGTGACAAGTGCAATGGATCAATTTGAACAGAATAGCCTGCTTCTCCCAATTCTCAATAAATCAAATAATGAGCTCCAAATTAAAAAAAAAATTATGTATACCCTAGCCCATCAGAAGTTCTCCTCGATATTTTGTTAGATTATTTTTTATGTTTGCTTCTTTATATTTTTCTGAGGGTTTTGTTTCTCACTTTGCACTAAATTGTAATTCTCTCGATAAAATTGTAGAGTCATTTAGGTTGGAAAGGATCTTTAAGAACATCTCACTGCTCTTCATATTTATTCCCTTTCAGTTCCAATTGTTAAATATCACCCTCCTATCCCCGACTGAATTACTCATTAGAAGAGTCAATTAACAATTGTTTACTAGATTATATAACAGTATTATAACACAAAATAAGCACAGTATATGCATATTGAACTCATGACTTCCCTGATAGTGTGTTTAAAACATTTCAAATAAATATCCAAAAAACTATAAATCTTCCACTTTTTTTTTTTTTAACTAAACATTAGACTTTACTTTTTGGTTTTAAATAGATTTTTTAAGTCTTTGATGCAGAGTTGCTCTCTGTTTTACCTGCAGCAAGAGTCAAGAACCTGGGTGGACCAGAAATCACCTCAGGGCATCAAACCTGCAGCTTCAAAAACCGCTAAATGAGTTTCATACATTTTCTTTCATACATCCCTTCTACACAGCAAAATACTTAAAGTGATGCCAGAAACAAAAAGACGATGATCTACCTCATAAACTCTTGGCTACTGATGCTTGCCCTGGAGTGGCTAGCCCATTGTTTACCTTTCCTTTTGAAGCCTGGGAAAAAATATATCAAAGTATTTCAGGCTGCCAGAATTTTGCACACACAGACACTGGCATTGTGACAGGAAACCCAGATGAAAAAAGATGTCTAGGCTTAAATATCACACCCTCCCCTGAGCTCTTCTCGGGAACTTAGAAACTAGCTTGCATTAAGGAAATGATTATAAAATCATGCACAGAAATGGAAGAACTTTATGACTGACCTACTCTTCTTTCCATGAACCTGCTGGGCCTGATATAATCTGGCATTTCTTTCCTGAAATGACTATGAGAAAGGCCTGAAAAGGACCATTTTGTTTTCTGGCTTCTGTTTGGCCTGCCATTCCATATGGTTTGCCACTGTCTGGTGCAGAAGAGGGTACCAGTCTGCAGCATATACTTTCCTGTAGAACTGAGAAAGTGACTCACTTTCTAGGATCATGCACTGATTTCTCAAATTTCTCCTTTCTGTCCTGAAATGTGTGGCACAACTCATTATAAACTGCAGTGCTCCAATAGCAGAAATTCTAGTTGTAACAATGCCTTTTTTTTTTTTTTTTTTTTTTTTTTTTTTTTTCAAGAAGGCATTTGGTTTCCTCTGGTCTTCCAAGTAATGCTTTTTTCTCCCTAGACACCCTCCATCTGCCTCTTGCCTGTTCACAGGTAAATATTCCACTTTACAGTGAAAACTCTCTGCGACAAACCAGTATCTTTTGACCACATAGAGCTTATCTTTCTGATACTGTATCAAATGCCTTCAGATAGCCATGGGTGTTGGTCCTGTGCTCCAGCCATTCTGCAGTTTAATTTAACTAATTATTCAGTTTAAATGAACAATTCGACAACTCCCTTTTCTTAGTATAAACAATAGCCAAAGAAGCCAAGATCCCCAAAACAAAGACTATGTGTTTCCTGTACCATTTCTCTGTACCAGAAGTTTTTCCCTCACAACTCTGAGATGTCCAAGACTTAAAATAACAGCAGGATCTTAATGCTTCATATGCCCCAAGTATATGTGCTTATGCCATCAGGCCAAATGAAGCCACAGTTCTGGTTTATTTAGAAATACCCTTGTGCTGAAGAAGAAATAAAAAGACATCCCACCAATGCACACATTTCTCTATTCCAAAGTACCAATTCCCTTTCTCAGCAGGTCCCTTCACACAGAAACTGGGCAACAGCTATAGCTTCCTCAGATTGGCTTGCAAGACTGTTTAAGCAACTGCCCTTTGGTCTTTAGACTAACCCACACAACCTATTTAGTTGTTTCTTATATAGACTAGGTAGTGTTTGGGTGACAGAAAGACAGCAGCCACATATGGGCACAATAGTAAAAAAAAGGATATGGCATTGTAAGATAATAATTAACATTCTATGTTATGCATATTCCACTCATTCACCCCCATCTCCACCATAACATTCCTTCAGGAGACCACCCTGTCACACCATGTCGCAAGGTGATACCTCCTCCCATCATTTCTTGGGATTTCTTTTTGCTTAAACAATATAGCATCTTTGTATTCCAGATGTTCTCACTGAAAATAATTTCAATAGTATAGTGAAGACTAAACTGTTCCAAGATGTTGGCAACTACCAACTGAAATTCCAGTAACACAATATTAACATCAAGATCCTCTGTTTGAGCAATATCTTTGCTGTGGGCTATATTCCAGCAACACCCTTCTCCATTGTCCTAGCAGCAGAAATAGGAACTGTGAACATGCAAAAACCTTGGGGACCAAATCCCTCTGAGCAACTGGTTCCCCACTCTAGGAGAAGACAGTATTTGCAGATGTTGTTCATACAAGGCCACCTGTAAAAATCACGTGTCTGTAGCCCTGCAACAAATCTGATTTTTTTTATCATGAAGAACCTTTGTAAAAATGTATGTTTAATTTTTATGAGAATTTTGTCTGATATGGGTAAGTAAAAAAAAGTCTACAGGTGTCTGCAAAGGAGTATTATTCAGGTAGTTTAATATTTGTTCATGTTGGACACTGACTCATCTCACTCTTTGATGTTCTTATTTCCAGCATCCATTCACTCCTGTATCAAATATGAACTGAGTTTAAAAATGCAGCTCAAGTGATTGTAAGACCACGTTAGAGCCATTTTTACTTTTACAGGTTCCCAACACAGTTAGGGAGTAAATTCCTATTTCCCTCTTCCATCCCAAACCATGTCATAATTTTGGTAACATGCACATGGATCTTCTGTACTCTTAGTGTAGCCCTATAAGACTTCAGTATGACTGGGAAGTCAACCAGACCTATAGCAGTGAAATTCCCTCTGTTGAGCATGCACCTGGGGTAAGTGACCTCCTTCTGGAAGAGCTTATGTTTCTTTTGGTCCTGTTTCCAACTAACCTTACTACTACTACCTGTGAGTCCACCAGTTCATGCTGGAAATGGTCAGTGTACACCAAATTCTCAGCCAACCTCACAAGCAAGCAGGAGACATGTCAGGAAATAAATTCACCTGTAATGTCACAGAGATTGTAGAAGAATCACACAAACTAAGCCCATAACTCTCACCCTGATAATGCTCCTGTTCCCACCTTTTGGATCCATTTCCACCTGCTGAAAGGCACCTTTAAGATCAGCTTTGAAAAGTTGTAGATGAATTTGCTGTCTCTCAGCCTAACTTGCCTAGGTAGGATACACTGAATTATTTAAAGCCAAACAGTTCTGATCTTGGGTTTGGTGTTTTTTTTTTAATAACTGGAACTGTGAGACCGCAGAGCTGGTTGAAAGCATAGGTATGCTTAATACCATAAAAATCTTCTTGAAAACAGTAATCACAAAAATATCTACATGATTGTACCTGATCTTGCCTTACCCCACCAAATAAAAGCCACCTCTCTGTTGACTTTACAGAACTGTTTCCTTTTCCCCATGCTTTCAAATATTTTTATTGCACTCCATCTAAATTTACAGCAATACCTGAAACTACTCCAATAAAACCTCAGAATCAGCAATCCCTCCGTATCCTGTAAAATTTTCCTGAAGCAAACTACACAGCTTGGATCTGCTATTTATGTGTTGCTGTTTCTTAAAGAAGTATTCAGTCATTGAGCACAGACATGATTCTACTACAGCCCTATGGAATTGTTAGTTGCTAGAAATTCCCTTCTCATTTGCTCACTTCCAAACCTTTACTCTGATGTGGTAGTAAGGATGACTGCATTTAGCACAGATCACTCTCGCTCCTGTCTGCAATTTGACTTCAGCAAGCAGTTGTTCCAAACAAGCCACATGGTTTTGGTGTTCCCATAATGGTTTTATCAGCAGATGTCATAAAAATTACATATGAGAGGTTTAAAAGAGTTTTGTAATGTCTTTAAGCTTTAAATTACCAATATGTGGCCTCAACCCTGACTGAATTTTAACGTATGGTTTCGTAATAGTATTGTCAACATCAGTATTTTATTATTTGCATATTTACCTCTACCAGGTATTGTTTGGAAAAGGTTTGTTCCAGTTTATCCCAACCTACTACAGCTTTCTTTCCTCACTTGTTCCCACCTTATTTTAGTATATATTTTATTTGTCTGTTTCAATCATGGAAACAGTATGGATAAGGTTCAAACTATATTATTATAATTATTATTAGATTTGCTCTCCGTTGTTTTTTTTTGTGTTTTGTTGGTTTTTTTTTTTTTTTTTTTTTTCCTTTCAGTCCAGAAGTATTTAGCAAAAGCAACAAAATAAGCTCTGAACAAAAAGGGTTAAAGGACCCTTTCCTGGCTCGGGAACTCGTCTGAACTTGCTGAGTTAATAGCTCCCAGTGATTGAGCTATAACAAAACCACTTCATCCCCTAGACAACAGAAATTGTGAGATAAACTCTGGAAACAAATAAAGAATTTTTGTGCGGAAACTCATGTGGTCCTGTGGAGCAAAAAGAGTTGTAGGAAATGTCTTTGAAATCAAAGTTTATGAATCACTAGTGTCTATAAATATTGCATACAGATGTTATAAAGTGCCTTTTCAGTTTTGATTGCCAAGAAGATAAACTGGAAACACAGTAGTTGTAAAATAAAGACATAAAAGGCTGATCAGTGTAATATATAGAGATGAGAAAAACTGTTATTTTTATTATTTATATCATCTGTTGATGTAGCTTTTGCAGCTGTTATCAAAATACGTCTGTAACACGTGACCTCTTGATTCAAGTTGGCCTTCTGTATATGTCCTATGCTCTTCCATTTGCTTGTATATACAATTTAAAAGAATTTCCGTCAACATCTCTGATCCTCTCCAAAACTGCAACCTACTTTGTTAGAAGAGCATTCATTCTTCTCAAACCTTTGCACTGCTTCATGACTTTCTTTGGGTTATTTTCTCTCCTTGCTTTTATTTACTGTATGCTTGGAGAAGACTGTATTGCATCAATTTAGCCTTCTTTTGCTGGAAACAATAGCCAAGTGGTAAAAATTTTAAACAAGTATTACAGAATCCAGATATCATGTCTGCTTTCCAGACATGTTTTACCACTTATACAGGGATTCAGAAACACTGGAAAAATCCTTATCTGGATGTAGTAATACCTAAACCCCCGGAGTTAGCTGGCGACATCAGCCTTGTGGGTGCTGAAGCAGTGCAAAGCATCTGTATTGCACACCAGGATTTTCCTCTATGGCCATTTATTATCCCAGCTGGCTGTTACTGAGTGCCAGGTACTCTAATATTGACTAAAAATGTAATAAACTGTCTTCCTACAAAAATTAATTCTGCACACCTAGTCTAGCATCACTGATGGATTACTTTAAGCAAACCTAAAGTTGTTTCTTCAGTTGGTTATAACAGATCTCCACATCTCATGTTCTGGGCCATACATTTAGGAGACGGGAATCACTCTGAGATCTCAACTTTTGTTTTAATTAAATAAACCTAATGGAAATTTATTTCATGACACCTGACCAAGAACAGAGGTATTTTGGTTTTATTGATATGAAACAATTTTTTTTTCTACAGTAGAAAGGAGGAAGAGACATATTTCTTTCCTCTGACCCTCACATGGATAGTTGAGTACGTTAGAAAACAAAATCTGTCTGCAAAATAATTCACTGAGTTTAAATAAGTGATGGAAGAGCATGATATAGAGATGTAACCAAATTGGTCAGACACGTGCACATATTGCTTCAGGTAAGTAGCAGGATAGTAAGAAGTCTGGACTTCTTAGACAATAAAAAAATATGGTATCTATTACTAAACCACTCCCCTGAGTGTCTATATCGAAGATATGGCTTTAAGACTCTCATTTTCACTTATGCCACTGAATGATGGGCGATACAGGGGGGAAGAAGTCAAGCTCAGCATTTCCTGTCCTTGGTTATTTTTAGAAAATTGAGGTACTGTATACGGCTGTGAAACTGCTGCATCTAGAAAAAGCACTTTCTGCCAGGCTGCTGTAATACTGTGTTCAGAGGGAGATGGAAACAAGGGTCAAAGCAAGTGATGGTCTCAGAGAGCCCTCCATCTGGCATTAAGTGTGAGTGAAGAGGGCACAGGGTGATGTCAGAGATGGTGGTCACACAGAGCCCAAGAGCACAGACCCTTTTATATTTTATTTTTTTTTTCTTTGTTGGTCTCCATTTCCAGTGACCGAAGAGGCAGAGTTGGAACAGACTGGGCTGTTTTCCAGGATGGTTTTAATGATGTGCTTGGAACAATGATAGTTTCACATTGTCTTTGCTGGCACACTCTACTTCAGCTTCCCAGTGCTGAAACATCACGCTCAATTTGGACATAAGAGACAGGACACAGGGAGAAGTACTACAGCATGGCTCAAATTGGAACAAATTACATCAGCACTGAAAAAAGGGTCACCTGCCATTTAAAGTTCATTATAATTTTAGAAGGAAATCATTTACAGAGCTGAAAAAGAGACAAAGGCCGCTGGGGCTTGATGTCTAAGGAAAGAGATGGCTCGCACAGTACAGGACAGCAGCTCCCTATAGTTGCAGAAAAATAGTATCCTAAGACAAACAGGCTGAAGTATGCATGGATTCAGTTCTCATCTCACTGAGTATGCTTCTATCCATGCTCTCTAAAATCACTATCCCAAACTCCACATGACCCAAAAGAGCTTTTCCAGCCCTGTGACTATGGTTGAGCTTGTGATTCTTTTCACCTGCACCTCCTCAGCAAACTTCCACTGACTTGAAGTTACCCAATTGTCTCTCATCTGTACCCTCAGGCATGATGCTTTCCTCACTCTCAGAGTCAGATTTTCCATTTGTGACAGAAGACAATGACTGCTAACACAACAAACCTAACAACCTCTATACTAAACACCTACTTAAACTGCTAATATTTTACTTTTCAGTTCAGAGGTTCACCCTTTCCTTCCAAAGGGGCTGTCAAAATAATCCTGCATTCAAATTCATTTTGCAAAACATAGCTTTTCATTTCCTTGTTTCACTCCTTATGGTTGCTTCTGCTTGTTCCTGGTATGCACCAAAAACTATATGAAGACTCTTATACATCCCCTTTTATTTCTGAATCATGATTATATGAGTGATATCTCTATATTTGCATGAGTGTGTATTAAAAATCAGATTTTCTGAAGTCATATATCTTTTTGTTAAGTCTTTTAATTTCTCTGTGCTGTGGTCAGAGTCCAAAAATTAACTTCTGCTATTAGTAGGTGTCAGCTTAAGCTATAGCTTGAATCAATGAAAGGCTCTACAAAATGTATTGTAAAGTGATTTTCCTTCTACGGAGGAGAAAGGCAAGTCATTCCTGAATTTCAACCATGGCTAAATTATCTGATGTTGGCAGAGGTTCAGGGACAATCTACAAACAAAATTATAATCACTAGGCCATCAGTTTCCATAGGCCTGGCCAGAAAGAATTTTTCTCTCAGACCTTATCCCATTTTAACTTGTTTCTTTTGTCTTTATCCTTTCACCCTCTTCTTTATGCTTAATATCTCATGTTTCTCTCAGAGTTATTTTCTCAGTCTTCACTTTGGTTTCCCATTCCAATTATGATCCATCACTTAATAACACTAAGTGCAAGAAAATTTCAAATAAATATTTTAGGACTGTATTCTAAATAAAGCTTAGATAGGAATTGTAGTCTGAAATACAGATGCTAAAATCGGAGTGAATGAATTTTGGCTTCTACATCTGCATTTTGGCACCTGAATCAAAGTGGTTATCCAATGGTTTCAAATATCTGCAGTGGAAGTGTGACATTTAGACATGCATTTATAAAATATTTTTAACTGCAAAAATTAAAAATGTATGGTGGTTAAAATCTTCCATAAGTGAACCAGTAATCTTGTCTAGAAATAAATGCTTCATAGCAGTAAAGTTTAAAGTGCTGCATTCCAGTCGTGGAAAAGCTTTTATTCTGCTCCTTGAGTGGGTTACAGGAGGCAAAATGAGCAACAGACTATTTCCAATGATCTATATTCTAGTTTGATTTTTCTTTCCTTAAAGTAAAGGCAATAAAGGATTTTTGAAATAATTTCACTGGTTTTTAGAAATTCAAGTGCTGGTATTTGAAGTTAAAATGAGGCTGTCTCTTCTGTTAAGAATAAGGCACTGTTTGAAGAAATCCCCATGATAGACTGAATCAATTACCTTCAACAAAGAAATATTCCACACCAAGGCTACTTCTGAGTTGCTGGACTCACCCAAGCCTGGTCATGACAGGGGAGAAAAGGCATAAGAAAGCTGAAGTGTTTGGTCCACAGTTGCAGTGACTTGTATTGGTCTCTCCTTTTTTCCTGGATGAGAGGAATTCAGGCAGAAAAAATGGACTTAAAATAATTTTGGGGAAAGTTTAAAATAAATGTTCAATTGCTTTGCATTTTTAACATTTCTTAAGGACTTCAGCTTAGGTACAAATGTGCAGCCATAGACTGAAAAGTAATTGAATAATGCCATGTTTGTCATATTCTATTTAATTATGGTGTTTCTTAGTGAGGATAATGAGAATTTAAAAGGAGATGCAAGAGCCTAATTAATAATAATCCCCATTACAAAGACTATACCAAAATTTAGGAAATTAGTATGAAGAGAACTATTGGTCTTTCTAATCCATCCTTTTTCTTTGGACTGCTATTCATCAGTCATGCCCCAGAGTGCTCTGCACTCAGTGCTGTTCAACTCCATGCTGTTTGAATCTTCATCTTTTGTTAGACTTTTCAATATCCTAATTATGGTTTTAAAGTGAAAAATCTCTCACTAAACCCCAACCTAAACCTCCTTTTCGTTTGTCATTTCAAGTCACAGTGAAAACAAAGCAATGGTCATTTCAGAGTTAGCCGTTTTTTATAGGACATTTGTTATATTTAAGTTGTCCTGTCAGCACTGTTTTTCAGACTGTAGACATTAAACTCTGCAAACGAAGCAACAGCTGTAATATAGCCAAAGGCAAATGCAACAAAGGAGCTTCAGTAAGCATCTTTAGGGAAGATTTTACATTTGGATTTTCCTTAGCTTGATTCTAATTATTTAGTTAATAGTGACTATATTTTTTTTTAGACCAGCTATAGGAATATGGACAACAAAAATGTATCTAGTATCAGTGACTATATGGGTTTTATAGTGCTATTCGTAAACATGAATTTTTGGTTTCTAGATCCAATCTCTCTCTGAACTAGGGGTCAAGAGACAAGTGGGGAGAAAGGTAGGCAAATTGCTTTTTTGTCCATTAAAAGTGATGGAGAACTTCCTTATACAATTTAAATGATGTATCCCTGGTGGTATGTGAAAGATTGTCTCCCCACAATGCATTTTTCTTTGTCAACATCCTGTCAGGGTGCTTCAGCGAGTTCTGAATGGTCTTATCTCTGCCTCAAGGGGAAAAAGTCAGTTGTCTTAATAATCCTGTGTTTTAAGATGCTTTAAATGCTGATCTAGTCTATGAGGATTAGGCCCTCTGTGGCATGTTCATTAATGTGTGCCCTGGTGATGGTTGCATCCAAAGCAGAGAACGTGTTGGGATTGATGAAGGTCCCTTCTGGGCTCAGCACCTGTGAAAAGTAGGGCATAGGAAGCAGGCTAATATCTGCTTGAGACTTCTGAAATGGATTTGCAACACACAGACCTAAACATTTGGATCATGGAACTGCTTCTGGGGTCCCCCAAAGCAGTCATAATTGAAGCATAACATTTAAAACTTTTAACAGCTGCAAGTAGGAATGTTAAAGACTTCCAAAAGCCATGTCGCATTTGAAACAAACAACTGCTTTTCCACAGCCCTACTGGCAAATGACTAAACCTTTAGTACATTTCCCTTGTGTGTGTCTCATTAGATGCAAAGTGAACTCAAGGGATTAGCAGGTCACTCCAGAATTCTGAAATGAAGGAGAGGAGGAATTAGGGTAATTCCCAAATGCTATGAGATGCCAATTTAATGTGTCCTCAGAACACTGCAACATGAAATGCTACAAACAAATTATCTGTTTATCAGTACTCTGAGTATTTTGACAGCTGGAACCCACTTGATTATCAGGATTTACTATGTGGAGGGGTCTGACTGACATGGTCCATGCTCTTCTTAATGAAGTAAATATATTACCATGTGCTGAGAAGAACTCATCATTCTGCCTATTTACATGGACCATTGTCTATGTTAGATTTTGTGTACCTATATAGGCTCCTGACTGAGATGGAGATTATATTATATATTTGATTTTGTAGAAACCACGGTTTCTGCAAGACCAGATGTAAGCTGACAAGTATGTTCCTCAACTGGCATATCTAGATGAATTTCCATCTCACAAGTTCATGTCAGGACCAGTTCTAATAAGAGCATAAAAATCTCAAAATATCATACAAAACTAGATGACAAATGCTTGGCCTTTCACCGCAAGACGGTAAAGGGAAAAATGTAGCTTTCTAAGCAGTCTTTCCTGGATATCTCACCAGTCTGGACTTTCCCCAAGAATTTGACCCTGGCTAAAAAAATTTATTCCTTAATTTGTTCTGATCTCTGTTACAGAAATTTATCATGAGCCTCTTGCTAGATCCCAGGAGAGAAACTCTTTCCATTTCTCAAAACTAGGATAGAAGCCTTTCTTTAAAGACCAGCCAGCAGACAAACCACATGGGAAAAGAGAAGGTGACCTTTCATGTGCTTTGGCAAATACAACCTCCCAGCATCCCTTCCTGTATAGGACTAAAAGCTCTTAGGATAGTTAACTATCTTAAAAGATAGTGTGCTAGCCTAAAAGACTCTCTCTCTTAACAATACTAAGCTGATAAGAGAGAATACTGGTGTAACTAAACCAACAGAAAATTTTAACAGTTGCCCAAGAAAGAGCCATATGGGTTCAGAAGCCCAGAACAAGAATTGCAATAACAATTAATTCTGACTGACTTTAGGTGAATAGCATTCCTAGTAACTTGCACTCTTTTTTTCTTGTGATTGGTATTAAAAAGGGTAATAGAAAATAATAATAACAAATATTTGCTACTGAATATTGAAAATAAGCAATGTTTTTATTGTCTTTGGAGAATGGAATTATAGGTGTTCATGCGCAACACCATATTTTTGAATAAGGTCCAAATGGATGTTTTCCCATGTATAACATGGAATATATATATATATATGCCATCTATAATATGTCCTCAGTGTTTGAATATACTCAGATCTTCACCTAAACTACCTCTGCCTTCTTGAAAGTCAGTAAAAAATATATTCTTGTTTTGGGACACTGTTTGGCTGATCCCAACAGTCATTCTCAAAAGTGAATTTTACACCCCTCCTTGATACCACAAAACAACCACACTGTGTCTTGTCAGTGGGGCCCCAGAACAAGATTCATGTTGGCTCAGTTTGTCACGGGCAAAGATGATGTAACCTTAACACGACCCACTGCCTGAAGTGACCTGGGGAGGTAATGAGAGAAGGCAGAAGTGGGATGGCTGCCCTGCACAGCAGGATGGCTGAAGTTTTCTCACAAAACACAGGAGTAATTATCTGTGCCATGTGGGGTCACAAGCAACAGGCACACTGTCCCACATCAGCTCAGGTGCTGGGCCACAGCCAAAAAGACTTGCATGGTCCTGGTGAGCACCAGGTGAGCACCACAACCAGCCTCATCACAGAATCATAGAATCATAGAATATGCTGAGTTGGAAGGTACCCATCAGGATGATTGAGCCCAGCTCCTGGCCCTGCACAGGACACCCCAAGAATCACAACATATGCCTGAAAGTGTTGTCCAAAGGCTTCCTGGACAGTCTTTGTGCTGTGATCACTTCCCTGGAGAGCCTGTTTCAGGGCTCAACCACCCTCTGGGTGAAAAACCTTTTCCTGAAACCTGCTCCTGAAGCCCACACACAGATGCAATTGGTGGAAATAAGAGCCAGATGTGTGATTTGGATGCATAAAATGTGTGAGCTGCCAAGGTCCCAGCCCCATTAATCCACAGTATGTAAATCCTTAGGTAAATCCACCCCAACTGGAAGCCCAAATCTGCTTCCATCAGCTTTAATTGTCCCTGAGCTCAGATGCCATGGAAGAGCAGATAAGCCTTTGGGTGCTAACCACACAGTACACCTGTGCCATGACCCCAGCATGTAAACCAGAAGGAGCTCCTGGGGAAGGGAAGTGGGGCAGTGCAGTCCACCACATCTTTGGAACGTGGAAACTGCCTCTGTATATAGCCCTGGTTGAATTTGTTCTGTACCTGTAGCAATAGCTGGCTCACTCTGGTCAAGCTGTTAAAGGACCTATCCATGGCCTTGGAAAAAAAGGGTCATCTACATAGCTCTTGAGAACAGTGTAGAGTTGCACGTCCTTAAACAATTAAAAAAATTAGTATAACTTCTGCCTATCTGCATCTCTTGATATTCATCAATATTCTAGGAGTAGTATGAGTGTCATCTTAGGAACCAGAAAGTCCTCTACTTCAGTCCTACCATCCTATTAATTTGCTGTGTGACTCTCACGCACTGCATTCATAAAATACAGAAAATACCTTTTTTATTTTTCTAACTAGTAAATTCACAATCGTTATTTTCTAATTTTTATAAGTTGATTTGAGCATATTACATACTGGTGATTAAGCTCTTCCATTTATGCCTCTCTTGGAAATCAGTTTTGTTCCTAACTCAGATGAAAGATCAGATAATGAAACTGTGTTGTCTGTATGTAGATTATAACCATATCTAATAGCATCTATTATTTCACTATTTTAAAATATTAAAATATGCAGATTAGAAAATGGTCTTTTGAAGTCTTCACTATCTCTGTTGTCATAGGACTTTCGCTATTATTTATGTAGCAATAACTACACTGCGATATAAAATGGCACATATAGAATGCACATTATGGATTTTTCTTTCTGTTACTGTGTATTATATTCTCTTCATTATAACTAACCATCTTGTCCTCAGATGACTCTCAAGAGAATGTGATCTCTGTTTTGTGATCTGAAGGGCTTGCATTATACATTTGCCTGGAGCTTTCATTATTAATAGACCCTCCTTGAGCACCTCTTAGCTAACTGACATTCATTTGAGACTACTGCATTCATAAACTTCTCTGACCTTGCTGCATGAACTCAAGATTCTTAGTCTCAAGTAGAATGGATAAATCAAATATTTTTTATTATGAGGTTTCAAAAGTTGACAGCAAAAGAGACAATAAAATTATATTGAAAAATGTTTCTCTAGAACATGCTTTTCTTTCCCAGTTTATGATATTTGCCTATTTCAATTAAAGTGAAGCAGCAATTTCTTCACTTCTAGCCTGGTGCTAGTTATACTGGGTTTGTAGTCAAAGTTAAGCAGAAAGTTTAAAAAAATTATTTTCATGAGTATTTAAATAGTCAAAACTGACATAATGTATTTTTTTTACAGTAGCATTATTCTTTGCCAGCTATAATATGTCAGTCAGTAAAACTGTAATATGAGACTCTGGTAGGGATAGGTATTGGATTTTTTTATATGTCAAGGCTTCCTTCAGATTTTTCCATACAGTCCCTGCTGAATGAAGCTTTCGTGAGTTTTGAGTCACTTAGTCTGAGAATTTATTCCTTTGTTTCCAGCACTTCAAGAAGCAGAACAAGAAGAGAGGACACCGACAGAAAAATCTCAGACCCACTGCAGTCAACTCGGAAACGTCCTTGGGCTTTGGTGTTCAGAACACAACCCTCGGCAGTGTGCAAGCAGGCATCTGACAGCAGCTGTGGAAATTTGCCCCTTGGAGTTCTTTCCACTGCTGAAGATGAAGTTTGTTCCACAAAACATGCTTCTAAGAAGGGTGTTTCTTGAACCCTTGTAAGATATTGAGGTATCTGTAGCACACAGTATGCATTGTAGTCCCCAGAGTTCACTCCCCTTAGCACATCTGAATGTCCCAGTGTCTAAGCCTCATCCCTTGATGAGCAGTTTGCCTCTCACAGAGTTTCTGCTAATTCAGAAGAGCACAAAGTTCCATTCATTGCCCCAGGAGAATTTCACCAGCAAAAGTTCGATATGTGTATGGTAAATAAGAATAGCTAATTAACAGCATAGACGTCTTTGCCATGTAGTTAGGAGGAGATCTGTGGAAATAGATGTGGAGAACAGACCCCTTAGGCAACTGCACTCTTCTGTCTAGGTGGACATATTGTTTCACAGGAGCTCTTTTGAAAAGCTGTGCTAGCAGAAGATGTATAAAATCCAGGTCGAGTTCCAGCTACCTGGCTAGTGCTGAAAACCTCACAGTCATGTCATATTAAACTTTCTGGAGTATGCATTTTTGAGGGATGGGGTGTAGCATGTTTACAGAAATACAAGTCCATCATTTTATTTTCAATGCACCATTTTTTAAATAGATTAGGCAAGGGCTACTGTGTTTAGACTTACATTTATCAAGGCACTGCAAAAAGAGAGGTGATAAACTGTACACAAGGTTATTTGTGTACATAAGGTCTCTGAATTTTCCTTTGAAAGAAAATTATCACCCCAAATGCAAATAAGAATGTTGCATCTGATGGGCCACCTTAGGAACTTTAGTCACTTAATTTAAGTGATTTGAATATATGCCTGGAAGTATCTTTTTCCACTGACTACAGAAAAAAGTCCAGGGTAATTGTCTGGGATAAATTATTCACTAAAGTTAGGTTCCTGAACTTAGACAGTATGACTATCTCTATTGCCCAGCTCTCTTATCTTAATCTTTAGATTACTAAAGGTGGACGATCAGCAGATGGGGATGCAAAGTCATAAACAACTACATCTGGTCAAAGAGTGAAGAAATTAAGCCAAGATATTTAGAAAGGCACATGTCTCTATGTTTACTAAAAAAGTAATTTGAAAATGTTTTGAAGATCTTCCCTACTGTGAACAATGTCTTCATACTCCCTAGAGAAGACCATTGCTTCTGGAAATGGTGCCTATTTTGATTTATATCAGGACATGAAAATGGTTTGGGATTAACCCAAGGCAGATGACACCTCAGAAAGTCTTGTGTGTTTTCAATGTCTGGAAACCCTTCAAAGTGCATCCCAACTTGCAAAGCAACACAGGGATACTAATCAAGAACAATACCAGCTCCTTCCCAGAGGTGTTTGTGGCAAATGATGTGTCTGTGGTGGCCCCTGTCCCACTGAGGGTGAGATGCCATGACTTGCAGCTGCCACAGTGGCTTGGCTAAGGAGTGAGGGCACAGAGCAAAAGCAGAGCAAAAATGAGGGAGAAGCACCATGCACAGCCCTCTGCATGAAAAAAATGGGAAATGTCACAGTTCCTGCAAACTTTGGGCCATGGAACAGATCTGAAGGTGTCAGCCAAGACAGGATATAAAGCATTTTGCTTTGTTCTTGTTCCAGGGAAGAACAAACTGCCAGACCTGTTTGCCTGTCTTTGGAAAAAAGCCAAGGGTTTATCCCACAGGGAATAAATTATACACATAAAATATGAGGCATCAGGTAATGTAATTAGCTCAATTTAGATGCACTATTGACATGACACTAGTGCTTATTACTAATGAATACACTGCTAGTGAATCATTAATAGTGAGAGTATCTAACTACCGTGCTTATGAATGCTTTATTGTGGAAAGGTGGAAAGTTCATATAGGCTGTTTGATTTTGTGGGCCAGTTATTTGCTTCTTCCTATCTGCTACTTTTGACCTTCCTGATCAGCTCAATTGGGTTTGCGAACGAAAAGAATATGAGTTGAGTCTTGAAGTAAATTGGGATAATGGGAAGGTCTTGAATACCTTCGCTACATTTTCTTTGCACCACAATTCCAGTTAAGTTCCAGGGAAGATGAGCAAAGGATGCAGAAATCTAGAAATAAACTGTGAGTAAGAACCAAATCAGCAACAGGCAGACCTCATTGCTGCAAAGAATGTACTGGAGGAAGAGTTGTTTAAACAGTTGGAGAAGAAGACTTTTCAGAAAGGATTTGCAAAGGTACAAAGACAGTCAAAGAGGTGTGGAAGTGGGAAATAAAACAGCTGCAGGGGTCTGCTTGGCTGCATGAGCCATATCCAAAGCCTCACCCAGGTCCTCATCCTAAAACCTGGATCTACTCTGACAGCAGCACGTATGGGAATTGGGACTTTGAGCAAGGACACCCTGCAGATGTTCTATGTGGTGTGGGGTATAAGGAAGGGACAAGGCCTTGGGCAAGTTCATTAAGCTTCAGCAATGACTTCTGGCACCAGAGGGTAATAACAATCCCCAGTGTGGCAAACTGCTGACTTTGGGGCAGCTCCAATATTTAAGGAGAGCTCAGAGAGGATTGGAGTGGTGACTGGTGCTTGGCAGTCAAAATAGCTCCATCTTTTTTCAAGCACCAGCACTGCCAGCAAACCTTATCTATTCTAACTAGATATTTTGCTGTTCACCAGAAACCAGGTAGACCCACATAGCTGGATTTGGGGAGTGCTCCATGTTTCAGGACTTGCTGCTACCTCCCACACTACTTAGTGAAAAATCAGGGCACTCTAGGTGCATCAAAACTGCAGGGATAACAAGATTTGCATTGGAAACACTCACTGGAGGGTCACCAACCTCAAAATTTTTTACAACCTTTTTGGAATCTGAGCAGTAGAATGCAGAGATGTGGTGTCTTGTGACAAGCTGGCTCGGCATCTGGTTTTGAAGCAATTCAACTGATGAGATTTTGCAGAAATCACTCTTATTATGCCCTTGCTAATTGACTGAAGCTTTTTCAATACCAACATTTTTCCCTGTGAAAAACAATATCTTTTTGAAAAGCACATCTGCCATATAGAAAGTAGAGTTTTAAATTAAAAAGTATAATCAAAATTTATATTCCCATATATGTATTTATATATCAAAATTTACAATCACAATTTATTCTAAATTCCTATGCATATATCTGAATTGTGTGATCAGGATTGTATCTCTGTGGCAAATTCACCTCCCAAAAGGACAAATAACTCAGGATGTTTCTTGACCTTGACCTTCACCTCTGAACTCACTTTATCTGTTTGCAGAACCAAACACAAAATAGATGTGCTCAGACTTGCTTGTCCTTTTCAGCTCACACCCTGCATCCTGCACAGCCCCTTTTGCATTAGTTTTCCTTCTCTTTCTTGATCCAGATTAGTCATTTGAGCTGTAGGAATCAGCTAACCCTTGATGTACTGGATTGTATCAAAGTATTTTGACAAAGGTATCAGGCTTTTAAAGACAGTGAACCAAAAATCACACAGTATTTATGATTTGTGAACTGAAACAGTTCCTCTTGTAGAGATCATTTGCTTATGATTAAAACAATGACTTGTAAAAAAATCATCCTCTTAAAAAATGGAACTGCAAGTGAACACATGGGGCATTGTTTTTCGTAGATTACATATTAGTTTATGAATTTGTAAAGGAAAATAAATAGACTTTGGGAAAGAAAAAATACTTCTAAGCGTGGGTTTTTTTCCTTTTGCTCTACTGTATTCTCTCTCTTTCTTGAATTACAGTATATTGGAGGGGACTACAAGTAATTCCCCCTTCAAAAGGCAGCCACAGAGGGTGCAATAAATCTCCTTGAAGGCAGACTTCCATTTTTTCCTGGCATGCTGTACATCAGGCAAAGCATTACAACATCAGGCTGCAGCTGATAAAAATGAGAGTCTTCCTGTCCTTATAAAATATATGAGTTTTTTTTTAATAGTACTTGCTATGATTATCCCCAGCAGAATATTCCTGTGTGAACATGCAATAAAAGGTCCCAAATCTACAATCAGATATGGGACTTTGGAGCCTGAAATCCACAAGACTCCGTACAAACTACAGCTCTGCATCCACCTTATGATGTCTCAGATTTCAGGATCAGTGGTCTAATTATCCCAAACTTGAAAAGTATGCAAGAAAAATGTTTTTTGCCAAATTGAGAAGGAAACGGAAAAGCCATTTCCAGTGTGAACAGACATGTCTATGCCATAAAGACAATTGGGGTTAGTTTCAACAGAGTTGTCAACTGTCACTGTCAACCCTGGGAGTGTTTAATCATTGAGGTAGTGATATATCCTTCAGTATAGGAGGTGCTATTAAGGTGTTGTATTTCCTCCTAAAAGCTTCTAACAATCTCCTTTCTTAGAATGACACAGTTGGTAGTTAGGAGCAAGAAGAGTTCTTACCATCTACTATTCAGATTTTCAGTGGGCCTTTTTTGCTACTTGGGTCATGGAAAGGTTTGACACATTAGGACTGCATGATTCCAATTTTGCCCTTGCTTTTCCTTCAGACTTCTTGCCTTTCCAGTCTCAGTTCTTGTTTCTCCAAGCTCTGCGCCCCAAATACCAAACACTGTCACTCCATGAGTGAGATTTACAGAATGTGCACATTAAATCCAATACTTCTGTGTCACATTAAACCTGCTGCACGTGTGCACATACTACCTGCATGGTGCATGTGCAGAGGGTCTGATGCTTATTTAAAACAGTGTGCTCTTGGATCCAGTACTTCCCAGCCCATGCACACATTTTTCTTCATGGCCAATTCTTGACTGCAGTATGACTTCCTTTCTGTCTCATCCTTCTATCCACTGGGGGACAATTTTCAATAAAGCTATTTCCATTCTGGACCCACATGGAGGATGATGTGCTGTATGCTGATTTCTTGGGATGGCCTGACTGCAAACACAGTATGGCAGGATTTCGGCTGTTTTTGCTTTAGGAAAGAAAAATTGCCATCTCTTCAAGGAGATAGTCAGTAGGATACCCCAGGAGACTGCCTTCTGGGACAAGAGACTGGAACAAGGGTGACAGATCCTTAATGAAGTCTTCCATAGAGCTCAAGAACTAGCAATCCCCAGAGCAAGAATTTGGGCGAGGAAAGCAAGACACTGGCATAGGTGAGTAGGGAACTGCTGATCAAAATAAAGGGAAAGAAGGAAGTACACAAGCAGTGGAAACAAAGATAGTTAACTTGGGAAAAGTACAGAGATGAAGTGCAGTTGTATAGGAACAGGGTGAGGAAGGCCGAGGTGAAGACGGAATTGAACCTGGCAAGGGACGCAAAGAATAAAAAGAAGGGCTTCTACAGGTACTTAACCAGAAAAAAAATGTCAAAGAAGGTGTACCACCCCCCACCTCCCACACACTGCCCTGATAATCAATGCTGAAAAACTGGTGCCAGTAAATGATGAGAAGACTGAGGTACTCAACAACTTTTTTGCTTCAGTCTTCAATGTCAGCCTCTCTTTCCACACCTCTTGAGTGGATGGACAGCAGTATGGGGACTGGGGGAGCAGTGTTCCTCCCACTGTAAGATAACATCAGGTTCACGGCCATCTGAGAAACTACCAACCTGTCAGCCTCATCAAGGACAAGTCCAGCCTGACCAACCTAGTGGCCTTCTATGATGGAGTCACTACATTAGTGGACAAGCAAAGGGTTACAGATCATATTTGTCTGGATTTCTGTAAAGTCACAATATCCTGCTCTCTAAAGTAGAGAGAGACAGATTTTATAAGTGGACTGCTGCAATTCGGTGGCTTTCTCATTTAGGTTTGCATGGGTGAATATTCTTAATAGTAATTTATGTGCATGTGAAAGGTGAATATTAAGGCAAGAGTCTCGGGGGTTTATATTTGATTATTTTCATGTATTTCTTCATAACTTCAAAAATGCTAGAAAGTTTTACAAGCCTTCCAGCCTCCCACCGTCCCCCAGATTTGACAACATCTTGTGCTGTTCATTATTCTTGCTAATTCACTTCCTGTGAAGAAGATGGATTTCTAAGAGGATCTATGTCATGGATTTTGCAGTAGAATAGCATTCTTCCACTCGTCAGAAAAACACAAGTGAGCTCACACAAATTGGTGAGCTCTACTTCTGTGGTGGTTGTTTAGTAAAACAATGGCTCTCCATCTCATTTTTCCTGATAGTAAAGATGAGCTCCACTGAAAACAGTTTTCAGTCAACTGAAGCTGACTTTCAGCCTAATTTATAGCAAATTTATGATTAAATTTATGATTTTAATCTTTACTATTCCCTCTGTTCTTTTTTATCCCTCTCTTAATCACTTAGCAACCAAAAAAATGGGTTAATATTTGCATTTAAGCTAAACTCTCAAACCTATCATGTTCAAATTGGTTTGAATTGGGGAAGACGAGTTAGTATGGGCCAGCAAACATGACTGCCCTGCAGAAGTGCCTGAAATTACCCATGATAATTATTTTCATATTATCTCTACAGAAACTCTGCAGTGATATATTTACATCTGTCCTGGCAGAGATACAACAGTGCTATGTGGGCAAGTACATGTCAGACATTCTTGTGTTTGTAATTATGGTTCCTTGCACATACCAGATGAACTGAAGCATGGCATAAGTCCCTCTGTGTTTCTTCAGTCTAAATCCATACACTTGCTCTAAACTTTCACCAGTCTGGCAGAGGAATCTCTTGTATTCAGCCTTTTATCTTTAGTGTATAGAAATTTTTATTAAATTACAAGAGTGATGAAATGTTGAGACTGTCGTCTGCACATCTGATACAAATCAGAAGGCCAAATTTTTACTCATATGAGCAGTTCAATTACTTTTTATGGACATAGTATATAAATATTAGCAAAAATTGAGACGAGTTTTTTATTACATTTCTTATGAATTAATATGACAAAGACGAAAAACTGGGAAGTGAACTTAGTGAAACTGTTTGTTACTATAAAGAGTACTATGAGGGAAACCCTAATTCTGAAGAAATTAATGGGAAACCTGATGTATAGGACAAGCATCAGAAACATGGTGAATAACCACAAGAATTCTCAGGCATATGCTCTTAGTTAAACAGTTTAGAAGTTTTACTTCTTACATAAAATCTAATATTAAGAATATTTGTGTTAGGTTAGAACTCAAATAATTTGAAGAGCTCTTCATTTCAACAGATTACCTTTCACATGGTGAGTTTCCTTATTTGTGGTGGAAGACTAAAATTTGTTTCCAGTGGAGAACATAATTGTGTTCTGTGCAAAGAACTGTAGGTGAATTGGGAGTATGTGATATTTTTTCTAATTGGAGCCAGGCTTTTGCTTAATTAGATCTGAGTAAGGATTTCAAAACTTGGATCTGACAGACTTTGTGAGTGTGATAATTTTATTGTGGCAAGTAAATTAGATTCAGACTTGTGAAGCTACAGTCACTGCAAGAAGAGAAAACAGGACCAGGCCAAGACAACTTCATCTTTGTAACTGTTGAAAAATCCTTGTGAAACTTAGTAATTTCAGGAATACTTTGAAATAACCTCTGAGTGCCTGGGTTCAGGCTGAGCTGGAAGCCAGGGTAGTGGATCAGAGCTGCTCCCAAATTTTCCAGCTATTTCCCTTGTCTTCAACTGGGTCTTTTGCTGAAAAGACCTGGGGAGTTGAGTTTAGGAAAAACATATGATATTTATATATGTTTGAGTGTACAGATAACCCCTCCAACCTGCTATGCTTTTTATATATCAATATATTCTGAAAAGTATTTGAGTTCTCCTTTCAATAATCAGTCAGAGAGTATTTACAATTATTTTTAGTTCCTCATAGCATAAACAAATTTACTCATTAAAAACAACCAAGTAATAAAAACAAACATGCCTAACCATGTAAACCAAATGCAAAAATCTGCCAGTCATTTGTGAAAATAGTTTTGATTTGACTATATCTAAATTCACAGGGGTATTATTTTCCCTCAGTACCACTGATGTGGTTTTACATAAAGGGCTTAATAAAATAGGTGGCATTAGGGAAATGCAAAAAAATGTGTCAGGGATGTTATTTTTCACCTAGAAATATTGAGACAAAAAAGCAATAAGCTCCATGTTTTTTTTTTTTTTAATCAAATATACTCAGTACCATCTTTTATGAGAGGGAATCCAGACCAACAATGATAAATGCTCCATTATTTACAGAAATAAATATCTTAATTTGTGCTTTAATAGTCTGCTTTTCCTGTGGTATATGTGCAGCTTACTCTGAGTCTGAGCACACCGAGACCAGACTATGAGGGTTTCCAGTGATTTGATTCTGTAAAGCACAAATTTTATCTACTGTAGAAAATACATCTCTCACTGGAATCTCTCCAGGATTAAGTACCTGTGATGTTTTCTTACAACTTTTTATCAATTTTAAATGTGTGAATTGTAATATAGTTCTCTGGTTCATGTCAGAGAGAGAATTTGGTTGTTGCAACAGGTTCATTAAATGATATCATATTATTTTTTGCTGGACCAAAAGTAAGAATAGCTGAAGTATTTAATGGTATAAGAAGTTCTGAACAATTTGGGCTTTTGACTGTTTTGTCCATCAAGAAGGTGGCTATTTTTTTAAGAAGACTGATATGTTTCCTAAACGCAACTATCATACCTCATACTTATATCAAGACCTTGGTTTAGGTAACATCAAGATGTTAGTTCAAAATGAAACATATTGTTCCTAATTTGCTCAGAAAAAATACTGTTTAAACATAATGAGTTACAATATTTCCTAATAAAGATTTTTCTTTTCAGCAAAACACAGTATTCCAAGCAGCAAATGTATTGGCTATAACCTTTGCCTTTTTAGCACATTTCCCACAAAATAAAATGCCAGTTAGGGCTTATTCTGTGCCTGGTATCTGCATCTCTATAATTTTGTGGCTAGCTTTGATTATAGTTTTCCAGCATAGTATGTTACTTAAATTAGAACAAGATTTAATCAAGTATATTAAGAAACATAGTGGGACAAGCCTGTAC
Organism: Pyrocephalus nanus; assembly: GCA_038380795.1. Taxonomy (NCBI): domain Eukaryota; kingdom Metazoa; phylum Chordata; class Aves; order Passeriformes; family Tyrannidae; genus Pyrocephalus; species Pyrocephalus nanus. The sequence continues at coordinate 64,351,171 of CM076261.1, forward strand.
AAATCTGAAACAAGATTCACTGACTTCCTATGAGTTCATAAGAATTTACACTATCACTAACAGAGCAACATTTGGCCCTGCTTCTTTGCTATATCCACATATATAATTCACAAATCTCAAATCTGGACTCTCCCAGGCTCTCCACAGATTGATTTCTTTATCTGATCTCATAACACTGTCTAAAACTCCTCAGTTAGGATATATGGAGATGCCAGAAGTTCAAAAGGTTGTGCTTACACCTGCACCCTTCAGTGCTCGGGGGGAGTATCGACACCACTTCGAAACCACGATTCATCTGCAATGGGCCTGAAAGCCAGCACATGCTCTGCTCTGCAGGCTCTTTGTACAACCATCATTGTCCCTGGACAAAAATTTCACCTCGTCTTCCCCCCAGTGCCATCCAATTGGGGTGGTTTGGCCAGCAGCCAGCAGTTCTCTCAGCAGTTCTCCTGCACCTCTGAGACATGTGCAAGGCCACTGCACATGGATCACAAGGCACTTCATTGTCCAATTTGCTCATTTTCCAGCTTTTTTCAGTCCTAAGTTATTAATGACAGATAAGGGACTGCTTTTCTTTCCTGCACCTGTCCTGCAGAAAGCAGTGCAGGGGAGCTTTTAAGAAAGTGGCTAAGATGACCCTGAAACTCTGGCACAACTTCATACAGACAGAGAAGAGCTGACAGCCCATTCATGGACTTCTACCCTTCCTGGACAACACATGTGCTCCCTTTCCAGAGCAGCTTCTCTCCTAGGGACATAGGGGAAAGCACGGTGCTCAGGATTTGCTCTAATTTTGCTATCTTGATCCCAATTAAAATCACAGGTGATGGGACTGCCTCTGCCTGTCTCTTTGTAAGCTAGAATCAATTTAGCTGCTATTATGTTTACTATGTTTTTAAGAAGATTTACATACTGTTTTCTCCTATGAAAAAGTGCATCAGAAAATGTGTGAAGTACCGCAGCCTGTGAGACAAGCAAATCCTTTCTCCTTTAATGGCATCAGTGACTCCAGCCAAGTTAACGCCCAGTTGCATATGTCTGCAGTAAATCTTCACCTTCTTCAACACCTCTGCATGATTTGCTGTCTCTAGGTATACTGACACCTTTTCTCATGTGAGAACTTTATGGCTTGATAGCCATAAAGGGACAGCTGGCCCCGCAGAGTGGTTACCACTTACACTCACCTCCTAGTTAGTAAGAATTTAAATATATAGAAATGCATGTACAGTTCTCACTTGTAACCTGATCTACGGGAAATGTTCCTTTATGGCTAAGCTTATTACTGTGGAGATATGTGTCTTGTATCAGCAGTGGCTTTGTGAGTCCCTTTGTAATAATATAGCTATGGCTCAGTTTGAACAGCCCTGACCTCTGAAAGGGGCTGGATCTAGTCCTCAGTCTGAGCCAGTGGGTCAGGCCTACTTCCAGCTTTGAGTGCCTCTGTCAGTGCTGTACAGAAAAATCAAAGGCATAGGTAGATATTATTTAGAAAAAAATCTTAAATTGCCTGTGCTGAAAATATGTTTGAGGCTGCTTTTATAAATAAGGAAAGAATCAAGACATTAAAAAGATTCTTTTATTTGTCCCTCTTTCTTTCTCAGTGTTGTGCTGCTGGTGTTTAGCTTTCGAAGTGATGCATTCAGAGCCCCATTTGCATGTGATTTCCTGTCTCCAGGAGCAGACTGTCTCCTGCTTTACAGACCAGGCAGACCTGTAAGGACAGTGACTAATTACCTTCATTTATCATGCTTTCTGGCATCCTTTCAGGTAATCTGATTGAAATCTCTTACTTGTTAGTGCCTCAGGAGTCATCAGTTCACAGGACCACCAGAGAAAAGGTTTTGGGGTCCATTATTGCTCTGGCTGCTAAGGCACCTAATTACTATACCAGAGTACAGGGGAATAAATTGCTCGTGTGTCAGTTGCTAATAAAACTTAGGTCTTCAGAATTGCCTTAGAAATCCTAAATTTAAAATAATTCTAGTTTTCCATTCCTGTTTCCTCACCTCAGTGGGATGGTAAAGAATAGACAGTACAGGAGAACTGTTGTTTCCAAGTGTCTGGGAAAGAAACGATGAGGGAACAAGCACAAATGACTTTTCTTAATTGAACTGCTTTCCTTTGTCTTCCTGGCAGCATTAAGGCATCCTATGTGAGACTTTATCCACAGGGGAAGAGGTGGGGACTAGACACTGCCTCTTGCCAGTGAGCTTCTGCTGAAGTTTTCCTCCTCTCACATCACAAAAGAGAGATCCTGGCCACAAAGAAGGTGTTTAGTAGGGCCATAAAAATTGGCCTTCCTCTCCTTTAGTAGGGAAAGACACACTCATAGGTTGGGAACAGTGGCTGGAGTGAATCCACCATGGATTCCTCAGCATAAGAAGGCCTTTTTCCTGTTGCTACCTTTCAGCTGGCTGAATCCTGGAGAATCTTTTAGGAAAAAAAGTGTTGGAGGTAGCGAGATAGAATAACTAAAAGCAGCAATGTCATGTTGCTCAGAAGTCAGAAAGCCACCACCTCTCCCAGCAACTGCAAAGACAGACCACAATATGATAAAAAAAGATGTCTTTGCTTGATGGTTTTTTATGATAAAGATTCCTACAGCTGGACTACCCTGACATTGTTTTGTGAAGTTTCTTAAAAATTATCTTTTTCTGCCAAAGTATCAGAACTTCTTCTTAAAGCTCATCTCTTGCTATCACATTTTCTTTTAGTTCAAGAAGTCAAAAATATTCTTTGCTTTTACATAAAGTTTTATTAAATTCTTCCCTATTTAGGTGATGTGCCTTAAATATTTTAACATTAAATTGCAAATGATTTCATTAAAATTTTAAGCATTGTGTTTCTCCCTTGGTAAAAGTCACAATACTCTACCCAGACCCTGGGACTGTTTATCAGGGTTTTTTTCCCTAGCTAAATGAAAGTTTACCTTGCAATTCCAAGCACTTAAGAAACTTAAGAAATACTTGTTTAGGTTATAGGAGACTAGATTCATTCATGCAGAAGGCACCTTTCTCGGTTCCCAATTCTATTATTAAGTTCTTTCTCAGTTCCTAGTTCTATTGTTAACTTTTTTTTTTTTTCAAATTCACCCAAGACAAGAGTTGGGGAGAGTTGTATTTTATTGTGCTTGTCCTTTATATCATTAGTCTGAACTATTCCCCTTGAAATCCCATTATTTGAGCAAAAAATCTTATTCAGGGAAAGATGTCCACTTTTAAGCATGAAAACGAAACAGTGTAAAATATTTTTTTCCAATTGCAAATTCCACAAGAGGAAAAAAATCAGTAAAATAAATTATTGTTTAGACAGATATTATAATTTTCGATTTGGTACATTTGTGGAATGGAAAATACTGAATTGGTCCATTGACTTCAAATCCAAAATTTCCTTTATTTAATGTTCTAGAGTTCTGCTAAATATATTTTTAGTCATATTGGTAACAGTGTAAGTTTATGGCTTTGCTAGTAATCTGCTGAATGATATTGTGTTACCTCGACATTATATTTTGGATTCCACACACATCCATTTCTGTGCAACAGGCAAGCACTTTCCTTTTGGTTATGCTGTCTTAGGTATTGCCTTACAATTGACTGGAACTCTCAAATACTTATTCTGTTTGCTAAATATATATATTCATAATTGAATAATACATTCCAAGAATGATCACTTAAAGCATCAGGTACTTGGAAAGTTTGCAGAGCAAAGCCAGTACATACTTGTACACATTATTTCATAACCCTTTGCCAACATATATTGTATTTTCTTGACCTATTCCTTGCTTTTCCAGCTTAAAGCAGAGCTTTCCTGAAAAAAAAGTTGTGGGTTTTTTTTTTTTTTTAGGATCACCTCATAATTTGGAATGTCACACTTGGACTACAATGGCTCTGTCTTATTGGACTTCTGCACCAACAATCAGAAATTGAGTCTGGTCAAGTATCAGAGTTCATCAATGTCTCCCAAACTCTTTGGTCTCACACCTTGCTGAATTCCCATTCAGTGAGTGGGTAGGAAGTGCTTGTGTCAGTACTGCCCTACATTCCCTAACAACTATTCTAAGGCAATACAATTTATATCAAGGCTCTACTATTCCCAGGTTTTTATATAGGAAAGAAGAAAAGCAATGTAATTCACACTACTGGTCACATAATCATTCTTTTACACGAAAGATATTGTTTGAAATTTCTCAGAGTGGCTTCAGTTGTTAGAAGGAGTTTACGGAAAGGTGAATTAGTGGATATAAAGAAGGAAACAACCAATTCAAACTGTACTTTATCCCTGAGGTAGATCTACATCTTATCGAAGCAACTGTCTGTTTACAGTTAAGATAATACCTTAACACTGAATCTCCTCTGCTGCATGTACACATTACTCTTAAAGTGAATATGTTTGGTCTGAGTATATATTTTTTGGCCTGTGAATACATTTTGCCAGAGTCCTGACAGGCAGACAGAGAAGGCAAACTAGTGGATTTCACATAAGAAAATGCCTGTAGTAGTGCTACTCAGGTTTTGGGTGGAGGTGAGGGGGGCAGGGTTGGGTTTTTATTTTTATTTTTGTAACAGAGGCCCAGAGTAATTCTCCTGAAGGATGCTTTGCAGGAACAAGTGTGTCCATTCCAGGCAATCTGAACCAGGCTGGCACTGCACTTTGTTTTCCTGGCAAGAAGGGGTGATGGCTCACCACATCTGCTACCCCATGAAAGAAAGGTGAGACACACAGGTCATGCTGTGGGAAGGCAGGAGGCAGCATGTGCTCAGGATGCAGCTTGGGTATCTCACCCAGAAACTGCTGACTACGCAGCTCTGGGCAGCAGCAAGGTCAAAGATCTCGGAGACCCAGAACATCACTGGTGGTTTAATTTAAATTCACCCGTGTGAACAACTCTTTAGGCAATTAACTGTGCCTTGTGGGGAGCCCACAGATATATTGCTATAACCTAAGGGGCTATATTAAGAACTGTAAAATGATTTCTTCAAATTGGAAAATAAAAGCCTGAAGCCATGTGAATATCTGCAGAGATTTTGTTTCAGGGCTCAGATTGTAGGCATTAATGTGCTACCTTCAGGTATCATAAGAAAATTTTTCACTATAGAGAAGTAGTGCCAAGGTTAAATTTTTAGCACTGTGAAATTATCAATGAAAAAAAAAATCATCAAAAATACCTGTAAAAGCTCCTAGTCTACAGGTGAGATATACCCAAAACACCTGTTGGATGAAAAAAAGTACATCTGTGAGAGAGCTCCTCTCAAATTACAGAGTAAAAAATAAAGAATGAGCCTGTGTGACTGGCATTGCCAAACAGTCCCAGAAAAGTAAATTGACTCGACCTGACTGTATGATGTGTTATTTTTCAAACACACCTTTTTCTCACTGAGAACATATTTTTGTTGTTGTGTGGTTTTTTGTTGTTTTTTTTTTTTTGTTTGTTTGTTTTTTTTTGTTCGTTTGTTTGTTTTTTTGTTTTTTTTCCCCCTAGGAGTTTATTCATCAAATTGTAATTATTTTAACATTATGAACCTCAACCTAGGTTAACCACAGATTTATTACTGTCATAGTCAAATAAAGCAAGTGCACCAGATTCCAGTGGGTTCTTCTGTCTCTGGAACTGGTTTGCAGCTGGGATGCTCCCTTCTCTGCAGCAGAGAAATGCTTGAGCAGATTTTAGCCGGTTCCTCCCATTGCTCAGCCTCTGTGGCTATGCAGATCCCCAGTGATGTAGCAGGGCTCCCCCATGGTGGGTCGATCCCAGTGAGTTACTGCTGCAGGAAGGAGAACTAGTACAGCAAGCACAGTCTGGGCAATTCCCTGGGAGAGTTTCTCAGCATTACTTTAGCTTCCTGTAGGATTTCTTCTAAGGGTGCACAGAACAGCTGAGGTTGGAAGGCACCTCTCTGGAGATCACAAAGTCATAGATTCAGAGAGTTATAGATTTATAGAATAGTTTACTTTGGAAAATACCTCTAAGATCATCAGCTCCAACCATTAACCCAGCACTGCTAAGCCCACTACTAAACCTCGCCTCTCAATGTCACATCTACACATTTTAAAATACCTCCAGGGACAGTGACTCAAACACGTCCCTGGGCAGTCTGTTCCAATGCTTGACATCACTTCTGGTGAAGACATTTCTCCTAATATCCACTTTAAATCTCCCCTCGTGCAGCTTGAGGACATTTAGAACTCATCTTATCACTTGTCACTTGGAAGAAGGGACTGTCACCTCCTTACAACCTTGTCTCATGGAGCTGTAGACAGCAAAAGCCTAATAACCCCCCAAAACAGTGTAGTCAGACTTTGCCGTCACGTTCTCTAAATTTCTACTTTAAATTAAAAAATTCAGAAAAAATCTAAGAATAAGCTGGTAAAGTCAACCAAAGCTGCTAAATATCTGTTTTGAGATGCTTTGATTCACCAGCTGAACAGCTGACAGACTGTAAACAAGTGACATTTCAATAAACATTTTGGGAACTTTGGATGATCTGAATGACTTGACTTTTAGCCTGTGCAGGCTGGAAGAACGTACTGACTCAGTCTGGCTTCTCTCATGCAAGGAGGTCATTGAGGCCCGAGGGAAAGGTATATCAAAGCATGGGCAGGACATCAAGTACACAAGCGTTGCCATTGCCTGCAGTGGAACTTCTGAGCTGAGGGTGAAAGCAACAGTTAAATGCTTTCCTGGGTTTCTGCTTTACCTTGCACAGATTTTTAAGGCATGATTTCATTCTTTTTAAGCAATAAACAATACTTCATGCTAATGCAAGCTAATGTAACAAGACGGGGTCACTTTATGCACTAAATTAAAACATAAATCTGTCCTCAGTTTTCACCTGAATTTGACATTTCCCTTGTTCTCTTTGAGCATAAATTGAAAAGTGGTAGCCTAAGGGAAGGCATTTGAAGAATTCTCTGTTTATAAATGGTCTATATTATATTTTATATATGTAGGCAGCAGCTATAGTCTTCCCTTTTTGGCCTGAGGGAAAGGCAATGGTTTCCTGCGTCACAAGAGCTGCAGCTCCTGTCTGAAGGCAGGTACACAAAGCTCTCTTTAACTGACTGGAAGGGAGCGGTAAGATGAAACATGTACACTGATGGTTAACAGATCTGTCCCCCAAGACTGCTTTTCACTGAACATGGCATTTGTTTACACTCAGCTAAAGCTTTTAGCATTTTTGGGCCTATAAGAGGATTTGGCTGGTAGCCGTGCTGTTGATTGTCATATTCCCTTGCTAGAAATGTCAGTTACCACTTCTCTTTCTTCTTCCGTTCATTAAACTTTTTGTATATTTTCTCTATCTTTCCCAGGAATTAGTGATGACATGTGCCATTTGCATATTTCTGTAGTTCTTCCAGGGGATGTGAGTGCACACAGAGCTTGCAGCTTTTAACCCACTAGGGATTCAGGGGACCAGGAGCAACATAATATCATCTGAATATTATTTGTAGCATCTTGTGTATAGAAAAACCCAGTGAAAAAATAAGAGCTGTTCAGCTGGAACTGAATATGCACACATATTGCTTTTCTTTCATGACCTACCACTGAGAATTTTCTCTGCAGATGACAGAAAGGTATTTCTGGAAATCTGTTGCAGTATAACTAACTGAGAGATCTCAGAGCTAAAATTGTTTACAACTTCCCCTTTTATTATCACGTGGTGCTGAGTTGTCAGACTGGCAACAGTGGAATTCTCAGGTTTGCCATTGAAGAATTCTCACAGGGTTGTTGCTTCACACTGCCTGCCTGAGGAGTTACCATGGGCTTTCTTGCTTCTCTTCCATGCTCTCATACAGGAAACACTCTTATCCCTTTCCTTAGATAAAATGACTTTCACTCAGAACACTGTGCCATGCAGGGCTCAGGCTCAAGACCTTAAAATCTCAGTAATGGACAGATGATATAACTCAGCTGCTGCTGAGTCACATTTGTTGGTTTCCACCCCAGAACAATAATTTCAGCCATTTTTCCCCTCTAGTTCATTCACAGCCCCAAAGTTCACTGACAATTATTTATACAAGCATAACTTAGGAGACAATAGCCTCAGGGAGGTGGGTAGTAGCAAACAGGTGGGCATCAGTAGCTGTTGACTTAATTTGCCTACCACAGCTGTCTTTGGCTTGTTGCAACAGTGAACTGGAGGGGTTTAACCACACTGGGGTCATTTCACATACGTCTACATAGCTAATAGTTATGAGCTTGTCCTAGCTCATGAGCGAAATTCCCTTGGGTGTCTAGGAAAGAGACAAGCACCTCCAGCAGGAAATTCATCTGTTTTAGGTATTTTCAGAACATCTCTGAAAACTCATCTGACTTTGTCTCCTAGGATAATTATGAAAGCACAGATTAGGGGAACCAGGCTGTATGGATTGGTCTGGGACTTCCAGGGATCCAAGAAAGCTTTCAAGCCATTAACTTGTCCATATTGTAGTAACACTAGTGAATACTCAAAGGGATTCACCTAGGATGTGCCTTCCTCCTTGTTATGAGTTTTATATCCCCTTATCCATTTCAAACCCACAGCAGGATAGAAGCAGACTTTCTGCCCATTATGCTCCTCACGCGATTGCCATTCTTATTATAGCCATTAGTCCTGTGCTCAGAGTCAAGCTGCCCTATCCCAGATGGGCAGAATAGACTACCTTGAAAATCTCAGACAGTTAAAATCTAGGGAATTTAAATTTAAAGGATAAATATAGTAGAGACATGGCCACACTGGCTTAAAACTGGTTAGCTCAGAAAAAAATAGCAAGTAGGTACAGCAGCAGGGAGCCCAGTTCAGGCAAAAAACCTACCTCTATAAAAATTTTATCAAATCCTCAAGACAGCACTCCATTCAAGCAGGGCTACATCCACAATAGTATCCACTGACTATGCAAAACCTAAGGCTTTATGACACGTATTACCTATGTAGTAACAAAATGTGCATGATCATACTCCCCATCAGCCTCACATGAGACTCCAGATAATCTTTGACCAAGGCTCTGCCCTAGAAAGACTGTCGTTTATTACAAGACCTGCAGTAATCCCAGCTCAATTTGTGACTGCTGCTTTACTTTTATGTATGATGAATTAGAATGGTTCCTCCTCACAGTACAGGTTTCATCTTACTCTTCTTTGTGAAAAATTCCTCCCTTTCAACCTACAGACCTGGAAAGCACTTCAAAGCCTGTCCTGTTCATGTGGTAGTTTCTTAACTCCTCAAGAACTGGTGAATTTAAGAAGTCACACCGTTCCCCACTTTCAATTCTGAAGCATATCTCAGGACCACTTAGACTGCTTCTGTTTTGTGCCGCTTCTGGAATTTCAGAGATAATAGATTTGATCTGAGCTGGTAAAACAATGTAACTACATTTCTAATAATTTAACTGGACCGGCTGAACATCATTTCTGTCAGCATGAATGCTGCAAAGGAAAAATCCTTCTGGCAAGCCCTACGGGATTGAACAAATTTCAAGTATATGCTTACTTTTTTCAAACACGCCTTGTTTACTTCACTTATTTTTTTTCAGTGAAGTAGTCCCTTAAAAAAAAAAAGTTCTATGACTATTTTTAATTGCAAGCTGTAATGTGCATGCCAGGCTGTACGTCCTCCTGTTATCCTCATGACAGTCCGGTGAAATCTCTGCTAGATGCCGTATGCAACACAGCACAGCTGCCGTGGGATCCAGTTTCATTAGCCACTTCCTGCGGCTCTGTGCTGTTGCTGGGACTCTCAGCTATCCTTCTTCCCTCCTTTCAGTTTTCTCCCCCCTTGTTTATTCTCAATAGAGTCGTATACTGTAAGGTACATCAGCTCTCATGGTTTTTAAAAAAGTTTTCAAAAGAACTGGTAGTCTTAAAGAACGTATGGATGAATGTATCCCATTTCACAAAAGTATACATAATTGATTGGAAAGAAGGCAGTTTCAGGCAGTGGCCTCAGTTCCAGCAGGTAGCAGGGTTGTATTTTTATATTGCATATCAGCAAGTTATTTACAGAGCCCGAAACTGCAGTGAGAGCATTGATGGAGAAGGGAAGGGACTGCCATAATTTTAGAAGGGGGACACATAATTTCTATGAAAATTAAAAAATGAGGGCTTTTGTTGAAACTGGCCATATTCTGTTGAGCTGTTTTGCAAAGATATCAAGTTATGCAGGCTTTACAGAGTGCAATTTGGCTCACTATATATTATATAGTAAGTTGTTTGCAGAGATTTCCTACTTTTGGATAAGGATGTTTTACCTGATCTGTTTAGAACAGGGGCTCTTAGTGCAAAAGGCCTTTTGTTGTGATTGAACAGTGAAAAGTGGATGGCTTGTCAAGGCTATATGATAAGAACAGTAGTGCTGCTGATTTAACAGGAGCTTATAGCTGCCTAGGTATTTCTTGGATAGAGATTTGGATTTGGCATGTATTTTCGTGGTCTGAAATCTTTCAGCATTTCAATAGCCTAGTAAAAGTCTATTTTCTTTTGCCCAGATTATCACAGTTAAGTATATGCGGCTTTTATAGAAAGCACAATGATTGTTTTCCTAACTATCTGCCTCTCAGTTTTCTCCTGCCTCTGTGCACGCTTGTCTAGGTAACCTTAGAGGAGTGTTCATTCTCTGAGGCTACAACTATTCTACTAAATTAAAAAGTGGAAAGGAATGTTCCCATTCTCTGGGTTTCAGTTGCCTTTACTCCTAAATTTTTCAAAAGGTTCCAGGGATGGTTTTGGCTCACATCAAATATCACTCTCCTGTACAATACTCAGGCATGGCCTGAGGGCAAGAAAGAGATGGAAAGTCTTCCCAGTGGGCAACCTGAATTCAGGGACCTTGCTTTGAGGGGCTTGGGTGTAATGATATGAACCCAAGTGCCAGTTGTGCTCACTGCCAGAGAACGATTCCAAGCATGTTTAGCGTATTAGTTCAGACACAATCTGAGTGGTATTAAAGGACCTCTACCTCTTTGATATTTGAAGGTCCTATAAAATACTCCTCTCATTTCAAAGGAACTGATAATGGACACACAGAAACTTTGATATACCAAGACACTTAACCAAGTAAGTAGTTCTGCAACACTCAGCAGCGTAACTCATACACTTGAGATCAGGTCCATCCTCATCACATCTCTGGGTTGGAGCCTAAGGTATGTAAGCTTGGAGCTGTCTGGTCTCACTGAATCTTCACAAGTGGGTCTCTTACACTGTTAAAAGTGACTGAGGAGAAAGAAGACCAATTCATTCCAATTTCTTTAGACCTTTTTTAGTATAAGCACTCCCTTTATCTGCAGTGAAATATTTGGTTTCTGGCCACTTGTACAGTTAGTCTAGATGTAATCTACATAGCGTAGAAACATAAAACGGCATCAGGTGATCCCTCACATCACCTGTATCAGCAGACTGATGACAGTACACATGTTGTTACACAAATTAGCATCTTCAGAATCTTTCTGAAAAATAGATGCTGCTTCAGTCAGATATAACGGGTCTGGAGTCATTCAGTGAAATTGTGTGGTCTGTGTTCATATTAGAGGCTAAAAGCTACTGGTCCGTGAAATTTTGCAGAGATGACATGCACTGAATAAAAGAAGCAAGACATGAAAGTAGGCATACTATACACAGAGATGGCTTTGCACGTTTTGATTATTCACTCACATGAAACTGTGGATTTGGCGACAACTCTATCAGAATCAGGGTAGCCAAGCACTCATTGCAATAACTAATCAATACAGCTCACACCAAGAAGTAGGCATCTTATACTAGGATTTGAAGGGCATCTGAGAATGCTGAGAGAAGATTTGAAAAGATAAAAGTTATTTACCACCTTTACCATCATTTATCAACAATTATAAACTTCCAAAAAGTGAACTGTAAATCTCGAGTCCACAAAAGTGGAGAATTAAAATCCAGGAAAAAAAGTCCTTATTATGTCAGAACCAAAGACACAAGATTACTATGGAGGGATGACAGACAGAATACCTATGTCAAAAAAAAGCTAAGAAGAGTCTGGTTATTTATTTGGACCAGAGGAAGCCCAGAATATTGTGGGCTAATGTGGCATCCCTATGAGGATGGTAGCCAGCCTCAGTGCCATGCAGCTTGTCTGGCGGTGTTCTTCCATGGTATGTGCCTGCAACAGTTTTGATAAAACCAAATACAAGAGGAATGGACTGGGTAGGATGCACAGAGGTTGCTTGGAGTACCTATCATAGTAATAGGATATCAGTCCAGCCTGATAGGGTAACAAGCACACAATAAATAGTCTGAGTGTGGAAAAACAGTCCTGCCAGAGCTGCATATCTCGACTATAAATAGCTGGGCAAGCTGACTTAAAGACATTTTACCTGTCCTTCTGCTTTGGATTAAAAGCCATCAACTTTTTAGAAAAAAAGACCAGCAACTCAGTCAGACAAAGATTTTTTAAGTCCAGGGAGAGATCAACAGCCTCAAAGTGGGAAACAGGAAAGTTAATTGCTGCTTCTCTTCTCCCACCCCTTCCCCTTGAACAATTTGTCATATGTGATTGAGGCTGGCTGATTTTATAGTGCAGATGACAGGTCTAGGCAGGCAGAGCTGCTTGTACAGTAGGACTAGGAGGGAAGCCCAGGCAAATCTATGCCAGCTCATGAAGTTAAAACAGTTTTGCATATGAAAAGGAAACCATAACTAATTAACACCAGGCAGGTGGTCTAGCTGGAAAACTAAAATCCAAACTAGGTCACAAGGGAATATGGGACTTGGCAGATGAAACTGTAACTGAAATCATCTCGTAAGACCAGCCAAGTGAGAGCAGAGCCAACTACTGTTATGAAAAAATATGCCTGTGCTAGTCATTTCTGGGAAAAACAAGCCAAGGACAAATGACTGCAGCTCTCAGAATGAGCATGATTACATTTAGTCTTCAGGGCTTTGTTTCTAAAAGGGGTTTTTGTTAAATGCTAATCTTATTTGGTCAGATTCACAGTGAGATCAAAATCAGTTTTCATGGTGCTTTAAGGGAATCAGCAGGGAAGGTGATTGGGGGGGTATCAAGTATTAAAACAAAGAGGAGGGTGTGAAAATTTATGTCAGATTTTGGTGGGACTTGGAGAAAGCAATAGACCCTGCTGAGTTACAAAAGCAAAAGCAGATACCAGCAAAATACAGAGTTGGCTATTTATCAACGACAGTATCAGGGACTGTTACCAGAACGGTGGGAGAAGGTTTTCTTTGGAGGAAAGAAATGGAGAAAGTGAGATTTGTGAGGTGAGAGGCTCTGCTCTTTTACTGAAAATAATGACTGATCAAATACAAGCACAGCATCTTAAAACTTACCATGAGTAGGGTAGGGACTTTGGGAAACTGAACACCCAGATCACATTTTCAACTGGTGGCCCTCAGGGATATAGAAACGATTCCCTCCCCTCAAACTCCTGAAATGCAATCCTGTGACATACCTAAATGGGAGAGCAGACTGATGGAGACTTACCCACAAGCTAGAGAAACAGGTGATAGATTTAGGCTTTTAAAAGTGTATGAGAGCTTGCAAATGTGTGATGTTACAACATGTACAAACCCCCATCTATTTCTGCTGCTGCAGATAGATTATTCCACTGAACTCACTATAGTGACTCACTGTATGTGATCAGAGTATGTACAGTTCCCTCTGTGAAAAACTACATCTAGGCATTTGAAGCCCACAAAAAATACAGCCCATAAGGTCAATTGACTGTAGTTTAATGGAGTCCTTTTGCAAGCAATTTAGTGAAGAGCTAATTGTAATCAGCAAGCAGGAAAAGCAGCTCTTTAGCTTTAATCAGCCTCATGGTACCATTTATTCCTTCTATTATAAACACTATTATGGTAATTCTATAACAATTCGCATTCATACTTCACTAAGATTATGATTGTTCTTCTTTACACTGCAAGGCTCCCATGCAGTTACTCACATACGTATAGCATTATACACATGCCTAAAACACAAAGGGTCAAGTTCTTAGTCGTCAATAATGGTGTAACCTACTTCTGCCAGGTGGAGCCCAAATACTTGCATGAAATACCTGCGTTTCAAATATTTTTCAGCCATACGTACAAGGCAAGGCACGAAATACTAAGGGATCAGGGTTTGCTTTTAAAGAACAATTGGGGCATGGAATGACGTATTTTACAGGACCAAACTGGAGTACTTGAACACCTAGCTGTCCTCATATCTGCATTGCTGGCTCCTTGAACCTTCTCCCAGCCTTCAGCTACATGTTTTGGGGACCATCCATTGTAAAAGTGGCCAGATAAACTTCAAAACTCACCAACATGGTTTGAGCTAAGCCACTAACTGTGCATGAAAGCAGATTAGGAAAAACTCACCATGCTTACTGCTGAGACTGTGTTGGCATAGCAAACATCTGTCTGTGTGAGTAACACCTTCTGGCACCACAAGGTTTGCAAGGTAAATGTGTCATGCATAAGGGAAATGAGCCCAAACATAACAACTAGTTCTTCCTTTAGGGAAGAAGTGATTTGTCACAAAAGGTTTAGGAAACTATTTAATCTAGAAGACAGCAGCACGGAGGGACGAAAAAGCTAAGATTGGGAGGACATAAAAAGGGCAGAGTTAATACCAGAAGTTAGAGTGGCAGCATGAGAATATATTTTATAGCTCTTAAGGCATGAGAAGAGCTGTCAAGCTTCAGCATCAGACTGGGAATAGACTATGTAAGGAGTAGCATCTATTTCAATACAAAAGGAAAGTTTAATCCCCCTTTCATATCATGTTCTCACTAATTAACTGCTCCCAAGATGTTGTCCTGCTAATTTATTTTTTGTGTCCCTCCAAAAATCCTCAGTTCGTAAAAAATAACCTACTGAAAAAAGGGTGCTAAACCAACTGAATACCATTGTTTAAAAGCTCCATCATTGCATATCCTCATTGACCTGCTGCAGTAAACTATATACTTATATTATTTGGCAACCTTAAACAGTTTGTGCACAGAAGAATGATGGACTAAGTTATAAGTCATCATAATCTCTATAGAAACACTTCTCATTGTCTTGAGGGAAACATATCTGAATCTGTAGGAACCTTTATTACTTATATTAAAATTATTCTCTTGGACAATTATCTTACCTGTTGACTTGGGCATTCAGTTGAAAGCAAGCTATTAAAAAACCACCCTGAGGTGATCTTTGTAAAACTTTTAATTATTGAGTTAAATAAAACATCAGTTGTCTTCTAATGAAATATGTCACTGTATTCAGCCTTTCTCTTGGGTTTACCAAGTGTGTTCAAATAAACACTTAGAGACAGCTCTGTTATTATCATTTTTACATTTATAGTGCCAGATAAATGCTTGTTGTATCCTAGAGAGAAATAGATATGCTTGGACTATTTAGCAATGTAAATTAATATCACAGGAACAGAGGCTTTAAGAGAATGAAATAGAAAAAGGTCAGTGTTTGGCTCCCATAGAGCAAAGCTGGTAGTCTGTATTGCCAACTAACTGCATGGCTACTGAAAAAGCCAGGAGCTTTAATGAGAATGTCAAGTAATGTGTTCAGGCAGGGTCACCTCGCCAAACCCTATTCTCGGACCAATTTCAGGGAGGTGTCAGACCTGAAATACTCCCAAACTACAGGAAAGGAATGCCGAGGGCTAGACTTTTCATCTGCCAGGATGCGACTGCTGTTCCTATGGCACTGAGCCCAGGCATACTGAGAATCCCATTATGGCTTTATTGTGCATGCAGTCCAAGGGAAGAGTGTCCAAATGGCCTGGGAATCACATTATGGAACTTCACGAGGTTTGCCTGGAGGCCTTAGATGCTCCCATCCCTGTCAGGGCACACATTGGCTGCATATGTTCAGGACCCTGACCCCTGGCAGGGACAAAGGCAGCACTGGAGACAAGCCCCTGCTTTACGAAGCAGGAGTGGTCCTTGGCAGAACGAAGTGTTTCGTGATATAAAGCATCATTTCTGTCTTTAACTAGTAGCATAGTGACAGAGTAACATCTTTGGTATCAGAGTGCTGCTGTTTTGTAACCACTTAAAGTTAAGACAATGGGTACCCTTTGAGGGAAGGAATATGGGTCTAGATGGTAAATATGTCACTGCTGGACTTGGCCCAAGGCACACTTTGGGTGAAATCAGAGTCATGCCATTGGCCTCCCTGGGATTTGGATGATACCAATTTGGCTCCCTGACCACCAGACACGGTTTGTACTGTTTATGCAAATTATATTGTTACATTTTTGGCTTGATTAGCTATGCCAAAATAATTGGAGGCTTGAAGGTTATTCCCTTTAAGAGGAGAAACTGATGATGGAGTCAGCTTGTATGTAGTTCTCTCTGGCTGCAAGCCCCGTGTTCCTAAACCCAGGTAATATTAAGCAATAGGAGACAACTTTGGTTTTGGCAGCAATATTTTTAAGAGGGTTCCCTTATGAAAGCTGCTACTCACACACACACACAGAGACACATAGACACACAGACACACACACAGAGAAATATATCCCACCTAATGTAGAGTCAGAACCCTTCTGCCCAAATATTTTAACATTTTTGAAGAGGATCTTGCACCCCCTTTAATAAAAGCACAGGCTTTTGTTCTGTTTTGAGAGACTGCTATCATTTCAATTACATACTTCCACAGAGCAATTTCATAGTTTTTTTCCAACCTTTTTGAAGTAATGGTGGCAGGTTAGTCCACTACCTTCAGTGAATTCATGCTCAGCTCATTTCAGTCTGACTGTTTCACTGGAACCCTTCTCACACTGCATGATTCTCTCTATACATTGCTTTTTCACTTGGTATCGAATTTTCTGTACATGTTGCTTATTTTATGCACTATGAAAATCAATAAAGCAGATTGAACAATGAAATGTTAATGAATAACAACTGAGAGACTGCAGCTGTTTTGTTTTAAGATGCTTTTAATCTCCATTACCATAGCAAACACCATGCTCTTCCACAACAACAGTTACCAAGACAGACTTACTGTCCTCATCACTAATGTTAAATCACTGAAAAACCTACTCAGCTGCAGCATTGCTAGGAGTGATCCGAGTCCATTCAGTGGACTCCTATACCAAAATCAAGGAGTCTCTGCGCAGAATTGATTTCAAACACCCAGATCTATGGAATCATTCCATGAAGTGCCTGAACCAATGCAGCCCAGGCTCTTTCCATATTTTCTTATCTGCCCAGGCACACACAGGAAAGTTCAGGCAAACCAGCTCAGTGTGGGAAAGACTACACATAAATTAAAGCATGGTAATCCCTTCCACAGATGCTCTGATTTAGGTGTAAAATGGTCTAAGGTTATTGAAGTTCCATGCCACCAGGATTTATTTACATTTCCTGTAGGAGGTTGTGGTTTGATGTTACAAAATGGACAACCATGTTACCAGCTTAAGAGAGATTTCCCCAGTTAAAAAACAAAACAAAACAATGTGAATCATGGTCAAAAACTATTTTTGTAACTGATTTTGCATCCAGATCAGTTCACCAACCCTATTCACAGTGGAGCCACACAAATACCATGGTAGAAGCTCTCCTTTTTTTCAGATAAAGTTTGTTGTGGATACACTGATGTTTTATATCCTTGTTTTACTTAGAGCAGCTAAGGGCAGTCCCATTGTAATTCATCCTGTTCAGTTCTGCCCTACTAACTAGCATCATAATTGCAAAAGTAATTTCAAATGAATGTCCTAATTAGCTAAATATGTACCTGCATAGTTAGGTATGTATAGAAAAAAGAGAATGCCTATTCACAAGTTTCACTTGTCATTCTGCACTTGTGCAAATCCTTTAAACTTTTAATCCTTTAAATTTCCACAGTTGCCTTGAAGCCTAATGCAGAATCTGTGAATAACATGAAGACAGTGGAGTCTCACTGGTTTGTGAGGCATAAGTCCAAGAAGAACAAAAGTCACCGTACTGAGGCTGGTTTGTTTGGTCAGTAGGTACCCTGGACATGTGGCATCTCAGAAAACACCTGGAATTGCAAGTGTCTGTAATCAATCTGCTAGCTCAGAGGCCTATGTGGAGACAGCAAAGCTAGGGACAGGAAGAGAAGAGTTGGAACCAGAGTGGGAATGGGCGTGTATGAAGTGGAAGGAAAGAGTGTGAGAGGCTAGTCTGGATTCATAGCTCCCCTAGGAGCTCCAGGAAATTTTGGCCAGGGTTTGGCAATCTTAGGAACTAGACCTGGAAGTGGTCCCATTACATGAGGATGGGCTGGAGCTTCTTCCTGCAGTAGGGAAAACCTCATTAGCTCTGCAAAAACACAGCAGGAACTACTGGACTTGTATTGCCGGACCAAGTAAGAGGCAATGACCTTCATTCTGCACTTTGCTATTGTTGGATACACTAGATAAATAGTAGAAGATATGCTGTTAAAGTACATGGGACAATTCAGAAGTATTAATCTCCATTTCTAATGAATTAGTCAACACAGTTCCAGTGCACTTGAAAATATTTGAAACTATCCAAAAATTCACTTTCACTATACCTATTTAGGATTATGTCAACATTAGTCAGTAAGATTCTTTGAATAATAGACTAGTGTCCAGCTCCCTGGCAAAACTCACCTTGATCTGTATTATCATTTAAACTCCACCTGAAAACAACATTAATTTAAATGAGAAATAGAGACTGAAATAAAATTCCATTCATGCTGAACTCTCCAGTGTGGTTTTCAAAAACCTTTCTTCTTTAGCCAGTCTTATGTTACATGCTGGATGGTCTTTGCTTTGACCACCTCATAAAAAAGGCTCATAAATACTTTTCATGTGTTATTTAAACTAGCGGTACTCCCTGAGGCATCATGCTTTTGTTTTTAAAAATCCTTTGTGTATTCCTAAAGCATTTCTAAACCAGTAGCAGAGGTAAATGTGTATTTTAACCCAGGAAAGCCATGTTCTGTCAATATCAGAACACAAATTTTCCTACTCCATGCTGATAAGAATAAAACATTTCTGGCAACTTCCATCTGATTTATGTGCTTTCCTTCTAAAAAATCATCGATCTCTGAGTGAAAACAGGTGAAATTATTTCACTTGACTAGATGTTTTCCAAAACAAAAAAAGTGTATTCCTAGTATGCTACCACAGGCACAAGCAACGGAGCAGGAGCCTCTCCCCTTGCTGCTGGTTGGGAATGCTTTGAAAGAAGCAGGGATCCCTGAAAGCAGCACCAGGGAAGGGTGAGTGCTTGCCTGGAGAGGAGTGTGACTAGTACAGGTGTGATGGGCAGTGACTGTAGGCATGTAGAGCAGGTGGGGACACGGGAATGCAAAATTTCACCTGGCATAAGAGATGTTTTGCTTTCCCCAGCTGAAAAGTATTGATTCCAGTAAAATTAAGTTGTACTGCAAGCAGAAGAACCTGAACTCACAATATGTGGAAAACAAAAAATATACAGCAATATTGATGAAATATTTCAAAAAATCAAATGCAAAGTAGCATTTAAACCAAAATTGTTAGAAATTACATCATCAGCATAAGCATCAGACAATTGGATAAACCCAGACATTCTAGAAAATCTAGAATGGTTTTTCTGTATTCCAGTTCTACTCCCGATTTAGCTTTCAAGACAGAAAAAAAACCCTAAAAAATTTCTTTCCACAGCCTGAGCATATTCTTCTTGGCAATTTATAACGTGAGCTTCTTTGTATTTTCACAGATTAGGACAGGAATGACACCTGAGTGAGACAGGAATGACACCTGAGTGAGACAGGTATTGTCATTCAAGCCTTCTTGAAAGACCTAGGCTGCAGTACCCCCACAAATATACTGACAATAAAACCAAAGGAGAGAAGGATTTATAATCTAAATATTTTCCTTAGATTCTGCTTCTGGTGCGGTGTATTGGGTATGTGTAGCCAGGTTTTGATAGCAGAGGGGGGCTACAAGTGTGACTTCTGTGAGAGGCTGCCAGAAGCTTCCCCCATGTCCAATAGATCCAATACCAGTCAGCTCCAAGACAGACCCACTGCTGGCCCAGGCTGAGTCAGTCAGAGATGGCAGTAACACCCCTGCGATAACATATTTAAGAAGACAAAAAAAAAAATGTTTTTGTGCAGACATGACTGCACTTAGAGAAGAGAGGAGTGAAAATATGTGAGAATAACAACTCTGCAGACACCAAGGTCAGTGCAAAAGGAGGGGGAGGAGATGCTCCAGGTGCCAGAGCTGAGGTTGCCCTGCAGCCCGTGATGAAGACCATGGTGAGGCAGCTGTCCCCCTGCAGCCCGTGGAGGTCAATGTGCCAGAGCTGGGCCACAGTGATACTCTCTCAAGGGACACAGAAATTCAGGAGGAGCAGGAGAAGTCGGACCACTCGTGAAACATCAGGACATCTATTTGACCCAATGGGATCTGTGGGGAATAAAGAAAATAAAACAATTGAATTAGAAATAACACTGCAATTAAAACAGAAATGTACACACAATAAAATATTGACATTACTGAAAACATTTGATCGTTTAGTATGTTGGAGAAATACGCAATGCTTCACAACTCTTACCTTGCCTGTGTCCCAACAGCTATTTGGTATATGATGTTTTTATTACTAAGAGGTAAGAGAGGTCAGATACAGTCAAGAAGTCACTTAGCATGACAAAGGAAAATGAGAGGATACAACCTGGCAGTCCTGGATACTGAGCTGTACCAGTCCTTGTACCCCTGCTGTTGACTCACGAAGAATATCAGCTCAAACTGGAAAATGTATTTCTATGATGTGTTTTGGTTGGAGAACAACAGTTGATAAGGATAAGGGCTTTTTCCTGCTGCCCATATTCATGCTTTGCTTTCCTATAGGACCTAGGGCAGTGTCTGGGGAATGCACATGCTGTACAACTCTGCACAGGATTCAGTACTTTAGGTCTAGTGCTGAATGGGCGCAGCTGTCACTGCAAGTGCAGCAGAGGTACAAGTGAAGATCCCCAATTCAGAGGAGGGTCATGGATGGCTGTGCTGCAACTGGATGAGCTTGGCTGCTCTTGCCATGGAGCACTGCCTGCTCTCCTTTCTATTCTAGAGAGAGATGGGTTAAGCCCCAGGCAAACTGTGGCAAGATATTTCAGCTAACATGGACTCTAAAATGAACTACAGGTGCTGGCATGGCATGCAACATGCTCTCTAAGCCAAATAATACTTCATAGCCTGGATGATCCTTTCTCCCAGGCTACTACCTCTCTTTTAGCTTCTGAGAGATAAGTACTTTTTCCATCAGTTAACCATTTAACCTGCTTTTTAACCCAGCCTGGCCTAGCCTAGACTTTTATTTTTAAAGATCCAGAATGGTTGTCATCTACCACACTTCCTCAACTACTCTTAAATAAGGGAATAGTAGAAAGTTTGCAGACTGATGCAGTCAGCATCTGGCAAGCTGAAATGCTGTGGCAAAGTTGCAGAGACCACAAGCTAGGTTTGCGGGCAGAGGTTTTTACCATTATCCAATTTGGTCTTTTTCAGCAGCTATGCTGATTAGTGTTACTAAAACGTGGCTCTTTGGATTTACTGTCTGTGCTACAGACCTGAAGATTTGAGGAGTCCTGGCAGAGCAGAACATCAGTGCTGGTGGATAAATAAAATTATACAGTTGCATGGGTTCAACTTTTGGCTACAGAATTTCATATCAAAGCTGTGCATTTTTCACTTTATTTTTGTTTGCCCTCCTCTTCGAAGCAAAGTAAACTACAAACCACTGTAGGTTTATGGGAATATATAAGGATGTCAGAGTTGGTTACAGTCTGACTGCTAGGGCTCCGTAGTTTATTATTTAATAGGCCATATCACTAACAGCATGCTTAGTCTATGTTTTGGAGAATCACTATTTAATTTTATTTATAAATGTAATGCAAGTGTTTCTTCCTGGCATTGAATAGACAGGCTTAAATTTTGCATCCTGTTGTTAAGGAGTATTGTAATGAGTTTGAAACCAAGCCTTTCTTGTAGCCATAGACATAAATACATGATATTTTGTTTATTTTACCCAGGCCACCTTTGGGAAACACTGAACACAAAGTTGAAACAGAAAACTCTCCTTCAAGTGAAGATATAAAATGAATGAGGCACGAGGACCTGACATGAGACTTAGTGACTTGATTTAAAGTTAATAACAAGAATCCAACCTGCACAAAAGAGCCAAAGTGCCATGATAGGCCACAGCTCTGCCATTTCACATCCTTGCAGTATTATTTCAATGACTGTAAATGTAGGGAATTACTATTATGTAATACCAAAAAACCACAAGATCAGTGAAGCTGAGGAGTGTACTCTGCAGATACATGAAATAAAGCTGTATATGGAATAGCTTGAACCCAGCCATGGCAGAGCACTCCCCACACACCTGATGCTGAGGGTGTTAATGACTGAGATGGGCCCAAACACTGGTGTTTCTGCTTTTCCATTCTTCGTGTCACACGACTGATGTAACTGAAAAACAGGTGATAGGTGGCTAAAATACTGATTTCTGCATAAACACAGATTCAAGCAGAGTATCTGAAGATAGTTGGGAAGGACACATGGTGGCCCTGGGTCCGTTTGGGAATTCCTCATACCCGCACTGATACTGACTGCAATGGATGCTGAAGAGAATTCCAAGTGACAGGGAATGAAACACATGAGTTAGAGATTTGTGGAATGCTTGTTGCATATGTTTAAGTGTGCTCATGTGCCAGTTCAACCACAAACACTGCATCTTAGTCAGCAGACTTTCAGATTAAAAGTGATGTCAGTTGGGTGTTCGGGTGTATTAGTAAATCAAAAGGCCAAAATCAAAATCTTAAGCTCTCTACTAAACTGTAGAAATAATTTGATTTAACCTCAGACTCCAGCTGTCCCTCATTTTTAATTCAAAATTTGTTTGAAAGGGGTCTAATTTTTATTTCCAGTTAGAAAGGAGTGGTTTAAATTATTTTTTCCATAAATGACAATCATAATCTCTCTATGCTTTATGTCTCTGAATGAACAGAAACCCTTGAACATCAACCTACAAGTCTAAGGATGTGTAACAGACTGCTTTAAAGGCAGCATTCATAGCTTATTTTCAGATTCGTGTTATACAAAGAAACATGTACAATAGTCTGTTCTTCTTTTACATAACAATTAGGTCATAATTTCAAATAAGTCTTTTATTTCTGCAAAATTATTGGCAATTAGTTTGTCATCTGGATAGTAAAACCATCTGTCCAGAATTATTCCCACCAGGAAACTGAGGGTTTAGAAATTCCATGTATTTCCACACTTTAGAACGATACCACAAATATTCACCAGAAAGCCACTGTCTAAGAATTAAACCAAGTGTCTTGCGGAACAGAGTCCTTTTGCCAGCATGTTTTCAAAATTACTAGAATGGTTTTAGAAAACTGACCAGAGACAACATAACCATTCAAAGTCCTGCCAAAGACCTACAAAAGGTTTGAACATCAGTCTATATTTGGTACAGACTAAAGAGCAATTAGAAGCCTGTGGAAAATATTAATATCTGAACCATAACTTTTTCTGCACATTTCAGGTGCAGTATTATCCATCTCAGAACAGTATATACTATTATGGAAGTATTAAATAGCTTCTGTCTCAGATGTTGATGTTTAAAACATTGGGGCTTCACAGAATATGGAGGAGGACATTGCACCGATTAAAAAGAAATTAAAGTGGCAAGAACAGGATCATAGAAGATCAGTTCTTTGCAGAAAAATGTGGGGGAAAATATGTTTAGGGAAAAAAAAAAAAAAAAAGAAAAAAAAGGAGTATGAGATCAGTATCTTCTCTCATCACCCAGTGTCCCAGCTCAGGACTTACTTGGACTGCTCAGCAGGAAGGAGAATGAACACCAAACCACATTTCCAAGCAAAACATGATTCAAGCACCAAATAAAAGTCTTCAGTCAAAGCTCTAGCTTGGAGCTGCCATAGCAATCATTAGGTTTGTCTTGTTTTTATTCCTAGTGGAAACAAAAGGGCAAATATTAAGCAAAAAGGACATTAAGTTTCAGGGTCTGCTACAGTAACAGATCTGCAAAGATGCCCACAAATTTCATTGAAACCAATGGGTGACCCAATGTCTTGAATTTTTAATAGCCAGTTTATGTTCAGGTTTTGATGGAAATTTAGTGTTTGACTTCAAAGAATTCTAATTCTGCTTATTTGTAAGAAACACAATCACAAAAAAATAATTTGTTTGTAAGAAACACAATCACAAAAAAAATCATTCAGAAACTGAACTTCTCAAGTGTCATTTAACATGCCTGCTGCCTGTGTTAAACAAGAACAGCCGATAGTAGCAAAGGTACCTTCACTCACAAGATGATACTGACGTTACTTTCTTGGCCCACCCATCTCCTGGTTTGGTTCTTCCTTAGGGAAATGCCCAAAGACCCTCAGTAGAACCCTCAGATCTCCTGGTTCACAAAGCAACTGGAGCAATGGTGAGAGGTTCTGGACAAAAAGGTTACAGAAGGATGGATTTAAGCTGGAATATAGGAACACAAAAAGAGAATGCTAATATTAACAAAAACTTAGGGTTTTTACCCCTTCATGCATTTTCTTTTTAAAAGGGATATTGAAGCCTGGCTTACTGCTGGTTTAATTTTATTTTGCTGAGCCTTCCTTGTTCTCTAGAGAACTAAGTATATAGTTTAGGGTTGTTTTTATTTTTTTTAAATCCTCTTCAAAAACTTTCTGTCTTAAAAAAAAGAGCTCCAGGAAGGCTCTTATGGGGTATAAATCTGGGCAGAAAGAAGAAAGAAGAAAGTATCAGGAGCAGTCCTAGAGGAATTACCTGGTGTGTAGTGGAGATACTGCTGGACTGACCTCCTGTGACCCCAGATTAGTGACAAATACCAAATGGCATGTAAGTAGACCACTATGACACAGATGCTCTACTGAATTTTAAGTGAGTCACATATAAATAATGACTGCATAGATAGATTTAGGAGCTGGAACATGAATTTAATGCAAAGTTAATAACCCCTTCTGGAATTGTAGCATTTCTTGAGGTAAAAGGGAATGTCATGATTTTGTTCCTATTCAGTTGCTTGTCTTGGTACTCAGAACTGCATTTGTTTACTCTGGAGAGGTATTTTGCTGGTTTTGGCTGGCATAGAGTTAATTTTCTTCACAGTTCCTTGTATGGGACTACGTTTAGGGTTTGTGCTGAAAACAGTGTTGATAACTCAGGATATTTTAGCTATTGCTGAGCAGTGCTTGCACAGCGTCAAGGCCTTTTCTGCTCCTCACCCCACCCCAACAGCGAGCAGGCTGGGGGTCCACAAGTTTCTGGGAGGGGACCCACCTGGGACAGCTGACCCCAATTGACCACAGGGATATTCCACGCCATATGGCATCATGCTCAGCATATAAAGTTGGGGAAAGAAGAAGGAAGGGGGGGATTTTTGGAGTGACAGTGTTTGTCTTCCCAAGCCACCATTACCAAGCCACCATGGAGCCCTGTATTCCAGGGGAAGGCCACCTATGGGAAGTGGTTAATTCCTTGTTCTGCTTTGCTTGCATGCACAGTTTTGTCTTTACCATTAAACTGTCTTTGTCTCAACCCAAGAGACAAACATTTATCTCAATCCAACTTTTACTCTTCTAATTCTTTCCGCCATCCCAACACAGGGGGAGTGAGTGAGCGGCTGTGTGGGGCTTAGTGACCAGTTGGGCTTAAACCAGAAGAGGATGGAAAACAGGTATTGTTGCAACCTTCTGCTGAATCTGTTTCAGTCCATCCAATGGATTTGGCTAAGGAGAGCAAGGGGTATCACTGTGATTCGGTGGTGTGAGCACATGCCTGATTTAAGTGCCAGCTCCTAGGACTTTCTGTATTTTGCATTAAGCAGCTATACAGAGGCAAAGTGTTCTTGCTCTGCAAACATCATCCTTGTATGCTTCACTGAGAGCCTGCACACTCTCACTCCTGTTTTCCTCCATTCCCACAGAACTCCTCCAGTTCTCCGAGAGCATTAACAGCAGGCAGCCTCCCACATAGATCTGGATAGAGCTGGAAGAAGACTTGGCTTAGAGACATCTGTATCCTGTGTGAGTGGTGACTAATCATTAAGCCTCTGCAGAGAAGGTGAGCAGCAGGAGCCGCACAGGACATGGGCACCTCCTGACATGTACCCCAGCATGGGCAGCCTCCGGTCCTGCATGGGAAAAGGATTCCAACCATCAGTCAAGGGGCAAGGCCCAAGCTCCCAGTAGGGACAGGATTTCATCCTCAGTTCTGATGCCAGTAGATGGCTTCAGCAGGTCTTCACTGAGGCTCCTAGCTCTCTCCATGGAGAGCACGCATGTCCAGCTGAAGCCCTGAACGCCCCATTCAGCCACTGCGACACTTTGCTTTGCTGAGCCCAAGCCCTGACAACATACCTGGGTTATTCTGTGATAAAGGCAAAAAATTAAATTTACCTTCCTAAACATAATTTTCTCCATTCTGGACAACTAATTATTCTTTCCCCCTCCTTGCTTTGCGTTATTTTCTCCCAGATTTATTATCCTACATTTTTCAAATCAATTTATGTTTTGTCTTTCCCTAACTACTTTTCACTTTCTCTGCATTGTATTGTCCCTTACTGCACCCCCAGCTACTCAGTTTAATGCAATTTCTAGATCTCACCTAAAATTCCATGTCAGATTTGACATGACTTGGCAATGAAGAAAATGAAGCAGACTGGGGCTTCTTTTGCAAATGATTCAACTTCCACTTTGGAAAACAGTGCACCTGTACATGAGTCTGGAAATAGCACAGTGTCAAAGGCCAGTCTTCCAGGAATCAGTAAACAGCAGTCCCTGCAAAACATTTCAAAGTGAGGGTGAGAAACAAAATCCAAGCCCCAAATACCTTTTTCCAGCAAAAGCACTGCCAGTGGTGGTGAAGCACAGATAGGAAGGGCAGATCACTAATAACATACTTGTGTCTTTGTTTGACTTCCACAAGGTGTTACTTGGCAACATCACGTGGCTTCCACGAAAGCTGATAGATCTGTATTTTCCAAATTTTTCCAAATATTTTGATTTTCTTCCTCTGCTATTCTAATACCATTAGCAGGAGCTAATAGCTACTGAAAAACCAGAAATGGCAATGTAGAATATTAATACAAAATGAAAAATGTATTTTTCCCTGGTGTATCAAAATGAGAAAGTTTATTTGCAGTCACGTAAAATCATATGCTGACAGAGATGGATGGTTTGAGTAGTCAAGTGTAAGGGTTTTATTGATCATTCATAGTTGTGCTGAAGAATGAGAGTAAGGAGCATTTTCTATTGCAAATCATTTGCTTTAAAGTCGGTTAGACAACAGGCTCAATGAAACACCATTTTAATTTTGCTATCCTAACAAATCTTGGCAACATCCATCTATCTATCCATCTATCTATCTATCTATCTATCTATCTATCTATCTATCTATCTATCTATCTATCTATCTATCTATCTATCTACCTACCTACCTACCTACCTATCTCTCTCTCTATCTAGTTCACACAGTCAATAGGCTGTGGAGGACTTCAGGACACAGAGATTTCTGTCTTTTTCTGTGACCTTCCTGGCACATGAAGGTACACCCCAGCTGTGCAGAGGTAATGGGGACAGAGGAAGTTTCAAGAGGGGCCAGAAGAGGGACTGCAACCAACCTTCCCTTGATTTACACAATCCTCACCTGAGGCCCATATTGAGTTACAGCATGTTGTTGTCCAGCATGCTGTGGCCAAGCTGCCATCCATACCATGAAGTCGGTGGAATAGGTTAGCCAAGAGACTGTGAGATCTTTCACTAGTCTCTTGTTCTGTTATGTTCCTGGGCACAATGCTGGGCAGCTGCTGGGAGGCCATCTGAGAGTACTGGGTGCTCCACTCAGTGACCCTCCCTGGTTACCTTCAGATACTTTTTGCAGCCTTGCAACACTCACACCTCTTTTTTTTTTTTTTTTTTTTTTTTTTTTTTTTTTTTTTCCAACCTGGGAGCTGACTGTTTTCCCCTCCATTTTCTCTTTTTCTTCTAGCTCTTTGTCTGCATGAGAGAGCTGGATGGTTTTGTTAGAGCCAGTCCCTGGCTAAAGGGAGAGTGGTAAAAGTGACAGCTGTGCAGCCTTGTCATTGACTACAAACACAGGTAGATTGGGGCAGGACTGTGCCTCATGTCGGCATATGACAGAGCGATGTGGCTCTTGACATCTATCCTCTACTCATGTTGCAGTGCAGAATTCAAGAGTCACAACACTGAGAGAAGCAGAAAATTGAAGGAAAAGGCAAAGAATGATTTCTTACAATATTTTATTAGCTTGCACTGCAAGCATTTTTGAGTATCACTCACTGAGCATGCATTCCAGTTATGAAAGACATAAATAACAATAATTACTATTTTTAATTTCACTTTCTTGGCTGTACCTG
This sequence comes from Pyrocephalus nanus, assembly GCA_038380795.1. NCBI lineage: Eukaryota > Metazoa > Chordata > Aves > Passeriformes > Tyrannidae > Pyrocephalus > Pyrocephalus nanus. The sequence continues at coordinate 64,379,509 of CM076261.1, forward strand.
AAAGTTATGTGTGTTATTCTTAGAATGAAAACTATTACAGCTGAACACTGGTATCAGTGAGCACGTAAGAAATTGAAAATTCAAGCGGTACTGACATGTTCCAAAAAGCAGGCCCCAAGTTTATGAGCTACCTATATCACAACATAATGTTCTTCACTCTTCACTCTACAAAACTTTGATTTATGAAGGGTGTTCACGTGATGTTCCTTAAAATATAATTATTTTTCTGAGTATTGAACATAGAAGCAGGTCCTTGGTGGGTCTTAGTTTTGCTTCCATTTGTTAGGCTGTTCGTTTTAAAAGAAAATGATGGAAATATAAACAAAAAGCTCAATTTCATTCTTCACATTATATGCAAAAGTTTTTGAATTTGTAATTGTGATTTGTCACTGTAAATTCAATACTCTAATGGATTACAGCAGAATAATATATTGCATCTGATTTCTTTTGCCTCAAAACAATCAGCAGTACTGTACATATAATCATTTTAAGATGCAAAAGTTCAAAATAAATGAGGGACCTGAGGTAACACTTTTCATATGAGAATGTGTTTTCATGTATCAAGTGAGCTGATTCACAGTGAAGCATATTTAGGCTACATGGCCTCTATCGGTGATATCATATAATGTTTAGCTACAGGCCTGTCAGGGTTCTGGAAGCAAATGCTGGGAGCTAAGCAAGACTCGCAATTTCACGTTCTTGGTTTAAGACTCATCTGAGATCAGAAGCAATTATGAAAGAGTATGTCTTTAAAATATTGTGATGACCCACTGGCCCGAACACCAAAATCTACAAAATGAGTTCCATGTGGCAGTCAGTGCCTTTTCATGGTCAGTGCAGGAGCATACCTGAGCACTGCATTCAGTGCATCAATGGGAGGAGACAGAGGGGTTTTTTTAAAGCCTGGTCAGCTGGCAAGGGGATTTCAGTCTCCATAAGACCACTATCCTTGTAATTACATAAAAGAGGCAAACTGCAAAACCTCATGGAATTACAGCCACTGTGCTTGTTCCAGAGTTCTACTGTTCAGAAGAATCTGTTCTATGTTTTTGTAACTGAGAAAATTCCACTTTGAGCTTTCTGAAGGTAAGCCATTTCTCAAGGGAGACAATTTCTGGCACCTGGCAGCATAATGGTAATGAGTGGGGCTGGAGATCTTGCAAAAAGGACTGCCAAGGAACAAGCTACACTGCAGCAAAACCCGAGAAAAGATTTGCTGTAGGAAAGGCCAAAGTGTGGAAGATACAAGCAAGGAAAGATGTTCAGCATGTGGAAATAGATACTACTACAGCTTAGTTTCTTCCCATAATCTTTTATTCAGGTTATTTTACTCTTCCACAGGACTGAGAGAGATGCTAAAGACTAGACACATACAGAGTTCAAGTTACCTGAAGTGAGACCTAGGCACACTCTACAGTGCAACTTTATCCTGTTCCTTACCTAAAGCTGTAAGATACCACAGTTTGTAAAGTTAACAGTTATTTACATTTTGTTCTTTTACCTCTTTACATGCATTCAGTCTTGCCAGGCACTTCCAGCACCTCAGATATCATTAGGATCAAATTTCTCAGAAAACGTGGCAGATACCCGTTGATTCTAGACATCCAGGGAACAGGAGCAATGCCCTTGTTTTGTTCACTACTGCTGTGATGGGACAATTAGTTAAAAATGTCTTGTATTGACTTAATTCCTTTTCGCAGTCAGAAGACACAAACCCATACTTGATTAAACCATGCCTTCTTTTTGGTTTGAGACATGGTTCGTCTCTCTTTTTGAAGCCGTACTGAAACACAGCAACAAAATGCAGGTCTCACTAGGCCAAAAAGTGAGCACAGGTGCTAACCAGCTGTCAGTCAAGGCTCTCACTGATGCAAGAGGGATCCTCACCAGATCGTGTGTCTGCAATAAAGCATCTGCTGTGAAATGGTCATCACTGCCTCTCTTCCCCTAATTTAAAGGGCAGACCTGCTGTGTGCTTTTAAGAGATAAATGCCAGTCTTGAATTTCCAGAGATGTTCAGGCTTGTAGAACCTCAGAGGATGTGAGACTTGTTACAGCCCTGAGCGAGATGTCTGAATGGTGGACTCATCCATTCACTGCATGGATTGCTTTGTGGCATCCAAAGTTCAGGCATTTGCTTCTGTGAGTCACTTAGACACACATTTCCAGGACACCAAGGTCTTTTTTCTGCACTGACCTTCTCTAGCTCCTGCTAATAAGCAAAACAACTGCTACTCATCTAACTGAGCCTTCTGTAAACTGGATGCAAGTATTTTTTAACCTATTTAACGTCTCATCTGGGCAGAAGAAGGTGCAACTTCTCTGCCTTGGGACAGCAAAGATATGAGGGATGTCTCTTCATTCCCGACATAGTAGACAGAAATATCACAGACGTGCATTCAAGACAATTGTTTAATACGTTCACAAATCAATTTTATTAATTTAAAACAAAATTAATGAAGAAAAATTCTGTACACGATTGTGGACACAACACACTTTTTGTACAATAAGGCCCAGATAAACTTTGTCTTTTCAGTCCACGAGTGACTAAAAATTGAAAAGAGCCAAAAAAAAAAAAAAAAAAAAAAAAAAGAAGACAACCAACCCCCCCATCACTGTCTACTTTGCTTGAGAAAAAAAAGGCTAATTAAAGTCTCAATTCTAAAAACTATCCACAATATGCTTTACGTACATATGTGAGTACTGCATGAGTTGCAACACTCATACTGGGTAAAGTAAAGCACATGTGCAAGTCTTGGTAGGATAAAAACCTGTCTGTTGGTAACAGAGCAATCCACAGACTTTGAATTCTAGCAGCAATATGATTCCTCCAATAGAGAAGGGTGTTGATTTGTAGCTACATTGGTGCTTTGTAGCTTTGCAGGTAGCTGTTTTGAGGCTGGTGTTTTTTTGCAATACAAAACAAAAAGAAAAGCTGGAAAATGAACCAACAAAGCTGAGGCTTCTTTTTAATATGATATTTAAACTGGGCAAAGGGATTTGGTACAATTCAAGCCAAAAAATCAGACTAACAGTTTATCTAACCAAGTAGATCACAGCCTTCAAGATTAGAATAGTCACAAGTCACAGACAGACACAGTCTAGGTTTGTCCTGTGAGTACAGACAAAAGCAAATTTTAACTCCTTGGCGATAACTATTTCAGCATTTCCATTGCCAGCAATGGATGTTATATCTTAGGAAAATCTGACTCCTGGTGGAAGAGGATTAAAAATCTTAAATGTATATGAGCTTTCTTGTTCAATTTCTCCAAAATATTCTCATTTCTAATTTCTAAAAATATTGACGACAATATTTTCCTTCATTTTTGGATGAGACAAAAACTATTTGGTACCATGATTCCAGTTTAAGTTACATCTTAAAATATATTTGTGTTTTTTCTCTATTTCTGTATGGAATGACTCTCCTAATTAATTTTTCAATACTCTAAAAAAGGGTTAATATGTTAACTTTAAAAGAGGAAACAAAAAGAAAGCAAAGGACTCCTCTTCAGTTGTGTTTTATCTGTATTTCCTTCGACGGGGGGGACACACGAAATCAATCTTCTCATAATCAGAGTGAGTGAGAGAAGAAAATGGTAGAGAAACAGCTGAGAACAAAACCCAATTCCTATTGACACTTGACATCCATGCTTTTGGTCTTGACAAATTTATCTAAAAAAAATCCATTATCTACATATTTATATCCAACACATTGATAAGGCACTGCACAAGTTTGTGCACACCTGGCCTCATTCTTCACCAACAAGGCATTACTATCTTTCAATAGCATTTACCTTAACAATATGTAAAAGAATCATTCATTATTACAAATTTACACAAAAAAGTCTTCCTGTACATGATTGTCTCAGTGATGTACCTATTAGTTTAAATTAGACATATTTTAAACTACTCTGTAATGTGCTAAAATCAAAAGTAGTTGCTGTACCATAAAGGCAAAGGCTTATAATAGCCTTTAATCCTATTATACATATCCTCAGTTATATGATGTCAAAATATAGTCTGTTCATAAATAATTAAAGATGTACAGAGTACCCTGGGTATGAGAAACCAAAAAGTAAACCTTCTTTACAAGAAAAGTACTCCACCGGTATTTTGCAAAATCTCAGTCTTCATTGTGCAATCAAGTTTGCTGTGTTGAAGAAATGGGGTGTGTCACATTGAAGAGGCTACAAACTACAAAGCATTTGCAGGTCCTTTTTTTTTTTTTCTTCACAGGTATGAACCTTTTTTTTCCTTTCCTTTTTTTTTTTTTTTTTTTTTTTGAAATTTTTCCTTCTCTGTTTCTTTTTTGGTAGCAATACGGTAAAGGTGAGTTGTTCAAACACTCGCATGGCTTATTTTCGTTGGACTCGCAGTGCCAGAGCCAACAGCTGTTCTGAAGAAAAAGACATGCTCCTCCGTTTACTGAAAGGGCAAGGGTTAAGACCAATTGCAGCTGTACGTCAACATGTTGAAATCACTAAGTTCTGTAGTCCAATGCTGACACAAGACACAGGCATCCCATCCATGGGCAGAAGGAGGCTCTGAGGTTTGAAAGTGCTGCTGAGCTGCTACAAGTACTCCAGTTCCAAGGCATGGTGAAGGGCCATAAGGTCAGAGTGGCTCGAAATCCTCCAAAATGGCATAGCATGCTGTGAACAGCACAGACAACATGTAAAAATAACTCCAAGCATTTTGGTATTTAGACCCACCCATTGTCTTTCACACGGATAAGGGAACACTTCAGGGAGAGGAAAAGAGCTCCTAAAACCTAGAGCCCTTCATGTTTAGTTTCTGGGACCTACCCCCTAAGCATAAATTCTTGCTAATAATAATAAATCTATTTACGATAGGAACTACAGCAAACATGTCAGGAAATCATGAGGAAGGGAGGGTCTTCCAATCTCTTTATATGAAAAACAAATTTCAGCACGTTGCAGAAAATATTCCTTCAGGAAAAAAAAAGTAAGAAAAACAACATGTACATGAAGTATGTGAGTAGTTTGAAGAAGGGAATGGAACTTGATTTAAAAACAAAACAAAAAAAAAAGTGAGCGTATTATTTACTATCAAATTGTTTTTGCTGCTTGTGGAACTACCCTGGCAGGTGAGTTAAAAACAGAGAAATGGTGACTCAGAATAACTCATGTTGCTCACATCACTTTGAAAAGAATTTCATCCCAAGGGCTTGTGTAACATTGCTCATTGTTTGCACTGATCTTAAAAAACCTTCTCCATATGGGACATTAAAATAAATACATATTTTTTTCCTATTAGCTGTAATAAAATCTGTCTGGAGCACAAATGCTTTTGCAAAGAACCTGAGTAAACCAAAAGCAGAAATACCAGGAAAAAGCAAAGATTGGCTCATCCTGAATGGTAAAAATCTGAGTAAGGACTATTTTTATACTCTAAACCAGGGATTATAGCATCAACAAGAACTTTTGCATAAATTAAAAAAAAAAAAAAAAAAGATAACCATCAGCTTTTGTCAGGAAAATATCCGATAAATCCCATGGGAAAATAGTTTCAATTCGACAGTATTCTGAAAGCTAACATGATCTTGTTCACCTTTTCACTAGGTCAGCTTGTGTCCTGGCATCTTAAGGAGGCAAACCACAATCCATTTATTATCACAATAGCTTCTAAGTTTCCCAGGCATTTTATCTACAGCTTCTCAAAGAGGCTTTCTTCGTCCTACTTCAGCACCTTCTGAGTAAATTCCTAATTCCAGTGAAATCAGTGGCAAAAGTCCATCTCCTCTGTCACTTCTACACTGACCTCTTTTTTTTCACTCAGGTCTTCTCAGATTTTAAGTTAGAGAATAATTTTGAAAACAACGTTAAACTCTCTGTTTCCAGCTGCACGTTTACTGCAAGTCCTGTAATTTTTAAACTGTCTCAGAAGGCAAACACCTTAACACAAGGCCTATCACAAATTTGTCTTAAGAAGCTCCGGTGAACTTCTGTCAGTGTATACATAATTATTTTTAGAAGAATGCTGCTTCAATCCAGATAATGATGATTAACTGGGTTGAATTTATAAAATAAAGAAGATATTTTAAAAAAAAACACAACTGTTTTAGTAGTGTCAAGTCTCTGAAGTCAAACAGCAACTGTTAAAAGAACAATCAACTGTTGCTCTTTCAAGAGTCAGAGAAGATAATAATGAAGTAATTAATATTAATGAGTAAGACTGAAGAGCATACATGATCAGCAAGAGAGCACTGTAAGGAATCTGGAAAATGCACACTCAGTGCAAAACAAGCATTAGCAAGCACAGTTGCACAATTAGAGGGACTGGAGAGTGAAGGAGGTGGCACTGAGCCCCCAGTGCCCATCTTTTAGGGTCTTCACTTCAGGTTAGTTTCAGTCTGCCATCACAGAAAAGGGGCCCATTAGTAGTTGGAGAGCATTTGCTGAGCACCTGGACAATACACTGTTCTTTAGTTCCATCCAAAAGAAATCTGGTTTTTGGTGGTTTTTTTTCCCCCCTAAACCCAGTCTGTGATATTAATCCAAGCATAGTGAGGGGGAATGACTGAAAGGTCTGCTTTGATATGACACTCCTGATCTTAATGAAGGCATAATATGGATGCATCAACCAATGCCTATATTCACAGTAGGCCTAGCTTCTAGAGCAAAAAAATATCTTAAGGAACAAAAAGACACCAAAACACCTTTATAGAGAAATCCTTTCCTTAAGAAGGAAGTGTTAAACAATATGACACCTGCTTTTTCTACATCTTCAACCTAGACTTCCATTGTATGTCTCTACACTCCACCAGCAACCTTTCCACTGCAACTTGTTGCAATAGATGAAATTTGTTCACTCAGTTACAACTCCACATCCCAATGTCTTCCCTGTTACATCATATAGACAGCCTATCCTCTGTGTTCTTTTAGGCCAAACACTGCTTCTTTCCAACTCAAGTATTTCCTAAAGATTAATTTCTTACACCATGTTCAGGAAATGAACCAGCAAGAGCAAAACAACATAAAGATTACTAATCATGCCATTCTCTGTACTTTGCAAAAGCTTCTGTGCACTTATCTCTTACTTAGACTGCAAGATCTTCTTGGCAGAATTTTAAATCTCTCATAGGGGTACTACATCAAGGACAAAGGATCACAGGTTTGTGCTTGCAGCAGGTCCATGCCGTGTTTGCCGGCTGACTGCACAGGTCGGCGATGCTCAGCAGCGCTGCCTCCTTTTCTTGTGAGGTTGCAGATTCCCTCTTGTGTCACAAACCCTGTCCAGGTAAGACCCATCTGCTCTCCCTGACAGCCAGCCATAGCTCCCTGCTCCTTTTAGTCAACTTGGTACCTGCTCTGCCTCAACCACTGGGTCAGGGAGGTGTAAATAGTATACCTATGATGTGGCGTGGCAAAGAGCTTGGTGGACACCTGCCTTTGCTTAGTGTCTCTGCAGAAGCCAAGAGCCAATGACATGGACACTCTCCAAGGTCATACAGCAAACCAATGAATAGGGAGAACTGTAGTAATAAATTCTTGGCTTCCGGCTCCCACTTCATGCAGCTCCAGAATTATACTGCTTCCCTAGTAACAGTCTCAGCATCACAGAGCGTACACACACCAGGCAGCTTGAGCAGTTAAAGCTCTGATTGATTTAACAGAAGGTTTAGCTTCTGCTAAATCAAATTACAGCAACTCTCACTAGATGCCCTTGTGCAATATCGAGTTTTGGATTACCCTGTTTATGGGTCAGCTGTTGATGGTCAGATTTTAAACCAATACTGCAAGTAGTCATTATTTTAACTATATCTCTCTACTTCAAATTCAATTAAGTGTCCTCTGTTTTATTTCTGTCTTTTTGTGAAAGGAGTATACCTCTGTTTACTCCATGTAGTTATAAGAGTGAAGTGTGGAACGATATTAGGGAGTTCTGTGAAAAAAAGTGGTCATGTAAACCTCAGGATTATAACTATTTTCAGTTCTCCTGCCTATAGGCCAAAAGACCAGCCTCACACTCCCAAGGGATAAAGCATGCCAGGAACATGGTGGCTGCATGGGGCTGGAGCGTGCACAGACATTCTCTGCATGGCCAAACGTGGCCAATCCAGATTTCTGTCAGTCTGTCCCTACAGCACAGCCTTCATAGCTATGAGGAGGGAAAACAAACCTGATACAGATCTATATTTATTGATATGTTTGTGTGTGTATATATATAGACAGTCTCATGTGCATATGTGTTCCTAAATACATGTGTTTTCATGAGGCATGTACACTAATTTTCAGCTTATCTAAGATAATAAATGATTTTACAACATGAAAACCATTAAGTAACAAAAATTATCATACAAAGCAGTATGTATTACTCCTGTATTAGCATGCTCCGTTTATTCACAGCTATTCAGCCTTGCTGCAAGTGGCAACACACCCAGGAGACAGAGGTATATTTTTTCTTACCAAATGACTGGGCAAGAGATTCTTTGTATATATATTTACTAAATACTGCCACTAAAAAACCACCTCTGCCAACACTCAGCCCACATGTCGTGTAGAACATGTGCCTTCTATTCTGAGCAAACTGAGAAATGATAATATCTCATTTGCTGCTGTGGGAGAATGGATTAAAAATGCTAACTTCTAGTAAATAGGTGGTGAAACTGGATGCTTTAGTATGTAAGGAAACTGTAAGACAGCTTTTCATATTGCATATTGGAAGAATATGCATCTAGACTCATAGTAAAACAATATTTTATGTACTGCTTCAGTATCTTCCAAGTAAACATGAAGTTTTGTCTTTTAAAAAAGGTATCTTGTTTTGTAGCTGATACTTAGTAATAAAACATTTATGAATTTTTTTATTATTTAATTTTAATGATATTTTGAAATTAAATATAGTGGCAAAAGTTTGAATTTGGTTTTGATGTAAAAAGTATGAAAAGTGAAATTATTAATTTAGCAAACCTAATAATTATAAAATTATTAAATAGTGTAGAATACTAAGTTATTTTATTTCTGAAATAGAAGTAATATTATTTTCCAGCATATACGTACTAAAAGAACACAACTGCAGCTATTTTACTCCACAAAGTGAAGTGTTTCTATTAATACACATACAAAACAAATCCAGTTTTTGACAGCAACACCAAAAAGTGCACACTATCTTCCTTCCCTTAAACGAATACATATTTATACAAAAACCTTACTCCTGAGATTTCTGATGGATTTGAATAGAAAACTCATCAGTTTTTGTCATCTCTCACAGTATTTTTGTTGTATTGCTGCCAGATTTGCTAAGCGGCTGTCTTTATTTCCTACCCCAAACCTGACCAGCACAGTGTGACTGTGAGCTTAAAAGAAGTGACATATTGGATACCCATTTATATTCTATTTATTGCTCCACGAAGATTTATGATTTTTCCTCACAATTTCCCTCTGAGGCAGCATGACCATTTTGAAGACAAAGGGAGAAGTCCAGTTGCCCAGGCTCTCCCGAACCACCTGATGTAAAATCCAGCTCCTCAGTGCAGAGAGCCTCCTCCTTTGTCTCTTCTCACAAATTTGAAGTCCTTTGGAGGATTCTCCTAAGTAGAAAAACTCAGGAGCTGGGCTTTTTTTCTGCCTTATGAGTATTTCCCTTACATGTCTCCAAAAGCAGAGTCAAAAGATGAGCTCAAACAGAACAAAACACAACCAAACCAAACCAAACCAAACCAAACCAAACCAAACCAATCCCTCCAAAAACAAAACATGAAACAAAGCAAAGCCAAGACAATGGAGTCTCTGGCAGAAAACCCTAGAAACTTCTTCTGCAAATAGCTCTGTCATTGCAGTCGGCTCTGACCCACAAGGCACCTGCACTGGTGCCAGCAGCTCCTGAGCACCCCTTGGCTCTCACACTGATTTCTCTCTGCCTTCCTCTCCCTCTTTCCCTGGGGAAGCTGGTACGAAGGCGGCAGCCTCCACATGAACCCTGGTGTTACAGCCAAGCTGGTTGGTTGCTGCACTGATCCAGAAGGGTATGATTATTCCTCAGTCTGCAACGCAAGTGTCCTAAGAATTTTAATTGTCTCACAAAATATTTTGTTGGAAGTGGCAGCTAAACAAAGGTGTTGATGCCAGGGCTTGACCAGTGTTACCAGAAATGAAAGAGTGTGCAGTTTTCTCAGTGTATTGTATTTACTTACATCAATCAGAAGAGGCATTTTAAGAACAAACAGTTTATCCTGAAAACGTTTCTCCAAAGAGTAATTATCTTTTAAATAGTATTAAAAAGTTTCTTTTACTGAATTTTTATAAAAATGAAACGAATAAAAAAAATTAAATATGCCCTTTATTTTTCCCATTGTTGTATTGATTCTGACTTTTCTGTAAATGAAAGACATAAATGAAAATCTTGTTTTATGAAGCAACTGATAAATTATTGGTAAATTATTTTTAATAAAAAACTTTATCTTTCTTACATCCTAACCTGAAAGTTCATTTTTTTCAGTAAATGAATTAAGAATTAAAAAATCTCTCAAATGAAATAGGTTTGAATTTATATGCTCCCTTTAAAAGACTGGAAAAGATATTATCGTTTACATGTAAGCGAAGAAGTGCTCTTTAAAGAAGGGTGTACTGTTTACACTATAAGTAGTGTAACAAACATACTAACAGCTTCACCACAGGCCAAGCCCCTCCAGCAAACTGCTGTGCAAAAGGGTGACAGAAAACCTGTCCCTGGCTTGAGAAAACCAACCACAAAAAACAACATGCTAATAGGAAGGAAGGCAGAAAGGAACCAGCTACCAAAGTTCAGCAGAGAAGCACCATAATGGGGTACATCACAGGACAGTTATGCCACTTTGGATTGATGTGCTTTGGGTGGTTTTGTGGAGGTTAAAACTTTTGTTTTATTTGCATACTCTCCAGAGAAGGTCCAGGCTTTTACTGTTTTCTCATATAATGATATCATTTATTCCTTAGACAAGGGCACGTCTTTAGCCCGAAGCACAGTACACACTAGGGTGCATTCCCATGTAACCCTAAAGACAACCTGAGGAGCAGATAACCAAAAAGACTTCATCTGAGCTGGAAGCAGCTCCTCATAGCACAAGGCACTGGGTGGTTTCTGCTCTTGCAGGATGTGAGGGCCCAGACTTAAGAGGCAAATTCTGCTTTCACAGTGTGAAATGGTGATTTCTTTTTTTGGTGGAGTAACAGGCAGGACAAGAATCACAGAAGCATTTTCCTTTATCAAATTAATAGTTTATGCAGAAAGGCAGGGCTGCTGGTCTACTTATTGACTTCTCTGGTATTCTGCAGCAGATAATTTAATCCAGAGCATCTAACATACTTTCAACCTGAAAATTCCTTCCTCCAAGAAAGAATACACAGAAGTAATGGCACAAAGGAACTTTCTATACTGCTACTCCTCTTAGTGACTGGAAAGGCTTTTTCCTATGCTTTCCTGAATCATGTTTCCTGTTGAAAAAAAGCACTGAAATAGATAATGTTACCGAAAGGACTACTCCTGCCATTATCATATACAACACTACTTCACCGAGCACCAGAAAAGGAACAAAGGAAAGGAATTTTTTTTCCCCCTGATCTTAAACACAGCTTTTAAAATGTAATCATTTACAGCGGGAAAACATTTCTACACAAAGATGAAAGGCATTTCTGAAGGAGAAAGGAGAAAACTGTTCCCGCCAGTCCGCCAAAGGGATATATGAAACTGAGGCTCTGCAAAGTGGTGGGCTGAGCCAGGAACCTACCCACAAGGCTTAAGGGGCACAAAACCCAGATTTCATGAGGCAAAACCAGCCAATGGTTATTAAAACACCATGTGGACTAATTAGTTTCACTTCTCCAAGAGATGTAGAAGATTCACAGAGAGTTTTTTGGTGAAAAAGCAACTGTGTAAAAGCAATTTACCTGTGAAAGGAAGAAAGAACAGAAATGCTCATTTTCCTACTCTTTCTCCTAGTATTCAAATAGCCAATATTACACCTCATTTCTCCAAGTGAGGAGTCTGTATCTGCTGCCCTTGGATGTAACAGCAAGGCTAAAAATAATGCCTATTACTTGTTAGCGGGAAGTGTTGCTTTCTATGGAACTTAATCCCCATTGGGGAAAAAAAAATGGCAATTTTTCCCTTCTTCCCAGAGGAAAGAAAAAAATAATAAAGACAGTCACAAAGTAATCTCTGCACAGTTATCTGAGGTTTTGAATGTATGCCAAGCCACAGGTAGTTGCCCCAATGCAGAATCCAAATTATGGACACACAAGAAAAGGGAAATTTCTGTGTACCTACTCCAGTCCTACATACCTTTTCAAAGTTTAACATATACATATTTCATACAGTCAAATAGCAAGCTGCCTTTGATCAGTAAGACTCGCCATTTTTTGCTTACTTTCATAACATCCTATGTGGTATTTTGAGTTGCCAATGAAAACAGAACTATTAGTTCCTGGCACAAAAGCCAGGGTCCATTTTCTGGCCCCTTTTTGAAATACATCAAACATATATTGCTAGCTTCATGTATCTTTTGGAGAACAGCAGGACACATCATTATCTACAGTTTTATGCAGTTTTCTACTAGATATGGTGAAAACATATTTCATAAGGCAAAACAGCAAATCTAAATGTCAATGTCCCCTGTTGAAGAAAAGACAATTTTGCTTTCAGATTCTTGAAACCAACCTGCACTGAAAAAAGGTCATTACCTTTTTTGCTCCTTGTTCTTCTTCGACACCATCCCCTATAACAACATACACTACTTTCCTTCCAAATCTTTGAATTATTCGCTCAAAACAGCTTTCCTTTCCTGAAAGAAAAAGATCAGAATATTCAGAATAGGTGGTGATGGGATGATATCAAATAAATAACTTTGTAATCCGGATGTTCTCAACACTTTAAATACACAAGTAGAACTATTGGGAAAGAAGAGCCTCTCCCACAGGAAGGTGTATCAAGGCTCGTTGCAGCTTTACTCCTGCCACAGCAGCTGACAGGAAACTCAAAAAACTGCACCGTGAGGTCCTTCAGCACAAATGCCATGGTAGACATAGCATTCTAGAGGTTTGCAATATCAGCTTTCTTTTCTGATTCCCTAATCTGAGACAGGTTTTGTGAGGATTTTCCCTACTAGGAGAATTCTCAACCATTTGTATACAGCCAGTAGCCTGGATCGAGCAAACTGATTGAATCCGAGTATAAATTCTAGCTTTTTCTCCAAAACCTGTGACAAGATTAATCACAGCTCCTAAAACAGTAGTATCCTGCCTTAGAAGGCTATCCAAAAGATTTAGATTTAAATGCCTGTAATCCTATACATGGGCAAGATCCTTGATACTTCACTGGGGTCCATTAATATGGCTCATTCCTTCACTGCTCAGACCGAGGGATACCATCTTAGTGGTCCACATGTGGTACACATAAGTACCACAGAATCATACAATGTTAAGGCTTGGAAAGGATCTTAAAGATCATCTAGTACCACTGGCTAAATGTCATGGGCAGGGACACCTCCCACCAGACCAGGCTGTCCAAGGCCTTGAACACCTTGATCACCTTGAACATGGCCTTGAACACCTCTCCAGGTATGAGGCTTCCTCAAAGTCCCTAAGATAATCTGTTCCAGGATCTTATCACCCTCACAGTAAAGAACTTCTTCCTAATAGCTAACCTTAATTTCCCATTTTTCAATTTACCCATATTGTAAAGCTTCAGGTACTGGTACTGAGAAGCCAGAAAGAAAGTAAATGCTTACAGCTGGGCTTTCTCAAATGTCCCTGTTCTGAAAGGTCACTTGGCTCTGGTCATGCTACATGCTTACCTGTGTGTCTGCAGCAACAAATGGGAAAAACTGTGTTTTTAAAAATAAACCTCCAACACAAAGTTGAAACAATGCTTGAAAATTATTAATTGTGTCATAGTACAAAAATCTCATGATTTCCTGTGACAGTGACTGAACATATTTTTCCAAAAATACCCTTCTGTTCTGTCTACGTGAAGTTACAAGTGAATATTTATTAAAATGTTTTAATTAAAATGTGTACTTAAAATATTATAATTCAACGTTTTAATTTACCCTAAAGTTTTGACAGATGACACTGTTACTTTTATATCCAGCAAACAGTTTTAATTTTTTTATAGTAGTGCTTTCAAATGTCTTTGTAAAACTCTGAACCAATTTTTGGTTTATTTTGGTTTTTTGTTTTACTGTTTTTTTTAAAAACCCACCAAAATATGCCACAATTTTTTCTCGGCCATTTGAACTTCCTGCACTATGGATACTTAAGAACATATGAAAAACGTTTTCTTGTGGCCCACAATTTTGAGCAAATCTGAGACAGAACAGATATATCATAATCACATTAAAAACTACAAGCACCATTGCCATCTGGTCTGATGTACTTCTACATACTCAGAATGACATCTTTTATACTGAACCAGAAAACAGAAATAAACATTTGCCTGTCTGAAGTTTATTACAGTCAGTATGAGGGAACTTAAATAATTACATTATGCAGCAAAACATTCTTGCTTCTGGTAAATTGTTTACCAAAATTTGCTTCAGAGCCCACGAAAACAAATGGAGTCAGGGCTTACCTTGACAGAATTTCTTCTGCTACTCTGGGAAGACTCCAGTGTTCTGTACTTACAGCCCACTAAAAAGCCTTTTCAATAGCTACACAGCCCCACAGTTTTGAGAAATGATGAAAAAAGGCAATTATATTTCTTCCTAACAGAGGTTGCATCAGTGTTAATAGAACTGTATAAAGCTTTCTGTGCTGGATCATGACAAACATTTGAAAAGCACTTTTAGGATGCTCTAGCATAAGTGTTTCATGACATCAAGTATTACTAATCTCTGTATTTGCTACAGTGAAAGCATGTCAGAATTAAACACAGATCACAATCTTTTTTTTTTTTTTTTTTTTTTTTAGAATTTCAGCTTTAAACGTATCACAACATGATAAAAATAGCTTACCTATTTTAGTTGCACTGTAAATATTCTCTATCGGAAATACTACCCCTAGTCCATACAACAAGACTTTTGCCAGAGCTGGAATTAGCTGAGTAGTTGTTACAAGAATGTTAACACAGTTTGTCCTATGGAAGAGAAAAGAGAAAACACAAAAACATCCTTTTTTAACAAATCAAAATATAAAAAAACAACATCAGGAAAACTTTAACTCTCCCATCAGAACCCCTCATTATTATTATTGCTACTTAAAAAGACTGGTTTTTTTTACCACCTCCCAGGAGAGTAAGATAGAGTGGCATGGTCAGACCGAAACAAGGAATGAGAACAAGGTCCTTCAGGTTCAGCATTTTGCCCACCAGACTGGGCAGTCTCTTCTAGATCATCAGCAGACACTCTAGAATTTCCTTGGTACTCTTCATACTTACCTTGAATGAATGAGGGTGAGTGCTTTCAGTGCAAGTGTTAACCAAGAATCTGTCAAAGCTTCAATTTCTGCTCTTAGTTGTAACCAAGCCTCTCTTTTTGCTGGACCAAGAAGACCTGTGGAGTAGATAAGGGCATGTCTGCACTGATATTAAGCAATGCTCTGTCATTTTCCTTCCCTTTCGTGAGCTCAGACACAATTTTCAACACACTGCAAAATTAACAGCTCGCTAAACTCTACTATGTCAAAACAGGCACAGAAACCAGTTCTTCCCATTTACTACTTCTAATCAATATTTGTTAGGTACTCCAGAGTCACTTGCCTCCAACGTTATTTTTGTAGGTGTTATATATCTCTTTTACTCGTCTGTAGCGGAAGGCCAGTTTTCGCATCCAGTCCACTCCTCCGCGCACCCCTGTCGCCAGGCACAAATTCGCGCTGGTGGCAGCCGCGGGAAAGCCGTCTGTTCCGAAGTTATAGGTGCTAGTCAGACACAAGAAAACCCCTGGATTAATAGAAGGCAACAGGCTACATTGAACCACCAGCTGCTCAATTTGCTGGGTTGCAAAGAAGGAGAGGGTAAAAAGAGAGCAGGCTACTGTAAGCATTCCAGCAGCCGGTCACTTTTCCCAGGAAGGAATTTGCAAAGCAACTTTTTATCTTAATGAGTTCTGTTGTACCTTAAATCTTGACCGTTGTCATCTGAGGACACGTCATCAATGTGAACCTGGTCGCATTCCTAAGATGACAGAAAGACTTTATAATTTTCTTGGTCTTGCAAATCTTGAAAACAAAGCTATAAAAAACCCTCTATGAACAATTTACTCATCAGGAATATTTTTAATTATGGAAATCAGTAGATGGCAGTCTTGTTAAAACAACTGTTTTACCTATTCCTTGTGCTCATTTCTTAGAATAAATGCACACCGTCATTAGCTACTACTGTTAAATGGCTTTCCAAAAACACATTTTTGTGTTTAGAAAGGAAAGTGGTTAAAAACAATTAGCATATGTGTTCCATAAACGTTCTTGTAGCCTTTCAGGTACCTTAAAACATCATGCTGCTCAAAGCTGATTCAGTCAGTGCATAAGTGTAACTGAAACCAGACATTTTGGTAAATGTAACATATTAGAAAAATTAAACCTGATGCTAACCGCCAATGAAATTATGACCTCTGATTGCTGTTGAGCCACACACCAACACAGCCTGAGGCCAGTGTTTCAGAGGAGCGCAGATGAAAAATCTGTTCCTAGTTTGCCATTCATTTGAGAGTTGTGAGTTTCCTCCTCTCTCTTTGGTCTTAGTGCATGAAAGCAGCATGCCAAGATGAAGAAAATCTGAACAGAAATAGCCAAATCAAACCATCTTTCTTCAGCAACTTATGCAAACTAACACGGCACATTCAAAATTAGCTTTTTCCATTTCTAAATTAAAACTGGTAATATGTATTGTTTATCCACAAAAAAACACAAGCCACTAGAACATTACTATTAATGTTTTAAATTTTGCCAGGAAAACAAATAAACCTCTGACACTCTAGATCAATATAATTTCAATGTTTGTAACAATAATGGATTTAAATGATTTTAATCATTTCCTCTTCTCTCTCCTAATGTGAAGTCCTATAACAAAAAAGATCTCTTTTAAAGATGAAAATACTGCAATCCTTTATTTTTGTGTTGCTTCCCTCTGAACAAATTTTTCTCTCTCCATGGATTTGTGAGGAAGGGAGGGAAGATAGAAGTAGAAAGAAACTCAAACCAGCTGTTCCCTAACAGAATTAAAATCATGACCCTCAACCCTTTTTCTAAAACATCTATTTTCCAGCCAACCCTCTCCCAGCAAGCAGCAAGCTCCAAGGAGGAAAAGACTTTGACCCTGTAACCTTCTCCTCCTCTCCTGAGGTCAACAACCTCAGATAAGAAAAAAGCTGAAGAAGCCTATTTGGCCTCACATGGTGGCTGTAGATTCTAGATTTTTATAAAGTAATACCTCAGAAACTGAAAATGCTTTGAAGAACAAGGTGTGGTCTTTTGCACTTTTACAACATATACTTATTCATACTGTAATGCATACTGTTTCCTGCTTATGCATAAGTAGCTTGTGCTATAGAGAGAGAGGCAGGAGTGACAACTAGCACAGGAGAGACAACACTACATTTGCTCATATTTAACCAACATACAATGACTTTACTCCTCAGACAGACAAAATGTTTTAGCCGCAGAGACACAGATGAAACTGCAAGTGTGAACATGTGTTGCCAGGCTTTGAAAATCAACTTGGCTGAAAAAAAAAGAGCCAGAAGCTTCTTCAAGAGGTTATCAAATTCACAGAAATTATTATTATTTTTCTGTTTAAAACTGAAAGCAAATGTCCATCCAAATGCACACAAAGTTAACAACTCAAATATGAACTGAGTGTAAGCTAAATAAAGGACAACCCCCTGAATTCATTAGTTTCTCATTCTAATTACTCTTCAACTTCTCAGCATCTTCTCCTTCCCCAGCTTGGAAACTATGACAGACAACTGGAACAAGCTGCTGGAGAAGAAGACTCAAAATAGAAATCTGGGAAAAAGGAACAAATTTTATTAGTAATGAAAAAACTTAAGGAAGGAGTAGAAGCTCATCTTCTTACATGAGCAGATAAAAGAAGGAATAACTCAACAAACTTCCAAATTGAACTATCTCAGGCAAAAGATAGAGGCAGGAAGAATGAGGCCACTACATCTTAGATCCCGCAGTTAGAGAGAACCCGGAGATTGGTTGCAACTTCAATTTGCAGTGCGAGGTCTTGGGACCATGACAAGCCCTGGGACATGACAGACATTCTCCCCTTCTGTCTAACCATCTGCTTGACAGGTAGAAAGTGAGAACCGAAGTGATACATTAGAAATACAATACGTGGCATTAAAAGAAAGAAGTATTTTGGAGGGAAAAACCCAGAAAAGAAATCAGAGACTAAAAATTGCTGGGGTAAAGGTATAGAAACAGTGTCAAAAAAGCAAGAAAAGCAATGAAAAGGTCATGAACACCACAAATTTCAGATTAAATACTGAATATAATTGAGAGAGATAGTGTCATCTTTTGTCAGAAATAAAAGAAGTAAAAAGGTTAAGCCAGGAGGGGAATGAAGCAAAATTAAAGCACAAGAGATACATGTTATAATTTGGAAAGGATTAAAGAGCAATGTGATTGACACTACATTACAACTAAAGGAAGGTCACAAACAGTGCACGACTATTTTGTTCCTCTTGAGTGGCAGGACATGGCTTTGAGGCTAAATGTGAGCTCTGAGTGCCAGGTATTTTTTCACGTTGTCTAGCTGACTCAGACTTTGGCTAATGAGTGATGGGTGCATTTCTCGACCCCTGAACACAGTACAGGAAAAACACTCAATTAGCAATTGCTCTTTTAGCAGGAAAGTTATTTAGGAATAATTCTTCACAGATGCCAGTTACCTGCCCATCATTAATTGATCTGGCCCGTCCTTCTGGCAGATCACCTTGTATTTGTTTTCACTTGCTTGCTTTGTGTGGAGCATTCTGTTTGAGAGCAAAGACTACCTGAGTCACTGCTCAGTCCGCTGATTAATTATAAGCAAGCACCCACACATTCAACAATTAAAAACAGCAGTTAGCTCGCACCATAATCAGGGATATAGTAAAACACTGACGAACAAATAAAGTATGCACTTCCAATCAGTATATTTTTGCAAACATATATAAACAAAGACTCATAAAATCCTCAAGGACTTCTCAGAAAAGCTTCTGTCATGGGAGCTGACTTACAGCTAAATGGCCATTCAGAAAAAAAGAGAAAAAAAAAAAAGGTTTGTTTGCAGGCTTACCATTTCAAAATTTTAAAAACGTATTTGACACTTATGTGAAATTTTCATAGAAAATACAAGTATTCTCCCCTTAATTTCTCTGGCAAAGTGATATCTGAAATTAATACTGAAAGTCCCCATAGAAACACTGTTATTTATGCAGATGTATTTTATTATGACAGAATCAGTTTAGAAGTCAGTTCCAAAGCAGAAAACTAAAATCGTGGGATTCTCTTTTAAAATAGGCTGAACTGGCAAGGAAGGAGCAAAATATCCTGTGGCTTACGTATAAAGATTAGGCAGCTAGCTGTGTTTTGCTCCTAAAGGTGTTGACCTTGCAACTTCAGTGTAGCCAGTCTGAAATCTTCAGGAGGAATTACAAGTGATGACATGTTTATACTGAAAATTTGGATTTCAGTCAGACAGGCTGAGATGCAGCTCTGCACTTTGGGATCAACCCCTGGAAAGCAAAATGCACTTGGTATAGTTTAGGGGTAATACTTTCAGAGAAAATGAGAGTGTCAGCATGTGTAGCTTAGCAAATCTACCTATAGTAGCTTGAGAAGTTACTGTCCATGCTGTCCTTTGCTGCTCTCTCGCACAGCTGGCTTGCATGCCACACATCCATGTGTCCGTGTCCCTCAGACCTCTCTGTGCCTCAACTGGTAGCTTAGCTTGAACCTCCTGCAGCTCAGTTAAACCAACAGATGTTGCATGGAGTAACTGAGACTTGTTTCTACATTCCCTTCCACCAGCTCTGCTTTGGGACTTGAAGCAGCAGCAGATCTGTGCTTGCAGGAGCAACTTAAAACTGCTGCAAACATTGCTAAGTGAATGTCTCCAGTGAAATGCAGTAAGCCAAAGAAAAACAACAATCAAAAATGTATGACTTGTACATGGAAAGCTTGTGTCTTCTCCCTGCTCCATTCCCAAAGCATTTGTTAACTTTTTCCTGCTAACTTTTCCTCCTTCTCTCTTCTGTTTTTGTATGATGAGCCAAAAACTCCCAGAGATGCTCCACAATCATCATTCACAGCTCTTAAAATGCCTGGACCTATGTAGTCCTCTGGAATCATTCCTTTAAACTAACTTAGGATCCTTGTAAAGATTCATATGCAAAGCATTAAGTTATGGCAGAAATGTTCTGCAAATATTTATATTACTTTGCTCCCTGACTACCACCCGTCAAGTTGTGTATTTCTGCCATAAATATGTAAAATATGTCTCAGTACTCAATTTACTGTAGGAAAATTAATAATAATAATAAAAAAAGAGATTAAGGCTGTTACAAGAGTTCCTCTTATCTATGCCAATACTACATGCCAAGTGGAGTGGCACAATGGCTAGCATGGTGATCCTCTACATTTCTGTGCTACAAAACTAACAGAAATAAATTGAATAATTATGCTGTCTTTGAATAAACACTGAGCACAAGATAACTCTGGAGAAGTTTGCACATTATATAAAGGAATAATGTGAATAATATTATGAACATAACCTCAGAGGATGCCAAAGTATTAGTCTCAAATCTGCTGATTATGGCTAAACTACACTTCCACATTTGGTTAATCTTCTTAATTTACCGTGAGAAAATTAACACCATGTTGTCAACTAATTGTTTCAATACCTTAGTCTGCAAAGTCAAAATGAGACAGGGAAAAAAAAACCCCAACCAATAACCACCCTTCAGAATGAGCTATTTTCCTTTTGCCTTTACATCAGCGTGCCCATTGAGACAGCCTGGAAGCTGGCCAACTCGCAGGAAATGATTGCTGGGATTCTCTGTTCCTCTCGTATCTGTCATTACACAATTATATCCACTGCTTCATTTTCCCTACTGAACAGTAGAGAAATTTGGTCATGTACATGTGAGAACAGATCTGGCAAAACAAGTTAAAGCTGCAATCCTTTATAAATGTGATGCATCTGAAAAAAAAAAAATTAAAAAAACCCCTCAAGTGTTCACTGCTGTGTTTTTAATGCAGCTTTTAATGCACTATCTCTGTTTATGTCTTCCAGGAATACAATATATATTCTTTAAGTTATATATGTAATTTCAGATTATTATCTGCTTCACAAATACTCATCATTCCTATAAGCCATCACAACATGCTTCTTTGTGAAACACAGACTCACAGATTGCCAGAAAATGTTTTTTCCAGGCAACAATTACATATTCCAAAGCTAGTTTGTGAATGACCATTTAAAAACTCCTCAAAACCGTTATTTTCTACGCCTTTTTACTCACAATTGTGACATTTTCCTTCCAGCAAAATGAAAAGCAGATTGCTCCAACCAGCCTTTATTCTAATTTTAGGAAGAAAGCATGCAAGGATCTCAACACTATTTATGGCAATCATTAAACCCGACAAGTAAATTTCTGTTTTTTACTTGACCAGAAGGATAACAAAATCCTTAATATGTGTACAGGCTAGAAAATTGACATTTCATAGAACAACAGCACATCTATATCCTCTGTGTGTATATGGATTTATATATACAATATATATATATAATATATATTTACATATGACTTTAGTCTCATGCTCCTCTACTGTACTTCTGTACTTGTTAACTATACAAAACCCTGTGCACTTGCTTTCAAGCTGAGGCAACAAAGGATGAAGTGCTGAACTTCCTAACCCATCATCACAGAGTGCCTGTTAACATACAGTGCAAATCCATGTGAAAAAGCAGAGACTGTGGTTCGCAGGTTCTCAACACTGGCACTCCATTGGCAGGACCTGTCATCTCTGTCTAGCCTGCACTTTGTGACCCTAACATTTTCTCTTCTTTCCCACCACAATTATTTGGCACTGAAGAAAAAAGGTGCAGATTACCTGTGGGTCAGGCACAGGATATTAAGAACAAAGGGAGTTCTTGAAATCCACTTCATTCTGTCTGACAATTTGTGGATGAACAGTCAAGGAATTAAATCGGGCTGTGAAGGCTTTCAAAATGCTCCCATTTTAAACTTATGACTATAAAGAGAAGCTTACAGTGAAAAAAATCCCCACAACAAAAAACCACCACAAAAGCAACTATCAAACCCCATCTTTTACTCTTAAAATAGCCCATCAAAACAAACAAACAAAACACTTTATCATCTATATAAATTATTATCTACTATAAACACTGAGGACTAAGAACTGAAATTATTTAACAAACTGTTTTTCACAGCCAATGATGTTAGAGTGCTTTCCTGCATCGAGCATGTAACCTTTTCATAATGCACAATGGATGCCATTCTTTTGTAATAGAAAAAGTGATTAAAATCCTATTTTGCTTGCTCACATCAACAAATGCATTTGGATTAAATGTGATACTCCTAAAGTAAACAATGTTTGTTCCAAAATAAATGCAGATCTTATTCTGCAACTTGTGTTTATTGAAGTAGCTATGCTAAAACCAAGGTTTACATTTTCATTTCAACTGCACCTGGAAACTGGAAGAATCCAATTTAAAATAAAACATGACCTAAAGAAGTATCTAATGAGCAACTGCACTGTGCCAGTTACATTCTCACAGCAAAAGAAAACTATTTTACTACTTTTCTTTACTTTGAAAGTGTCATGAGACAGATATTTCATGAACTGATATTGTCTCTGTATATATTACTCAATACACTGAAACCTTTCTATTGAAAACGAAGATCAAAAAGTAAGCTCATACCTCTACCAGAGGGTCAGCAGAGTTCAGGACGATCACAATAAGTGCAGTCCTTCAAACCTTAGAGATTTCTTGCGTGTTTTAGGGTGTAAACTTGTTGTTCAGGTTCCAGTTCAGAAATACTCCCTATCGTTCCAAATGCACTCCTTACATTCCAATTCAGACAGGATAAAAAGTAAAACTATTCTATTTCTGTAATGTATCACCTTACTAAGAGAAGTGTTTTAGAGTGCCTCTCTTACAGTCAGTTCTTATTACAACTTTGACAATTTGTTTTCCTTTTTTTGTACATTTTGTGGGGAAAGAGAAAGGAAGAGAGGGGTGTCAGAGAAAGAATTGTACCAACAGATAGAAATGGCTAAAAAAACCCTCAAGTTTATCAATTTAAAGAGAAAAAACAATGCTAAGTTCAAAGTGTCAAATCCGCTATATTTTAAAAGTTCAGCACTTCAGATTGTAAATACTTTTTTTATGGTGATTCCTGTTATCTGCAAATACATACTTTTGTAAGGAGAAAAAAATCCTATGATTAATGAAAGCCAGTGAAGATAAAATACGATGGAGTTTTAGGAAGTAAAAAAAAAACCACCATGAATCTCATGAGAGTGTAATGAACTATTCCCAAATATAACTTAAAAGTACAGTTTTAGGACATACACACTTTGTTGAAACTATATACTAAATATTTAAAAAATATATTTCAATTTTAAACAATTTAAAAATTAAACTTATGAAAAGAATGTTGTTTTCCATAAAACTCTTAATATAATTTCTAACTTCTCAGGAAATGAGAGGATAATGAAATTTTCACAAGGAGACATAATCTCTCTCTTTCAGTCCCACATGGTCAATTAATTTAAACTTGAAGGGCCTTGGTGCTCTTGGTGATCTCCTAAATGCATGTGTTTAAAAGGTAACTACAATGCTTTGGGTGAGCAAGTCTCCCACCTTTGTAATTGTTTGTTAATGGGACAAGGACTGGGTTTAAAATTCTCTCTGCTAACCTTGCCACTACAGACAGCAAAAACATTTGCTCCTATGCACAGCTTGAAGACCTTTACACAATACTTTGAATTTACTCTTTCCTTTTCTTTCCCACCCTTAATGTTGTGGGGCAGAGGTTGACCGCTAAGCTGCTGCTCAGTAGCAGATGCAGGGAGTGAGCTAAGGCATTGCTTCCTTGGCCCAGCTGGAGCAGAGGACAGCTATGCTTTGTCAGAACTCTAGGAGTGCCAGTTAGAGAGGCAAGAGTTTTTGTACCACCTTACAGCCTGTCATGGCTTAACCCCAGCAGGCAACTCAGGGAGAAGCAACAGGAAGGTAAATAAAGTGATAAAGTGATGCTACAAGCTTGGTAGGCTCCTGTGTATTTCAGCTCAGCTGTACATGTGCCAAGAACATTCCATCTGATTCTCTCGAGAAAGGAAATCATATAGGCTCTATTTTCAGTGGCACTAGGACGAACGTACTTATTGTTGGCCATTTGAAAGAAGTTAAGTGGTTAATAAGTTGCATAAGCCTATAGGAATGATCTTCTCAAGTAAGCAAAGGAGGTATTTGTTATTCTTCATAGCTCTAACACTCGTGAACGACAGCAGCACATTCCACAACAGGCAGGCATCATGAATTTTGGATGGGTTGAAGTCTTTAGCTGTGTTTTGCACACACCAGCAAAGCCACAGTTCTGCCTATGAATGAAGACTTTGTTTTGCATTTCTGTTCATTTACCTACAGATTCATGTATGAAGTAATTTAGTCCCACATCCACGAAGTGGAATTTCATTAACTTACTGCAAGTAACCCATGGTTGTTGTATCACACAGATGAGAAACTATTTTCCAGTCATTCCTTCACATACATATTAGGGAAAATTCTGTACCGTGATTTGCATTTCCTTTCCTCTCTATCCTTCCTTCCTTCCTTCACTGAAACTGAGCTGTTCCTGTATTGCTACTGTGGAAAATTAAATGCAAATAGATGGGTTTGGTGTCTCAATCTGAATGTGCAAAGGGAACTACTGTGATGCCTGCTGGGAATCCACAATTGTTGATGGATTCATTAGAAACGAACTGCCTACTCTTCATAGAACTTATAGTACATTAAAAATTAGGTTTATATCTCTAAAAATAAATCTAATGCTGTTAAAAAAGAGCTCTACTGCAGCTTTTGGAATAATCACATTTGGCTTTCCCAGAACTCTCTGTTGCTGAAGAACTACCAGAAGTTGAATCATGGGCTTCTCATAAAGAAGAGAATCCCTAACCACTATCTGGTCAGGAGGTTCCCATTACCGACATCACAAATACTGGGAGGAGATGAACTCTTCTTTCAACCACATGAAAAAAGTAATTTTTGAATAGATATTTCTCTGTAGAGGTCTGATGATTCCACTCTGGGTGACCAAAGAATTATTCA
The DNA here is from genome assembly GCA_038380795.1 of Pyrocephalus nanus. NCBI lineage: Eukaryota > Metazoa > Chordata > Aves > Passeriformes > Tyrannidae > Pyrocephalus > Pyrocephalus nanus. The sequence continues at coordinate 64,404,793 of CM076261.1, forward strand.
GCTGCTGTCCCTATGGTATTGGGGGTAGGAGGGAAATAATTCAGTCAGCTCTGTCTGAAGCTTTCCTATCCCTGAAACCATTCCTTGTTTCTCACCAGGAATAAGGCTTATTCAACAGCCTTTCCTGTAATTACTTATTTTTTTGAATCCGATGTCCCAGAAATCTATTTTCACTATGTTTTACAGTACTTTCTGTGTTAGGTGGTTTGTTTTTTTCTGAAGAAGTGACTACAGGTGTTTCTTGTTCAGCATCTAGCTAACCTTTGGCCAAAGGTTTGCTAAGACTCTCCAAGGTCCATCCTCCAATCACAGCCAAATCAGACCGACTCTGCCAAAATCACACACTTGCCTCAAGGAAACAGCTATTTCTCAGAGCAGTAGAACCAGACCTAGTGGTCTGTACATGAACTTTTGTCCATTGTTCATTGTTAAATGAAGGTCATCTGGCAAAATCCACTACTTTGTGAAAAACTGGACTCTTTGTATTAGAGATTCTCTTTGTATTACCAGCAACAAATATTAACACGACCATTAAGAATGACTACATTCAACAATCACCAAGAGCTAAATCTACTTTCAGCTGCATCTTTAACTATCACATCACATTCGTTTCAAACAAAAAGTTTTTCATTCACAAATTTTTTAAAATATTTCTATTGAATAAACATTTCTTAGAATATTAAAGAATGCACATGCCGATTTTCTGGTTTCTGAGAGAACGCAAAATGTAATTTTCTAAGAAATTTATTTTCTTTGGCATCATCATAGTCAATATTTACTTTTAGGTCAGTAAACCTATCCCTTTATCTCAAGAGTGGTTAGCCTCCACCTATCAAAAACACTGCCTTTTTTTTTTTTTTTTTTTTTTTTTTCCCCAGACAGTAACACATCTAGGTTGATTTTCTTTCTTGCTGGCTCATCATTCCAGTAAAACAAAGGAAATTCATGCCATAATGAAAAAACCCGAAGTTTTGCAATGCTCTGAGACAAGTTCACAAATGAAATGTTTTAAACAGAACTGGGGTAATTGTCCATGAGGAAAACAAAGAGCAGGAAGCACTCAAAGCTGCCATGTTTACTTCTTAAACAGCTGCTACCTATTTCTTTAAAATAACCAAATAACCCAAATAGTAACAAACTCCTCTGAATTCCTGGAACTTAACTTATGAATGGACCAAGCCATTAAAATGCATGAAGTTGCTGTATGGCTGGAAAAGAATTATTAAATTCCATGTAACTTTAATCCTAATTTTGAATAGAATATTATATCAGCCCTAGTGGTGGTGCTGCATACTTAATCAATGGTTTCACCTTTTTAGCGTTCTGAAAGCTTATCACAAACCGAATGTAAATGCAGTAACTGCTAATACTTAAGTTCATTAATATTTTAATGCATTTTCCATCATACTTTTCTTCTAATAATATTATTTCAAGAAATACACAGATGTAAAAAATAGACAAGTGATACTAAGAAATAATAGAATTTATAAACATTATAAATATAACAAATAATTATAAATTAATATTATATTCTAATCAAGTGATTCCCCCCTCTTTTCTCCTGAACTATTTTAATTCATATCTAACAATATTTTGTGTTCTCTCATGGACTGTGGTGTAACTTTGCAGTAAGTTTACTGATTTCTGAAGCATTATTTTATACCCCCACAACTGAAAGCCTAGACATCTCACTCACTTTACAGACAAGAAAAATAAGCTATTAAACAATACAATCACAGGTATCTTGTTTTGGAACAGCAACACTTAGAGGAGCAAGACTCTGATTTACGGTTGTTCTAATTTCTTCTTTTTCAATGAGTTAACCCATCGTTTCGTAAACATAATTTGTCACCAACACCAGCCAGAGTTCTCTGTAACTTCTTTTTGCCTTTCTTTCAGATCTGTTATCCCTGCTGAGAGAATCTACTAAAGAAGAATTTTTCATACTGACACCAACTGTAGTCTTGCTGTGAATAACCACATTCCCATAAAAATCATTCCATTTATTGCAAAGTTGTTGGCAGACCATAGGAATAACAGTCAACTCAGGAAACCTTTTATCCTGAAATCACATAGCTTAACCCTTTGTATGACCACATGTAGTTCATATATAAAAGCTGTATTACCACACTGCTGTTTAATTTCTTAGTAAAAGCTTTTTTGTAGTTGGCAAGTTTTAAAAATTATTTTTTCACAGTAATTCCTTTAAGTAAAATTTAAATAATAATTAAAAAAGACTGAATTGGGAGTATTCAGTGTTTTTGCTTAATATACAGTATTAAAAATTACTGACTCTTTTCAAATACTTGAAATATTACATTACATAGATGTTTGAGTGTGGTTTTGATTAGAAACTAAAAATTTACAGTCATACAAAACTTTATTGTTTTTCCTACCTTCCTATGGTAAAGAAATATTTATAAATTTACAATATAATAGAACAATTAAAAACTCTTGTTTACTTTATGTTTTTTTCTTGTGTAAGACACTTCTGTTAGTCATTATATTTGCTGCATTAAACACCAAACTAGTGGCGATCAGATTCAGAAAAGAGACATTAGTTATGTTAGTCAGACCTCTTGGCAGTTTGGGAGTGAGAGGTTCCCTATATTCAAATTTCTGTCTGAATTTATTAAAGTGATAGAACAAAAGTCAGTGTATGTTCTTACTGTCTTTTTTTTTTTTCTGTTTGTATGCCCTTGTTTGTAGGTAATTGTGACTTGATTTATGCTAAATTCATTTGAATAAGGCCATAACAGGACTTCTGGACTTGTAAAAGCACACTTAAGAAAAATATATACATTTTGTTCCAATAAATGAATTGAAATATTTGACTTGCATTTTTAAACTTTTCAGGCAAAACTTTCAGAAAAAAAATCCTGCAAACACTCGAGTTCTAACTGCTGCTACAACTATCCCTTGCCTTTGCCTACTGATGCTAGGGAAGACATTATTCCCCTGTGCATCCCCATTCTAAATTTGCAATGTGAGTTATGCAAATATACAGAAGAAAAAGCTGAGATCTTTCAGCTGATTGATTTTCTACAGTTTAGAAAGCATCGTTTGCTTAGATAAAGCTGATCTTTCTTGTGATAGTATTTCAGCTGAGCTCAGTACTCATGTCAGCAGTCTGTACTCTGCTGTCAGTGAACACGTAAGAACTATCATCTCCTGACTGCATCATAGTACAGGTAACCTGAAGATAGTGTCTGGACTGCCTTGTTCTGACTGGATCAGGATCTTGGAAAAACCCCACAAAAACCCCAATACTTCATTCCTTTGATATCTCATTGTTTCTTTTGCTAAACTTTTTGTTTACATTTTTTGAAGTCCTCATAAAGCCTCATGCTTCAATAGCACACTTTAGGATAGTTTCAGTCCACAACAGAATCACCCAGCTTCTTGGCCATATCAAAAGAAAAATTTTACAAGTGCTTTTAACAGCAACCAAATTTTACTTTAAACACAGAAAAATAAAGGTGATACTACAATGAGTAAAGGGAATAATCCTCTCCCCCTTTCTTTACAGTTTCATTAGACCATTGAACTGGATGAAATTCAGATAGAGGCCTTATTGTAACCACACTGAAACAGTAGAAATCTCCTGAGACTGTGAAACTCAAACATTTTGGGAACCAACTTCAAGTACCCCTTATATGCTTTTGAAGGAAAAGGAATGAAAGACATTTCTCAATTTTTCTCCCTGTAGCAACATTTTAATATAATTCCTACAACTCCCCACCCCTCAAAAGCCAGCATAAACAGATCTGTTTAAAAGTCATGCGTATTGATATTTTCTTAACATTTAAACTTCAATCACAGCACTCACACATAATCGCACCAGCACAAACTGCATGATGGCTTTCAAGATATCAGACATCTTGTAAATAACATTGTAAATTCATGCCAAAATTAAGTCTAGGACAAAGAGGTTGATAGAAACTACCTACCACGCATATTGCTAAGATACTTATGCTGTGGTTTCAAATCTTTGTACTTATGTGAGGATTGTCTCATGTGCTCTCATCCTGCAAAATGTCACGTAAGTATGAAACTTAGTTTCACCTAGCTTTTTTAAAATAATTTAAGTACATAATTTTCAGAGATCAATACACTCAAAACACCAACCTGAATAATACAAATCTGAGATCTGTAGTTTAAGATGGTACCTACATCAATCAGGAGAAAACTTCTTTAAAGGTGACTATTATCCTCTCTTCAGTTTATCTTCTGGGTTTTGCATTAGAAGATTCCAGTGAGAAAAAAATAGTTTGCCTCAAAGTAGTGGAATCAGCACAAAATAACTGCATTATGTGAATAGAAAGGTTGGGCTGGGAAAGGTATTTGAGTGTAAATTAATGTTGATCTTAGCTGGAATAACTTGCACTCTTCAGCACTTGCAGCTGCACCAGGGACTTGACTGACTGTATGAGATTTTACACATCTGTCAACTTCATCAGAGACCAAAACACAAAATCTACTGCTCAGGAATGTTATTTGAATTTGTTAAACTTTTTAGATTATAAACTAATAATGGAACACTTAGGAAACTCATGAATGCATTATGAACAAGTCATAACTAGAGGCTTGACATCTGTAGCAGTAGACAGGCTTTTGTTCAGTGTATCAAATTCATAATATTTAAATAAAATGTAAAAAAAAATTGTTCACATCAGTCTCATGAAATATTAAAAGCCAAAGAGAAGCCTCTCTATGCAAGAATAAAAGAAAAGCAATAAATTTATTAATAGCTACATTAACTGCTTTTGCCATTAGTATCAACTATTTATTTATTTATTTGACATTATTCTTCTATTATTTCAGACTTATGGGATAATTAAACTAATAAAGTGAACCCATCAAATCTGAAATCATAATTCTGGCACTTATGAGGCCTTTGGGATGAATCACATCATTACTCAGTTTTGTATCTAACAGGCTGAACTATCAAGCAATGTATCACATCTTTTCTTAGGGAATGATCTGCTTTGGTAGAAAAGCTCTGCGGCAGACATCGAGAACTTTGCAACCACTCAAAAATAAAAATTCATTAAGGGCAGGTGTTTATATGTGTCAGCAATAAGCCAGTGTATTGAAATCTGCTAACAGATTGACAGTATTAGCATGAAAATAGACTACAAAGTTCTCAGGTTGTTAAACTTCTTATAGTCAGTTTTGCACCTCCCAATTTCCATCAAGCCTTAGTCAGTTTTTTTAGAACAAGTATATTGTTTCATTACTGGCCATAAGAGAATTTTCAGAGTGCTGTCTCATGTCCTTCCTTACACAGCAATCTTCTTGTTACTATTCAGAGCCTTCCTCTGCAGCACAACACTAAGGTTTCTGTCACAATTAAAGCTGTCATTCCTGGGGTGGATCTGTGACTCCAGTAACAGACCCTGCCTCTATACAGCTTTGATGCAAGTATTACAATGGCTTCCAGGTACCGTACTGCTGTCCTTCCACACGCCGTCTCCTGAACTAGCTGATTTGATATTTCAGGCTCCACAGAACATAGCTGCAAGTGGGCAGGCATAATTTTTACCCTGAAAAGCATGCCAGAATTTGGTATTTTATTTCCTGGGAAGGGGTCAAGAACTTTAATTCTGTCACTGGAAGGAACAACTTCGAATGTGTAATTTGGGAGAAGACGTAAACAAAACATGTTTTGTTATTTTGATAGAAATTTCTTTTAGGGTACCATCTTGGAGATGGGTCCAATGCCAATAAAAGTTAGCTTTCTGCCTACCACAAACCTTTTATGATTACTATGTATTCCACTGACAAATGGGATGCCATCAGAGGGACCTTGACAGGCTTGAGGAGTGGGCTAGTGTGAACTTCATGAAATTCAATAACGTGCAAGGTCCTGCAGCTGGGCTGGGACAAACATCTATAGCAGTACAAGCTGGGGTGGTGAACTGATAAGAGAGCAGGCCTGTTGAGAAGGACCTGGGGATACTGGTGGATAAAAAAACCTGTATATAAGCCAGCAAAGTGCATTCACAGCCCAGAAAGCTAACAGCACACAGGGCTGCATCAGAAAAGGCATGGCCAGGAGGCTGAGGGAGGTGATTTTCCCCTTTCCCCTTCTACTCTGCTCTGATGAGACCCTACCTGGAGTACTGCTTCCAGCTTTGGGGTCCTCAGCACAGGAAAGACATGGACCTGTTAGAGTGCATCTGGAAGGCCGAAGATGACCAGAGGGCGGGAGCACCGCTCCTGTGAAAACAGGCTGAGAAAGCTGGGGTTTAGCATGGAGCAGAGAAGGCTCTGGGGTGACCCAATTGTGACTTTTCAATATACAAAAAGAACTTAGAAGAAAGAGAGGGACAGACTTTTTACTAAGGCCTGTACTGATAGGACAACGAGTAAGAGGTAATGGTTTTAAACTGAAAGACAGTAGATTTGGATTAGGTACATAGAAGAAATTCTATACTGTGACCCTGATGAGGTACTTGAACAGGTTGCCCAGAGAAGCTGTGGATGACCCATCCCTGGCAGCGTTCAAGGGCAGGTCGGATGGGCTGCTGATCAACCTGGTCTACTGAAAGATGCCACTGACCATGGCAGGGAGGATTGGACTAGATGATTGTTAGAGGTTCCTTCCAACCCAAACTATTCTATGATTCTGTGAAATGCTCTTTACTATTCTGGGCAATTTGCGTGTCCATGTGTTTCTTCACAAAGCATACCTGCCTACTCTTTAGCTCCTTTGTACTAAAACAAAATCTAGGCATTCCAAACAGAAGCCCCAGTACCAGCTGACTACAAGGAGTTCATAGTAGCTCTAGCTCACAAGTACAGAAACCTGAAACACTGCCATGATAACTGATGCCCTACTGCTCTAAATGTTGGGGTGTTTTTTAACCAGTGGTTTTAAAAATCAGAGTTTACTTGAAATGTTTGAATAACTCAAACTGGAACAACTGCAACTTACAAAAATCATCAAAAATAAAAACACAATAGAAAAGGAATGAACAAATACAATTGAAAAGTGGAAAGCTTTCTTGGATGACTATTTGCAATTTTTTGTAATTTTTTTTTTAGAAGTTGTTTGAATAAACACATTTTCTAAGGGTGTCAGTAGAGAGAGAATTTATGCCAGGATGTTCTTGAGGACTAATACATTAAAGAGACCACTCTACTTCACTCTGGCTTTTCTCTCCTGAGCGCTTTATGACAGAATTATCATCCTTGTATCTGTAAACACTATTCTTATCATCACCACCACGAGGAGACTAAGGCACAGTGATCAGGAATTACAAAGTTCTGGGAACCATGAACACTGACCTCGTGTCATGTCATCTCCACAAATACATATGTAAAATATGAACATCAGAAAAGTGATTAGTACCTAATGTCAGCAAAGGCTTACTCTGTGAATGTTGAGAGTTTGGAGCACAGCTTCAGACACAATATGATCTTGATCTGATTTTTTCCATGTAGAGAAGTTGAAAAAGCTTTTCTCTCTGGTAATAGCATTTTCACAATCCTCCTTCTCCACTTCCTTGGTCTGCCTGCAGCTTCCCTAACACCCATCACTGACCATGGATCTCCATACAACTTGGTTAAATTCAAATCTAGGCAACATCAAACTTGTCATGCCTGCCCAAAGCTGGCTCCAAAGTTCCACAAAGTGTAGGAGGATAAATGATAGACTTCTATACTGGTAATAGTGGCCAACCTGCTCTCCCAGCTTGCTTTGGAGCTTGCTCAAAGCCTGCACTTAAGGGCTGGCTTGCATCCAAGCACTTCATTTGTTAGATTAGTTGACTCTAGGACCAGATGTGCTAAAATGTTTTCAGAAAGAGGAGCATTTTACCCTGCAGTGGTCATGGTTCTTTGAGATGTGCAATAACCTGCACACAGTAAGTCTGCTGAATGTAGTAATGAATTCAATAAAGTGTATTATCACAAAGCCCATGATCCCAAATCATGCTTGAGATTGCTACTGTGCTAAAAGTTACCAGCCCAAGTCTGTGGCGTATTAAAGTACCCAGGTCTGAGGGGAAATAGTTTCCCTTTCTCCTTCAGATTAAAGAAACAGAACATATGGCTGTATTGCTTCAAAGGCATTCCTACGGGGCACTGCGTGGTACACTGGGGATGTAGCTGTGTGCACGGTCACTGAAGAACCTAGGAGGAAAGTCACTTAGTCTCCTGCAGTGTTACTGATACCTACAAAGGAGAAAATTTTCAGGCTGATGAAAAGAGAAAATATGTCCCTGTCATGCAAAAAGTTCTCCTTGAGGGCCAGAAGTGATTTATATGGTACATTTGCTTCCAGCAGCCGGGAGGCAGCCTGGTTTCACCTGTAAGAATTGAAGGCAAAGGCCAAAGAGGGACTAATGTTCAAGGAGTTCTGCTGCATGATTGTGCTTTACAGATGCTGTGCTGGGTTTTAGTTGATCCCTTTCTTAGCCCTGAGCTCTCACTATGATGTCCATCTTGGAAATCCCTGTAGTGCCTGGTGTTAGTACAGAGTGTATCACCATCTGCTTTAGTGACATGAGAGTCTGCACTGCAATGTGGGCCTTAGTGGGCCTTTATGTTTCTTTAGGGAACAGAAGGGCTCAGCATACTGCTGTGTGTCAGACATCTCAGTCACATTTCAAGAAAAAAAGCTGCACTTCACACAGTCTTGAGCTTAAGAAGGAATAGGAGGGAGAGGTAGTGCTGATAAATACTGGTAGTCCAGTGGCTGGGAGCCTCATACAAGGAGAACAGGCACTTCCACATAGTACATTATGCAGGAAACAATCCACAAAAAGCAGTTGTCATAAACAATACCTGGCAGTTAATTTCTTCCTATCGACTTCTAGATCTGAGTAAATCCAAACTAGCAGTTAGAGACTTATAGGAGTCCTGGAAGGATTTACTGCAATGTGGGGGGAAGGAGGAGGTTTACAGGGCAAACACAATGTGAGAGAGCAAGGACATAAATGCTGTCTATTCTCGGCTTTAAACTCTGAAAAGATGCATCTGTGTAAGACAGAATCTTGATGCTTCAGGGGAGCTGGAAATGTTACCATATGTATAAAGTGTAGGATTTGTACAATGTTTCTGTATTAATCTAACTTTTTAATAGAATGCAGAGGCAGGACAGTTAGAGCAACACAGAAGCTGCTCTTGTGCTGCTCCTCAGTAGGGGAGGACCGGCAAACCTTGCTGGTGGCAGGTGGTGAGCAGGACAGTGGAGCCTGGTAGCCAGGCTGGGATGTGAGCACCTCGGCCGCTGTCTGCCCCAGGCTGATGCTCCAAACAACTGTGCTTAATGACAGAGCTGAATGTCATGGAAATCATATGCAACTGTAATGCAGGCAGCTTTCCAGAAGGGTCCATGCACAGCAATATGCTAATGCAGAGGCTTAGAGGTTCACTAATGTGAAGTAACGCCATAGTTGAAATCACAATGCAGTCATGCAGCTCTTTTTGACACACAGAAGAGATTGTGTTCTGAATTTCCATCAAGAACACATTAATATACAATCAGGTGGATTTTAAGTAAGAATATGGGGAGAAATTAGCCAATTCCTAATTGTTAGAACATAACTAATTTTTTTTCCAAAGAACCAGCTACTGCTGTACAGTAATACCTGACAGCATTCCCCATCTTTTATCATTAAGCACATCAACTAATGTAGCTGAAAAACTCTTATCATACTGCCATTCATTATAGATGACTCTCATGCACATATCATCACTTTGCATATAGACTTCACAACCAGAAGGGGCTTGTGAAGCCATGAATGTGCATTATATGTCCTTCACAAATGGCAGAACATTTAATGCTAACCGCCGTGACTGTGCCCAATACATTACTGAATTTTTCAGAGGTGACAAAATTAATTTTTTTCTAATATCATAATATATTATCTTATTTTGAACCTTCCCACAAAAGCCCACACCAAAAAAACTGAAAGACAGAAATAAGAATTCTAAAGGAAAAAATAATGAATAGAACTGAAAGTTAATTTGCTTTTAATTACTTCAACATAATTCAACACAAACAGAAAAAAGTATTCTATTAATAAGAAAAAGTGTTATGTAAGAATAAAAAAAAAAGGCCTAATAAGTGTCATTTTCATCTAGTGAGATGGTGACATTTTAGAACCAAGTTTGCAAAACACTGAATTAACTTTTTAAATAGGATGTTCCTAATAATTCATTACCACCAATTATTTCTTTAGCATACCTAGTTATAATATGCAACTGATCTGCCAAAAAAATGAATAAACCAAAATTTTAAAGAGTCACTACAAATACATAAATAAATAGTCTTCAAATATACAGGCAGAATCATAGAATTATTGAATCATAAAATGGCTAGGATAGGAAGGGACCTTAAAGATCATCTAGTTCCAACCCCTCTGCTGTGGGAAGGAGTACTTTCCTCTTGACCAGGTTCCTCAGAGCCCCATCCAACCCGGCCTTACACATTTCCAGGGAAGGGGCAACCATAACTTCTCTGGGCAACCTGTTCCAGTGTCTCACCACCCTCATAGTACAGAATTTCTTCCTAATATCTTATCTACATCTACTCTCTGCCAGTTTGAAGCCATCGTTCCTTGTCCTATCACAGTATGCCTTGTAAAATATCCCTCTGTATGTCTCCTTTAGGTATCGGAAGGCCACAATGAGATCTTCCTGGAGTTTTCTCTTCTCCAGGCTGAACAACTCCAAGTCTATCAGTCTTTCCTCATATGAGAGGTGCTCCAGTTGACTGATCACCCTTATGGCCCTCCTCTGGATTCACTCTATGCCCTTCTTTTAGTGGGGGCCCCAGAGCTGGATGCAGCACTCCTAGTGAGGTCTCATGAGGGGCAAATCACCTTCCTTGACCTACTGGTCATGATTCTTCTGATGCAGCCCAAGATATGGTTGGCTTTCTAGGCTGCAAGTGCACATTGCTGGGTTACGTTGAGCTTCTTGTCCACGAACACTTCCAAGTCCTTCTACCCAGGGCTGCTCTCAATTAATTCTCCATCCAGCCCTTGTGCTTAGGATTGTTCAATCCAGATGCAGCCTGTTGCATTTGGCCTTGTTGAACATCATGAGGTTTGCATGGGCCCACACCTTTCAAGGTCTCTCTGCATGGCATCTCTTCCATCCAGTGTGTTGACTGCATTCTCCTTTTTGGGATGCATCATTCCTGAACTTGAAGGAGGTGATTCTTGAATATTAAATCATCTTTCTTGGACCTCTCTTCCCTCCAGGGATTTATTCCATGGTACTCTACCAAGCAGATCCCTGAAGAGGCCAAAGTCTTTCTCCAGAAGTCCAGGGTAGTGAGCTTCCTGTGCACCCTCCTTGCTTTTCTAAGTTAGGGATCTTGAACTCCCCTCTTTCATGGTCACTGTAGTCAAGCTTGCCCTTGAGCTTCACATTCTCCACTAGCCTTCCTTGTTGGTGAGAACAAGGTCCAGCATAGCACCTCTCCTTTTTGGTTACTCTATCACTTGGAGAAGGAAGTCATCAGTGATGCCTTACAGAAACCTTCTGGATTGCTTATGGCCTGCTGTGTTGTCCCTCCAACAGAGATTGGGGTGGCTGAAGGTTCCCATGAGGACAAGGAGGTGTCAGTGTGAGGCTGCTCCTGTCTGTCTATACAGTGCCTCATCCACTCAATCTTCCTGGTCAGGCAGTCTATAGCAGGTCCCCACTTAATGTCACCTGTCCCTGCTCTCCCTTTAATCCTGACACGTAAGCTCTCAGTCAGCTCCTTATCCATTCCGAGGCAGCACTCCATGCACTCCAGCATTGATATCCACTTAGACCTTCTCCTCATCTCCCCTGCCTGTCTCTATTAAAGAGCCTGTATGTTTTCATTCTAACACTCCAATCACAAGAGTCATCTGACTAATCTTTGTGTTGCCAATAAGATTGCAGAACCTGCAGGCATGCACACACCTCTATTTCCTCCTTTACTCCCTATGTGTCTTTGTGTTTGCATAGAAGCATTTAAGATGGGCCCCTGATCAAGCCAACTTACTGGCTGGAGTGGCTGGAATTCCTTTGTGCTGCTCTTCAGGTGCTCTTCTGCTGACTCGTGATCCCTTTCCAGGTTCTGGGCACCTACTGCTGCCACTAGCATCAGACTGGTAGGAGTGGAATGGATTGACATTCCCCTACTCCAGCAACTTTAGTCTCAAGCCCTCTTCCCCATCTTGACATGCCTATGATGGAAGATGCTCTTTCCCTCCTCTGAGACATGAAGCCCATCATCCTCCAGTAGACCTGGTTCCTCAAAGTGAGTCCTATGATCTAAATAGCTGTGGTACTGTCCTGAAACTATTTGTTGATTTGCCAGATTCAACTGGCCCTTTCAAACTCCTTCCCTTTGGCTTCCAGGATTGATGAAAACACTACCTGCACTCCAGAGTCCCTCAGTCCCTCAGCTGTTCCCAGGGCTCTGTAATCCATTCTGATACTCCTCAAACTGCTTCTGGCTGTATCACTGGTGTCTATGTGACACAACGGCAGCAGATAGAAGTCAGTGGACTGTATAAAGCTTGGAAGACTCTTGGTGACAGCCTTGCGACCCTGGTAAACAGTACATCTCTCTAGAGAGCACATCAGGTTGGCAAACAAGAGCTGCCTTAGAAGTAAATTGTTTACTATTGTCACCTCTTGCCTTCTCTTAGTTGCTCCTGTTGTTATATGGGGTGCAGGTTGGGCTCCTTACTCAGCTCCAACATCTCCCCTGGTCTGATATTTTCAGTCTGCACAGGGATGAATTTGTTCTGCATGGGCACCTCGGGCCTTGCAGAAGTGCCTTCCTCTTGCAGGTCCTTGCCCTTGCAAGCTTATATTCCTCTACACTATCAGCCCCTCTCCCTTCTGTGCCAATAGAGGAGGTTTTGGCTGTTTGGCTGTGGGCTGTGTATCTTCTACAGATTGTACTTGGAACTTGCTATCCAACTACTTCTCAGCTTCCCTGCTGTTATGCAGCCTTTCCTCTGCCTCCTGCAGCTCAGCCGCCTGCCGCAGGAGCTCCTCCACCTGGCACCCCTTTGGCAGGCAGGTCTGCTGCCTGTCCCTGCCCCAGGAGAAAGGTCTAGGCACTTTCTACAGTTGGAATTCTGCACTGCAGCCTCTCCCTTTGGCGGGTCTGTCTGGGTGGAGCAGATGGTGCAGATCCACTGTTGGAGCTGCAGCCTTTGCTCTCAGATGATTGCTCACCATTCTGCCTTGGGGGTCCAGTAGGATGAGTGCCCTTGACCTGTGCCTAGTTTTCAATGCCAGTGGAATGTCCCTCCTTTGAGAAGGTGTCCTCCCTGCACAGCCTCCCAAGCAAACTACCACACTACAACCTGTCTGCCTGCCCTGGTTGTGCAGGTCACAAGGCTCCTGGTCACAGGGCTCACTAGGGCAGCTTTTGGTGGGAAACGGGGGTGGCCACCATAACTCCTGGCCTTGCATATGCCAGGAGAATAAGCCATTCTCATGAGAGTTGTCTGCTCTTGGAAATCCTAGGATTTCCCTGGCTCAGGAAATTCCCCTTGTAAGCCATGATCCCCCACTCAGCTCTAGAACACGCCTGCACTGGAACTGATCACTTTGGTGAATGATGAGATAGGCAGATGCCACATTTCAGTCCTATCATTGAGTTGCTAATTTCCCTAAAACACTGGAGCATACATCCTAAAATACCTAATATGTGTAATTGCTTTGCATACACCATTAAAATATTATACCTTATTATCCCTATCACAACATAATCAGCATGTAAAATCAAACATTATTTTCAGATGAGGTAACTCTGGCTCTCTTGAGAGCACTGCATCAATGTAGTTATTCCCTCCTCCACACAATTAAAATTCAACTATAGAACAAAAAGTATGAGATATTTAAGTAAAAAAATTCAATACTGAACCCCCAAATTTCTTATTTAGAAGCCCAAATACAGATTTTGGAATCTAAATTTTGAGAACATTGTACTTTTTTCTACTGTTTGGCCTAGTACACTCCTCTAATTGCATTATGAAATTACAGCTAATTCAAGAAAACACTGTTTATGATGGTACTTATATCAAATTATACATAAGTAAACATATATTTTTCCTTTCAGGATGTAAAAAACCCTCATCATTCCCCTTTAGCATGCTGTTTAAGGACTGGTCTTCAACATCTGAAATTACTTGCTATTACATCACTTTGGAATTAATATGTCCAAATAAATCTGAACAAAGTGAAGGAAATAAGCCATTTATTTCAATTTTCTCAAAGCAGTAAACTAAGAACTAATATAAGGGTGCAGTAATTAATTGCAAATCTAAATGTAGCTCAGCCATTCAAAAACAGAATTCTGACTTCAGAAGTAGATATCTTCAGTGAGATGTGACTGAATTATTTCATTGAGTTTGAAAATTTCAGTTACACATAACATTTTTATATTTACCACTATTACATATAGAGCAACATATATGAAATTAGATGATTCCTTTACCTGGCTTTATCCCTTACTAAAGTCAGATGGGTTTGCAACTGATACACATTGGCATTTATTGACTTTATACGGACTGAAAATTGACTCCTGAAGTTCAGAATTTAACCTAATAATATTAAATACATCTCTAGGCTGAGCTTTGAAAAGCCAGTTAGGTCATAAACAAATCAAGCTGTGCTTCAGAGATCACTGCTGCAACTCTGCCCTTTGCATTTAAAATGCTAAATCAGCCTTCAGAAGTTTATAAGAAGAAAAAGTATTTTTACTTGGATAACAAGAGAGCTGTTCTGATTATAGAGTTTTCTGGAATGTGTTGGATGAAAGAAGATTTTTATTTAAAAACATTAACTTGTGGTATCTGGAAAAATGTGCATCATAGGCCAAAGTTATGACTGATGATTGCCTGCCCGTAAACCCAGTCTCCCTATATGCCAGGAAGGATTCCCTCTGAGCCTGAGTGAGCTGGAAAACATCAGCTTTCAGGTTCCCACTTTGAATTAAGCCTAGACCTAAAGACATGTCTACACTGAGGGTTAGATATGTTCCAAATCCAGCTTTGTCTGCCTTCATCCTATTGCTGGGGCAAGGATACCCAAGCTCTGTGGCTCACTGGCAGTTTTGCTATAAACATCTTGATCCCCAACAGCCTAGGTGCTTGTGCACATGAACTGGAAAGCTTAGGCCTGAGCAGGGCCACCACTAGATCTTTCAGACTCAGTCCTTCATCAGTGAGAACAGATGCTTTAAGCCTGAGGCACATCCAAATTGCCCACAGTTTTCATGGAAGCCTGTCAAGCTGTAAGCAGCCCGAACTTCCAAACCACCAAGCAAGGACTGTGAGTTTCTGAGATGGATACGAGGAATCTGCCCCGAGGTCACAGACCTTGGGAAACAGGCAGGCCCTGCTAGTAAAATGATGACGCTCACAAGAACGACAAACTGTGGCTCCTTCAAAAACACCATATGTCTGTGACATGTTTCAAAAAATGTGTCATTTATGGTGAACTGAAAGCCTTTGTTTGTGATGAGGTCTAGTCCTTACGTGCTGCTTTCCAAAAAGAACAGGCTCTCTTATGCCCTTTCACAGTGTACTTTTCTGAAGGCTTCTCGGTGCAGGCTGAACATGCTCTTCATTTCTTGGACAAGACATGATCTTTCAGCCTGGAGCTCATGTTCCCCAGGAATAAGGACTAAGAGCTCAGGTACAAGGACATGAACAAAACTGTTCCCTCCTAGGTGCTTCTATGTATGAAGAAGACAGACTAGGGTATATTAAAAAAACCTATTACATTTGAATTTGGAAACACAAGATAAACTCTCTTGTTATGGTGGAAATGCAATGAACCAGGCTTATCCAGTGAGCTTCTCTGCTTCCATGAACTACCTGGATCAGTAGTTTTTTTGTACACAGCTTCACATTTCTTCAGTGAACGAACTGCTACACTGTATTGTTAAGGCTACAAGATGTCTATTAGCAGAAGATATTCTATCATCTGTAAAATGTGACTGCTTAACTTCCATTAAAGTCAGTGACACTGACTTCCATGTATGAAGTAGCTACATGTCTGGCTATGCACAGAAAATGAAAACATACTGAACTGCTATGAATATGCTGGTAAGATACAGTAGTACTTTCTCATTTTGCTCTGGATAAAATGAAATAAAACCAGAAATCAGAAACACATTTGGAAAATAACTAAAATCGTTACAATTTTAGACAAATCTGAAAAATAAGTCCTACACATGCAACTCACTGATGGTATGTCTTATATCCAAAACAATCATATCTTTACATTTAGCTATCTTAATGAAAGAAAACACTACTTTAAAATTTAAAGAAATCAGATATTTTATTGTAAGTATAAAAAAATAAATACTCTAAGGAATGGAAGAAAAAATAAAGCATGTTAAATTATTTCATTATATACTAAGATGCCAAATCATCTGTGAGTAGTTTCTTTTTAGATGAAAAGAAATCAAAATATAGGACAGATGTTGGACAAACCACATTTGAGGTCTATCACACACTGGCATTTTTCAAATGATTTTGGCTCATCTATTAAATAAGGTGTATTTTGCTTGATTTTGAAAAGGGAAACATCAGGAAATATTTAAAGGCCAATTGCTGCCAATTAACTTTGATCAGCAAAAGTTGAATTTGAATCTTTTAGATTCTTTTGCCTGTCTGGAATAACACACTATTCTAAAATCTAGCAAAACAACAACTTGATGATTAATGTGTGTTGGCAGCCCCACCACAAGCTTGCTTAACAGCTGGATTTTAAATAAACAGCTGTCTTCACTACGATGGGAAAGAAATCCGACTGTTTTCATGTTTTCGTGTTATTCAAATATGATCAGAAATTGCATTTTTCCCTTTTAAGATGAAACAGCCAGGCATTACAGTGACAGTCTCTTTCAGCAGTTTGGGTAGTTTTAGAATGATCTCACAAGCACTGCCAAACCATAGCCTGTGTAGGCTAAACAATCCCTTGGCATGCCAACACCAGCCCCTCTCTGCACGCTGCAGGGCAGAGGCATGAGTGGCAGAGAAACACTGGCACAGAACACATCATGCCTGCTGCTGGGGAAGGCAGAGGACCCCCAGCAACAAGCCACTGAGATAGGCAGCCTATGCAACATTAATGGTTTCCCTTGGGGCTAAGGTAACACTTGCCCACAGCGGGATGTAAGCAAGAAATCTGTACCCAGCCATTAACTGTTTATAGAAGCTGAAGTTTAATATTTAATGGCCATGGCAGACTATTGAATTCTGCATTTTTATAGATGCTTTTGGCGTATACCTTTCTGAAACTTGTCTACTGTCATCATAAATACTAAAACCTGAGGACAAAATTCGACCATTTAAACCATAGTAACCTTTGAAGGCCAGTGCAGACATATAGTATAGATGTTATCATGTATCCTAATGACTAAACTATACAGCTATTTTCTAAGCATTTCCATATTGAAATGGAGAAACCAAAAATAACTGTAAAACCATTTAACAACACATAAAAAGAGACAAATATAAATAATCTCTGTGTTTTAAAGGAATGAACACTTACTTCTAAATCATTAAAGAACAGATGTGTGTCAGCCAAATTGAAAATCATCTCTTCCATTCGGAGTCCAAGGGACACAGAAGTGGGTGGATCCTTAAAGAAGAAATTAAGCATGTACACCATCAATACCATGCCTAACATATACACAAAAGTACAAACTAGTGGAACAGCTTTTCAAGAGATACTACTTTTATTAAATGCAACATCCACTTTGTCAGTTTAACTTCAGTAAGTGTCTAATCCTGTACTATGACACTTACTAGTAACACTCAAAAATATGACTTTAACCTGACTGACCCTGAGATTTTGCAGTGGGCCCTCTGTGGACACCCTCATGTATCCCTGGCACGGGCTCTTTGCTCTCTGTGCAGAAAGGGCAAATTCATTTCACCTAAAACTTCTGCAGATTTTACAACTGTTCACAAGTTTTATGAGCGACTAGAGGCACGATAATGCAATTGTTACTCAAAATAAACTCTCACTGGTCACAAGTGACAGGATTCAGTCCTGGGAATACCTAGTGACTTTAAAGCAAAGAAACAGTAATGTTTTATTTGTAAATGGCAATTATATTTAAAACCACTCCTTGATTCTCCACAAAACCATACTTTAATTAGGATTTTCAGTTTGGCCCACCCATGCAGAGTGAACAAATCTACTGTTTGTTATTAATACATAACACACTTTAACTTCTCTACAGAAATTACCATAACAACTTATTCCTACAGAGCTAATAAACTCAGAAAGCATGTTCAGCATTGTGGTTACCAAATGCATTACAGATGTTTGTCTTGTTTTCATTTGTTGTGTGTTTTATATATTTTCAATATGAAATATCAAAAAGAAAGCCTAATACATACATTTCATATAGAGTTTCTCATTTATAATGCCAAGTATATCCAAGTGGACAGAAGCATGAGTTTGAAAGAACATGTTATATTATCTCATAACACCCTCTATTAATAATGTTAGTTTGTTAGGAATTATATTTTAAATAGAATAGCAGAAGTTACAACCCATATTTTACTTAAAATAAATTAGTATTCTGAACTTGATGACAACTCAGTTAAAAAACAAGAGATGCAGTCCCTAGTTTCTTTTTCTACCTCTCAATCAAATTAATAGGTGTTTCAACATGATCTCTGAACTTTCAGACATTTTTCTGTAACTACTAGTTAAAAGGCAAAATGTGTCAGTAGTAAAGAGTTGGAAAAGAATGATGATTTGGCAGACTGTCTGCCTCTGGAAATGCCAAAACCCAAGAACTGCTAAAAAGAAAAAGAATGTTTGAAATTTAGAAACAAAGATACATGGAACAAATAAAATATCTATTATTGAACTCACACATATAAAAAGTTTTCTAACATAAAAAAACATACCCCTTTTAAATGGGAAAGAAAAATTGCATCATGCTATTATGATGAACTTTGCCCTTAAAAACAAGCCTTCTCTTTAAACTGGCTTGGCCAAGAAAAAGAATATTTGGCTTCTTAATTCAAATGGAAAGACTTTAAAAGATGAACAAAAGTATTCTGTCTCTCTGTTTTAACATTGCTCTATTTGTAGGCCTTTACTTTTTTAGGCATGTGGAGTGGAAAGCAGGAGGTATTTCTCTCTAGCTAGGCCTGAGGCTACGTTTTCCTCTGACATTTCTGCGTATCTTTATGTCCAGTTACCATCCCACCATCCTACATAGTTAATCAGGGTTTTTTGTTTGTTTGTTTGTTTGTTTTTTAACTACACAAGGATTTCTGTTGGGCCTAAGCACTAAGAGAAGTCACCCCACAGAATCCTCTGCTCTTATATTAAAAGGCGGTAGGTAGGCTAAGGGTCTAAGATGCAAATGAAGATCACTATCTACATCTTGATTATCAGATGCTAATGCAACAATGTAGAACTAATTCCCTTCTGACCTTCCATCCATAAATGGGAACATCATTTTGAAAAGCAAAATAAATAGGCACACAGACCATGATGTTGGCTATGAACCTGCACAATTAATTTTAAAAAAAGGCTGCATATATATATATTTTAAGTTTTAGGGTAATTTTTTTTTTTTTTAACAAACATTTTTGCCGCACCTCTGAGTCTGAAAAAATAGGTTTTGTAAAGCTTTCTAACCATTTCACTCCAAGGTATTTTTACATAGCAGAAGAAAACAGAATGGGATTTCTATAAAGTAATACTAAAATAATATCATTTATTAGGTTAATTTAATTGGGAGAAAAACAAATAAGAAAATCATTGGCACCTACTGAAAATGTCAGATTAAATAACACAAAAGTTAAAAGAAGAAAGAAAACAGATAGCTTTTCAAATAAATCAAAACTCCTTGATCAAACATAATCTTTTTGTATAGGAAGTTCCATTTAGCACAAAAGCTGTGTTAAACTGCAGCTCTGGATACACACAAATTTAACAAAAGCAAAAGCCTTATCTACATTAGGATTTTAAATGTCTGTGTAGTCACAAACTTGCAACTGCTCTAATAAAAAGCACGACAGCCTTGCTTTAAGCCATTATAGTAGATCAAACTCTGGCCTCAAAACTTCAGTAGGGGCTGTAAACTTTGAAAAAAGTCAGGGCTAGAATAAAGTTTTTAGAAAAAATAATCCCATACCAAACCTTCTTTTTCAATTTTAAGCCACTAATTGCTAGCTAATTACTGTGAGGTGTCACACAATGAGTAGGAAAGCTAACAATCTCTTCTTGTTGCCTGGGATTTACAGGTTCAGTCGGAGTGTCTTTTCAGGTATGGTCAAAATCAGGTACAAATCTCTGAGGGAGGTACAGTTTAACTAAAGAAAAGAAATACCAATGTCAAACTGCTTAAGCAGGCCTTTTGTTTTGAATACTGGCATTGGAGCCAAAACATTGCCTGTATGTCATTTCTAAATTCTACCCACTTGATTTCTTTGTTTTGTGGAGAAACAAGAAGCTGAAAAACAGGAAAGTTCACTTTGGGTACAAGGTTTATTTTCCACTTAAGCCTACGGGTCACAAATGAAGGGTTAAGTGAAACCAGGCTTTGTTTTTCTCAATCTCTAAAATATATTAAACCACATTAGGAAAACTTATAATTTAAAGGAAAATTCCTTTTAAGACTCTCAATATAACTGCATTTACTGAGAATGGAAATGTATGTAAAGACCACAGTTTTCTAGTGCCAATACTGAGACATATTTTCACCTGCTCCAAGATACTAAAGAAGAGCGTCAACTTTTTCAAAATTCTAAAACTTAATCAGCCCTAGTGCCAATTAAGTAACTGATAACATTATATTTGATCAATACCTCTATGTACATATTAAGTAATATGCAAAAGCAAATGGAAATGTTTTGGTTTGTTTCTTTTTCTTCTTTCCTGGAAGAACAAATCATATTCCTGTAGTTTCATGCATTCCATTTCATTCTACAAAATTCATTAAATTCAGATACTTGAATAAAAAAGTAGAGGTTTATGCCATTGTTTTGGCCACAACTGCACAAACTGAAAAACAAAGGTGTTATTTTGTTCCAACAAAGCTGAAGGACAAAAGCAGAAAGAAAACACAACAGCAAAAGGAGAGCAGGTAATAAAAATGGATAAGAAAGTAAGAATATACAGAAAAGGGTAGCATAAGAAAGAAGCTAGGAGGAAAGAGGTAGAGAATAAGGAAAAGAAAATCGATCCCTTCAGCAGTAATGCCACACATCATTCATAGTCATTCACCATGAAACTCACTCAGGCATTATGAAAAGACCTAAAAGCCAAGTTGCCAAATCCCCTATTATTTAATTAGGACATTTTTGTTTGTTTGAAGATCCAGCTTTTGTATTTTAATGATTATGTGAGCAGCTTAGATTGAATTTTTTAAAAGGGCATTTCTGGCCCTCACCACAGTGCATAAATATAAGAAAAGGTGATGTTAGATTGATTGAAAAAAGGAATACAGGTGAAAAGAACAAATACTCCCCTCAAAGTTTTTTTTTCTTTTCAGAATCGACTTATGATCTGGATTTCTGATTTTAAAAGCCAGCAATCAAATCACAAGGAAACAATCTTTTGAAAATGTGCACCTCCTGTTGCTGCAAACAGACCCTACAATTTTGATATGACAGATGCATGTTTTAGCACGTTTGCTTTGAACATTTGACTCTATGTTCCTCTAACATCCCTGGAAATTGCTAACTGTTGTCTGAACCTGTCAATAAGACAACAGAAATTCTGACATCAAAACAAAGCATGAATGGCACAGTTGCATGATGGGCATCTGAGAGCCAAGGACATGCATGTTGCTAACTCAGCAAAAAGATCTAATATTTATCCACAGCATAAGCACTAATGCCATCATTTCTCTCAACATCAACAGTTGGTTGTCATTTAGCAGTGCAGAAATATTATGGCAGATGCCACTTAACCAGAGACAGCTGGGAAAAAGCTGCATCTCAAGTAAACAGTGCCACAGATAGAGTGATAGAGCTGCAATCAGGAGACACCCAGCTCCATGCAGCATAAATAGTTTTATCTCTGCAACTGAATATTAGCCACCTTCCTCAACTTCAAGCATCCAGCCAGAAAGGTGTTTTAAGTTCAGGCTGCAGAATTAACTTGCTTTTCTGTCACACAATGAAAAAAACTAATTATATTTCTCAAACAGGTAAGCTGATATCACAGGAAAATTTTCTGAAAACACACCTCATCTGATCAAACAACAGAGGCTGCAAAATAATACTGCTTTAGATTTTTATAATGCTAAAATCTACTGAGAGAAATTCAGAACCTGACTACAGCACAGACTGAATCAGAGGTAAATTTACCCTTCACTCAGCTGGGCATAGGGCAAAATCTTTTAGTGATAAATAGAAGCTTTACAAGACGACAGTATTTCATGAAGTCAGACAAAACTGTTTGCTCTTTATATGTAGAAATTTTTAAGGCTAATAAAAACCATGTTTCAGTTATAGCTCACTTGAGATGAACATGAAACAGCGTAACAGATTTTAGCACAAGATGAGACATTAGCTTTCAAATATAATCCTGGAAAAACAAAGTCTGATCTAAGGGCATTCCATTAATAAACTGTTCTTAATCATTGAAGGGCATATTTCTCTTCTGAGAATTACCAAGGAAACCCACAGTTTGTAGACATATTCATCAGTTCAGTTATGATTTCTAGACTGTGCATAATAGAAAGATTTGACTCATAAACAGACTTTCAAAAACATCAGTCAATATATAGATTTAAAAAAAGTTAAGGTAAAAAATTTTAGACTAATCTGTCTGTGCCCAAAAGTCTTCTTCCTCTTGCCTTCTCAATACAGAGCACAGTACACTGCTGATCAGTCAGAACTTAAAATGGTTTTTTTTAGCAATCACTCCTGGAAGTTCTTCACTCTCTGAAGGGAGAGATTGCAGATTTTGATATCAACAGGTTTCAGACAACTTGTATCTAAAAGCCAAGTGGTCAAAGTATTAATCCCAATGTTATTCAAATATTTACAGAATGTAACGGCAGAATAACTGCAAACAATGGACATGTGAAACAGCTTTACTCCTTGTTTTTTTATGTCTTGTAACAATAGTACCAGTTTGCCTCTAGAAAACTAACTGATGTTCTAATCTTCCTTGTGTATCAACCATAAACCGGCAAATATTACTGAAAATTTCCATCAGTTTCTTGACACTTACCCTTCCGTATCTGTTAGCATAGGACCCTGTAAGCAAGGAATGGAAAATGATGATTGTCTCATCCAAATCCCAAATGAATACTCTCTGTAAAAAGAGAATCAGATCAATGTGTTCCTCTGTGAAGCTGATACTTGACATGGAAAGTTAAAATTTGAATCAGTAAGCACACAAATGGGAAAACTTTACTGAAATGGTTATATATTAAAACCATAGTTTCCTTGCCGTTTATTTTAAAAATAACAAGTTGGGTTTTTTTCCAGAAGAAGGTAATACAATCCATTAGCTTTTTACTACAATTCCTATTATATCAAATTATTCTATTAGAATAGAATTATATTTATTGTCAAATATACACAGAAAATGAGATCGTACAATGTATTTTCTGAAGTCAGATGTGAGATTAGAAACTGAAATAAACGAAAATAAGCCTCTGAAAATCAAATCTTCAGGGTTTGAATTCTGTATTTCTGCAAGTCTTAGAAAACAAAGTTCATATAATGGCTCTCGAAAATTAACTCTAAAACAAGAACAAAGCAAATTGCTGCCAAGCACTTAAATCCCCTTAATTTATGCTTATTTCTAATGCATTTTAGGCCTCTGAAGAATGAAAATCATGAACTTGGATGATGTATGTATAAAAATTTACGGTGTCAGTAAGTAATTCTTTCGCTTGCAGACAATGGAAAATATGCATTTTAAACTCATCCTCTGACCACACACAAAATGATATTTTAATAAAAAATAAAGTGTTCGAATGCAAGTATCTTAAATTCTGGTGAGATTGTATTTCCCCAAGATGACGAATGGGCTAAGCTTTTGGAAAGGAAAAGTAATGCCGTGCGGACGCTCATAGCTGTGGTGTGTCATTGGAGATGTGTTCTCA
Organism: Pyrocephalus nanus; assembly: GCA_038380795.1. Taxonomy (NCBI): domain Eukaryota; kingdom Metazoa; phylum Chordata; class Aves; order Passeriformes; family Tyrannidae; genus Pyrocephalus; species Pyrocephalus nanus. The sequence goes on from CM076261.1 coordinate 64,428,863, forward strand.
ACACAAACCATGGGCCACTGGGAGGAATGTGGACATAGCATGAGAGAACAAAACCCACTATTGTGCTAGAAGTGTCTCCTGTCCAAACGCAAACATTTCTTTTCCTCGGGAAAAGCTTGCTTTTTTTTTTTTCCCTTTTTTTTTTTTCCCCATTTGTTTGTTTGCTTTGTTTTAATCAAAAGGAGAAAGAAACACACTATTTTTCAGAGAAAGTAGGAGCTCTTCCTGAAGAAGGTTCTTTAGAAGAAAAATCCTATCTTCTATGAAAATACTCTTAGGAAAAAAAGGGAGCTTCAATGCCACTTTATTTTTGATGTGTAAATAATATTTCTCTGTGTAAAACCATGATAAGAATAAAGTCTATAACAGGCAAAAGACATTTAACATAATGTACCTCTAGATCAGAGTCAGGTGGTGGTGAAGGATTATTGTTTCTTCTGCCACGTCCACGTGATTTCCCATCTGAACTACGACGCAATCTATCTGAATCTGAATCTTTAATGGGAGTTGATGGACTGTGGATTGTACTGTATTCTGTTGTAGTAAAGAAAGGACATTTTCACCTTTCAGGTCAAGCTTAAAAATGTTCAACTTACTTGCTTTTAATGCGTGACACTAAAACCAGTATGTTCTGTTAACCAGTGCTAACTAAAATATTTAAATTTACAATGATAAGTCGTAATATTGATACATAAATTAATTTGGTATAGCCTAAGTTATATGAAAAAACAGAGTGATAAATTATTTTAGTAAATACATAAAAAAGGACTAGGTAAAAAAATATACTTCCTTCAAATATTAGCAGATTAAATTCTAAACAGTTTTAAAGGATGCCAGCTCTTTACAAAAGAACATCGATTTAACTCTAAGTTTTCAAACATGATTTAAAATAACTGTTATGCTGACTGGTAAGAAAAAAATATCTGAGTGTGAAAAAACACCATATAGAAATTGAAAAATTTTCCAAACTGCCTGGTTGCAGACAATTTTCTTTTAGACTGCTACATTTGATCCAGAGGAATAGAATTATTTCTAATTATGGCATAAAACAAACTATTTCTTTTCCCATGGTAATTTAAATTAATCAGTTTTAAATATGCATCAACTATGGAGATGAAATTTATAGTATTTTTAAAGGCTGGCTCAACACTGAATTGTTCCAATGAGTACCTTCAAGATAGGATGCAATTCTTTACAAATATTTTAGTATTGTATGCTAATCATTATGCTTCAGCAACATTTATTTGCAAGACTGTTTACTGTTGTTGAACAGGTGAAAAAAGAATTATGATTTATATATGTAAGAACAACAAAATTCTTCTGAAAACATGCTAGTTGGAAGATATTTTGCTACTCTTAACATCCATAGACTCAGTAACAGTGAAGGGCTTGTACCTTTATAAAGCAGACACCCAGCATCAATTATCCTTCCTATTAATTTACTTAGAAGTACCACAGTCCTCAGAAATGCAACTACACATTTTTAAATAATTTTAAATTTTGAAGACTTCCATTCATAGTCTGAAGTTCACAAATATATTTATTTTGATGGTCCTAGTGATTTTTTTTCCTAAAAACACTATTTTAGTGAAGACAGCTGAAATTTTTATGTTTATCAATTTTACTTCTCATTTAACATTAACTACTCTTTGGAGTTCAGTAGATACGAGTATTTGTATTTTCATTTTAATCAGCCTAGCCCATGGCATTCCAGCTTGAACAGACAGGTATAATTCTCACACAAGTGATTCTTTCTCCTAGGAAAACATCCTGTTGAGGTCAAAGGTTAGATTAAGGAGGAGACTCTGGACATCTGTGTAACACCACATATGCACAATTCCTCAAAATAATAAAAGTTGCTTGTGCTGAATGAAAGGAAAAGGTCTTGAAATTCTCATGCTCAGCTTTCAAATCTATCCTTATTGAAAATTGGCATATCTTATATATTTTACATTATATATTTACCTAAGTATCTCAGGCTACATTAAACAAAGCAGAATAACAAGTTAAAATGTAAATCAGGGTTAAACACAGAATCTTCAAAAGACACTCAGCCTATACTAAAACAGTGATTCTGTGTACGTGTCAAACAACAAAAATCATTCAGTCATGAAAGTCTACATAAATAAAGATAGAGGTTTAAATATTGAAGACCATAAATGTTCCAATAATATATATTTTTCCTATGACAGTGTACACTTCAGAATATTTAAACTAGTTAAATTTTGAATGCTGACTGCTCTTTCACTTACTGTATTTAGCCATAAATAAGAAAACATAACTCAACTAGTACAAATTTTTCCAATCAATTTGTCTGCTATACAAAGTTTTATTATTACAGTCTTTAATAAAAAGGAAAAAGAAAGAAAACAATGCTCAGAAGCCTTGAGATAAATTACAACACAGTAAAATAAACAGACCGGAATTTCTTCAACAGGTATACTGGCCAATAATGTTCTAAATATATGTTCTAAAGTTTAGATGTAATGAAAAACTGCATTTCCTATTGACTAATTTAAATTAGGGCTGCTCTTGGTCTCTGACAATGTTTTTAGGAGTGTGGCTTCAGTTACAATTTTTTTAAATTATTCTCACAGATGTGCTATGACTAAAAATTTTAAGTATTAAAATTGCAGTAGTAACAATAATACCAAGTAAAATAGGAAACGGCATGGAAAGAATATAAACAAAACCATGACAAATGAACCCGAGCAAACCTAAACGAGTGAGCATGCAGAGCAGAGCATGGTGAGGGCAGGGAAGAAAGTCTGTTTGTAAGAGTCATCCAGCTCTCCATCTTTTTGATCATCTTTCACTTAAGAATACTGCATTCAAAATTTCAAATACAGGGCTGCAAGTTGGAATGGGGGCTCATTTCCAGTTCCCTTTCACAGGTAATCTGGATGCACCAGCACCTGACAGAAAGACTCCCAACTCTACCTCAGGACCCCAAGGTGGGCTGGGCAGACCTTAGCCCCCCCTTCTTGGAACCACTGTATCTGCATCATTCCCAAGAAAGATGTGTCTATCCTGCCCTTACAAATCTCTCCAGGAAATTTACTCTGCTGCTTTGACAGCTGTGCCATTAGAATATTAAACTTTAGCATTCATTACAACAATATAAATTGAATCTCTGAAAGAGGGGGAAAGATTATTCCCTTCATTGTATTTGCATGCATTTGAAGACTGTTCACAGATCCCTTTGTTGTTAGGTTAGGCCTTCCCTGACAATCCTCTTTTCCAGGCTCTGATTATCACTCTCTATAATCTCTCCAAACTGGGCACAATAATGCAAAGCAAATTCAAGCAAAGCTTGACTTCCTGGATGTCCCACAGGCTACCCCCCTGGACCCCACGTGGTAGGATTTTTCTGCAATATTTCCAATAAATGTTACATTCAGGATTTCTAGATCACCTTCTGAGGAGGAAGTGACACTGAACTGGTTGTTTCTCAAAGACCTGACCAAACCTTGCACATGAACTGAATAATACTTGGAACTTCTGAGTCTATTCAGGGCACCAGTGTGTTACAGTGTGACAGATGGCTGTAACCAATGGGGGAAAACATGACTGTGTGTGCAAGAAACTTATTCCATGCTTGTAAAGGGAAACCAGAGCAAGTACTCTTTAAATTAGGGCTGTTGGACAGAGCAGCCTCCGTGTGCATGGCTGGGTTACCAGCTCACTGCCCAATGGTCACTCTCAGGTCCTCATAAGGAAACACAGTTAAAGAATACAGTGTCCAGCTGAGCCCTGAGCCTCGACTAGCCCAAGCCTGACAAATTCTGGAACAAGAAAAACAACAGCGGCTGAGGGTACTCCGTGTGCCACCAGTATCTGGAGTACTGAAAGCAGTCTGCAGGGAAAGGTAGAGCCTGGAAGGAGCTGCCAACATTCCCCATCCCACATTTGTGCAGTTCATCATTCCTGCCTAAATGTATACCTCACACCTGCTCCTATTCAGATCACATCTCCATTTTTTGAGTTCTCATCCCATCTCCAAAGAACTCACAGCCCCTCTCAGCATGGTGTCATCTACATATTTAATAGGCAAACACATTCTGTTCCATCATCTAAATGATTAATGAAAATGTGGTATGGTGCTAGGCCCAAGGCAGACACTGAGGAATGCTGCTGTAGCCATCCTTCTATTTTAATAGTGAGCTCTCACTGAGTTCTCTCTGGACACCATTTCCTAAACAGCTTTATATCACTCTGCTGCAGTTTCTGCCAGACTGTTTTAGTCTAGTTTGCTCATAAGATTGTTAAGTGAAAAAATTTAACTGCCAGGGTAGAAGAGACTTTCTGAAGTCAGGTTACAAGGCCACAAACCATGTTATCATTATACCCATAATTCTACAATCATTGGTAGCAGAAGGGTAATTTGTTCAACTTCAGTTGACTTCATGGTACCAGACATATTTTAATATTATCCAAGTAAAATGATTATGCTTCTAAAGCAACGAATTTAATTTTATCCTGTTTCTGAGCATCATAAACACAGATAAGCACAGGAGGAAACCCTACCCTCCACAACATCATGAGTGCAGAAGGGGGTGAGGATTATGTCTCTACTGCCCATCAATACTAAAGCAAGATCACAAAAAGGAGCTGGCAGCAGCCAGGTTAAATACACGGAGTTCAGATAAAACCTAGGAGATCTGTAGCACATTTTTCCAAAAAAACCCATGACAGGCTCCCAAAAGATTACCAGGGCTCAAGAGAAGGCTGAAGACACCCCTCAAAGGGAGGCATTCAGAGGTGCTACAGCCACACCACATTAGCAGGTGTGGGACCAGACAAGTGGTGGCAACATCACCAGGCTCAACTGCCAGTTTCTGGGAGGTCATTTCAGTGCAGCCTGATCAGGTCCAGCCTGATCTAGTCTCCTAAGAATCCTCAATAGGGGCTGGAGGAATGAGGAACTCTCCTGGAGGATACTTTCCAGGTTAGCTTTGACTGGAAGGACTCTGGCTGAGTGCTCTAGGACCTCTTTGCTGAACCAAAGCTCCATATCAAAACAGACCTTACTCCAAATTAAAATGCTAATGCAGGCACACCCTAAACATACAAACAACATCAGCTCTGGAAATCCCCTGAGACAAAAATATATGGAATCTGGAAAAGTACTTAGGGCAAGTCTGACACAAATTTAGTCTGTTCTTGCTGCACCCGAGGTGTCTGCTGATGGCCTCTGAGGCAGCAGGGCCTGGGGCTGGTTGATCCATCAGTCTGGACCTCTAGAGCCATTCCTGTGTGTTGCATATGCCTTCACAGAATTATATTAATAATGTAGGAACAGTTACTCTTCTGCATCCAGGAACATACCCATCATTTTAGATCTTCCCGCTATAGCAACACTCTGCACTCTGCCCCAGGTAGACACTAAATGTTACAGCTTGTTTCTGTTTTGCACACTCAAGAATTCTCTCTTCCAAACCTTGGATAAGTGTAATAGACACTACGTTGACTTCTCTAGTCAGTCAGAAAAAAAAACATTTAAAACCCAGATTCTATAAATGTCTTATTTTCCAGGTGTGACTGGTACTCCCCTGGTCCTGACCTGGTAGTAACCCCTGTAGAATACGGTCACAGCAAGCCAGATAAAAACTACACATAACTGTGAGAAATAAAATATGTTTACACTCTGGCTTAACTAAACGCATGAACCATATTGTAGAAGACTTTCCCCTATGCTTCAAGGCACCCTATTATTGCAACCTGGCATAGTAGTTCATGAACATATACTTCCTTGTTATACATCACTGAGGGAGGTTTTGATGGTTTTGTTATGCAGGACAATTTTCCAACATCTCATAAAAAAATCCCAACTTTGCCTATGAATAGGCAGTACAGCCACAGACAGAGCTTTTGCAACACCATATTCTGCAATTCATTTCTGTTTGTTACGGAAATCCCCCCCCTAAGTAATTGCTGTATTTTCTTACTGTTGATTTCAATGTACAGCAGTAGTATCAAGTGACAAATCTGGGGAAAACTGGCTGTCCCAGAAATCCCAAAATCAGGTCTCTCTCTAGAGGTAAATCCAACTGGTGAGTGTATGGGTAGAGCTTTTGCTGTTGACAAAGGCATTGCAAATTTTGTCAGATTTTTCCGTACTACACTGAAAGGGTATGCAAAAAAGAGTAAATATACATTATCAAAGTAATCATATCTCGTGTCACAGTGTAAATTACATGGATAACATGGGTCTAGAATAGTTAGTACAGTCAAATGTCTCTGCAAGTAGGTATGTACAAATATTTTCCATTTAGACTGTGCCTAGATTAATGGCTTGCTGTCAAATCTTAGAATTTATTTTGAATAAAGAACCTAAATCCTTAGACCAGTGTTATTTCAACTCCTGTATATCAGAAAAAAAATGTAAAATTTGGGTAATTTGAATATGTCAGTCTCATGCTATGATTTTCTTACTTTTGCATAATTGAAGTTTACTTTTGCATAAATAAAACTAAACACAAATTTCATGAGCATTTATACAAACTTGTTCTACTTACATAAACCTGGACCAGGATTAAATAATGCAGCAGAATCACATATGTATTTGTGGATTTTTTTTTTTTTTACTTCTCTATAAAAAAAAGTAGTACTATATTAGTAGTAAGTAACAGTACTAAATAAGTATTGCAAGAAATACAATAATGCCTGCTGGTAGGATCATAGAAGTACGTCTTTAGTGTTGTTTAGGCAAACATCAAAATCTTCACCTTAAAAATGAAGTTTGTATATTGAGGACTAAGTGCATACTATTATAAACTTGACAGAAACTCTCAAGAGTCTATTAAAATATTGGCAAAAATGCCTATTTACTTCAAGGTTTGGTTGACTTCTTGATTTAGTATTGTATATTCAAAATAATGACAAAATATTATATTAACAGTATATCTCATATATATATCTATAACTGTCTATATACATCTATAAAAGTATATATAAATGATGTATGACAACAACTATATCAACAAGCCCTGAAGTGGTCCTTTGTTGAAGAAAAATATCCCACAATGGGCCAGTAGTACCTGTATCCATTGTAGTTATTTCTTCCTTACTCATTAGTTATGCTTTCAAAAGATTTGAAATCATTGTTATTTTTAATCCCACCCAAACCAATGATGAACATCCTATTTATCTATTTAAAACAGAGTCTGCTGGAAAGTGCATCAAGTTTTTAGACTCACTATATTTTGCGACAGGGGGTCAGGCTATATATTGTTGGATGCAATGCCAAAGAGTTAAAGTTTTATATTCTAAATGTAAAAGCAGGAGAACAAACATTATCAGAGAGGCAAAACCAGTGCTGTACTTGGCCATTTATTATTGCATCCAGTCCTCTTTCTATTTTTACAGAATTTTCAGTGACTTTGACCGCTGTATAAATATACCTTCTAGATTTACTCATTTTTATTTATGAAAACCAACAAACATTAGAATACCAGAAATTTACTGTAAATATAGCAGCATTTGTTTTCATATAGGTATTAGTGAAAGTTTGCCTGTATAGTCTGTTTGCTCTTTTTCATTTTCCTGTCTCTAATTTATTGTTATGAAATATGATAAGGAGAAACTGTAAAAGTTGCTTTCCCTTTTGCAATGCTAAATGTGATATAGTGTTCAAGGGAAAAAAAAATAGTTTCTAAGAGCAAAATGGTGACCCATGGCTGAGAACAAGTTTTGTTGGCTGGTACACCCCCTTAAAAACCCTTGTGGGGTTTTTATTCTGCATTGTGAAGTATATGAGTAATATCAAAAACCCCCAAACCTTCCATAATATATTAAACATACTTATTACAGAAACCAAGAAAACTGAAAGAGATCACATCTCAAGTACAATGCAAGTCTCTCTTGCAAGAAACACTGCATAATAAATTGCAAATACAGTATCATATGAAATAGAACGATAAATTCAGCTTTGCTGAATGAATTTTTTAAAAAACCCCTGCACAAATAGAGAATTTTTTGTTACCAGTTGTGATGATAGAGTTGAAACATTGCAAGAGAAAATTATTAAAGCTTTAGAAAAGGTAGTCTTTTTCTACATTAACTCTTAGAAATACGTGTTATGAATGTTAAGTATTTTAGAACATCAAAGCAGGCATAATGGATGGGGGCAAAACTCCATCTGTCCAGGGTAAGTTTCAACATGGGCAAACAGCAGGAAACTAAGTGAGAAAGCATAAAAGGATAGACACAGCACTAATTCATCCACTGTCTCCCGTGATTTTCTGCATCAAGAATTTCTTGAATTGACATTGGTGTCTGTGTAAATCTAATCTTTGAGTCCCTCTAAGCAATGCTTGAACTGGCACAAACATTTTGTATATATAACGTCCTGAAGCAAAGAGCTGCACACCTTACTTCTATGAAACATAAAGAAATACCTCCTTTTTTTAACCCCTGAACCTATTTCAATGAATTTGAATATTGGAAGGGAGAGCAAACGTTTGCTCATTTGTCTACTTCTATTCTTTTTTATAATTTTAATTATTATTACTTCCATTAGATACTACAGCTTAGACACAAAAAATCAGCAACTCTCTGTCCATACCTGGGATAATCTATTCGCGTATGGACTGAAAGTTCACCCCAGAAGAAAATTAACATTCTATTGCCATTCTGATGAAAAGTATTTTCTTCTGCAAAAAAATCTTACAAGTGGACAAAAAACCCCAAACAACAAACCTTAGAAAATCCTTAATTTTGAACTAAAACAAAATACCAATGAAATCTGAAACAGAGGATACATTAAAATTTTGAAATGACCAACTGAGATTGTTTTGCTTAACAATTTCGTGATAATGTCACTAAAAAAAATACAACCTTCTGTTCACAAGAAAATAACATTAATTTGTATGTCTGATTTATGGAACAAGAATTATAAATCTCTGTGCAATCAAATGATTTTGTCCTGACCGTGGTACAAGAAATTTTTCAAACACATGAAGGGAAGAGAAAGAAGAAACATTGAGAATGGAAAATCTCAGGTTCTTCTGCAAGAATCCCTGGATGTCCTGGATTGCATGGCAGAAAGTTTCATATTTAGCTAGGAACTGAGGCAAACCATAAAAGGATTATTTTGTATTTGGACAAGGAATTAAACATATTTCAAGTGAAATTATCTGAGCTTTCTGAGTCTGCAAAACTATACTAAAAATGTCACAGGCGCACATAATTATTTTCTCTCTTTCACATTTTTCTTACCAGACTCTTCTGTTTCACTTACTGGCCCATTTTCATAGGAACCACCTATGTATGTCAAATTATTCTGGTGCCTCTGTAAAGTCTGAAGGCTGTTCTGTGCTTGTCCTGGCATAGTTCATAACCACATAGATTACATGGGTTTTTTTAAATATAGAAGATGTGTAGGATGGCTGCAATTCAGCAGCTGGATCCCAACCTACTATATGTGATGGCTCTCCACTGCCCCCCACCATTCCTCATATGAAGCGTTCCAGTTGTGGTAGAGAATTAGCAGCCCAACTTGAACAGATGTGGCAAAAGAGCCTGCAGAAATTTGACTAACAGCAAATAATTTTTTTTTTTTTTGCCCCTTTGTTCTGTGTTTTTTAACCCAACTGTGAATTTCCTTCTGTTGAATACACCTTTCACTTGCTCTCAGTCCACCAGAACTCCCTTCCTCCATGCTGATCCCCTCTTTTCTTTGGCCCCAGCCTTGCTTTGTCTTTTGAGCAGACTGTGTATGAGTTCAACTGAGGCTTTGCAATAAGCCTCTGCAAGTAAGAAAGCAAAACCATTTATGCCGTCCAAGGGGAAATAGCAAGAACAGCAGTGGATTCACTGAATGGTCCTTTCTTCCCTTCTTGCAAGGGGTTCTTCAAAGAGCTGAAGGTTTGTGAGGCAGCAAAAGGTTCTGACCTAAGTTTTCCTCAGGAACCCAATACTGGTTTCCTTAGTAACACGGGGTTCCTTAGGAATCCATCACTGTTAGCCACCTTAAACTGCTCTCATACCAGTGGAGATGCATTGGCACCTCAGGATTAAGATTGTAGTTAAACTGAACTTTAAATACAGGTATTCATCTCTTGCCACTCAAAACAGAATGAGTATAAATAGGCTGGATCCTAACTTACGTGCATAAAGACGACAACTGCATAAAGAAAAATGGAAAAATCTGGGTCTCGCCCTGTCTCTTCTGCTGCCTGCAACCACGTTAACGAAGGAGAACAGAAGAATGGCTTTCATTAGCTCCTCCTAATAGAGAGTGGTCCACAGCATGCACTTTCCTAAACGTGACCCTGCCTCTGGTACAGCCAGTCAGCCCATGAAAACCCAAGAGCTTTTACTTGCAAACTGTTAGAAGGAACTTTTTCAGAATTATTAAATCTTTAGCATTAATGTCTCAGGAAAAGAGATGGAAGTCCCAGCAATGCTAGAGGAGCTGTGCACATGTCCAAGGAAGGGCTAAGCAAGGAGTGGTAGGGCACCCACGGATATACTTTCAATACGGGAAAGTGCAAACTAGAAGACGGATTCAGTGTAGGACTCACCCATAAGAAAACCAAAAAAATTCTTTAAAATTTTTAGACAAAACTTTCATAACAAGAGTGTAGAGGATTTGAGGAAGGAAAAAAAAAAAGACTTCTTTAAAAGATACTGATAGAAAAGTTCTGTCCAAGCCTATAGAGTATAGAAAACTATTTAAATAGGAAGACAACCTTTAAGCCAGTAAGTTTGAGCTTGGGAAAATATAACTCCTCTCTTTGTATATGCATTTACTATTGCTTTTAGGGAGTATCAACGACTTTAAAAAAAAAACATGCAAAATTTTGCGAAAGATCAGAACCCAAATGAGATAACAATTTTAATATCTTGATAAAAAGCTAAAATTTGATCACATTTGGGTTTTGGGCTAAGAAGAACTTAACTGCTTCCAAGCAAATAAACCCACCAGAAAACAAAAGTAAAAAATTTCTAAAGACTGAATAGCAGGGTAATTAAGAAGACACCAACATATATCCACATATTCTAAATGCTCCAGACTCCAACATGCATTTGCATATTTAGAAAGATGCCTTTCTCAAATACATTGCATACATATGCAACCTTGTGTATATAAACACATACATCATCTGTATCTTCTTCCCTATTTCCTTTCAGCAAATGCCTCAAACCAGACAAAACTCAATACATTTTCTTCAGGTAAACACTCATGCAGAAAAGCAACAGAGGCCTAGCAAATTATACTAAAAGCTCGCATTGCACAGGGAAAACTAATCGCATCAGATATTTCAGGAAAACTAAAAACAACTTCCCCCAAAAAAGTCCAAAACAAAACCACCTGATACCATTGCTGAATTATAGTTGCTTCTCACTGCATTACTGTGAGACACATCTGCAATCTTGGAATTTCTCTCTGACAGATTTCAACCTTCTGCCATCTACTAAGTACTGACAAAAAAAAAAAAAAAGGATTTTTATTTTTTTCAATAATGGGAAAAGTATTTTTCACCCCTCATTTCCAAAAACAGATGGAGCAGTTTGCCATAAATGTTCAAAAATATCTCAACTAGTACAGGACTGCCAAATTCCACCAAGAAAGGTAAAATGACTGGGAAAAAGAAAAAGCCACTGAAAATCCCTTCTTAAAATGGAAACATTTGTGCAATTTCAATTCCCCATTACAAGCATTATTATGTCCTCTGAAAGTTAAAAACCACAAAAGTTCTCTTTTAAGTGGACAGTTGGGCTATGGTCTGAAGGCCTCTTGATTTCAGTCTTACTTTGGAAAAATCAAAGGAATTTATCTTAATGAAGATAGAGCTTAAAAACAAAAGGTTCTGGTTTAGCGTAAAGACTGGTCTAAACCCTGCAATTTTTAATACACGGATTTTACAAATAAATACAAACAAATTGTATTTTGCACAAGCTTTAAAACTTTTACTGATCATCTTTTTTCTTCACTCCATTTTCTGTCAGCATATAGACAATATGTGCCACAGGCTCAGGATTAAGAAATAACAAACCAAAAATCAACAATTACACCAAAAAAAAAAAAAATATCCAACTCAATCCCCTTTCAACTTAAAAAAGCGTGCCTCGTAGGAACAATAAAATCCATGTAATTACCTGCTGCAGGATCTGTAACTGCTTGACTGGTGATGCCAGATGGTGGTTCTTGAAGCTGGTATGTTGCGTTTGTGGAGGGTGTCGTAGGGCTGGTGTTGGTGTTTGTCATGTAATGTGAAGGATATGGTGAGCTATTATAATACTGTGCATATTGGCCCTGGCCAAAACTAGGATAAGAGGGATATTCCTGCAAGACAAAAAAGCAACTGAATAGTCCATCAAAGTTTTGCTACTTTTTAGTATAAATTCCAAAATATAACTACAAACACATGTCAGACTTTGAGCAAGTATGCTTCCTGGACTAGATGCTATAGGACCTAAAACTGCAAGGCAATAAAACAGTATCTAAGTTGCACATAATTTAGTATGTCTTCTCATACAAGCAGTTAATTAGACACACTGCTGACTATGTGTGATAAAGAACATCAACCCCAGACAGTTATATCTAGAACTGGAAGATAACAAACTGAAGAAAAACATTTATAAACCTTAGTTTAACTTGATGCTAATTTCTTTCAATAAACTATATAAAGGCTACATTTTTTCAGTGGATGAGAATTCTAAGTTTGCCAAAGTTTGCTGAGCTCCTATTTACAAATTTACCTGCTGTGAACTATTAAATCCAGTAGAATTTGTGAGGGAATTATTTCCTGCATATATTCCTGATGATGTTGTAAAACTGCTGCCTGAAATGAAAAGAAAAATTACATACATTACTAAAACAAAGTATAGGAAAATAACTTCCATCACATGGTTATATCATAAGGTTATGGCATATTTGTAATATTTCCCATATGTTGACCGATTTGGCTCTACAACATGGTAATATATGGAAAGTGATAATTCATAGTCCCTACACTGTGTGTTTCATTGTTGCAATAAAAAAATCCCTTGAAATTTAGACAGGAATTTTGGAGCCACCTCAGCTCTGATTGAATATTAGGCTATCCCACCCTTCCAAATAATACCCAGCATCGTGGAAGTAATGAGGGTTTCTTTACTTTTTTTGTTGAACAGTAATGGCAAGCCTTGTCCCAAGAGATGCCATCTCCACTCACGAAAGCCCCGTGGCTTTGTTTCTCCTCCCACCTTTGTGAACTGTGTCCTCTTCCCGAGACTCAGCCCCTTGCAGGAACAGCAAAAGCCATAACTCCCTGCTTCAGACATCTCAGTCAACTGCAAAGCCATTAGGATTCACTAATCGATCATACACAGCCTTGGGCTGCAAATCTTTTCTTTTTTGATAAGAGTCTATTAGGCATGACACGAGAAAAAAAGTATCTCTGAGAAGGGAGACCCAATATTGAATTTAGCCCAGATACTGAATTACTGCCTTCATCTCTCTCCTCCTGCTTTCATGAGCCACCAAAACCAGACAGATGGGGCTCTCCTTTAATACCCAGCCTGAGAAGCTGTTCCACTAAAAGGGCAGCAACCCCCTTTCAGCTGTTTTGCCCTCACTGGTTATAACCTGGGAGTGACACAGGCACCAGCTGAGGCATATGGATGCACAGGGTGAACTACATAAGCCACCACACAGTCTGTATTCAGGCAACCTACTGAACTTGTCCAGCAGGAGAACACCAGCCAGCGCAGGCTATTAAAGCATACAAGTTGTTTACAGTCTCTCTCACCACCATAACCTGCCTTAGTGCAAAGATATACATAGACCCAGAGAGCAAAAGCTTGCAGGTGAGCAAAGAAGACAAAAAGGGATGAAAAACAGGGAGCCAGGCACACAGATGCACCACTCCTCCAAGATAACTGACAAAACTCAATTAACAACCAAATTCCATGCAGAGGTTGCTCACTGGGAAAAGTGACATTTCTTGCAACTCCAAAGAGCACAGAATGCAGGCAGGGCTGCATGCTCTGTATAACCCCCTCAAGTCAATTGTGAGCTATCTACTTCTTTAAATAAAAAAAAAAAAATCAAAACAAATAGGTATCCTAGCCATGAAAAGTCAGAAGGGAAAAATATTTACTTGCTTTGATTGCAGAAGTAACCAAAAGCACATACAAGTTAAGTCTCAAACATCAGAAGGACATGTGAAGTCCAACAGCAATGGGAGTAAAAGATGAAGCTTAAACTTAACGTGTGATAATGACTGTAAACATTTCTCTTTTATCTTCTATTAATGCAAAAGCTCTGTGGTTGTTGATAGATGCTACTAATCCCGTGAACTAAAATCAGATTACTTCAGCAGAAGAGTTGACATCCAAGTTTAGCAGATAGTACAGATAAACAGTACTAATGAGAAAAACATGTTGTTTTAAATTTAATTTAAAATTGGAAAACAGATGTTATTTTTTTTATTAAAACAAACCCCAGAGCCAAAATACAGCTGAAAAATATTTTAAATTGCAAAACTTTGAAATGATATTTTGTTTCTAATACTGCTTTGGCTGGAAGAATGTAAGTCACTGTGTCTCTTTTTATTTCTGTAGGTATTTTTGAGTGATGCAGTAATACATTCAAACACAGGTTTTAGAGGTGCACAGTTTGAGCCTCTCTAAAAAAGATATTAAAAGCCTCTCATAAGAAAAAAAAAAACAAAAAAAAAAAAACAAAAAAAAAAAAAAAAAAAAAAACAAAAAAAACCCAAAAAAAAAAAAAAAAAAAAAAAAAAAAAAAAAAAAAAAACCCGAAGACTTTTTTTGAGGAATACGTTACCTTCTGCAGAAAATTTGGCAAATAATTTGCAAGAGCAAATGAGTAAAGTAATTACATGCCAGCCAGCATCTCTGCCTCTCAGACAAAGACACACACATACTAACTCCCGGATCTCTCTTTCATCTCATGGTCAGCACTGGCTCCTATGGAGGAGGGGTAAGGGTCTTCCAGACCGTAACAAACATGAAGCAGGTTTCTCAGAAACAGCTCTGTGGGCCACCCAGAACTGCAGGCCTAAAGTTCTTTTTAAAATGCTTCAATGTTGCCATTTGTTTTTTAAGTATTCAGCCATAACATGGCACAGAGCTGCTGTCCTGCCTTAGCTGAACAAACATAAAAATGAGAATCGCTACAAAACGCAGGAGATTTACTGCCCTAACTTGGCCGGCTACATTGCTTTAAAATGTGATAAAAGCTGTAAATTGCAGGTCAAAGGTCTATTTTGCAAAGAGCTCTGACCCACATTAAAGCTGGGAATCCCAGCCAGCGTTGGAGGGCTGACGGACCCTGCTGGGACTAGGGTGCAGGCTCCAGGCACGGGGCTTGCCCCTGTGCTGCTGCCGCAGGCGTTGGGTGCTGTCCTCCCCCGTGTGTTGACCACAGTAGTCCATTTGCTTTCCTGGCTCAGTCTCCTTGCCATGGGCTATGTCTATCATCAGGGTACAATGCATGTGGCAGAAGTTTAGTGCAGCTCTCCTGGGAAAGCCTAAGACGGCCAGATGGGCTATTTAAACTCAAGGTTTCTTCCGTTTGCTTACAATGCTTAAAAATCCTTGGCAAACTCTCCCTTGTTGTCCTAGTAACTGGTTAGCCATCCAGCACAATATTTTTATACTGTATAATAATAACCAAATACCTTAACGTTTAATTTTTTATGGTTGATTTCCCAAACCAATTGGATAGTTAATCACCACAGTCTTGGTAACTAAAACAATGCCAGTGCTCATCACAGGTATCCTATCTTTGCAGCAGTAGGATACTTGGGTGCAGGGTAAAAGCCATCTTTTATCACAATCAAAGGATACTCAAATAAGACAGTTGCAAGTGGAGGTCTTTCCTTGCCGCTCCCCCCAGCCCTTCTCCACTTCATTTATCCTCACTGAGCAATCCTTATAACTCTGCCAATATAGGAACAACGGCCCATTCCCACAGCCATTAGTCATGTAAGTGGTCTTTCAACATCTATGAAGCAACTTATATGAAAAACAGCTTAAGGAACACACTCGTTAAGTAAGGGAGTAGAGAGATGGGGTGGCAGAACTGCCTGAGCCCTCTTCTCACCCTTTCCCCTACGCACCCCTTGTTCCAGGGATGATAAATTTGTAACAAACAAAAACCCGATTACCAAAATAACTTTAACACGGAGTCACAGGCAGCGATTCTCCTTATAATTTTCAAAAGTTGGCAGTCTCTCCCTGCACTATTGTTCAGTGACTAATCACGCTGTAATTTCAGCAGGGTCAGGAAAAGCACTGGATTTAATTGGCTGCACACGCACCGCGAGGCAGAGTCTCTACATTGCAGGAAGACATTCACCCCAGGGAGAGGAACCAGAATTAACTCCAAAGCTTTCAAGCACGAGGTAACCCCAGTCAGGGAACATGAGCATGACAACTGCAAGGCCACTAGGAAATCCCCTTTACTGCAGGCAAGAACGCAGGGCCCTGAGCGCGCTGTCATGTAACGCATGGCTGTGAAGTAGGTTGTGGGATCCATTATCTCCATTTAGCAGCTCAGCAGCTGCACGCAGGAGATGAAGAATGGCTGTTGCAGGCTATGACAAGGCTGAAGCTGTAGCCTGCCCATATAGTGCTAGAGGGGAAAGGGAGAAGAAACTCATTTTCCTCTCTGGAGGTTTCTGCACAAACAACTGAACAGCAGCAGCACTAACCCTGTCTTCTGACATGAGAATAAATTTTGTCCTTTGAAACTATGAATAGGTTCTCCTTCCAAAATTAAATGAGGAAAGGGAAACAAATGTTCTTGTTTGCTTTTAACAGCTGTTCAATCTAAAGGAAGAATTAAGTCAATTTAAAGTAATTTCAAATACAAAAGTTAGTCTTATGAAAACATTAAAAAGACATATATATTCTCATGTATAGTATAGACATATACTGTCAAACATTTAACTGCAAGAAAGATCTGTTCAGCAGTGTGATTTTTGTCTACTTAGCAACTAACAACTTCACAAATATTTTCATCTGATATGTTATATTCTTATGGTCTCCAAGGTTTCTGTAGAAGACCAGTCCCTCCGTCACTCACACATTTTGCTGTTTATGAGTACAACAGAAAGAACATACACACCCCAGGGACCACCCAACTCTGACTCGTTGTTCTTCTGCCCACGTCAGACTGTCAGTGATCTGTTGAGTTCCACAGGTGGGCAGCTCACAGACCAAGTACAGCACAGCTGGAGCAGAACCCAGCTCAGACCCCCTCTTCCCTCAGCCCTGCAGACAACAGCATCATGAAATCAATGCCTCCAACCCTCTTCTTGTTAGATCTTCGCAACTGGGTCATCATTAACACATCTCTGTTTGCAGAATATTTTTAGGTCCTTGCTTTTCAATGTGTACAGCTGAAATGCTTTCCAGGATGTTACTGTTCCATCTCTTGACAACTGACACCGTCTCCCGAGTTTGACATTCTGATCTTATACACATTTTGAATATTGCAGAAAACAAAACAATACTGTTTATGGCAGACCTCTATGCAGTCCATTGACTGAGTCCTAGCTCTGTTCTACTAATGCCAGCATTCACTTACTCGTAAAATTTTCCAACAAACACTCTCTCATGTTACCCCATGCTGCTCCCCCTTTCCTCCCTCTATGGAATGAGTTTCCCACAGACATCTGCAAAACTACTACTTCACTGTCCCGCCTAAAATCCTCTTTTCTTGACATCCCTCTCCTCTATATCTTACGAAAAACAACTTCAGAGCTGTTAGACAACCAATACAGGGTGCTGACTGTTTATTATCGCTAAACAGTGTCAGCTTTATTTTTACATTAGGGCCTTCTAGCCTGTATGTTTTATTTAAGACTCCAACTTCCATGGGACTATATTTTTATTTGGCTGTATAGGTTAGCACAACAGGATCCTCTGTATATGACTGTGGCATGAAGGCACTACTGCAATAGAAATTATAGGCAACACAGACATGATTTTTCAATAACACTTATTTCCTAGAGGCTATGAATTATCAGTTCCTTAAGAGCTGAAGTGTTGATCCAGAAATTCCTTGTAGCTGCTGCTAGCAAGTATTTTGAGCTCTCTCCTACAGAGAGGTTGGATTTTCTGGGAGGATGGGCAGGTGTGGGTTTGTTGTTTTAGTTTTTTGTGTAGCTATCTGAAGAAAGCAAAACCAATAACCTGCTTATGGTTATATTTACTCAGAGGAGTAGAAGATCATCATTATTCAACACATAGATGAAAATTTGCACACTTCTCTGATTCCATCGTTCTTACTTGTCAGAGTACACTACAATTTATCAATACTTCAGACCTCAGATAGTCACTTCTACCCTACAGAGCTACTCAACACGCAGTTCAAAAAGAGATTAAAAAAAAAGAGCAACAAAAAACATCTCTTTTGTGTCTGAGCAAAGGATTGAATCAATATACCCTTAAAGTTGTGGAACAAAAGCAAAACCTCATTCACTTTATCTCTGAAAGCACTTCTGCCTCAAGACATTTCATGGAGTGTTTACTTGATGGCACACAGTTTAAATTGAGCTTAATAACAATAAAGAAAGGTGCTAAACTTAAAAAAAAATGTGGTCCAATTGTTTGAGTGATCACATATTTCAACAATTCTAAAAGCTGCAAGGTATCTGAATTCTACTGACAAATTAAGGGGTGAAAAGGCCTACAGAAGACATCCAAAATTAGTTCTTTCTGATAAACAAAGATTTTTTAAAACATCACTTAAAGTGGTGCAAAATCCAGAACCAGGCACACCCAGTGACTTCTTGATACAGAAGGGGGAAAAAGAATTGCAAGAACAAGGTGGCCAGATATTAAATAAACTACACAGGCAAGAAAGGCTACAAAATATAATTGATAATAATAGCCTGCACATACAAAGACTTACAGCTTTTAAATAGACTTCAAAGAAACAGACTTCAATCATTACTTAGCCACCTCCACAGCTGCAGTAGGTATTTTTATCTTCTTGTCCCTTCTCGAACACATTCAGGTGTCAAATTATATTTGGCACTTCCTAAATCCATAATCCTGACACGTTTTCCAGGACTCACTTTGTCTCGTTCACTATTTGCTAAACTATTGCTATTTGGAGATACATTTTTATTGTAATAACACTAGCACACTTTACTATTTAAAATTTAATGAAGGAAGGGATCTTCCAAACTGCTGAGAGCTGATCTGTACCTGCTCTCAGCAAAGGCAATCATCATTTCAGCTCCAACTGCAGTAACATCAGAGGTAAGTGCTCAAGCAAATATTCATTTTTATTCTAGGAATGTAAAGAAATGAGGAGAAAAAGAAACCCGCCATAGCATTAACTGTATCTAATTAATGGTAATATCTGTTTATACAGACCTTGCATCTGGTAGCTATAGGGAGCCTGTCCGGGTTGAGGTGTGCTAAAGCTGGCACCGTAGCTTAGAAATCCTGTCTGTCCAGGTGACTGTGACTGTGCCAATCCACCTTCTGTCTTGATGCCTGCCCACAATGCACCTAAATCAGTTAGTGACAGCAAATCTATTTGTTCGTATTCAAACAGGGATGGAAAATAAAATCACTTAATTAACAGCAATTTTAAGATAAAATTACTATTGCTTGCATGAGAGAACAAATACCGAGAGCATGCACAAATGAACGGGGTAAGGGCAGTCTAAAAGCACATGGAAAACTGAAGATCACCAGGGAGAGGTTAAATTCAAAACTGTGTTTCCAATAACTGCAAAAGAAATTTATACATGAACAGGAAGTTGCATTATTCCTTTTTTCCTTTCCTGCCAGAGGCAAACTTTTCCATATATTCATGACATTACACAGAGGTAGATTAGCAACTTTGTATGATTTAAATGAAACATAGCATAGCCAAGCTCTCCTGCCATCTACCCATTATCGACATAATTGAGATTTGCATTGTGCAATATTCCTCCATGAAAATTACTCTCAGCTCCTAGTGCTCCTTAATTTCTAAGGAATTAGAAGTGGATGAAGAGAACTAACAGTATTAAGTGTAATGATGGTTTTTCAAAGCTAATTAAACACTATAGGAGGTATTTAGTCTTTTAACAAATAAACACCTAATAGATAAGAACTATTCCTGAAGCAACCTGCCAAACTGGGAAAAAATAGCAGAGAGTCATTAATCTGCACTGACAGGGAAATCCATTACACATCACATTACTCTCTCATTTCTAAATTTAATTATAAAAGAATCCTAAGTCCGATCAATAATGACTTGCTGCCCAAGTTCAGTGATTCTTCCCACAGTTCGTAAGGCAACAAGCAAGTAAATATCAGCAAGCAAAATACTGAGGAAATGCACACAGTTTAGCCCCTATCTCTTAGTTTTAATTATAAGGTTGCCCCAGCATGAACCAACATTTAAAAATAATTATAGCCAAAGCAATGGAAAAGTGATACAATATTCTTAGGTTTCACTGTGGCATTCAGTGATACCTCATTGTTCAGAAACCACCGATATTTTAACTGAATTATCTAAGTGTGAATTAGTAACATTCCTTTGAAAATTACTGTTAATCTAAGCCCATTTCCTGGTTGGATTTTTTTAAACAATATTCAATGATGTTTGAAGGTAGGAAAAGGCTGAGAAGTTACTATGTTTGCAAAACTTCAATACCTCCCGATATACAAATGGCAGCATATTTTCTGCCATCCACATAATTATTTTTCAACTGCTGTCATTATTTACCCTTAATTCCTTCTGCCAGACCTGCTAACTGCCAGACTATTCCTGTTTGCTTGTTTTTCCCTGATGCTTACTTGCTTCTGTTTCAGGTTACAGTTAAACTGTCCCAATGACAAATCTGACACCTCATTTTCAAGGGGAAACTCCTGCTATGGATGACTTGGTATCAGTGATCCTTATTTGCTATCTGTTTAAGGACTTCTGAAATGCTGATTAAATATTGCTTAGAGAAAGTTTAAATCAAGAACTAAATTTGTAGTCGAAATTTTTTTTAACAGTGTGATTTAATTCTCCGTCTCAGACTAAGTGGGAGGAGACGATCAAAGGCAGCAGCAGGAGGATGCCACTTGAGTGAAGACAACTTGGCACTGACATGCCCTTTTGCAAACCTCCATGCTATGAAGAGCCTTTCATCTCCTGGGACTTACTCTTCCCACCTGCTCTCATCCTGAAGGCCTTCACTCATCAAACCTCGATGCTCCCTTCTTTTCCCAAGTCTAATGTATGCAAGGAAGTGGGAAGGGAGAGTGAGAAAACACAAGGGGACTGCCAAGATCTCGAAAGTAAAGAAGCTGGTAAGCAAAGCCTTTGCTAGAAGTTGCTGCTAGAGCAGGCAGGAGGAAACAGTTTCAGGAAATTCTCCAACCTCCTCAGGGGCTTTGCAGATGAAGCAGAGCCAGGAGCCCCTGGGCAGCAGCTGTCAATGGCATTCTCCTCCACCCCCCTTCCTGCCTGCATGGCTGCACCGCTGAGGAGGTGGGGAAGTGGAAAAATGAAGAGGATAGAGATGCATTTGAGACAGCACCTTCCCAAACTTTGCCCTAGAGAGAAAACTTGAGAAAGGCTCATATGGGAATTCATGAATACTTTTTCTTCCAGTAGACCAGGAGTAAAGAAACAAAAAGCAAGAGGCCTCTGCTCAACTCAGTTTTTTCTTTCACATATGCCATAAGTCTTCTCTCTTTATACCTGATGGAAATGGAAGATTTCTACCTCGATGAAAGAAAGGCAAGACAGAGGATACATGAGGCTTAAGCTGCAGACCAAAGAGGAAAATTTGGCTCTAAGTAAGGTTTCAGTTCTTGCCTGTTGCAAATGAGCATCCCAATGCTCCCTGCATAATTTAATTTGGGAGCACAGATTATATGATGTGCTTTAAATACGCAAAAAATATAGATGATGTAAGGTCCTAAAAATTTTTAATTGTTATTTGCTTTTAAATATTGCTCCAGTAAAGTATATCAGTAAGAAGCACCTTAGTTCCAGCCACAAATCACCGTCTGAAAAGAACAAAACACGTAAAATCCACTTTGCTTAGGAACTGAGGGTTTCAGTGGTCAAAAGCAGCTTTGCAGTGTAAAATGTTAGACAAAGTTATTTGAAGTCCTAGGCATGGGGGATGGACTCGGCAAGAAAACAAAACAAAACAAAAGAGCAGGCAGGCATGTTAACCCCTGAGAGCAGTTGCCAAGTAAAGCAGCTCTCAATTACAGCTCCGACGACAGTGAGACAGCTAAACTCAAGTAGTGAAATCAAGGCTTGGCTGAAGTCAGTGGGAATTTTAGAGTTGACTTCAGTGAGGTCAGGATTTCATCCAGGGAAACCAAGCAAAAAACCAAAAAAAGTCAGTGTTTGGGCTGCCCAAGCTCCACAGTCAGCCAAGTATGAACACGAGGTGTCCGCAGGAGAAACAGGTCAAAAAAAGCGTGGTGGGGAAAGGGGTCGTCTGTTATCACCCCACCTGATCCAGATGGAATTAGCAGACAACCTGTCATCAGCAACAGGAGCTTTTGTGTGTGTATATGTGTAAGACTCCCCATCTACATAATGTAAGCTTAAAATATGTCGATTTGAACTGAAACATCCAATTTATGTTTAGAACCATATTTTAAAGTAAGGGGAAATAATAAGGTATTTCTTTTGTTCACAATAATCTGCTATAGGATATACTTGAGATCCCTTGGATTTCAACTTGCAGGTTTCAGGATGAAAGATTCACCAGTTTTGCACTTAAAACTTTTAACAATTTTAAAAGGAACAGCTTTTATGATGAGTTCTGTCCTTTTTGTATAAAGCTTACATCATCTGAATGTATCTTTACATAATGTATTTTTACTGCTCAAAGCATGTGGATTATATATTTTTAATATATGCCCCCAGAGGAATATGAGGCCTATTTTCTAATAATGCATCCTTGCTGCTGCCCTGCTATGTGGTCTGCCAGCAGACAGTCTGGCAGGAAAATGGTCTCACCCACAGCAGCTTGTTTTTGAATTAAATTTTTTTGGAAATATTTTTACTATCTCCTTCATCAGGCAGACAGAGATTTAGCATCAATTTACCTCAGTTTTCACCTCCAGGGATTTTTAAAATATTGGAAAATGAAATTTTTTTTGGGGGGGGTCTTTTTGAATCAGTTTTTTTTGCTTGCTGAAAATCAGCATAGTTTCATGGATTCATGTGGGTTGCAATGATCTGTATCAGCTGAAATTCAGACCTTTATGCACCAATGTAACCTACTGCACTGCTGGAGAGTAGAGCTCCTCAGCAAGTCACCAGGGCCATGCCTGTCTAATGGAAGCCCATGGATCTCTTTTCCCATTTGAATGCTGGTTTTTTTATATCACCAACAAAAAGCTAATGATCCTCTCTCCCTGATCCCAAAATGGAGTCATCCTCTTGTGTACATTCTTAGTTCTTTAATACATAAATTAAGCATCACTCATTCCAGTGTGAGGAAATGACCAGTCTTCCACAAGAAATGCTCCAGAGCACAACTTTCTCGCTAAGTACCAACACAAGGGTCACATAATCTTGATCTAAAGAATATTTACCTCAGGAATAAAATAGCACAGACGTGACTTCTTACCATATGAAGGGATTCCATAGGGTTGGCCAGGTTGGGGGTAAGTGGCATAGGCTGTAGCTTGTTGCATTCCCGTTGTAAACTGTGTCTGCCCATATGCTGCCATCGTTTGTGAAGAGGGGGTAGGTAGAATATGTGGGTAGGGTCTGCTATTAATTACAAATGACAGAAAAAAAGACAGACACTGCATGAGACAGACTTGCATGTACTTATTTTTAGTCTTAATATAATCCTGCTACTTCATTAACACATAATTATAGGCCATGCTAGACAACAGAAACTATAAGAGAAAGACAAAACAACAATAAGAAATCAATAATAAAAGTATAGGTAAAATAAGAACTTACAGATATTTTACAAATACATTTTATAATTTTAAAAACCCCACATTTTTCCCTAGAAGCTGCTGTGGTTTAAATTATGGCTTAACAGATGGACCCAATTATTATTTTATATGATGTTAAAATCTGGCTATTTCAGTTATTATTATTACTAGTACTATTATTATTTTAAAAAGATATCATACTTGGAAGGGTAAATCTGTGGTGGGGAGAACTGGTGTGTTTGTCTTGGGCTGAAACCACTGCTTCCAATTGCTGCACCAAGGAGAAAAGAAAGCACACAGAAGTGTAAATACACACACCAAAGATAAATATTATTTTTCCTAATAGAATTTCAGAGTATTAACAAGAGTTTAATTAAATTCAAATATCATTGATACCTTAGATAGAAAATAATATTTTATCAGGAACTACACAAGAATGCTTAACATTAAAACCTTGATTGCAAATCTCAAATACTAAATTGCCCCTTTGTACAACTCCTGAGCGATAGTTTATTCTTTGGCTGCACACAGACAACATTTTCAATGCAAACAACCTATTTCCTAATGGAAACATTTCCCTTCATATTTTCAAAGGGTTGTTGATATCTCAAGTGCAACATTTTATTAACTTTTAGAATTTTTAAGACCTACATTTTATGAAGGAGCTTTATGCATGCCTCGATTGAAAACATATGGCCAGCTTCAGAGCACGTGCCTCTTTCTTAAAAAAAAAAATAATTCCTGATACAGACTATGTATTACCGTATTACACTTCCATCTATTTTCCTCCATTTTATCTGCTTTCCAAAATGCTTTCAGACCTTCAAATCAGCCAGTGTTGCATAAAGATGTACAAGGTGCAGATGTTGTTAGTGAAAGACTTAAGCTGAGGAGGCTGCTCCGTGAGCTGCTCCCCCGGCAGCCTCGTGCTGCTGACACAGAGCCTTACACACCAACCCATCCCCATTCCTGTCAGTATTTTTGGGTGCTGCCGGGAGTGTGGCGGGTGTGCTGGCGTACTCTGCTCAGGGTGTTATTTTTGGGAGCCCTTCCCTCTCTGGTTACTGTTTGGGTGTCACTTCTCCTTTAGGTCCCAAGGTGGGTTTGTAAGCCTTTGCCAGGAAGGGGTCAGCAGCAGGTTATGAGACTACTGTAAAATCAGACAGCCAGAGAAACAACAGGCCCTATTGCTAAGTACTTGGAAATAAACAAGGCACGCATAATTACCCTTTGCCAGCTACCCCTTTCCTAGCCAGCTACAGGGAAAATTCATCATCTTTATACTCCAGAAGTCCTTGTGAAGCAAGAAACCTCCTTCTGTGACTTCCACGCCTGGTAATTTTTATTTTCTGTGGTCTGTAAGGCTGCAGACTTGTCCAATGTTACAGTCCAACCTTTAGTCTGATCACCACAGAAGTACATAACTAGTGTTAAACATGCTGTCTTTTCTTCTTTTAGAGAACTAAAATACTCTATTTTTTGGAGGGCTTTCAGGTTTGATGCTTTCATATTCAACAGCTTGTGCAGAAAATGGAGGCTGTGACAAGACTGGCAAAGGGCTAGCTACTTGGAGCCTGACTGGTTGCTAGATGTCAAATTTTGCTTTTATAAAAATATAATCCCACAATATAGTATTAGATTCCTTTTTAATTTGATTTACACCATAAAAACTATGTGCTAGAAATACCACAGTTAGTTCACAGGTAGGCAAAACTGTGAAAATACCCCAGGTTGTTCTCACAGCGTTTGTCTCCTCCATGTCAGAAACTAAGATGTTTGGCTTTCAAGAAGAAAAGAAGCTTGACAAAAGAATGAATACCTTCGTAATAATGAGTTACAATAAATGAGGAAGACCTACCCCTCAGTTACAATACTAATCACAAGAGGCATGTATGTTTACTCACAGAAAAGAGATTAAAATTACTCTGGGCCAGAATGCTCCCTAGTGAGACTCCCATCAAACATACCAATGGGCATTAATAAGCCCAATCCTGTAATACTCCTTACTCAGGGGAAACTCCTGTTGACTTCCACTTAGATGAACAGAAATAGGCAAGAGCTGGAAAATGCACAAGGCTTTTTAACAGATGTGTGCAGGTTCAGACAACGTGGGATAACAAAATAGTAAATGTAAAAATACTGAGCCTAAGACCTTTGTTTATTACTTACCTGATCCTGAGAAATTGTCTAAAGACCCGTCCGTGGTAGTAGTAGTAGCAATCTCACTGCTGTTCATTGGTTCTGTTTTAACTACAGAAATACAAACAAAAGATATTCTATATGCACCTAATATTTTTGCATGCTCATGCACACACGCTCACTACAGACACAAACTCAATAAAACAAAAATCTGCTAAAAGTGTTTTAAATCATGGCTATCGATATTTTGCATTTTATGTATTTGTGCGTACAAACAATGCAAAATACTGGCAGCTATGATTTACACATACATATAAGATGATCAAGAGGGTTATTTCTGTCCCCAAGGAATAAGAGCCACTGTAACAAACCAGAAGTCCCCATGCAACTCTCTGCACCTGTCCTGATTCCTCTTAATCCTGCAGACCCAACAATAAGGGTCCGCATTTAGATCAGGTCACACAGCATTTACAGACGAAAGGTGGCAAGTTGAAGAAGTCAAAAAAGGAAATAATTTTTAAACGGTTTTCACTAAGGCTTGTTCAAATTTTGTTTCCATTCAAGTAAATTTTCAGATGTGATGAAGTAAAACACCTTCCTCACGGTGAATTTCTCCTCTCAAAATGAAAACTTTATTCTCAATGACCCTGAATAAACAAAGGGGACACAGTTCTCAACAGATACTTCACGGAATGCTTTTACATTTTATTCCCTCTGCATCCACAACCCAACACAGCTATCAGAGAGTAAAAAAGAATGAAACCAAGAGAGATTATCTCCTGGCTCGTTCTTAATTATAATTAATAATTAATAATTAATTAATTACTTTTAATAAAGCCTCAAGTAAATAAACAATTTCTGTTTCCATTGCTCCAGTGCAAACTCTGCAATGACAGTATCCTCATCCATAGAGCAAGGATGGGACCGACCTGCCGTGGATGTAAGATAGGCACAATCCTTACTCCCAGGGAGATCAACATAGCAATCTCTCAAATCCATTTTTACACATTTATATTTTGGAGTTACAGTACACCAAAAGCAATTGAGGATGATGTTTCAGAAAACAATGGAGCTGATCTTACTATCAACATCTCCCCCCCCCGGGTTTTCACTCTTGTTGACACAGACAGACGCCACTTCCCACACACCAGCACTGCTGCAAACCTGACCTTTCAGTGAGGCAGTTCTATAACACTGTGGAAAGTCAATCTGGGAAAACCAAGGTAAACTGCACCCTATTTGACATGTAAGGCCTTAATGTCATCATACATGCATGTATCTGTGCATGTATGTTTGTCTATACATACGGGTTCAGGGATACCATCACTAGCAAAAACCTTTTGGTACCAGGTTTGGAAAGGGTGAGGTAGAGGCACTTCCCTCTTTTGACAAATGAACTTTCCTTTCATTGCCAACCCAAATTTTTATTTCTGCATGTCTGTTTCCTTCACTAAACCTTATCCATGAGATTAGAAAGCTATCTCTCAAGATTTTACTGATTGCCCACTATTTTCTTTTGACTCTCATGCAGGATTTTTGTCTGCTAACTTGGGAAGTCAGTACTTAGCTCAACACAAAACTTGGTATGTCTGCAGTAGTATCCCAGTAAGAAAAGTTTCATGCAGTGAACTGGTTGGTGCAGGGGGTCCAGTTTCCATAGGTTAGGCGTTTTTGAGGGGGGTTATTCAGCTGGAGAATATTAGCTGCACTTCTGCAACTTTTTTGAAAGAAGGGAAGTACAAGAGACTCCACAACGTGAAGTAACATGATAAGAAAGGGTGGCCAAGAGGTGCACTTCAAAAGTGCACTCATGATCTGAACTGTAACTCTAATACAAAGGTATTTCTTAAAAATGCAGCATATAAATTATCCACCTTTCATTTAATCACTAAATACTCAAAGTCTAACATAAGATGCAATAAAATATTTATTGCAAAGTGTCTGTCACAAGAAAATTTTCAGAAACTTTTACAGGAATAAAACTATCTGCAGTTTGTTAATCTAGATATGAAGAATCATATCATCTACATTATCTTCTGCTTTTTCTTAGAACTATATTTCTCACAATTGCATTTTACAGACTAATACTTCTCTCATAGACTACTCCAACTTTCCCCAAAATCTGCAAGTCTTCTGAACCTAATTTCCATAATGCAATTATGCTTTTGGAAATAACAATGAAAGGTGCTTTCCTCCATAGCTAACAGTTGTGCTGGGGGAAAAGAGAGGAAGATAAGACAGATCAACCTAAATTGAAGTAGAGGATGGAAGTTTTCAGTATGCACTTTCTCCAAACACTTCCTCTTCTCTACTGCAGAAATAAAATTCCATATTCCTCACTTTTAGATAACTGCAAATTAGCAGTCCAAGGACTACACTGAACCGCCTCACACTACAAAGAGAAGTATAGTATCAGTTGTTTTAGATAAAAGCAGCCCTCCCAAGAAGGATTTGGGGGTGCTGGTGGATGAGAGGCTAGACATGAGCTAGCAATGTGCACCTGCAGCCCAGAAAGCTAATTGTATCCTGGACTGCATCAAAAACAGCATGGCCAGCAGGGTGAGGGAGGGGATTTTGTCCCTTTGCTCTCTGAGACACTAACTAGAGTAGTGCCCCCAGTTCTGGGGCTCCTGGCACAGGATGTACATTGACGTGTTGGAGCCAGTCCAGAGAAAGCCAACCAAGATGAACAGAGGGATGGACCATCTCTCCAAGGAAAGACTGAGAGAACTGGGCTTGTTCAGCCTGGAAAAGAGCAGGCTTAGGGGTGATCTAAATTGAGGCCTTCCAGTAACTGAAGGGGCCTATAAGAAAGATGGATATGGACTTTTTTACAAGGGCATGAAGAGATGAGACAAAAGGAAATGGCTTCAAACTGGCAGAAGGTAGATTTAGATTAGACAATTAGGAAGAAATTCTTTACTGCGAGGATGGTAAGGCAATGAACAGGTTGCCCAGAGAAGCTGTGGATGCCCCAGCCCAGGAAGTTTTCAAGGCCAGGTTGGATGGGGCTCTGAGCCTCCTGGTCTAATTAACGCTGTCCCTGCCCAAGGCAGTGGATCTGGAACTAGATGATCTTTAAGGTCCCTTCCAACCCAAACTGTTCCATGACTCTTTCTAAGAGAAAGAAGAACAGCCATGGGGGTTACCTTTTGGAAATATTTACCATGTGTACTCTTACTGCAAAGGAAAGGTATCTAATTTGTCAAAGACAAAAACTGACTTGCAGGGGAGCATATTTCATCCCAGAATCATGGGGAAAGAGAGCTGCAAAGGGACTGCCTAAGGTTACAAGTCTCACAGTCTATCCCAGTAGCACATCAGTAATCCATGTCTATCACGAAAGACATGCGGAGCTGTCCAAGGAAGCCAGGCTTTGGACAAGCATGGATCTAGCCCTGCCGAATGCTGCTTAAGCATGCTCTGAATTCCAGCTCTTCACATTTTCCATGACAATTAACATTTCTGCAACATGTTCTAAGCTTTCAAAGGATGACACTGGGAAGTGAGTGGGAATATTGCCACATCTACACAGCACACATTGCAAGCTTGCCAGTAACTGCCAACACCACGCTCAGTTGTGGCAAACACCAGAAAGTGACACAGGAGAGTTCCGATTTCTGCCGCTCCTTTATCAAAACTGACTTTTACACAGTTGCAGAATCATCAGACTTGAATTCTAGAGACAGACTCTGTTTTAGCAATGTACTACTAAGTTTTAGTGCCAGCAAAATCACTCATGCAATAAAACAGATTATCAATAAAAAGTTCAAGGAGAAATCTAATGTATTCTTAATCTGCAGCAAAAATTCAATGTTTATTTAGAACTTCTGATATAATTTTGGTTTATATACTAAGGAGCTAAAGAAACTATGTCAACAGAGAGATATTTTTCCTCCTTATTTTTCTTTTCTAGTGATTTGTGAAATTCTAAAAACAAGATTTAAGAAAAAAATATGTAGAAAAAATATGATAATAGAAAAAAATAGGAGTAGCAGATAATAACACAAATGTTAGCTTGGAGGACAAAAAAGGCACGAAAATTCAGAGTTAGATTAACTGATGATCTAATGTTATATTGATTGTCAAGATATTTCTTAAGACACTCAGAGACTGCAAGTGCAACATGGTGTTTAGTCAGACATATTGCAAAAGGTGGCTAAAAATTACTTACACAGCATTTTCTGAACTCTACTGAGAAAGAGAATTTCAAACCAAAACCCACAAGTTCATGTGGCTCATTGGCCAAGTAACAACTTTCTTAGTTCACAGCTTGTCATGCAGTTTCTGGTGAATGTATCAGTGAAGAGTGCTATGAGGAATGAGATGCTGGCTATTTTAAATATGGATTTAGAGACCTAATATTTGGCCACTCCTAACACAGAAGTTGTAGGAATATCTTATAACAATTGCACCTTCAAGCATGCAAAAGGTAAGGTTTTTAAATATATTTCTAAAATTGCTTTTATTATCTAAAATACATATAAGGCTTGCTCTACTGAACTAATCTTTGTCAACAGCTACACCATATATATTAAATCAGAATAGATAATTGTCACTAGCAATGAGATAAAAATTCTTCCTTGAATCTCTAAGTTGATTATACTTTCCACTATTTTATCCAAACACTTCTCTAGGGTGCAGAATCTTGCAATTATAAACAGGTTACTGAAGGTTACTAAGGTTAAGCAATTATGCTAATTCCTATCCAGGATATTATTCTCTCTTTTTATCATAGATTATCAAATCATCAGTTCCTGACCATGAAGCCTGATAAACTTACTTGTTCCTGCTTCTCAAAGCAGAGAACTCTTCCTGAATGTCATTGTCTGGAAACTACCAGAAGGTAATTTCCAGCCTAAATTTATGGTTAGTTTTCAAAGAAAGTCCCTGCTCAAACCAGCACATTCTACTTCAAGCCCAGATGGTTTCCTGCTCTCCCCTCCTCTGATGTGAGAGGCTTCAAAACTTCTGCAGTATTTGGGCTGTGGCTAACACCTAGCTTTCACTGCATGTAGCCCCACAACCCTCATCTTCCTCTTATGTTATTCATTACAGCTGAGAACGCTTTAATGTCATTGTACCTGCTCATGTAGCAGTAAAAACCTTACATTTACAAAGAAAACATGTTGTTGCTACAGTGCAAAATCAGAAAGAAAATTCAAAACCATCTGGGTAGAGACAAGGTTTGACAGAATTTGTAGTTGCTAATCAAGATTCAATGTGGATATTCATCTGACAAGTACAGTCATGGGTTAAAATATTCTCCTTAACTGCACTAAGGAGATGAGTATATCTGAGTCAAACTAATGTTCTTATCCCTTCACACTCACATGTCCAACTATACCAAATGTTTGTATCTCTCCTGTCCAAATGGAGGCAGCATGTATCCAAAAACAATCCTTTTAGAGGTGTCATGGACTATTTCCCTTTTTTTTTTCCTACCTCTTCTCTAATGGGAATTTTGCCATGCACATGTTCAACAGTTTGCACTGTTCCTTTACAATGTTCATATTCTTTAACAACAGCCAGAAAGAATAATTAAAAAGCATCATTAATGACCCAGCCATTTTTCATGTCTTCAGCTACCTTCTGGGAACACAAAGGTATTCAAGTGAACAAGAGAGCAGCATGGAGAAGTCAAGCCCACTCTGCCGTTTAGGTGTACAAGACACAAGACTAAGTCTATTCTGAAGACAGAAGCAGAATGATAAAGCAGGTGGGACTTTTCACAAATGGGAAACAATATACTCTATTTCTGGCCAGGTTATGAACTCCAGGACCGACACACTTAAAGCCAAATTCACCTCAACAAAGAGGGACAGTCCTAGCTTCCATTACCCTCCACCCAGCAGCAGCAGCAGCAAATTACCTGGACTGTTTCACAAACCAGGTGGCACAGATACTTCACTCAATGAGGAGGGATCATATAACACTGCTAACCCCGAAGTGTAACAAAGTTTCATTGTTTAAATCTACCTGTGCCAAGCAAAACCCCTCAGAAGATTACGAGATGCAAATACAAATGTTAATCATCAAGTCACAAGGCTGTGAAGCTGCTAACGCGCTTCAAACACCACCCTACGAAAGTGTGATCTTTAACTGAGATGTTCTACTTCTGTTCCCTGGAGTTTCTGCTGGTGCACAGTGAGCTGGGGCTGGATTTCCATCTCATCTGTATTACTGGTCAGGCATGTAACATACATTTCATATGACATTTGAGCATGCAACCACACAATTGCATGTCTGCAGATCATGCATAACAGGCTGTCCTACTGGAAGGACACCACACCTGGCATGATGTGTTGCAGTTACAGTTTTCAGTGAAGCAGTGGACATCTTCACAGGTCCTTGACATTCCTCACCCTGTGCAGAGCCACTGTGCACATGGGACTCTGTGACCTTCAGACACATTCAGAGGGTACTGTCACACCACCATGCCACAGTCTGCTCTGTGCTGTGAACACGTGTATTAGAAGCTTGCAAAATAAAATATATTAAAATAATGGTGCTTCCAAGATGTCCCTTTTGGGTTTTTGTTTGTTTGTTTGTTTTGGTTTTATTTTGTTTGTTTTTTTTTGTTTTGTTTTGTTTGTTTCTTTACGTAATTTGTCATTGGGAGTATTTTTTTCCCCTCGACTGCCTGTGGGAACCGGTATTGCTATTAACTTATCACTTAAATGAGTTCCTTTCTTTCAGGAAAACCTGAAAAAAGAAAATAGCGAAGCTTTCAAAAACAGATGCCCATACGTACAGACAAGACAGTAAGTACATAAATATTGAACAGCCAATTTTCTCCTCAAGACCTTGCAACAGGGGTTGCTGGACTGAGCCAGCGGAGAAGTGGACAAGTTATTTCTCTGGCCAAATACATAGGAAAGAGGAATAATAGAGCATTATGCTACATGTGCTCAGAACAGACGGAAAGACTCTTGGGGAAACAGGAGAACAAAAGCAAAGATAAGACAAAAAGTCTGGAAGGAAGCCAGTGTAATACAGCAAGGAAAAAATGGTGAAGAGCAGGAAAGAAAGGATAACCCAAGTTCCTTGCCTTTACATAAACTGGCTGTATCTGATTTTTATGCCCCCAGTAGTGCCATCAGGTTGAAGATTCTTACTAGCCTCTACAGATTGCTTTTTTGAGCCTGTGACTTCTGCAGTTTTTTGCCTCTGGCCATACAACTGTCCTCTTGCAGTCTCCTGGGGCTGAGTAAAGTTAGCATCAATAATTCTTGATGTTAATACCCTACTGAAATGCAAATATTAAATATACCTTTAGTATGCTATTATTTCAGGGTTTCTAAATATGAAGGTATCCGTGCATCAATTATAAGTTTCATACCACAAAGTTCTTCAATGAAAACACAAGTATAGAAACCTCAGCTTATATAATCAGCAGAAACTCCAGAGACAAGTAATTAAAAGGTACCAGAACCAAAGCATATCCAAAAGAAGGGTCATTTTGCCAGATTGGCATCACCTACCACAACTTTGCACCCCAAAGCACACAAAAAATAAGAATTATTATTAAAAAATAGGAATAACTTAAAAATCATTCATTGCCAAATGCAATAGTGAAAGATTATTTTGAGTGCTACAAAGTATTGCTAGAATTACAATTTATAGGAATAGAATTTACTTACAGAAATATACATCATGTGCTATAAAAATAACCAGCTCTCCCCTCTCTATGGATTTCAACATCTTACTCCCCCATTACTTTAAGAAACGCTGAAAACAATTTTTTCTCCATTGTGTAATACTGCAACTTGACAGCAAACATACTACACAGTGCTGTCTTTTGAAATCCTGAAGATGGATTTATGTTCACCAGACTTAAAACAATCTTTCTAGTGACAACCCATCAGATAGCTTCATAGTGGAGAGATTTGACTGTGTTTGTGTGAGATCTCATTCTCATGTTGCAGCAGGTACTTAAAGAGTGAGAATAATTTTTTTTCCAAAGGAATTTTGGTGTCCAACTCCCTTTGAAGCCTCCCTTCCTATGTATCTTTGAAAATCTGATCTTCAGTTTGTTATCCATTTTCCCTTCCCACTTAATATGATAATGCCTTCTCTCCTTCCTTCTTGAACACTCAAATAAAAGGGCCGTAGCAGGTCCATACTCCTAACATGAACAAAGTATAGTTGCTTGGAAAATCACAGCTCCCTCTCCCAGTCCTCATCTATTCTTTTCCATCTAGTTGCATAAAATATCAACATGATGGGCCACAGGCTTCTGTTTCTCACTCTATGCCATCCATCAGATTAGATTTACATTCTTTACATAAAAGTAAAGATCATCATAGGCAGAAAGTCAGCTACAGAAAACAGATTTCCTACTCCTTTCAAATTCATTGATTACTTACAGCCTTTCCCCTCTAAGTGTATCTACTGATCTGGGCAGGAGTGTTGGAATAGCCACTAGCTGTCTGATAAAACTTGACGAATGGCAATTTTATGAGCTTCTGTTGTCATTGTTCCTTTAACTCCTTCAGTATCAACCCACCCTAGCAGTGCACTGACAAGGGAATATTAGAGATAAGGCATGACTATGAACATTTTGATCCCTACTTCAATAATTTTTTAAAAGAGATTTTCTTAGGCAAGTCATACAGGACCTTAATTTTTATGTTGTCCAGCGTCTGCTGTTTTCTACAACAGAGGCTATTGTGTGGAAAAACAATTAAAGAAAACATGGAAACCTCAAATACTGTAGTATTTATATCATTTGCACCACCTTGGCATACCAGGACTGATTTTTCTGAATGCCTTTATCCAGACATTTTAGTGTTATGCTTCTGCATTGATCCTGGGAAATTTCTGACTGGTCAAGGTCTATAATTTCCTTGTTACTTCCCCATCAGTGAAGGCCAGGCTGCCTGGCCCAGAGAAGAATTTTGTTCTATCAAAGTGAAATCAAGCACACAAAGAGTTATTATATATAAGCTGCATGCAGAGATTAGACTCAGTCACACAACTAAATCCCCATTCAGTGCTTTGAAAATTTACAACTAAGTGTGAAGCTAAAAATATTAGCTAAAAACAGTGAGCTGTCTTCCAACCACATCCTCTTGCAGAATAACATCAATAAGAGAGACAAGTCTGAAAATGTGCCTTAGAGGAATTAATGAACATTTGTTTGAAATGTGGCCATTTCACTTTGGGACAGGTATTTTTTTTCTTCTTCTCCTTTTTTTTTTTTTTTTTTTTTTTCCCCCTCCCCCTCATCTAGTGAACATATCCTGCACTTCAGGCTATGGAAACCTGCCCAAGTCACACCCATAGTCAAATCAAATTTAACATATCTTTACAAGATATTTATAACATGCAAATAGCTAGAGGCCCTGCTTCTTGTTCACATAAAGATCCATTATGCCAAAAAAGGAGGGATCTTTCATGTTAGTGAGAATGAGAGCATGGTAGAATAGAAGCTGGTTTCCCATATTATATTTAACATATGAAGATTCAGCAACTCACATCTCCACTCCATGTGCAACAAGCAAGCAAACCACACCGCCACATTTTAAGAAAGGTGTTTGGTGAGCCCTTATGACTCCATCCCTTGAATCAGCCACTTGTGTCTCAGCAGGATTCTGCTTCAAGAACCCCAGAAAAAATAATTTTACTTCACCCTTCATTAAAAAAAATAGGAAACTCTTGCTTCATTCACTCCACTTTTTCTTAAGTCTCATTAGCAGATCAAGGAGCTTAACAAAACATTTTCTCAAGATAAAACAGATTAGCAGTAAAAATTCCACCTTCAGATTCTCAGGCATCTGATTCACTTATGAATTTTGTCTCTTGGCACACATCTAATTCAGAAATGAATTATTCTACTATGCTTCTTTGACAAACTTCTCCTTATTTGTCACTTAAGAGTAATCAGAGACAGGAATTTTCAAATTAGAAAGCTTAGACCCGAATCATCAAGCACAAGCTATTTTTTGGGACGCTTTCTGAACAACATCGGAAAAACGCATGCTGAGCGCCCACGCCCGCTGCGCCCACTGCAGCCACGCAAACCTGTGGGGGTCTGTGTGCTAGGGCTGAGCAACCAGTCTGCAGTGCTGAGGAGAGTCATGTCACCTGAGGGAAAATGGCAAACAAAAGAAAACCATTTGGCTTCATCTCAGGAGGCAAACACGTACTGCAAGTTAGAGCTTTCTGGGTAGAATTCACTCCAAACGCTTTTAAACTTTAAAATTATAGGGTCAGATAAACAAGTCACCTTGTCAGGTTTACCTGAATTTCTTCAATAAATTCTGATACCCACCTATAAGTTGGGATACTATTTCCAAAATTATTTGCTACCTGAGGAGAGTGCATTAATAAATAGATACAACATATGGCTCATATCCTGACATAGTAATATTAAGCATTTTTCAGAGTGTATGTCAGCACACAGCAACTACATATTGAACAGAAAGTCAAGTCAGATGACTCTCTTTCAGTGTTTTAAGGAACACTCCCTATTTTTGGGCTACCAAAAAACCTTGAAATTACATAGAAGGTAGTAAAGCTGGTGAAGTTTACAGCAAAGGCTTTTGTGAAGTAGAGGAATTTTAATTTGAAAGGGTCAAGTAATTTCATCCTGTACCAAAAGTGGTATTTACCTCATAATATGATATAAAAATCTAATAACATACTTGAGTATTTTAAAGGAAGACTCATCTGTGAACGTAAAATATTTTTCTGCTTAAACTACATGAACACCATAAGCACTTTATTTATTCTTTAAAAGTTTTTTGGTTTTCGAATGGCTTAAAATTTTATTCCAATACTTCTACAGCAAAAGCAAAAACTAAATTTTGCACAACTCTGGCACAAACACCTGTTAATCTGATAACACATAAACCCTCCCCACTAACAAGGACTCCAGTTAAAATGAATAACAGAGATGTTTAGGGAATTGAGGGGGGACGGGGACATTTGTTTGATTGACATGCGCCTTTCCTGGGAGCATGCAATGCATGGCCATAATCCTTAACAGTCTGACAGGACTAATATGACCTAATTCTTAGGGGAAAAAAAAGATATATCTCTGTTACAACAGTTGTTTACCTATATTTTATATTGAACAGTAATATTGAAGCTGTGTGACTCTCTTTCCTAGTAATGCATTAAGTATCTGTTCACATAGCTAGCCAAATATTATGCATGATCTTTCCCACTACTGCTGTGGAAATCTTACTGGAAAGAGAATTTTTTGCTGCTTGTTGTATAAACCCTTCTTTGCTTCATTGTATGTATTATTATATGTATTCTAGATGTATTATATTACTGGAAAAGCTGTTAGGTTGTTCTGTTGTTAGTATTCTACTGAGAACAAACATAACTTATCAACTGCCTGACTGCTTCTTGAAAAATAGGTATCAGTTTACCCCATTGAATTACTACACCTGTTTGAATTTTGGCCACTCCATCAGAGCAGCAAGCTAGCCTGAGGAACTTTCAACACACAGTTTTATTAGCCTACTTGACAAAACTTTCATAGCCTCAGGAGCTTGGAAAAAGTGGGAATAAAAAGAAATACCAAAATAGTGAAAAAGACTGAAAAATTGCATTTTGTATTATGGCAATTGTAAACACCTACTTTCCCCCCTCATCATTAAACTTCCCTTTCAGGCTTTTGTCTTTTTTTACTTTAAGCTCTGCACACAGTACCTGCTCAGTCCATTTAAACTCCATGAAAGGAACATAAACCTAGAACAAAAGCTATTGCTGAAACTTGATAATAGTAACTACTGATAAACACTGAACATTGATTTATGCATCATATCAATAAACACAGAACATCTAAAATAGTAAAACGTTATATAGCTTGCTGACTGCAACAACACCAACGCAACAAGGAGAAAAATAAATTATGAAACACTAAAAAAAAAAAAAAGGCTTACCTTCTGTGCCATTTGGTGTCATGGAATTATTATTTATATGGGAGTTATCAAGTTTTGGACCACTGGGGGATTCACTACTACCACTTAGTCGTCTATGTGGGCTGGCTAGATCCTGCATTTCCATAGACCTGAAAACAAGATGCAACTAGTCTTAGTGACATATTCAACATGAATTACTTAGGAATTGCCTTTACAAGTTGCAGCCCACTATTAATCAACATCCCAAAACCATTAAAAAAATTAACAGCTTCTCCCAGCTTGACTTATTCCAGTGCTTAATTCATGTTTTAGCCCCAAACACAACTGAACAGCTACTGTAATTATTTTTACAGCTTGTAACAGAATAAAATTTAGATTCCAAGTACTGTACTTTAAACATTCATGTAACCTTCTATTTTTAAGACACCTACAAAGATGGAATCACCAACATACGAAGACATATATTCTCTTAACAACAAATTAACACACTGCTTTTTCAGGATTTACCACTCAGTGGCAATATAATGGCCCTCCAAACCAAATAAAACACTTGAAGCAATTGTGGAAACCTATCATCTACTGACAGGGAATGAGATATTCCTGATGTATGTGTTTACTCTGGCAAACTACTTAATTGTTCCTCTGTTTCCGTTGAAACAAATGCAGCATTAAAACATTATTATGTCTGCTCACTTGTTTGCTTTGTGGATTACACAGAGCGTGCCCAATTGCAAAGGGATATGAGCAACATACAGTGAATCCATACAGGCGTTAGTGTGCCTTAGCACTCTGCTGTATCTCAGCAGCTGTCGCTTAGGCAAAATAAGAAGAGAACAATTCCGATTCAAAGCAAAAATTAAAAGTTTAACCTGCACAAAAGCCGCTGGATATTTCAGACTGGTGGTTTCAATAGCTTTATATATAAAGGCCAACAGCCATCACAACCATGACATATCCTTTGGTTGATGTTGGGGCTTATGACGGAAGTGCCCCATCCTTCCCCTTCATACCTAAAACTTTTCATAATGTTATTTGATGTACTCATTCTAAGTAATTTTTCCCGATAGAAACTTCATAGCTGACTCTGCCTCCAAGGCATTTGAACTAATAATTTTTCAGCTTAAAAGAAACGTTTATGCTTTTTTAAAGACTATTAAAATTATATTAAAAATTCTTCCTACAGTAATGGTATGAATATCCTTAAGCCTAAGTGTCATTTCAGCTATGAAGTTTTCACATTTTAACTGACATTTTATCACAAGTTCTAAACAAATATCCTTCATTTTATATGTTTACCTCATCTGATCTACACATAAAGAAGGATGATATCGCAATGAGTTCAAAAAGACAGTATCTTATATAAAGTCAAACAATTTACTGAAAAAGTGTATGTTCTCATGGTGTACAGACTTGTTTGCACGCACAAAAAAGTACCACTCCAGCACCTATTCATCTACGAAATGTGAAAATAAGAATAAATGTTTTACTTATCACTTGAAGTTGAAAAAAAATCCCAACACTAAAAAGGCTTGCAGAAAAATAGCAATTTTCAGTCAAATCCTTACCTGCAGCTTGAGGAAACAGCAACATCTGAACTAGTTTGGGACTTCTGCACCTGTAAACCAGGGAAACAAACAGAAGCTTCTATTACTCCGATTTACTATGAGGCCTTAATTTAAAGAAAGGATATCACCGCAGATGACAATTCTGTTCTTTAAATCCAAAGGGAGAGAGGTGGGTGCGGTGCCCGTGAAAGGCATATTGTCTTTTAAATTGAAGGCTCAACTGTTGTTTCCCCGGCAGGTCTCTCTCCCTCCTCCCTGCGCTGGGGGACGGCAGCCAAGTGACGGGATAGTGATTCATCAGGGGCCCGTGACAGCTGCAGAGGGGCTCACTCCTCCCACGGCACGGCACGGCACGGCTCGGCACGGCTCCGCCACGCACCCCCGCAAAGGTAACCCTGCCGCGCCGGCCGAGGGCAGCGAGAGCTGCTCCAGCCCCAAGTCCCTCAGCATCCTCCACCCCTCTTGCCTCTTCTCATCCCTCCTTTCCCCTAAACACTTCACAGATTATTGCCCTCATTGTGTTGGCTTTCCTCTGCTCTTCGCCATCCTTTCTCCGTGCCTGGGCCACAGGGAACCCGCAAGCCACGTTCCCCCCAAAGGCAAGGTGGAGAGGCTGACACTGATGTTTCTGGGGGAAGGGTGGGAATGACAACAATGGGCAGGTCTATCTGTGGTAAAGATCTCTAATATATGGCCAACAGTATTCTACAGCCATCTCTAAAACAACCCCATCTCCAGCCAGGGCAAATTAAAATCAAAACCCCACACATTATTGCACAAAGTCCTACTCATAAAAATTCCAGTTGCTAATGAGATTTCTGATAAAATTACTTAAAAACCAATTCTGGCTAAATAAATAGGAGGAAGCTGTAGCATTTACCTCTGAGGTCACTCATCAGGAAAAGGAATCTGGTTCCACTGGGAAGCCCAGCAATAATTTTTCAGTTTAATAAAATTACTGCTTTTATAACTCAGGTGAGTAATAGTTTTCATATCCTATTAAAAGAGCACTGTTGCTTTGCTAACACACTCTAGCCACTAATGATTGTCAGCAGGTGATAAAATTCAGGTGAAGATACACTGACACTGCTAGACACTGCTAGCATAAAAGCACACAAAAGCTTCTCTGGGCAAGGTATATATCCTCTTAACGTCTGCAGTGAGGATCCTTCATGTGCATTTCCATTCAACCTGAACTGACATCTCTTAAATGATCACAGAGCAAAGACAAGGGAGATGAGGCATTTTAAGTGCCATAAAAATCATCCAAGCAAATCCTACTTATGTGTCTGTGGGGTGGGGTTTTTGTTATTTTTAATCACAGACAGAATTACTACTAGCAAGAGTAAACAACTGCTAGGGGCAGCCAGGCAATGAGGAACATTACAAACAATGTCAAAAAGCATGCAATAATACATGGTGAAAAACATCAATCTTTTTATAACTGGGTACTTAAAGTGCTGCATAACACGCTTCTCAATACGTTGTTGCATGCCAAATCAAACCAGACTAGCAGATACAGTCAAAACTGTGCATTTTGTTTCAAAGATTTTTTTTTTCCCCCTCAGTTCTTTACCCCAGAAACTGCTGCGGAGTGCCTTAGGATATGTTTCTGCTGTTACTTCTAAACACCTGGAAAAAATTATAGGTGAGAACTAAGTTTGCTTACAGAGCTATCTTCACTCCCTCTTGCACAGGATCCTTTAAAACATATCTTTTATAATAGGAAAAACTTCCATTTCAAATGGATGCTTTAATTAACTGATATTTTCCAATGTGCCCTACAGAATAATTCATATTTGATTAAATTCTAAAATACATGTAATCCTACTTTAATTACCAATTTTTAAAAGAATAACTTCTGTGCATTTGCAAATATACATATATTCATGTGCATCTGTGTACATAGTGAGAGAGATTTCATTTATAGATGCATGGGAGAAAGCAAAAAAAAATAACCAGCTCATTTGAAGTGAATTAAATATATAACTTAACTGTCCTCCAACACTTTATGATTTGTGAAAGTTCATATCCACAATTTTCATTTTCATTAGACATACTTTAGATATATTCCTTTGTGTCTCAAGGATTATTTAAACCATGTGTTGCACGTTACCAAATTTAAAAATGACTCTTTAATCAAAATAACTTTAAAACAACTAATCCTCACTTAGGCTGGTCAGCTGAATCCACAGAGTGGTCCAGGAAAAATAAATCTACTCTCAAGAATGCGAATGCAGACAACAATTAGACACAGATGTGAGTGAAATTAGTTACAGTTTACAAAATGCTACACTTCACATGCTTTCAGTTTTTTATGTGTAGTACAAAATTACAACGTAGTAAGGAACCACACTCATGACGACCAGTTACTTCATAGAATAAAAACATTTCTGGGTGGTGTGTTCTTGCTCTCATACATTCTCCCATTTTGTCAACAGATTTCTAGGTAATTGAAGTTCTGCAACATAACTCACATATCAAACAAAAAGTGGAGAAATACCCCAAATGCAATGGCCTTACCCACCCAGAAATGGGGCACAATTAAATTAAAAAAACAAAGAGAAAAAAAAAAGGAGCTCTGACATTCCCTTCATACACAGTGCTCTGCTAAAACTAAAAATGCTGTATATGATAAATGAGACACACATTCTCCTTAATACCTCAAAAACATTATTGTGTATAATTTGATTGTTGTAAGTAATGTTCATAAGTTTTT
Source organism: Pyrocephalus nanus (assembly GCA_038380795.1). Lineage (NCBI taxonomy): Eukaryota > Metazoa > Chordata > Aves > Passeriformes > Tyrannidae > Pyrocephalus > Pyrocephalus nanus. The sequence goes on from CM076261.1 coordinate 64,471,048, forward strand.
TCTTAATACAAATTGCAGATCCAGGCACTATGTAGTACAAAGTGAGAAAAAAAGGACAATGATAGCAAAGCTACTTCAAATTCATCCAGTTAAGAATCTTAAATCAGTAACATCAAATTCTGATTAGTTAATGAGGTCTTTTAAGTTTGCCTTTTTTCTAATTAAATTTATAATTCTTCACAGATGTAGGTTTTGTTGATGTTCAATTTGTCTCTCTCATTTTGTTAAACCTCACATAGTACTCCACCAATCCATTGAATAGCCACATTAAATCTGTTAATACCATGCTCTTCAACCCCAGAAATTATTTCCAGAAGGCAAACTTGCTTTGAGAGATCATCAAACAAGACTTAAGGTACACATTTTATCACATTTTCCCTACCACAGAGCTCAGGATGCAGAGGAAAATTCATGACTTTTGCACTGTTTATTATACTTTGCTAAATTACAAATCAAAAGCATCTGACAGAAGATCATGTATGAAGCCAAAAAGTTAATAATGTTCTGTGAAAAGTAAACTGTAAATGGGAAGGGATTCTAAATTTCAGCAGCACAGAGAAAATAAAATGTAGGTACTTGTCTAAATTACAGGTTTTCCACAGTATTTTTGCTTGCTAGGAGCAATTTTTTCTAATGGCTATAATTTAAAACATTTTTCCAGCTGAAAAGAAATTTTCAAAGTGAAAATAAAAATTTAACCCAGAAAACTATAGCCAGCACATGCGCTTTATCTTAAAACATAGTTCTACTTTAAAGAAGCAAATTTCAAAGACAATGGCAGTTTTCAAATCAGACTGTTCCTTCTTAGGAAAAAAAAAAAATCTGTCATTTTTAGGAAGGCGTGGAGGGAGGGAGAGAAGTGGACTTTTCCCCAACAGCACTCTTTGCCTCCTTAAAAGCGCTATGCAGCCAGTATCTACAGACATAATGGCTTCAGCAGCCAAAATGTTACGAAACTAAAATGCAAATTGGCTGCAGAAAGGCACCTTGCTGGCAACCCAGGAAACTTGGTAATACTTTCACTCTTCCTATAATCGTACTCCTGGGCTCTAAGGGAAGAGGTAGTGCATTTTCACTAGATGTTCACATCAAAGACAAATTGCACTTATTAAAGCAAAAGCAGGTAATTGCAGTTATTTCACTTTTAATTACTAGTTTAAATTCTAAAAGTGCTATCCTGCATGCTCGCTTCATACAATTATGAATGAAACATTTTGAAGCCCCAACACTTTCTTCCCTTTAAGAAAGAAGCCCTACAATGTGGCAATGCTCCTATTATGACCAGCCATTTAAGAATGTCTTTCTGCTTTTCCAAGATTTTTTTTGGCTCCTGAGAAATATTTCATACTTATTGCAATTCAAACAAAATGATTACTCATTCTTTTTTTCTCCTCTCTCCAAAGGCGAAGCGTGACTCAAGCCGTCTGTCACTGAGAAGAACTGCTGAGAGGGGATGGCTGCTCATTTCCAGACCCTTCTAGGCCTTGGGAAAACTCTGACAGCAGTGAGGTGCTTGGCTAAAAACTGCATGTCATGTGTTCGTCAGCAACATGCAAAACTCTGTGTGCATACATGTTTATATACCTAAAATCATATAGCGTATATACACACATACACATATATGTATGTATACAGATCCATATTATTAATTTATTTTACACACCAAAACAGCAGTCTGTGTTTTGGCAGATGCTTTGTGAACTGTCTCAGTATGTGATGGAAAATAAAAGAACCTTTATACGTGGTATCTAACGTTAGAAACTTCCAATGATACACTACACCACATTTCCACTTATTCCAAATTTTCCTGTGCTCATTTTTAAATTTAAACAAACTACATGAAACATGCTATCCTTTTTTTTTTTTTTCCTGAAACTTTTTCTCTCTTCTGCTTTCTTCAGTTTTAAATGTTTGCTTACAACAGAAAGGAAAAAACCCACCAAATGTGTCTAAACGCACTAGGAGCTTTAATTTTTCCAGAATAAATCTTATGCTGCAAAAGGCAGTTCTTCCTCTTGGTCTTTGAAACACCGAGAGAAATACATACTTGGGAATGTTTGGTGGGTCTCAGTTGCTCAAAAGCAAGATGTAAATTTAATGAGACTTCAAAAGGTCTCTAACTTCCTCGTTCTAAGATCACCGTTCTAAATAAGCCACCTAAAATGTCAATAAACGTCAAATACTTCAGCTGTGTAGATGTTTATTCTGTCATCTTGAAGAGTTCTCCTGTGGGGATCTATGTGTTTTCCTTGGTGTTTGGAAAATTTAAACATATTAAGCAAAAGGATTTCCTGCTTCAGAAAGCACTGTCAAAATCTCTGTCAGGCATTCTTTCTCCCAATTTTTTTATTATTTTTCTCACGCTCTCATATCTCTTTCAGCAAGGTCTGCCAGTTTCCTACAGTACGTTTCTCTTTTCCCCCCCGTTTAACATCTCACCACCACGTTGCCCCTATCTACCGAACCATTAGCGCTCGAGGAAATCAAACGGGAGAATCCCCAAACCTGGCTGATCACAATAAACAGAACCGCCTAACATCTGTTTTGTGGGAAGCCTACAAACCCCATTCTGAATCGCGGCCAAAATTAGCTGCAGCACCTAGTGATTTATAATTGAGCGCTGCTCTCCTCCGGGACGGCAGAAAGCGCCCCTGCCCCTCCGCGCACCGCGGCCCCGCCGCGCCGGGACCCGGGGCCGCTCGGCAGCCGGGCTGCTGCAGTCGCCCTCTTTCCCTGGTCTTGTCCTCCCGCTCTCGCCTCTCCCGCCACCGCCGCTGTCAGCGCCCGCGCCGCCCGCCTGGTACTCACGGAGCCGGGCGCAGCCTCCGCGGGCCCGCAGCGCGGCCGCGCCTCCCGCGGCGCGGCGGGGCGGGCGCGCCCCGGGCACGGGTCGGAGCCGGGGCCGGGGCCGGGGCCGGAGCGGGTCGGCGGCGGGCAGACAAAGCACAGCGGAGGGAGGCTGTCTCCAGCCCCGCCGTCTGTTTGCTCAGCCTTGTGGGTCTGCCCAGGCACTGCCTGGGGGCACGCTGCCGCTCCCGCTCTCCTCACTCCCCTTCTCCTTCCTTTTTTTTTTTTTTTTTTTTCTTTTTTCCTCCCTCCCTCCTTTTGGGTTTTGTTTTTGTTTTTGTAAAGCAAACCGCAGCTATTCTCTTGTCCCCCAGCCTTATTGGTTTAAAAGCAACAACCGCGATGAGGCTTGCGCGGTCAAGTCAGCCTTCCTGCCGGGGCTGTCGCTTCGCCGCGGCCGCGGGAGCTGCGCGCCCTTGGCCCCCCGCCGCCACAGCCCCCTGTCCTGCACCTTCTTCAGCCTCACCCCAGAACAACTCCCGAATCCCCCGGGTCCCTCCTCATTTGGAAAGTTTAATTGTGTGTAGATGCGTCCCCCTTCTAATAAGCCGGGTTTAAACTAAAGCCGTCCTAATAGAATAACTGGAATTACACCAACATTATATCAATGAGAGAAGCTAAATAGGGATACTCACAGAGGCTCTTAAGCATACAAGCATCACACACGTCCGGACATGCCGTTTTGATTGGATATGTAACAGATTTGTTCTCAAATATCTGAGATTCTTGCAACCTTGTAAAGAAGGGGTCTGCTAAAACTATTTAAGCCAGCCTTCTCCAATTTAAAGGTATTTATTAAATAAAGTATCCGGAACTTTTAAAATGGTTTAAACCGCTTAAACCATTAAATATCTGTACCCCTAAAAACAATTGTAAATATATGCAAATTTGTATTTCCGTTATAACTGCTCACTTACTAAAGTTTTAAAATTTAGCAAAATTTTAAGAAACTGCATAAAGGCCCTTTCCATAGACCTTACAAATATTCCCAAATAAGAGAGATGATTGCATAGGGTTAATTCTGTGCATTAAGTAACAGTAACTCTTTAAAGCTTAGCTTTTACCAATCGATAAGTAATTAAGTAATTTAATTAGCAAGCCATTAAACTGAAATGGGCTTATGATACATTTCTATTACAGAATTTTGGTTGCTCATAATTCAAAAAAACTCTTTTAAAAATATATACACAATGTTAAAAACATTAAAACATACACAATAACTAAATTTGACCAGTGTTCTCCGCAGCATTTCCACTTTGTAGATGTTATCTTTGACTTCATGTAACACTTATATTTCTACACTCTTTCAGTACACGTAATCCAAACATGATGAGGAAAACAGCGTAACGATTTGCAGTACCAAAAAAAAAAAAAAAAAAAAAGAAGTCTTAATACCATGCCAGGTCTACAGCACTAAATAAATTAAAAAACAAAGCAAAACAAAACAAAACCCCCAAACAAACAAACCAACTTCATACTGTATAAATAGTTTGAAACATAACTTTTTTTTTTTCTTCACAAAAATCTGTGGTTATTCACTGCTAATATAGCCTTACCTTCAATTAACTAATCTGTGAATGAAAGCAATACTTCTAGAGAAGAAATGTCTTCTGGCTACTACATCCCAGTAAGCGAGACATTATTTTGTAGCAAGTACATTGGGAATACTTCAGGAAAGCAGATCGGTTTGCAAAGCTACAAGTCAACCTCGAGCTGAAAAGGCACCTAGGATTTCATTTTGTTTAGCGGAGAAAAGGGATCTCGGGACAGTCACACACCATATATGGGAACCCAGGTCAAAATAAGCAGCTTTCGATTGGGCCTGTCTGCGCAGCCAGCACAAACACAATCCCATCACTTCTTTAGAGTCACACACCAGATCTCATGCCAAGAAAACTATTTATCATGTTCTATATTAAACTGTGAAAGAAATACAAATTACATATTATGGAGACATGCAGTTTTGTCAGGTAAAAATCACTGAAATCCTGAAATACAAGGCTATGCAATCATCCTGAACTACATGATTTTTTGGAACAGCCACGATCCTCTGGTTTTTTTACCAGTGTTAATAAGATCATTTTTTAAAAACCTATCCAATCCTGTATGGAGTTAAAGGCATACTCTTGCTTCACTGACTCTAGGAGTTACATATATTACATGAAAAAGATCAGGTACACACTTTAAGGAAGCAGAAGTTCAATTTTTTTCTGGAAGAAAAACTCAAAGAATATTATATTGTTATGGGGTACCATCTGACACTGGAAAAGGTAACTCAAAACCTTTTTGCAAAAATAGTCGTTCTTAAGTGATGCTATGGAAATCAAAAAATTATTTAAAAACAGACTGTAACTTCCAGGGATGCATGTATTTTTTTGCATAAATCTATTTCACTCCATTTGAAAAAAACAAAAACAAAACAAAACAACCAACAAATAGCACAAATATATGAATAAACTTTACTGTTTTAAACGTAAAGCTTACTGAAACAGGTTTACTGTTGGCTAGAGTATGTAATCCCTACTGGGAGTTTTATCTAAGTAATAACTTCAGGAGTGTGCCCAGTCTCTGTATTTAATTAAAGTAAGATGGATCCCCACACACACGTACAGAGCTTGATGATGTGATGATAAACATGGGATAAATTACACACAGGCTAAGATGATCAGAAAAAGGGTGTTGATGATGCATTGCAAGAAAAGAATCAGCTTTGAATTTTTAATCTCTTCTGTAGTATGGCATGTAGGCAGTATGGGAACTGAAGCCATATAAATTATCTAGATGGGGGATATGAGATAAAGTAGGGTCCTCTTTGTTTATACAGCCATTAAACAGTGCCTTAAAGTTCTTTATCTGATGTCTGAAGATTGGACTTCAGATTAGTTTATATCATTACCCCATGATATGGTCTAACCTATGAACTTATTCTACAGCTGATACTGTGGACCAGATCCTTATATGGTTTAAGTGAGTGCAGGGTTTTTTTATTTCAATAGGTAATCTAATTATGACAGCTGAGCACTAAACCGATTTGAAACCTACTTGAAAGAGGTTTATTTGCTTAGCTTTTTGATTACGTTCTTCCAACTAACTGCATACCAAGTCAGTGCAGGCTACATTGTTGATCGTTGGCACCCAACATCAATTTCAAACCACAATTGCGCTAACACTGGGTTTGGACAGAGATTTCAATGGGATTTGTATATGTTTACATCATGCCTGAATTTGCCCCAATTCTGCACTCCTGTTAATGCAGCTGGCATCTCAGGAGTCCTAAGAAGTAAAGGACTAGGACTATTACATAATATCAAATGCTACAACAAGCTGTGGGGTATATTTTTACAACTATTACTCATGCAATATGGTTTTAACTCCATATGCAGTGTCACACACTTGCTTCTGCGCTGGTAAAATGGATCCATCTGGAACAAGTATTTATGGCGTGCTAAGGTACTACAATTACAGATGTGCTGATAATTAAGAAAAATTAGATGTAAAATGTATTATGGAACAGTGGGATGCTCGCATGTTCATCTCCAAGTAGCAAATACTGCTGAAATATTTAACATTAGAAATAGGCCCAGGAAGACCACACTTCACTAAAGCAAAAGATGCATCCCGTTGCTCCTGAGAGCTGCTGCCTGGCTTTTTCCATAACAACTGCAGTGCAACATCAGAACCCTCTGAAGCAGGCAATATCCCTCCTATGCCTCCATACAAGTTTTATCTTACACATAGCAGCTGTTGCCTAGAGACGCCCCGGCTGGAGCAGAAGTTTGCAGCATTTGACAGGAGCCCTTATTGTCTCCTGCTACTCATGTGAGCAAAAGTAGAGAGACCTCAGTAATTATAAACAATAAAAGTGATAGAAATCAACCATTTTAAGTGTTCTGTCCAAAAACTATCAGCCTGATTGAGAAGACCAATTTCATTGTACTCTTTCAAGATACATTGAATAAAGTCAATATTGAATTAAAATCTATGTGTAATGTGTTATAAGAAAAGGGGTGTGCTGCTAACCATCATCCTTAGTCAAAATGTATATGAACTGCTGGCCCCAGTGTGCTCGTTTGCATGCAATTGTACTCATTTTCAATCCACAAATTCAGTATGAATTACAGAATAATTTTGTATAGTAGAAAAATAAATAAGAAATAATAGTCTTTATTGATCTTACCTAGATACTGCTTTAGCTTTTTGGAATGAATGCATGACTTGTATATGATTCTGAAATAGTTCTTGACAGCTGTGATATAAACAGATGCAGAGATTGTACACAGAAGAAGAGGTCAAAATCTAGTTTGAAAGCAAATACCTTGATGTTTCTCAATTTTTCATTTTCCAAAATGAAAGTGTGTTTGGGTTTTTTTCAGTAGATTTGTTGCATCTTAAAAGCGTTATATAACAGGGGTAAAAAATTAGTGTGTGTTTATATATTTATAGGCACCAATAGTATAAATTATAGGTATACTCAGTACTGTTAACTGCGAAATAAATAAGTAGTTTGGCAGGGTGAAGGGACAGTTTTGACATAAAGGTAAGTTTTAAATGTATCTAATACTATCAACTCTCTTTTGGTGTTTCTTAACACCCTACATTACTTGTCTCTTCTACAAATCTCATGAGGGTAACTATACTTATGATTGCTACACAAAAATACAGATAAGCTTGGTCTCCAGGTCATCTGAAGTAGATGCTCTAGACAAAAGTGATGGTTTTTCCCTAAAGGCCAAGAAACCAGGTCTGTGGCATCCTGAGGGCAGAGCTATGAGATCTTCTCCAGACTTAAGAGTAATGTAATTTTCTAACTGTAACAGCCTTCATTTAAACAGTGTCTTAGCTACTACACTGAACTGTAAAAAAATATTTTCCATTTTCCAATAAAGTTCAATGGTTTTATGGAGAGGGTTCAATACTGTCTATGGTACCTAAGAATCAATGAGAATGGCACTTTCATATTTTGCACATAAGCCTCAGCTCAAAAGATACAGAAACATGGTAGTAACTGTTTATAAAAGAATTCCGGCTGAAGACAACATAAATGTCTTTGACCAATGTTATTTGGAGAATTATATGTTTGCAAGATAGGGTGTGAAATGAAAGGAGTACATTGCAATCTGTAAGCAGCCTTGAAAAAGAGCTAATTTTTCTAATTGACATTCAGGCTTTTACTCCAGCTCAGCATGGAAACAGAACTGCCTAAAATTTGAAAATAATCATCCTTCACTGTGATATGTGAATAATAATTTGCTTGCAAAAGTGAACAAGTAAAATCAAATAAACCACCTATGACGAGGAGCAGCTTGCTAGCACTCTAATGGGTGATAAAAGCTATACTCAGTAGTTCCTCAGAAGACTAAGTTGCAGGAAGAAAGCACTACAAATGAGAGATTACCACTGAGCTGACAAAATAATCAAGTCCTATTGTTCTGTAAAGACTATAAAACACATCATTTCACACATATGCCATTTTTCCATAGTTCATCCTCCCACGACTACTTAAGCCTTCCTCATCTTTCATTTAGTGCTCCTAGAATAAAGTGAGAATTTACAAACCATTGCAAATATTTTTTTCACAGCAATAACTTACATTTTTGCCAGTGATGTAAATACAGTGCACTGTATAACGTGAGTCAGCTCAGTAAGGCTAGACTGTCTTTTCTCCAACTATTTTCCACTAACATGAACAAAACCTGTTTTGTCAGCACTTCCTATAAGGTGAAAAGGAAGATGGAAAGTTCCTCTTTGTTTTTCAGCTCTGAATTAGAGTCATACGCAGAATTCTTTTTGCTGCAAGAAAAATATGTTTGTTCACTAACCAAAGCAACAATAGGTTTATTTGTTGCAAGTTCCATTGTGTTATTATTTCCTAAATGCATTCTGTATTTTTTTTCCTGAAGTGTTATTCATGTCACTGCTCAACAGTAGATGGAGCAGTGGATCATTACTGTATTTTAGTTATTTGTGTCAGTTATTGCATAATTTTTCAGCTGCTGACATATAAGACTGCAGAAAAGCTAAGAAAATTATGTAGAGAAAATAGGTATTAATGAAAGCATTTAGAATTAGGAAGAAAATTGCAAGAACAGTAATCCAAGCTCACTTTGACAAATTATTAAGACAAACCTGCATTTATGACTAATATAAGCAACTCATAAACACACATTCAAATTACAAACCTTGCATTAGTTTGCAATACTAATACAGTAAATATGTATGTCCTTTAACTTTGAAACGTTCAGTCACACATATTTTTCTTATGGTGATGAGGAAGGGTGAAGTATCTTCTAAAAGTGAAGTGCATAAATACTGCACATTGTTGGCCTTATAATGAAAATGAAAAAGTCGAAGTCTAAGTTAAAATAGTCGGGTGATTTATTTTATACCTGCATCAATGGTTTTCCTATGAACTGTTTTTAAGAAACTGAACACAATAAGTTCCTTTGAACCTTATGGTAACTATACCATGACCCTAATTTTTTCAGCAGGGGTTAGATTCTCATCTATCTGTAACCATACAAAATGAAGCATTTAGTTTAAGATGATCATCCCAGCCCTCATCTTCAGGAGGGAAAGAGAAAGAGACTTCCAGTTGATGTGTTTAGGGAGGGGGCTCAATTTTGAGGTTTCCCCTCCCCATAGACACAGATGATGGGCTTAAGCTAGTTCTCAGGTTTTGATGGCTACAGCTCCCCCAAGAATCCAAACTTTGTCAAACCCAATACTATAATTTCTCTTAAAATCAATTTGGTCTCAATAGTAATTATATTCACAGAAATTTCAATTGACGCATGCTCTATTTTGAAACTTCGTATAATTACTCAGAGTCAGGCTGGCAATATTTGTTGTTACAAATCAAGGCCAGAGGAAAACTTCTCAGACAGCTTCAAAGACCCAGTTCTCATCTCCAAGCCCAGCTCCCTCCCCCGCTTCCTTCCAGCAGCATTAACTTTTTCTCTGCAATCTCACAAATCGGAAAAAGAGTAACCTCTAAAGCTGTTTTAGACTGAAGGTCAGAATTCAAAGGATTGGTAACTTTATCCACAGAGCCTCGCAATCACATTGCTATTGGAAACACACTCAGAAGCACCAGCACTCTAGATGTTTTTATTAAGCAATGTCAATAGGTACAAAATTTGAAGGTGGGTTTGTTGTTGTTTGTTGGTTTTTTTTCCATAGTCTAAGGTTTATCAAGACTCATATTTGCAAGAGATCAAATTGCTTTCTGCCACTGAATTTTAGTTTAATGTTCTCTGAGGTAAGGAAACTGGGCTCTGTGTTACATGCTAATGAAAACAGCAGCTTTGGTTTGTTTATCTAAATACTTAAAGAGAGGCACCTCTTGCAGCCAAAATGTAAACAAAACTTAAACTCTTTTTACTGCTTGCATACTTCCAGGCTACTAATACGGATTTATTTTTTAATTAATGGCATTATACAGATTTTCTACATATATCTCCTGCTTGACAATCTACCTTTCCAAAGAAATATTTAATTCTTAAAGCAATTATTCATAATTACACCTATATTTTCAGCTCATGAACATAAGATGACAGATCCCTTTCAAATATTGGCTCAAGGGGAAAAAAAAAATAATGAAGGGCAGTCAGAATTCTGTCCCTGCAAACCTGTCACTGATTTAGAGGGAAATAGGTTAAAATAGGGATTTCAAGAAGGTTTCACAAGAATTAACAACCAGCAAAATTTTTATTCCAATATCTAAAAAGCCCAAATCATATACCTTGACCCCCTGTGCTGTACCATGTTTGCATGCCTTAAAGACAGAAGCATTCATATCCACCCAAGAGATTCACCTGGTGAAGTTCTAAAAATGTGTCCTTAAGGATGCCTTGCCTTCTACCATACAGGAATCTCTATACACAACCATCTCCATTAAACCATGTTGCTAAACTAGGCACAGACAAATGAAAGTGCACCTTGCACTGGATGCCAGTTTATGAGCTGAGAGACACAGCATGGGTACCGCACACTGAGCAGAGGCAGAATGCTTTTCATGCAGTGATACCACAAGAATGCAATATCATAAGGAGAAGATACAGACAACAGAAGACAACTGCATGAAGAACTCGGAACACGGGTGGTTGAGCAGATAAACTCTTTTTAACTTGTAAAACTTCATTTATTGGAAAAAAAATAATTTGGCAGCTATCAGTATAAGGAATGTGCTGAGTGTGACTCAAAAATGCTTGTTTGCCTTTGGTGTGTCTGATGCCGTTTTTCTTATATTCATAAGCAAAGTACCTCATCTAGCCTGATTTTTAACAGCTCATCTGGAGAGGAGCAAATCCTGAATTAGAGACACCTAGGAAAATTTAGTAGATTTAGTAGCCTAAAAATGCACTAGCTTGAAACATATTCCCCCAGTGTATTCCACGGCAGATGACTGCTTGTTGAAATAATGTCAAAATCAAACTGCTGAAGACTGTATGCTGCAAATGATGCCTTACAGTGCCTGGGATCAAAACAAGGGCTCCATTTTCCTGGGTGAGGACACCAGTGGTGCTGCCACCAGCTCCACCAAGCTTAAAGGGCTGTGGCTATACAGTAAAGCATCCCCAGCCCCTGCAGCCACTGATGAATTGTTTACCCACCCCTCAATGCAAAGGAAGAAAAGCACTCAGAACAAAGGCTCCCCTCTTGAACCTTAATCCATGTCTAGAATGGTTTTGAATTCAGAAATAGGCTCAGGAACTCTGTGGTGCCTATAGTTGGAAAGAGGGGAAATCCAAGGGATGGAGAGGGGCTTCCCCTCAGTTGGGCACAGTTTGGGTAATGTAAGGCTCTTTTTCATCCGTGAGACCTGAAAAAGCTGTCACAAACCAGCAGTGATAGCCCTACAGTGCATTTCTCTTCTCTCCCATCTCCTCTCTCATAAAATCCTCATTGGTTTTAGTTTGGTTTTTTAATGAGAAAACTCTATTCATATTTTTACCTTCAAAATACCATAAAATATTGTGTATGCATCTCTAAAGCTTGAATTAAAACAGGATCAATCTCACGTTAAGTATTTTTTTTTTTTTTAAGGAATTTGCCTCAGACATATGTGGTATACCAAGCACAGCAGGAGCTTTATACAAATCTTTCTCTACTAGTTGATGAATTACAGGATTTGGCTCTTGCTTTTCTGGTCAGTAAGTAAATAATAGTAAATAGTTATGCAGTATGCATCATAGAGTAACAACTTTTAGGAAACTATTTTTTACATCAATCTATTATGGGGTTGCCTAAAATTGGTTTTACCATCTGATGAATATGCAGGATGAAATGCATTTGAGCAGGTGTAGTGGGTTGACCCTGGCTGCACGCCAGGAACCCACTACAGTCACTCTCTCACTCCTCTCTGCAACTGGACAGAGGAGAGAAAAAGAGACCAGCAAAGGATTCGTGAGTTGAGATAAGAGCTGGGAGCGGTCACTTACTGATCACCATCACGAACAAAATAGACTCAAAGTGGGGATATTGAAATTTATTACTAACAAGATCAGAGCAAAAGAGTGAGAAGTAAAATAATCTTAAAAAAACCTTCCCCCCACCCCTCCTTCCTTCCAAATTCTACCTCCTCCCCCCACAGTGGTGCAGCGGGACTTTGAACAGGGGTTACAGTTGGTTGTTGTTTCTGCCCCTGCTCAGGGAGAGGAGTCCTTCCCCTGCTCTTGTGGGGTCCCTCCCATGAGAGACAGTCCTTGATAGACCTCTACGACACGAGTCCATTCCTCAGGCAACAGTTCTTTACAAACTGCTGTCCTGTGGGTCACTCCTCCATGGGGTGCAGTCCTTCACTGATGAGCTGTACCAATATGGGTCCCCCAGAGGAGCCACAAGTCCTCCCAGCCACAAGTCCTCCCAATCCTGCTCCAGCATGAGCTCCTCTTTCCATTGCCTGCAGGTCCCCTGCAGGACCCTGCTCCATCGTGGGGCTCCCACGGGGTCACAGCCTTCTTCATGCATCCACCTACTCCAGCATGGGCTCCTCCACAGGCTGCAGGTGGGTCTCTGGATCCCAATGGTCCTCCATGGGCTGCAGGGGCACAGCTGCCCCACCATGGTCTGCACCACGGGCTGCAGGGGTCACAGCTCCGGTGCCTGGAGCACCTCCTACCCCTCCTTCTTCCCTGACCTTGGTGTCCACCTCGTTGTTCCCATGTTCTCACTCTGCTCTTCGCTTGCTGCAGTTTTTCAACTGCACAATAACTTTCAGTTCTTAAATATGTTATCACAGAGGCGTTGCCATCATTCCTAATTGGCTCAGCCTTGCCGAGCAGCAGTAAGCCCATCCTGGAGCCAGCTGGCATTGGCTGCACCAGACAGAAGAAGCTTCTAGCAGCTTCTAACAGAAGCCAACCCTTTAGCCACCTCCACTACCAAAATCCAGCCACAGAAACCCAATACAGCAGGTCCTACATTATGATGTTCCTGTCAATCAGTGTTGAAGTTCGCTTGAGCCCAGGCCACTGTCCTGCAGTCCAATCCTAAGGTGGACTGTGATACCCATTAATAGTCATTATGACCTCAAAAAGGCTGTGTACTGCTGGTTGGAATCTACACTAATAGCCCAGGTTGCAGGAAACAGGTTTAGTTATCTTGTAATCTTTGGATGCATTGAAGTCTGTCAAGGCATCAGTTTCTCAAAATTTGAATGGGTACCACAAAATGGCTTGAAGTGAATGACAATGAAAAAATAGCTGTATGGTAATACGCAGTAAAAATATTTCCTATTAATTTAGTAAGCGAAGTGGATTTTAGAGACCCTGAACAAGAGGTTTGAAGACTAATGTTTACATTTGGTTTAGAAAATCATGACTATGAATAAAAAAAGAATAAATCACAGTGATTTAAGAGGCTGATTTGAGACACTGATTTGCTAAATCTTTACACTCACCTAAGCTTGCTTGTAACTTTGCAAGACATAAGTTTCTCTGTTTTAATACAAGTGCACTACAAAGCTTAAAGGTACTTGCCAAATGTCCAACTTTAGTGCTCTTTAAACACATGCACAGCTTTTCTCTTGCTAGAAAGATCCGTGTATAATACCAAGAATCTTCCCTCAAATATCTGAGAACTAATAATAATGCAAAGTATTAGCAATCAGAAAGCAATAATGTCATTTAACAGGCAAAAAACACGAAACTGCATATGCAGACATTAGTGGAAATGTGACAAATTAATATATGATAAAAATAGTGATATCCAGACTTTTAAAGATTTTCATATGGGTGTCATGTGCTCAAGGAAATTACTAATGCATTTAATATCTCCTTTAGCATATAGATATATCCTTTAACACATAGAAAATGTGTTTTTTAATTTCCATCCTAGAAGAACTAATAAGCCACAGCATCCTTCCCTGTCTAACATTAAATGCAATGATATCCAATTTAGCATCTTCACAGGGTGGGTTCCACTGAAAGAAGTAGTAAATGCAGTAAATTTTCTTCACTTGAATGGATCTTGGATTAGCTCTATCATTTGAAAATCCCAAAGAAGGTACTCTTTACTTTGCTTGCTTTCTGAAATGTGGAAATGGATTCACAATATAGAAATAGAAATATAAAAGAAAATAAATTTGAAAGGTTGACAGAAACAAGTATGCTTTGAAATGTTCAAACTTATGTTTAGCCTGTAAAACTGATGTATAATACTTGAACTTTGGTATTCCAGTCATAGATGGAATGCCAAGTAAAGGTTAGCATCTTATTAATGACTGTTAGTTAACAGTTACAGTTGAAATTAAAATGTATAACAAGGTATTGATACCATGATTAATTATTCTGGATAATTATGTATTGTATTAACAAAGTGAAGGCAATATTTTTTCTTGTTTACCATAAAAAACCCAAATCTCTTAGACTCCTCCTACCTCCAGAACTGGCCTTAGCAATCAACCTAACTTACAAAACAACCCAAACATTTATATTGGACAGCATTTAAGAAAAATTAAGTAATTATCAATGTCAAATAGGAACTGGTGCTTAAATTGAGGTACTGAGCATACCGAGTGCCATTTCTCCCATTGCAGAGCTAAGCACATTTCTTCGGCTACTGTTCTCTGCTGTGTAAGGCAAGCCAGGATTCAGAAAACATCTCCACACCCATATTCTCATGCAAATACAATTTGTTAGCCCAGATACCCCATCTCTTGCAGCACAACAGAGTACTTTGGATTGATGGTGACAATAAAACTTTTTTTTTTTAGGGAACTATCTTGCCCTGAAAAGAGCTACTTCTGAAAAACAGTGTTTTCAAAATTTCCCATAAATTCTTTTACAAACATTTGGGCTGAATCAAATGAAGGCTTGGCTTTCTGCAAGTCTAAAACACATAAATACTGATTTATCATTTAAAGTGTGTTTGTTTTCCTCACCCGCCTGCAGTTACAACTCTGACTTCATTAGCTGAAATTTGCTAAACACATCCCAATCATCTTTTCATAACTGCAGCCCTGAAAGACTGTTTCATTTCTCCACTCTTTATCACCTTATCTGATTGTTTCTTCATTTACATAGTTCCTTGTTAGCTCCAGAAATTATTTGTCAGAAAATATGTTGTCTAGTACAGCAGTCTCGTCCCTAACCATGTTATAAATACCTTCCAAGGAGTTTGTTCTCCCATGCAGAGGTGACTGCCCTATTGAGTGTTGGAAGCTTATTTCCCTTCTTTTGACTTTGAAGATAAGAGAAAGGAGTGGATGTATTTATTAGATCTCTTTTGTGTTCACTCTATCAGCTCTCTTGATCTGAACCACTGAAGTAGGAATCACTGATATTCTGAATTGTATTGGCAGTGAGGACAGTCCAGTGGCAATACAAGCTGGGTGGTATTTTTTCATACAGGTTTTGCTCTCCAGCTGTTCATGAGGTGCAGTCAACAGCTAAGGATGCCCACATTCACCTAGCACAATTTTCCAGCCCTCTTTCAATTTACCCTTTGGTCACCCAATTTACACGTTTATGGTTCTTTACACAAGCCAGTGAAACTCTCCTCTCTCACATTATTTGCCAGGGGAATTTATTGTCTTAGGTTTTCCACAGGATAGAGGAGGTGTTCATATTTTGCTTGTGACATGTAGGGGATCAACCTTTGTGATACTGATCCATTTGTTTTATATTTCTCCTCACCCCTTTAACCACTCTTGTGCTGTGTCCTGCTAGGAAAGACATGAGTGTTTCAGTCCTACTGGAGAAGTGACTATTTCTTTTTTTCAGTCTGGGGTCCTGGGGAGGAACTTCCTTGCTTCTCAGCTTCAGCAGAGGAGGATGTTTGGGTTAAAGGTGTGTTATACAGAGAGAAAGCATAACATTTCTTTTCTCTTGATCTTTTATATCCAGTATTCAGCCCATAGGGCAGAGAAGTTAAGATGAACTGACAAAACCCATGACAGACTAATTGGTGATGGAATTATTTGGCAGAAGATTGCTGCTTGGTTTAACAAGACTTCAAAATGTGAAAACCACTTGGCAGACAGGGAAAGCTGCAGAATATCTACTTTTCATGACAGGTTTTTTAAGGGTTATATTGATCCAGAATTATTCTCATTTTGCAGGCATTGTCATTCTTTGACCTGCTGCATCTGTCCCGGAAAAGCCAAGATGGCACAGTAATACTGAAAATAACAGTAAACAGCTGAAATTAGTTCTGGGGCTCTTGAATTCTGGAGGGGGTGCAGACACCATATGGTATTTGTTTTCAGACATACTACTTCATCTCTCATTCCTTCTCTGAACTGAAGGGATGATCAGAAACTATGAGTCTTGCTAATTATCTGTCTTTGGATTTATGCTGTTGAATGAAAGACCAGTGGATAATAAAATTAACAGCATTCATGACTTAATTAACAATAAGCACAATGTGTCTTTTAGTAAGCCAGTAGTAACTGGCCAGAGGACACTGTGGATAGGTGGGTTCTAAAGTAAATGCATAGACCTTTCCTTTTACCTCCTGCATTTATCTCATATCGTCCTTCAGTGCAGGTACAGTCTTCAGAATACAAAGAATTAGTTTAACCCCACATTAAGATAAAATTAAGTATCTTGATACATTACCAACAGGTTGTTTGATATCTGGTAATCTGATTGACATAAACCTATTCTTGAGAGATGCAGTAGTTTGTATTTTGGGGATTTTTTTGAACATAAACTGAACTATAGATTTTAAATATATTTGATAAAAGTGCAAGCAGGTTTAGTAACTTCATTAGAAATTAAACTAAAAACAATATTTCATTTTTAAATAATTGTTGAAACAGGTTTTCTTTGTGTTTAACTACTTCATTCATATGTATTTTTCGTTTCTGGACAAAAGCGGAGATTATGTCAATAATTAAAAACATGTAAAATTATCTGATCACTTTGTATTTACACTTTTGCTTCACTGTCTGCATATTATTTCTGATTGCATAAATATTCATAAAATAAGCCCCTGGGAAATTTTCAAAGTGGTGCATAGAGATTACATTATGCAGTTCCTATTAATTTGAATAAGTCACATAGTTATATTCTCACAATCTAATTTGAAAATTTCCCTCCTGCTTTTCACCATCTAAAATAACTGTCTAATTCCAAAAATGCACTATCTCCATCTCCCACTCTACAATTCATAATTACAGAAGGGACATACAGTCTTTTCATATAGATACTTCAAGATGCTCCAGTGGTATTTTATACTCAAAAGAAGTCCCCATCCTAATGAGAGTTACTAAACTCCTTGTGCTGCTCCTAATGCTCATCTCTAAGGATATTTCCATTAATACCTTTGCTGCAATGCCTATTTAGATGCATAGTAAATCAGTATCCTGGGAAACTCTGAAATAATTAAAAGTACAATTACCAAAAAAAAAAAAAAGACAGATCAAAAGAACCACTAAAAATAGAATAAGACATAATCAACCCATAACTCATTGAGCAGTCCCAGAAAACTGTGCTTAGACATTCCTCCACAGAAGTTATCTGACAGCAAGTTATAAATGAAAGATTTTTGCATTTGACTATATTTGAACTTTCCCCACAATGTGCCAGGAAGGTCAGCCAGGGTATTTTAGAGCTAGGCTGTGAGAGGAGAGAATTACAGGCTTAAAGTTACTTACAGGGTCTTGCCAGAGATTCCCTCTGTTTTATAGCTCATAGGCTTCAGTTTTCACAGTTGTTGCTTCTAACCAGTTTTTTTTACGTCTCCTGAAAATGAAGTGGGGGAAGGGAGGACTTTTTTCCTTACACAGATAACCTCAAGAGATCCAGTGATGATGGAGGCAGAAGTAGAGGCAGTGAACACGGTCAGCTAGCAGGAGCACAGCTGGCTCAAAGCAGCACCTTAATCCAGGTTGAAATCCAGTGGTGGAGCAGCTGCAATGGGTTTGAAGCCTCAGTGTTGGGAAACTGGAAGAAAAGATCATGGGGTGGCTTAAGTGAAGAGAATCAAGAGAAGGAGAGGTTTACTGGTGAGATTGGTGTAGCTCAGAAGAGAAAAGGGTCTGGGATGCAAGTTGCTTGAAAGTGCATTCTCTGGGCTTGGGAGCACTGAGGGTGTAATGGCTTAGGGGTGACACAGGCCAACCAGGTACCTCTTACTCAAACTCCAGGCTGGGGAGAGTGGCACACAACAAGCTGTGCTCACCAACAGCACCCACAGGGCCAAAAGGCACCTTGCCCTGTAGTGAAGACCTGCACGTCTCCAATCTTGCCATCATCAGTACAGGGCAGCCTTATCCTGATGTTTCAGAGATGTCTACCCATACGTTGGTCTTTAGCCTCTCATCAGCCAAGGACAACTACACACATTCTCCACAAGCCATCTTTCTGTTTTCATAAAAGTTAGAGTGTGACATATTTGAGGCTGCTAGCTTTCTGTCAGATTGGATTGAGATTTCCTAACAAATTGAAAAGTTATCAGAGGACATCGAGCTAGACAAACGCACAAAGAATGTGGTTGCAAAAGCCTTTTTTTTTTTTTTTTTTAGGAAACCAGGTTATAACAAGAAAAAGCCTGATCTCCATTTACAGTTCTCTTCAGCTATTTTAATAAACTTTTTGATTTTGCTGACAGGGCAACTTCATTTTACATAGAAAGACAGTTCCCCAGAGGGTAAGATCTGTCAGTTGTCACAGGAAATCCTTTCACTCCCTACCTATACAAGCAAAGCTGTATCTCAAGAAATCAGGTTCATCCTATAGAGCTGCTAAAGGAAGGAGAATAATACTACAGACACAAAACCCTTCTTCAGTTTCTTTGTCCATTGCTTGCTATCAGAGACCTGCTATGCCTGCAATCAAGAAGGCACTTCTTATTTATATTATGGATTGCTTGACTTTTTTTTTAAAATCTCAGAACTGATGATGCACACAGCTGGACTGTCCTGTCTCATACATGGGACTGATTGACTTTGTCATCTTCACCATGTAGCAGCAGATCATAAGTAAGACTGACATCAGTGACGAGGATCTTCCTTTTTCACCCGTTCTTTCAATCTACTTTGATGAATACCAAAAAATAAAATCAAAGACACCATAGCAATGCAATGAAGGATGAGACCACAAGAAAAGAATCAATAGCCACAAGAATGGACACCATGTATGAGTTCATGAATAACCTGATTTTCCACCAAGTAGGTCTTGAAAGGGCTTTGTTACACAGCCTGCCGGAAAGCCTTGGGCTGTCAGCTTGTTTCAAGGCGAAAGGGAAGAGTGCTGGCAACCTGAGGGCCTAAAATGATGGCATAAAAGCTTTGCATCAGGAATAGGGGAAGCGAGAGTCTTTCGTCCTCGCTTAATGACTGATGCCTTGATGATTTCCAGCTATGGTTATCTGTTTTGGTAGAATTATCAATGCTCTGTTGAAAAGGAATCTTTCCCTGAGACAAGGAATCCTCAAACCAGGAGTCTTTTCACCCAAACTAAACAAAGTCTCACTTGTCTAAAAATATTTTAAAAGCTGTAAGCATAAGAAAGCTGAAAGGTCTTTACATTTAAAGTGTCCTAAAAATTTTACTGTATCCTGAGAACCCACGTTTCCCTTTGTTTTAACAAGTTTTTTCTTTTTAATATAATTTTCCTTATACAATGTTATTGTTACTCATATCTTAACTCCTCTGCAGAAACCTGTTTCTAATAAAACAGTTATGGAAGAGGAAAACACTAAACAAGAAACAAAGGTGGAAATATTATTACTAAACTTGATATATTTCTTGTAAAACATTTTAAAACTATATTAATTCAGAACTGTACTAAATTCATGTTGTTCTTTAGTAATAAAGACATGAGACCAAAGATTATAACCAACTAGACTGGGCCATATCATGTGTTTTCACCATCAGCGTTAAAATTAAAGCTCAAAATGGTGCAGAGCTGAAATTAGTAGATTTTTGAGATATTGATAGCTGTGCAGTATCCTATTAATTGTGATCTTTCTTAAGTACAAAAGCAAAAGGATGTTACTGAAATTAAGCTGTTAAAAGCTGTAAATGAAAAGCCTACATATAAGGTTTTCATACCAGTGATGAATTCATCACTGAAAATCTTTTTAACCGCATAGATATGTCTTTGCTCAGGTGAAACTGTGTATAAAGTATTGAAAAACTGTATCCAAAAAAACCCTTCTCCACAACATAAGCTGGTTGTAGGGTTTCTTTAATGTTTCAGTACCTGAAGCTCTTAGAAAGCTCACCTTTCTTGTACCACTTGAAAAAAACATTATAACATGTGAAAGGAAGAGAGGAGTATATGGAGACTTGCATCCACAACTAATTTACAGACACTGAAATCTTCATGTAATATAGGTGTAAAAATTGAGTACACCTATCAGTACATCTGGTCTTACTCGATAACTATAATTTAAGCAGGTGGATGACAGATGTTGTATCTCCAGCACGCTTTTTCATGTTTATTTTAATCTCATTTTCATGTCTCAATTATGCATTTAAAATTATTTGCTAAAACATTGTAATGTGTAGTCTACCTGATCCTTGAAGGAGATTTCAAAATAGAGTTCAAAGCTGCCAATTGACTACACCCTAGGAAAAAAGAGACTAACCATTGCCAATTTACCAGCCCCCAACACGGACTCAGATGGGCTGTTCCACAGATAAACGCAGCATCAAGGTTTCAGAATGCAAAATACAGCAATCTTCAACAAAGATAAAATGAAGTTTTTGCTGTAACTTACTGAGAAATATATTAAAATGCTGCTTTTAGGCTGAGATGTCATCACATGTAACTCATCCTTTCACCATGGAAGAGTCTGCAGATGGTAATCTCATTGCAGTGTAATGTTGCAGAGGTTTTGGTCTAGATGCTATTTTTAAGCTTCACTTAGAGGTTTGATTTTGCAGAGGAAGTGTCAGAAACCAAACCTACTAGTTATGATACCACCACTTGCTTCATACGTGATCTTGGTTCTTCAACAGAAGAAACATATTTCTATGTAAATACATACTGATCTTACATATGAGCATATCTATCCAAGTGGGAGATAGCTGGTTATTCTGGAAAATGAGAGCTAAATCTTTGGCTGGCAAATCCAGCATACCAAAAAGTGAACTTCTGAATTTCGTCTGGAGAGCTGTCCTAATGAACATAATCTCCCTCACAGGAATAAACCCATTCTATCAAGCCCACTAGGGCACACTGAGATTTAATTAACTGTCCTGACTTTCACGAAGAAAGTACCAAATAATAACAACCAGTGACACTGATAAAGTTGTAAGTATGATATACGACTGTTTTGCCAAATACAAGCAGTACTCCTTTGTTTTTTATTAACAGATGCACCATGTCTCATTCCTTCAAGATGAGGATTGAAATGCTCTATAGCAATTTGTGTGAACTTTGGGGCACATGTACTTAAATCCTCTAAAATATGCAGTCTATTTGGTCAGTGAATTTCAAAGTTAATGAAGCAAACATCCTCTTACATGCATAAGTGAGGAGAAAAAGGACATAAATCTTTCTGTTTGACTCCCATTCAAATCTGAACATGAAACACGAGCACTTCTAAAGCAAGACAGAATTTTGTAATGCATTAAAAGCATATGTTAAAATCTACTGCTACTAAAAAGCCTCCTTCTTTCACTTTATCACTACACGGCATATGCCTTCTTGCAGGTGTCTATGAGCTTTTAGACACATGCTATTTCTAAATGTGAAAAAAAGGAAAAGGAAACTAGTAAAAACAATCTTAATGATGACTGTAATTTATAAAAGAAAGCTCTCTGAAATGCTGCCCTGAGCCATACAAAACTCCAGCTGAATAATTAATTACATATTGACAAGGTCTTATAAAAGAAAAGCTCAGAGCTGTATTGACATTTATATCTTCTTCTTAACATTCATCAGAAAATGTCATTTTGCTTGAAATAATTATGGGCAGCTTACAGGTTTTTGCCTTCAGATCCAAATTTTTATCAAGAAGATGTGTGAGTGAGGATGTTTTATGGTTATATGCATTACCAGTTTGCCTAAAATTTAATCTTTTTGATTGAATAATTTATAGTAAGAGAATATTAGTATCCTCTACAAACTATTACGAAACTATTGTATGTACATAGCTACAAGCCACAGTGTGCTACAAATATTTCTTTGAACTATTCCAATCAGGCTTTACATCTGAGTTTTTGTGCAATTAGGAAGTATTAACACACAAAATACAACCAAAATCATGTTTTAAAATGAACTTTACTAGGTATGATGTAAAAATAAGATGCACCAAATAATTTCAAAATGTGCAATTCTGTCAGTGTGCTGTATATCAAAAGGAGAGAGAATAAATTTTCGTATTTCTGTTTTCCTGTTACATTTGCAATTACTTGAACTGGCGTGGCATGCAGATTTCTCCAAGAGCTCTTCTGTTACAGTACTTCAGTTGCACTTAATAAATTGCACCTTCCATGAAAAGAAAAGGTGATGGATTGAAAAATGTTTAGCACAACCATGCATAATTGATAGGTTCCCTAGTGCAAATAAGTGTCTAATAAATAATTAAATTTAATCTCATTATAAGAGTTTTCATAATGGGATAATTTAATTAAATGAAAGCCAAAGGGTTTTTAGGGGTTGAAAGATGCTGCTGTTGCTATATTTGGCTAATGGTCTGGGGATAGTATAGTGAAGAAGGGTAATTCACATGGGTGCATGCATTATTTAATGAATCCCTTTGAGATGGAGGAAAGGACAGATCAATGATAACTTGTCATTTTATCATTGCTTACAATGCACATTTAAACAACCTGGGAAATGTTAAAAACAGAGAGAGAATCTTGCAAGCCTTTGCAGTGCATCAGGCCCTCTCCCTGCCAGACACATAGCAAATAATATGCCTTTTGCAATACGCAGTTGCACTGTCATCTAACATGGTTAATTTTTTCCTTATTTCAGACCAAAAATAAGAGCAAAGCCTTACAAGCTTCTGTACAGTTAGGGCAAGCCTGCCCCTAAGTGAAAGTTATAATGGATACAGCATGTATATCTGATACTAAAAAATTGATAGCTGTGCCATGTGGGACCCATTAACAAGCTTTTTGAGTGGGCTGAGTTTTGAGCTTTAAGTCTCCAGAAGCACTTAGCTAGGCTAGGATACTAAAACCATACAAGTCTAAGTAGTTAGCTCATTTGCAGGTGATCAGTTATGAATTAATATGAATAGTGAAGGTTATATCTTTTCAGATAAGACAAAAGTGTCATCTTGCACGCAGTAAATGTGCAAGATTCCAAAGCTAAATGGATGGTTTTGCAATCTGAACTTCCACTTTCTAATGACCTGTACATGCACAAGCATATTCTCATTTAGAAACTCTTAGAACATCTTTATTGGTAAGCTCTGAAATGACTGCTGTAGCACCACAGCCTTGCAGTTTGTCTGATGGTACCAGACTTTTTTTTCAGAGACATGTCAATCACTCTTCTAGAACAACAACATGAGGATTATGTAACATAAATAAAAACTATTTTTATTATTTATTGTCTTTGTGTAATGCCCTTTTAAATCTCTCTGAACTTTAAAAGTGATTTTTCTTCTATGAGTAACACAGGCTTACTACTTACGGAAAGAAAACATTTCCTAGTATTAGTGAAACCATTTTAATTTTTTATTGGTGCCGTGCTGTGAGCAGAGCTACACAAAATGATCCTCAGATCTCTCTAGGAGCTATGTCTACAGCAGCTCACACAGTTCTACCAAATAGTTTGCATCATATTTGCCAGTTATATCAGGTCCCATGGGAGTTCTTCAGCCTTTCCTAATCTTTTCACCTAAATCATCTTGTCTTAAATTTGCCATCTCTCCACTCATCCTATTTTTAGTTGATTAATAAGTGCATTTATCCAAGTACTTTTTTTTTAAGATGCTGAAGGTTTTGCATGATTAGTATCAGTTTCCTATTGCTATTTGCTCTTTATTCTTCTGGACACTTTTAAACCCACACAGAAGTTTAGCAGTAACATGCTTCTTGAATTATTCCTTGTGTTAATCTAAATCAAAATACACCATATCTGTCTGGTTTTTGTTCACCTTCTCAGTGACTCATATGAAGAATGCAGAAACCTCACTGAGTTTCACATATGTTCTCTGAAGGATTTACACTTCCACACTCACTAGTTACCTCATACTAAAATATGTCTCAGTGCTTTCCAATGTTGTTACTCATGTTTTTTATCCATCCCCTTCTTAAGCTGAACAAATACAACACCATTTGGCATTCTTGCTGCTGCTCTGTTAATTGGTTTAGCATTGTAAACACAAACAGTTCCTCGGCTTTGTATAAGAAGTAGGTGTTTAATTTTACACTAACATAAATGAATCATTCATGACTCATTACAGAGATGTAGTGCCTCTTCCCTTCTCGTCTGTTATATTTAGTTTCTTACAGTTTAATAGCCCTGCTAATTAATGTTTTGGCTTTTACAAAAGGAAGGTTTTTATTCTAGTGGAGATTTGCAAAAAGATCCTAAGAAAAATTATCACAAAATATTTTTGTTACTTATAAGATAGCCTTTTCCCTATATTTCTTTACAAATAAACAAACAAAAATATACGTGTCTTGGGAAAATAAAAGTTGCTATATTTTCTGACTAGGATGCCCAGAATTCAGTAGCACGATTTCTACGAGAGGTAAATATTCTGAGAGCCTATGAAATGAGTTTCAGAGACAGTGGACTGAAATTAAGATGTTCTTTTCTGTAAGTAGACTTCCTCAGGCACAGTTATATACTTAAATCTCTGGGAGGATTTGTGTACATTTCATTACAGCTTATTTAAATCAAAAAGCTGGCAAGTAAGATCTCTGCTGATTATTCAGTAATCTATTCTGTCCTTCAAGAAACAATGAAGTTCTCCATCCACTTCTCATCTTCTCAGATAAGAAGACCTCCTGTAAACCAAGCTAAAATACACATGCAGCATTACAAAACTAAGACTTTGTCTGCTTTATATAAAATACAGGAAAAATATAGAAAACACTTATTTCCTCCTTTTTCAGGCAGCATTTCCACCATGGCTCATTGGAGTATAACTTCAATTCTGAAATACTTTGTCTAATGTCCAAGATTTAGGAGGTTAGGGGCAGAGGGATTTTGTTTGTTTAAGAGTGGGACCTTCTATTTATTTTTCCTATGAATTTACAAACTTCATTTCCCCCCTGCTCCAGGAACTAGTATTCTTATACCAAAACCTCAGCAGACATCTATATTCAATGTTGCAATAGCGATCATACCAGAGATTTAAATTATAATCTGTGATTTCTACTCCTTGTTCTAATGCTTTCCCAGCCTGTATGATAAAATTTCAATAACTCAAAAGGTAAAAAAAAGACTCAAATAAGAAAGCAACATGGAGATATTTTGGTGGCATTCAGAAGTCTACCTACGTAGCAGAATTTCCTCTTTCGTGGTTTTTTTTTCTTTAAGAAAATTCTTTTCAGTGACCTTAAACTCCAAACTTTGGCAGTCAGAGTTTTCATGCAATTCTCCAGTACATGCAAATTTTAACACTGCCATATGGCTGAATAGTGGCTCCATGTACTCTAAAACAGTCAAACCACCACAGTACAGTATGGAAATCTTGTAACTTGAGCTTGGAAATACAGGTCTTTTTTCTAACTGCTGATTCTACATGTCAACATCTTCTAGTAAGGAGTCAGTATCTGGCACTAATGAGTACACCAGTTAATGCTTTCATAAAGCTCTGCTTACTGCATGCATGCATTACTGAATCACAATGCACAGAAACTAGAAGGAAATAGAAGAAATACATGTAATATTGGACCTGTTAAATGTATACCAAAACTAATTTCTAAAACTGCATTTGTACCTAAGTTACTGTGCATTTGGGGCTTATTAGTTTTATCTAATATTTCGTTTGAAATCTACTTCTGTGAACATAACTTTGCTGTATTACTGTCAGTTAAAGAATGATGACATCAGGATAAACTTTGCAAGACCTATTCAAAATATATAAATTAAACTTGAGAATGACTTCCCAAATAAGTATATATTTTATTATTTCCACCAATCACATGAATCAGTATTTCAGTCTGGCTTGTATATAATGCAACAAACAATAGCACATGAATTTACACTTTTCATTTCTATGGCTTGATGTACCAGAATGATCCCAGAATTTTTTTTCCTAAGTGTACCAATCCATATCTTGCGGGTTTGTTCAGTTAAACATAAATTTCATAGGCCCCAATAACCAAATGAAAAAGCACAGTTTTACTGCCATTTCTGGACTCCTTCCTGCTGCTCTGAAGTCCTGCCCCAGATGATTTCCATGACCTCAGTTCTCCATGAGACATAGTAGCTGGCATAATGAACAACAAAACTTCAGTTATACTGGAGAAAAATTCTACTTAAAATAAGAAGAAACTAAAGCACTAATATTTTTCCTTCTTGCAGCATGGGAGGAATTCTTTGATAGAACTGGTCAACATCTGTAGAATTTGGATTTGTTACATGTCACTGACTGAAACCTTCTCAAGGTACTACAGGGATGCAATAAAACGTAAGTCAACTAATCCAGTCACATAGCAAACTGTCCATCTATCCATGCGTAGATACTGTTCATCAGTAGCTATCACCAAATTTAAATGATCACAACTTCTGGGATTCAGAAGAACCCAGAGATTTGCTCCCTTCCCTTCTCATGCTTTTCTGTTGATCCATCTGCTACATCTCTCCACAGTCCCAGGTGGCTCTAAATCTTTTACAAGTCTTCTAAGGATGAGAACAAAATGCTAAACTGCCACTCATTTACATAAACGCAGAAATCAAAAAGAAAAACTTTCTACCTCTGAATTTAGCCAAAGTAAATTGAATCTTTACAGTAGTAATATTACATATAGTAAAATAAAATATCTAAATATCAAACATAAAACTGTTAGAGAATCTCAAGGACTTCTTCATGTTTCCTGAAAAAAGTCTGTGCTGAAAATATTCTGCTGGATATACTTCAATAAGACTTTATGAGAGCCTCAGCTTCACACAGCCCAGTTACAAGTTTGCAGCTGCCCTGTAAGGACAGAAACTCTTGAGCCAAGCATAAAGTTGTGACAGATGAGCAAGGCTCCAAAAATATATGTGAATGTGATTTTTCCAATATCTTACACAAAGCAGTTCCTGGTGTGCTGTAATGCACATTACTGTAATGTTTGCTGAATGCAAACTCATTAACACAGCTGGACAGGTCAGTTCTGTATTCTTAAGCTACTGGCTGGTAAGTAACAGATTTTCATTTTTTTTTCTCTAAGCATACACAGGATCTCATTTCAAATGGGAAATATAAAAAATGGGATTGATATAAACAATGCTTATTTTTGGTCAACTTGGACATTTTACTTTAAAAATAATGTAAGACACACCCTTGAACTCCCTTTGAGGATGTATGGGAATGTCCCCACCTACTCCCTCAAGTCCAGTCTTAATCCAGACAGGAACAAAATATTTTTGAATGCAAAGTAATGAAGACATATAATGGCAACTTTGAAATACATTCTCAGGAAGCTGAGATTCATTCATTTGAAAAAAATGTAAATTGTTCATAAAAACAGACAAATCACTTTTCACAGATGAACATTTTTCAGACAGCCCATGCTGAATATTAACTGTGCTAAAGTAATGCAGAGCAAACCAGACAGCAATCAAAGACAAGGAGCAGATGTCCTATGAGTTTTATGAAATACTAAGTAGTAGGATAAATGGTATAATCTGGTTAAGATCAGCAAAACAGCTGAAGTTCTCTGAAGATAAACTTCTGTTTCCAATAGATTTGTGATCTGAATTGCATTTTGAAGTTTAAAATTGCAGTGAAAAGACAGAAAGCAAGAAGGATGCAAAGACTGTTATGTCCTCCTGAATAGATTAAGTGGAAACAATATGAGAGAGGTGAGATCCACTGACCTTTGGAGGAACCTTGTGTGATTAATGTAAATAGCACATTACTCCTATTACGCAAAGAGGCACTCAAAACCAAAACCTTTCTGCACTTGACAGAGAACACTGAGTATCCACAACCTAATCATCCCCTCCAACATTTTAGTCTTCTCCAAGCTGAACCTCTGGGCACAATACTCAGAATCACTCACTGATGTCATACCAACACTGGCAGAGCACAGAAGGGCATAGTCCTAACAAACAAAGAGGGAAAAAGTTTTGGAGGACCTAAACATGCCAACAGAGAGCAGCTGGGAGTTGTCTAAAAGTTAAAACCAGGACTTTATTCCTCAAAATAATATGTGGCTTGGCCAGTGGATTAAATTTGGCAAACTCTACCAAGTTTAGTATGCTTAAGGGGAACTTAATTGCAGCCTTCCAGTACCTGTAAGGAGGTCATCAAGAAGACAAGAGCCAGGCTCTTAACAGTGATGCCTGGTGAGTGGAAGTGGGACAGTGGGCATAATCTGAACCTCAAGAGTTTCAGAGTGGATAACTGAAAAATCTTTTTCATCCTGAGGTTAAGAAATTGGAGGTTTTTCAAGACTGGACTAGATAAAGTTCTGAACCACTTGGTCTGACCTTGTAGATGATCCTGCTTTGAGCAGGAGGTTGAATGAGGGACTTCCTGGGTTGCCTTCCAAACTGAATTTCCCTATAATCCTAATATCCTAAGTTATTAACCATTAAAACAGATAAATGGCTAAATAATTACAGAAGAATTAATGCATAAAGAAGTTGTAGCTCTAGTATATTGCTTAACATTAGCTACCGTAGGCATGCTAGTCATTCAAATTTCCTATATTGCTTATTATAGAACAAGTGCCTTATGTAGTGGACGTTAAAAGCTCAGAAGAAAATGGTAACAAATCTTAGTCAATAAGCCATAAATTAAATTGTCTTCAAGTAGATCTTGGCATGTTACATTACATTTCCATTCAGTAGGCCTTGACTGGCAGATTATAATGGAATCATCATTACAATATTACATCATTAATTCATGAAATAATACTAAATACATAATCCTAAAACTATGTTCAGGCATAGTGGAGAGGGACAGCTACAAGACGCTGGCTATTCCTGCCCATTCCTCACCTCCAGCTAAAACAAACAGAAGCCCACCCTGTACGTCCACTAACACAGTCCAACAAGTAATGAAACACAGCAGATGGCTTTACCATGACTTCTTTGTGCCTCTTGTTCCACTTCTTCTATTGGGAAAGGGAAGAGATGGTACAGAAGAATTATCTGTATCCTTTCTGGGCAGGGACAGGATCCTCACTACCTACTAAGGATTGAGCTGGCCACACACCATGTGCTGCAGAACAACTTGACAACCTGGAGAAATCAGTGCTAAACCTATAAAATGCTGTAGGTTTCCAGAATCAGTTCTGGACATCTCTGATTAAACCCTTTCCTTAAAGGCTAAAGATTGTTACCCTCCAGAAAGGTCCATGAAGTTGTATTTACAGTAGGGCTGCAGGCTTAGAGGGGTAACTGGAGCACCTAATACCTGACTTAACAGCTGTAGGTGTTCTATGAGCCAATATGCTTTTAAGGTCCATAGTTTAATATACAATAATATGTATTTCTGAATGTCTAGGTATGTATTGATATAGATACACACATGCACATAAATACTGTGATTAATTCTCCCAGGAATTTTTAGTTTCCTGTCAGTGGTTGATTTGCCAGACCTAGGAAGTCCCACTAAAACTTGGAGAATGGATAGCTAAAAAATGGTATTTATGATCTAATAAATCAAAACTATGCTGAAAATCTATTTACATCATCATTTTATTTGCAGTATTCCTTCTGGTGCAGTGAAATGGTAAGGAAATATTCCTTTTTTGTAGTTTTTCAGTAATTATTTTGCAGAAATATTTTCCATTTGCTAAGCAAATTGCATTACAGGGCTTTCTTAAATAAAGAACTATACTGTTCACATGATCAAATTGCAGCAACATGGGTTATTATTTATATCAGTGATGTTAAATATGCCATAAAGGTTCAAAAAGGTACAGAAACATACCTCTGGCATATTATCTATTAAACATAAAAAAATTATGAAGTTACAGTTTCCTCAATTGGAATAGAAGGCTTAGTGCTGAAGTTAACAAAGAACATCTGGTTTTCATTTGAGGTGCATTCAAGTGTTCATTAAAGTGTCCTTGATGGTCATTTTCAGCCTTTTTTTTTTTTTTGCCTGCTTCACAATGGTTTGTGTCCTAACTCTGTGGCAATTACCACGTGTTACTAAAAACAGTCATTGTCATTGTACCATTTCCCTTTGAAAAATCGCAAGAGAAACATGAAAGAGAAGCAAATGTGGATCTCATCTGATTTCACTGCAAGAGCAGCTTCTAGAGCTCACCTTGTTCATACTTCCTAGGGGTGTTTATTTTCTGCAATTATTCATCTAGGCTTCACTGAACTTGAATACTAATAAATTTTAGGAAGTGAAACAAGGAGCCTTCATACTGTCTGCAGGGAGGCCTCAGAAAATTGTGTGTTATGTAGAGAGTCATTAGTATCAGCACCAAAGGTGCTAATACTTTGTTACTTGCCACAGAAAACTAGATGAGGCAAAAAACAGAAAAAAGAAAACAAAACCTTTGCACATTTTTTCTGAACACATGAACATCCTTACTTGAGCAATCTAAAATGGAGGGATTCATTATAATTTGTAAATATTTTCTTTAGATTTGTGTTGTGGTCTTTAAAAGTTATTAAATGCAATTTTATAGAAATGTTAATTTTAAAAGAAATAAATTAAGTTTAGTAGTTTATAACTAAATTTGGAGGGGAAATAATTATTTAATTACACAATAGAGTGTGCATTATTTATAGTCACTAGTGAAATTTAAGGAAACTACTTCTGTGCTTTAACTTAAAGCACAGAAATTTCTGTTTCCTTGCTTGAGGTTAAGAAAATTCAGCAACATGCTGTAACTGCATCCTAAGTAAGTTACATCGGTATGGTTAACAGAAGTATAAGGATTTGTGACACTTGACAGGCAAGCACAAAGATAAGACTGCCTGTAAGCCTCTATACATCTGGAGTTAGACTGAAACCTCTCTGAAATGTGCAGCAAAAATTCACAGGATGTAAATGTGGGCTTTAAACATTTAAACATACGATGCACATGCTTACTGCATTCTCTGAAACTAAAAAGTTTAATAGTTACACAGGTTACACAGAGGAGGTTCTGCTTCTCAGTAGGCACAATGAAAGCATTCTCTGAGTGACTGGGACTATAAAAAAACTTATAACCCTTGCAGCCTGGCAGGGAAAGGGTAGCAAAGCAGTTGCAGAAGAAATGGCTTTTCAACTTAGTTTCCAGCTTGGCTAGCAGCAGCCTAGAAAGCTTAAGTGCACACGTGCTTTAAACACTAGGTGAACAAGTTCCACTTACAGCTTCTTAATATCAAGCTGATTGATATAAAATGCCGCACAAAATTGTTCAGCCATTTCTGAGAATGGTAAAAAATAAAACGCCTATATTCAAAATAATTAATTATAATTTTTTAAGTCAGTCTATACACTAGGAAATTAAATTCATTTCAAGGCAGCAATTAATACTTCCCTATGAATCTGATAAAAAATAATGAATCTTGGAAAACTGCAGCTCACGGTAGACTCTTGACAACATATTGCATTTTATCAGGTCAGTCCTATGGACCAATCTGTTCACACTTGGTATGCCTTGAGGAATTCTGGAGGCTGTCTCATTAAATTAGGTCAGGAATGGGTTTTATCTTCTTTTTAATGATGATCTTTGCCTTCCCTTCATTCAGTGTCTCGTGTCTACAAAGGATAAAGAAAGAAGTTGATTCAAATGCAAGGAAAGAAGAGGAGCTGAGAGAAAAAGTGAGCTCTGGGGCTGAGAAAAGCATGAAGAATAGACCGATGTGTGAGCAGAGGAAGGTTATGCAGTCAGGTTCAAGCCTGATGATCCAGTTCTACACACCGAGGATAGGCAGTGAGCAACTCTTTGATAAGTTTTTATGAAAGCAGATCAACATATCTCAACAGTCAAAGAAAAGCAAACAAATGCATAAGGAATAGGAAATAATATGGGCATGCTGCTAAAGTAAGAAAGAATAATGATCAGAAGCCATTTTTACAAATTCTGCATGTGATCACTAAAGTCAGGATAACAGGTATTAATTTAAGGTGGAACCACTACTTAGAAAAAAGTTTTCTGCATGAGCATAAGCCAATTTTAACAATGATTTTGTTAAGTGCAGAAGATAATTCATTCTAAGTTAATTTTTCCCTAATAGTTCACATTCCTGACATCTGCAGTCTTTTTCTTGACTTCTTAGTGTTTACTTGACTTGACATCACTCTTAATATCCAAAATATATTACCCAACAGGAATCATCCAGAAAACTCCGCTCTTCTGAACTCTTTGAAAGCCCTTACCTACAGCAATACCCCTACGTTTGTTGAATATGCTACTTGCTTTGGGTCTCTTTATGCAGCAAAGATTACTGCATAATAATTTAGTATTGTTCAATGCAAATGCTTTAAATAAGTCAAGTATCTGAGAAAAAAATGTCATTCTTAAAGGAGACCCTGAGTAAGCTGAGTTTTCTATTTCCCTAGTAAAGAAACCATGGTAGCTGTGGACAGTAAGCACATCACAGGACCAAGCTTGTGATTAAACAGCCATCTCTAAATACCATCAATGGAAATACCAAACCATTTCTATGTGGTTTTTTAAATAAGAAACCTAACTTAAGTGTATTTTAAATTAGCATTTAGTTCTTACAAATTCTACATAATCCAAATATTTAATTTCTATCTTATATGTGATCTATGGCACAGTACTGTCTGCCTAAACACTCCCATTTACTACAAACAGAAGAATAATTTGTTTAGCTATATAATGAGCAGAGAGGCAGCACACAATAAAAGCATTCCAGCTTTAAAATGAATAAAAATTGATTGTGTCCCTATAAAAACTAAATTGGCAGAGTGTTAATTGCATTTCACATAAACATCTGTAGCAGTCGGTGACTTGTTACTGTGCTGTAATGCAATACAGGACACTTAGGAATAAATGTATCCTCTAGATGAGTTCATAGAGATTTTCTAAAAGCGCCTGATGAGATTGTAAAAATCTGATTAGTCAGAACTGCTAATGACGCTTAAAACAAAGGGAAATCTTTAAATAAAATTATTTTGCTTTTCTTTTCTCTTGATAAATTATATGCAAATTACTGTTGATTGAAAAATGCCTGCCTTGAAGGGAAATTCATGCTAATGATGGAAAGGTCATCAGGCAGCAAAAGAATTTGCTAAAGAAATCTGCAGGCACTTGGAGAGTATGATGGAATAAGAAAATATACCCATTCTTCATAATATTTGTTGTTATTATAATGCATGAGACACGCTCTGGGGAGGAAAGCAAACTGAGTTGGTTCCCTAAAGACCTCAAAGAAAGACACAGTACTCAAAATTGCATCAAAAGATGCAAGCACAAATTTAAATGTACGCCCCCTCAACTTCAGCCACATTAGTTATGTGCAAAGAACATGGTCTAGGAAAGCAGTGATATGGGACATAGTCAAAACCAACAGTTTATGTCTGAGCTTGTAAGAAAAATAAATAAAATAAATAAAATAATTTCTAGAGGTTACCAGTAAAAATAAATAACCTTCCAAGGCTTCCATTAAAAAAATCCACAAAAAAGGGACTGATAATATTATAGTTAGAGCACCCTGACAATAAAAAAATACATAAGTTTTAACCATTTAAAATCCAGAATG
The DNA here is from genome assembly GCA_038380795.1 of Pyrocephalus nanus. Taxonomy (NCBI): domain Eukaryota; kingdom Metazoa; phylum Chordata; class Aves; order Passeriformes; family Tyrannidae; genus Pyrocephalus; species Pyrocephalus nanus. The sequence continues at coordinate 64,505,100 of CM076261.1, forward strand.
ACTGATTTCACTCTAGGTGTGGTGTAACTCTAATGTAATGTGTACTTAATGTTTATTTCAACAACAGCGAGGATAAATTATAACCATCAAGTGAAATAAAATCAAAAGTTGAAAATAAAGACACTGGCTGAAAGTTCCTAGGATTCCCTGTCAGGTCAGAAAATTGAGCCTGTATTTTTAGTTTCTTTTAATTATCATCAACTAAAATTATACTTAATATGTAAAAACAATTATAGCTTCTAAACAAGTAGCTAGAGAGATATGGAGAAGTTACTACTGCATAAGTAGCAGCTTTGGAGAAATGGTTTTAGAGCAGATCACAAATGGAGTCTAAGCAATATGTGTGAAAAAAGTGTTTATCCTCTTCTGACAGACAAACTGTAATGCCAAACATAAGACATGCAAAGTAATCCTCTCACACATCTCTATTCCAAAATAGCCTCAGCTTCTTTTAGATAATACACCCCAGTAAAAAACTGCAGGTGAACCTTGCAAGGAGTAACAATCAAGCTGAGGTAAGATGAGTTAATAGGAATCACCGAAAGAATTGAGCTTGGTGGATCTAGCATTTGTGGATCTAGAAAGGAGAAAACTGTGAAGAGGTATGTAATTTATATCATTACCAGTTCCTAAAAGTCTCTCACAAAGGGCAGTGAATTGCTCTCTGCGAAATAGGAATGGAGCAAACTTCACCATCATGTTAGTAAGTATCCACTGGTACAATTGGAATTAAGCTGTTTGATCCTGTTTCAGAGATGATGATAGATCTGTGGAATTTCTCTTCCATGCCTCTTTGAATATTGGTCCATTTACAGTCAGCATATTTAAAATGTTATGGTGATATGCGATGTAGTAAAAATGTCATTATGAAAAAATAAGTCCATTCAAAATTTAAAAAGGTTGATTTTATTCCTATTCAAAAATCTATAAAAATTAGTCTCAAATAGGCTTCAAATGCATACTTGTATAAGAAATATCCTTTGTAGAGAAATGTAAAGCAGCTATTGATAAAAAGAGTGGGAGTCTTGTATAATTTTTAGTATTACCACTTAAACTAGTGTACCAGCCAAGAATGGACTTTATCCTCCTTGGATTTCTATATAACAGAGTAGTCCCATTCCTGTAAGTGTTTCTGAAGAAAACTCTTTTATAACTCTAAAAACAGTAACTGCCAGTTTCAAGCACTGATTTTAATAGAGTAAACTCCCAGAAATTTAGCAAAATAAATAATCTTCAATCCTTGAATGGAGCATAGAGGAGTTTTAAATTAAATAAACATGTTTTCACTTTGCTATATGGACTGTATCTTTTCAAATGAACAAGGCTTGTGTCTAACCTCGCTACATACTGTATGTTCCTATCTCAAATAGATTATAATAATGTGCTGTAAAGCAGCTTGGTTTGAACTGTGGCTGGTGCAGTACCCTTCAATAAATGAAAAATGAATGGACATATGGAACCACTAGAATCCACTCTATTCATCCCTTAATGGAGGGTCCTAAATCACAAACCATGAGTTTAGCCTGTTGGTAGCTGCACTGATTATAATGAGACTATTTACTCCTGAGGTTAATGCTTAAGCCGATTCAGATTCTCGAAGCAATCAGATAAGGCTGGCCAAGATGTGGTGCTACACAGAAGTGGATGTTCAAAAGGGATTTCCTTACAGTGAAGCTAAATAGAAAGCCAGCAGCAAGGTTTTAGTCAGGCTGCCAGGTAATCTGTATTGCCAGCAAGGTCCAGCTTCCTGAGGATGACATCCCTCAGCTTCTTTGGGACTCAGAAGCAAGGCAGGTCAGCCCTATGGGGCACAGGGACTCCTCTGTCACTTCTCTTTGGGAAACCACACTCCTTCTTTCTTTGGTTCTTTAAGTATGCAATGGACCCCAGGCAGCTTTTGATCCACAGGGATTTTAGGATGGGGCTCCTACAGTGAGGAAGTTTTTCCACCTCTGGTTTAAAATTTACAGGCCTGTTGAAGGAAATTAACTAAGTATTCATAGTTCACCCACTTCCACATTCTCATGAGCATAATAAGGGATTCAACTTGGTTGTTTCCTCAAAGACATCAGGAATTTGTGCTCTCTTTCCTCACTAAAATTGTTCTAGCTGCGAAACACAGCTGAGAAGAGATGGAACAACCACTAAAGCAATCTCTCATAGTAAATGTCTCCCCTGAAATCAACACAATATGTCTGATTTGTTTTAAATTACTGATTAGAAAGCAAGCCAAGAAATACAATGGATTCCTTCCAACTAATGTTACTGTTTTCTGTGCATTTCTTCTACATAAATAAGTTCAGCTATAGTAATTTTTGTAGCAAAAGTTTTATCCATTATAGAATTACTAATTGCATGCATCTTGATGAGGGAACTCACTTTTTTTTCCAGGATGCATGGGTGGACAATCCCTCAAACTGTTACGTTCTAGTGCAACAATGGAAAACTAATGCTTTTAGCATATGAATATAGGGGGATTGGATATATGTTTATGCTTCTTTCTCTGAAAAGTAATAGCAAGTGTTTTTATAGCAGCTACAAAAGTAAGATTACTAGAAGGCAGCTCTGGAAAGTATCCTTTTGGAAAAAGGAAGAGAAGAAAGGAAAAGAGCTCATTCTCCATGCACTAACTGCAGTGTTTTGCTTTCATACATGTCAAAGTATTTTTTTAACTCAGTTACTTTAAAAAAAAAAATGAAGGTGCCCTCCTGCCAGATGAAAAATATTTCTACATTTACTGTTACGAGATGATTTTTGTCCTTTAAAATCTATTATACAGACAACCTGTAAAATGCCCTTCTGAGATTGAGTGTTGTAGCAGTCTGGTATGACTACTTACTGAAATACTTTCAGTGCATCATAAAATTAAATTATGTGTTCCAGCTCATTGGCTCCTAATTTAGATAAAACAGTAAGATCTGAATTCATAAGGCTGGTTGGTCTGTAAGGGGCCCCCTGTAAGGGACTGCATATTAGACTATTAAGACTTTAATTTTAGCTTGGCTGTAGTATGTCATGTACTTGAAGTGAAAACATGATTGAATATTTTGAGAAAAAAAAAAGATCAACGGGATGCTTACCTCAGCATTTACGGGGAAAGCATTTAGACGTGGCATTTATGCACCCTGTAAACAATTTCTAATTGCATCCACAATGTCCCCTCTATGAATAGATCATGCTTTCTTCCTTTTATAGATGAGCATTTAGATAAGAGGGACAATATTGGTTTGGGGTTAAATATAATTTCAAATAAGCATCAGATTTAAACTGAAAGATACAGTTAATTGCTTCTCTGTTGTATGTAACTGTATCATCATCTTCTCCTCTGGAAGGAATAAATCTGAACATATCTCTTCCATGGCAGCAATTTTCCATTTTGTACAACCATTCACTCATCTCTGTTACATTTTAAATAAGTTCAGTGAGTGAAGAGTCTACCACAGAGAGTTCATTTTTACAGAGTGTTAGTTCAGCTGCAACTTCTCCTGAATGATTTAATACATATAGCTATTATGTAACTCAGATTGTCTTCCCATGTTTTAATTTATTCAGTCATTTCCTTTTTAAAACATGTGCTATAAGGTACAGCATACCCTCTGGTTGTGATTTTGAAGGCTTTCAATTTATTAGTTAGATTTCTGACACTTAAATATTTAGTTATAAAAATGTAAAGATTTAGAACAGTTGGAAACCACTGTTCCCATATTTTACCCCTGTCTTGCATTAAGGGCTTTCTTCCCGAGGTGAATATGGTAACGATGTAGATGTGATTTGGATAAGCCCTAGATAAGGTATTTTTTTCCAGAAACACACAGTGAGAAGTTTGTCGGCAGAAAAAGTTACGAGAATAAGAGTGAGCCACCAAGGATTAGAGGAAGGAAACTTGGAGCTACTTCTCTTCTGGTGTTCAAGTATGAAGTCGTCCAACTCATTAGTTATCTTATTCAACCTTGACATTCATTTATATGGAGGACAAGGCTACAAATGACTTTAGCAGGCATGCTGAGTCTCTTCCTGAAAGGAATATAGTTAGGAAGAAAATACAGTAGTCATTTTACAGTAACTTGCAAGACGAATGTGGTCTCTGTTAGGAGCTTATCTCAAGACATGAATTATTTGTTTCCCCTAATAAACATCTTATTACACTGGTTACTATGTTTAGGCTCAAGATTGACAAGGAGGTCTTGCATAGCAAAGATTTAGCTACTGTCTCATGGTGCTGCAGACCAGATGCTGAAAAAACTTGTCTCACACAGAGTTGTTTTAATATTTGTGTAGCAGCCAGGCAGGCGAGTTTCCTGTATAAAAAGAACATTTGAACTTTAGGCATCAACACTAGAAGAATTCATGTTCTTTAATTAGGTCACTGATCCCTCTAAATTTCTATGTCTTGACTAGACATAGAAACTTTTTCTGGTCCTCAAGACAGTCAGCCTGTCCCCTCTGGTTCATTTGAAATAGGGTGGTTAAAACTATCTTCCAGGCATATTGATCTTCCAGGCACACTGATCTAAGTACTCTGGACATTGCACTGTTATCTACATACATGCAGAGTGTTTATAAAGGAATAGTAAATCCTATCAAATAAAATTAATCGTGTTGAATACTAATTTTCAGGGATGTACATGATGAAACATGGCATTTGGCAAGGAGAATATGGCCCACAAAAACTGGATAAGGTGTGGTCAGTTTTAATTACCTAAGATACAGTTGCAGAATAATTTTAGAAGTCTATTGGTCTATTAGCACAGTTTAGCATAACAAAAAAGGAAATAAATATTAGAAGATATATCAAAAGTTTTACGGTTCTGTATCATTTTTGTGTTGGTCAGGACTATTTTTTTTTCTTTTCTTAATTATGAGTAGTCCTGCTCTTAGTCACTTTTCAACCAGTAGACATCAAGAAATTTCATTTAGTATTAATGCTACCTATTAAATAGGAATTCACTTCCAGGGGATGGTGTGGTATCCACAGGAATACTATAGGAATTCCTACTAAAACATGTAGGACACAGAAGTTACCCTTCTTCATGTAGGCAGAGGTTACACTTTCTTTTCCCACACTCCCTGTCACACTTCTTTCAGGATTTGTAATAACTTCCCATTGCTTTCCCAAGATGTGTTATCCTAGTTATCAGTTTTATAACCAGACTGTGTAAAAGATCTGAAATTTTCTTTTAACATGTGTGTTCTGACTTAAAAAAGATTGCATGGAATGCTACTTGACATCTAATGTCATTTACTCGAAAGTGTATTTTCAACACAGGATGATGCTTAAGGGTTTATCTTGACATACCTATTATTTTTATTTTGTATTTAAATGTATTATATTAAAGGTTATATGTTAAAACTTACTTTGTTTTTTCATTTTGATTTTTTTTTTCAGTTCCATAGCAAACAAAATTCCAATTTCACATAAAAAGAAAAAAAAACAAGTATTTTACTGTCATGCAGGCCATATGTCTGTTATTCTTTGCTTAGCAACAGTTGAACCTGGTAGACAGAGGACAGCTTCTACAGTTCTAAGGGACAGAGAAGCCTAAGCAGAAGAGAGATCCTTCCCCATAAATGGAAAGCCTGCCTCATAATCTCAGTCAGATTTTAGATGACAGAAAATCCACACAGGAGACAGCTACTGAAAACTGAGCTTCATAAATTTCACCAAAGGTCTACTTTTAATCTGATATATAAATGCACAATAGAGTATAGCCTAACCCACTATAAACTAATTATCGAGTGGTAGAAATTGGCACTACACAAAGGGAGGAATTGGGCCATGGAATTATCTCAAGTAAGCAAAAATGACACTTGAAAAAATTGGGTGGCCTCTGAAATCAATGGAAATCCTCTTGCTGACTTCAACATGGTTCATAGTTTCTCTCATGATCTTTGAATTCTGCCCAACTATTAAAAATAATTAAGTATTTCTTCATTCACCTAGGAATGTATAGTCTGTGATTAGGGCCTTAGACACTGCACTGAGCTCTATGTATGTTGTTTGTATTATGACAAAATAATGACAGTTCATAAACACAGAAACAGAAGGTCTGCAAAAGCATTGTTTGTTGGTAGGACTAATTATAGTAACACTGAAATGTTTCACTTAAACTTGGTTCATACTGAAGGTCTTCCCTGTAAACTTGAAAGCTCACAACCAAAAGTCAAGCAACAATGAAACATCAAACAGCATGACCAACAATCTGCCTAATCATCGCCTTGGCTGGGGTTCAGAAATGTCAGTTACCTTAAAAATGAGTCTTGGCACTAACAGAGTTGTCTCAATAATTTTCTTTCAATCAGATACCCAAAAAAGTTAAGTATAAAATTCCCTTTAACAAGTCCTCTTCTGGGAGATGTGATCAAGACTTTGAGATTTTTTGTGATTGTAACATTTTGCTTCTGCCAAGATTAAAAGATAATACAGAAGGAATGAAAGCAACGTATTCAGGATAAATACTTTAAAAATTCAATCAGCATTTAGAACAAAATTTGCTTTAATGGATCATTTTTCATTTATGCAAACTTGAAATCCAGTTTCAGCTGATGGTAGTTATACTTACAGTACTACTGAGCAGCTTTCTAAGCACCTTCCCAGTTTATCTAGCACACATATAAATATTTACATATATATTTATATAACATAATGATATATATATGTACCAAAATGTATGTTTTATTCAGGTGTACAGAAAAAGGCACGTCTTTGACATGAAAAGTTTAATTTTAACTATTTCATTACAGATACTACTGAACTACTGTTTCATCACATCTGAAAACAACTGCACTAATATTCAACTATGTGCTTCATTTTCCCCTTTTTGAATATTTGCATAAATCTCATTATTGAGAAATTCAGCTGTAAGGAATGCAAAAAAGCTTTTGGCATGAAAATATTTCACTAAAAAGCCCTCAGTAACACCCTTTTTTATCTTAAGTAGTCTTTCCAAACTTGCTCATTTATTAAGGTCTTTCAGTTGCTTGATAGAGTTTCAACTACTGTGACTGTTCAGAAACCACTGAGGAAGTCTAATTCTTACTCCTAAAGGATCAAGAAGATATGACACCTCAGGTCTATTACTATTGTTATTATTTCTGCACACTTCAGAAAATAAAGAAAAGTTATTTTGAAACTTAACATATAGGTTCAGCAAATGTGAGACCTCAAGAGAAGTAACTGTGATGGACCCTAGTTTAGACCCCAGATATGCAAGCTACACTATAAAACTAAGATTTCATAGATTATTACGAATAGCATTTTGTGTTAAGGATATACCCAAGCTTGAGATCAGCAGGGCAGCAGTTTACTTGCTGGAAACCTGACTGCAATTTGGAAGGGACAACAGAATTCAAACTAATTTTTGGTACTTGTTCTTGAAGTCTCCTTAGCAATTTCAGAATTAACTGTGTTGCTTTTGGCATTCAATAACATAAACTGGATAATGTGGAAAAGGCAGAGGAACTGCAAACATTTTATCATTTGTATCTACATAATTCAATCCCTTCAACATTCAACCTCTTCATGTCTAAATTATGAACTCAGTATTGCACTTATCTTGCGATGTGTGCATATATAAGTCCACTGACAGTTACTGAAGACTTACTGCTTTTTGTCAATGTACCAATAAATTAACTCATTTAGTGATTACTGTCCTTCCCTGCAGAAAAGTGCAACAGATGGAGTAGTTATAGAACTCCTTAAGATAAAAGGGAGGGAACCGTAAGCATCCCAGGAAGTAGGAGAAAAACATTGTTTTAATGTTGTGGGCATTTAATTTGTTTTGTGCATTACATAATGGGAGAATATTTGGGCCCTGGCATTTAGCTGCATTAAATAGTTTTTGTGGTTATCAAATTTTGTAGCCCAGCTTCAGCTTTTAAAAGTTGCCACAAACGCGGTTTTCTGTTTTGTACACTGTACAGGCATAAACATTATCAGTTACATAAACTGACAGAAAATTGCTGGTCATTCAAAAGTGAGAACTTCCCCTAGGAATTGATAAAATTCTATCATGCTCTTAGAAGCCAAAGGCTGTGTTTATGCCATAAGCATTACACGGAAACAATAGCAATTCAAAATATAATACTTACCTTGCATTCTTCTCTAATGGGGGAGGGAAAGCACATTTCCTAACCCAACCAGCCATGGTTTATATCCACAATCTACATTCATGGTTTACTATTTGATTAGCTTTTTACTTAAATGGGCAGCAACCATTAATTACTGCCACTTTCTAGGCAAATGCCCACTTATTTAAAGCACTGTTTCCTTTGAAGCTTACTGATAAAAACGGCCTTGAAAAATCATTCTTATCCTGAGAGAAATGAGCACGTCTCAGACCCATTAGCAAGGGCAGGGATAAGGGATCCTCGGGGAGCCCCAACCCCTCCACGTTATAGTGCCACCACCCATCTGCTCCCTCCTAGACGTACCTCTCTGGCTGGTCAGTGCAGGCTGCTCTCTGAAGCAGCTTCTGTTTGGTTTTCCCCTCAAATAGAACCCCAATTACTTGGACTTCTTTCAATTCTTTCAGTTCAAGTGAAATCACTTGAATTCCAGTAAATCTGCATTTATCCTAGTACTGAGAAAATTCTATTACTTATTTTAAATATTATTTGTAGACCACTTTTTTCTTCCTCACCTAGTGAGGCAAGGGCTTCAGGATACTAAATGAAGAGCTGCTTAGATAGCTACATATTCAGAAGTGCTGCTAGAATCAAGCCTTATGCATGGGGTAAACCAGCAAATTAGAAACTGTGTAAAAACTGAATATGGATATTTTTCACAATGCATAATATTATAGTCACAACATAAAAAGTGCTAGCAAAAACCTTTCTCTTTTTCTTTCTAATTTAAAAATTCAACTGCAGAAACTAAGATACAAATTCCACAATTTCTTCTTTTCTTGTCAGCAAGTCTCTCCTGTTATGCTTTGCTAATTAGTTTCTATTCAAATAAACAAACTGATTTTTGTGAAAAACTAAGAGAAACAAATCAATTACTCTATAAGGCTCAGAATGTCTCCTGACTCAAGTAATAAATTAAAGCTAATGTGAGGTCCTGTTTCTCTGGAAGATCCAGACCTTTCCATCCAAACAAGGCACATGCATATGGATTCAGCATCATGTTTAAGGTGAGGAAAAATCATATACATATTGTTCCAGAAACACTGAACAAACGCAATAGTATCTACACACTCTTCTATTGTTTGTTGGGGGTTTTAGTTGTTGTTTCTTTTAGAGGCTTTGTGGTATCATGAAGTGTTGATACATGAGAAGTATCAATTGATATTGGGGTCTAGTATGCCATCATTGTGTAAGGGAATGAACAGGGATAACATAGGCTATGTTATACAATATGCAATTACCTCTTAGTTGTATAGACTTTAATAACAACCCTATACATTTGTTCATTTGCAGTATATTATGAAATAAGTTATTCTAAAGAAAATGGACAAGGAGAGGAAAAACATCATGGTTGATCTTTCATTACTAACTTTTTTAGATTTTGTCTACAAGCCTGTGGATTCCAGTGCTAAAGGACTTTTCCAAAACATTACAAATCTCATGTGCTCTTTTTAGCAATCATCTTCTCCATATTTGGTTTGTCTAAATCACAGCTGTAAAATTTATCTTGCTAACACCATTAGTTACTGTCAGCAGTAGATCTGGTATCACCAGTAGTAGTCCTCAGTGGAAGTCAATGTACCTCAATTTCTTCTTCTCCACATTTCCTCACAATGCTGCCAGCTTGAAGAGCAGTTCTACATCCTCTTCCTTCTCTTTTGAGCTACCCCACAAAGCCAGCCCTACATTACCAGGAATATTCTCATCCTACAGACCATGACTTAGCCCAGTACTCTCATCTATCCATATCTGATCATTCAGAAGAGCAGGTGGGACCTGAGGCAGGATCCCATGGGGTGGAGAGGAAAATGAGAGAAGCTGCTTCACCGTCAAAAACAACCTCCCCAAATCACTTATCTTTCCAACATGCAGGAAGGGCAGAAGGCCAGCATGGATTAACAAGACACTCTTGATTGAGCTTAAGCACAAAAATGAAGTGCATAAAGGGTGGAGGCAGGGACAGGTGAATCACAAGGAGCATGGAGACATGGCCTGAATGTGTAAGGATAGAGGTAGAAAAGCAGCACCACTGAGCATCTTTGAGACTTCAGAATGATCAGAGGAGACTCTTGAAGACTGTAAAAAAGCAAATGTCATATTGTCTTCAAGAACAGAAAGGAGATTGTGGAACATCAGGCCAGTCAGCCAAACCTCAGTCTCCAGGAAGGCTATGGAACAAATCCTTTCAGAAGCCATTTTCAGGCACTTGATGGACAAGAAGATAATAAGGAGCAGCCAGCATGGATTTAACAAGGGTCACTTGGGTTTAACTGACCTTAACTGATCATGATTGCCTTTATGATGAAATTACTGGCTCTGTGGACGAGTCTGCAAGTCTCCCACAGTATCCTTTCAGAAAAATAAGTAGAAGATAAGACAGGTGGAGAATTGGCTGAAACTTTGGGCTCAGAAGCCATATAAAGGCCAGCTGGCAGCTAGTTGCCATTGTCATCTCACCAGGCATTTACAATATGGTCCATACTGTTTGGTATTGTTACTAAACAAGCAGGGAGGTGGATGGTGTGAACTCTCAACAAGTGCACAGATTGTGAAATTTGGAAGTTTGCAACCCTGCCCTCCCAAACTGGTAGGGCAGGGCTGCTGTTCATTAGACAGACATTGATAGGCTGGAGATATGGGTCTATAGGAATCTCATGGAGTTCAATGAAGGGAAATGCCCAGTCCCATGCCTGGACAGAATATCTTGATTCAACAGTGCAGGCTGGGAGCCGACTGCGTGCAAAATTACAGGACAGGATGGGGGTACCTGTCAGAGCATTTGAGAGTGAGCTAGCAGAAGTGAAGAAAGTCAAAGAGTGTGGAGTTGTATAAGCAAAAGTGCAAACATAAAATCAGAGAACATTATTTTCCCCCTCTATCTGGCACTTAAGTGACTGTATCTGAGGTACTGTGCCTAGTTTTGGACTTCGAAGTGTAACAGAAACATTGCTGTACTGGAATGGGTTCAAGAGGTGTCTATCAAGCAGATTAGGGGGCACATGCCATAGGAGAATAGGCTGAGGCAACTGGGTTTGATCAGCCTGAAGAAGAGAAGGCTATCAGGAAATCTTATTGCTCTTTTTATCTTCCTAGTGGAAAGACAGGGAGAAAATGACATCTGATACTTCTTGAAGGTGTTCAGTGACAGGGTAAGAAACAATAAACACGAGGTTCAATGTGGGAAATTATACACAGAAGAAAAAAGTTCACCATGAGATTAGTGCAGCACCAGCTTTCATTATGCTAATCACAACACAGACTGCAGAAACCATAAAACCCGTAAAACTTGAGCAAGTAGTAATCTATGGCTAAAAAAAAGCACTGGAAAGACATAAAGTGTATTAGGACAAGGTAGAACTTACTGAAACATCAGAACATCAGTGTAAGATACTTCTATTGGCTGTCACTTTGTTCTTTGACAAACTGTACACAATTTACCAGGGATACAAATGAATTTGTCAATACCAATTCTTTCCTTGTGGCAACTTCACAATTTTTTATTGTTCCACACTGGAATTTACTGTGACTGAATGGCATCCTCTCAGCAGCACCTGACACTGTATACAGCAAGACTGGCACAGCAGTCACTGGTCTCATTCTATAAATATTTTTTATGTGCATGAAGATGAGTCTTTCCTCATAGCTTAATTACTGAACATAAAATATACAGTAAAAGAAATAACTTTCAATAAGAACATCAAAATATGACAACTGGCTGCACAACCAGACATGTTTCTATTTAACACATCTGATGTAAGGAAGCTATTAATTTTCTAAATGCGTGGCCAAACTTCTTCATAACACCTGACACAGCATTTTGCTAGGGTAATAAAAGAAAGCCTGACAGCTGCAATTTTCTAGAAATATGGATTAAGCCTTTCACTATGCTCTTGGGAAAATTTTCTCTTCTATAAGCTTCTATAATTTGTTTTAAAATGGCTTGCTTCTGATCATTCAGACCCGTAGTTCTCCTGCATTCACTCCAACTCCAGCTTATCTTTCAGCATGAACATATTTGATTATTGAAAAACAAACATATAATCTTCTACATATTTTCTCTGCCATTGCTTTAAAAATTATTTTGACCAAGATTTTCTTTCAGGTATTCATACCACCAAAGATTACAGAAAAAAAAATCATACTGGTAGATCTGATTAACATTTAATCTAAAAAAAACCCCAAATGATATTAACTGAAGGGGGACATTGCAGAGAAAGTAGCTGGCTTCCCCCTCTGAGAACGAGACGCACTGGTGCCTTGTACTGTCTGGTGACAGGAACTAAATATATTATCTGCATTCTCCATGACATTCCACTTTGAACTTAACATGCCAGTAGTCATGGTACTAGTGAATGGACAGCTGCCATGAGGAAGGCATTTAATGTTCGAAACAAAGATTAACAGAGTAGCTAAATATAAAATAAATATAATAACTACATGTGGCAACTACCTTTATATTTATCATTTAAAAATACTTGTTCTAAAATTTGCATTGTTTAAAAAGTCATCAAGTGACAAGAAAATAGATTCTTACTACTGTTAAAATTGCATCATGTAGCCCTCTGTTCGTGTAGTATCATTTTTGCACAGTAGTAACTAGTAATAGCAGATGTCTAAAAGTAAGCCTACTAACTTTGTCCCGTTTTAAAAACAGCCAAAGAATAAGTTTAAAATTTGCTTTATTTATCCTGGCATTTCCTTCATTTGCCTCTCAGTACCCCTTTGCATGAATTAATTAAACTACTCAATAGAGCAGTAGAATAGTACTACTTTACTTTAGTAGTAAAAAACTGCTAAACATATTCTACAGTTTGGGTTATCACATAATATTCCCACACTATATTCTGACCAAATGAGAACAAACAAATGTGAAAGCATTGAACAGTGTCATTTAAATATGTGCTCAGCATTTTAAAATGTCAAAGTCTGCTATAGAAAATAATTGCACTAGAATTTAAATAGCCCAATAGCATACCATTTTTCACAGACTGTATGACAGTCACGATAAAATGCGTGTGCACTCACGAAACAGAAGAGACCATACAGAATAATATGCTTTAAGAGAAATTGCTGCATTTACAGAATATAGGAGAAAGTTCTGGATCAAATTCACGACTTTAGCTCTGCAAACATAACTCCCACTGCCCCCACAAGGACAGATTATTTAGTGTTCATATCTAGACTTCAGATCTTTACCACTGCAAAAGGGTAAGGGTCAGTCCCTCTGTGTTTTGGATTTTGCCACTGGAATATAGTTGCTATGAGCATTTACACAGAGAGGTTTATAGGAAGATTTGGAGCTTTATCATTCTTATTACTGAAAGCAAAAGCTTTGAGTGGTTCATCTTTAATGAAGAACAGTCAGCAGAGGATTTATATATCCTAATGTCATGTCAGTGTCTTAATGACAAAACCCTCCTTGCCACATAAAAATTACATCCAAAGGAGATCTCAAACAAAGAAATTTAATTTCTTCCTCATCAAAGTCTTAGATCTTTAAAAAGTGTTAGCAGAGCAATCATGAAACCTCTAGTGACAATCTGGGCACAATGGGCTAACACAAAGGGTTTGGTTTAAACACATCAGATGTTACAGCCAGTTAACCTAGTTCTTCAGTTTTGACATACTCAGAATTGATAAAAATAACAACGATTTAAAAACTTCTTTCTGAGCAGTAAAATGAAAGCTTGTGCTGAATTAAGAGAATCTCTGTGTCAGAAGCCCAGCTCCTGCACTCCACATGGTCAGCCTGTTTTTGATCCCAATGATACTTGGGGCTCTCTCCAAGAGCCTCTTCAGCTCTGCTAACACCACTGTCACACACTTCATCACAGCCATGTTTATTTTTCTTGGCAGACCTACACAGATCCTGTGTAACACTTCTTATCACTTAATTTACTTTTGTACCTACAAATTACTTGCAGAAAACAAATGTTAAGGCACAAAACACATTGGGTTTGTCAGCACTACTTGTTTCTGACAATTCTCTTTGACTTACTTATAAATGTGAGTCTCACAATTTCTCAGCAGGGTGCAAGACTTACGGGCAGAATAATAATGCCTTCTAATCTAGTATCTCACAAGGATTTGGTATTAAAGATACTTCAGCATGAAACATTTTCTAGGCAACCCTGTAAAAGAAAACATACTGAGACAAGAACTCTGTGACAGTAAACGCCATCTGCAATAAAAACCATGGCAAGTGTTTGCAATCCTCTCTAAGTAACAACAGTGACAACAGCATAAAGTCTCCCACTGAGTTCGTTTGACACAAACTATCCACAACTGCTCAGCAAAACCAAGAACGCGACTTCTATTTCTAGCATCTGTCTCTAATGCTGAACGCCCCATGCACACTTAGCAGCGAATAATCTTTTCCTACTTAGTCACTGACAATGAGAAACTAAAGTGGCACAAAACATCGGTGGTTGAATAAGATGAGCCAAGGAAAAAAAAAAAAATCCCCAAACGAACAGTGGCGTTTCAGCAAAAACAGCTGAGATCCACAGATTATTATTAGCACAAGCTGACAGTCAATGGGAGAAAAGCCAAAGGTGTACCAGTGCTTAAGGAAAGGACTCAGGATGACTTAAAAAGTATCAGTGTAAATCTGCCATTAGTGTGAAGCAAGCAAATAGTCAGTGTTCATCAGCAGAAGTACATAATTGATAACTCTCAAAGTCATGCTGGAAAAATGTTTAACATGCATTTTTAATTGTCTGGCAGGTCATATAAGACTTGAGAGCTCCAAGGCACAAATAATTTTTCATGGCATGTGCTGGTATGATCCTTGGTCTTGTGTTAACTGTAACTGAAATAAAGGACTGTTCTGTGCTGGTAAAATATGAAAACAATGATGAGAAGCCAAAGGCTAGGAAAGGCAGGTAAGTGCAGAAGCCCTTTCACTTGGAGGCAAAAGAAGGGAGAAAATGACTTGTCCTTCATTCTTCCAAACTTAGTTGCCTCTCTTACCATTCAGAGTAATCTTCCACAGCATTTTATTATACACTCATGCATTACACAACACAGTGCAGTTCCCACCTTCCTCCATACCTTTGCTCCTCCTCCTGCATAACACACTGAATGCCAAAACATGCAAGTAACAGCTGTAACACAGAGGAGAATGTCATCACCACACATCCCAAACCACCATCACCAGAGAACAGTGAAGAGGAGGTGGAATCACATCCTCCTTGCAACTCCTTTCCAGACTTGCAGCTGATGCCGTATCCCCAGCCTCTGGGTTTTTCTGGTCAAAACTATTAACCCCACTTCAACACAAATTCACAGACTTTCATTTTCAAAGCCATTTTTTAAAAGCTGAATATACTCAGTGAGAAAGGTTCTGAATGCTGTTGCACCTAATATTGATTTTAAATTTCCAATTTCTTATTCCATCATTTTGATCTTATAAAGAGACACATTTTTTTTCTGCAAATCTTACTTTGTTTACCTATTTCACTTACCTGTTCAGTTCAACACAGCCATAACAACACTTCTACTACTCATTGTAATGAGCTTGCTATTCAGCTCATGCATCATACCATGTGGAAAACAAAATGTGGTAATCTCAAGTGGAGAAGGGAGTTCTTTTCAGTGACAGCCAGTTTGGCTTAACTGTTCAAACAGCTCTCTAAAGACAACAAAAAGCTTCACCAGTATCTTACCTTACTGCTGTATTGTCACATGTGCATGGATTATAAAACTTCCCACTGAAAAAGTTACCATAGGATAGTAAATTCAGTCGCTAGCACATCATACAATAGAGTTATATATCATCAAAGGCCCCTCTGGTCTCATGTGGAATGTGTCGGAGAAACTAAAAAAAAGGCCAAACCAAACTGGAAAATCTCACACAGAAAAAGAACATTCATAATGAGAACCTGTTGCTTCAAATAATAACGAAGAGTATACTTTGCTTGTTTTGCAATTTCATTTCTGTAGTTATTTATACTGTAAGGAAACAGCCTCAAATATGCCATCTATGTACCACAGTTTTGTGACCTAATTCTCCTTGATATAGTTTGCAGAGTTCACCTTTGATGAAACAGGCAGGACAAAAATAAAAAATTACTCATATTGGGAGTTTAAAAATCTTCAGGGATGTTTAAATATGATATTGAGCTTTAACATAATGAGCAGTCCCCTTGCCTGTGGGGTACAGTTTTCCATTTCAAAGGGACTGCCATCCTCAGAGTGTCAGCAGTCAGAAAGCAGGAGCAATCTGCCAGGGCAGGAGGTACCACCACCCTCTCTGCCTTAGACATGAGCGAGACATCAGCTGCCCACCTACAGGAACCCAATCTCCAAAATCTTTCAAGAGCATGTTAGACAAACTAATGAGTTTTCTAGGCTCCTTCCCAATTTTTTGTAAGGCTATGTCTAAAATGACTTTCCAAAACATACAGTTGAACAACAAAAGATAATTAGACCAATATTCATGTCAGCAGGGCATGGATACCTGGACTCGTGTAGTATATAAACTAGGAAAAGTTAATAACTAGCTATTTTATTCCAACACCAGGAATATTTTTCATTTCCTGAGAAAGAAGTAGAGGTCCCAAAGGCTCAAGAGCACATTCAGTCGTGCTACGAGACATTTTTGCAACACTTAAATTTGGCATGATAGGTATGTTGCAAACACATAATTTCTTGGAAATTGTGAAGCTTGTGTTCTATAATTGCATCACCTGGAAGTCAACATGCAATTCATCCCCCACATTTTCTGTATTTTTATACATAATTCATGCGATCCACAGATCTCACGAAACCAAGTATTTAAATAAACAGAAAATCCAAGCAGCACTTGTAAGAGATTTCTGATCTGCATCAGTACATTTAGCCTATTCTGTGCAAAGATAACAAGAGCACAAAAAGACGAAATTACTAAACAGGAATATTCAAGACTAATAAGTAGACACTGCAAGCAATTCTGATGCTTGGACAAGGCCTCTAGTGTTATGTTAGATGTTCTAGACACCTGCACAGGACCAGTTTACCTTTGCAGAGCTGTAGAAGACTAAGGCTTCTCTGTAGCAGATACTGAGGGTTCAAAGACATTACAAAAGTTGAGCACCATACACTACAGCTAAATACCTGAAACTGGAAAAGGGCTCACATTCTGTAGATTAACTGCAAACCCAGGAGAATGTAGGCCAAAAAAAATCCCTCAGTCCTGAAGAACCATTTGTTATTGTCTCAGATTAATATAAACACTTCATTGAAAATATGTAAAAAGCCAACCTGTGGTAATAAAGGAAAATTCAGTCAAGACAAGACAACTGCAGAAAAAGCTGAATTAATTCTTTGCATGATACTATCCAAGAAGAAAAGACCTTGACAGCTCTAAACCTAAAAGTATTAGCAGAAGCTTTGGGACAGGTTAACAAAAGGAAGAGACAAAACACCCAGCTCCAAGAATTCACCCAAGAGCTCTAGAACAATGGAAACATGATCAAATCAGCTGCTATAATAAACAAGAGAATTGGTAGGCACATGAGAGTATGATGTAATGGCCAAGAGAAAGCATGGCTTTGTAAAGAGAAGTTGTAACTTCAAGATTACTTGCATTTCTGTAAGGAGTTAATGATTATTTTGATAAGGATGATTTGGTTAATGTAGTATATTTAGATTTCTGAAAAGCTCTCACAAGCCAAAAGCTCTTAAACAATTTGTTACAAGGTAAAATAAAAGGTCTGTCATGAATTGCTATCTAGAAGATGGAACAGGGTAAGTGGGCAGCTTTCACAATGTTACTAGTGGAATTCCAAAATAATTTTCTGAAAAGCTCAGTGGCCAATGGCAGTCAAAAGAGTGGATATAATTTTTAAAATGTTTAGGAAGGAAACACACAGTAAAACAGAAAACATTGTAAAAACAGAGTGCTCACATCTTGAATCTCTCACATAAAGCTCAGCAGCAGCCTCAGGAAAAAATAAGGCTTTTCAGCTTGGAAGAGATATGCCAGTGTCATGAAAACAACAGAAATTTACAGAATCAGGAAAGAGACTGCAAGAAGTGAACAGAGATTGACGATTCACCATTTCTCATGGTCAGAAAAACTTAACAACACCATGTTTTTAGCAGCAAGCATAAACCAACAAAAACACTCTCTTTGAAAAAGCATAATTAACTTGTGGAACTCATCACTACAGAAACTCAAAGCATATATATGTTCAGATAAAAGCAAGTTCATGAAGGACAGCACTAAATACAATGTTTTGGATGTATCTTCCATCCTATCAAAAGCAGTATTTGCTCTCTTTCTCCTACACTCATTAACTGTCTGCTGTCAGTCCCTGTTAGACACAGAACAGCAAACCAAGTTATGTTGTTTAACCCAGTGTAGGGGCACTTACATACCTCTCGCTCTTCTCTGCCAGTCTCAATGTGAGTGTTCTTCAAGCTGTCATATGAGACTCTTGTTTGCCTGTCCAGTCCCAAAAGTGTTTGCTTCTGAGTAGCTATTGTCTTTAAGTCTCATTAGTTAGGCCAAAATACTGCCAAATTAATTACACTCATCATAGCTAATTATTTTACTTAAAAATTGCAGATGAAGAACTTGCAAAGATGGAAATTCCAGCTACCAAGAAATGCAAGATACTCTTTCCTCCTGATGATCAAAAGTGGATGCAATACTGGCAAATAAGACAGTCTTTGAGCATCGATAAACAAGACAAGCTAAGAACAGAAAGAGCTGATATCCAGCGCTGCAAGGATTTGGCAGTGTTCTTGTCTTCTGTTTATAGAAAGCATAATGGCAGCATACAGCCCTTCCAGGGACTGAACAGAGGATTTATGCAGTGTCTGCACTATATAAACCTGCTTGATGTGCCACTTAGCTTTTACAATGCCTTGCAAAACCCAGAGGAAAAACATAAACATAGATCTTACACCTTCTCCCTCTCCAAAGCATTCTTGCAAATGACAAAAATCTGATGTATCTATCAGCCTACCACTAAATACATCTTGCTTGTTCCCCACAAAACTAATGCTTCAAACTAGAGTAGAAAATAGATGTGAAACAGGGCAACCCTAAATTTAGATTCTTTTTTCATGTACAAATAACTAAAGGTGAAAGCCAGGCATATAAGCATTTAACTAGTTAATCCTGAATACTGAGATACTTTTAGATCTTTTAAATTATTTACAGGCCTAAAAGGGTGGTCAAACATGAAAAATATGTCCAATTATTAAGAATAAAAATAAAATAAAAAATAGATCATGCTTACTTTCCTAAAAATATCTGCAGTACTAAACACACATTCATCAAGAGCAAATGCCTGAATCTACAAGCACCCAAGCAGTGCTTACACTAAAAGCTCTCACTCTTTGAATCCCCATTCATTTTTCCCAAATGTAACTCTTAGATTATATTTTCAAATCAAGGAAAGTGTGAAATTGTGTCTGAAATTACTTACTCTCCTACCTGCTTCTTTTAAAACAGAATGAAAAAAAAAGAAAAAGGAAAAAAAAACAACTTTTTTTTTTATATCGTCAAGCAATTTCATTCATTGCTCGTGACCATTAACAGCATTTACAGCTCTGTAAATTATAATCAGGATAATCAAATCCTGTGCTTTGGGGTATGAGCTGATCACCATAGGAGCTGGAAAGAAATTTTCTCCCATCTGCTGCACTGTGCAGTTGTATTGGTGCATTTTTGGTACAATGGAAAGTCCACCCTATGTTAATGCTGGTGCCAGAATATAAGGCTTTGAATGCCAAAAAATGTCAGAATGAAAAATTCTATGTGATTGATGAGAAATCCCTATGAAGCCTTCCCATTGCTGCCAGATTCTGCTGCTGTGCTATGTGCATGGACCACAAGACCAGTGAGTCTATGACTTCCAGGATAGTCTAGACAGTATAGCTACAGCAAGGCAGACAGAAATAGAGAAGAATCTCTTTCCTACAAACTCTGAATTTTAATTTCTCCCACTGTAAACAGGTCCTTAACTGATTAATCTTACCCCCAGCAAATATAATTTGATTTTACTGTAGCCATATATGTAAACATAATATGAGAAAATCATGGCATTAACATTATTAACTACTAACAAAATTATATTCCTCAAGCAAGAGCTGGAACATAACTTAATTTAATCTAATACTTTCCATGCACAGAGACACACACAGACACACATAAATACACTCACACCAAAATAACATTAATTTAAACATCATGCGTCTGAAATCCACTAATCTGAGGTCAGTATATGTAAGATTGAAAACTGCACTTAAACAGGATTTCTCTGTCATTCTATTCTCTGTCTATTACCATAGGACAATGGTAAGCACAAATATTTCAGAGAAATCTGAAATAAGGAGAAACTCACATTTCAATATCCCATGTAAAATAGCAAACTAAATCTAGGAGTTTGCTGTGTATGTAGGAGTGATACCAGCAATAGGTATAGCCCAACCCAGTACCCTAAATATTTAAGTGCCAACCTGAAGCTCCCATCTCCTGACATTGCTCTCCATACAGTTATCAGGGCACACATGTGCGTGCAAAGCAATGCTTTGGAGATCCCTAAGCCCATCACCCCACTGTGAGTATACAGGAGGTGGCATCTATCTTCTTGCTTAACTGCGAGTGTTATATCTGTACAGGTCCCAAGAACCACCAAAGATGTCAGAGGAAGGGTGAGTTGGTGACCAAAATCCTTGTTAAAATACTGTTTTAAGGTAACATACTTCTATTAAGCACGGGTAGAGAAGCCTTACTACTGGCTTAACGATCCTTCTTAAAGACAAAACTTTCTGCTAAGAAGCTCTAGCTTATCTGTGAGTCAATATCATGGGGACAAAGCTGAGTGTTGGACTTGGTCAGTGCCAATAGTGTTGCTAAATACATGGTTGGACCTATCACATAAATATGCATGGTAAATTTGAGACAAAACTGACAAGAGCATGTCTCTAAAGAAGTTGCTCAAATCTATGAGATTGCTCCACACTGTCTTTGAGACATACATTCAAGCAGCTGAACAAGAAATACCTGATCTGTAAAGTTTTTTGCGCCTAAATATTCACGTTCTCTCTCTTTATCCCCATAGAAGTGTTCATAGAAAATTGTGGATTTATGTATGCATCAAAATACTTTCCCTTTGTATCTGCAAGACTAGAAAACCCACTAAAATGGCCACATTTACTCAAATGCACCAGGACAGTCGGTGGAAGAAAACAGGTATGTCATGGAAATCTTGGTATCTGAGTGACTGTTCCAGCTTTTGAAGCAGCAACAGAAACACATCCTTCTAATTAGAAATGATTGTTTCAAGAAAAACAGTATATGCACTTAAAAACAATGTTTCAGGTAGTTCACTTAATATTACACAAATATGCTTTGTACTAAAGTTTTTTTTAATAAAATTGAAATTCAAAAAACAGTTTAGGTATGTGCATGTATAAGTAAAGCAGTGTGTGTATGTGTGGGTGTGTAAATACTATATACCCAGATGCAAACCCTCAATGCATTAAATAAACTTCATCTCTATACCTTAGTACTCAATTCTGAGTCTGGTTACCTTCCGGATTGCTAAGTCTTTCTAAATTAGAACAAGCAATTTCTCTTTGTTTTACCTAATATTTGAAAATGGCAAAAAAGTCCCATGGGTCACTGAAAATTATCCCTTCATTCCTGCCGCCTGTTTCAAGTCAGTCAAAACATTCCAGACTTCAAAAGGGGGCTTTGCCTGCTTAGGCCATTTTGGTGTCCTTCTATGGTTGGCCTATGAGGGATTGGTTATTTGGATAAATTAGTTTGTGGAGCCTGCTGGCCTTCTAGAAGACCTCAGTGTCTGACTGCAAATTAGTTCTACTGAACATGTAGAAATCCCTGGGCAGACGAGAAGAAATAAATGGTGATAAAATCTAATACTACAATGTTTGTAATGTGATTTTATTCTGCTCTGTAGCTTGTAAGCAAAGCTAATGTTGAATTAAAAATTTTCAAATATTAAAATGTCCATGAAAGCACAATATCAAATCAGTATCCGAGTCACAGCAGAGAAGGCTGGATGCCAACTTTAAAGTTAAGCTTCCAGCAGGAATCTTTTACAAGAACAAACAAAAAAACCTCCTGGTTTTCCACAAAATCAAGTAGGTATTTACATTACGGATGCACCCCTGCTTAAGCCAGGAAGTCACACAGTTGAATTCGGCTGGAGCTTGGGCTGTGAATAAACTGCTATGCAGTCTTTTAGTGCATAGTTGTACAACTGCCTAAGGAGAGTTTATCCTTAAGGAAGAGAAGTCAGAGAGCCAAAACTAACAAACATGGCTCCTCGAGCGGAACAATGGTCCAGAAAACCTAGTAAAAAAGAAAATAAACTTCACTGGCAGTTTGCTTTTTACTGTTAAGGGCTAAGCTACAACTTCATCAAGACTTTCAAGAAGACACTTCAGGCAGAACAGTATGCACACTGCGCACTTATATAGCGGCTGAAAAGAGTCAGATGGACTGCATATTTCTTATATACCCATTTTTATGAGGTGATCTAAAAATACCTCATGCCATAACAACAAAAAAGATCCACCTCCCTGAGGAAAAAATTGAATTTGTAACTGAGTTGTGGTCCCCAATGAAACCCCTGCAAGGTCTCTGTCCTGCTCCTAAAACCAGGACCATAAGGCCAACACTGTGTGTGTGCAAAACGCACTAAGAGTTACACTGACAGTGGGATTAGTTTCTGGTATCATTGGCAGAAAATTACAAATGCTCATTAAAAGTAATTGCTGCTATGAATGCTGTCTTTAGGTTTTGGTTCTTCAAAGATGAATATGCCTGACACTACAAGCTGTGATAGCAGCACCTCCATCAGTGCTGCAAGCATTGTTTCCTATGGCACTGTAGGGTTTCTGCCACCAATTAGGAAAATTACATTTTAAGCAGCAAGAATTTCTCCGTGTTGTTACTGCAAACCTAGCTGAGTGAAGAGTTTGTAGTGAATAACCTATGGTTTCCAGACTGTCCATACAATTTTCAGAAGTATTTTCGCTAAAATGTTTTGAAAGAAAAAACTCTATCAATAGTTACTGATCGGGCAGTTAGTACGGACCGCCTAGCAGCAGCTCTTTTCAATTTGGGGAACTTAAATACATCAGCTAGTTCCGGCTATTCATTATTTTTGACACTTACTGAGTGTAATAAGTGGGGTTTGTGGCTTATGTTTCCAATATCCAACCGACTGCAGATAGAGAGGGGAAGGGGAGTGGGAAGGGTGCAGGCCATTACATTTTATGGGCTCAGTTACAGATTGAAATTGCACGGTGCTTGTTGGCTATTGCCTTGCAGAGCTTTCCAAAAAGGAAGCCTGTCACACATTTCTTCAGGAGGGGAATGCAGAAGGGAGTACAGTGCTGTGCCAGTCTTTCAGAGAAACTGAGGCAGCACAGCTATACATGACTTTCACAGATAACAATGCTATGAGTTTTCAACTATAGGTAAAATACTTGTATTTTCACCCACTTTCCTCATAGACTTTGTTCCCTAATGTGGCAAACAGGTAACGTGAGCATTAAAAACATGTCATTGATGATGCTGTTCAGACCTAGAGGTCACGCCTGGCTGTCGCCAGCCATGCCCACAGTCACAGCCATGCCACCACCATAGCAGTGGCTCTGAAACCACTCGAGAGTTGTGCTGCCGGATCCTGGCTCGCCTTGAAACAAAATGAACTTTCTAGCCCTTCTGGTAGTGAAGATAACCTTGAAAATGTGAAGAGAGTGTAATCTGATGCCTCAGTAAGACTGCAAGGAGCTTGAAACAAAGACAGAGAGATGTGAACTGCCCCAGCCATCTCTCTCTGGGCCCCATGGACTCAGCATTTCTGTGGTCGTGGAGTCTGGCATTTTTCCAAGATTCCACAGAATCTCGCATGTTTGCTGCAAAATTCATTATTTTGCTGCAGCCAGGTGCTGGATGTTTTTTGGTTTGGATTTTTACTTCCCTCCCTCCCCTCTTCTTGCTGAAACCAACTACTTGCTCTGCGTCTTTCCATTAGCAGAGGTATGAGGTGAATTTTTGGTGCAAGTGCTGCTCTCTGGTACATGGCATGGGGTACACAGGAGAGAAGTGTACGGTGAGCAGCAGGGAGGAGAAAGAAGTTGGAAATATGCAGCCAGGCTGCCCAGAGCTGAGGTTTGGGGGCTGCAGGGGAAATCAGAGAAGATTAACTGCTAGAGTGGACCAAGAGTACCTCCTTTTTTGGCTCATTGGGTGCACACTGTTTGGAACTAACTTGACTGCTGAGGGCCTCAGAGTCTTCACTCTGTTTTCCAGATGGGCAAACTCCATCATCAAAAATCCTCACTGCTGAAAATACTTCTTGGTGTAAAATTTTGAAAAGAGAATTTTCAATTGTTAGCCTAGACAGGGTAGGAAGGAAAATTATTTTATGCTGTATAATAACCTAATATCGCTACCAGAGAGAGACTTATGGAAGAAACACCTTCCAAAGTATTGCCAGAGGGTATAAAACTGCCAATATTTACTTGTGAAATATTTCTTGTGCTAAATTTTGCAAATAAATAAGAACTATTCATTTAAAAAAAAAATCAGTAGGCAAATCAAATGAAATAAAATACCCACCGGCCTCTACAATGCCCCTTTTCTGAGTTTTTTAAAAGTCATTCATCAGGGTACATCTAAACCACATGTATGTCTATATCAAGCACATCATGATGAATCTTCTGATTACCAGTGTTTTTCATGTTTCTAGGGCTTCTAGAGGGTTTCTGGGGCAATGGATCCATGCCAATGCCAAGTTTGGAACTAATAGATTTAGCCATGTAAGCCATGATAATTTTACATCAACTTTTTGAAATCAATTTGTGTAAGATGTACTGTTATCCATTCTCAGTTTCCTTATAATCAGAATTTCTCTAGCATCCAAAATGATATTTTCATCTCAAAAATAATTAAAACTAGAGATATTTTTTTCTTCTCATTACAAATGACTGTCAAGCAGAAAAGCCCCCTCAAGGTGGTGAAGAACAGGACTTATGAACTCAAATGGAAATTGGAGCACCAGTAATCAAATCTGGCATGACATGCAACCCTACGCATAGGACTTTAAAGTGTAAGCATGTTGGCTATGTATCAGACTTTCAGATCTCAGTGGTAAGCCAAATGATACTACTTTCTAGGTGGCTGCTCCAAAGTTGACCAAGAAGTATATCCACCAAAAGTTCAGTGAGGTAAGCAGCACAGCATTTGGAGTCTTTAAGAAGAAACAGGCCCAGTCACTGAGGCAGCCCAGTTGTATGAATTTGTAACATCTTCGTTATCATTGAGATGCCTGCTTCACTGACAAATTGAAATAAAAAACTCATTATTAATAGAGTAATAAAAATAAAAAAGCCCTGACCATATTGGCTTGATAAAACAGGAGTGAACCATCTTTAATATGTTCTTATAACACTAACAAACACACCTGAAAGTCTTTTTTGGACTTGGAAAGAAGCAGAACATCAGTGAAATTCTCAGGCAGGATACAACACTGATATCATCTGTCTAGCCAGCTTCAGATTTGTGTTCTGCTTCTTTCCCAGGCACCTAGTAAAAGAAAGGCAGGGACAGATGTAGTGTTCAACTTTGCAAGTGCAAGTTTCAAAGTCAGTTCCTACAGAATGCAAAGCAAGCACAACAGTACCATTAAAACAATTTCTCCAGATGATGAAAGTGTTGCTTAGAGAATAAAATCCCCTCTCAGCTCTACAAGTGTAAGAGAGAGCAGAACTGAGTTTACCGGGCTTATTATGGTATCCTCCGTACGTGTCCACACTGACAGGCTACATTCCTGTGTGCAGCATCATCCTCTTCCTCAACAGAGAAATCTTGGCCAAAGACAGTGGGGAAGTACTTACTCATCTACTCTCTCACACTGTTGTCTGAAAAATTTTTTTCATTTTCCTTTCCTTTCTCTTCCCAGTACTTTCTCCATTGTTCATCTAGCACTGTCTTCCTAAAACATAATACACTTTCATTTCTCAGTTGTTTAATAAAGCTCCTCCCTCATCCACATGTACCTGAATTTGCTTCCACTCCATAGTTTGCATAAGCCACTTTCAAGATTAAATTTCCTTTCAACTGGTGTTTGTAGGGACATTTTCCTCTTTTCCTATGGACTAACACCAGGTTTTAGAAGTCACTATATGTGTTTGGGATCTTAAATCCCAAACAGGTTTTGGGTTCTGGGTTTTAATGACAGAGTGCTGGTCTATCCTTCACCGTCTCTTTCTTTCTTTCTTTCTTGTATGCACACATAGAGAACAAAATAAACAAAAACAGTGTTTACACCATCATCTTCATTTTCATTGGCACTATTTTGTCTTCTGACTACCGCTTTTAGGAAATCTCCCTCTTGGTCAACTGGCTGTTGCAAATGCAGCAGATTCTCTGGTTATGAATGAGTTCAAGTGAGACCTAATTAAAGGATTTGATTTCAGGGTTTAATATCTAATTTTAAACCTGTCCAATGACACTGCAGTCAGAAGAGTCACACCCTGCCCTGTTCCATGTACCTTTGAGCACTTCAGTCCTCATTGTTTACAGAAGCCTGAGTTCTTGTAGATGCAGCAGATCTATTCAGCAGTTACTGGTTTAGATTTTGATAATCCTGATAGCATCCATGACTACCACCCACTTGGGTAATACAAAGGGAAACTCTGAGCAGATGAAGTGTTTTACAGGCTCTCTGGACTAAGTGGTGAAAAGAAGGAATGGAATGAATAACCCCAACAGGAGTGCTGGTAGTGCCAAACCATGAACAAATATTTCCCTTAATACTCCTGTTATGTTAAGTGACAGTTACATTTGTCATTACACACAGCTCCAGCATACAATTACCCGGCCCAAACCCTCCACAGCACATGAAGCCCCGGCTGTGCTGGGCAAACACAGTGGAAGTATTGCAGTGGAAGTTGCAAAAAATCCTGACAGCATCAAGGAAAGGCTTTTCATGCACGGAAGAAAGCCTGATCCCAAATAAAACATGGAGCTTGGGTGGTGCTGAAAGCTCTGGCACTGCAACTGCAAACAGGACCATCCCTGTTTAGCACTAGACAGTAACCATGGCCAACCCTTTCTCTAGAAGTTAACTGGTCCTGTCCACACATTGCTGTAGCATGGATGGATAAATAGCCAAATGTACACATAGAGAGAAAGTCTGTGGAACAAAAGAATCTTGGAAACTAACAAAAGACATATTGCTTCAGACAGTAAAAATGACACTACACGTCAAGTGTTACAAAAACATGGAACACAATAGGCTTATTATTAGGTGCTTGTATTTTTCTATTCTGTTGCTACATGAAAAGCTAACACAAGCATCAGGGAAACTGACTATAGAATCATAGAATACAAGGGGGACAGTGAAAGATAATCCAGAGTACTGTCAAATGTAAAAAATAAACAGACCAGAAAATATGCAGGCAATAAATCTAATCAAATTTACTAAATAGTACTTTTTGTACTTATTTTACAAGTGGTAAAAATAAGGCAATTTCAAGATGCACTTTTTCTGTTAAACAGTCCAGAATAAAAACATTTATGTAGCATTTGGATGTTCACTGAGTGCCAAGAACGATATCACAAACTAAACTAACAAATCCAGAACACACAATAATCATTTGACCATGTATGAAACATTATTGTGTGTGATAGTTTGCAAAATTTCTTACTATTATGAGTTTATAAACAGGCATTTACAAGAAACAACAATGCTGTTATAGTTTTTTTGCCACTGTTCTTAAGACTTTGCAGCTAAGAGTTGCACTGGCTTTGCCCAGAAGCAGTATTTGCATATATTCACACAGGCAAAGAGAAATAACTTCAAATAATGGGATGAAAACTCTCTAACAGATCAAAATGTTAACAACATAAATGCAGCAAGCCAAATATTTCTCTGAGAGAGTAACAACCATCATTTTGTAATATGAATCACTGAAGACAAATACTTTTAAAGCTATACCTAATTTTCTGTAGCTTTAGCATAAGTCTTCATCTCTCATTTTATTCATCATTCAGTACTTCTTCCAATCACTAAAAGCATGTACCTCTCTAAGACTTTCATCCACTTGGTTGCCACAAAAATAATTACCACTTTAAAAGCTGTAACTTTTTTTCCTCAGGACTGACAAGTTGTTTACTTACAGACTTCCCATTTATTCCCTCAGGGTCTTCCATTGAAGATTTCTCCTTCCAAATTATATACGGGCTATTAGTTACAGTGAGGTTCAGACAGTCCTAGTACACACACACCTGTGGAAAAGACAGTACCACATCGTCGGATTAATTTGTTGGCACGAAACTAGGAGGAGATCTTCACTTCTGCAACTTTCCATTAACTAACAAGTATTCACAAGTTGGTAGCAGTTGTCTTTGAAGAACTGAATCAATCTTGAAAACAAATACATAACTGATCTGTTTACCACAAATCCACACAAGCCAAAAGCAGGCAGCGAGAGCCCTGTTGTGCTCGCTGTCGGCAGACAAATAAAAGGCAGCCAGGAACTCTTTTGCCGACACTATTTCTGTGCCAACAACACATCTCTTCTTCTTTTGATTTTTTTCTTTTAGGAAGTTCAGCCTCCCCTGATATCTATCTATGTCAATTGTACTTTAATGCTAAGAGGAAATAATAACAAAGAAATATGATTGTAGATTGAGCCAGGATAAAAAAGAAAATCCACTAAGTTTTCTAAATGTTGCCCTCAAGCTAAGGATATTTTTATACATAATCTCTTCAAGTTTACATTAGGTCACAGTTCTAGGCCCTATAAATTATAAATATGGGATGCTTTGTGTTCTGTCACCTTTGGAAATGGTGTTCTTTGATGTTAAAAATAACAAGGAAGTACTGAGATGAAATAATGAAGGCTTACTCCCCATACAGATATAAATCCAAAATATGGTTTCCTTCCATGGGCATTTTTCTTTAGAATAAAATGCTGTGAACATCTTAAAATTCAGAACTATTCACTGGAGTAATTAAAACAACCCAACTAAGATCCTCATTAGAAAAAATAGTGCTTTTTTAATGACATGCAGCAAATGCTGTCTGCTAAAGAATAATAAAAATTAAAATCTGAGGGGTTTAAGTGTGTGTGTGTGTATATAGTATATACCTTAAATACAGTGAAATATGAATAGTACTTTGTTTTTCTATGAAAGATGAAGATCTGATGCTCTGAAGATATTAAATTTGTCCTAAAACCACTCTGCATATGAAATATATATAATTTAGGGTCAGGATCCAAGACCTTATTCTGCATATTTCTACCTGAAGAAGACTCTCACAAGAAAATAAAAAATCCCTTCAAGACCAGTTCTTTGGACAATATTTATTGCACACATTTGGCTACTTCTATAAAATCTAAGCATTAAGAAAGTGTTAACAGGTTCACTCCACACCCTAAGGAAGATGCTAATACGAACCATGCTTCTGCAATGCATCCACTCCCTTCTTTCTGGTTTACAATTGAGAGATCAAATCCAGTCCTGCTCCTGCTGAGAACAATGGCCAATCTGCAATATTTCTATGAAATCTGGTGCTCGTATTTGTTCTGACACCAGATTATAGGTTAGAAAATTATTCAAGGCTTTAAAAACTGACAATTAAAGTTAGGGAGGGGAAGGACAAGAAGTTCTCCTAGTTTAAAAAAAAATAATAGCAAAGAGAAGAAGAAGAAAACAACTCTCTAACAATGCCCTGCTCCTAAGCAATGACTGACATCTGTTTCAAAAACTCTTTTATTGCAAAATTCAATAAATGGAAAAACCGCACAATATGAAAGTCTGCAACTTCTGTGAGGGAATAAAATGGAGCCTTTTCTAATGGAAAAATATTCATAAGTCAATTGATGTAATGCTGGTATGTGGATGACCTGACAGATTTTCAGATCAGCAGTGCTCTCTTTACTAATGGAAAGAAAACTTTACCAAGACTGGTAATTTTCTATTAAAGCCCAGATGGAAAAAGCATAGATGTTTTACAGTACATTGTAGTTCAACCATAATTAGGCAACCCTACTTGCAGAAGCTGCTGCAGCAAACATTTCTGTCTCTGGGAGAGATTCCTACAACAAACCAGCATCAAAAGAGCCCACTCTTGCATTTTCTGCTCTCACATATGCTGCCCTGAAAGTCACTGCAAAAGAGATTTACAAAAAGCTCCTATATACTCCTGAAACCCCCATACTCCTTGGGGCAAAGACTTTTCTTTCTCAGCAGACACCAGAGACCTCTGGCAGCATAATCAAGCCAGCATTAACATGAGGGCTTAGACAGTAATACAGAACAGCTGATTTACAATGTAATTAAGTAATTTTCATTTTGAAAAATTCAACTTTTGAACAGGAGCAACTTAAGTTATCCTTATTCTAATTGCCATCTTAGGTTATTTTTAACTTTTAGTAAAGCTTTACAAAAACTAATTAAATTACCTTGAGTTGTTAATGTATCAAAAATTAAATCTAAATTACACAAAGTATCTGTTACAGAGAAGTTGTTATATTCAAAATATGCCACTGAATATAAGTGGGACAAAAACTCAAATCATTGAAAAAGACAAGATCCAAATTGAAGGGAAGTCATGAAAGTACATATCCCGTTTTATTTTTCTCTATTACTCTGGAAGTCATTTGCTTGGTTAAATATTATTACTATTAAATACACAATGGTAGCAGCTAAGAGTCCCACCAGCTAAAACACCATTGTGCCAGGCGTGATAACCAGCAGCCCTCTTTTCCAAACAGCTATTACCATTTTAAAGGGAATAAAAAACCCCAAAGAAGTACAGAAAGTGGTTTTATGGGGGGATTTTTATTCCCCTCTTTCTGAAACGTTAGCCAAGGCTTTGCAATTTTCCCCACACACATGGATCTGAATGTGCGCCCCTGACACCAGGCACAGGGCGGCTGCCAGGCACTCCCAGCCGTGCTGCGGAGGAGGCCAGGAGTTTCAATAAGCTCCTTGTCCTGGAAGGGCTGTCCCCATCCAAGCACCCGTCTGGAAACTGATGACCCTGGAGGAAGATGTTAAACACAGGAATACTGAGAAATAATCTCTTAGGGCTGGAAGGTACCAGCGGAGGGTGATCTCTTGCACAGAAAGCACCAAATATGAGGGCGACCAAAAGGTAACTAGCTATGTCTGACCCCTGGCACTTAGACACCCACACTGAAGGACCAGGAGCCTAGTTTCTTGCGCTTGCTGAGCTGTTCTGCATAAAAACTTTGCATTTCCCAAGCAAGCCCCACTCTGTCACTAATATCCACATCTTGGACCTGTCCCAGGGCTACTGTAACCTACCTTCAGCTGCAGTGAGCCTCTGATGAAACTCACAGTGACCAGAAACAGCATTAACAAAATATCTTGGGCTACCTTGCTCTTTCCATCACCAAGGAGAAGGAATTAAACTTTTTTCCTGTTCCTGGGCCACCAGGAAAATCACTTCTGTCTTACACCTTCCTGGCTGATTACTCCATTGCAGTCTCCAAGATAAGGTGATTTTTAGTGTCATCAGTGGATACTGCTTTGCTCATATTTTCTTATGCATTTATTTTCTTGTGCTTTCTCAGAAACTAGTAGAATTTGCTAGTAACACCTATAAAAAGTTGTATCTCTCCAAAGCTTATTAATTTGTTAGAAGAAAAAAACCAAACAACCCAAAACAAAACATAAAAGCCACACATACTGTATCATTTGGTAGAGAAAATACTAAAGAGGTTATGAGACTGGGTGAAATGGCCTTTATTTACCCTGTAGATGATAGCATGTGATATTTCACAGTTGATATTAGGGAACTCGATGGTTTTGATTTTAGGTGCTATATTTGGGAAGTTTCCTTTTTAGCACTTTCTAAAGACTCACTACATTTGCTCCGTTCCCAGGTAGGTCTCTCGTCCCCCACCCCTGCTTCCTTTTAAGGTGTTAAATTTGGCAGATAACCTGGGTAGCATTTAGAAAACAATTATTTCCAAATGCTGGGAAAGAAACTTGCCAAGTGTAACAGCTGAAAACCAAAAAAAAAAAAAAAAAAAAAAAAAAGGGGAAGGAAATAAAATGGAAGAGGTGAAGGTATTTTTTAAAAATGAAATTTAGAAGGGACCTTTCAGCAGCTTTATAAACAATTAACTCCAGCGTTGTGACTGAAGACCACCTCTGATTCAGCCTGGAACGTCCGCAGACGCAATACAGCATCCTGCCTTCCAGCGAGCCTCAGGGACACCAGCAAAACAGATAGGTGTCCAGATGTGCCAGACCTAACATGCACATCTGCTGGAAGACATCCCACACCAACTGCAGTGCTGACACTAACCTAGATACAGACTCTGGGGGTTTGCAAACCCCCAGACCTCTCTGTGGGTATGCAGCGTGCAGGTAACACACTCTACAATAGCACAAGAGGTAGGTCACTCCCTCTGCATCCCCATAAGCATTCATGTCCATCTCAATAGATCTTTTTTTTCAGTACCATCAAGCAGAAATGTGTGGAGTGTTGGGATTTGTGGCTGAAGTAAACTTGTAGGAAAGAGGACTGAAAAAATTAAGTTTTATTGGTAAGCTTTCCTTTATATAGATACAGAACAAGGACTCCAGTGTCCTAGACAGGCATGTTTAAAACCCATGGCACTTACACTCACTATGATGTCTAGTTCAGCACCAAAGGAATCTCATTCTTTTTAAGTCAGTAATATAAACTAAATATCTAGATTTCTTCGCTGAGTACTTTTAATTTTAAAATAAAGATTAAAAAAATCAATTAAAACCTAAAATGATAGTGTTTCCCTAATATTTTAATTTCACTGGGAAGTTAAGTTTCTGGCAAGGAAACATGAGGTCTCATCTACCTATACAAGAACCTTACTGGTTGCTGGACCAGATTAACAGAGGAGATTCAAGAGTACAAGGAAGCAAGAAAGAAGGTAGGAATGAAGCACTATAAACAGAAAAAATACATCACAGACAAATGCTATTAGTGATAGCCTGGAAACTTTACTACTTTTTGAATCCTGATTAAACTTACAAAATTGCTACCACACTGCAAGCCTGACTTGAAGGAAGCATTCAACAACAGACTTTGTGCCACATTTCTCCCATTTACCATTAAATCTAACAAGAACACAAGAGCCATGATACTGGTTCAGACCAACAATCCTTCTAGTGCTGTCCCCAACGACAGACATAACTGGACATAGAAGAGCAAGAACAGAACAAGCGTATGCAATTTCCCTGACATTTTCCCAGTTTCCTGCTATTTCAGTCCAGAGGGTTTCCTGAGCCTGATGGAGTTCATTTATCCAGCAACCCTCAGTACAGCTCTCTCAAGTACTTGTCTATTCTCCTCCTGAACCCATGTAAATTTCTTTTTGTCCTTAGCAATTCTGAACATTTATTTTTTGAGAGAATTACTAAACACTGAATAAATTTTCCTGAAATTATCTTAGATGCCAAGATCTCATTTCTGAAAGGTGAGGGTCAGCTCAGTGCCCATCACTTTCCATGTACAGCTACAACCATTTTACTCAAGGTTTAGCGCCTTACATTTATCTCTGCAGAATTTCATTTGTCATTTCATTGTCTCGTAAGGTCCTTGTGCAGTTCTTCACAGTCCACTCTCCTTGCTATTCACCTCAAGTGGAAGCCACCTAAAAATTATCATGCCTGATTAACGCAATTTTTCAGACTAAGCTACTTGGACAAAGTGGGGTGAGAATAACAGAAAATTCTCACCTGAAGAAATAAAGAAAGGCAAAAGACGTTGGCGTGTTTTTTAAGGGAATCTGCTGGTTTCTGATTTCAGCAACCTCAGAAGAGTTTTCTGTTCTCCCAGTGTTGGAAGAGATGGTCAAATACAAAGAAAACTCTCCTGAGGTGGAGAAAGAAACGTGACAATGTAGTGATCAAAAGTCCCAGAGTACCTGGGAAAGGTGATGGTATAAAACCCGAGACCTGAAAAAAATCAGGTAAATAATTTGCCACGACTTTTACAGGTTCTAGAACTAAAATATAGCTGTTGCAAAAACTGTCTTGATGAAGTCTTTGTGTTCCTGCATCCAATGGTCAGGAATGGTTTAAACTGTGAAAATGAATAAGGACCTGATGAGTATGTGCATCAGGTATGAAACCTGGTGCCTGTGATGGCCAGATTTCTGAGTGCAATCTCCCTGGCACAGGCACCCAACAGGATGCCTCCTTTGGGAAGCTCCATTAAAGGTTGAAGTGGGATACACACACACACACACATACACACACATAAAATTTTAAAGCAATAATATTATTCTAAAAGCAGAGCTCTCCAAACATAGCAAAAGATCACATTTTTCCTTGAATACTGAATACACATGGAAGTTAAACTGTAGAACAATGTTAAAATTACACTGGCAACTTGCTTGCCAGAATTTCTTTTTCAAATTTCTTACAAAATAATACAATGTTTAAACTACCCAGTGGAATCAACTTTATTGGTATCTGAAATGTAGATTGAAACTATTCAGCAAAGAAACATGCTAAGAGTTTAGGACAGGAAATATAGAATATTTTTAAGGTAAAAACATAAGGGAATATTATGCTTTTTAAAATTAATAAAATTACCATTTATAAGGTGAACTCTGCCTCAAACAAGGATTAAACAGCTTTGCTCTTAGCATTCCTTGGGATCTTTATAATCAAAAAGTTAAAATTTCACTGGTTTTATTTATGTGTCATTAGCAAAGAACAAAACCAGAATGCAACAGCCTATTCCTCTGTTGTAATTTCTTTGAGTAATAAATCTGCTTTCTGCTTTTTATGTGTCAAACACACTACAAAAAGTGAGGGGATCCACAGATTAACGGTATTAGACTAAGTGTAAAGGTTAATAAAGAATATGAAATACATACAAGAAAAAATGTTGAGCTACGAATTATAACATGCAACTGGAATACTTACCCACTTCAGGAAAGAAGTGTAAGATGTTTTACAAACAAAGCTTTCTTTCAACCTGTGTGGTTCTGTACAACGTTTCTAATGAGTAGTAATTACATATGTGCTTTAAGAAGCCTTTCTACACCTATTATAATTTTAGATTAAAGGTAAGGCATTACTTATTATTTTACATGAGCTTTTAAAGTAGTTTGTAAAATATATGCAGTCCATAAAAGTTTGTGGTCTAACAACAAACAACTGTATGGCTTCTGCAGAATTCAGTGCAAACAAGTAAAAGTTTTCTAGTTATAATTAATACAAGTCACATGTCAAGTTTTTAAGGTTTATATAGAGCAATTAAAGTAATTTTCCTCAGTTAAAGGCTTTAGTTTAATGACTTTTTTAACTTTTATTCATTTTTAAAATAAATCAGATACATTTGAGTCCGAAATTGTAACAACCTTCATTAAAGCCTAGGCTTCCCCCAAGCCGGCGAAAGCATTCAAGTAAGAAATAGCACCAGCAGTATTTTCAGCTGTGGAAGCCACAGCATCCTGGAGAGCAGAAAAATACACTCAAATAGGATTGGTCACAGAAAGCATGGTTGCAAGTGAGTTATCCTGGCTATGGAAAGCTAATGCTCAGCTGGGATATGTACAGGCCTAAGTTTTGGCATCCCCCATGCAGGGTTAGGGTCAGTTGAAGCCCCACACTCTGTGAGAACCACTAAATTGCCTCTGAACTCACCCTGCCCTTGAGAGCAGTGTAGATGCCCTTCTGTGGCACAGAGCCATGTCTCCAGTGTCCCTGTGTGAGTGCCACTTCCAGATTTCACAACAGATTCACCATCAACCGAATGTGCATAGCAGTGACCTTCCTCACATCACCCTCAGTAAGGTTAAGGATGCTGCTCTCTTCTTTAACTATTACACAATAAGAAAACTTCCCTATCTCTCAAGGTCAACCAAAATTTTCACTGGTAAATCCCAACATTTACATACCACAAGATGCATCTTATTTTCAATTTTTACAACAAAACAATACCTAAAAATACTTCTGCTTTTCATCATGCAGTAATGAATGAAATAGGTGTGAATTTCACCAGTAGGTGCAAGTAGTCTATTTTCTTCATTTGGACTCATCTATGAGAATGGAATCTCATCCATTCTCTATTATGTCCAAATCATAGAGCATGAACGGTCCTAAGACTGAGAAAACTAGAAGGCTGTATGACTGAAAATCTGTCAGTGTGAGATCCAATGGGATGTTTAATGGCACCCTATCAGTTTAAGCACCTATAGTCATTTACATTTATTTGTTTGTCTGTTTATACTGCATGCACCCTTATGAATTACAGTAAACACTGAGCTGTACCTTTAGTCATAAATACCATGTGAAGCCTGACCCATGGTGACCAGAAATACCCTCAATTCACTAACTGAAAGTTAATTTTGAAGCAGAATCGATACTGCATTTACATAATAATGATGCCAGCTTTCCTTCACATTTCTGTGCTATATCTTCAAGCTGCTGCCTCTCAGGGGGTAATTCCAGGGAAGGTGCTGCCCAGCTCCCTTTGGGACCATCCCTGCTCTGAGTGGGTCAAGGGAGGAGGTACTGGTTGGGACCTCTCTCTTCTCTACCCAACAGTCACTCCTTATGAAACTAAATCCCCAATAATTGTTGCCAAATTTTGACAATTGGAATTGGAATATTACAGGGGAAGAGAAGGAAATTATTGTAAGAGCATTTTTAGGACTCCCAGTTCCTTGGAAAATAATGCTAAAAAACATTTTAAATACTGGTTTGTTCAACTGTGTCATACCTTTTGCTTGACAGATTACATGCTTTTTCTCTGATTTCTTCCAGACTGTGTGTTCATGAAAATGAATTCAGTAACTCATCATTTTTAACATAATAAAAACTGAAAACTTAAGGATTTGGAACCTAGATAAATAGTTTCTGCTTACATAACTACACAAAGATGCATTATGTGTTTTTTGTCAGCAAAAAAGGGACTGAGTTTAGTCAAACAGCAGTATATAGTTTCAGTTCTGCATTCTCCAAACTGTATCTATCAAAGAGAATGAATTTTACATACAATTATGAAAAAGCAAAACACACAAGATCACAGCACCATTGAAGTTAATTCATTAAATCAGTCTGTTCTCTAGCAACAGCCACACTTCCTACAAGTTTGCTTATCTTAATAGTCTTGTAATATTTTCATCATCACAGCTCAAAATAGAACTTTATTGTTATATATTACTGACTTCAGTAATATATTAAGTGTGTATCCATAGAACATGATTTTTACAACTGTTATTAAAAAATAATGTTTCATTTATCAAATAATGTCATAGCTACTATAAATATTATTTCATAATAAAGAAGAAAGTGAAGAATGAACTACATCAACATTCTTGAACATAATGTCTCCCTTTCCTTTGCAAACAGTATAACCTAAAAGATGAAGAAAATTTTATTCACACAACACCATGCAATTCCCTCCAATATTCAGATGATAAAGAGCTCAAGCTATTGAACTGAGAAATTAAAGTTCAGAAATTTCAGGAATTAGGCCAATTGCCTAAAGGGGCAGTAGGTGTGACTCGCTATGGAAACAGCATGGGAAAGACAGAGAAATAACTTCATGTTGGAAAAGCTTTTAAAAGCATATGAAGTACACAGCTGTGGCTTCCTTGATTTTAAGGACTTTACACACAATTTCCGTTCTTATAAATAAAAAGAGCTTTCTCCTAGCTCACTTCATTATGAGGGGAGCTGCAAAAATGCAGACCCAC
This sequence comes from Pyrocephalus nanus, assembly GCA_038380795.1. Taxonomy (NCBI): domain Eukaryota; kingdom Metazoa; phylum Chordata; class Aves; order Passeriformes; family Tyrannidae; genus Pyrocephalus; species Pyrocephalus nanus. Next base: position 64,542,942 of record CM076261.1, read on the forward strand.
CTCAGAGATTGGGAGTTCACTTCTGTGATTTTTCCAGGCAGTCCAGCAGAGGGGGGGCCCTGAGCAGACTGCAGCACTCACTGTCTGCACTGCCCACACATCCAGGGCTTGCCCTGGGTATGGGCAGCAGCTGCCCTCAGGTTCCCCCAGGAATTTGCCCCTGCAGGTGTCCCACCCAGGCAGCCACAGCTCACCATCACACCATCTAACCTGGGCAAATCTTTCTTGGTCCAACCACTAAAGCCTTTTCTTTGGTAGCTTGACCCATATCGCAGAATTCAATGGTAAACTCATATTTTACTTCCCGTGGCCATGCAGTGGGATTAGCATTAAAAGTGTCCAGACGTCTGAGAAATCATTATCTTATGATGTTTGGTATATCAGATTAAACAGTCAAAGATAAAAAGAATAAAAATGAGAGGAAAGAAAAAACCTCAAGCCTCTTAACTCAATTTAAACTCTTAATTTTGTATCACTCTTCCTCTCTCTAAGTCTAGAGGGAAAGGTTATTTTGAGCAATAATATTTTTGGATTCTATAATTAAGTAATTGAGTGAAAGAAACAAAGAAAGTAACCTAAAATTCTCAAAATACACAGGACGCAAGAGGCCCCAGTTTCCAGCTGACTTGTAAAAACTGTTCAAATGACCTTTGAAAAATTTACAATTCTTCTGTCAGAGTGCATCCCTCACCTTACCCATAGTGACAGATTTTGCAGCACACGGAGGACAGAGCCTTTTTCTCCCTACGCTTTTTATGATTCAGTTTACATGGGAAGATGCACCTAATGAAGAAAATTAGGAATGAAACATCAGGGCTGGAATAAATAGCAAAGCCATCAGGAACCAGTGACTTTGTTTCTATTTAGATGGGTTATAAACATTTTTATTGATGCTATTACAATTTCTACAATTCTGACTGGTGAACCATTCAGAAAGAGCAGATCATACATTTTAAAAGGTTGTTGAAGAACACATATACTTACATTTTACCTTACACTGAAATCTATGGTAAAATAAGGTGTATGCAAGCTAGAACAAAGGTTTGGAAGAAATGTATCCAGACTACTCTTCAGAAGACATGCTAGCTACTTCCATGAGCTGCAGTCCTCAACTGGGGACATTTCCATACATATTGCCCTTCCATCTCTTACTTTCTGATGCAGCTGGACTACCTGCTTGCTCCATGACTACTCTGTGATCCTACAACTACCCTCATTATGGTTCATGCTTACACAGCTTTTGGCAAAGAATGAACAGATCTAATCTGGAAATTGTTTCATAGGGACTTTCCACACACCACTCTTTTTAAAGAACTTCTTACAGCACTGAATGACCATTTTCTCTTCTTATAACCACATTTTTATTTTAAAGACTATGGAAAGTGTGAGTTTTCAAACATAGCAACTGTTTGGTGCTACTGTTCATACTGCATTTTGCTAGAGCATATGTAGCCATTACAGTGTTTTGATACTAAAAGTCAGTGGGAATTACTCTTTGTAATTCAGACACAACACTATGGTCCTAGGAGCCTAAAAGATAAAGAAAAAGGGGGGGGGGGGGAGGGGAAGCCTGACGTTATATTTTAATAATTTAAGAAAACTCTGACCTTTGACTTTGTGATAGAAAAACTGCCTATTTAATTAAAGAACAGAGTATTTCCAGGGAACAACAGTGACAAAAAGCTTTAATTCCAAGACGAACAACACAGACTAAAACCATCTCAGAACTAGTTATTTCCATCCATCTTTTTGAAGGGCTTAGGTTGACGGCGGGAGAAATGAGAAAGCTAGCTGAGGAAGAGTACACCTGTGAGTGCAGCCCTTCCCCGCCGCCGATGCTCAGCACTCTCCTTCCAAGGTACTGGAATGCGGGAGCGGAGATGGAAGAGGACAGGAGAGCATCCATTCTTCCCTCCTGCCTTCCCCCGACCCGCTGGAGGCAACCAGCCAGCGGACTCCCAGCAGGCAAGCGGCCGCCCCAGCAGGATATCGGGACACCGGGGCGGTCGTGGTCGGTGGGATCGCCGTCGGTGTCCCGGCATCAGCCCCCTTTCCCCGTCTGTCGGAGAAAGAGCTGCCCGCTCCTTGTTAGGGGCTCGGACACCTCCCCTAACACTTGCCATGCCTACAGCCGGGCATCCCCGGGAAACAGAGTGACGGCGGACGAGCTCGCACCGCGGCCAGGTGACCACAGATTTTTAACCTCTGACAGCAAACACACGCACTCAGCGCTGCCGGTGCGCCGCAGCGCCCGCCGGCCGGCACCGGAGGCTCCCGCGGCGCCGCTCCAGCCGCGCTCTGCCGCCCCTTCCCCTCCCACGCCGGGGCTCCGGCGGCCTCGCCCCTCCCTCCCTCCCTCCCGGCCGCCAGCCCCGCTGGCGCCCGCGCACCCGCCCGCGGCGATGGGGCCGAGCCGGCGCCTCCCGCCGGCCCCGCCGCACCCACGTGTGCGGCACCGGCTCGGCTCGGCTCGGCTCGGCTCGGCTCGGCTCGGCTCGGCTCGGCTCGGCTCGGCTCGGCTCGGCTCGGCTCGGCACAGCTCAGCACATCACGCCTCGGCTCGGCTCGGCGCGGCGCGGCGCGCACTTACTCCGCGGGGCCTCCGGGGCGGCGTTGCGGGCCCGGCGGCTCCCCAGGAGCGGCGCCCGGCGGTAAGTTGCGAGGAGCGCGGAGCCGCGCTGGGCGGGGAGGGGTTTCGGGGAGGCGGCGGCGAGGAAACTTCTCTGGAGCGGCTGGACCGACCGACTGCCTCCTCCTCCTCCTCCTCCTCCTCCTCCTCCCGCCGCCGCCGCCGCCGCCGCCGCCTTGCCCGGGGCAGCACCGCGCCTGCCCGGCCGCGCCGCCCGCTGCCGCCGCTCTCGGTACACGGAGAGCGCCGCCGGCCTTACCTCATTCCCATCCCACTACCCTCCGCTTTTTTAAAAATTTATTTTATTTTTAAGACTTCGGGTGTTTTTAGCGAGGAAAGGATGGGCCCTGAGGAATCCCAGTTTCCTGCGGCGCTGCCGGGACGTCAGGGACGGCTGCAGGTTACACATCCCCAAGCCCGGCTGGCGGCTCCGTCACTGCCTTGGCAGCGCCGGGGTGCAGGGCAGGCAGTCGAGAGGGTACCGGCAGCATCCCCCGGCCGCAGGGGCTTGTCTGACACCGCTCTTCACCGCGCCGGGAAATCCACCGCGCCGGGAAATCCACCGCGCCGGGAAATCCATCGCTGCCCTCCTTGGCTAAGGCACAGAATGAGTCAAGGTGTCAAGGAAATCCTGCAGTGGGAGAAGCTGTGCTATGCATATGGCACTTGACCCCGCAGACCTCGGATCATCCGTAAAATCCGAGCTTGTATATATCCACCCCTCCTCATTAGCCATGAAGAGAGAAAGCACGGGTCAGATTCCTTGTGGCTTACATTCTAGGTACGAAGTCACAGCAGAACAGTGGTAGAACATCCTCTTTGCTTCCCCATCCTGGAGAACTGAACTTAGAGCCTGCCTGAAGCACGGCCACCCTAATATAATATAAATTAATGCCCTGCTAAGTTTGCCAACCTGGCCCACATACAGAAGCAAGCATAGCTGCTGATCATTTTTTTTTTACTCATACTGTAATCATGAACACTGCAGCCCAGGCCTTCTCCTTCCTTTCTTCTTTCTTAAACCAGAAGAAAAAAAAAAGTTGCCATTTCTTCAAGCTCTTCCATTCCACTTCTTTTTCTTCAGTACATAACTCTTTCACTGTTTCCTTCTCCAGCTCTTCTCAGTGTCCTTGTATGCCAATTTCAGAAAATAAAAAACATATCTCTAGCTTTAGAGAAATTGAAATTATGTTCCCACGAGCATTGATGATCTTCCTTAACTTTTTATATACAATCCATGCCATTTAAATCACTAGAATATCTAGATGTTTGTCCTAAGGACCCAAATAACATGGAATCCATTCTTTTTAACAGTTTTAAGTGTTTTTTCCCCCACTTGTTTCTTTTCCAGTGTAACAGTCCTGTAAATTAAAGGGTGAGAGTTAATTAGAATGTCATGCACGGGGCCATGTACAAACAGACTAACAGAGACCGAGTCCACATTCTTTTGAACTTAAATGAATCCACTAGGCTGTATTTTGACTTGCCAAATATGGAATGGTTTATATGTATATATCTTTCAAAATGTTCATTATACTATTTCTGCTTCAATGTAATTTTAATGTATTAAACAGAGTTTACTGTAATTGGCACTAAATTCACCTTGACCTGTAACAATTGGAAATATTGGATTTTTATTCTGTAAGGGAGCAGATTAAATTGCTTTAACATACCTGAGGGGAGAATGTCATCTCTGGGTTGTAAAAATTGTGTTTCACTGGTTATAAGAAAGCCTCGAGAAAGGTGAAGTCACAGGTCCACTTGCTCCCTTCTAGTGGGATATGAAATGGAGAAGACCATATGTGGATCCATAAAAATCTCTGGAAACAAAATGGAATACACCATCTCTGCAACATACTTTGTTCTGGACTCGTGGGATAGGCCTGTGCAGCCTAAATTCTACATCGTACAGAGCAGTTTCTTCAGAAATTTACGGTCTTTGACTAAACGGGGTGTTGACTATCCACCCTGTGATGAAGCTTTTCTTCAAAGTCTGGTGTAAGGCTAAGCATATGTCCAAATTCTGTCCTTTTTCACCTAGAAACCTTGTTGATAAAAAAATTCAAAAATTCATATTTCCTAGGTATTTACTAATTTTGAACAAGCAGTAGAGTATTCAAAAGTTATATATAGACCTAAAGTATTTAAGGTCTCTGCTGGAGCACACCTAAGTCCCCAGGGGTACTCTTATTTTTGGGTTGGGTACCTCAGAATAAAATGTGAAGGTCAGTTCCAGTGTGAGGGTGAATGTTGCACAGGCATGTAAGAATGCTGGCAATGCAGCCCCAAGGAGGACTGTGCTCTCATGAGAGCCCTGAGCCTACACTGAAGTAAAAGAGCAGACCTCCTTCCTGTAGGAAATCCTGGACACTACAGTGATAAGTGATGTGGATTGCCTTAGATTTGGCTTTGCAGTGTTTCTGTTGGCTTTCCCCTTCTGCAGGATTTTGAGCTGTTATGTTGTGAGAAGAATCAAGTGAAGCCCATATAATAGTTGGGCACTGAGTAAAAAAATCAACCTAATTACTGCTCACAATAGGTGATTGATAAAATTGGCTTATATATCAAAATGTTTAAAATAGCAGTCAGATTGCCATCCTGCTTCCTAGAGTCCAGTCTCATGACTTGTCAAACATCTGCTGTTGCCACTGGAGTAAAATCCAGTTGTGAAAACTCCCTCCCACTCCAAGAGCTGTCAGGTCACCTGCTGCCATTATCCCCTTATCTGGAATAGAAACCTCCGAAATGTTAGGTGGCTTATTCGACCTATGTTGTCATCCAAAACCAGTGCGGGTCTTCCTTATGTAACTAATGACTTTCAGTAGGAATAGTAAGAAAGCATATTAGGACTGACAGCTCAGAGCCCTGAAATTCGAAAGACCAATGCCTTTGAGAACTGACAGTAGCTCCAAGGTAAACAGTTTCTTTTCTGTTATTCTTTCACTCCTCAAAATAAGCACGTCTCCAGCTCTGAGAGCTCCTGGCAGGTATGATGAATGGCAAATCCTAATGAAGCCCATGGTTTGGCCAGAAGTGTTAGGACTTAGCACTCTGTACAAATTCTCATCTGAAACAGGAGTATCAGGAGCCAATTTCTTGAAGATAATTTATTCCAGACACTAGCTGGAATAAACAGCATTCTGTAACCACCTCATGGCAGTAGGGAGCTGTCTTTACACTTCTTTCAATTAAGTGATCCAAATACAAAATTCGCTGCTCAAGAACACAGCGTGGTTTTAGAGACTCAAGGATTTGAGTTCATTACTGGGCACATTGTTATGTCCTATTGGTGTGGCATTTTCATTATGTGTCGGGTTTGCTGTAGCATGCTGCTTACCTTGCCCTGAGGAGAAAAAAATTCCAGCACTTGGATTTAACTTTCTAGAAGCAACTTAAGCATACATTCAGTTTCTAAAATATGTCTTATTTAAGTATCATACTAGAAAAGGAGTATAAAATGGGACCTCCTTAGTCAGTAGACATCCTTTTGTCTACCTCAGAGTCTTTTCAGATTCTTTCCGTCACAGATGGGCATTTTGTTATGAACAAAAGCACTGCCGTGAGTATAAACCTGACTTATCCATGCAAAGAAGGACAAATAAAACTGAGGTTTTCAGTTCCAGGGTCAGATGCCACCCACAGCTACATCTAGGTGTAATTAAAAGCAAATTTTTTGTTATTATGAAAAAATACAAGATTCAAATGGTGTGTAATAGCTTCTAATGGAACCTGAGACAGATGCTACTGGGATCCCGTACAAACTGGAACCCATAATGCCATGTTGGCAACCACATGACAACAATCCTTCGCCTACTCCTTTAGAAGATGCCAGGAGAAGACAAATAACAAATAGTCCATTCAAACGTTAATCTGTCTCTTCTAACTCTTGATTTTGTTTTCTTTAACTTCCCAAAAGAAACCAGTTTCATCTGTAATGCTTATGTTTTCAAAACCTCCAATATTTGTTATCTTCCATGGGATATGATGATTTAAATATAATTTTAAATATTTCTCCCTCTGCTGTCCTGCTCATACCCCCCTCCCCCAATACTTCATTACTTTGTCATTATCTTCTCGATAAGGAATTGTCTGAAACTAAGGATAATGGAGGGAGATGGGAAAAGCAGCAACTTAGCATTGTGTGGAGGAGCAGATAAGATATCCCGGATTCATAATCTGCTAATTGTGTGTCTGCAGATGGAAACTTCCCACAGCTCCCCAGGTCACTGGTAGAAGTCTCTCAGACTTCCAATGAGTTTTGAGCACTTTTTTTTTCAGTATCTGGAAATAATTTTTAAATGCTTTCTAAGATCTAATACTGTAGACACTTATGTTTGTAATTTTAATGAAACTACCCACCTAGCTATTTATGAATACATGGATTTACAGAAGTTTCTTCCATGAAATAACTGGCTAAAACCAGATTATAAAGTAGATTATCGATGTAATCCTACTTTATATTTTAAACTGTCTGGTAATTTTAATTGTGCCTTAGCTCATTAAGATTTTAAAAATTAATATTCCATGTGCAGTGGAATAATACCTGCAGGTTTGTTCTCTCCACAGCTGTAGATGAGGTTCTTCAGCAGTAAGGGCCTGAAATGAGAAGCCTGTGTACATAGCACAGGTTTGAATGGGAGGCTGAACCATTCAGAGTGAAAATCCATTTGTTTAATGTCTTACTCTACAAACATGGAGTTGTGCATTACTTTACATGAGACTGCTTGAGAAAGTACAGTCACTACTATGAATTTGGAACTGCAGTTTATCAGGTACAGAAGTTTAATTAAAGGTGTTCTATTTGGGGATCTTGGAAAACCTGTATATATTTCATGTTCTTCATTTTCTTTTAGAACATTATGACTTGATTCAGCTCCTAGCAGTCCGAGAGGCTGGTCCATGTAATTTAACCACTTTGCTGACAATGCAAGTCTTGCTTATCTGTCATTCATATATCCTCACTAAGATCAGTAAAGAAAATTTCTCAGTATATTCAAGAAAAATTGTTTTCGTAACAGGAGGTTCAATTGTCTTCGAAGAAAATAGTAATTCACAAGGCAAGCGTTTATTGTAATGATGAGAAAAAAATAGTCTTGCGTTAATGAATAAAATTATATGAAGGCATTGCAACACATTTCTGACAAGTTAATAAGAAAAAGTATCATCCTTAGATATCTGGGGGGAAATACTTGAATTTAAGATTACCTTCTCCAAGTTTGTTCAAGCCCCTTCTGAACACACGTTTGGAAATATTCCAGAAAGCGAATTTATTAAAACAAAAACAAAACCAAAAAAAACCCACCACAAAACCAAAACCAACAACAACCAAACCTTAACGAAACGGCGAATTTAAAGTAAATATTATCCCCCGATGAAATTTGACATTGCAAACGTGCTAGGAAGAAACCAGGCAGTAGGGAGAAGCGGCGCCTCCCGGCCTCAGCTGCCGCAGCCGAGCCGCGTTCACCGCCCGCCCCACTCCGCCTCCGCGGGCCTGGGGCAGCGCGGACCGGGCTGGAGATGCTGAGACCGGTGTTTTAAAACTCTCCCCTCCCTGACTGCTTTGACCAGCTTAAGGTCCCACAAGGGACACGGGGCCCCTGAATGATATTCCAAGGGACGTGGCAGGGACCTACCCCGGAGCTCCGCCGCCCCGGCCCCCCGCAGCGAGGTCTCGGAGAAGCGGATGGTGGGCAGGGACTGGGGTGCAACCATGCCTCAAATCACCTCCTTCCACCCACAGTGGGCCAACCCGCTGTCTCGCAAAGCGGACCTCCTGTAGCACCCTGGAAGTGCTCCTTCAACACTGCATTCGGTCATTCGAATGGTTTCCTACAACCAAGAGTGGAAACTAGGAGATCACATGGGGAAAAGAAACCCAAAAACCCCAAAGCCTATTCGTTTGAAGATTGAGTCACTGCTCTCGCTAAATAACGTCCTAAACGGGGGTAGCTAAGGGCTCTCTCATCTCTTTGCTGTTTGCAGCGCTTGAACGCAGCCTTTGCCAATAGTCGCGTAAGGGCTTTGGAGTTATGGAAATTGTCTTCGCAGGCATTAGTCAGTGTTTTAATAGGTCTCGTTCTGGCTCGGTCGCTGAAAGATGTTAGCAAGCCAAAAATTTAACACTCTTCTGGGGCTCTAAAATGTTAGGTCCCTCCTCCGAGAGGGATTTCGATGTGAGGCCAAGCGCGAAGAGACGAATGAGTGCATATGTTCAAAATTACATTTTCGACAGAAATTTAGATCTACCGGATCGTGTTTAAATGCAAAGTGGGACACAAGTGGGGGCGGGGGGGCTCAGTATGCAGGAAACATCACTGGGAAACCTGGAATGTAACAGCCAGGATCAAAAGTTAATGGCCTATTTGATGTGAAAAGTGAACTGGGGATGCCGGAGAGCGGCAGCGAAAAGAGCCGGCCAGACGTTTGCAGGGCGTCCTCGCAGCCGGGCCGCTCAAGCCCCACTCAAATAGCTAAACCAAAAACGCAGCCCAGGTAGGAGCGCTCCTCCGTCGGGTTAGCCTTTAATCCGGTGAGTTTAACCTTCCGAGGGGGGCGGTGGGGTGGCTGAGCTGGCCCCAGCTCCACTGGAGATGAGCCCCGCGGCTCTCCGCGCCTGGCCCTGGCTGCCCGCCGCAAACTCGCGGACAGCCCCTCCGCCACCTTCCGCGCAAAGTCTGAGCAGTCGATGGGGGCTCCCACCCCTCTCTGCCCGCAGCACCGGGGGGACGCCGTGGGTTCCCCGGGACCTGCGATGGGGCGCTGCGCAGGAGGGCGCGGTGAGGCGGGATGGGGGCAGGCTGGGGGTGTGGGTGGCGTGGGACGGCGCGGAACGCCCCAAGGCTCAAAAGAGGCTTGTGACCCCGGGCCGCAGACCCCCAGGGCTCTCACCTATGAGCCAGCCCGTGCTGGAGAAAGCAGAAGGTTCTATATGCGCCTGACATAGACATACAGGGAAAAGTTTAGGAGGAGACGGTGCGCTCCTCTGGATTGGCAGGCCACGGTCGAAGCTCGCTGAAATTACAGACCGTCCTCCCACACAGCATCGAGCCATTTCGTTGTCGATAAAACTAAGAAAAAAATTATTAGCCTCTAGTAGCATCAGAATATTTCAGCCACGCCAGTTTGTTTAACAATATTTTTCTAAAAATAACTCTGTCCCTTGTATGGCTCAGTTTCTCCGGCTTTAGCATACGCTTTGAATTAAAACTGTTGACAAAATTGTAACGAAAATACTGATTGATGCAAACATGCCCTGAAACAAATCCACACCTGATTCTGGTTCTCTGACTATGCTGATTAAAGCCAGCGCCCGCCTCCCCCAAGTCGGACGGGTGTCTCCAGCTTCCAAAGAAATTGCCTGTCAAGACGTAACGGTGAGAGAAAGCAAGCGCACAGGGGGATGTACCGAAAAACAGGGTTAGAAGCGCAAGGGGTTCTCCAAGTTGGTTTGAAGAGGCACCGAGACAAATACATCGAATGCAATCTTTTTCTCCTTCTTGGTCTTATCCCAACTCCCAGACACAGTCAACTGTTGAGAGAAGACTGAAGTCAGCCCATTGCCAGCGCTAGAATGAAAAGACTAAGGGAAGCCAAAAATGCCTGTGGTCTCCGTGAACTACATTAAATCACGGGGTGGCTATATTTAGGTGGATAATGAAACGCGTAAAACGGTAGATAAAAATCAGTTGCTATGGACTGTCTAGGATTTCGTGTGTTTTTATTAATTTTCATAGGAGATTTTAAGATTTACGTGATCTCCCCGTTCCAAGCAAAGCCCACCCTCCTGACTGAGCGCTCCCGCCCGGCGGCGGGAAGTGCCGGGGGAGGCGTTCTCAGCCTCCCCGCCCGTCGCGTCCTCCCCACTCCGCGCTCTACCTGGGGCCAGCCCGGCCCTGCCCCGCTCCGGCCCGGCCGTTTTGCATGTGCGGCTTGAGCTGCGGATGGAGCCGGAGGGAACCTGAGCTGCGGGGTGATGGCTGAGGAAGGCGGGTGGGGATGACACTGGGGGAAGGGGAGGGGGGGCCCGTCAGAACTTCTGCTCAGGCCCCGCTGTCCTGGCTGCAGGTCAGCTCTAGGGGGACACCAGGGAGGTTTGGCCTCGACGGTTCAAGAAAAGCAAGGGGAAGATGCTGCCGCCGCCTCTGCACAGCATCACTGTTCCGTGGCTGAGCAGGAGAACAGCCCAGATCTCAACTACAGAGCAGCTGCCCTTCCAGCCTTCCCGTCTCCCAGTTCTCCGCCCCCACCATGTCCCCTTGCCCCTGAGCCTCTGTTCCCCTTCCTAAGGCGCCAGCACCGGCGGTAGCACCAGTGGGGGCCACTAGGGCCGGGTAAACAGGAAAGTCCTGTTGGATTCCCAGGTGAATCTCCCCGAGCCGCGGGGAGGAGCGGCCGAGGCGGGAGCAGAGCACGGAGCGGGAGGTGGCCCCCCTACCCCCCCCCACCACTCTGCGCGGGGTCGGCGGGGATCGCCGCGGCCCTCCGATCTCCGAGGGGACAGGGGGATCCCGCAGCATGCGGGCTTCCCGCTGGGATTTGTGTTCTATCTTTTAATAGCTCCACTTTGACCTTTTTTTTTTTTTTTTTTTAATCTTCTTTTCAGTGAAATCACCATCACTGGGAATATGTGACCACAGAGCAGGGAAGGGGCTGGAAAACTGCGCTCACACGTGCAGGATTTGCAATGCAGCAGTCCCACAGCGACGGTAGCCTACATCATAACCAAAACTTAACCCTCTCCCGCAGCAATCGCATCACTGACAACCGGCAGCACCGCCATCCCCTCCCCCTCGGCTCGCCAGCACCATAGGGGCACAGATAACCTGTGGGCACCCACGAGGGGCCCGGTGGGGCTGCGCGGGGGGTCTGCGGGACGAGCAGGTGTGGCTGGCTCGCAGGGGCCTCCGAGCCTGTGTTCCTCTGCGGGATTCACCAGCCGTGCGTAGTCTCTTTTGGGTTTTTTTCCCCCCGGGTTTTGTTGGTGGTTTTGCTTTTTTCTCTGTGTGTGTTTGTTTGGTGTTTTTTTTGGTTGGTTGGTTTTGTTTGTTTGTTTGGATTTTTTTAACAGATTTTCACGCGGCGCAGACAGCGGTGCTGCATCTCTCGCTTTGTCCCACGCCCAGACCAGCTACGTGCCAGCAACAGCCTGAGGTCCCTTGCGCTACTCTCTGTCCCCGTTCTTCCTTATATTCCCTTTTTTTTTTTTTTTTCGTCCAGTGGGAATATATACACATAGATGTGCAGGATTATTTTCAGGTGGCCAATGCTCAGGACTTCAAAAGGGTTAGCGAAGCGGCATCACTGTCTGTCTCCCCGTTAGCTGGGCTTGCGTTACAGAGCACGTCATCGGCTCAAATCCCAGCACCCTGCCTGCCGTACCTGCCCTGAAGGAGCGGTGAGATCGGAGAGGCTCAGTACCCCTGGTTGGGATGAAAGGCAGGCGCTTCTCGCCGCCGTACTCCCTGCCGTAAGCAGTCGGGGACTTAACCCACCAAGGAGAGAAGTGACAGCACGCCCAAGTGTTTCGTACCATGTAGATACTGTGTCCGCTGGCGGGTGATGGAGATACCTGCCAGATTAACAGATTCAGGTTTGGATCCAAAAGTGTCCTCCTAAAGGACACGGCGCAAGCAACTCAGGTTGTTCCTGGGCTGCCATTCATCTTTACTGCTTTATAGAAATTAAGAGTGGTACGAATTTTACCAGAAGCCGTGCTTTTTTTCCCATGCATGCACTGGTTTCTATTGGATGCTGCTATGTACAAACAAGAGATAGAAAAGACGCCTTTTCTGATCTGGCCTCCCCGTAAGAACGGTATCAAATTGTCATTTGGACTAGGGTTAAGGTCTAAGTTCAAGGATGGGAGTTTTGCTTGCCAGGCACTCGGAAGTGTGTAAGCCCGCCTCCCCCTCCTCCCTTCCCAAACCAACAGCGACCCTAAACCCCGGATGCCAATAAACCTTAAAAAAACCGAATACTGTTAGAGATCCGTCTGTAACACAGAAGCACAGCTACAGCTACAGAACGCAGAACCATCCTTGTCTCCGTGCCTCCGGAAAACGTTTGTACAAGAACGGGAAGAGAGAATCTTGCCCACAGTGTGTTCATCTGGTTCACTGCTTCCCTGCCGTGGCTGACTCCTCAAGTCCCCGCCTCTGAGGTAACAAATATCCGTCTCAAAGTTGCCAAACAACACTGCTTCATACCTATACAGGTAAAGGTGCACACTTAACGCTGTGGCGCATTCCTACATTGGTATAACTGAATATTTCTCCCTTCCCGGTTTCCATCTGACACCCACGAGTGACTGGAGTGTGTGAGTGCATGTGCATCCTAGAATATGACGATGTGGAAAATGCATTATTTCCTGAAATAATAAACAATCAGCTTCTTCAAATAATCCGCCTTTTACTGTGTTCTGTGCATGGAGGAGTGCTTACCTCAAGCCTACTCAGGTTTCCTAAGCATAAAAATTCTGCATTGCAAATCATCTAGGACAGGGGTTGAATTCTACATATCTAGAAAAAGACATGTACAGTGTTTCTCAAAGGAAGAAAAAAAAAAATTGTAGGATAAGCTATTAAAGAAAAAATATAGTGAAGGGGAAAATAAAGGAAGAGAAGCAGAAGGGTATTGGGAAAGTTAGAAAGGAAACACTGTCTTCTCGCAGCGTCACTCGATGAGACCATAAAGATGGGACCATTGTGCATTTTCTCAGGTTTTCAATATCCCACACACATATAGTATTAGCAAGTTTCTACAGCTATTGCCAGGGCTCGAGCTGGTTTCTCTCAAGTGAAGAAATGCATCTTAAAGTGGGAAATTTGCCATTGGTTAACCACAGTCAGAGATGTCTGCTGGGATAAACAGCATTGTTAATTCCTTCAAGCTCCATCTGTGGAAATGATAAAGTGCAGCCATTATGGAAGACTGCAAGGTTAAATTAATTAGGTTCTTCCATTATGCTGCAGTCTTCTGAAGATGATTGCTATTTTCCTCTTAAATGCCATTATTCCTAGATCTATCTAGCAGCTGATGCAATTAAAGTGAACATAATGTAAATTTAACAACACAAGTAACACTTTCCTCCACATATGTTTGAATGGGGCACGGAGGGGCTATATCACAAGCTTCCACTTCCTCAGTAAACATCTGATGTAACCTTAAAAAAAAATTCAAACAAACCAGTGTGTATTTGGATACTTTTCTTCGGCGAATTCTTGGATCAATACTTTTGTTTCATGTTTTCATGTTCTCAGTAATGTTAAGGGATCCAGTTTCAAACTCTTGCCAGTAAGAAAGAAAATATGCCCCGCTGTGCACCCTCCTAAACACTTCTAAGAAATAGTGTTTTCTTTTCATTTGGAATGACGATTTTGCTTGTCTGCTTTGCCCCGCCGAGCGAGACTATAGATTATTAGTAGACACATTTAATTCCGGACCATAACGCAGGCGGCTGCGCCCAAGAGCTGACACACGCCCTCCCGCCGCAGCAGAGCCGGGCGGGGGGCGAGGGCACCAGGGAAGGCATCCGGGGACGGAGCCCATGGGGGCCAGGGCGCTGCCTCCCGCCCCGCCTGCATCCGCCGGGAGTCTCGGCCATGCCGCCAGCCCCGCCGCCCTCTCCCTCTTGGTTTATTTTATTTTATTTTGGTTTTATTTTATTTTATTTATTTCTTTAAGGAGGAAGCGTGATTTCTTCCAAGTCTTTGTAGTCCTTCATGGGTCATTATGGCTTAATGCAATTAACGTAACCTTTTGTAACCCAATATCAAGTACTTCCAGGACAAATCTTTAGACAGATCGCTAATCGTAAAACAAGTTATGGTGTCTGGGAATAAAAACGAAGCTATTTGCTGTTCCTGCTGATACTTCAGCTTCTGCTCCTCCCTTCACCCTTTAGCTCTCGCATCTCGGGTTTTTGGGGTTTGTTGAAACGTTGCTTCATGTAACTTTTTTTTTTTTTTTTTTTTTTTTTTAGGGCTCTGCTCCAAGCCACTAAAAACCCAGCACTGAGGTTTTACAGTTTTGGTGACGAAGGCCGACGGGAATAAGTCGCAGGAGGAGGAAACCGCGGCTCTGGAGGCGGGAGTTTGCGTGCCGAGGTGAGGAGCATCCCCAGGCGGGGCCGAGGGGCGGGGGCGAGACTGGCCGGGTCCCCCCTGCACCGCCGCTCCGGAGGCCCGGGGTGTGGCGGGGGCCGGGGCCGGGGCCGCCCAGGCCTCCAGGGGCGGTGGGACATCCATCAGCAGCGGCCCATCAAGCGGCGTGCCCGGCCCCCGGGCTAATTGCTTTTGCTTTTCTTTCAATTAGGGCTGGCTCCGTCCCTCGCTGCCCCTCACCCCGGGTGGAAGCCGGGCAGCGGAGCGCTGGGCTGAGGGGAGGATAACAGAGAAATTGTAACACGTGTCGTTGCGTTCACAAACATATATATTCTCTCCCCATCCCTTGTAAAGCTTTCTGCAGCACGCAAAAATGAAATGGGTTTGGCTGTGAAGTTTATGTTTGATTAAATGACGAAAGGCGCTTCCTGGCCCGCTCTTTGGTTCCTGCTGTGCCGCTTGGGAGTAAATCCAGGTGGGATATTTAAATTTGGTTCAAATGTCACACGGATCATTTATAGGTCGTTCAAGGTAGAACCGCCACTTACCCCAGATTTAGACTTCTTGTTGCATGCCTGTGCATATATTTCTGTATGTGACTGTCAGATAGATCATGTCCATGCAACCTACACAAACAGAGGCGCAGCTCAGTGATGTGGTACCCAATACAAAAATGAAACCAAAAAAACTGGGAGTAAATCATACAGGAATTCTGGTTCAGGGGAATTACACCCCAGTACTTAAACTATTACATTCTGTTTGGATAGATTATTTAATCTACCACACACCATCTCTATACTTTAATTTTCCCAGTCATGTGTGCAAAATTGGTCTTGTCCTGATTTCATTTTTTCAGCCAAGTTTTTGTTTGTATTCTTGTTACCCCCAAGGAAAGAAAATCCCTCCAGGGACCTGATAATGCAGGAAAATATTTAGCATCATCACAGGGTGCTTGTTACACTTACTACATTTTATGAAGAAGTCCTTAAAATGTGTCATCTTTTACTGATTTGCATTGGACTTTTTTATATCAGAACAGGAATTAGGTCTACATATTCATTATAATGGTCTATTTTCCAAAAAGGTTGTAACAAAGGTAATACTTAAAAGGTCCCAGTTGTATATTTTTGAGGGGGGAAAAAAAATAAAGGAATCACTGTAGCTTGTCTGTCTTTGGAGAGACTGACAGGTTTTCAGAGAAATCCTGCAGAATGCACAATGCATTCACCTTGTCTAGTTTAATAGAGGCAGAAAATGATAAGAGTGTGTTTTAATACTTGCTGTACATGTGACGTAGGAAGCCAAGCCTCAGAACAGTTTAAATGTTGATATACTCAGCTTGAAAAAGCTTGTCAAATAAATCAAACTGTTCTGGGGGCAAACCCATGTTGTTTTTAAACCACAGAGTGGGGCAGTAGGCGTGGTTACTCCCATGGTTGAACGGTGAATGTATAGATTTAAAATACATTTCGCCACACTGGTTTTCAGAGGATTGTTTTGGCCTCGTATTCCAATACCATGAGCCAAAACTCTGGTCAATGTTTTGACAACAGAGCCAGGAAAAACAAAAAAGGCTTACCCTGTGAAAAAGAAATGAAGATATAGTGAAGGAAAACAGTAGTCTCTCTGCCACTGCCTTACTCAATCCATATGTGGACTTAAACACAGGAAATACCCACCATTCACCGCAATCAAGCCAGGGGCTTGTGCATCAGAAAGTGCCTTGTGGAACTAATTGGACTTTATTAAGATTGTCATTGACATAGAAAAGCATTTTGAAATTTGAAGTCAGAACATTTAAAGAATACAGAAAAAAAGATAATCTGCTGCAAGAGTGTTAACTTCTAAAAAAAAAATATGTTTACAAAAACACTACATGTGTGCATTATTATGGCTTTTTATGTAAATTAATTATAATTTTGTGATATTTGTGTTATTGAACTCTTTATGCTTACTTTTCATCTAGAGTACTTCTGGCACAGAACATGTTCCAGGATCATTTCAGAGTAGAAGAAAATCTAAACTTCATCAATTTAAAAGGATAATAAAGAACGTGCATGGTACCTTTCATACAGGCAAAGTTTACAGAGAAAACACAGCTACAAATAATAGATCCTAGAGTGTTTTGTTGTTGTTGTTGTTTGTGGGTTTTTTTTGTTTTTTTTTTTTCATTTAAAGAACTTAAAGGAAAACTTGTTGTCTTTGCCAACAAGTATTTGGCAAAGTGTTTATTTTAGCACTTTATGCCAGATATCTCCTTGGGAGGTTTTGGTGATGTTTTTCCTGATGGCATTTCTTTTTTTTTTTTTTTTTAAATTTTGCTGTACTGTTGCATTTAGATTTTTAGCATGGTGAGTCACTATTAGACCTGACAAAACAATGCTGTGATTGCCAATTAAATTCAACCTCTGTGTAATTTTTATTGAATTCACACTCCTGTGAACTCCTGTGATCTTTGCCTGTTTGATTTTTCTTTCTAGCGCTTTACATCAAATCAGGGGGACCATTTGTGCTTCTAATGGTACAGACTCTTAGTACACTGCTGTACTGCGGATCAAGTCACTTGGCCTTCCAGATAGATGGGGAAGTATTTGAGGCAGTGATGTGATTTCCACAGTTCTCAAGTCTTCAAACAGAGATGCTGTAGATCTGTCTAATAGAAATTATCAATTCCTCCACACCAGTCACACAGATACAGTGGCAAGACTAGGGACAGATAATATCAGTACTTTGAATGGTATTTCTACCTGAAGTAATTTTGTTTTCATTGCTTGTCTCTTTGATCCTTTTTTTTTCATCCAAATAGTATTTAATCCAAATCTCATGAAAATTTTTTTCAGGAGAAAATTCTTCTTCAAAAATTCCTATCTTTGAAAGATTTTCAAGGGCAAACCTTTTCACAGAGAGTAAAAGCTGCAGTCATCATTTCCACATGTTGAAATCCAGCTGATTGAGATTTGGAATGCAGACAGCTTCAGCTCCCGAAGCTGCACATTCAAGCCTTACTTTTGTCTGAAGTGATTTTGTCCCACTATATAAAACATAACGGCAGTGGAAGCTTGCTCCCTTTGGCACTTACCTAAAAGCCCATTTTACCTTGCCTGGTTCACAAGCTAGAATGAGATATAGGATGCATGAGAGTCACCATTCTAATTTATTTCCTGTTTCTAGTGCTAAAATACATTGAATGAGTACTCCAGCTCTTCCTCCGGAGTTGGTCTGCAGGTGACCACATCCTAATTCCAACTACCAGTTATTCCTCTGTCTAAAGCAGCAGCCTTATCCTGATATTTTGCAACTTTTGCAGATTTGAGTTCAGATATTATGAACCATTCCTTGCATTTTGTGTGGTCTGTTTGGGGAAAGAGTGGGGAGAAAATCTGTGTGTAAATACATAAAATGGGATGACTTTATAGGCATGAGTCAAGTCTGATTGTAATGTAAACACAACTGATTATTGTGTTGGTAGATGTCTACACCAAAGTGCATTTGGAGTACAATAGCCTATATGTTAAGATATATGTTCAGAAAGTAACTGAATATGTAAGAAATCAAGAACAGACAAAACAATTATTTCCCTATAAATAAAGTTGTTCATTCTCCATACACATGATTCTTAATTTTTTTTCAATGTGAAACAGTGCATACTTATGAAGCTAATCTGAACAGAACCTCATCCATTCCAACAACATTCCTGTGGAAACAAAATGCAAAAAAGAGAATAAAAGTTTGACATCTTGAGATGTGGACTATGGACAGATGCACTGTCATTAATTTTTAAAAATGAGAGCAAGGGACTATGAACACCAAGATCCTATTCTGAGAGTTTATATTACTGACTTTGGAGTGACAGCAAGTAAAAAACGTCCCTGAAGGTCAATGTAATTAGATTTCTAAGTCATCCGTATTTTTTTTCTGATGAAATGAACATTAGGCTGATGTGTATTGGAGGCAGTGAAATTTAAAAGTTTTGGCTTTCTTGCTTACTTTGCAGCAGAATTTCCTTGGCCACTTGCCCATTACAGGTCTCTGCAAAGCCAATGTTTATACCGATCCATTTTATTTTGCTTTTTTTTTTTTTCTACCATAGACATGTAAATATATAAAATGATGGCATTCTGTAAGGAAACAATAACAGAAAAACAGTAGAGAGATACTGAAACAGAGGAAGAAAGTAAAGAAATAAAGGGGGTAGTAAGACCAAAGATAGAGATAAATGTGTATGAGTGTAAATTTATTTTCTTAGAGAGACACTTGATGAAAACTATAAATTACAACATACATAACAGCAAAACGTTTGCTAGATGCATCTGCATCTCATCCACCACATGCTGATCTCGTGTGTTGCACCTCTGTAGCATTTAATCGGAGCCATGGAGACAGGCATGGAAAAGAGAAGACAGATGCAGTAGCCAAACTGAAACTAGTGTGAAAGTATTAACTCGAGGGAAGATAATATTCCCAAAAATAGTAATTGACTGTGGCATCAGAATGCCAAAAGCAGTGGGGGCTGCCCTGAACCTACTGCATCTTGGTCTTGGCATTAGCATGTAGGAGTTGAATTTCATCCCAAACCCTGGTACTGTCAATTATGCCCGTGGACCAGCCCTTGAGCCTGTTTACTTTAAAGAAAGGTTTTTAACTTCCCAAAATTGTAACTAACTTCACCGATGAGTAGTGTGAACACAGTGACATAGATCATTAAAAACAATCTCTTTAGTTTGTTAATACATAGTACCAGTAAGAGTTGTGGAACCTAGAGTATGAATTAGAATAAACTACCAAAGACATTAAGATTTCTCTTCTGGGCCATTGCTGAGTTCTTAAAATAATCTTAAAATAATCATGAATCAAATATTAAGTCCAAAATCAGTTAGGCGGTCTCGGGAAACATACTATTACAGATAAGTGATAGATCCTCAGCTGATGTAAACAGATGGGGTTCTGTTGATGTGCTCCTCACACAGCTATGGGCTTATCTCTATAATAATCCACATACTGATAAGTGCTTTTTCCTCCCACTAGCCAAATGGCTCCCTAGGGTATTGTCCATCCTTTGGGGAGTTGAAAAATACCAAGCTCAAACTGTATGTACTCTGAATTGAAGGAAATGCAGCTGTCAATGTATATGAAAGTTTATTACTAGATCAAAATAAAAATAATCAAGTGTCTGTTCTACTATATGTCTTTAGTGGGAAAAAAAAAAGTATTATTTTACGTATTACATTTTCTAATATTCCAGGATAAATGGCCTGGAAAAATCCAAACATTGTTATTTTTAGCCATGTTTTCTCTCTCACTCTTTCTCCCCCACTACCCCCTCCTGTCTCTGCAAAAATTCAGGTCAATTTCAACCACATTTGAGAGAGGAGGACAACTCCCAAACATCGTTAAGTTCCAATAACTGCCATAAAAATTTGTGGTTGGATGGAGGAGAAAAAACGTATTTGTTCTTCCAGGTAACTTGGCCCCTGTTCAGCAAAGTCAGCTTTGCTTCTGCCTGGCAATGCCTGGATGCACAGCAAGCACTCATGGCCATGCATCAGCCAGTTCACCCAGAGCTCTGGGACAGCTTTAGTCTGCTCTCTCTCTTGCCAAAAGGGATTATCAAGTGGGGACGTGAGAGATGAATAGGGTTAATACAGTAGTAACATGCAGAGCTTAAAAGACACAAACATATAGGGGATCAGGCTCTGATAGCTACTCATAGAACAGCATTTTTTAAAAATATACCTAATGTAGTTGCATTTTTTTCCTAGATATTGAATCTTGTGTTTATGAAGTAGAATCCTTGGATAATTTATCACTTTCAATAAATACTAGCATTCGATCTTCATGCTATGGCTCCTTCAATGAAGTAATTTGAAACAGGATCTATGGTGTTTCTACACCAATGCATACAATGTTAGATTCTCTTAAAGGACAACACATTAAACTTCTCATACCCTTTGCTACCAAGAACTTAAGTTAGCTTTACAATGCTTCTTATTATTTTGCACTTGTATTTTGAGCATTTTCAAATTTACAAGCAATTGATGTACTCAAGATTTCTTATTCAAAGGAAGAGTGTTTAAGAAATGACCCACTCAAAAAAGCAAAAAGGGATAAAAGGAGTCCTGATAGGCATACAGTGTTAAGCTTTAAACTACTTTTTGCCAATAGCTTTTGCTTTCACATAGGAAATCTGTAGCTGGCTTGGGGGCTGGACCACTCAGGTCCCCTGCACAGGACAGAGGGAAGTCAAGAGAAGCTTGTACTGGGAGCCCTGACCTGCTGCCTGCAGCAACCTTTCTTATTCTGCTGACTACGTGAGAGTCAGAGAGACCTGACCCCCTGCTTAGGCACTACCTTCAAATGCCTTCAGATGGGTGATGTAAACAGCAGAGTAGATAAGGAGCTTGTTCAGACCCTGCTCTCAGCATGAGATAAACAGCCACAACAATATAAGGAAAGGGGTTTTTTTCTGCCTCAGGATGGACCTAAAGAGATGTAATTTCTCAGAGGGAAGAAAATTAGGACCCTCAGTTACATTACAGCCATGCCATCACATCTCCTTCAGAGCCAGAGGGGCAGAAGAGGAGATGACCACATGCAGAGTGGACAGAGTGGGTTCCATCATTTTTTATCTCCTTTTCACTCCCTGTTTCAGGGGCCGCCCTTTCATAGGCCTTTTCCAGCACCAGTTTCCTGTAGTGTTTTCACCTTCTTCAAGGGGATTTCTCTTGCTGCTTCTCCATCACTGCTCTGCTGTGGTCACTTGCTCCTTTGAACAACTGAGTTGCTTCCAGCTCTCATTTCCTAATGCTCCTGGAGCCCCTCTACTGACTTTATCCTGATTTCACTGCCTCTCCTTTTCCTCTGTCCCTTTATGTCTTAAGGCTTTCTTCTTTCATTGCTTTCTTTCTCCTTTTCTAACTTGTTCCTTGGCAACCTAATTCATTTTCATAGCTTGTTTCTACCATCTCTAGGAGGGTGGCTACCAAGTCTAAGTTTCTGTTCCTTTCTCTGGAATTCTCAGATTTCATCCCTCAAGTCTATCCAAAATGCAATTGCCAACATGCAAGTGCCAACATTTTCTGGCTAGCTTGCATTGCAATTTTCTCACTATTTAAGTGATAGAAAAAAAAAAAGGCAAACTTTGGGTCTCCTTTCTCAAGAATGTGAAAGGGATACTTCTATTCTTGGTGGCGTACCAGGTAATAAAGATAAACCTTACTTTATTCTGAAGTCAGACTAGACTGTATATATTTATATGTGGCTACTATGGTGACATTTTCAACAAATCATTATCATCCACATGGAATAATCTGTCAAATATGCAGGGATTTAAATATCTTACCACTAAGAATTGACTGTGATTTTCTTAGTTTTATGTTGAAAATTCCATATAGTTCTTAAAACAACAGTTTCCCCTCCAATATATATTTTCCAAAGCTGTATTATTGTAAATTGCTATAAATGATCATCATTTGTGCCGGAGAAAAGGACAGCAATGGAAATGCTCATTCCTCCTGAGAAGCCTTTGTTTGAACTGGCAGAAGACAACCAAGATCCTTCTTCTATGTGCATTGTGCACGAGGACAGAGAAGAGATGGAGACATCTCTTTGTCCAGTGGTGATTTGGATTTAAGTGAAGAGCCTTACAGGGCTGACACTAGGAAGGTGATGTCTCTCCACAGAATAATTTAAAATAGTTCCATCGAGTTTTGTGGGCTGTGACAAGCCATGGGCAGGATAGATAAGCCAGGGATAGGAAAATGGAGAGACACACAGTGGGGACGAGCAGATAGCATGGATCAAACAGTTGCCATTTTGCTGCTGCTGCTGGGAACTGTCTACTGGCTCCAAAATGGAACAGCTGCATTTACATCTATGGTATGCTGGCCACAGAACTACATAATGGAAGCTGTCTCTCTAACTTGAAAGAATATGAATTTCTCTGTGAAGATCATGCTAATTTATAGGTCTGATGACCTTTTGCTACAGTGTCAATTACTGCATGTGTACAGCCAAATGAGAAAGTGAAGGGATGCCACACACAGTGTGCTCTTGGGGTGCAGGGAAGATGAGCAAAGAAGCAAAAGATGACAAAGCTATCCACAAATAAAAATGAGGAGGACAAAATTGGAACACACACACTTCATTGGCTTTAAGGCACAGACAGAAGTATATTACTTTTTATTTTGTATTAATCCTTTCAATGAGCACAAGAAACAATAATTCTTTTGTCTGAATTGAAAGCTCTTATTTTCAGCTGCCAAAAATCCAAGGTTTTTTTTGGTTGTGTTTTTTTGTTGGTTTTTTGTTTTTTTTTTTTTTTTAAAATCTCAGAGACCTGAAAACAATAAATGTTCTTTTGCCTCATATCCAGTTATGGAGAGCTGACATGCCCAAGTTATCCCTCTGTTTAGTAAGGATTTCTGCAGCGTTTGTCTTCCCATTAGGGACGTCATTAGAACCGAATACATATTATAATATATACTTCATCCATTTGTTTCAGTGACGGATTTAAGACATATTAATTATCTACCTGAAAACCTTAAAATATGATGGCCTAAGTTCTGGCCCTGTATACAACGTTTTTACTTAATCTAACATAATAGAAATCAATTTTGTAGCTGTTTCATACAGACAAGAGACTACCTTTCCTGCATATCCTCCTTAACACAGGACCAAGGACAACTGGAACAGAGGATGGACAGAGGGTTTTCAATATATATACATTGCCACTGCATTTAGCCAGTCACTGAACACAATGACTTCATCCATCCTGGCATGCCTGAAGCGTGACCTCAGCTCACTTTGGCTTCAGTTTGTGTTGAAGGTTCTTAGCAGGTGCTGGCAGCTCCGTGGATGTGACACAACATATATAGCTCTCTCTTCATCCAAGAGGCAGGATCAGTTTCATGCTGACCCTGCAAATTACATTTGCACTATGCAGAGTTTGTCCTGTTTTTGTTGTAGCTTGGATGATCTAAGTTTACAACTGAGTCAAGGCTTGTAAGGAGAGCTTGTGTCTTTTACTAGAACTAACTGGAGCAACAAAGCAAAAAAGCAACCCACGAGCTTCGAGAAACAGAGGTCTGTCTTGTCTGTCTCTAATGGCAAACCAAAATACTGAAGAGCCCATGTTACTCTCCAGAGATGTGCCATCGCCTGCCACTTTAGCGTTATAGGTGTCATTTTTTTCCAGTATTCTTTCCACGCATTCGTAAGACATTTTCCTGTAATGGGCACTCACAACAACACAGGGTAGTGATTTGAAACAAAGTTTTTTCATTTGTGCAGTCACACTCACAAACGTCTGTTGCAAAGATGAGTGTCAGATTTGCAGGGAAGTAGCTGCGTGCAGCAAGCAAGTCCATGTGGAAGCATCAGGGTTTCCTCTGTGGATCTACTTTTTGACGTTTTGCTTCAACCTTGACTCTCAGCAAACCACCTGTTCATTACGCAGTGCTTCTGTTTGTGCCAGGAGATCTTAATCTGCTCTGAAATCCACTGCTGTGTTTTCATTCATATAAACGTCCTTCCATATGGCAAAATTAGTGCTGGTCACAGAAGCTATGCATACAGTAGCAGGTAGTACAGGCTACTATGAGCAGATCAGCGAAGCAAATCTGTTGGTCCTGAGGACCAGGCATGTGTCAGAGGGGGTTTACTTTGGTCTAGCTTGTGACTGGATCTGGGACCTGTTAGATACCTGTTATCTGTTGGAATTAATTAGGTTTACTCCTGAAACACATCTAGCTTAGTTTCATCCAAAAAATGTTTCTGGAATGTGCTCTTAGACCACTCTGTGCTGTGAACCAAAGCACAGCGAATGGAAAGAACCAGAATATTTGTTCAAAAATGCACTTCTGCTCTGACCTAAAGCAATGCTGCAAATTCCTCAGAAGTACACTGTCCTATAGCATCGTGCAGCAGAAAGGCCACAGCCTTCCTGGTGCATCAACACTTCTTCAGATTGACATTGTATTTCCTTTTCTCAAGGAGGCACATATTCTTTCAGATGACTTTGGCTATGGATAGACATTTCTGCTTCTGACATTAAAATAACAATAATAAACACAGAAGTTATCTGTAGAAGTCAGCTTCTAATGAATACATTCTAACACCACCAGGCAAATTTTATCCCTGAGGCTGGGTTACAATGCCACAGGCATGCAGAAACTTGACTAACCCAGAAGGTACTTTTTAGAAGAAGTCCTAATCAGACATAATATTTTTACTATCTATACAAAATGAAATATTTTATTTAGAGTGTCTGGTGATGTAACAACAAGCTTTTAATAGCAAACAAATGGGTGTGGTGCATTTGCTAAACCTCCCCCCCAAAACAACAAACAAACCAACAAGCAAACCAATTCTAAAAAAACCAAAATACCCCCACCCCAGAAAAAAAAATCAAGAAGACTTTTAGAAGCCTATACTAATAAGCTCAAGATAAGGGAATGAGAAACAGTAGTATGAAAAATAAGGCCGACCATACTTACCCTAATGAGAGATGTTTTCATTTTTGTAGTGAAAGCAATGTGCCTTAAAAGGTTAAAATGTTTAATTGTCTCACCATTGCTAGAATGTTTTAATCACTAGCCTAAATTAAAAATACAGAAAGTACTTAAAATACAATTCTTTCAATAAATGTGAATTAAAACTAAGTGCCAAGTAACACATTAAAAAATTATTTTTTTGTCTGTACTGTTACAGCTGAGTATGGCTGTTGTTCAGTCTTGGCTAAATGCTTTCTTCTGAAACCATCCCATTGATTCTGGACAGAAGATGCTGTTATTTTCCAGCATACGACTTTATTCAGACACTTTTGTGAAAATAGTGTAAAACTTAACAAAAGGAAATTACATTAGAAAGTTGGGGGGTTTAAGGAGGGAGGCGATATTTGATTTTGCTTGCTGATTTCACTTTAGGGTTTTCAAGGACAATGTATGGACACCTCGAGCCTGAAGAAGAAATTTTGCAAAGACTGCGATTATTTTGCACTTACTCCAAACAAATTCTGAAGGCCTTCCCCACACTCCTCAGTTTCATTTGTGCACTGACTAGGCTGAATTGCAGGACTTGGCTTTAAGCAGGGTTTGAACTACAAGAAGGTCTGGAGCTGATAGAAAAAAGAAAGTACAATATGTGCCTGAACACACTGTAAAATAAGTAATGTAAACTATGAACATGGAAGAAGAAAACAGAAAGTAGATTTCCAATATCTTCATAAACCATAAAATATGTCCTACAAGTAAAATAAAATCCTTTGCCTGTGCCAAGCATTATTCCATGGTAATTTTTCATTGCACTGTATCCATTTGCATGAGCCATTGACTCCTGTTTGTAGCCGTCCACTGGTCTAGACAGACAAACCTTTAGAGATCTATTCTTTTTGATGGATTTATCAGGTTTCCAGCCCCATTTCTCCCCTCTTTCTGATTTCTGTTCCTTTCTCACTGTTTTGCTGGCTGCAGCATATTGCTGAGGTAGGTCCATATAACTAATCCTGTGGAATCAGGGTGAGCAGCTTGCTAACTTGTCTTCTCTTAGTCCTGTTTGAAGCGACTCCCTACCTTGTACTTATTATGATATGGAAACTGGCTTCCTCTGCTGCAAATTTAAATCCTATATGGTGTACATAGTATGCTGCTGCTGAGGAGCACAGAAAAGTAACTCCCTCGAACTCCCGTGCTCCAGCTCCTTAAATGAAACACGCGTTCTTGCTGCGCATCTCTTTGTGCAGCCTGTGGATTGTGTATCCAGCAAGCTTAATATTGCACGCTATGAAAAACTTTGTTGACATAAGATTGCTAAAAAAGGCTTTAATAAAGCAGTTTTCTAACACGGTAGTTTGTGTTTATTTTCAGAGTTCAAGAACACAGTGCTTTGGTAGTTCTGCAGTTCCGGATGTGTAAGGTATTTAAAAATCAATTCCAGAGACCAAGGCGGTTCTATCCAAGGTACATCAAGGGCTAAATTCCAGCCACACATTCAGTATAAATAATGTAAAACCATCAGTCACATTTTATAGTAAGCAAAGTAAAAATGAAGAAATAAAGACAAGCTAATAAAATAATTAATATTAGTGGAAAATAACTGGTATAAAGTAACAAATACATTTCTGTAGACATACCACTTAACTCTAAAAAAATATATACATACATATATGATGGCTACAAATGAGCTTATGATTTTCTTCCAAAAGTATCTGAGCAGGAAGTAAAACATTTTCCCAGTGGATGAAATAACATTCATTTTTGCCAATCTAAGCAAGGCAGATTTAAATTTTATGTGTGTCCAACTGCTTGTTCCCCCTCAGCTAATAACCTGCCTGCTGGAAGCATTTCAAATGAAAAGGAGTTCACAGTTCCTAAGCCCAGCTCTGAATATATCTGCCATGCATGTAAACAAGTAAACCATTATGTTTCTTATTGAGATAAAGAATACCATGATAAGTGGGGACTTTTACCAAACAAAGGGCTTCCTATTGCGAGTGTGGATAATCTTCCAGAAAACCCTGTGTTTTGGCAAATCACACCAGATTAATCTATTAGGCATCTCCTTTCATCATCAAATTTCCGCTGCCTATCACAGTGGCTGCCTTATCAAGCACCCTTTACTCAATAGCAGGCCCATTCCTAGGATTTCAGGTGCTGGCCTTCCGTGCTCAGAAAACAGGTGTCCCCACTGTTTTCAGGCAGGAAAGGTCCCTGCACAGAAGCCTGGGAAAGGGCAGGGGTATCAGCCGCTGTTCTACCTGAAGGAACAGGTAACAGGAAACTGTTGATTCAATGGGCTGAACTTAATTGGCAAGCATTAGTCAGCACTGAGTGTTTTTTGTGAATTAAAAATCCTCATAAGAATTCTTCCCAACAAAAGTTTTGGAAGGGGGGAAAGATACATGCCCAGAGATGCCCTTCTAGGAGCAGTCAGTTCTTGTAACTCTGTTTTCAGTGCTGCATTCTCTCGGTGTATTCCAGAAAATATGAGCTAGGAGCAGAGGGCAGAGTGTCAAGCTTTACGTGGTTACGTGTAGTGCCTGAGCTGTTAGGCAAATTGCCTATATTCAGGGGGAAATGGATTTCAAATCTCAACTAAAGGCTAATATTCCAAACCAATTAGTATGATGGATCAGGTTTTCAAGCTCTCAATGCCTTCCCTGGCCAGGCTTTTTTTTTTTTTTTTTTCCCTTTGAATTAATGAAACTGGGCATATGGTTTCTGACCAGACTATTCATCTATGAAACAGGGCCATACACTTGATCACCCAGCAATGCCACAGTATAGAGCATATTCAGAGTCAGGGGTATGAAGACTGACATTTTAAGGTTGTCAGAGAAATGTGTTTTACAGGAGCCAGTAAATCTTTGCTCCCCTTATTTAACTTCCAGTGCTTATCTCTTCTCATCAAGACAGCACCAAGCAGCTCTTGTGCTGGCGGGTGTCTCAGTACCTGCCTGCTTTCCCAGGCAGAAAGACATTCATTCTCTGCTCCAAACCCTGCTCCTGAAAAACTGGCTTGCACAGGCTTTGCTGTAATAAAATCAAGGCAGGCAGGAAGGCCAGCGTAGTGACAGCAGGAAGAGCCCATCTGCTCTCAGCTCCTTGCTTTGACAGCAGGGCTGCTCAGAGCATCAGGATGAGCTCCCAGCTCTGCTTGGTGGGTAGGAAATATTTGATAAGCGCATGCCTGCCCTTCCGGGACTCCACAGCACAGGCTTTGTTTCATCTACAGATGATTAAATGGTCTACAGGGCAATTACGAACCAAAGGAAGGAATAGCCAGCTCTCTCCAGGTTTCCTCATTCAGCACTATTGAATTTCTCAAAGGAAGGCAGCAGTAGCAACTGCAGGCTCAATGACTTTTCCTGAAAAATGTTCTCCAGTTTAGGATTGAGCTTTCATTTAACTACTTGCTGTTTCATTTTATTAAGTGCAAATTGTGGCTTAATAGATTTACAGTTGCCATAAACTTCGGCATCATGAAAGCTGTCAGAGTGGCCAGTTGCACAGCGTATTACTCAAATGATGGTAGAGAGAGTGAAAAGGACAAGCCAGGCACTAAGAAAATCTGCAGAGCATTTTAACGGGTCTATGCACAGTGTTCTCAGAGGCAGAGAGAGACAAAACACAACCAGTCACTTTCTTTTTGTTCCTCTCTTTTCTAGGCATTAGAGCAGAGGTGGAAGATTTCAGAAGTTTGTCTGCAAGTGAAAAATAGCTTATTTTTCCTTTTCAGACACAAGTTTTGTAAATTAACTCTGCTAGACAGTGGTTACTCAGGTCCAAAACACCATTTTTGGTTGTGTGGGGTTTTTTTTCCTTCAGTGTGCCCATTACACTGTAGCTGTGTTCTGCACTCATTATACTGTGTTTAGTTCCAGATATATACCAGTAGACATACTGGAGGAAGTTCAGAGAGAAACATCAAGGCTGACTGCGGAGCAGGAGAGACAGAGTTCTGTGATAAGATTTGAAAAATTACACATGGGTGATTTGGTTAAGCAATGATGGGACAGTGGGCATGAGAGCCATCTCTGGACTTTTTCCCGAGGACAAAGACCACAGGCTATGCAATCTTTACCTCCAGGTTACACCAGTGATTTATGGAAAGCTGCTTGCCTTCCTAAATCTAAGTGAGAAGGGCTAAAGAGAGGAAAAGAAGATGAATTTTCACTTTGTGTATGGTGGATTTTTTTTTCCTTCTAAATAAAGTCTCCTTTGGGAGGCTATTAATTTCAAAAGTCAGCAGCTTTTTCCACCAACCACAGTTTTTTGGCAAATATCTAAATCTCTCAGTGTATTGCTAAAAAGGTGGTTCATTTACTCCTCACAGCATACTGAGGGATCTGTGTTACCCCCCACCCAGATATTCACAAAAAGAGCTTGGAGGTCCCTGGGGAAGTTTGATGCTGGAATAAAGCAGGACTGCTCAGCTCTGTTCTGTTGCATCCCCTAAGTAAACTCTCTCATGTAGGAGTATCAAGGTAAGGAAGAAAAAGATCTGGTCTTCTATGCAGGACATTTTCCCTCTGTGTACACACAGGGGTATTTCACATCCTTGGCTTACATTAGCAAATATCTCCAGATGCAAAGATGCACTTGAGATGTGAAGGAGTAGAAAGGTAAACTGTAAATTAAGACGTGAACCTATTTTTGCCATTACTGCATTCTGAAAACTGTTTGCTTCATGGTTAAATATTCTGGAAGACACTGAAATGCATGTGTGAACTTTGCTGAATGACAACCACTGTACCAGAGGGCAATATATCAGAGGACCTAACAATTATGTAAATAGTTTCTTGGTATAATGATCCTGTGTGAAACAAGTCTATTTATTTCAAAGCAAATTTAACAGAAAAATAGCTGTGAAGTGACTATACTGGGAGAGTTAAATCGTACACAGAATAAGTATTCAGATTGTTTTATGATGACTTGTAAACAGCCATGGACCTGCCATTGAGGAGACTTTTGCCCTTCTGTCCTACCACCACTGCTCAGGAGCCTGCAGCCTTACAAGGCCACTGTACCCTTGCAGCCTGTTCCCCCTCCTTTCCTGTCAACAGCCCTGCCCCATCCCATAACCTGGTGCGTAGATCATATTAGAGAGACTGGAACAGAACTATAATGCTTTGGGGTATGTTCAGAGGTGCACAAATCATTACCAATAAAACCCAAACCACCTACTGAAAACAAATAAGGGAAGTCTATTTTCTAGACTGTCTTGTGGTCTGTTAAATTGTGCTTCAAGGGAAAGAAAAAATGCCTCTAAGGTGTGACACTGTCAGTCTGTGAAATGCAAGCTAAACAAAGCTAAACCATGTGCTTTCCTTGCCTTTGAAATAGAAAACACACCTTAATAGACACAACCAACAAGACTTTTTTTTCTCCCCACAGTTACTTCATGTGTAAATTCAATTCATTTGTTTCTGTAAAGTGGATCTTACTGTGTGAATAGAAGATAAGGTTTTAAGGCTTTCAGTCCACCCTGCTAACTACAGTGTAAAACACTTTGTGCCTTTGTTGTAAAATTTTTAAATCACTTAAATATCTCAGAAATTTGCCTAAATTTTCTTTACTCCATTAGCAAATGTCATCTGTACAGATCATCAGAGGACTTAATGGTCACCACGCTAATAGACAGCTGCCTGCACACTGCGGCCAGCGAGGCCATTTGTAATTCTCATTAACAGTTCTACCATTTTTGGTTGCATGAAAAGTGATAACACACTGATCTAACAGTCATTAAGAACTTTTTCTTACTCCTCTAGGATTAATTTGCACTGACCCAGAATTCTCTATTTGCTTAACACAAGCAGTGGGCCACTTTGATGTTATCTGCTTCTATAAACAATAGTGTACAGTTCTCTCCTGGGCTAAAACAGCTCTTACTCTACTGAGAATTAGATGTATTAATCATTCTGAAGTCCAAGAGTGCATGATCATAAATTGTGTGCAGGGACCTCACTTAGCAACTCCCAAGACTCTCATTTATCAGCATTTTTTTCCCTTCCTGGATATTTAGTATGTAGGGAGTAATTTATTTCTGAGCCAGTTCTTTGTGATGTCTTTCATGTTGAAGTAAAGTTGGAAAACTTTCTGCAACAAATATAATTTTTCTTACTTCCTTAGTGTAAAAACAAAAATTATGGACCACAGCTACAGACTGTTTCCCTCAAGTGGTCAGAACAGAAAGCACAGGCCAAGCATCCAGTCACTGAGCTTGAAATTCAGTGAACCAGACACTGGTAACTAAAAATGAGGCAAATTGCACACTAAATATGCCTTTTCCTAGTTATTCAATTAGAGTTTTAAAAGTGTGGACCCTTTTTAAAGCTGATACACACCTAACTTCTCTTACCTTTCTCAAACTCAGTTGCCAAAACATTATAAGGTATAATTAAAGCAAGATTAAATTTTCAGAGAGCATTAACTTAGTTTATATTTTCTCAGAAAAGACCTGGCTACCAATGAGGGATGTTTTTGTCTTTACCATTTATTGTTCTTCTTCCCACCATCAAAACACAGTACAAATCTGCCAAAAATGTAAGGATGAAAAATGCTGTTCTGTATCAGGTCAGAGCTGATGTGATACCAAGTATTTCATACTTTTATTGCAGCCAGTAAGAGACTTTTATTTAAAGTCTGCCTTGAATTTCAAAATTCCCTTGCAAAAGGATACAAAGTCAGAGAATACAGAAATCAGGGACAGCGGCAGCAAAAACATTTTGAGTGAAAGGAGGAAAACCTTGGGTCTTAGAATTCAATTTCTTCAGCTTTTGGGATTTTTCATTACCTAAACCAAAAGGGGGAAAATAAGCCCTGATTCTGATTTCCTTGAGAGGAGCATAGATAAAGTATCTTCATTGACTTACCAGGGAAAGTCCATATTTAAGTAATTTTTGATGAGAAAAAGAATTTTGGCCCAACTCAGACAGAATCAAATTCATGAGCACAGAAAGTTTTCTAACTTTTTTCCTAGTTTCATCCTGAGCTTAACTTCAGTTTCAAAGCTCTCACTGTTTTATTGTAAACATGTGGTTTTAAAAGTACGCTACTAATCCAAAGTTATCAGCATGTGAGTTTATTTTATATTAAGTACTTCAAAAATATATGAACATAAAATGCCAACAGAAAC
Source organism: Pyrocephalus nanus (assembly GCA_038380795.1). NCBI lineage: Eukaryota > Metazoa > Chordata > Aves > Passeriformes > Tyrannidae > Pyrocephalus > Pyrocephalus nanus. The sequence goes on from CM076261.1 coordinate 64,575,306, forward strand.
AACAAAAATATAAATAAATCACCATATCCAGCAGAAGTGCTTTAATTCAACATGTAATAAAAAGTTTAAAAATTGTGTGCCAGAGTGTTAACTGAAGAAGTTAGTAAATTTTTTTTCCTGTAGACAGTTTTGCTGCTGCAGCCAAAAGATTCTCAAAGGTTGTTAAAAAATAAAATGAAGGAAAAAAAAAGACAGTGGAAAAATATTTATTTCCCCTCAAGAAATTCTGGCTTCTGTAATTTGGCATTCTTCTCAGCTTTTGAGAACATTTGTTTTAGTGAAGGCCACGACTGATTCTCACAGACTCTCTGCCCCTCTTCACATAAAGTATTCAGGAGCTGTGATCTATCCTCACCTAGAGCTGTGCAGTCTCACTGACATTCATAAAAGCATGAGAGCAGTTGCTGCGAAAGCTCCTCAGACTTCAGAAGCTGCCCTAATTCTTCCTGGATTTCTAATTACAAAAGAGCTTTCTTCTAGATTCAGGGAGCAAAATTCAGCCAGCAGTGATGTGAGGCACCCTGGCTGATTTTTACCTAGTAAAACTATCAGTAATTACCTGTGGAAGATTTTTTCTTTATGACTATGTAGACACGTTGCATGTGTACAGCAGCTAACGCCTATATGAGGTGACGCAGGTGTGCCTGAGCCAGACGTACCTCAGTGTCATAAAACTCCGGGCATCCTTGTTGGTTTGGCTGATGTGTCATTTTGCAGGAGTAATGATTTTTTTTTTTTTTAACACTGCCTCAGGAAATACTGCACCCCACTGCACAGACCACTGCAGATATGCTTACAGTGCAGTTAATCTCTAGCACATCTCCAGCTCATCTTTATTTTTAAAATGCTGTGGATAGATGCTTGACACAATCCTCAAGAGTTATTTTTGAATCATTCATCCACTAAGAACAGTACCCCTGGCTGAAACAAAGGTAAACAGGGGCTTTCAAGTGCCTTCACTTTAATGGATGGTCAGCAGGCTTTTTGACTGCTTATTCTCTGCTCCTTTTTTACTGCTGCTGCAGCACGAGTTGATCTGGGCTTATTCTTTAAGCGTAATCTACTGAATCCTGTATTTGTAGCCTAAGGGAGTGAAACCATCTGCTTAATTTAAGATCCACTTTAAGAAGTTACAGCACTTCCACTGCCCTTGCCACTCATGCTTCCATTGGCATATCTCTGAAGAATTGCACAATTTAAGTAAAGCTATTAATTTCTTGAGGTCTTGCTATTGTTATTATTACCTCTCCTGAGACTTAATTCCTGATAATAATTTTATGCTTTCCATTAGGTCTCACAGTATATTCATTTGTATTTATAGACAATAAACCTTTTTTTCTAAAAGCCCGACCCCAAAATTTGAAATGCTGAAATATATGTTCACTTTTGAAAGCCTGAGGTCCTCATTACAGTCTCATCTAAATGCAAAGGTATAAACATAAAATTGTGTTTGCTGGTAACATTAGAAATAACAAACAGTAAGTTTCATTTTAGTCCTTTCCCTTTCTTGCTCTATTTTTTAGATCACTTGCATCAATAATTTCATGAGAGTATGGGAGAGGCCATGAAGACCCAGAGGTTTATCACTGAGAATTCCCCTACTCCTACTCCTTGGACCTTTCTATGAGTGCAGCCGTGCCAACAGGTAATAGATGAGGTGTCTATAGATGCCTATGGAAGTCTTTTTTCATATGCATTATCTTACTGGGAGAATAATTTGCCACCTCCATGCAAGACACCAGAAGGCTGCTTAACTTGTGAAACACCTTCTTTTAAAGAAATGCCAGCTATCTGTTTATAATCTAAAATACAAGTAATTGACATCAGAAAACATGTTCTCTTCAGAGATTTAAGAATGGGGTCACCTGGTACCTTTTGCCCTTTGCAAAAGTAGTCTTTCCAGTTGGCGCTCCCTCATGTTCTGGATCCCTGCTGGAAGCACGGGCATCTCTCTAAGTAGGATTTCCTTCAAACACTTAAGAAGGGGCAGAGAGGAGAACAGCTGCATTCAATTACCAAAAGCATGTGTCTGCCAGTCAGGAAGAAAGGGTGACTGCTGCTGCTCAGACAGAACAGCTCCTTGTGCTTTGGAAGCAAACTCTGGCAGATCAAAAATACACAGTACTTTATTTTGGTGAGAACACTAGTTTGAAAAAGCCAGGCAGAAACTTTCCTTGAAGAAGAGTGGCATCTGAACAAGTTAAATGTTGTGGTGGCCCCTCTAAAACAAACAAGCAGAGTCTTCAAAAAATCAGTTTCTCCTTATAAATTGTTCCTGCTGTAGTTTAGGAGCGGGGGATAGGAAGGAAGCAGTCTTTGATCGGGATTAATCTTAAACCTATAAAAATAAATAGACAAAACTTGATGTTCTGTGTGGATAATTTACTTCCTAAACATCCTCTCCTTATGGTTCTCTTCTAGTACTTTGCTGTCTGGAACTTTGGTTTCTTTCAAAGTGGAGTCTGAAAATGATAAATGAGGACTTGAGGAAGAGATCGCTTGATGGGAGGATGCAGCCCAATTTCAGTAACAGAGGCAACGTCAAGAGCTCCATTTCCTAGCAGTTGTATGTAGAACAGCAGGAAATGAGGAATCTGCTCCCTGTCAGCAGGTACTCTACAGACCCAAAGTGAAAACTCAGATGACAGTTATTCTATTCCTCAAAGTTTGGCTCTGCTTTTGACATGGTGTATCAGGTTCTTCAAGGGGGTGGAAAGGAGAGGATGAATGTGGGAGGGCTTCAAGAGCAGATCACAAATATACTACTTATGACAAAAAAAAAAAAAAAAGGCATCTTCTTTTTACTTAATATTTTTCCTTTTATTTGTTTTCTGAAATGTCTTTTGACTACTTAAAATACTGAATTGCAGAAGACCACCATACTACATTGAATTCAACAGAGCTATGAAAGTCAAATGGGAAAAATATATAGATTATGGTCTATTGAGTTGGAAAACATCCAGCATTGTTCCTGGGATTTAGGTGATCTTGGATATAAGAACATTTATTATTCGACTTGTGCATAGTCTTCAGTTAATTCACAATGGGATTAAAAAAAAAAAAAAAAAAGAAGAAAAAAAAGACATTCAAAATACAGAGTTCAAGGATGTTAAAAGTAAGTAGAGGAAGGAGAGGGTTATACTATGCTTAATCCTACAATTTCCTCACTGCTAATGAGTTATAAGATGATATGCAGTTGCTCTAGCTTCTGAACTGTGAAAGGCAAACAGGAATACAAGTTCTGTTGCCCCAAAGCAAAATCTGTTAATTCTATCCTCAGTATACTCCTTGTGAAGCCCCTTCTGACTAGGAGTTCAATAAACACCTTTTCAGAAGGCGTGAGGGAAAGTAGTTTTCATATTGAAACTACTCAATATGAAAAATAGACACAAAAAATCTCTGCCAAATCTGCAATCACTTCAGCTTTGGAAGTTTTGTATCCTTACTTACAGATATTATATCCATTACTATTATGGCATCAGGCAGCACAAAGGGATTTACAGAGCTGGTCAGGGCTCTGGCACTCTGGAGAGGGTATATGCTGAGGTTTTGCAACCCTTTCTGATAGACTGAACAGGTTGAAGGCAGAGGTAGGTAGTGATGCAGTAGGGGTGACAAGCTGGGAACACGATGGCCAGCAGCAGCAATGACAGCTGAGGCTGTAGAGCTGCATAGGCAGATGGACTATTGAACAGAGAGAAGGAAGCTGCTTGTGCAGAGCTCCATGAAACAGTCAGTGTTTCTCATATCTGAAGTCTAAGACAACATGAAGAAATGGCTTCTTACATCAAAGGAAATAAGCAGAGGTTGATAATGAAGGAAACTTCTCTCTTGCTGTTCCATTTGTGTAAGGGATGAGAACATTCCTATCAGTGCTCTGGTGAAGGAGAGAGACAAGACAAAAGGTGGAAGATGTTACCCCTTTGGCCATGAACGTGATGCTTATGACAGAAAGAAGATGAACAAACATCTTGTTATTTTTGTCTTTCTTTGGGTGCCAGGTTTGACTTATCTATCAGTTTCTGTGGCACTGGTAATTGTGGGCCATGCTCTTTTGTCACACAAAGATTTATTTATAAACTATGTCACACCAATTATATATATATATATATTAATGAGCAATCAATTACAATAATTTTTTTTTTTTTTTTTTTTCAGATCAGCTGCTTGGAACATGCCCCTTCTGCTTCACATCTGTTTCAAAATACACAGTTAGATTCTGTTTCCTTGATATTCCATCTGCAGTTTCACAGCTGCATGTGTCCTACACAGTGCTGTTTTGTTCAGCATTTAGATTAAGTCATTATTTCTTCCTATAGTCACCATTCTGATAGATGTACGTGTCTTTTCAAAGCCACCTATGGATCAGGATTGAAATTGTATCTACTTCAGTATAATCTGCTAACATAAAGGACAGACAAACCATGTTTTTTCTTTGATTTAATTACTAATTAAAACCAAAGTTTTCTGTAATTTTAATTTTTAATTTAATTTTCATCCCTGGGAGGTGATGGTGGTATTCACCTTTTGTATATCAGTGGCCTGAGCACTACTGAAAAAGCTTTCGGTCTTTCAACATCCAGCACTGGTTTCAGTGACTGTGTGAATGAAGGAATGGAGTGCAGAAATTTTTCTCCAAGTACAGATGTTTTGACTATTTGAACAGGCATGGCAATATCTCAGCGTTAGCATTATGTCATGTCACAGCACATACCCACAGTATTCAGTAGGGTCCCAGAACTTAAACGAAACAACACCAGCTATCAGATTCTGCCTGTGAGAGACATTCCCTCTCTTGAACAAAATAAAGTAAAATGGAGAGATTTTATTATTATCAAAACATCAGGATGCTGTTAGCAATTGAAGTGCCAATTTAACTTTAAGTCCCTCTTTGATATTCTTACTTGATGAGAGTACATGATGGCCATAAATCTAACTTGGCAATGATTCTGAAAGGTCACCTGTGGATACTGTTTTTCATGGTGTTAAATAGACTGTAATGGTCTCATTATTTCTCCAGAAGGAAAAGTGGAAGTCCCATTGGTCTTCTTGCTGTCTCATAAATAATTAACAGGCTGTTTTAACTGGGCATAACCTTTGTACAGAGTGGCTGAACTTCACCACATAGCAGAGGCAGAAGAGATGCAGAAAAATATCATCCATCACTGATGGTACTAAAACATTCAGGTGATCTAGGAATAAAAATAAAAGAGTAATAAGCAAGTGGTAATCAAGCAGTTTTAGAGCAACAAGACCAGTTGTCTTTATGTACAGATCAGAATCGTTTTAGCATCCTTCATCCTCCAGGTTATTCTTAATTTTTTTTTTTCACATCATCCCACATGACCATTCAGCTAACTTTCCAACATGAGAAATTTAACTATGGGATAGGTGAGAAAAAGTTCAGAATGTTTATCTTTCTCTTCTACTATAGGCAAAATACTAAAGAAGAGGGATAAAAAAAGGATCACATTCTTGCTATTAACAACTCAAAGCTTTCAAGTGGGGATGACTAAAATAAAATCCTGCATTTGAACACTGTAATTACTTTTGGTTTAGATAAATAATCCTCTCCAAGTTTCCTCTTTCAGCATCATCAGGGTCTAACATCAGTTTTCTTGGCAACAACAGCTGGTGTTAGCAACAAAGACCAAGGTCTGAGCTCACAGGAGACATTTCATCACAACAAAGTGAGGTGGTGGGGCAGAAAGTGTGTCTGGTATTGAATAAAGCTTATCTGGAAAAGAAATGCTCAATTCAAGCAACGAAATTGGAAAAAAATTAAAATAATGGAGATTAGACAAGCAGAATCAAAGAGAGAAAGAAAAAGACAGAGAACACCAGTCTTTCAAATGTTTCAGTTTTACGGAAAGGCAGACACAAGTAGTCTGTAAGAACATGATCTGTATGTTTCCACTGCAACTGCTCCTCTTGCCTCCTTTGTTCTCCATTTTGGGAAATGAAAGTATCTTGCGTACAAGTCATGGCAAGTTCATACAGAAAAGAAATAGTTTAACAATTCTGCTTTTGAAGTTCACTTTTGTGTAATTGTATTCTCTCCTTTGGCCTTACAGTCTGACTGATGAACACATGATAGTTGGAGGAAAGGGAAAGATCTGAACACCCATTACAGGAGTAGGTGTGGGAGGGATTGCTTTTGAACATGTGTCCTCTTCCAAGATGCTTGTAGCAGCCCCACCAAGCAAAGAGCCTGACACAGGGAGAAGAGGGAATATTTTAGAGCAGGATTAGCAGGAAGCTCTAATGCCATTTTTCAGACAATTGACAGGAACACCAGCTCCTATTCCAAAGCATTAGCTGCTGGTGGCAGCAAGACTTTGAGGAAAACTATGATACCAACATTTGGGAGACTCTGAAGTCAAGCAGCTTTTCATGTAGAGGCCAGGGGAGGTTTTGAGCTGCTTTGCCCTACTGATCCCTGAACTTCATGGGTGTTAGAGGACTTGCTCTCCTGCCCTTTCTGCCAAGAAAACAAAATTTCCCTTTTAAGAAGACACTAAGCTTAAAGTTTCCAGCTTAAAGACCTAAAAAAAAAAAAATTAAAAAAAAAAATAAAAAAAAATTCCAATAGACACTTCCTTTGCATTTTTCTAGAAACTCCTTCCAGTACCTGGGGAGTTCCTTGCAGTCTAATAAGATTTTTACCTCACATTCTCTTTCTATTTTCAGCTGGTTTTTACATTTTTAAAAATTTAAGGGGAAAGCAGTAAAAGCAGAAAACAGCATTCAGGTAATTTTATGAGTTAGCTGCAATGGTTGGTAGTTTCTAGTTGTGTGCCACAGAACCTCAGTGGTACTGCTCAAGAAGTCTATGAGATTTGGAGATTTGGAGAGATTTATTAGGTTCTTAACCTCAAGTTAAAAAGGAAAGATAAGTTGAAGAGAGTCTCCTCCCAACAGATATCAATTGCTTAAAATTGTCAGAAAAATGTCACTGAAAAAGTCATGCATTTAAAAACTAGCAGGTTTTATGACAACCTTCATTGCTCTTTATGTAACTTTTTTCTTAAAGCTGAACTGAGGAATTACAGTCAGGCTGAAGTCAGGAGCTCCCTCTTCTTGAAAAGAAGAAACAAAAACCTAAAATGAAAGCCAAGAACATTTCTATATTCTCCCCTCTGAGCCCCCTGCACACAGACACACAGTTGCAGAGATGTCCACACGTGTGGACCCTTCAGCTCTGCCCTCCTGTTCAAAAGCCCTCTCACATTTAATGAACATATCCAGAGCTTCATAAAAACAAAGTCCTATTACTGACTTTAGGAGGTCAAGCCTCACATATAAGCAATTTGAGGAAAGAGAAACAAAAACACGTTAGTCCCTGTTGAAATTTTTTGTGCCCTGAAAAAAAAAAGTTTGAATTTTCCATTAATTCCATGTTGAGGTAGGAATACACAAACCTAAAGGTTACAACTTGACTTTTAGCAGCAGCAGCAGCAGCCCAATGGCAAACATGAGCACTTACTGATCATGCCTTGGCATTAACTAATGTGGTTTCTGTGCAACCTGAGGGCATAACTACAGGCTGTTTGCAATATCCCAAATTTCCCCCATGGTCTCTAATGTTTACTTAAACTCTAGAAACTGAGATGTGGATTTTCATTCATTTTAGCTTAGAAAATATTGTGCTTTTACTGACTGTTGCTATTGTCTACTGAATGCAGTCATGGGATGGAACGCAAACAAACCCTGAAGACGCAGGTGTGTGATGTGTTGAAATCTGATACGTCTCGCTGCCTGTAAGTAAAATAAACAGAATTGACTTAAATTAACTTAAGTGTTGACTGTAACCTCAAAGTATTTTTTCCTTTTATCTCCTAAATATATATATGTAGGTGACATTTTAAAACCTTAGGTCTTAATTAATTTTCAAGGGGAGTTCTTCCTAAACACATAGGACAGATTCTGATCTTTGGCGTTTGGTGGAGGGTAATGACAGAGAAATGTTGTTCTGTTTTCATCACTGGCTTCAAGGGATTTTACAAAATTTCCCTGTTACAACAATTGCATGAAACGAGACCTGAATCTGTCTTCTTCTGCCAGATCACAATCATCACAGAAATTTTAAAACAAACAAAGAGCCAGAGGCTACCTGTTCCTCTGTGCAGTGACTGCAAGCTGCCAAGGCTGGACCAAAGCCAGCCTTCAGGTCAGGTTTACATTATCACCAGCAAAGAACTAAAATCAGGTCCTGAAAAAAAAGGTACCGTAGCTAATAAGAAATTGAAAAAATCTGATTAGCACATCTGCAATTAATCAAAGCCGTCACAAATAATTCAATGAAATGTAACTCTTTGCTGAAATCTGTTTTGACTCAGTTTACAACAGTCTGAACAATTGTGCTCCCCTTCAGGAAAACAAACAAACAATTTCCCTGGCAAACAAGGAAGGCAGTGTTACCTTAGCTCTGCATGGGATGACAGTTTTCTGTGTACATATTAGTACACATTGGACATATTTCCATAGCACTTACAGAGTAAATTTATATATTTCTTAAGGGCTTGTATCCTTAACGGGGTGGATTGACAGCCTGAAAGACTGAATGAAATCAAGGTGTGTTTGGTTTGGTAAGTACCTGCATTAGAGGCTGCTAAGGGAAGTTTGGGGGCTGTTGGAAATGTTGTACATAATACAATACACTTGCCCAAGTTTCTGTGTTTGATCAAAGCTCCTGTGTGGTTTCGAGAGAAGCTGTGTCCACAAGGAAATCCCTTTTTCATTTAATTTTTGTTTTATTTTATTTGAACATAAAACCAAAGCTTTGAAAACTTATTTTAAACCTTAAAGATCTCTTGCAGCCTTTCATGAGAAACTATAACATCAATAATGATGCTCTGGCTTCCAGAATTTCCCTTTCAGTTTTCTTGGATTCATTATTTTACCCCCTCCAGGAGATGAAAGCTGGCTCTGTGATACAGAATGGATGCCCCTAGGGTTTTGGTGGGGAGAAACTCATCCTTGCTTGGACTCAGAGAGGCCATGATCCTATGCATCACTGAGCAGCTATTGAAGGAAACTGGTAAAAACAGACTTAATAACAGTATTCTGATCCTCTCCTGTCTAGCTTCAGCAGAGTTAGAGCGGCAGGAGATCTTCTCTAGCTCCTGCTGCAAAAGGAGAACCTAATGCAAACAAAATGGCTACATGCAACCCAGCTTCATTTCCCACATCTTTGATTGCTCTTACCGCAGCCTACGTTTGACATTCCTTTCTCTACTTCCACATCAGATCTACAGCCTGACTGTGTCTCCATCCAGAAAATTCTTAATGAAGGGGCTCCATTGTAGACATGCAAAGAATGGAGATTGCACAAAAAGAAAGAACCCTCTAGGTGATGGTTCTTTCATGTTTGCACAGATACAAAGTAGTGCAGTGGGTTCCAAAGCAACATCCAGTCCTACTGCATCTTCCTTTTAATAGTGATCCCATGAAAAAAATGGTATTTTCAGTACACGCACACTGATATGTGCCAACTCTAGAACACTGAAGATGCAAATACAGCTCCTTTAGATAGCAAACACTGCTCTGTCTTGGCTCTGCACATGGGTTTTTTTTCTACTTTTCTTTCCCTATTTTGTTATGTCACATCATAATTTAGTGTTTCTCCTGCAAGCTGCTGAAAACCAAAGAGTATAAAGGGCACAGGCTGTAAAATATCTCAAAAAAGTGCAAGTTCTTGTGGGAAGGGACTACGCTTGTCACATCTAGAAAGCATCTTAACCACTAATGTCATTGTGCAAAGATAGAAGGGCCAATAATAAATAGGGCAGTAAAGATGAAGGGGATGTATTTTATAGTATTAATTTCACAGAACACAATGGAATACAATTAGGAGGACTTTTAGGTATCATAATATCAGGTTTATCTCATCTTAGCCAAAGTGTAAACAAACAAGACAAAATATAACAGAACTCTCAGTATGTCATTAACTTGATATGATGGACTGCAATAAAATTGGATATAGTGTTGTTACACTTCTCTACAACCACAACTTTGGATGGTGTACAAGTCTTGGAAATAGCACTGCTTTGTGGATAATAAAATAATGTGAACAATGAATATCCGATCCAAACTTGGGTGGATAATTATTGTTAGAGATGTGAATATTCCCAAGAAGGCAGCTTTTACTATTGCTCATGGATACATTCTGTAACTCTTTTTTATATATATATTGTTGGCAAAATGTCTAGGATGGAAAATCATAGGCAATTCACATCACGTAAAATGTGCAGGCCAGGAGTTTTGCATTAACATATCCGCTAGGCTGCACTGGATTTATAACCCCTTAAAGCAGTACAAAGGGTTTTAGTATTGGATATAAATTATGTATAAAACACTCAGCATGAACTGTTGTCCCTGTATTAAGGTAGGTACATCAGGCATAAAAAATAAATTACAAAATATACATTAATGTTAAGAGGTCAACTTTAAACTGACAAAATCAAGGAAATGCAGAATTACTGCTGAATCCTTCTGTCACTCATTTTACCCCCTGCTCAGTTCACACTGAGTCATCCCATTTCTTTCCAAGCTGGAGTAAAACCTCTGCTAACAGAAAGAGCAAGCAAGAGCCAGTGACTTGAGTACACATGGGGCAAGTGATGACTTGGGACCATTGCTACTCATCTGCTCGTCCTTTTCAAGAAAGAAACCATCCATTTATGCAACAGATACAACTTTATTCTTTTTCACCTAGGAACATTCTTCTTCTAGGTGTTCCTCCCTCCCCACTTACCCTACCAGTGTGTGTTATACTCAATCAATATTTAGCTTATCACACCCATCTCCTGTTAAAATGGAAACCAAACATATTTTGGCCCTCAAGACATGACTTAGCTGTTAGTAATAGTATTTCAAACACTTCAGAGATATTTTTGTTCTGGGAAAAGTGCTTCTTTCTTCAAAACAAAGGGCAAGCAGGACAAAGGGTATTGCCAGAAGTGTATCACATTATTTTATTAAGACCTAAATAATAAGAGCATCATTAGGGTTAAGACTTGAAGAGTGAATGTGAAGCAAATTAAGCAAAAAGAATTAATTAAAGATTGTACCCTAATAATGTACATGGGTATATTTGAATCCTCAGAGTTACACCACCATGAATTACTGACATATTAACATTCATGTCTTGGAATAGAGACAAAAATATCAGATCTAAAGACTGACATTACTTTCTCTAATGCAGTATCTTCCTCCTTTTTTGACATGAGGATATAGACACACTCATTCAAACACACATATTCAGTGAACATAGGATATATTTTAGAAGACTAAATGTAAACTTGATTTCAGATAAGCCAATGGAAATGTGGGTTGCATCCATAAATGTCATGTTCAACAGGGACTAATCTGTTAACCCAACCTACCTGTAAGCTCCCTGTAGATCACAGCCTTTCATTCTTTCCCATTAAAGAACTGATCTTCTTTGAGTCACCCTTCTTGATAGGGATTAGATCACCACCCAAATTAGTGAACATTATCAAACTCAGTAACTTCTGACTGAGGAAGAAAGATGTTGAGCTGAAAGGCTTCGAGTGACAAAGACCATAAGGAATTATTTTGCTTCAGGGAGCAATTACACACTTGAAAAGTTATTTTAGTCCCACCTGTAGCCATTAGATTGCTTTATATTCTAGTCTTAGAGACCAAAAAGGTCCCTATTGCCACGTGCAAGTAATTACAGATTGTGATCAAGTTGTTTCTGTGAGACTAATAATCCATAACAAGCTGACTGCGAGTTACACATGGAAGACTTCAGTCATCTCCTTCTGTACCTAAGTCAATAATTGCCAAACCAAAACTTTGACTTATTGCTGACACCAGGTGGAATTGTTCAGATTTTCTAAAATATTTCCCTTTTGTCAAAAAAAGTCTGTAAGGGCAAAGAAACTTTATATCTTTCTTTCAGTGACTAAGATCTTTACAGGTGGAAAAACTTTTGATGCTTGTAGGGTCAATTGCTGTTGGGTTTGCATTGAGATCTGAGCACGTTGTCTTAAATGTGACTGTCTGAAGATGCTGTGTCCAGCTGCTGTTTCTGGAAGACTCCTTTAAGTTAGTTAAATACAAATGTTTCTTTCTGCTGTATTTCTACAGGGACAAACACATGCCTGGCATGTATGCTACATTTCAGAAAGATCAGTATTCATAACATGAAGCTCACACAAATGTTGGTAAATATAATTTAAAACCACTTTGAGCAAAAAGTATGGAGTTCAATTTTAAAAACCTTTATGGCACTAAAGTGAAAAAAAAATGTGTCGGCCTGATGTTTTTCCACAGACTTTTTGAGTTTGAGGGTGGTTTTTCCAGTGTGGGATATTCATACTCAGCATTCTCAGCTCTAGAACTCACATGGCTCTTTGAAAGGTGGGTCCTTCTTGCAACCCAGAGGACAGGATCCAGGTGACCTGTGGATAGCAGCATGGAGGCTGAGCACAGTTGTCCCAGCACATCCTTTCTACAGCCATTACAAGTCAGGTCCCTCTCACAATAACGTGTATAAGTGAAGGAAACATTTTCTGCTTTTAGAACAGTCAGGTCCCAAGGACTGCTGAACTAAAGACTAATTGTAATATCATGCAATCAGTACATTTTCACTTAATTTATTGGTGTAACTCCAGGACAGCAAAATTTGTCTTATTATATATAACATGGAGAGAAGTTTTTGGACATAAAGTGCTGAAACTGAAAATGTGCAGGACTTGGTAACACAGTTTATGATATCAAGCAGCTACCCTGTACAGTGCTGCTTTGTTTTTGTTTTTGTTTTTTTTTTTTAAGGACAAAATAAAAGTTATTTTCAGAGTGTTTTTAATGAAATAAAATTCTGGCAGAAATTTTGGTATCTGCTAAGAACATTTATGCCTCTCCAGGAGAACTGAGAGGAAGAGTAGCTTGAAGAGGCTCTTGAAAAAATAACTAATTGATAACCCAATGATTTGAGCTTGTGTAGGCCAGTGAACTATGAGGAGGTGTTATCTGGATGTACTCTATGAAATTTTGGAAGAAAAACTAAGCTGTGATTTCTATTTGAAGCAACAGGAGAGGCACAACATGATGTCAAAAACTCTGAAAAAATTAGCTAATTAACCCTTCCTCCAGAACCTAGAGGTCATGAATGAATTAACAGTAGTTTTATAGCAGTGATGAAAGAGCATTGTGATAGGAGAGGAATGATGTGTGCAGTGAATTTGCTTACAGTAAGTGATATAAATAGCCAATACAGAAACGTTTGCAAAATAATTACTATAGGAGCAACCTTTAAGTTCTGAGTGATCACAAAGATCCAGCCATGCTTTTGACTTTTCTTATTTGAAGTGTAACAACACTTTAAAGGCTGAAATGTAAAGTCTGTTCTACGAATGTCTATTTTGTTACAGTCTTTCATGAGGGCATTATGGCTTTCAGGTGCAATAAACTACCCCTCTTTGTAACAACACCCCTTTACAAACACAAAGCAAATCATTATGTGGAAAGGGGAGAAGTTAAAAGCCCTAAATCTTCCATTCCCAAGGATAATGTTACCTTCAGATAGAATATATTTTTTTATGTATGTATTTACTGCTTAAATGTAGTATATCTCCATTGGGTTTAACTGACAAGATTTTAGGGAGTTCTTTATTACTGATTTATATATATACATATAGACACATATATGCTCAACTACCCATTCACTTTTTTGCTCCTGTTTCCTAGCATAAAATTATTACCTTCCCTGGAACAATGAACATGCAACTGCTTTCTAGACCAGTGACTATTCTTTCTTTGAAGAGGCTCATAATAGGATGCATGAAACATCTGGAAGAATTAAATCAAAGTGTGATGGAATTCCCACCGGAGAACACATGTCAAACAAGAAAAAGAGCCTTGTGGAACAAATGAGATTTTGCCCTGAGAATTAGCAAGTACAACGGCTAAGCTTAACATTGGATCGAGACGAAAACTCCTAAGAGGCTTATTGATGCCCTTTTTAAAAATCCACCATGCTTAAAAAAGAGAGTAATTTGCGTAATACAGTCTGCAAGCAAAATGTCTGTTTTCCCTATCCACAACCACAATTCAGAGCAATTCCTGAGATCCACAATAATCTGCATGAAGGGAAGACAGTCTGGGGGACACACTGCATGTAATAGGAATACCATCATTAGGAGAATGCTCAACTATAGCTCTAAAGCTGCAGTGGGGAAGGGACAACCAAATGCAATAGGCATGTAGGGACCCACAAAGAGAACAAAAGAAATGCATGCTATTAGTGAGAAGGAAGCAGGACTTTTTATTCTTTTTTAACTGTGCTGTTTGCTCATCCATTGTGGTATGGAAAGCCACTCAAAGAACAGCTAGAATGGAAATAAGATACTCAAGTATCTTAATTAACATTTTGGCACTAGTGTAATTCCAGTTGCCACACCAAGGCCGAATTTCATTCAGTGTCTTTCTCAGAAATTATTTCATTAGGGAAAAAATTAGAAGCAACTTCAGGAAATGATACTCTAACACATGTGTCTGCCTTGCACAATCATATTCTTATCTTATTCACAGTTACCGAAGAAAAAAAAAGTTGAAATATGTCTGTACACTAGTACCAGTCACCCCAAAACTGCAGTGAAGTGTGATGAGTTAAAGAAATTAAAGAAATTAAAGATGAGTTAGAGAAATTAATGAGAACGTGACTGAAGGATGGGTGCCATCCAGAGGGACCTGGACAAGCTCAAGAAGTGGGGCCATGGCCTCATGAGGTTTAATAAGATCAAGTGTAAAGTGCTGCACCTGGACTGAGGCAAACCCCTGTATCAATACAGGCTGGGGGATGAACAGACTGAGAGCAGCCCTGCTGAGAGGGACTTGGGGATGCTGGTGGATGAGGCTGGACATGAGCTGGCCATGGGCACTCGCAGCCTAGGAAGCCAACCGTGTTCTGGGCAGCATCAAAAGCAGTGTGGGCAGTGGGTCGAAATGAGGAAATTCTGCCCTTCTACTCTTACAAGACCCCACCTGGAATATTGCATCCAGCATGGGGACATCAAACTGTTGCAGGGAGTCCAGAGGAGGCCACCAAAATGATATGAGGGCTGAAGCACCTCTCCTGTGAGGAAAGGCTGAGAGAATTGAGTTTGTACAGCCTGGAAAAGAGAAGGCTTAGTGGTGATCTTGTTACACGGCTTTGAGCCTAAAAGAGAGATAGAAAGATGGAAAGGGACTTTACAAGGCCATAGTGACAGGAAAGAGAAGAAAACTGAAAGAGGATAGGTTTACATTAGATGTTAGGAAAAAATTCTTTACTGTGAGGGTGGTGAGGCACTGGAACAGGTTGTCCAAAGAAGCTGGGAATGCCCCATCCCTGGAAGAGTTCAAGGCCAGGCTGGATAGAATTCTGAGAAAGTTGTCTGGTGAAAGGTGTTCCTGCCCATGGTAGGGAGTTGGAACTAAATGATCTTTAAGGTCCCTTCCAACCCAAACCATTCTATGGTTCTATGAAAATGAATTTACTTTTACTGAGGAAAGATGCTCCTTCATTCATATTCTAAAGGATAAAAATCCAATCTTCTATTTCTATCTTTACACTCTTATAAACTAAAAGACTTATGGAAACAAAGCTGCAAAGAAGGGGCAAGACTATGACTGGTCATATAAATATTTGGATGAAACAAAGAGAACTTTCAAAATTCTGTTTCTCACTGGTCCAAAGGCAGCTCAATGGAGCAGTGATACCTTTTTTTCCCTCTTTTTCTGAAGTTGCCCTCACCCTCAGCCAGTGGAGAATGCTCTGCTCATGGAAGAGGGAACAAGAAGACTGCAAGAAGTCCAGCTGATCTTGAAGCAGAGATGCATTTGGTAGTTGGATTACTTGATGGTGTTCTACTAAAATATTTTAGCTCTTTTGGATTTACTAAAAGTAGAACTCCTGTAGCATATTACTTTTTTTTTTTTTTTTTTTTTTTTAATACAAAGAGTCTTTGTCTTTATAGTTCAGTGGGACTAATTTGAGAGGAAGTTGGTCTGGTACTGAAGGTGGTGGGAGAGTAGATGTTCTACTGTGGAATACACAGAATGTGTTTGCAGTGCTGCAAAATGCAAAGTGAAGCACTTCCTTTACCCTTTTGTATCTCATGCAGTGGTTCCCTTGCCTCTCCAGAGATGCCATACATTTTATAATTATAGATGTTTTGATCCTTTTCCAGCTCCTGAGCATGTGGGGAGGGGATCACCAACCGCTGTATTCATGGTCTCTTCAAACCACTGAATCACTTACATCTGAGCAAAAAAGATGCACAGTAGAAAATATTTTAAGAATAAAACTGACTTCTGGAATCTCTGCGGAAAATAAGCTTCCTATGCAGACATAACAAAGAAAAGTTATTTTCACCACAGTTAATATTGAAACAATATGAACAGTACTCTGAACTGTATAACCTTAGAAGTGAATAGGGCAATTTACAGACTTCATCCTACCACATAAATTCCACCGACTATGGATGGGTTAGTACACTGGGGCCGTATCCCTTTTTCACATACCAATTTCCTAGACTATCATTCCTACAATGGTTCTCTTTTTACCTTGGAAAGCTTTTTTTACAGCTATTCTTCATGCAAGTTTAAGAATTATTTCTACTTTTTCTATTTTCAACAGCATGTTGTTACATTTGCAAAAGTTTCCAGACATCCTGGTTCTCTGCCTTGTTTGCAAGTTCAGATTGTGCCAGAAAGGCGTACTGCTTCTCTGTGATCACAAAATTAATTGGATTTTTCAGCAGTAGTCTGATTTATGTCTCCAGTTCAAGTCACAAATGTGTAATCAGTGCTAAAAGTGGTCGTTGATAGGTCACCGTGATGAAATCTTTCACTAACACTTCACCTTCAGAGATGCATCATGTATTCAAATAATCTAAATTCCTTCTGACTGCTTTGTATTTCTCTAATCATCTCTCTTCTTAAGGTGAATTGATGAATTATTCTGCTGAAAATAAATGCTGGAAAAATGATTTTTCCTTCAGAAATAGTGGATTTATTGTCAGAAACATAGAGTAAAAGTGCTCATGTTGGTAAGTCTGAAAATGTTTTTTTATTGCCAGTTTTGCAAATAGCTTGGAACATAACAATCAGACTCTACTTTTTTCCTTCTCATACTCTAAGGATTGATAAATTGTTATAAGTCAAAACCAATATAGTTCATAAGGAATATTTGCCTTTAGCATCAGCAGATGTTGTGTTTAAACTGTACAGACAAGGAATGCAGTGGCAACTCACGGGTCACATTGCTTACAGAATCAGTGCCTTAATTACCAGTTAGTAACACAAAGCACACTATTAAACAAACCAGAGTGAAATACTTGAAAAGTTTTTAACAGTGCAACAAGTGAGATTAATTCTCCAGTTTCATAAAATGAAATATTACATTTTCTTCTTTGTAAAGACAGTAACATTCATAACGTCAGCTGCCAACAAATGAAAAATCTTAATGTATTAGTATCTTAATGTAGTGAAGTTTCTTTCAACGGAATTTCTGCTACATAAGTTTTCTAAACAAGAAATCATCTGAGCTGCTCCAGCCTTGAGCTTCTAAAGGCTATTAAATGGCATTTAAAACACACACACACACACTCTCTCTCTCTCCACAAAATTCTACCCCTCCTTTCCCTTCTATGTTAATGGTACAGAGCATCTCCCCATAATTAAACTAAACCCTGAAATCTTGACCATTGTGGTTGCTAAAGATCCCATGCACTTTTAAAAAGAAGAAGGGCAGTAACCACAGTTTCCTCCAAGTATTCCCAGCCAGGTAATTGCCTGCCTAGAAATCACCCATCCAGCTTCCACTAAGTAAGCAATTTTCACTCACCCTCTTACTGAAACTGCTGGAGGGCATTGCAGTCACAGGCTGACAGCTGTGTTCTGTCTTAATTCTCTCTTGCTTTGCTGAATATGAAAACACTGCTACCATAACACAATAAAATGAACAAAGTGACAGAAATGTATTTGCCATAAAGTTTGAGAAGAGCAAGTAATCTAATAAAAGCATTTGAAAACCAGGCCATTAATCTCTACAGAAGATACTCCTGTGAAATAGGTTATCTGCTGTACCAGATAATGCAGACCTGAGGTGAAAAGTTGGTGATCTCCAGTTCACACATTCAAAGTGGGCACATTTCATCTGTATTGACTGGGGCAAGAAAAAGAACAGCCTGGACTAATTTCAAATGTCACCTGTGCAAGTAAGACAAAGCATTAGAAAGAAAACTGCCATTCACCCAGCTGTAGTTTCAAGCATGCTTAGAAGAGGCTCTTCTGGTTTCTATCTTCTTGTAAACTGATGGGAGCCTACAGGAGTCTAAGATGTTCAGACAGAAATTCAATGACGGAGCTTGGAGTAAAATGACACATCTTCCCAGATATACTCCAGAGATATTTAATGGATTCTGTCATAATCCACATGTTCTCTTCAAAAAATAGGAATAAAACCCAGCTGCATTACAATAAATTCTAACTGCAGCATGAGTTAATTTTAAACTGATGTAACATTCAGTCAGTTTTCATTTAAAATGACAGTGGATATCTTTGCCAGAGTAAGTGTGGATTTGTAAAAGCAGATGAGGGACAGTAAATGTTTTTCCTTCAAGACAAATATTTCTTTATAACATGAAGCTTTTTGTTCAAGCAAAGAAAGACTTTCCATTTATCACCATGATGATGTATTACTAAAGTACTGTACTTAGGGACTCCGTCAGGAATTCCTCAGGGTTGTGGAAAAGCAGGGATTGTAAATGGTTCTTGATGTCAGTTCTGCTGGCTCAGGCCCTGAAACAATATGCCAGCTCTGGTGGCAACAGGGTCATCAGCACTGCCAGACGCTTGGGGTGTGGTGCCTGCTGACTCCAACTACAGGTGTCAAAGAAAGGAGGGAAGCAGAAGGATAGATTATGTTTATTTGTTTGCTTCTACTATTTTACCCTGAAAGAGTTGCCTCTGTGAGATCCCAAGCGATTTAGTTATTTTTAAATATCACCCCCTACAAACAGCAAAAAATAACAAAAATAGATTGAAGTAACCAAGATCCATGTTACTAAATACAGCAGGGAAACCACTAATACTCCTCATTCCTACTGTCCAAACTGCTCTCAGCTTCCTAGAAAACCACAAATGACTGAGGAATAAAGTAGGCTTATAGTGTGTCCTGGAGATCAACAGATTCTGCTAGCCCAAGAATGCAGTCATTGAAGGAAAAAAAGTATGGCATGTCTTGGCATGTCAGAGAGACTGGGACAGATTTGTCATTGAGATCCATTCAATATCTTAAAATGTTTTCAAAACAGTGTTTCATCTTAGGACCCAAAAATAGCAGATCAGACAGGTAACTATCATGTGTTCTCTCTTCACTGAGTTTCGGTCCCAGTTCCTATAGTGCTAAGAAACTCAATCCTTAATCATGGTCTTCTGCCTGGTAGCAAGCCTGACTAAAACAAGAGTGCAAAGAATGTCTGTATCCAAACAAGACAACCTGAATGGTCCATACAAAAGCTCCAAATTAGGTTTGACCAGTCAAGAGAGAAGTTGGAAGTCATCATTTGCTAGATAAACAGATCAGCTTAGTGTCTAAGACTGCTCGTAATGTCATATAATGTAAAGAGATACAGAGAAAGAATTAGAAACAGAAAACACAATTGTGCCAAAGCTTGATGCTCCCATCTTTTGAATACTCTCTGTAGCCCACTGAACTCCACAAAGGTGCTAAGGGGCATGCACCAACTGCCATGTTGTGAGAGGCAAAGAAGGTAATAGCTTCTTCTGGGAAGAGAATCGTCTCTGAATTCCTATAAAATATGATAGGACACTCTGAGAGAGTTTTGTAAGATTAACAAATAGTGTTGAGAAGCAAAGAGAGAATGATTATTTTCTATAATAGCAATGCACTCAATGTAATTATTAGGCACTGCGTTTCAAGACAATCAAAGGAGGAATGTTTTGACTTAACACATGGTTAAATTATAATTTATTACATTATAGATAATTATTAAATTATCTCTATCATTGAGATAGAATGTTGAGAAGGCCAAAGACCTGAACTGGCTCACAGAGGGGTCAGAGAAGTTCCTGGAGGATAGGTCCAGATACAGGTGTTCATATCTAATTGCAGACTCAGAAAAGCCCTAAACTGTTAATTCCTGTGAATTATGGAAATGTACTAAGGGATAGATTGCTTCCTGAAACTTGTATTATATGTTCTTCTCTGTTGCAACTGATGGCATTAAAAACTCTATGTAGAGCTAAAATGGTACAAAAAAATAGGGAAAGTGTTCTGCTTCCAAGTGGGAGGTGAGGTGCAAGAATGAATTGATGAAACAGGTCATGAACATAAAATGCAAAACCAACTGCATATTTTAAAAAGTAGTTTTGGTGAATAAGCAAAAATGGAGATGCTGTCATGGTTAAATCTGTTATCCCAAAAATAATATGCAAAATTTGTTTTTCTTTGTGGCAGGCAAACTTAACCTTGAGTGGATGACCGATCTTAATTTTAAAATAATTGTTTTCCCTCAGTATATTTCTGACTATGCAAACATTATACACATGCTTACCTTTAGGCATGCGATTGCTCCCTTGAGAGCCATGTGTCCTTTTTTCTGTGCTTGTTGATATGATGTTTGCTGCTTTCCCTTTCAAATTTGAGTGAAGTGGATGCGCCTCAGACATAGATGACCATTATGTAATACCCTTTCAGTGGCTAAGAAATCTACTACAAACCTTCCAACCAAAATCTCCTATTAGCAGCTCCAGGATAGTTAATACTGAAGCAGCACTATTGTGTCAGTGCCAGCCAAAAGCGAACTCAAATAATGTTGCTTACTTGACTGATAAAACAAAACGTTTTTGTGGGGATGCAAAGGCAAGCTGTGTTTAACCACTGGGCTGATTGGTAATGTAAGAGAATTTTATTTTATTTTACATTTTTCCTTGTGCATATTTTCTCTGTCTTTCTCTCTCTGTCTTTTCTTTCCCAGATGCACTGTAGCAAATCCATGAGGTTTCCAACCCCTGGATTAGGTAGGACCCTGGAAGACACAGGGGTCCTGCTGATTCTTGCTATTCTTGTTAAAGAACTGCAGAAAAATGTGGTTATTCAAGATATTTCCTTGGTTATATCTATTCAGTCCCTTTGTCACACAATAATAAAATATCTGTATTTTTCATAAAATCTCTTCTGTAACTTATTCTTATGAGGGTGGAAACTTCTGGGCAAAAGGCTGCGCATTGCATAATAAAAACTCACATCAACACCTTCACAAATATTTTGTCACTGCTCTGTAAAATATTACTCAGTCCTTTCCAGTGGTCTGCTGGCTTGATATGACATATATTGTCAAAAATAAAGGTCAGTGAATAAGTGTTATTGATAAAGGAATAAGGAAAAAAAATGCTAAAAAGAATCTGAATGCAGAAGTATTTGAATGAGAAAAACATCCATTTCTATGATTATCTACTCTACATTGCAATAATATGCAAGTGAGTAGAAAGTGTCATAATTTAAATCAGAGTACATTGTTTCTTTCTAAGGTTCCAGATTTTCACTGAAAGCCTGTTGAATGAGATGGTTTATGCGGAAAGGCACACCATCTGAAAATGAGTGCTCTGTGTCTTCCTGGCATCTGCTTTGTGAAGTCTGAAAAGTAATTTGCAAGTGTGCAAAAGTCCTGTGATAGGGGGAGCCCTGCAGCGCTTTACAGCAGAGAGAACCAAAGGTTCTGACTGAATATTGTGGGCATTTAGAAGGATCACAGCATGGAGAGTGGGATAGAGTTCAGGTCTGCTGGATCACTTTCTGTAAGCATTGCATTTTATTGTTTATTGTGTTCTAACTGTGCAGAAATCCTGTTACCTCCACTTGCTCCAGTTAACTAGTTCAGGGGAGGCTGGTAACCCATGTTGCACAGGAAGATGGATTCCTTTTGTCCTTGAAATTTATAAATCTATGAGACCTATAAAGGAACCCCTCCTAACACCATTATGAGTCTTGACCAGTATAGGAAGCTCTCTGAATGTACAGTACCATGTGGCTCAGAGCTGTTGAGCTTTGAACACTGTGGTTTCCAGGGCATGATGGCCATCTCCCAGGAAGATATTTAGTAAGTGACCCTGTGATGCTCATGTCACCGTTCTTCTTCTATCTTAGTCTCTGAGTAGCCTCTGAGTAGCAAAATGTAACTATTACCTCCCTGGATAATAGCAGCATCTACCCTTCCCTTTTCTGCAGAGCATATCATTAACAGTACCTCAGCTGATGTCTAAATGTGTTGACAGAGAACTTGGTTTTCTGAGCTTTCCATGGTGGCCTATATCCATGCTGATGCTAACATGTGACCTGATAAAAGAAGCTTTCAATTTTGATTAAGACAAAACACATGAAGAAATATCAGATGGTATGTGGAGCTTGGCCCATGCGTGTTATGAGAACGACTCCTGTCCTTGAAAATTCAAATGAAAATGTTTATAAGGAAGTTGGTAAGGTAGAATAAATCCCTCTAATTGAGTAACCTAATCTTTCAAACAATCTTTCTCAATGCAATGCTATTTACTTTGGATTCAGAGTAAAACGGGAGTTAAAGGACCAGTGGGGCTTTAGGTTTCCCAGTAAAGTGGTGGCATTGTAGGAAAGGGGCAGAGTATGAGATGGTATTTATGGAATATAAATATCTATTAATAAAGCATGAAAAGATAGCTATGCAGCCATGATCACTCCCTCACTGTGGGAATTCCTGTGGAAACACAATTCACATTAATTTTCAATCCTCTGTTTAATGCAAGATGAAATTAAACATGTTTAGAAAACTCTTCACATATACAGTGTAGGAGGCAAGGCAGCAATTAGCAGCTGACCCTACAGAGGGGAGACCTGCAATGCCCCAGAGAACTTGAGAACTGGGGACAAATCCCTGAACTACTGAGCTGTACATGCTAAAATTCCTTACTTTTGAATTCCTGCACTATGAGATATTCTTTGGGTGTTCAGAAGCTGAAAACTCCTGCAGGCAGCCCCAGGACATAACTTCACTATTTCCCATTCTCTCGTGCAGCCCTCTGCCCCTGCAGCACCTTTCATCCTAATTTCTTCCCCACACCACTCACACAGGGCATCTTCGAATACACAGAGAGGAAGAACATACCTCCCTGCATCCAAACTGTGCATTTCTTCTTCCTGTAACACCTACTTTGGCTCCTGCTCTTGTACTCTGCTACATTAGAGGTGATCACTTCTGCCTTCTCCATTTTTGTATTCCACTTTGCATTGCTTAATAAAATTGTTCTCTCTGCCTGTAACCCTCTGAAGCCACAGCTATGACAGGAGAGTAGACAGCTTAAATTCTCGTTTTTTAAGAGCCCAGGAGGTATCATTTGGGAATGCTTTGTGGTAAGGAGAGGTACATAACAGGTTCTTCATTTACTTATGATAATACCAGAACTGCATTTAGCTTCCCTTTCTAGTCCTGTGAGTTTGAGCCGTGAACTTAAACTACTGGAGCTATTCCAAATTTACACTAGTGCAAGGGTGAGTATCTTGACTTTGCATGTTTATTAGTGATTGCCATAGTTTAATTTTAAATGCATTAATGCCACCAAGACTTTTATTTGACCACCCACTGTTCACAGCAGAATTGAAGTGGCATAGTTCCTAGCCCAAAATTTGACACAGATGCTTATGTAGATAAGTACTACATATACACTTCAGTCTGTGCTCCAGTGTTACTTGGGTATTTAAAACATTAATATTAAATCAGGTATAAACAATGTGAACTAGAGTGATCCCTACCTTACAATAAATATGTGCCATGCAGATATAAGGATTAACTGGCAACGTACTATTTGTTTAAATTGCCTGCCAACTATGTTTTGTTCTTCTTTGAAAAATCCAACATGTGCATAATGCCTTCTGTTAAGTCTGGATGATTCTCTTAAATGGAAAAGGCACCCTACTGACCTCATCTGAAAAAGCTGTTTGGACTAATATAAATTTACTGCAAAGCCATTTAAATTTCCTATCTGTTCTTTCTACACTATGTTTACTGAGTGTGACAAGTTTAAGTAGATCTAAAGTGGATAATATTTTTGTTACTTTAATTGTTACTTTTCAAACTTCTGCTTAGTTTCTAAAATGAGCAGAAATGTGATTACTGACTCAAAGTAGTCAGGCAGTGGTCTTCTGACTAAAAAGTAAGAAACTATTAGTACATAATGTATGTATTCAGTATTTCTATTTGCACAAAATGTTGTCTTGTAAATTTGAGAGACCCAAATGGACTTGAGAGATACTCTTCTCCATAGCAACAGACACAACTGTGAGGAGGATGAATCAGTCTGCTTAGCCTGTGTGAACACCAGTCACTATTGCTTTCCTTAGTTTGTTGCAAGGCGAGTCCTGAGAGAATGTAGGGAGCAGGTGACATATTAGCTCTGAGCAAAGATAAATTAATTTTTAGGGAGGAACACTTTTCCCTTGGAGTTGGAAAAAGTGGTAGGTTAGGAGATATTCTGCATTGCAGGCAGGGTGATAACGTACAGACTTACCTAGTTTGTGGCATTTTCTCCATCTTTATTGCAAAAAATCAGAGGAATTTGATTTTGGATTTTTTTTTTTTTTCATTTCTTCCACAGATGAAATAGCTTAGAATCACTGCTTCCACTCATTCTTACATGCAGAGTCAGTGAGGACCTTGGGGTCCTGTGGAAGGGATGGGTGAGGGAGGTGATGACTTTCAAGAGAAAAGGGGGCCTTTAGTACCATTTTCATTTGCAGCATTCACCATGGGGTAAGATCTTACAATGAGAGGTCTGAGCTCTCTTATGAGATGAAAAAGATTGAAGACAAAACACTACAAGCTCCCAGAAAGTTCCCACTGACAATGAACTACTTCAATGGCATGTTTTTTTTCCCCAGCAGGTTACATGAACATTAAGAATTGAAGATATATGAACATCAGAAATATCACACTTCAAGAATACTAGGGGGAGGGGGAACCTTTAGGTTTTTGTTTTAAAGTAAAATTAAAATCGCCAGTGATGGGAAAAGAATATTACAGTATCTACACTGTAAGGAGAAATGCAAAATGAATTTTAAATTTCTGTATCATATAATAATTTGATATTTCAAAGTAGAATCTTTTCATGTTCTTGTGCAAAACTTACTATATAAATGTCTATATCAGCAATGGAAAACTAGTAATACACACTGAATGCCAACATCCAAAACAAATACATCTTTACATTTAGCACATTTATTCTTCAGTGTACATTTTTCGTCTGAGTTTTTTCTAAAATATTTGAGGCATCATGTATGGTGTTCATTGTGTCTTAGTGAAAAAAAAAAGGAAAGGTTTTATTTCCATTTTAACCATTTATGTTTTCCTTTGAATTGTGAAATGCCTTATCTAGTCAAGGTTGAGCCATTTGTGAACATATTAAACTTTTAAGATAAAATTACCCAAATGAAATTGATTGTTCATAAGCTATAAAAAAATCTGATTATAAAGTCATCATATCAACACACCTGGATTTTAAAAACCCAGCAGATAATTGGTTTTGTTGTGTGACTCATAATGCGATGACTACTGATGAATTTCACAACTGCAAAAGCATTACTGAAAAATCCTTGTCTTTAGTGTGTCAGATAAATTAGACAGCACTAACTCTTTGCTGCTATTGCAGCCCCTATTTTGAATAGTTATTTGTGTTATGAAAGCAATTTGGAACAATGAGTAACTATGAGGGCACTATGTGAGGAGTCCTCATCTGTCTCCTTGCCCCTAAAATACAGCCTGTGCCCAAAAGAGCTCATAGTCCAACTGCAAGACAACACCAAGCAAGGTTCATCTACACAGCTCACTGCCGGGAACCATCACGGCAAAGGAGGCCTTTGAGAAAAGACTCTGAGGTATCTTTAGGGGGAGGAGATAAAATTTTTCTGTTCCTATAAGAAACCCTAGAATTACTTACTTCAAAATATTCCCAACAGATGAGATTGCAATTGCATACTCCTGGGAGTCAATTTAGTGGTGGAGGAGATGTATAAGTAGGCTGGAAGTAGGGTATGATGGCTTTGAAAGTGAAGATAAGTATTCTTTATTTCATATATAAAATAGAATGAGTGACCCCATAGAGGAGTTTGTGCACTCAAAGGGATAAACTAAGCAGATTATCACAGCAAGGTATCCCCAAAAGATATGATGGTACTATGGGTTATTTGTCAAGGGTAGAGAGAAGAAAATTACAACAGTCAAAGAGAGAGTTAGAATGACTTTTTTGCTGTTTGCCTAATTTTGAAAGCCCATTAGAACTGCCACACAAATAAAGCATTAAAGTTAGGTATGATCTGGAGAGAGTCTCCAGTACAATCTGCAACTTAAGTGAAAGAGCAGTTGATTGCCTCCACAACAATCACAGGGTATTGCACTATTTTCCTTGAATTTATTGAACCTGACTGGCAGATAAAATGAAGCATGTGGTTCCCTTTAAAGTTCCAGAAAAACTCCTAGCTAGCTAGGTACATGCAGGTGATGTAAATCACCAAAAATGAATTCTGATGCCTAGGAGCAGAGGTTTAAAACCCTTCCAGCCTAAACAGGAAGATTAAGGTAAGAGCAACTCTAAGGTGAGAAGTGAACATTCAGAGCAGGTCAGGTGTGCTACTCTGTTAAGTTAAGGGAGTGCCAACATTTTCTTTGATTGCTAGTAACTGGGTGCCACTGGCCTATTATTTTGGCTTAGTAAGAAATAAAATATTTCACAATCTGATATTTGAACTATTGTGGTAGCCGTGGAACTTCTCCATATAACTGGCCTAGTGCTATATATGTTTGTGCTAGCAGATGGCAGAATGACTGCCACTTCAGATTAGACTAAAAGTACAGGATATATGACTTCTCAGCTTGGAGGTGGCTGATGAGTTTATGGATTAGGCTTCCTAAGAGAGAAAAGACTCATACCACTGCCAGACTCTTCTAACAGACAGAAATGGGTTAGAAAAACTTTTGCCTACATGAAAGAGGAAGACCAATGCCAATGTTACATATAGTGCAGATGCAACTGGAACTATGGATGCAGTTGCAGTTTGTTTTGGTCATAGGGAAATCTGGTTGCACTGAAGGACATCTGTAAGACAAATCTGCAAACAAAATGTTAGAAATGGGTCAGGCTTGATTTCTTCATTGAAGAAATGAGTCACTTACTGATGAAGAAAAGTGATGGATGAAGAGATTCTTCAGGTATATTAGTAGAAGACAGGGAAGAGGACAAAGAAAAGAAAGCTGGGGTAGCAGTGGAGAAATAAAATGAGTAGACAAAGTCATTAGGTCAAAAGGAGTATTATTTAGAGATAATGAGTGATTTCACTCAAGATCACTCAATAGTTTGTGTTGGTTTTGGCTGGGGTAGACAATTCTCTTCACAGTGGCTGGTATGGGGATATGTTTTGGATTTGTGCTGAACACAAGGTTGATAATATAGAATTTTTTTTTTTTTTATTGCTGAACAGTGCTTACACAGAGCCAAAGCATTGTCTGCTTTTTGTACTACACTGGGGAGTAGGCTGGTGATGCTTAGGAAACTGTGAGGAGACACAGCTGGGACAGCTGACCCCAACTGACTGAAGGGATACTCCATACTGTATGGCATCATGTTCAGTATAAAATTGGGGGAAGAAGCAAGAAGGGGGTGTTTGGACTGATGGTGTTTGTCTTTCTAAGTAACAGTTGAGTGTGATGGGGCCCTGCTCTCCTGGAGGTGGCTGAACACCTGCCTGCCCATGGGAAGCAGTGAATTAATTCCTTGTTTTGCCTTCCTTTGTGTACATGACTTTTGCGTCCATATTAAACTGTCTTTATCTCAACCCATGAGTTTTCTAGCTTTTACCTTTCCAATTCTGTCCCACATCCTACTGATGGGGGAGTGAGCGAGCTTCTGTGCGGGGTTTGGTTGCTGGCTGGGGTTAAACCACAACAGCATGCCAATTGACCTCAGGTATCATGGTAAGATACAACCTCTTAAATGACCAGGCCTGACTGAGGTTGTACAAACACACTGGACAGAAGCAGCTGTTGTGTTAAGGAAAAGAGCCCTCTCCAGATAGGTTTCCTGTTCTGCTGTTCCTTGAGGCATAGTGTGCTTGGCTCCACACAGAGCTCACATCAGTTGTGTGGTTCCTTAACAGTATGCAAAGGAAAAAAGCAAGGTGCTGTGGTTAAAAGCTTGCCATCCAAGAAAAAGAATAAAAAACCCCTACTACTTTCAGTAATTTCTATAGCACATAAAGTATGTTCAAATGTTCTTGTAAATTTTCAAGAAAATGATCCTTGCATTTTGTCAATTTGACTCTGCCATCTCTGTCATAGGCATCATGTCAAGTAACAAACTGAGAATCAGAGACTACAATAAATTCTGATCAATGGCTAATGAAAGTTTGATTAAAATAATGTAACATTAAGGACATCCTTTTATGTCATATATAGATTATTCACCACTCACTGTCACATTGCAAGTGTGTATCTGGGGGAAATAGGACAGTTTCTCAGATGCAGAAAACTGTTAAATTGGGATACTTGAATTAGGGACACAGTCCTACTGTGATCTGGCAATATACACTCTTGAACTCAGATCAGAGTTAGATTTCAAGTTAATGATGTAGAAAAATATATTTGTATTTAACTCATAGCTGTAAAGTCCACATATGAGTGAATCAGGCATTACTATACCTTCATAAGTGGCATTTATGTACCCAAGTTAAGCACTTAAAAGACAACTGGTCTATCGTATTTCTGAGCCTCTAATGTTAATTGGTTGCTATGGAGACCTGGATGAGTTCATGGTTTGAATGGGAGGAAAGAGATGACCTGCACACCAGCTCAACCTTGTCCCACAAACCACAAACAATGAAGAACCAGTAGGGTATGATCAGGCTTTGTTATCCCTATTCTGATTCACTTCTGAAGTCACTAACTTGCACTGGCTCTGGTGCTATTCATGAGAGTATGAATCAGAAGTAAACCTAAACCCAGTTCTACAGGGGTAAGAGGAAGGTTTCTCTTCCTCAGATAGGCATGCACTTTGACATCCACATCCCTGTGGTTTAAATATATTTCCTAGAAGTGAACTATTGTGGTTTTTTCTTATTTCAGTCCAGCTTTGCCAATCGAAAACCAGCCTTGGTTATGCACTGCACAGAGGCATAGAAACTGGTGAGGCTGAAGATTTCACATTATTATGAATTTTATTTTTGTAAGAACATAAAGAAAGAACAGGAAGAAATCTTCAACATAAAGGCATTATATTATGATTGCCCTGCTCCTAAAAGATTATCTGAAGAAAAAAATGCCCCAAATTGTGGTATTGGAACAAGTGATTTATATTAATTTCCTACTCCAAGGAATGAGCAAACATTAAACTAAGGAAACTGGAAACTAGAATATTTAAAGTACTCAATAAAAAGAATAAACCCACATTTCTTGAATTGACCTATTGTGCTTTAAAACGAGAGAAAAAAAGCAACTATCATAACTATTCATTGCTCTCTATAAAAGTAAAATATTTTTTCATTATAAAGAAAATCACTGCAAGGATTTAACTTAAAGTACTTTAATTGAGAAAACTAGACGATTTTCCTACCCCTTGAAATAAAAAAGCCTAGGAATTATATAGGAGCTTAATTTGTTATATGAAAAGACTTAACCTCTTTATCTCTAGAGAATTCTCATTTCTCAAGCTATGAATGTTATATTCCATGCACTCCAAACAGCAGGCATATATGAGCAGGCATGTTAATTTTTTCTTACATTATTTGGGGACAGAAGTCACGCATGTGATGGCTGTATCTTAAAGCAGAGCTCTCACTGGTGTCAAAGATGATTTTGCCATAATTTCAGATGTATATTTAGGTTCACCATACTGTCTTAGGGCTGTATTGTAGTTATCTTTTGCATGGATGAACAAAGGCAGGGAGGAACAAGGGCAGTTGTCTTTGTGTGGCCTATACAATTGCATACACTGAGTTTAAGGAAGGAAGTGAGGTCTGTGACCCTGCCTTGCTCCACACTGTGGAGGTACACCATCCTAAAGGCAAACATTAATTGGAAGCCTGTTTTAGTTAGAAAAGGAAAGATACAAAAATTGGGTTTATGTGAAGGGAACAGAAGGAAAAGCAAAGGGGAAAGCCAGTGAGGGTAAGCAGTTAGTGGAAAGCACTGAATGTAATGTTTGTGTTGCTCAGGGCTGTGGTGAAGGCAGATTTTGAGCACAATTTGCTAGGACAACACAACAACAACACTTTGCCAACTTTTTGAAGGGCTGAGCATGTAAAATTCTTAGCTGCAGAAAAGCTCTAGACAAATTTGAAGTGAGGAGAGAGAGAGAATGGGTTTGTGTTCACTGCAATCCAGGGCACACAGCCCCTACCCTCTGTTGTATTTTTAGATTATATACCTTTGAAAGGGGTATCTGATAGACCTCCCCTGTCTCTTCTCTGCCTGCTCACCAGCATCCCTGCCCCTGTAATGGGTACTCTCCAGCTGCCCCTTCCCACTAGGTGCAGTTGCTGTTGCATGAATCCCTATTATGTACCCTTCTCTTGCCATTGCTGTAAATACTAATTAAAATCCCCCAAGAGTCTAACCTTTCTTTTTTTTTTTTTTTTTTTCCTCCCTGGTTCTGGTTTTGCTGCTGTTAGCCCTCCATTTACTCTAGAAAGGGTTTTCATATCTAAGTGTCTTTCAAGAAGTATCATCTTTCAACAGGAATATTACCTGAAGAAGACAGCTGGTTTATTGTCCTTACCTAATATAATTGTCCCCAAGTAGACTTGCACATCTGTTACATATTTATGTGTTAAGGTTCTCCCCCTGTCCCAAAGTGACTAAATGTAGGGATATTCTGCAGGTGACTAGTTTGCATGCTACAGAGGCAGAATGAGGTGTGAACAGTTCGATTGCCAGCAGGGAAGAAAAATTATTATAACCTGCATGGTTTATAAAGCTTTATATTTGGAAATCATATGCTCTAACCCCAACCTTCCTGGTAATTAATTGGTGGTAGGGAGCCAATGAAGGAAGTGGATGGCTTTTGGTGCTCATGCACTGTATTTTACTTCCCACACATGTCTACATCATAACCAAAAGCACCTGAACATAAAAAAGATTCTGCAGCATCTTCAGAAACATCAGTGAGCTTCAGTAAAATAGCTGAACCTTGAGTCAGCCCCTTAGGAGCTGTTATAAAACCATTTTTGTGAAGTAAAGTAGAAGGATGTGTGGGAAAAAGAAAAACAGATTTTGTCACTTCCGAAATATGCTCAGATTAAACCTTCACTAACCCCATTGTGTAAAACATACTGAAAATTATTAAGAAAAAGCTTGCAAGTGTAAATATACTTATTCTCAATGAAATCAACACCATCAAACTGATTTGTAACTATTCCCTTAATACTGCTATAAACTTTACTGCAGTGAAAACACTGGCTATACAGATTGCTTTCCTCTTCCTCAGGATGTGTTTCACCTTTGTGGCATTGCCACCATAAATCTCATGGTCCAACAACCCCTTGTCTGCAAGTGATTTCAAGCACTATCATAAAAACGAAACAGACAGACTTAATTTGAGTTCCAGACTTAAGGAAACTCAACTAAAATATTAGCATAATTTCACTGAAGACGGAGGAAATTGTTAAAATATGTGTATTAGAGAGTGTCTGCAATTCAATACATCTCTTAGCTGGCTCTTGGGTGCCACCCAGTGATTGATTTAACAGCAGGTTTGTAATGGTGTCTGTGGTGCACCCCAGGCCATGCTAAGAAACAGCACTGATCATAGGAGATCAAAAAAAAAGAATGTTAGGAAGTATAAGGAGATTCATGATATGTTAAATCTGAACCTGTGAATAATAAGCTCTGTCTGATGGATTTAGTGTTTGGAGAATTTCTATGTGGAACAATACTACTATTTGTTTTGCAAGGGGACTGACTGATTAGGCAAACGTTGTGCATATTTCTTCCTGAAGGAAATTAAGGAAGCTTGTAGTCCTTTGATTTGTTGTTCTTTTTTCCTTCTGAAAATAAGTAGCTATTGTTTTAAGATCATAGTGGTGCTCTGCTTTCCACCAAAATAATAAAGCTGTTTTCACACAGAAAGAGTACATGCTTTTCTGATGATCATTCTTTAAGTAATGTCAAACCATTGAAAGAAAAGGTTCTAGTTAAATACTAAAAGAGCTGTGATGGAAATCTGGTAAAACAGCTGGTCCTGAAATTGGAAAGTCCTTTCAAGTGACTCTGCATGAGAGTCTGCCTTTGTCCAAGGAAAAGTGATGGAGCACTGACTGCTGCCCTGGTTTACAGGTCTTCTCAGGCAATACTTGACAACAGTTTACAAATATTGATGTGAAAAAGACTTCTCCTACGGCGAGCTATTAAATCTCACAGAAAACGATTTCTAATGCTTGAGTCAGAAAGATGGGGCGTATTTTTCAAAGTGGAAGAATTGAAACAATCACTCTCAAAGCATGGCTGATTCATCAATACTGAAGTTTTAATTGAGAGATAAGACAACTTTCACAAAGTGAGGCTGCAACTGAAACTAGGACGGTTTTGATCCAAAAATAATTAGGTGAAAGAAGTAGAATTAAATTACCAAAATAGGCCCTTCTAGTCTCAAAACTTATCACTCTTTAGGGTGGGAAAAAATATTAAACAGGGACAGTGCCAAAAGAGTTTTACTCTGTGTGTCAGCACAGTGTCTGGCTGCTGTGCTACATACTGGCATCTTTGCAGCTCTCTTCCCTAAAATAGTTTGCAGAAACTTAAATTTTACGTGGTGCTTCTCCCTTTGAAAAGTAGATACTCTCTCCAAATTAAATGCGAAAATCCCTTCTCTTTTTCTTATGTTCACATTAGCAGGGTAAGTAGAAGCTACCAAACTAATAAGTTAATTAACTATGCACAAATGACAGGAAATTAAAGATTATGGCCCTAATTTAATATACCATAAAACAGCACAGTCTTTTATGGTTTCTTAGAGGGCTTGACAGAGTTTATTGGTTAAGGAGACAACTTTTTCTCGAGATTTAGCATTAGATATCATGTTTTATATAATTTTTTCATTACAGAAGTCAGTTTGATGGAATAAAATAGAAGTATGTTTTGAGTAGACTGAGAAGTGACCAGCAGGTCCAATGTTAGCACCTTACCCTTCCAAGCAAAGAGGGAGGTTTTGAATTGAATACCTTTGGGCTGCAAGGAGAGAACAGGATTCTGTCAGCCTAATCTCATTATACATGTAGCCATTACAGTCAAAATGAGTTTCCTCTGTCTTAGTTTGGGTTGGAGTCAAAGCCAGTTCTCAGAGGAAAAAGGTCATTACATTAAGGTAGTAAGTTACTAAATTGAGCTTCCTATTATAATGGGGTATATACATTTATGTTTTCTTAACCATGGGAGATGTATAATTTGGGTATTGTTTACTGACTGGAATTGGACATTATGTTCTGATGAATGAAAAAAAAAAAGAATAGACAATAAAATGAAATCTATAAATTATTAATTGAGCAAGAAATGGGCTGGGACTGAGATTTTGTCCAGAACACCCCCACACTTTGAGAAGATGCAGCATTCGGCTAGCAATTTGTGGCTCAGGCTCATTTTAATGAAGTGAAATGAATAAATATATGTCATAGAAATCAATATTCTTTTGGCCACGATCCTACGAACATATGTGAATAATTTTGTGCATGTGAGTTCAATTAGATTATTCATGCACACAGTGTTAACTCAGATATGCAAGTGTTTGCATTATTGGAATCCCAGTTTATGGATGTTCACAAAGAGCCAAAATCTGCAAAGAAAAGCTCAGATACCACAAATGTTCAAACAAGTGAGTGTTTGCACAGAGGAATATAGCCCTTTTGTGCTCATTTGCATGAAGTCGTTTAGAGGCTTCTACGAAACACTTTGAAAATCAAGGAAGGATAAGTTTCACGTTTCAATATTTTACATGCTTAAAATATTTAATTTGATCAAGCATAATTAAATATTATTTAATTTGATGGCCAACAGGGAAGCCTTTTATTAAATCTGTAATGTGTTTGATATACAATTCCTAAGTTTTAGCCGATTTACATGAATTCAAAGTGTCTTTTTAGTTTATTCCCTTTGCATCAGGCTATAAGGAATTTTGAGCCTAGATTCAGCATACAGAAATGCTAGTTAATGAATTTCTAATTTAAATGAATACAATATTACCTAGCAGTGACTGACTACTGCAGCACCCCTTCTTTACAAATGCGCAGATAATTGCAACATTATGATGAAAATACATTTTTGTATTGAAAAATTAATCGTGCAAGGGTAACTTAATAAAGTATCTGTTTCTTTAAGGTTTCATAACCCATAGGCTTAAAATAGCTTGCAGGTAGGCAGGGTAAAATGGTGCATTGTTGCTGACAGGAGGTGTCAGGCAGCACTGAGACCAGGTCAGCTCTGGTGCTGTGCTGTTCTTGCCATGAAGTTTGGCTTGTGCTTGGTGCTGGGAAGGATGCAGGTTTAGTATGAAAGCAAGGATGCAGGGGCAGTGTGGGGCAAGGTTGGCTGTGCAAGGGTTGGGTTACCAGCCCAGGAGACTTGGCTACGGGTAAAAAAAGGAATTTCCATGGCAATGTGAGGAAAATAACATCCTGTCTTGTCTTTTCCTCTCTTTCTATGAAAAAAGTAGGTATAATGGTGCTTTTCTATCATGTAAAGGCAAAAAGCAGAGACTGAAGGAAGTTCTTTCTCTTCAAGCAGGTGAGCAGTGCATCCATCATTCAAGAATCAGTCAATAACATTTAATTAATTAGGAAACTGAATTAAAAAATAGTAACTAAAGCTACAGGCCACATGAATGACCAGCCAAGGTGTAAACCAACAACCTTCTACTGAATCTTGAGTCAAAGCCCAAGGATATAGTAAGCATAACAGTATATTAGTTTGGAGACATTTTGTGTGTGACAAAGAGAAAAAAAACTTGTAAGACCAGGAAAGAGAACTGGAACAAGCCCTGTAAGCGGCTGACTAAGGAAAAGTTTGAAGAAGGAGTTTTTCAGTTAGGTTCTGACACAAAGAAGTACAGAGTTCTCTGCAAAAAAAATCTTCACTTTGCTCTTTGCCTGCCAGGATAAGGGATTTTGTATACTTTTTGGAAGTAAACAAAAATCATTAGACTCTCTTGCGTAATCATAGAATCATATCATCTCCTTCCTCTCTAGTGAAAAGAAATTGTAAGAAATTAAATTTGTTGTTGCCACATAAGATGAAAATGATGTGCTAGATTTAAGGGTATGCAAGACCTCAAACACTACAGGGCTATGCTTTAATAGTATCTACCTGTGTGATTACCTCTGGCTCTAGAGAAAGGCAGTACCTACATTCCTACATTACTCATTCATTCACTCAGTTACCATTGAGAGTTTTCAGTCTCTGTCCATGCAGGACTAGTCTAAAGCTGTAAAGAACTCAGTGCAGGACTACAGCGAGCTTCCTCCTGTACAGGGTAGTCACCAATACTTCTTGGCTGCAGTGTCTCACCTCAGCCACATGTAACTTAAAAAGGTGTGATAAAGGTACTGTAAATTCCTTGGCAAGATATGCTTTAGATCAGCTTGTTATTGAATCATTGCTTATCCTTGAGAAACACTTTGTTAGCAAGAAACTTTCCCCCTATCTCTCCAACATCTGCTAACTGAAAATGCTGAAGTCTTCTTTTCCTTTCCCAGTTTTTCAAACTAATATTGATTTTACTTCAGCTAAAAATAGTTCAGTGGGAAAATGTCACTCAGAGGTGCCAGCTGAAGACAAGAAGAAAAGGATAGCATCTCATAAAACACAGAGTAGAACTGAAAACTCAATTTTAATATTATTCTGCTACTCTCAGTGGATTATGTTAAATTTTACATTCAAGGAAGTATGTATGATAAAATGTTTCTGTGATTCCTTCTAATTCTACAGCTGAGCAAAATTTTGTTGGAAGGACTGTTTTTAAAACTGAAAAAACATAGCAGATTTATTTTAGTTTTGTCTACTGAGATCCATACATTTCACGGTAACTTTGCAGTGAAGCATACCGAAAAGGCACCAAATTCAGTAGAGTCTGACCCTCACTCTGACAGTTTTTGTGCTAGCCAGAGGTATATTTAAAGCAATACTCATTTTACTAGAACACCACACTGCATCTGCTCCTATCACATGAGGTTGCGGTCCTTATGCCATTAAACGTGTCTGTGTCATCTACTGAAACCTTCTTCCAGAACAAATCTCTCTCCTTTTAGACATAAGGCTTCCTCACTCCAGCTGTTGCACCCTGACCTGCCTCGGATAGCCCCCTTCCTGGCAGCAAGACAACAAACCTTGCTCAAACCAGGACTTTTCCTCTACTTGGAACACAACTGTGAGTATAACAAAGTTCACTGTTCAGGCCATTCCAGCAGTAAGTAACGTGGTTCCCAGCAGTGTGCTGCCTGCCTTGACTGAATAGTGTTATGTTTGCTTTGCATTTTCAGCTTTCTCCTAGGAAAAGTTTAGGCACAGAATATTTTTTGGGTATGGTTTTATTTATTTCAGTGTGTACAAGATTGTGTCTGTCCGATATTAAGGGGGGCAAGGTGAAAGGAGCTTGCATTGGAGGTAAGGAGAACAGTACAGGGCCATATTTTGTAATCTTGAAAGGAATTTTTTTCTCCCTGTAAATGAGTTTTACACCTATGTAGGAGGTTATGCAGTTTTGAGTTGTAGGTGTATTGGCAATTATCTTGTGGAAAGCAGTGCTTCAGATATAGGGAAACAGGCCCATTAAAAACCTTATAGATGCCTGCTGAGCATTTGAAGTAATAAGTATCTTTGTTTTTCTGGATAGTCTGTGGGAACTTAGTGTCTGTATGGGTCACATCAAAGATATGCTAAATTTACTAATGGCTGTGGCTACTGGGTCCTCCAGCTTTCTGGAAAAGGTCCAGAGCTGAATACTTAGGAACAGCCCTCGTATAGAAAGTTAATTCACATGATACTGCTCTCTGTCTTATAGCTACTGGTAATTTACTGCTCAGGGATTTCCTGGGATGAAAGTTGAATCTGCATCCTTGTATTTAGTAACTCTTGGCAGACTTCTGTTATGTACATTTGCTTCATCTACTTATTAAACAATTCCTATTTTTGATATTTACTGTGTCCTGTGGTAGTTGAATAAAAAAAATTCCTCTAGAGATTGCTTCTTTTAAAACTTCTGACTGGTCATTTTTCTTGGTGTGCCCAATTTCTGCATCAGGAAGGCACTCTGCAGAGTAGAAAACAAATCTGATGTGCTTATACCAGCCAGTGTAGATTGAAAGCCACACTGTAGAGTTCTGCATTTGATTTTAATGAGTGCATTATTCCCATAGCCCTGTCGTGAATCTATAAATTAGCAGATAAGGGGACATGAGCAAATACCAATGAAGGGAAAGGTTAATGTTGCTCAGTGCTCAATTTAAAGAGTAGCTGCTTTAAATAAATTCTCATTCTTTGTGATCATAGATGGATTACATGATCCATCCTTGAACCTGCAGGATCATAATCCATGACTGAAATCTCTTGTAGAAATGAATTTGTTTGGGATCATCTGAAATGTAGAGCATCCCTCTAAAGACATCAAAGAGAAAGAAATAAGGACCTCTCCCCAGGTTTCTTAGTGGAAAAGTGGATGGAAACTAAGAGAATTCCTCCCAGCTTCCAAGGCTGTCCCACATCTCAAGGCAAGGAACTCGTTTATGACAGTTCAGGTTTATGGGACCTAAAGATTTCAGTTCTACTTGGGCCATTCTATGTGGTTTGGGTTTTTTCCCCTAAAAAATGTTATTGCTGAACTAGATACTTCTTTCTTTGTGATATTTTGCTAGTAGGCATCACTGCAACAAGTCTCTATTTTTGACCTTACCAACTCTGAATAGAATGTGTCTTATTTTTCCCTGCAGATCTTCAAATCCATCCAGTTGTCTGTCCTCTAGGCTTTTTCTTGCCATGGAGCACTCAAAACTGGAAAAAAGTCTTCCATTACTTCTAACCCCATATAATCCCCAAGCATTTTTGACAAATGCTTTGAGCTGTAGTGGTAGTGAGCTGCGTATTGCTTACTTCCGCAGTTATAATTGTTCTGTTGTCTCTGAATTTGAAGGCAATAAGGAATTAATTAAAGAAAAGTTACAGAAGTAGAATACAGTAAGATAGTGTGTCTCCTCACCATAGTACCAATATATTGGTACCTGGACTGGGAGAGTTAAGTCAAGTTATGGAATAGTTAATAATGCTTCAATAAAGTTCCTGCAAAAATCAACACTAGACCTTTTTCTGTTTGTGTTCAGCTCTGGCAGTCAGATAAAATAGACTCTTTCACTTATCTCCTACTCCAACCAAAATAACTGCTATTTCGCCCTGATGCAGGGTAGAGTACACCAAATCAATATGACCAATTATACAAAAGTATAGCATACTTTAAAGCACAACTTCATTTCCATATGTTTCGGGTCTAAGTGTTTTCTCTTAACAGGTGTTTATGAGTGCATTCCTTAGTATGACCAACCACACAGAATGTTTGGAGGATTTCTATCCACATTCAGAATCAGAAACAAAACACCATTAGAGGTTATGTCTTTCTGTATTCCCTGTCATACCTCGACACACAGGAAGAGAATGGAGAATTAACGTGAATCTGTATATTGCAGAATAGATACAAAAAACTATATAAATTGATGCACAAAGGTTTATTGAAACTGCAATAAAATGAACAAAAACAGACAAATGTTTATCTGCCCAGTGATACTGAAAACTTGCACCTTTGAATGTTTTGGCTGCAAAGGCTGACAGTGATAAATCACTTTCCAACAGCTGTGGACAGCTGTTTAAGTCTTAGGTCTAGAGAGCTTAATTGGGGAAGTGTGTTATAAAATTAAAGTGCCAATGGCTCATTAAGTTATGTGGTGACTTTGTGTGGCAGGCCAATAATACTGCATTCCAGGCTTTGGGAAAGGACATGCCTAATTCTCTGTTAATTAAGGGCTTGTCGAAGAATGCAGTTTTACCAAACTGCAATGTTTTCATAGGAGAGCATCTGTGAAAGAAGACTCAGAGGGAGAAGCTATTTACAAACAAGAGCTTATTGTAGCTAGAGCAAATTTCTACCTCTTTATATACTACCTCTTTATATACTGATGCCCTGGGCACATTTGCCTTATTTCTAAACTACTTGTTTATAAAACTTGGATTTAGAGAGAAGACTACCAAACCTGCTTCTATAAATAACCGTTTCTCTGGAGAGATTAAATTATTACCAACACAGACACATTTATAAAAAAATTCCACCCAACCATTAACACACCTGCCAGCATAAAGAAAAAGACAGGTTTCCCAGGGTGACCAGAGGATTAAAAATCAGAGACATGATGGAAGTGAAGTGGGGTGGGCAAGGTGAAGTGTATTAAAGCCATAAGGAATATTTGCAGGAATGTGTTGTCATCTTCTAAATACGTTGTTTACACTGATTTGTTTATATAACAGGAATTATATTTGGCATTTAAATCTCTAGTGAGCTACAAAACAAGAGTGAATGAGCCTTGCTAGAAATGCTGTGGACTGTAGAGTGGGGGTGGGATAATGGCAACTCAAAGGTACCCAGCAATCTCATTGCAAATATGTTGGCTACTGCCTGGGCTGAGTGTGGCCAGCTTCACACTCCCTCCTCTCTGCAGGGGTTAGAGTGCTACCAAACCTGGGTCAGAAGACTTTCCCCTGTCACTATTAGACAGCTAAGGCCACAACTCCACATAGCAATTTGGCTTAGAAACAGACTGGGACGTCCTCTGTCAGACTTGATCTGCATGAGCTCCCTAAAATAAATTCAAGTACAAAAGTGCTAAAGGAGGGACCAAAATGTGAACAGTATAATGAGAGGGATGATCACACCAAATTATTAAGCAGTCTTTCAAGGGGCAATGTGGAAATTTGAGACACATTCTCACCGTTTCTTTCATTTCTCCACCCAAATATTTTCCTTCACATTTTAATTATTTATGTCAAACTGCAGAACATAAAGCTCATTCATACCTCTGGGTTGTTCTTAAACTGCTTACTTGCATTGCTTGGGATTTTCCCTTTTCACCACTTCTGCATAAGTCTTTGATAACATTTAGCTGTGTGATACATTAAGGTGGGAAGTTCAGTAGGTATTTCTCTTGTTTGCTTCAATCTAAACATCATTCACTAATAAGGTCACTGTCAAAGACATCTTGCCTTGAGTTATTAGAGACTTTATATTAGAGATATTCACACTTACCTAGTCATAAATCTGAAATAATCCAAATTTCAGTGCAGTTATTCAGGATTTCTATCAACAGAATAGAGCTTGTCCCAAATATGCTCTAACAAACACGATATTGAAGGTGTTTTAGTAAAGGTTTGGAGCATAGCTGTCACCTGTAAAATTGTAACATCATGGAAAAAGGGATAATTTGTGCATATGCCAAGAGAGTTTTCTCTGCAAATTGTTTATTGACTGTCTTGATAGTAGGCTGTATACCAGTTTTACTGTTACGTGCAAGACTGACTTTACTAATGAATTTGAAGCATCATTCTCCTGGTTAGAAAATCAGAAACTCCTTCTGCTGAAAAAGAGAAACGTCGTAATACTTAGGGACACATTTTAATTTATTGTAGTCCTTCCTGTATAACTAACTCTGCAAAGTCTATTTCTTCATGAGTCTAAAGACCAGCTGATGTGTTTGTTCACACGTTGTTGTTCTGTGAACTATTTATTGCTGTTGTAAAGTTTGAATGGGTATATTGTAAATATTTTCACAAAAGGTAAAATAGTCCTTATGTGGCACCTAATGAAAACAATTCCATGTTCTGTCCATACCACAGAAATATACTACACAGAACGACCCTCAATACTGACACAGGTATGTTATATATATGAGCAAAGGGTTGTTTGTTGTGTTGTTTTGGGGTTTTTTTCTCAGAGGAGAATACAGTTTACTCCAGTTTTTCTTGTACGCTATGATACTCTTCCTTGTGTTTGATAAGAGCTTGTTGAGCTCCCCCGCTTTGGGAATTCATTGATGCATCTCATTAATCAACTAGTGGCAATGCTGTTGAACAATGCAAGTTGAAATATCTGTACCCCTAGTGAGCATCTGGCAGAACGATGATTTCCCATGCATAAGTTACAACACTTGGTGCTGGAGTGTGTGTGGCCATTCTCCCTCACAGTCTTTCCACTATTTTCAAGACCGAGGATGCAACTGTGGTCACATCTTCACTGCTATTTAAACTTAGGATTGGTACCAAGGCTTGACTTGCCAATATCTTTTTACATTTGAATTTTACCTCTCTCAGGGAACATTCCTGGTCCTTAAAGGAAAAATTAAAGCCCTGTCATTTCTCAAAATAGCCACTGTCTCCTCTCATGAAATGAAGATTTGGGGAGGTAAAATTTCAGTGCTAAAGGTATGTCATTTTTCCATGCTTAGCATGTTAATTAACACTCTTCCAGCAAAGTACAGCCTGGCTCTGTTTCAGTGCAAATAACATCAATCAGCTCAAGGCTCTCTCTGCAATGAATTAATCTAATCTTTTTGACTCTGTGCTGACATAGATGAAGAGCTGTCACAGGGACATGTAATTCATTTCAGGTGAAGGATTATAATAAACTGACAAGAGGCAGTAAACTTAAAATGCTACTGCTCTTTTGCAAGCGAGTGACTGACTACAGGCTCAGTTTCTGTGTGGTTCACTTCATTATTTTCCATCCATATCATCTTTAAGGAGGAAACACACATCCTCTCTGTGGCTTAGGCATTTGATTTTTGCTTGTAAATGGTCCTGACCTCAGCCAGAGTATAACAGGTACAGAAAGCAGAGCTGATGTATAGCCAAGCATACTCTGCAGGCATGTCCTAGTCAAAACTCTTGGCTGAACACTGCAAGATAGGAATGCAGAAGCCTCCTAAAATTCAGGTCGACAAAAGCAACAAAACTTTCCTGGACTTTTCTTAGTGTAAAAAAGATTATGAACCATACTCTATTATATTTGGATTTGCTTAAGAATGTATGTTGCATTCCACATAAGTCATGGTTTCAGTGTTCTGTATTTTCCATCTCACTATAAATTATTAAGAGGATCCTGATGTTCATTTCCAGTGATACTAAAAAGAAATACACTTTCCAGTTACTGTAATACGTTTATTAAAGAGACTTTGGAATTCTCTGTGATTACAATAAAGGAATTTGCAGGTGACTGGGTAGCCTGAGTATACCCAAAAATATAATAAACTATACAATCAAATAAATATGTCTGTCTGGGTTAAAATTATGTATTTTAAAGAAAAATTACATGAAGATAAAAATGCAAGCTAAGAATAGCACCAAAAAAAAGCATATTAAAAGAAAAAAAGGTGCAATGCGTTTTCCAGCTTTGCTGAGTGTATGATAAATTGGGAAGGAGAGTGGGGAAAAGTGAACAAGTTGCTTAAAGGTCAAGTGCAACTTTGAGGCTGTAACAATATTCACCTTTGGTTATGTTTGCTCTTGAACTGGGGAACTTCAAAAGCACAGACTGGTGACTGACATTGTGCAGACAGAGAGGCATTAAGGCTTCTTAAGCTGATTTTGATGATATTCAGCTATTTGACATTTTCCCCTCAAAATAGTTGGCAATCAGAACAAAAACAAAGAGGTTTTCTTTTCCAGGATGACTTCCTGGGCAATTGTCAGTTCTTTTATTTTAATAGAATATCCTGAGCAGTAATCCTTCTCACTTTTACTTCACTCCTTTCAATCCAGACTTGGAAGATTACACAAAGGAATTTTCATGGTCTTTCTGAGGGAATAATATTACTATGTATCCTTACACAGAGAGGAAAAGTCAACAGGTTAAATGTGTTGATCATTGGACTGAGCTAGAGCCTTATAGAGGTAACACTCTTACTATATTGACATCCTATGCAGGGGGACATATGTGTCCCTACTAAATGTTTTTCTGTGCTGACAGTAGTGGAGCAGGGGCTTTGCTGTATTGATCCACTGTTCTGACAGCAAAATTACATTTTTCCCAGTGTTTCTGTAATTTTCTGCTGAAAGTGTTCATTTTGTAATGCAACAAGTAAACTGCACTCAAGTAGATACACTCTAAATCACGCATGTATTTAAAAGGTAAAAAATGAACTGACAGAAAGATATACAAGTTGAAACTGTAGTTTCATAGATACCTTAAAATAACAAATTTATAGTGGACATTGGCTTTCAAATGTTGTTAGTTG
This sequence comes from Pyrocephalus nanus, assembly GCA_038380795.1. Taxonomy (NCBI): domain Eukaryota; kingdom Metazoa; phylum Chordata; class Aves; order Passeriformes; family Tyrannidae; genus Pyrocephalus; species Pyrocephalus nanus. The sequence goes on from CM076261.1 coordinate 64,618,663, forward strand.
TGACAATCTATTCTTTCTCATATATAAGCTACAGTATCTATGTAAGCTTAAAAATTTTCTACTAAACCAGTCAGTACTTTAGCATACAGAGCTCTGAAGGGCCCTTCTGTAAACTAAAACTAAATCTCTTTTTCATGGTTTTACTACTGCTTCTTCAACACAATGTCAATCATTCTTGTCTCAGCAGTCACTAACCAGGTTATTTGTGTGTTTCCACACTGCTGCATCACAAAACATCATGCCCACTTGCCTGAAAAAGATAATATCTAACACATATGGAGACTGCCTTTGATCTCCACGGTCTATCTAGAGGTCACAGACCTGTCTTCATCTCTCCTTCACTTCAAATAGCCCTTTCATTTACTGTGAAACTAAACATCGGAAAGACAAAGGCAAGAAAATAAAGGCATTGATTTAGTAGCACTTATATGTTTGGCTATTTCAAGGTAGATTTTACTCTCTTAGGTCACATTATTAATTGCCCTACATTTCTGCATCATGGCAGACTGTATTTGTTTTCATGCATGCGGCCTTCAAAATTCAAGCTGCTATTTAAATCAATATGTGCTTTGTTCATAACTTAATAACCATTAAGAGTCTACTAATCAATTTGCAATAGCACTGAATCCAGTTCTGTGGGAGCTGCATGGGAAAGTTTGGTAATTTTACTTTTGAAAAATAGATTTTTCTTTATCAACATAAATTTGTTAATGTAAAATTAGTACACTGGGTGATATTTTAAATTATTGTGAAGATAAATATGGATGGAAGGGTGAGGGGAAAAAAGTGACTCCATTAGAAATTGCAAGGGTCTTATGGAATAAGAGATTTTTTCACTCTACCTCGAACTATTGGTGAAGGATTATGTGGCAAATCATTTCATAGCAATTGCCAAAGGAAAACATTTTTTTCAGATGCAAAAGCCAGACATGTTTCAGTCACAACCACTTTTGTTTTTACTAAAGGCTGATTCAGAAAAGCATGTAGGTACCTAAAGAAGGAACCGAGCAACATGTAGTCACATGTTGCTCAAAAGCACATGTTCAAAACCCTACTCTTGAAAGTGACTCTACCATAAAGACCTCTCAGTATTGACCCTACTGCTCTGCAGGCACTTCAGATTCTCCATATTCTCACTCTGATGCTCATAACATCCTCAGGTATCACTGCTCAATTGCTTACTGACACTCAGTAGACATTTAAAAACAAGGAGCTTATCTGCCTAACTCCTTTCAACATGTCAAGTCAGTGAAAGTTTTCCAAGCACATTTAAAGAGTGAAAGTTTTGCATGGAGTATTGTAACAATTTCTGACTTTTTTTCTTCTTAAATGCCTAAGGACTAAGATAGTCATCCAAATTCTACTATCTTCCATGATGGGAGAATTCAAAGTTCCACAGAAGAACCCATAGAGGTGAGGTCACTGCATGTATTGTAGGAAATCCAGCATAAATGCTGTTCTTCTGTCATTAAAATGTATAGAGGCAAAAATATCTCTATGATCTCACAGACTAGTGGCTAGGTCACTCAGAGTGTGCATAGTAGAGAAGCCCTGGTTCTAGGTCCACCTTCTCTTGCAACTATTTGGGGATTATTTCTGCATTTTATGTTAAATCTCTTTGCAGAAGTTCTGGTATTGAGATAATTTCCACTCCTTTTATGTGAATACCCACTCTGGCTTATGAGTTTGTTTTGGCCTCATCAGAGAAGTATTTCCTATGCAGTGAACAGACAAAACAGGAGAAGTGAGGTCCAAAATAGCCTCTGGGTTCAGGGAATACTTCAGGGAGGCATTCAGTGAGAGAGAGATGAAGAGGATAAATCTGAACATCTGGACCACTCACACCTTGTATGATGGCTTCAGTAACTAGAATATTAATTATGATCTGTGTCTATCCATCTTTTCTCATCAGCTCATTTTTCAAGATAACTATTATATTTTTCAGTCTGACTATAAAAATAAGTGAAATCTCACCACTGGGAAAAGATATTGTACCAGGATCTCATGTAGAGGGCACATTATTTTGGAAGATGGTGCAATTTAAAATGCTGCTGAATGTTTTCTCAAATTTATTTCCTGCTCAGAAGGATGATAATCTTCATTTTTGTCCACAGGTGTCTGTGTCTCCTCTGAAAATCAAGCACCTGGCTCAGAGAACTGGAACACATCTGGGAGCAGGTGTCCTGGAGCAAGCACTAAGCATTAAGCATTGCATCTCCTTCATGACATTCTGCATCTGCTTATAAGGGATGGAAAGAAAGATGCTCGTATGTAATGCTGTCAGGAGAGAGCTGTATTTGTGTACTAACTGCAAGGAACTGCTCTACACCAAACAAATCAAAAAGTCTCCTCAGTCAGCAATGTGTAAAGATAGAGTTCTAGGATGGAAAAAAAGACATTAGTTTGTGTACATGTAGATATTTCTATTCGTACACACAGTGCCCTTTACTTGAAATTTCCCCTATAGAACATTCACTTCCTGAGCCTCTCAATTTACCTACATCTGGATACAACTTTAACCCCCTTGGTCAACCAACAGACCAGATTTACTCCTGATGGTGTGTCAATAACCTTTTGGGAAACTTTGAGGGTTGTAATTTTAAAGCTAGATATAATTGGAATTATGTCCATCTTGTCTCTGTGGCTATAATAAATATCTGATGCTTTTCTTTTTCTTGATAGAACTAATTATTCTTTAATTTACATCAGATATCTCATAACAATTAGTCAATATATTTCTGATCCTGTTACTTCTGTAATTAAGTCAGGGAAGAGGTGTTAGCCACTGATAATAATGATCTTTCTGCACACTGATGAACTTTGCTAATGAAAGCAAAATCTGAAGTAACACTAATACTTTAAGTGGTATAGATTTTATATGTGATATTTAAACACATTAAGGGAATGACTGAAGAAATAGTCGATGAGTTTCAATGTGAGCAAGTGTTAAATGATGTATTCAGGAGCTAAAAATAGTAGCACTGCCTGTACATGGCTGAGTAAAGAGTAGAGACAAAGGGAACTGAGTGGATTGGAAAAGTAGGTACGTGAGGGTAGAGTATGTTGCTCAGCTGCAGTAAAAAAGGTTAATGTCATAAGAAGAGAACCTCTGCTTGGAGAATCTTCCTCTGAAGTCTTTGCGTCCAGATTTGGCCTAATGAAGTGTGAGAAAGCATCTGCAGAAGGACTGGAAACTGAGCAGAGGTTAGTGAGGCAATGACTGATTTTTTAGAGTTTAAGCCTAATATGCAGATTATATCCAAGGAAAAAGTAACAAAAATAATTAAAGTCATGGGAACTGGAGAGACCTCAATATGAGGAAAGATTAAATATGCTATGACTATTTTGTTTGGAAAGTAAAAGGAAGTAGGACATCAGAATTAAAAATAACAATAGCTAAAAAGCAATGTAGTCTTTCCAAAACATGAAGAATGAAAAATAATTAAAGGGGAACAGATAAAGAATAGTGAGCTTAATATGCTATTTATGCAAATAATAAAATCAACTCCCTATTTTAGAATGTTATTTTTTAAAGTTTCCTAGTAAAATCAGGAAGAAAAATAGACATATGTGAAAAATGCTTCTTGAGACACAAGGACAAAACCAGAAAGAACAGGAAACGATATTCTTTTTTTCTCTTTGCAGGAAAAGTGACATTTAAAGGCAGTTTTCAGCAGGAGATGACATTTTGGAAGACAGCAGAGCTTTAAGAAATAAGACCAACATTCACACACTAGCAATTAACTTTCTCATGACCTAGGAAATGCATCTTTTCATGCTATGGGTCATTCAATACACATTAAAACTAATTTTAACTTTTATTCTGTTAATCTAGATGCTATTTAGACACCAAAAGTTTGCAACCCTTGCTGAAGAACAGTGACACTATGCAGGAGGAATCAAAATGCTGTCTGTAAGCCCTTTACATTTACCTGACAGCTTTCTCAAAGGAAAAAGTTCAATAATGAAAATAATATTCCAAGACTAATGAAAAAAAAAGACAAAATAAATTGATTTTCCATACTAAAAGTGCAAATCTAAAAGCTAAACTTATATTAGGTATGTTCAATATCAAAATACACAATGCATCTCAGACCAGCTGCATGTGGTTTGAGGTTGACTGTAGGGAGTTATTTCCAGTAGCTTTAATTCATATGGGAAGGTCACCTCCACTGGGAATTATACTGTACAGTATTAAGCAGAAACCCAGTGTGTTTCTCTGCCCACTACTGAAAGTAAAAAATGAGCTGTCTTGGTGTCATTACTGAATTGTCAGTATCCCACAACTTATTGTCCACACACTTTTGAAGTTACAGCCTTGCATGTGCCTATTTCGTGTGCCAGAGCAGCAGAAGCTCTATCTCTTACAGGTGACAGCTGGAGGACTTACTCCTGCTTTGGCTGCTAGGCACCAACCTTTTTTACAGTTCCATTTACAGGGGAACAATTAATTGAACTAATTCATGAACTTTGCAGAAGAATCAAAAACAGCAACACACCCTCCATGTGTGACCAAGTGACACCAATTCTCTCACTGCTTTGTGGCTAAGACAGAAAGTAGCAGAATTTCTGCAAGGAGGAGTTCAATTTTCAAGGTGAGGAAGGCAATAACAAGAGATTTGTCAGCATGTGCCCACTACTGTGGGCATTGCTGTCCTGCTCATAAGAAAGTGAACTGCAAAAGTCAGAAAAGAATCTGTCTCTTCTTTTTGCTCCTATGCCTTTCTATGTCAGCAGTTACATCAAATTATTGCTGGGTTTGTTTCAATCCTTCCCTTTCAAGATTTGGTTTTTAGTGCTGTAAAAGAAAAGTCTTGAGTCATTTTAGACTCCTTTCCCATTAGAGTCAGTCTTATGCAATCACAGTGTGAATGTGTATTTAGATCTGTATTTCTGTCTTTCCCCTTTGCAGAGTAGGCACTGCAAGAGCTGCCTGATTTCACTCAAGCCTGGCAAATGAACAGTTCTCTTTTGATAATTAATTTCCTGCAAATATTATATGCAGATAGAGGAGGAAGGCCTGATAAGTCGTAGCCTCCTTCAGGTATCACCAGCTCTGCAGTGGGGTCTTTCACAAGATGCAGATGGATGTCTGCTCCACCATGGACCTCTGTGGGCTGCAGGGGGACAGCTGCCTCACCATGGTCTTCACGATGGCTGCAGGGGAACATCTCCTCTGCTGTCTGGAGCACCTCGTCCCACTCCTTCTTTCACTTCGTTTTCTGCAGAGCTGTTTCTCTCACATATTTTTCACTCCTCCCTCCAACTGAAGTTTCTGTTGCACAGCAACTTTTCCTCCATCTTAAATCTGTTACCCCAGAGACACTGCCACCATTCCTGATAGGCTTGGCTTCTATTAGCTTCAGCTCTGTCTTGGAGCTGGCTGGCATTGGCTTTATCAGACACATGAGAAATCTAAGGCAATCTACAGCCATGCCTCTAGTCCCCCTTGCTACCAAAACCTTGCCACTCAAACTCAATACAGGCTGGAGGAGTCTCTTGGCTCATTGAAATGCACAGTGAAATCTACATCCACATAATGAGCCTCTTGGCTCATTGAAATCCAGATGATGGTGTCATCTTCAGGAAGGACTTTGGCTCAAAAGGTCAGTGACAGACAACTGCCAGGATACACTTGATCTGCACATGAGCAGCGAGACATTATGCTGACTGCCAGTGCAGAACTGAGATCTCTTTATGGTGAGAGCCACTCACTCCCACTGCACCCTTGGGTATATGCTGTGGGCTGAACAGATAGGGCTGGGCTGGGCTGCTGCTCTAGACAGTCATGCCGTGTAACACCTGTCAGAAACGAAGCAACACTTTTAAATAATCCTAAATCATTTCAGCCAAAACATATTAAAGACCAATTTGTGCATTTCTTCTTGTGTCAACACTGTTCTTCTCTCTTCTGCCACCCCACCTCCCTCTATTTCTGATGGATGGTTTGTCAGAATCAGCTCCTGCATATGGAGCTAAATATTTACTTGGGCAAAGATTGTGCTGAGTGGCTGCACACTCTTGCTGTGATCATGTTTATTAAGAATTAACAGCAGATCTGTCTACACTTCCTGAAATGGTAGACTGAAGGGGGAACACTTGAAGGTCTAATGTGATAGTACCCCTTTCTAGCACATGACTGTCATTAAAACAGTATTTAGGCAGCCTCAGTGGGTGACCTGACATGAATCTGCACTCCAAACAAGTGCCTGGAGAGGTACCTGTATGTCTCCCTTTCAGCCATGGAATGGGTTCACTCCTGGTTGTGACAGGGATGGCCACTGGCTTTTTGGGAGAGGAATGGCAGTGAGCAGGCTATAGGACATCCTAAACATCAGTAAGTTTTATCAATACACTAACACTGGGATTCCTCCTGCAGCCTTCTGCTTTACTTACAATGGCAGGCAAAAAACCCCAGAAACATGCCCCATATTGCAACTCATAATATCCATTTTCATAGATGCTTTTGAGGTTTTTAACAGCCTCTTCTTCCCTATTTTTATGAGAAGACCAGCCTATTTCTCCCTTTATCTTCCTCCTTGAATGCAAAATGTTGTTCCTCTTCCTATCAGAAAGATTAAAATATGTAGTTGTTGGCTAAGAGACCATTATTCCATAAATGATACATTTTTCTTTTACCTAGTTCTTGACATGCTGCCATCCTCAACAGAGCATTTTCATTAAAATTATCAAAGAGGAATAGTTATTTTTACCATTTGAAACAAAGTCACCATTTCAAATATTGATAGAAATGAAGACTTCTCTTTATTTTGTAACTCAGCAAATAGAAAACTGGTTCCAAAGAAGGTGAGCACATTTTACAGAACTACTCACCATAAATGGCTTCCCCCCACCCCCCACCCCAAGAAAAAAGTAGCCATTGACAAATAATTTTCCCATAGCTACAAAACTGATTTGTACAAGTTAAATTGTTCAAGGCTAATCAGGCTAATCTAAGGGAGAGGAAGTTTACCCTCCATTTCCCAACAGATTCTCTTTAATTTTGCAGTCACATTGACAGGTGGCCTCATCACTCAGGCATTACAGACCACCTTGAAGATATCAGCACCGCTGGCCTTTGAAGTCAGAATAATCAACAAGCCATTTGATACTCTATCAGATGAAATGGCCCTGTCAGGAAAGGCTGGCTCTCAGGTGTACTGATTGTCTATGTAGAGGAGATAACTTGATACAGTTTACTATGGTACAGATTCATAGACCTTGTGGGATGCTATAACAGATGTCTTTTTAGATGTACTTCTTCACAATGTCTCTTAAAAAATATTCCCAAGCCACTTTTAGTAGAAATTATAATACTTCAATTTCCTGTCTACAATATTCCCACAATACTGTGTAGATAGGCAAATGCATTAGTTATGGTTAGGATCGCAGATGCACAGATTCATGTGACAGGTCCATGTATAAATCCTGTCAAAGCCTTAATTCAAATATTGCATAGTAGACATTATCAGGAAAGTCTCTATTGCTTTGTAATACTTAACATTCTGGAAGCTTTCAAAATCTAGCACAATATAATTTTCAGAAAATGATTTTTTTAAAATTTTCTTTAGGACTATCCAGGATAATAGGAATTTTTTCCTCATTTTACTTTGATATGTCATTTTCTTTGATTCTAATAATAGCGTATTCACTCAACAAATATATCTTAAACAACACGAGTGATTTATTAGAAACCAATTTTTAAAAACAAACACCTTAAATTCCACTTTCATATGTTCATATAAATTTACTTTCAGAATTAAATATTGGCTGCAAAGATTCAAGTGCTTTGCAAATCTCTAGGACATTGAGATTGAAAAGTACAAAGTTTGGGCTTTTTTTTTTCCAGTTCTAAAAAAAGTTCAGCTGTTGAGGTATAACAATTTAATTCTTTCTCAAAGAACTAATAATATTTTACAATGGCCCAAAATCATGGGAATAGTTATTTAAAAAGTTAAAGATCATTTGTTTGCATTTAGGGTAAATTAGAGTTGAAAGCAAGAAAAATAAAAAAAATTATGCCAAAAATCACGTTTAACTTCTTATTTTTTAACAAAGCCTTTGACTAATCCATAAGGTTTACTTGCACAGAAGCAAATAAAAATACTTGTTTCAACATTAACAGTAAGTCTAGTTTAAGTTCAGGGGCTGAGAAAGTTATGCTATGGCTGTGTCTATTTATATGACAGGCAGGAAACTCATTTCTATGAAAGACCCTGGCTTGTTCTAGTAGTAATTATTCATCAGAAACAATCACAGAATGTCCAGTCAGTAAATGGTCTATTTGATATCATTAGAGCAGCCCAAGGACTTAAAGCCACCCCTTTCTTAGTGTGCAGGTGTGTTAGGTCTCACAGTCTGCATGCAGGAGCACACTGCACTCCCTGGCACAGGACAGCTGCTCTGATTTATTAGACCTTTGGAAACAGTATTGCTCCTGTTATTGACACATAATCCCTTAAACTTCTTTGACAGCTAAAGCCTGAAGCAACACCACTGGACAAATCTTCAAGTATCAACTTTGGTGCTGAGAAGGAATACAGAAAGAAAAGGAAAGGAGGAAAACTGGAAGGGAAAAAAAGTGGACTTTAAATATAGTTCACTTTTCTCAAGGGAAGATTAATAATCATTTTTATTGAGCTGCTTTAATGATTTTTAAGCAGCTCACTTCTGTTAGTAATTATTCTTCATAATCTCATCTCTTGTAACAGCCAGCCTTATGTACAAAATGATGTATTGGAGATTTTCTGTGCAGGGTGAAAATAAATCAAGGAAACATACAGAGACAAACCTTCTGCAAAGATGAAATATCTGGAGCAATTCTGTGGATTGACTGCAACAGGTTTGTCACAGAGGCCTTGAGTAACATAGTTGCTGAATGCCATGAAGATTTATCAGGGGTGAATGTGGTGCACTGTTTGCAATTGCAATATTTCTGACAGGCAAGACACAAGCCCCTGTGTTTACATCTTGCTGTCCAAATGATGTGCATGACAGATAAAGAGTGACAAAAATGAAGAGTGTGTTCTGAATTTATTTTAGACAAACATTAAATGATGGTTCAAATTAAGAATTTTTTGGTAAAAAAACAGAGAGAATGTGCACAAAAAATACAATGAAGAATGCTGTCTTTCAGTTCTGGAGAAGTCTAGGACTCACAGGCTGTTGAAGAAAGACGGGCAAAGGTGAGAAGAAGGGCCATTTTCTGTCTATAAAGAGAAGTGGCTTTTGTCCTGTAGTTGGGAACAGGTTGTGAAGCTGTAGGACTGGGGCCCACAAAAGGAGGTGGACAAGTGTCATGATCACAGGTCCTGTCTCCCAGCACCTAGAGGCAATCCAGGAGATTTCTGGAGATGATCAGAGACATTTTTTTAATACAGGTGCTGGACTAAGGCGGGTGTTTTTCTGGACCTGCTACTCGTGATTAATGTAGAACTAGACGAATACGCAGCATGGACAAGGAGATGGATGAGTTTAAGATACAGAGAGAACTAAGCAAGCTAACCAGTCGCAAACAGCCCTGGACTTCAGATTTTGGATTGTTCAGGGAACTGGTAGGCAGATTCCTGTAGAAGACAAAGGAGTCATGGAGAGCTGGTCAGTCTTCAAGGACATCATCCTCATCCTCAAAGGACAGGAATCATCCACCCAAACCTGAGTAGGCATGAATATGTACATGCAGGCCAGGAGGAGGGCTGGCTGAGCAATCAGAGTTCAGTTGCTAAAAGGAAATGTTCAAGAGATGGAGGAAGGAAGAGGCAACTGAGGAGGCATACAGAAAGCAGAGATAGAATTGAGAAGGTTAAAACTTGTCTGGGAGTAAAAGTGGTGTGAGATGTTAAGCAGGAAGAAGACTTTCTATAGATATATTGGTAGTACAATCAAGATTCAAGGAAACATGACTCCACATCTTACCAAATCAGGCCATCCTGCTCTGAAGGGCTTGGAAAAGGCTTAGGTACCAACACCTTCGTTGCTTTAGTCTTCATTGCTCACAAACCTTCCTGGTCTCCATACATAACTGAAGAGTTTAAGGGAGGCAGATATTACCCAAAGAAGAGGAAGATAAAGTTAGGGCTACTTATGTAAGTTGGGAGTGCAAGTCCATCAGGGCACATTAGGAAATATTCAAGAATGTCAACTGGCTTAAGACATCGAGACACATTTGATAAGCTTGTAGCAATTCCAGTGTGCTTCTGCTTAGTGGAAAGAGCCAAATGCTCTTATTAAAAAAAAAATATCAAACAGTGAGGAGGATGCTTTTCATCCTAAACTCAGCACCTGACAAAATGATAGAGTACATCCTTCTGGAAGCCATTTCTAGGTATATGAAATGCAAGGTGACTGGGAATAGCCAGCAAGGATTAAACAAAAAAATTACACCTGACCAACTAGACTATTTTCTAATGTGAAATCTCTGTCTTTGTGAATGAGGAGAAAGCAGTAAATGTCACCTGGACTTCAGCAAAACCTTCAATACTGTCTCTGACAGCAGCCTTGTAGCTGAATTGAAGAGAGATGGATTGTATAGGTTAACTATAATGTGGCTGAAAAACTGGTAGGACACTTGGGCAAAGAGAGACATGGTCAATGGTTACAAACCTTGTTGGGGCTGGTTGTGAATGCCATCCTTCAGGGACTGATATAGCACTCTTTATCTTCAGATTCTGTTTATTGTCATGCTGTCTGATACCTTCATCAATGACCAGGACAGATGTACCTCAAGAATTTCAGCAAAGGGAAATACCAAATCCTGTGTCTGGCAAGGAATTACCCCATGCACCAGCACATGGGTAGAACTAGATGAAAAGCAGATTTGCAGAAGCAGATAGGGGATCCTGGAAGGTCTTGGTCTGAACATGAGTCAGCAGTGTAATCTCAGTTCTGTGGTTGCATGTCCAGGCTCACTCATGTTGAGAAAACTTACAATTTACAATAATGTACAACTTCATTGCAGACATAGAAAGAGTAGCTGAGGATTTTTCAAAATTATACAGTTAACTAAACATTATATAAATAAGTAACCTCTTCCATCCCAGGGGGTGAAAGTATATGACACTATATGCAGTGCTGTTCTGTGGAGACCTTATTGTGGCCTTCCAGTACTTGAAGGGAGTTTACAAAAAAAGAGGAAGAGAGACTTTTGACATAGAACAAGGGGCAGTGTTTTTAAACTTAAAGAGGAGGGATTTAGATTACATGTTAAGACAAAATTCTTTACTCAGAGAGTAGTGAGACACTGGAACAGGTTTCCCAGAGAAGCTGTGGATGTCCCATCCTTGAAAGTGTTCAAGGCCAAATTGGATGGGTCTTTGAGCAACCTAACCTAGGATGTGACATCCCTGCCCATGGCAGGAGGGTTAGAATGAGATAATCTTTAAGATCCCTTCCAACCCAAACCTCTATATGATTCTATGTATTTATGTTAATCCTCTTCCTGAGCTGTTTCCAAGCTGAGAGGTTGCTGCAAATCTGCTCAGTCAAACCTGAAAATACGTACTCACAAATCTGACAGAAACCACCCTCCAGTGGCATATCTGTAGCAACTGAGTGGGCAGCTGAACTGGGGTCATTCTCAAGGAAGCTGTATTCCTATTATACCTGAACTTTCTAAATACTAGCATACATGTTCATCATCATCCATTTTGACCTCTGCAGGGTTTCAGTGTACAAATTTGTAATATTACATAAGATTTCTAAATTTTATATTTTCTAGGGATTTTTTTAGGCTAACTTTCAGTCTCCATCAGCACAATTCTGAATTCTGCATGAGTTCAGAATACGTAATTGACTATAAATTTCAGTCAAATGCCAGCTGTCATCTCTAATAACTCATCAAGCATAACAAGCAAACAGAGAACTTTTAATAGCAAGCGAAACACTGTCGAACTGAATTTATTTCCAGATGTGGAGAGGGAGTTTTTCACTTCTTCCTCCAACAGGACTGGTGTTCTAATGCCTTTCAGCATGATTTTTAAGGCATTCATTTGTTATGTAACATCCATCAATTATAAAATATATTTATGAGGTTCTTGCTAGCAGTGGTTAACAGCACTACTGTGGGATCACATTTACAAGACCTAATGAAATGGGAGAGCAAGAGTAATTGGATTGAAATTGGTAAATGAAAACTCATTCCAGGGGAAAAAAGGTGTAAAATTGATGAGGTCTGACGTGTCATCAAATATTGAGTATTAAATTAAGATTCAGTGAAGACATATAGAGTACTTATTGTAAGTGTTTAATTGCAAGAATAACAAATGCCTCACAGAAATGCACAGTTAAGATTTAACCTCTTTCTACTGCTAAATGGAGTCATGTAGATAAATAATTTCCTATCCTCAGACTGACTGTTTGTCCCACATTTTTATGTGGTTTTTTTTGGTTGTTGTTGTTGTTTATTTATATATAAAACAAAAAGTAAAGTTATTATTATTAAAAAAAAACCCCTAATTTGGGGAATTTAAATCAGATGCTTGGAAGTACTTTGTATGTATTCCTGGAAGAAAAAACCCAAATGCATTCCAGCTCATTCTCGGAGGAAAAGTTAGGCATTAGAAAAATTAGAATTATGAAAAGTTTTAGCTTTTTTTCCTTTTAAGAAAAAGCATTTGCTAGTAATTAAAAATTGCTAACCAATGAGCTGAATTCAAAGGTCTCCAGTAAGTGCCAGCTATCTTGGGCCAGAATGAAAAATTGAAAATTGTTTCAGTAATATATATTGCACCAAAAGTTTAGGGTGTCTTTGAACTAGTCTGTGTCGATCCAATAATGATTTTTTTTTTTTTTTAGTAATAATCCAGTAGTATCAGCAGGTTTTTTTCCTACTTTAATCTAAAAAACTCAAGAATCTATTGCACTAGGAATAAAATTCTTCAACCATTTGACTGAATGTATAAAATCAAATAACATTAAATTCTTTAATTTTGATGAATCCACAGTGTCACACAAGGCTAAGATACCTTGTTTTCAGGGCTGCTAGGCCTATAACCTGTTTTCTCAAATGGCTGCTTACCTCTCATATAGATTGCTTATCTGAGTTCCTTGTTTGCAGTACAGATCAAGAAAGAAAATAACAAGAAACTACAGTTTGGTGCATGCTAAGTAAAGATGTAATAAATAATCCATAAATGCCTGATCAGCAACCTCAGTACTTTCTCTCAGCCCTGAAATCATTGTTGTAAAACCGTGCCAAAACAAAGCCCAAACAGCTGAAGTAAGAAGTACAGTTAGCATTATGATAGCAGCTCTCAGTGATGCAGAAGACTAGTAGCTATAAGTGGTGCAAAAGAGAAAATTTAGGTTTATCTAGCAAACTGAGTGTAGCATCACTACATCTTTTCCCAGTGAAGGGCAGCAGACAAAAATTTTTTGTGGGCAGTATATTCCAGCAGCTGAACAGCAAAATAAACAGCAGAAATAAACTGGTTTTGTTGCCTGGAAAGGGTCTTTATGAAAGATGTCTAGCCTCTTGGGAGATACTATTTTAGAACAGGAAGAAACTTGTGTGATGACCACAGAATAAAATGAAGATTCCTCCTGCCATAGGGCATAGTAGGTCAGCTACATGTGTTTTCCATAGAATGTTATTCATAGTCCTAGAAAGGACTGCCATAATCATGTCACTCACAAGAAATCACTAGTCTGAACCATCCAGCAAAAGTTACAATATTTTTGCTAGTTACTTCCACATTGAAGATAATTATTTATCCCTACAAGAGAACGAAGCTCAATAGCTTGGTGGTTGAAATAGAGCGCTTACTTTAGAAAGACAGCCAACCTTGATGTAAAGATGCCAAGTGACAAATTTACAACATTCCTTGGAAATCTGTTCTGATAGTCAGTTGCTCTCATTTGAAAAGTTGCATCTTATTTCCAAATTTGTTTTAGTTGAGCTTGAAGCTGATTGAGTCCTGTTGTAATTTGCCTCCTATAATGACATTTCCACAGCACCAAAAGTGTTCTCCCTGTGTAGGGATTTTCACTCCTACCGTGCTGATGTTGCTGTGAAAGGGGGAAAAAAGAATATAGAAAGGCATGCATTTCGAGATGGGACACATTTTTTCAATTCTGTAACAGCAACTACTTTATTCCTGAAATACCAGTTTGCATGTGTGTGCTAACAACATGATGTTTGATCACTCTGGTCATGAAAGGCAGCTCCAAACGCACTCAGAAGTATGACAGCACATTGCCAGGGATAACAAGTCACTTAGTTTGCACAGCCCAAACTCTGAAAATCTAACCCAGATGCTGCTACTGCTATAAGAGCAAACAGCCGAGATTGGGCAGCAGCTGTTTCTAGGAGGTGGGGCAGGCTTCCTCTGGTACCAGCAGTCACCAGCGCTCATCAACATCTCCAACTGCTGTATGCAGCAAGGCTGATTTTTCACCTGATTGTCTGTCCTATCAGTACAATGTCTTTTGCCACAGGCCCTATCCCACCCATTAGGGAAAAAATCAGGATGACAGAAAACAAAATTCTGTCCCTAATTTACCGGCTGATACAGTAAGTACATTAATTATATTACTACAATGTTAGAAATACTGCCAAGGTGGATTGTACTTCTCACAAGCTTGGTAGGTGATTACATAAATACCCTGAGAATATTTACTCTGAAAAGTCCTTTTCAAACTGCCTGTTTTTTTTTTAAATTGTTGTTTCACATCTAAATCTGTCAGCAAGATAGAAAAAGCACAGACAATGCCAACTTGTCTGTTTGTTTAGATCATATTTAAGCAATTTTTCCATGTTTATTCCTCTTCTGTTTTCAGATTAACACAGCTGTTTCACTCAGGCAAATCATTACTCACCAATCATAACAAAGAGCTAGTAGTTAGGGACAAAATACCAGCAAGTTTACAAGTTGTTGAATTCCAGATTGAATGAAAGGAAGCACCTTGGGCGCTATTCCCATGCTACAAGTTGACATGTCATTCTGCAGCCTCTAGCCTTACCTTTTTTTAAGATCAGCTGAAAAACAAAGAGACTATGTTGTTAGAGCAGCTGCTGTACCTCTAGGCAGGTAACAGTATCATCTTCATGAATGACATCTATGTCACATTTGTGGCATGTCAGGAAGCCCTTAAAATCTGCAGATCAAAACAATGCAATATTTTCATATGACCTTGAGGTGATGATCAAATATGATGACTTGCAAACTGCAGATGTGTAGGCCAGCCATGCAAAAATGGATCTCTTAGAAATTTTTGCTATGTCAAATATCTATTTATATCCTAATTAATATATTAATCTTATTTTCAACATGGAAAGCAGAAAGCATCTTTGATAGTGACCCTGTTTCTATAAATGTACTCATCTGTATCATTTTAAACATGGTTGCTTCTTCATGGAACGTCTCACAGCTCCCTCCGATTTAACACAAATTGGTAAATACTTCTACCCCATTTATTTGAAATAACACCAACAATTATATTTAACAGTCAGCAGACAAATATATTCTGTACTGCTGAAACATTCTATTGCTATCTCCAAGTAGCACTGGAGATTGACCATTTAATAACTTTCTTTGTTTTATTTTTTTTTTAGTTCTTAATCTGAGGTAATTCTTTACTTTTCTTGTCTTGATATATTTTATTAATTGTTAGATATATTTTATAGAAATGGAAACCAACAATGTGGCAATGATTAGGTCAGCACTAGCATTTGTGCAATATGTGCATTTCTGGAAAACAAGAATTACATGCCCAAGGAAAAAAATGCTGGAAGGATTAGCATTTGTATGATTTAACAGCCTTTAACAAGCTACACCACTCCCTCATCTGGAGTAGCAATGTAACCAAACAGAAGGGTTAGTGATGTACAGCTGTTTCACCATCTAATGAAACTTGTAACTAAGCAGTCTAAACCATGCTTGGCAGATTGATCTTTTAGGAATGAGAACCACAAACCCCGGTACTCAGAACAGTAAGCTCCTTAAGCAGATAATAGTGAGGAAGAAAGGTTGCAATGTAAATGTGTTGCTTTCTTGAAGACATAGTCTTTTTCTGGTTATAGCAAAGGTTGTTTTCGTAATCCTCAGTCTCCTTCTGGAGCTGGAGCCCTGAAGGCTCACAGAATCAGAGAATATTTCACGGTGGAAGGGATCTCAGGTCACCTACTCTAACCTGCTGGTCATGGTAAGGTTGGTGCTTGAAGCAACCTGCTCATTACACTCTGCCTAAAATCTTTGCATCTTTACTTCCCATCACCTGGGTTAAACTTCATAAATTGGGGAATTATGTGTTCTTTCAGTCCTTTGTGTGTCCCAGTACAAGTCTATATTTAACTGTTTTTCCATTCACTAAGCAATGTGTGGAGACTTAAAACTTCTGAGAAGTGAAGGGGAAAATTCAGATCTGTTCCCACATGGTCTAGGATGGCAAAGAGGAGGAGGAGTTAGTAGTTGTTTGAGAGGCTTTAGGGAGGAATGGAAGATGAACTGTTACTCTTAGGTGTTAACAGTATAGGAATACAGAAGATTGAAACTAGTTTTCAGGAGGGCTTAGTGTATCTCTCCAGCTTTTCCTAGTCCATCTGGTCATGATTTACAGTTTGTTTTTTTTCTTATATTCATATTCAATCTGTACCACTGAAATAGTCTTCAGATCTTGTCCATGGATAGGCAGGCAAATACTTAGTGTGTAGAAAGAACCTTAATGGAAATCTCATCAATTAACATGCTCAAAGATGCAACAGTCTAAGCATATCCAGATTATTCAAGCAGTTATGAAAATTTACTGCTGAAGATATAGACACATATCATCTGGCTCCAGAATTACTTAAGGACCAGATGATTAATCCGGATGTTACAACTTTAGGCACAGAACCAAGTCCTGCCAACTGGTTATCATAACAGATCTGATTTTTAGCAAGTTAGGAGGGCTTGTTCTTACACTTCTAAGCAATTTCAGGTATTCCGTGCCCTTCTCTTTCCATCTTTTTTTTCCAATATGCTGCCTCCCTGTTCTTATACATTCTGAGAAATACCAGCTAAAAAAGAAGTTAAGCAGTGCATACCACAGTGTTGGTTTTCATAGGAATAGTAAACACACAGAAGGAAATAAAAGGAATACAAAACAGAAGACCTGTTCACAGGCCAAGTGGATACTCTCCATCATTTAGGGTCTGAATATTGGAGTTACAATAAAGTCTGTGTAAAACAAACTTTTTTCTTCTTTTTGTAAAGGATTTATACTGTGAAGCATCCATTATAAAAGCCCCAGTCTGAATGAGGTCTTGAACTACATTATTTTAATGAGTAATTTCTTATGTTAACTCCAGAGCACAGGCATCCTATGGGGTCTTAAAGCACAGGGTATCAGCTGAGACTTTTCAAAGTAAAGCCAGTCATTTTCTTGTGATGACAAAATAAATCTGGGGGTAAATCAGTTGTAGATAATTTTATAAAGTTAAGGGGCAGTATATTAAAGGTCCAGATTTTTAAAAATAGCAACTTCAAGAGCAGTTAATAAGAGTTAATTAGATGTCAGAACTTGAAAAATAATACAAAGATTCCAAGAGGCAACTACTTGCATGAACTTTTTATAAACCAATCAAAGAAGAACATACAAGATAGGAAAACAACACCTACGGTAAAACTCAGTTAGGAAATAGCTATGTAATACCCTGACCCTTCTAAAAAAAGTCATCTCTACCTACAGGACAACAGTGACTTTAGAACTTACAAATTCAAGATTTATTTTTTTTCCTCTTCTTCTGAAGGAAAGATCTTAAAATAAGAAAATTTTACACTACTGTCTTCATGATTGGAAAAAGAATGAAAACCACCCCCTCACACAGTAGCCTTTTTGTAAAGATTGGATGAAAGCCGGGCCTTGGCAGTTTGGGATGGGAAAAAAAATTAATTGTGTACTGAGACATGAGACAGTAATAACTCACACAGACTTCATTGCTTCATGCCAGACAAAATAAAAATGAAGCCAAGTAAGGGAGAGCTGCTGATGAAACTAGTGCCATCCATTTTTTCCCCCACCAATTAGAAAGACCAGAAAAAGGCAAATAAAAACCTTAGATATAAGGTTATTCCTTCCACTCTCCCTATGGCTGATCCAGCTAATCTGAAGAAGAAATACAATTAATGCTCCTAGGAAATAATATTTTGGTTGGATGAACACACAGACCTGGGCTGGGTAATCAAAGTGAGGTTGTTTGTTTAGGAAAAACAAAATCAAGAGTGTGGTTTGTGTGTACTCTGCAGAGAGCTACTGTCCTGTCAGAACCAGGTAACATGGCATATTGAAGAGGAGAAAGACAACTGGGAGAAAAATAGATAACATATATTAGCAAACTTTTCCCATTCAAAATCTCTTTTCAACACATGCAAATATGCACAAACAGACAGTATCCTCTTGATGATATTTAAGATTTGTTATTTTTTTAACCTAAAATAGATGTTTCAGATCTGTTATTAGTACAAGAAAAATAGTAAGAAAAACAAGCTTGTAAAGTTTAGCTTATGTCCATGTGTTTTAAAAATTATCTTATTAATAAATACATGATCCCGCTGTCTTTAGCATAGCTTTAGCTGATGAGACCCTGAAAGTGAAATCTGCCAGGAATTTGCAGTAAAATAAAACTAACTAGGCTGAATACATTGTCCTTGAAAAATGCAGCAAAAATCTATAAAATTGATCTCTGATTCATTTTGAATGCAGCTGAATGAACATATCATAGTTTAAACTTCCAAATTCTAGCTAGTCTGTTCAAATAATGACATATTTCTTAATCCATATTGATAAATCTCCATAACATTTTATAAGATCAAGTCACAACTTTAAATTTACTGAACAGAGGTACACTTTTACCCAAATTTCATTTATTCTCTTTGCAAAATATATGCCTGTAGACATATTTCAGGTGTGCGTGGATACACATTAAATATGTTATAGTTGTATTTTTATTTGGCTTGTACAATCCTTAAAGAGACAGAATTCTTTCATCTGCAGTCAAGATCCATGAAGAGGCATAAAAGATTCCTAAAACTAGTACCAGTACTGTGCACGTCTGTACTGAATTAAAAAAGCAAAACATTGGAAACTTGTTTTGAAAAATAATCCTATATAAGACATGCAATATATTTCTAAAGGGATGACAGTACAGTTATATTTATTTTTGAAATGTTCCTAATATTTCCTTGAGTACTTATCTTACTAATGTAATCAAACTACTACTTACAAGGAAACATCGGATCTTTGGTTCTTTGCTGAAATACTTCTTGAAGTATATTTTGAAGGTAAATGTAGTGGAGTTTAAGCTGTGGTCTCAATTAAGAATTATAAAGTGGCATTCATATGTCTCACTTAGAACCATTACACAGATCCAACTTTTTTAGTGTTTCTTTAGTGACAACTTTTTAGTGACTTAAGTTCCTTCCAACTTATGCTGAAAAACATGCATTGAGCTGCTAAAACTAACAAGAGGTTCTACAAAGCACTTTACTACCTCCTTAAGGGGCTGCAGGGAGTTAGATAATCTAAAGGTAATCAGGTGGGTAGGAAAAACTTTCTAAATAAAAATTTACATGATAGAGAAGGAAATATTGGAATTTTGTTTTTAAATATCTCAAGGGAAAAATGAACATCCAACGCAATTCTGACCAAAAAATTCTGATTCTCAGTATT
This sequence comes from Pyrocephalus nanus, assembly GCA_038380795.1. Classification (NCBI taxonomy): domain Eukaryota; kingdom Metazoa; phylum Chordata; class Aves; order Passeriformes; family Tyrannidae; genus Pyrocephalus; species Pyrocephalus nanus. The sequence goes on from CM076261.1 coordinate 64,638,307, forward strand.
TAAAAAAAAAAATCTCATTACTTGTGACTACTTAGGTACATACAAGGAGATCATAAAATAATACATTTCTAACCAGGTTAGGTCTCCATTTTTCATTTATATAAGTACCTGAATCCATACATTTTTGTATCTGTAACTTAGTGACATTAGCTATCTGTTCATGAGCTCAGAGCTCTCCCTCAGTAGTTCTGTGAATGGGCTGAGGCTGCGCAGTGGCAGTTTTGCAGAGAGTTGGCATTTGGCTTTCCGTAAATAACTCTTCCTTGTGTCACAGTTTCAACTGGAGATTCTTTGATCACATCAGATCAGAATATAGCCCTGACAAATACAACGTATAAATCAGTATTTCACAAAATGGCCTGCATTTCCTGAAGCAAATATAAATATTACTGTTGGAAACTGGTTTAAACTCCACTGAATATGCCTTCAGGCATGCCCTACAGAAACCTTCAGAATATTTGTTTAAATGCTATTTCCCTTTCAATTAACTTTTTCATTTGTTTGTTTTAGCAAAGCCTGTAAAATCTTACAGCAGCCATCTGAAGCCTTTGAATGAATGTTTAAATGTCCTCTCAGCAGTATTCACTGAGGTCTCATTTCAATACACCTGAAAACCTGACAGGATATACAAAAATGAGGTTCCATGTTGTTTATAACTTTTGCTTTTAAATACACTAGTTAAAAAAAATTCTTATACCAGAACCTCACCTTTTAGATACCCCGCCAGTGTTTGATATTTCCAGTTTTTATAAGGTGAAAAGATTTTCTTAAAACTTTCTGCAGCTGCAGCATTTCGAAGCAAGCATAAGAGCAAACAAAGGTGCAAACAGAGAAACTTTATGAGCACCAAAGTCCCTGGCTGTGTAATTAACTGGAAATACTTCTGAGCTTCAGGGACACCTGCTGCGTTCTCCTCAGATACTGCTATTTCCATTAGTTTTCAAAATAGGAAGAAATGGTCAGCGGTCTCTGTGTCAAGTGGCACGAAGTTTCTTAATGCAAGGTTTTGTGCTTGTCTTGCAGCAGTGTGTGCAAAATATAGAGATGCCCCAGCAGGAAAGCTGCCATGGTAGAGGATGACCAGACTTTCCCAAGGCATGGGAGAAAGCAACACGGTAGAGACAGGTCTTGCATATCCAGATGTGTGATGGGGGAAGAAGTCCCACTCTGTGAGTTGTACCAGCTGAGGCTGAATAAGAGGAGGAAGACATGAAAGATCAGTCCTACCGAAGGGTGAGGACCTGGAAGGCATGTAGCTGTGTTAGTACTGTTCGACTTTCTTTTTCTTTTGCCACTTCCTTTTGTAAGGAATGCTGCCAAAGGAAGTATCTGTGAGGGAAAAAGATAAAAGAGGTGTAAAGACAGCAGTGATTGATGCCCAGGTTAGCACCATCATTCCTCAAAGTAGCCTGGTAAGCTCTTCAATAACCCACCCAACACAGTTTAACATTCGCTGCCAACCTTTCAACCAGCATAGCACTCTTAATACTGCATTGAGACCTCACTAATACTGAGAGAAGATTTGGACACAGGGATCCCCAACCTAAAATAAGAGAAGGGAGAGTTTCACTTCCTGATTTCAGGAAACTTCCTGCTATTTCTACCTTGGAAAGAACAAATTTAGCTGTTATACATTGTGTAACATTCAGTGCAGTGGCATATAAATACATGCTCAGGGTAGACACAATTTTTAACAACACTGTCCAGACTTCAAATGGCTTTATTGGAGGATTCATAGCAACGCAGAGACAAAGGATCTTACCTTTATCTACCAGGCACTCCTTATCCATAGACTGCTTTAGACCACTGTAGCTGTGGCAGTGCAACTAGCAGAATATTTTAATTCAGAGAATACAATTTAATCTTCCCATGCCAAATCATCTTTGCTCAAACTTTCCCAGGAAATTTAGCTTGATATGGGCATCTGGTATTTCAGGTCTAATAAAGATTTAGCAGACAGAAGAAAACTGTGTCGTTTAATAGAAAGTTTTACCTAATTTTAAATCAAGACAATGTTATCAACCATAGCTTTCTAAGCATTTTAAAAAAGAGTATCACAATCCTTTGAAACAAAAAAAATACAAAAACTTTGGAAAGGTGGAAATATTTATGCAACAACACTATTTTTAAAGGAGATGTCCAAATAAACAACATAAGTTCAAACATACCAAGACTTACACCATATCCTAGATCATGAGATATTATTTCTGTTATGAACAATATTTGACATCTAGCTAAAGGAAAGAAATTCCATTTCACATGAAAATAGAGCACAAATGTAAGAAGGAACTATTATTAGCCCGGCCTCCAGAGCAATATGAAGAACAGTCTGGAACGATGACCTAATTAATCTACACAGATATCACCTTCTGAAGAGCATATCTACCAAAAAAGTTACTAGGGCACTCCTGTATGGGAAACACTCATGAGCTTAGTAATGATCCCAGGTGATTAATGAGCTAAGGAGATATTGCAGCTGCTTGATATTTCAGCTGACACGGTTCCACACAGCCACAGGTGTATGTGTTGGAAGAGGATATGAGCAGCTCTGTGTGTATCACAGAAAATGGCACAGACCATTCCTTACTGTATTCAGCTGTGATGAAATGGGTATCTCTCGTGGAGGTTCAGAGACATACAAGAAACACTTCTCACATTATGCTGCCTTTGTGTTTTATATAAACATTCAGCTGGTAGGATTAATTCTATGTGTTTAGAATTAGTAGAAACTCAGAGCCAGGTATTTCTCTCAGAATATGTCTAGCAAAATTGAAATATATCATTAAAGGATGATCATGTTGCCAATTTTCTGTCATTTTTTCAGGATTTTGGAATTCTGTGGGAAAGGAAAAGTCCAAGATTTCTATGAGATGGAACATTTTGTACTGCTTTTTCAGTTGATTTCAAAATGTTCTGTTATAAAACAAAATGAAAAAAACCCAACATGGCAAATTGAATGTTTCTATTTTCCATAATTCCGTAATTCTCAAGTAACAATCTGAATCTTCTTTCTTGACAATGTACTGCATTCAGTCAGAATTAAACAAAATTTGAAATCCTTTGAGAAAATTAAATACTTTTGTACACATATATCCAATTTATGTGTCTATATTATATATATGCAACTGTATATGCAGCTATATATATTGTGATTTAACAAATCAAAATTTAGGTTCTCCATCTTTGAGTATTATGAGAAGAAAGGTGCTTTTTTTCCATCTCCTAGCTAGGAACTGCCAGGTTTGCCTTTAAGCCTCTGTGTTAGGTAGTCAATTGTGAATCAATTTACCCTGGGTTGGTTCCCTGGGGAGGAACAAAAGATCCCTTTTGCCCACTCAGACCTAAACAGTAGCCATTGAGAGTGTCTCCTGTAAGTGCACATAAGTGCATTTTCATTGAGTGGGAAAGCTGCCTTTGCTACCCTTGTAGAGATGAGAAGGCTGCAAGGAGGGAATAGAAAAAGCAAGAGCACCCATATCATCAACAGCACTTGTGTGCGAGGCACAGAGATGCTTCAGCCACTAGCACAGAATGACAACTCTGTGTCTCACAATTTGATGTGTCTTTCATGCTCCCCAGTCAGCTCACCCACACAGAATCTGAATATTTGGGCCAAACCTTTCCAAGAGGTGAGTACTCAAAATCTGTGCACCTGCCTGAGGCCTCACTCAGTGTGCATTGGAGACAGCACTCTGCAAAGGCACCCCAGAAAAGCCTTTGTGCTGTCAGTGGGCATTGCAGACCTTGGTTTGGCCAGCACAGAAGTCCCTGTCCTTAAAAAAACTTAAAAAAAAAGGTGAGTCCACTTGCTTTGTCATAGTTGTGATATAAATTGAAATTGCTACAAGCCAAGCACATTCTGAGCTGGAATTTCAGCACCTCACTTATCTCAAGCAAAATGTAATACTGGCAGCTAGAAAACAAACATCTGCCAATTCAAATAGACTGTAGAAATAATGTTCTGAAACACAAACACCTTTTGACAGTTTAGGGAGTCTGGGCAGAGCTGGTAGCGACAAGTACAGCTGGGCTGCCCAATGTCTACCATTATAAGATGCTGTTTTAGGTAATTTATAAAACTTTGCCAACCTTTAACTGTTTGGGCTGAACTTTCCCAGACAAGGTATCTGTCTCAGGCTGACTTATTTTGGAAAGTTTAATTGAAATGGTTCAATCATTTCCAAATAATTTAGAGAAAAGTGCAATATTACGTTCCTGCTAAAATATAAATAAACCGTACAATAGCATTGCTGAGCTCTAAGATACCTGTACTTTGGAAAGAGAATGTCATAACAGCCTCAGAATCCAGGACGTGCCTTTTGCTGGTTCTCAAAAAATCCGGATACATTTTATCAAGACAGAAACTTCTCAAAATTTTAGTTTGTTTTGTACTTAGTAGATACTTGCTCAAAACTAGTAGCTGAACTCCTGCGAGATCTCATTTTCACAGAGCACAATCCCACTCTCATCCCCTCCTCCAGCACAGCTGTGGCTGACTGCATGGGGAGGCAATTTCATCTATAACTACAGCACTGGTTAATTCAGGGCTTAGAGATCAAAGCCAACATTTTTCAGTCAGTCTCAAGGTGGGCAGCCACTAAGTTTCTATCCCACTGAGATCTCTGCGACAACCTCACTGGTCTTAAATGAAAAAAACATATGGGGCAGCTTCACAAGAATTTCAATCAGGTCCACCCTCAGCAGATCTCTATGGAGGAAAGACTACACAGACATATGCAGATGAAGCCAATCACTTTACTTATACACTGTATTAGCCAAACAGATATCAGTACTCAGGAACAAGGGTGGATTAGCACAGTGATGTGCCCGAGCATGGGCCCAGAACGATGTTAATATTAAAGTAGCTACATGGTTCCAAGGTCAGAGGTTGCTTGTACTTGTCCAACTTGAAGCATAAACAGGGGAATTTAAGAATACTTTTACACAGCCATATGTTCCTATATTTCACATCATCTCTCCACACCCTACACTGTGTGTGAGTGTGGAAGTGACTTGAACATAGCTCGGTAAGGATATTTGGCAACCTAGAAGTTGAAAAAGTCTTTAGCCAATGTATTTGGAACAGAAGTATTTCAAATAAATCACACCACACACTGAAGGAGACATTTTAGGTTGTTTCCATGGCAGCATTAAAAAACATAATCTTTCCTCATTTGAAGGTTAATCTTGTTTGAATGTTTTTCTCTTTCCTAAATGATTTGTGTTCATCTGACTTTTGATATTCTTTTATTGAAGCATCAATGTAATTTTGAGTTTTTTCAGTATGCAGAAATGCTTCGATTCAGCCACAGTTTATTATGTGTGGATCAGATATGCCTGGATTAGGTTCTGTGATTTACTATACTGGTACCAAATTAGACATTTCTCAGGGCTTCCTGCCAGTTTCAAAATGAATGACCCTGAAGTTGTTTTCCAGTTTTATTTTGAAAAAAGATGAGTGAGACCACTGAAATACCATCTTGCACAGTGTGTGAGAAAGGTTTGACTTCTTTGGCACCTTCTCTCTGTAGATCATAAAGAACCTCTCAAAAATCATGAAGCTCTCTATCCAAATAGCCTGTAAAGCAGAAAAATGTGGCCTCTAGTCTTTTCTTACAAGAATAATCATAATAAATCTTCTTTGAAGATCCACGCAAAGACAATGAGAGGTCTTACCTCTTGGTTACCACCACTGTCACCACACTACCATTCACCTGAAAAATGTAAATCTAGTGATTTACAAGACAGGAAAAATGTGGATTTATTGTGCACATCATAGCTCTGCTGTAATGGTAGTTGTCTAGTAAAAGTGTGAGATTACTTTGATATAGCACGGCACAACACGACACGTAGTAATTTATGTCAAATGGCACTAGATGGAAGAGGTCAAACGTAAAATTTTGCTTCTGGAGTCTGTTTTGATATTTAATTAATAGTTGAGACAGATGGGACCTACAAATGAGTGACTGTTCTGGTCTGGGACAAAACCAGAAATAAATAGGTTTTGGGGACTGCTAGTAGTCACATGACCTGAAGGTGTTTGAAGGTGTTATTTAGAGGCATCACTTGCTTCAGCATTCATTAACATAACTAAATCACAAGCTGTGGGGTGTTGATGAACCTCATTTACACAAGTTCATATAATTACAGATTTTTTGGTACTGATTGCTGGTTTGAAGCTGCTGTTCTCAGGGAGAAGAATCAGAAAAGGAAGAAAAAGGGGAGAAAAAGTTCAGCTAAATGGCTCACAACTGAAGGGCAAGCTAGGCATAAGGGGACAGAGACATCTCTGTGTGTTAATTTTCTCTAGTGAGCTGACGAGCTAGAGATGTGTATAAGGAATGGAAACTATTTGCACTCCAAAGAAAACCAATAGAGGAGAGAAGACCCTCAGCCTTTTCTTTAGGTGGATCTTCTGCCAAGTCCCACATTGATGTAAGTAGACTGGGAAAAAGTGGATGTATTCTGCTACTTAAAGAAGAAAACTTTAGAGGACTTGGCTATAATACAGTCTCTGTACTGCAAATAACAGAGCAGAACAGGGTACATGTAGGATTCACACGAGCTGCTGGGATCAACAGCTACTGGGAAGCCTTTGCCAATGTCTTGAAAAGGAAACCTGATCATGGTGCAGAGCCACCACTTACTATGTACTGCTTTGTGTTGTGCAGCTGGAGCCCAAGCCAAGTCTTTGAAAACAGAACTACAAAAATTCAGTGTCAGCATTATAGAGAAAAGACCAAAGTATTAGCTTTGCAGGGTTTGTGCAAATCAGGACTCTCATATGAAAAGCAGTTTATCCCTGGAGGAGAAGACACCAAGTGGTTAGGTTTTTAGCCTAATATTCCAGTTACTCTCTTTTGAGAGGTTCTGGGCAATCTCTATTTTCTCCAAGGAGATCACAAGGTTTAGCATCTGCTTCATCTATCCAGACCACCAACAAGCCAACAACCTCTGCTGTGTCTGCTCCAAGCTACCTACCAAATACTCAGGATATTCTTCCAAAACATGAACTGGCATTTTCCTGGGTATAGAAGCACAGTAGGAAAGAAATTGCAACTTTAAAAACATTGTTTTTCCCTAACCATATTAAGTAAGGAACTGAGCGTGTCATATTAGGAACCCATAGTAAATAAACAATAAGGACAACCTTTTGCCTTAGGTGCAGTATGTGTAGGATCACAGGATTGCTCATGATGCTCTCATCATTCCTCCAACATTTTGAGATCTTTAGTTTTCAACAGACATTATAAGGTACCTTTATAGTGTCTAATTTTGAAAAAAAAAAAAAAAAAAAGAGATATGTGCTTATTTGAAGCAGTTGCTCTAGCCTTCCCCCAGTCATGAAAGTGTTTCAGCACATGTTTGGATTTGAACAGTTTCATGATAAGCTTAGGCTTCAGTGATTTATGGAACAGAAGTCTTATAACTTAAGCACGGTACAAGGTTTAAAAATCTGTCTGATATGCAAATATTTTAGATATATCAAAGAAAACTGCAATGACTGCGCGGGATAAGCATTAACTGAAAACTGAGATTTTGTAGATATTGATTAAAAAGAAAAAAGTGAAGTAGTTTCTTAAAAGTTAGGCACAGTAAAGTCAAGAGAGAGATATAAAATATCAAGTTCCTAGTGGCTGACCCTTTTATTTTCCATGACTATGCTGGCAGTAAAAAAAACCCCAAACAGAAAGAAGAATTACCCTGGCATATTTCTTCTGAGCAACAAGAAATGTGTTCCATCCCACAGAGCCCAAATTCACTGGTGAGGAACTGACAAACTGAAGGAACCAACACTAATCAGAAAAAGCATGCAGACTTGTGCTAAAGAGCTTCATAAGTAACTGAATGGATGAATTATTTATTCAAAATTTAATCTCTCATGCCCTTACAAAAGTAACTGTCTTAATAAAACCATTGCTCATATCAAAAATAAGCTCACATTAAAAAAAATCAATGTTACATGTAGACTTAAATAAGAACTTTAATGAAATGTACTTTTATGCCTCATATGTGCCTCTTCTAATGGTGAATGTTAAGTAATACATAAGGGTTTATCAGAATGCTAATTAGTGACAAGAAATAGAGAAGGAAAAACAGAATGTTTGGAATGAACATAGAAAGCAAACAGAAAGGAGAGAAGTTTTATCCAACTAATATGCCAAGGGAATGATCATCAGGGGAAGTTACCCATGAACATTCAATATTTTAGAATATCCAACATTTAATGCATTTCTCAATCCAAATGTAATTAAACTGCTTCATGTTTTCCCTTTCTTTCAGAACTTAAATAAGAAAAAGGAAAAAAAATCAATTAGGTTTGCAGAGCTTGTAAATTGCTCAAGAATTCAAGTAGAATTATTCAAAAACCTCAAGACAAATGTTTATGACTGAAAACTGTTCATTGAGTTATCAGAGAATTAAGCAATTCACCCTCTTCTCATTTGTCCATATTCAGCATATCTCCGCATTTTCTTACCAGTGTTACTACATTTTACTAAATCAACCCTTTTTTTCCTGGAAAAAATTTCAAGCTACATTTGTTAAGTTTTGTGTTTATTATAGGGTTTCTGCCTTTTTTTTAATCGAATAAATTATTATTTGATTCCAGAAAGAACAACTTCTCATTGCTTACTCATTGCTATCATTCAGCAATCAAATTTGCAGTTTTGGAGCAGTGGGGTCTAAACTTGAAAGTGAAGCACAACAAAAAAAAAAAAAAAAAAAAAAAAAAAAAACACCAAAAAGTCATCCAGACATGCGAAACATCAAAATTATAGCTTCTCACTGGTTTTCGTGCAGCAGCAACTAAAAGAATCCATGACAGAAAATAGATGCATAGAAATTATTTTTTTTACTAGTCCTTTTTATTTTAGCCATTAGGTAAGGATTTTCAAAAGTGAATGAAGCCATTGTTGACCTGCCAATATATTTCTGGGTTGGGTTTTTTAAATTTGATTTTTGGGGGGATGTTAGTAAAGGCTGGGCAGAGAAGTAGTGTTCAGGATGAAAGCACATAGCTTTCAAAAACAGGAGAACAATCTGCTCATATATAAACACAGTGGGTCCTTTCCACAAGAGTAAAGGTACAATAAAAGAAACAAAACAAAGAAATTGTTATTCAGCTATGAGAATGCCACCCACTAAGTCAACCAAGCAGCTCTCCCCAGCATAGATCTGCCCCCCTGACAATCTGTCCCTGTGTTAAAAGGATAACCTTGGTAAAAAAATCTAAACTCTATCCTCCACGGTGCATGAACATACACAAACCAGCTATTTACAGATGTTGGAGGAAGTCAGTGACAATGTCCTGAAAAGGTATGTTATAAGTCTCGCCAGGTGGAATTTCTGAAGAGCTATTGGACGAATTCTTGAGAGCATTCAGAGCTAGTCTGCACCACCCAAGTGGCATCTGTGGTCACAAATCTGCTACATATTGCTGGTCAGGAGCCCTCTGCTGCTAAAAAAAACCACTTTCCTGACATATCCACATCCCTGCCAGGTTCCTGTTACACTTCTAGCATGCAGCCTGGCTGGGGCAGTGCTGCTATAGAGACATCTTGCTCAGTCACAAGCAGTTGTTTGTAACATTGACTAGTCTTGCGTCTGGGACTGAGCTTCATAAAACCCTGACTGTCTGATCTGCTTCCCTCTCTCTGGCAAATGTAAAGCAATTGATGCAGAAGACACTGTCACCCTCTGTTTCCTCATTATCTCTCTGTCAGAGGTACCTGTAAAGGGTAATTCCTGGTCACATCAGTCTTACCCAGAAACAGACCTTCCAGAGGGCTAAAAGGAGGAGGGACAAAACCCACTCTTGTATTGAAGAAGCTTTCAAGGTATTTAGACTGGATGGTATGGGGACCCATTTAAAATTTCTAAAAATTGTGGGCACAAAGTTTTGACACCTTTTTTTCCCAGTGCCTCATGGTGTCCATTACTTTTATTCAAGCTTACTGGAATTTTTTTATGGGATTATCAAAGCACACTAAAAAGCAGCCCAAACAATTCTGGGGAGAGAGTACACTAGAAAACTAGAAATCTAACTAGAAAATTTAGATGAACACAAATCTAAAATTTAGATTTAAAGATTGGGCAGGACTCATTCATGGCATTTTACTAATGCTCAACTACATGAGCCTGGACAGTTCTGGGATAATTTTTCTGAGCAAAATACCTATGCCATACCTATACATACTTGCCATATTTGCCATCTTTGCAAATAATAAGGATCAGCTCTTAATTTTAGAGGAATTTACACATCTCTGTCAAATTTATAAACCTATGTGAGTGCTTGAATCTTCAATACACATTGTATTGAAAAAGTAGAGAGCACTGAAAACAGATATGGTTTCTCGTTTTCTTCTCCCCTCCAAATTCTGGATGGTCTTCCACACTGGTCTTTATTGTGACATGCAATGGTAAAAATTAGGTAGTAGCAAGGCAGCCAAGCCCTGGCAATATTGACTATTGATCCAGCTGTACAGAGTCAGATTACTTGGAAAACAACCCTTCAATTTTTCACTCCAGTGACGCTGCAGGGCAGTTGCTTTTAGGATCATTACCCTTGTCTGTAAAATAAAGGAATGTGAGAATGTGTTTGAGTAAATTCTGAACCCATTTGAACTTTGTGGGTTTGAAATTTAGTCCTAGAGTCAAATCATTGCCTTCCATGCACACATCACCTCCACAGCTAACCAGAGTATTCACACCAAGACTGTGGTTTAGCTGTTCCATAAATCATCCATAAATCACCATAATGCTGTAATGAGTGTACTGAGAAATACTTATGTTGCCAACACCTTATCGCATGAGAGTTGCTTTAAGAGAGGAAAATCCAGTAGGCATGTTTCCTTATTATTCTAACTGGCAAAGAAATAAATGCCACTGATGCACTAGCAAGGGATGCCAGAACCCTGTCTCTTTAGCAAGGCAGTTCTGCAGTAAAGAATATGGGCACTTATGCAGGGTTTGGATAGCAGGAGCTTTAAGCTTAGGGGCAAAACCAGAGAAAGAGAGAACAGCCAGAGGCCAACTAGGGTTCAACTTGTCCACACTTACGAGTTTTCCTCTCATTCCTCTGTTCAACTGTATTCTAAACAAGGGAGACAAGTCTCATGAAAGGTTGAGTGGTCTTAATCCACAAAAACTGCAATGCAAGTAGCAAGACTGTGGACAGGCCATTAATGACAAGAATCATGAGAAACAAAAGTTGTGGGAACATTTTGATTGATCAAAGTTAAAGAAGGAAACATTTTTCCTTCCTTTTTTTTTTTTTTTTTTATATCTAATTGCTGTTAGCAGCCTCTGCAATGAAACAGTCTTTTGCCTCTGCTCTTTAAAGAGACCAGTGAGATATGACTTTTTTTTTGAGGATTACTGCTATATCTGAGAAGTCAGTCTCCCATATCTCAGCAAACCAGATCACCCAAGTCTGATTTTCACTGGACATTTGATTTTTTTTTTTTTTTTTGAGAAGACATCAATGCAGAAGGCACATTCCTGAAACAGATACCTTGAAATAGAAAAAAAAAATATTATGAAAAGCATTGAAATAAAAAATAAATTGATAGAATTGAGGGGGATCAACAGTGAACTGTAAACAGATGATAAGATAGATATTTCTTTTATACACAAGTATAGGAAGCATACTTGATGGAAATGCAACTTGGACAAGATCTCAATTTCAGAAAACACCACAGCATGATTCTGAGACTGCACTGGCTTAACTTCTGAAAAAAAGTAACAAAAAAGACGAAATAAGGAAAATCAAAAAGAAAGGGAAAAGGGAGAAGGGAAAAAATGCCAAAAGAAAGCAAGCTTCAGGAATGGAGGAAGTCCGTCTCAGACAGCAAAACAGTCCTTAAAATGAAATAAGGAAAATATTTAAATTGTCTTCCCAGTCTCTGGTATACTGAGCACATGGAATGTCCTCAGAGGAAGGAAAGAGTGGCTCTCAAGATACTAACTCTGGCTCAAGAAGTTGTTGTTTTAGACCAGTGACTGTTGGAAGGTGGAAGGTATGTCAGACAACGATCCCTCTGTGTTCACCCTATCTGTTATATTCCTTCCCCAAGCATTTGCTGTAACCACTCTCAGAGACAGATTACGAGACAATGCAGACCTTCAGTCTGACCCTGTGCTGCACCTCTCAGCTTTTAAGACAAAAAAAGCGATGCATGAAATAAACTCAAGAAGCAAGGATTTAAACACAAGTGGCCATAGTGTCTAGATATTTGGATCTATTAAGAAGTGTGTGATCAAAAGCCAAATCCCTGCTGAGGAACCAAAATTGATGAGATCAGTCCAGACACAGGGCTCTGATTCAGCTCGGCTTTCACACTACAAGTTGTAAAATAATTTATCACTGAAGAAACCCACATATTTGTATCACATTAGCAGATATTTCACATGAATAAAAGAAGGGATTTTATTTTGTAACTTTCCTTCAAACATAAGAAGTCTCAGAGTAGTCTCCAGTCTCCCATAAAATGAAGAAAAAAGATTAATTTTCAATTTATGCAGTCAAGCATAGCAAATAAGGTAACAGATTTTCCAGACGTCCAGAGCTCCAGAGGCACTATTACCATGACTAGGCTGCCCTCTCTTGTACAGAGGGAAATCTACACCTGAATTTTGTGTTTCAGAGTTAAAAATAAATGAGAGGCTGCTGTGCTCTGTACAGAAGGGAAGATATAAAATATGCATTCTCAAACCAGGACTAATCAAATGAGACTACGGTGTTATTATGTAAAGCTGATTTAATATAGTAATGATGTTTTCAGAAAATATTTTATTTCAGGCATTTAATCTCTGCAGGTTCACCAGGCAACACACGATTCTGTCCTTGCAGGCTGCAGAGTTTATCTGCAAAGCCTACCTACCCCAAATAGAGAGGCTTAAAATATACCCCAGAGTTCTTTGTGTTTCCACTTTACAGGGAGACTGGAAGATCTAAACTTGAACTGCCTCAGGTGTACTTCCCTTAGCCTAGCTCTAGTCCCTCCATACAACCCCCTAGTCAGCCATGACTCTTGCCAGAAATCTGCTGAATCCTCAGCCCTTCTCTGTGCAAAGTAACACTCCATAAATTGAGGGATTTCCCCCTTTCTTCTGCAACACTTTGGTTTTACTTGCTGTACAATAGCTATTCAGAGACTAAAAACACCCCACAACAGTAAATATGTCTTTTTGGACATATTTAAATTCTTTCTGAAAAAAAATGAAGTAAAATTCACTTTTTTCCTTCTTAGGTCAGATGAGATGATAATTTCTACAGTGATTTCCTACACCTTTTCTCTTTATCTCCAGTTGGAGATACTGGACAAACAGGGTATACTAAGAATTTTCTTTTATTAGTGATAATTTCTTTAGCTTTCAGCTAGCTTTATTTTGGGAAGAGTAAATTCTTAGGGATCATATCTAACAGCTTTTCCTCTGTGTAAGTATATGATGCATTATGACTTCTATGACTTATACCTTCTTCTCAGTTACCTCACTTTCATTAATCTCCTGGGTATTGACTCAGCATTTCCTATCATCCTTAATTTCATCCTAAAAGCTGGTAGATGGACTGAAGGGGATTTCAAGTATTGTCAAAAGTTAAAATGGCTGCTCTTTAGGCAAGAAGCAGCCAGAACAAGCTAATAAATCTTGTGTTCCAAAAATAGGCTTTGTTCTTCTGAATGAAGATCAGAAACATGAGGTATATAAAAGAATCCCCTAGCAAAAATCCTCTTAGTAACTCAGACAAGAATGGGAGGTCCTATTAGATGTTTCTTTTGCTCTGATGATCAGCACAGCTGAGTGAAGCACAGGGGCAGAAGGTATAATACATGAGATACAGATAAGTAGAATAGCAGAGCTAGAGTATGGGCAGTGAACTAAACCTTGACTTCATAGCACAGTTACAGCATAAGCAGTGAACTAAATCTGGACTTCACACCCCAAAATGCCTGGCCAGCATGGCTGTGGAAACTTGATGGTAATAGGTCTTCAGTGGACTACCTCCCACCTTGAACCATGGGAGCCAGAAAGGAATCCCAGTTCCCTCCTTGGTCTTCTAAGGCAAAGAATGCAGTCTAAATCTAGACTTACTTTGGGAAAATATGAATAAACCCAGCAAAAACTGCAGTGACTTGAGCCTTCTCACTGGGAAAACAGTTCCCCATACACATGGCCCTTCATTCTCCCCAACAACTGTGTCAATTAATGTTCTGTGTGGCAAAACATTTACTTTAACCACCCTGCTTGTAATTAGCAATGTCTATTAATACTAGGCATCTGAGACCTGCAGGGTTTGAGTAAAAAGTGCCAGGGCTCAAGTGTTTATGAGCAGTTCATATACAGCAGGAAATTTCTTGTTTTTCTTGAACGGTTGCCCTGTCTGTACTTGCAAAAAACTGCATGGTGAATAGTCATTACCCAGTTTAATAGAGATGTGGGCTAAAATTTCTACTACCTGGTTTTACACATAGGCTGTGGTTAGAGGGGAAAACAGAGAAAAGTCTTATTGCTTACATGTTGGTATGTAATTTAAGCAAAAGCAAGAAGTTTGAATAAGTCACTCTGTGTCTACCAACTTAAAGTAGGCTTTTCAATTCTTTGCAATGCTATGGATTAGTGGTAGATGGGAACAAATCCTGCAGATCCTACCATCATCAATTTTTATGGCAATTCAAATACTACTCTTAAAATGAATTTTTCCTTTCACTTACATATTTAATTTTGATTGCCAGTATGGATTTTTGTTCTGATAGTTTCATTTTGCAACACAAATGCCTAAAACAGAGGAGCTTTGTCTCCTCCCTTTCTTTGCGTTGTATATTTTAGAAATGGCTTCCATACCTTCCTATTCTCTGCATTTATGATAATTCCGAAGTATTGGGTTTCATTCAAAATGAGAATGAGTTGATTCTAATTCAGCAGGAGCAAAAGCACTCCATCATTTGCCCTCTTTAACCCTATTCTCTACTCACAGGACCACAGACACCTTATGAAGACAGCCATTAGCATTGCACTAACAATTTGGTATATCATTATGCTATCTGTTCTCTCAGAGTTTCAAGTCTGTATTTTGAGTTTACTGACAGATCTGCTTAGGAATAGGGAAGTTAACTGAGTTCAGTGCACAAGACTCAGGGTAATTTACTACAGAGCAAAAAGCCCCTTAGAAAAAAAATGGCAGAAACTAAAAGTTTCCTGAAGAGTGAGACAGTGTATTTCTAACTCCATTTGATAAAATTCAACTCTTCATCTAGAGATCTATCTACACACTATAGATAGAGCCTATATGGAAAAAGGATTTACTATAGTGTTCTTTTTTTTTTTTTTTTTAATTTCTCTTTAGCTTACTTCTGGATATTTAGAGTCAGTCCATTTTGATTATTTAAAAGTCTATCATTCTTCATATGCAAAAATCCAGGGATAGTTTTATGTCCCCTCAAACTTCAACAATATTCACGTTAACTGTTCTTCAGTGTGGCCACAGATATTGAGAGGTTTTTGTTTCTAACAGCCTGGATGGAATGAGAGGCCCTGATTTGCTGGAGCACTAAGCAGTCCCCTCATTATTACAATCACTTATATACATGAGAATCTTGTAGTAATACTATAAAAATATTTTTTTTTCTGTTTCAAAGAGCACCAAACAGAAACTGACAGAGGCAGAAATCCATTTCAAATTGGTGGTGTTGACTTGAGCACTTATAGCAAAGCCAAAAAATATGAAAAGTGATTTAAGAGTCTCAATGTATCAACCTGCAGGACACAAGTCTTCTTCCACAGAAGAGCTCAGCATAAGAAAGATATTAAGCTATTGGACAGCATCCAAAGGAGGGCGACCAAGATGATGAAGGGCCTTGAGGGGAAGCTGTATGAGGAGCGGCTGAGGTCACTTGGTCTGTTCAGCCTGGAGGAGACTGAGGGGAAACCTCGTTGCAGTCTACAGCTTCCTTGTGAGGGGAAAAGGAAGAGCAGGCACTGATTTCTTCTCTGTGGTGACCAGCATCAGGACCCAAGGGAATGGCTTGAAGTTGTATCAGGGAAGATTTAGGTTGGATATTAGAAAGAAGTTCTTCATTCAGAGGGTGATTGGGCACTAGAACAGGCTCCCCAGGGAAGTGGTCACAGCACCAAGCCTGACAGAGTTCAAGAAGCATTTGGACAATGCTGTCAGATACATGATGTGACTCCTGGGGAGTGTCCTGTGTAGGGCCAAGAAGTTGGGCTCAGTGACCCCTGTGGGCCCCTTCCAACTTGGCATATTCTGTGGTTACAGCGAGGTTATTCACATTTACAGAACATAATAAAAATTTAAAAAAAAAAAAAAAAAGGAAATGCCAAAAGAAAAAGGAAAGAAGGAAGGATGGAAAGAAAGAAATTTGCTTGATGCATTGCCAAAAAAACCCCACTGCAACATGCTGATGCAAATTTATATTTTGTGTTCACTACTTAGAAGGGAAAGCAAACCCTGTTTTCATGTCTATGCAGTCAAAAATTGGGACATAACACTTCTTTTTTTTTTTTTTATGCTAAAAGAAAAAAAACTAGTAGTATGGGAAGGCATTTGCATTGTCTGGGAAGAATTTACTGGGGTACAGATTACTTGTATTCATTTGCAGCTTAGAGGTGCAAATGGATATCTTCTTCGCTGGCCAAACAGGCATTAGTTACCTCTACAAGGCTGGATCAGAACCAAGACTTGATGGCCATGAGTGCAACTGGTAACTGGTGTAACTTCTCCTGAATCGTATGAGAAAGACAGGATTTATATCTACTGAAGAAAACAGGAGAAACAGGTGGAAGAAAGATCAACATCAAATTTGTGTTTATTATTCCTGGCAGACCGCAGGGGGCTCTGGGGATCAGTGCCTAAGGGTAAGTGGGCTGAGGATTAGTAAAATAGCTGGGAAAGGACAAGAGGAGGACTTATGTACTTCTTCCGTACACCCTGGGAGCAGTGAAAAATAAAACCCCAGTTTCAACCTCTGTTTCCTTGTTTGCAACCTCTTTTTCCCCTCCTGCAAAGTTCCTGGACAGCATATAGTAGCAGGTGAAGGAGAAATTTTGGGAGCAAAAAAAATAAATCAAGGTCTATTGAAAACAGGTAAACTCAAAAGCCTGGGATGTATGATTTGACATAAGTCACATATTTTTAATAGCCACTTCAGCAATTGCAAAAGGTGGTGGTGGATTTGTCATGTCTTGCTATACTCAGGTGGGGACCAATTCCTCTCTGGAAGATAGGCTTTAGTCAAACTAAAGTCTTGGAAATAGAAGTAGGAAGGAGCTTACGATTTATGCAGTCAGGTGAGAGATGCTAGTGTGTCTTTTGTCAATGAAAACTGTTTAAAGGTGAAAAAAATGGCAGAAAATTCAGACCCAGTCTAAGTATAGACTGGATAAATAGTTTTTTACCCTGGAGTTTGGAGAGTGAAAATGGTTTCCCCTTTGAGATTTTCCTCCTTCCCTGAGTGTAAACTGCTTCTAAAAGGAAAGATGATTACAGAGGTAAAGAAAAATATTCAGAAGTGTCTTAAGCTACCAGAGAATAGAAATTGCAAGCAAACATATAGTAAAATGTGAGAATGTATAGAAAAAAAAAAAAAGGCTTATTCTTAGAAACAATCTACATGGATGCAAAAGGCACAGGTATTTGGCTGAAACAGCTTTTCTCTCCAGCTTTAACAACAAATATTTTCCATCTTAACTTACCCATGATCTGCAAGAATCTGGCACATTCTGCTCTCCAAAGACACTATTACAATTAAGGGTCTCTTAAATTTCTAGCAAAGACAACATGGATAAAACTGCACTCTTCTCTCTGAAGGTGGATTTTGATGTACAATGGCAGGTGTTCTGAGAATCCTAAATTGTCATAACCATAATTCATCAAATAAGTGGAAAGCTCAGGTATCAGAATAGTACTACAAGCACAACAGAAAAAAAATTCCCTTGGCTTCTAAATTTCTGTAACTCATAGAGTCTTTTGTTCTTAAAGTTGCTTTCTAAGAGGATGGAAGCCATAAGGAAATAAATCTAGTTGTCTGTCTATGGATTAAGACCTGGAATGTGCAAACAAAGGATTTTTTTATGTCTTTGAACATTTGAAAAGCCACATTCCCCTAGATGCCAATTTCTGAGTAGCTGAACACTTCATCTACATTGATATTTTTTTTACTGCTGTGTAATATATTTTTTAAATATTCTTTCCTGTATGTCAAATAGGGGGTAAAATGTTTGGACATATGCCTTATTTGAAAAAATGGAACACATATATTATTATATCATTATGTTTTACCAAACCTATGGGTCAGATAAAAAGGAAGGATGAAAACTGTACTGGTTCAGACTGGCAATTCAGCTCAATGTATTAAAACAGAGCATTGTACAGCATGATTCAGTGTGTTTTGCTGATATATGCAGACATTATTAAATTTTAACCCCATTATTTGACGTACCTATTTTGAAAATGTGCTGCTTTTATTAGGAAAAGCTGTTAAAATTTATTTTGGGATTTTTTTATTATATTCTTTCTCTGAGTTTGCTGGGGTTTCTTCTCCTGAATGATGGGGTAATGAAACTTAGTATCAGCTAATATTTTTAAACTCAGTAAGTGTCAAAAATAAAGCACGTTCCCATGTGTAGTGGTGTAAAACTGGCATGAATTCAGACAGAACAGCATTACATTAAGCCATGAAGCGTATATTGAGTGAGTTGCATGATTTAGTCTATCTCAGCAAAAAAAACAAAGCTTTTTTTAAGATAGGTTTTATGAAATGACAAAACATGAACATTGTAGTGTTGAGAACTGGCCCCTTACAAAGATAGCATTATCCTCCCCTTCTTTGCTTGAATGTTTCCAAACTTAATAAAATAAGAACAAGTGATTCCTTGGGCTAATTACTTCAATCTCCAGTCAAACTCCACATGCTCACATGCTGGTTGTGCCATTCTTTCTCACACTGCCTAAATGCATTTTTTCTTAAAAGATACTTTTTGTCAACACAAATTCAGTCTCCTCAAAGAAATGGCTTCACATTAAGTGACCTCTGACATAGTGAACTGCTGGACATAAAGGACTACTCTAGGTACAAATGAATGTGAAAAAAATTACTGTTAAGCTTAAAAAGATCATATAAGTGCATTATGTTTCTAGTATGGTTTGACTGTCTACATGTGCTCTTGCAGGTCCATGTGCCTGGCACATCAGCCACTTAGAGTTGCTGATAGGCAGTTTCACTCAGTGTCGTTCTTTGACTCCAAGGAGGAGCTTGTTAATGCATCCCTTGCTCCCACTGCCCCAGCAAGCCAGGGGAAAGCTGGACGTCACACCTCCACTGTGGCTTTATGATGTCCACCTCTTGGACAGCAGCCACATGATGTTCTTAACCATGAGTTCCCTTCGTACTACCACATTTTGGAGGTGTTGCAGCTTGGCAGTATCACTGCTCCTGACTCACATGGCATGGAAAGGTATACGCAGGTTACGTCTGCCAGACATAGATAGCAAAGATGCAGTGCAACTGAACTCAAGCTGCATACCTATAAAATGTCAGGAAATTAATTTACATTATTGCCAGTGACTTAGATATATTAAATCTGAAGGTATGAGGTGGTTATTGCTTGTTGAAAACTGTCCTTTCAAAAAGTTTTGCTTTTATGCAAGTTCAACGTTCTTTGTATGTACCTCAAGCCAATCCTACTGCTTTTTTAAGGACATTTTTGACAGCCAGCAACAGCAGCACTATTAAGTAAAATATTGCAAGTCCCGAAGGAGAAAGGAGAAAAGCCTTTTCTGCTTTAAGGAATGAGACACCGGGGAAAAAGAATGTCATATTACTCAAATAATGACATCCAAAATATATGCTCAGATTAAGAAGGAAACTATGGCAAGTCATGAAAAGTAGGTTTGGAGGGCTTCAGTTTCTCTGCAAATGATCTTAGCTGCTATCTAAATTTTAAACCTAAAATTAGAAGGTATGCATATTGCCTATAGCTTTAAAAGGAAATATATTGCCTGGTATCAGTTGACTGGAAACTGTTAATCCACAGTGTAAATTTAAAATTTACTGTTTCAAAGGCTTTTTTTTTTTTTTTCATAGAAGCATAAAAATTTCAGTGACAAGGTTTGGTTTTGTTTTTTTTTTTTAAATTCTTACTGACTTGACTGGGAAATACATGATCTGAAGCACAAAGGGCTTCTTAAACATTCTGGGATAAGAATTTCTTGTAATTGCTTCATCAGTTTGGTTCTGCACGGGTACAGGTTTATATTCTGAAAATCTACTGAGTCCAAAGCACTTTTGGCAGTCACAGTTCTAGGATGTTCTACTCTTAAAGAACTCATCTGGGATTCCACAGTTTATATCTTGAATATCATACCTATAAACTTTCTTGGTCTTTTCTTGATTTCCTGGATTAAAAATGAAAAGAATAAAGATTCAAACGAGCATTTAATCCTACAACAGGATTTATTACAGTGTCAGAATGATTGCTTCAAGCAAACTTAAATACCAACATATGTAAACAATCACTGCTATGTTTATTTGATGTATCATCCTGAGTTATAAAAATTTACTCTGGGATAAAATGTGCTTTTACCCTGAGGTCCACTGCATATGGTAACATAGAACAGAGATGGAGAGACTGGAAGTGGGCTGAACTGTGTGTCAGAGACATGGGACTCTGCAGTGATACATTGATTTTGAAGCAACACCTTGTCCCTGCCAAGGTGAAGGTTGGTCTCCTTTTTCTATCACCAAGAAACCACCTAAGAAAACTGGAAAGAAAACAATTCCACATTTTCTCAGACATCCCTAGTTATCAGCAAACCAAGGCAAACAAGATCTAATGAGGCAGATGAGAAAAGGGGGTTTTGTACATCCTGATTCATCTTCCAGACAGGGCAATCCAGGTCTTCATCTCTGAGTCTTTCACAGACTGTAGGAAGCAGGCTTGCCTAAAGGGTCCTCCTACCAGCTCTGCAAGGTCTGTTGCAATCTGAGACTGTCAAGATCTTTAGTCCAAATCCGTTGACTACAGGCAAAATCTGCAACTCTGCCTGGACAAATTTCCCATTTTTGGAAGACTGTTTTCAACAAGAAAAAAGCTATCATCCAAAGCAAGATGAAAGGAGCTTGTTAATGAAGCTTTTTCACCTTATGCTTGGGGAACTAGTATCAGCATCATAAGGAAAACGAAAACAAATCAGAGAGACAGTCAGCACATCTCATCTGTATTTGTCTGGTCTCCCACTGTGCAAGGAACATTATTGCACAGTTCAAACTGTAGAGGCTTATAGGGTTTCATTTGTTGAGGACATAGCTCTCCACCATCAAGGACACAGTGCTAACGGGGTAGAGATTGACTTCAATCAATGCAATATCAGGACAAGATAAGTGACGAAGCCGGTCCTCTTTAAAGATTTTAAAATTTTAAAGAAATACAGGTTAAGTAGGTAGAAGTGTCTTTTTTTTCTGGTGCACTAAAGCTACTTTTTTTTTTCACCCCAGTAAATTTTTCATGCTGGATCAATTCATAAACTAGAAGAGCAGAAAGAGATAAAATCTGAATGTGCTAAATTATTTGAATGAATCCTATCCCACTGATGTCAACATTTTCATCCAAGTCAGTATTTCATTATTACATTTTTGAGTCAATATAGATTTTAGCTTATCATCTCAGAGTCAAGCTGAAAAGGTGAAGGTACAATGAGACATCTCAAATTTCTTGAATGGTTACAGGGACACAGTAAATCTAGGTATCCTTTAGTGCCATTTCCACTGTTCCTACAGGCTGGTACTGATACTAGTAGATTTTGATAACTGCAGTCACCACATCTCCATTGATTCAGTCTCTGGATAGAGCAGGAAGAAAACATTTCTGTGTTTTTTCTTGATCTGACACAGATCTTCTGGTTTAAGATATGTTATGTCTCCTCCTCTATGTTCAGACTGCATCTCTTGTACTGTGTTTGGAGAGATAAGACTGAAATTGCTATCTAGTATGAGCAGATGTGAGATAGGATAAGATGTGATAGGAAGAAGTTTTATTTCTTTAATTCCTGTGCAAAGATGAGAAGCTGTCACACCAGATAAGAAGCAATGGTACAAGTTTTATTTCTTTCATTCCTTTCATTGTGTTTAAAGCAATAAGGGGAAGAAATATGAAGTGTCTTGTGCATCTGCTATGCTGGTCATTGCTGGAAAGTCGCCAACTTCAGGTCTTCAGAAATGGATGATGCTTTGCCTCTATTGCTTAGGCTCACAGCTGAAAACAGCTATGCTGTACAGAGCAAGACTGCATTTGACTCCTGTCTCTCCCACCCCATGCGTATTCCCTGCATTACTACTGCCACATCACCACAGTCGTCTTGGCTCTGGCCTTCTTCAGAGCTGACTGTGAGAAATTATTCCTTACTGGATGTTGCAAACACCTGAAATCAGGTCAGCCACCCTTTTCCTCCTTCAGTACTTTGGATATAAAACTAGTATTTAGCAATGAATGCATAACGCTGTTTATTTCATTTAAAAGATCAGAAAGTTAGTCAAAGAGGCTGATTCAAATAGGCCTCTTGTACTGGAGCCACCAAAAGGGCTACTCAGTCTATGAAAACATCAGTACAGATGTACTGATGATGTCCTAAAGCTCTGTTTCTATAATTAGATATTTGTTACTTTCTAATTAACTAAAGAGAGCCATAGTAACAAGATATTGCCATTGCTTTTGCTTATCTTTAGTTACTCCTAGAAGGTCTGAATGGCCTTTGGATCCCAAGACGTACCTTGAACACCATTAGGAAACTACGGCACAGAGAAATTAAAAGATCAGTACTACACAGCCCAGGAAATGAGAACACTCCCTGTCTCTCATTCCGACCGCAAGATGCAGCTATCTCTTTCCATACTGACCCTTTCATTCAAGATTACAAGCTGTCATTACTCATCAAAGAAAAAAAGGCAATGTAAATAGACAAAGAATGCCTCGGAGGAGCCTTTGCTGGAAAAATACACCACGGGCAGGTGGCAGAGCCCAGGGTGAGCCCCGGCGCTGTGCCTGCAGGGTCCTTCGCGGCGAGCAGGTGTCGCCAGCCCTGAAGGGGGAGACACAAGACCTGCTCAGGCAAGGACCATCCTGCGGCTATAAACCGGCCGGGGGGAGCCTCCTGGTGCTCGGCAGGCCTGTAGGCGCAGGCTGGACCCTGCAACCTGGGAGGGTCCTTCCCCTCCCATCTTCTTTTAACACTTTTAATATTTGGTTCTGGGTAAGGCGCGGTTTGTGCCACGCTGCTCGGAGCGATGCGAACGCCACCTTCATGCTTCCCTTCCTGCCCCTGTGTTTCTTGTTCGCCGCATTGGCAGGGAATCGTGATGCTGGGGGGGCCATCAGCTTCTCGAATTCAGGAAGTTCGAAGACCCGCTGGACCTGTGGGCAGCCCCTGCCCACAGAGACCCTCACCGGAGTGCTCCGCAGGCACCGCCACCCGCGGTCTTACTTTAAACCAGCAGCTGACAGAAGGAGCGCCGGCAGGAGCAAGGGGCCCGCGCGCCGCTCCTAACGCCATTCCCAACGCCGATCCTCGCGCCGCTCATTCCCGGGGCCGTCCGATCCCAGCGCCTCCCTGCCCGTGCACCTCGGCCCTGCGGCCACTGGGTGGCGCCCGCGCCGCGCCCGAGGGAGGCCGCGGCAGGCGAGGCTGTCCCCGCACAAATCCGCCTTTTCCAGCTTTTCCCGGGCGGGGGGGATTCCGCTCCGCCGCTCTCCCGGCGCAGGGGAAGTTCCCGCAGGAGGAGGAAGGGGGCAGCAGGGGCCCGGGAGCCAGCTCTGTCACACCTTGAGAAACAGCGGGGCGGCGAGAGCCGGGGAGGGGCGGGGGCACCTCCAGAAAACTTTAAAGCTGGACGGGTGCTGCCAAACCACAACAAAAGAGATGCCCGCTCCGTGCGGAGAGCTCCTGGTATCTTATGGTGGTGCTACTTCTTTATTAAATAAAGTAATTTTTAGGAGTGAGTGAACAAGCTCAAAAAGCTGACTGTTGGACTTGATGTTAAAGGTGTTTTTCAGTCTTAGTGATTCTATGATTCTAAGACGGTGTAACTAGATAACCTCCCCCTAGTCCTTTCTGTAGGCATATTTAAACACATTTGAACCGCTGTGCATCCCTCCTCCTCCATCTCCCGTCCCCCCTCCCCCCGCCCCTACTTCGCCCGCAAGATCCTTCCAAATCTTTCCTCTGGCAGTACAAGACCAAACCCATCATAGCCCTTTTGGCTGCATCTAAAACCTTTTTGCAAACCAGTTTTTCGTTCACCTGAATTTCTCCCTCTTGCTCCTCTCTCCCAGCCAGGTGCCAATTCTTCTCCAGGAGTCCCTTTGGAAGAGAGCCAGGGATGCATCTTGATGACAGAGAGGAAACCCTTGTGCCAGTCAGAGATGCTGGAGGCCGCGTGGGGAAGTCTTCCCATCCTCATTCAGAATCAGAGGCATACCAGAGGATCTTTTTTTTGTGATTGTTAAAGTTTGGGAACTGTGTCTTTCTAGGTATCCGAAGAGGATGCTTTCAGGAAAACTCTTAACTCATAATTTGTTTATTCTGTTTTAAATGTTGAAGAAAAAGAAAAATAGATTCTTTTTTTTCTGGCTTAAAATAATAGCAGTGTAAAGGCATATCTGAAAAGTGAAAAAATAGGTTTTGTTTTTATTTTAATTTATTATTACAGAGATACGGGGAAAGCCTGGAAGGGGAAATGAGGGTTGTTACGTTGCTTTGATGCCTCATGTACAATGACATTTTAGTGTTAAACTGTTCTCATAAAAAATTATCTGCTGTCTTTCAATCCACTCCTACACTTGCCACTGTCTTGCACACTGAGGTATATATTAGAAGGAAGGTGGATATAAAACCTTAAATCACTTGCATACTTTGCTCGGGAAAGTGGTGGAATCATCATTCCTGGAAGTGCTTAAGAAATGTGTAGCTGTGGCACTTGGGGACCTGGTTTAGTGGTGAATGTGGCAGTGCTGGGTTAGCAGTTGGACTCAATGATCTTAAAGGTTGTAAAATATATGATTCATATTCATATCAGGTTGTAAAAATATGATTCTATTCAACTTCAGCAGTAGGATCTACAGTGTAATGTCAGGATTTTCATTAATTTTACTCTGATGTTAGATAACATCCTGATTGGGTGTAAGACTTCTTTGTGCTAGATACATAAAAAATGAAGGGAAGCATGGGCTGTGCCTAGAAGAGCTTACAGAATAATCCAAACCATAGATAAGACACAGGGTTCTGTGAACTAGAGACTTCAGTTAAAAATCAGAGATTAAGTCAAAACTACTAAATAGCAAGAAGGGCTGTTCTTTTATACCAAGACTGTCCTCTGGCTATGAGGCCAATTGCCCTGGACTAGGTTGTGTCTGTTCTGCTTATGACTCTGCACTCTCAATCTCCAGAATAAGATGACATTATGTAAACTGTATATTGTGAATAATCCCTATCCATCGCTGACTTGGAAACTATGTCTTGGCATTGCTTGGGAGAATGGCACATGGCCCATAACAAAACCACAAATGTGCAGGGACCTCTCCAACGATGTAATAGCAGAAACACTGGAGCTGCAATGCTCAGAAATGCTTCTTGATATAATTTTTTTTTTAAACTTGTGACAGCTCCATAGGGCAGGGTTAGTGTAGGCTAAGGTACAAATTGTAAAGTGAATATGTGGATGCTGTGTTTCAGCTCAGGAGGAGTCTAGCTGCAGTCCTTTTACACAGGGAGTGTGGGAGTGGAAACTCTTGAGTGTCAGTTGAATCATTGGCATCTGTTCCAAAACTTGAAGTCGTTGTCAAAATTATGAGAATTTTGGTAATGCCAGTGGTGTTATATTTATGGTAACTACTTCTCTCTTACAAACTAAGGATATCTTCAGATGATACAATATGAACAGTTTATGGAGGTAACTAGTGTTTTTACCTGGAGTGAAGGAGGGCAAAAAGCACAACTGTTTTATGCACATCAGGGCTGTATCTAGCCTAGAAAGAGGATTTTTTTTTTCTTATTTGTGAAGCCTGGTGAACAAAGATGTTTATGGCATAATTTGCATCACAAGTTCACGGAAATTACAGAGAATGGGGAAGAAATCTGAAATTGTGTTTCCCTGAAATAAAGGGACTGTTTTAGACTGTATCATAAGATGAGCAAACACCTCAAACCAGGATATTATTAGAAATAGATTGGTTTAGGGTCCTGCAATTATGAGTGAGAAATAACCTTCAAACCATATGTCTGCCATACAATTATGCCTTAGCCAGTATAAGACACACCAGGTCTGTCTTTCAAGAGTTTTCAGTTCATGCTTCATGCTGTTAAATGTTAAACTTGTAATCCAAATATCTTTACAGACAGCTAAATTTTATACACTTATCACCATGTACCTCCAGCTGGCACTTTCATTTTTAATGGATGGAGACAAATTTACTCCCGGGGATGGTTCCTTATTATGGTCTACCTGTATATTTTAGTCTGTTAAGTTCTGTCTCTAGTTACTCTTATGCACAGAACTTCACCAATTTGTCAGTTTAGTTTTAGTCCAGAGGTCCTACATAAAATTGTTCAGTTTTCTCTTTGTTTTCTTTCCCTGTTTTTCCCATGTCAAAAAGCTGTCTAAGTCCTCCCCCAAGTACCGTAAGTTTTGCTCTCTTTCCTATGAAACACGGCAAGAATTGGGCACAGCCCAAATGGATGTGAGGTGTGTTCTTCCTCTGTTGGAACTTAATTGTCATTCTGGGATTGGGGTGCCCCGGAGGTCTTCTTGCATACACAGGGTGACCTTTTACAACCTCCACAGTTCTACAGAACTATCCCAATAGACCTTTCAAGTCTCAAGCATATCCAAATGTAGCTTGAAAATGTCCCATCAAGGAATATAAAACATTTCTTCAGGACTTCAAATCACCTTCCTAGTAAATAGCAATGTGTCTCTCTTCCCCCTCCCCTTCCCCCCCCCCGCCTTTGAAGGTTATTGATGTCACACTGGGACACAGAGGAGGAGGATGAAAAGTGTTCTCCCGGACATCAGAAATCTGATGTAAACAAGATTAGAGCAAGTGATGCAAGGCACTTTCTGCTGCTTGGAGTAGGGACCACAAATTGCTCCCTGCAGAAGATGATGTTAACATAGGTATTCAGTCTCTCCCCAAAAAGGGAAGCAGACAGGTCCAGACCATATGTGTGCCAGAGTGCAGGTAAAAAGATTTTTTGTGAACTGTCTTTCCAAGATCTCCCTTTTAGAGAGTGAGAAACATTTCAGGCACGTATGTTTATTCTGAAGGTGGGATGAGGCACTTTTACTGAAGAAATGGGTGACATTGGATTTGTTTGGTTTTCCCCATAGTGACCATAGACTGCATCTCTTCTGGCAGTTCATCTGCTTTCCTGAGGTTTCCCAGAACACTGACCTACCACACTCCTCTTCAGGAGGGCAAGACGGACTTCCCTGAAGAAATGAATTCCAGGACAGTTGGAATCTTTCAGCTCCTTGTTGCAAAAGACTTCTGATTCAGTTTGATCCCCTTTTCTTCTAGATGGCATGCCCTTTTGATGACACTAAGGATATGAACTGATTTAAACTTCATACTGATTATATTCAAAGAATACAATAATTGCTTTTGCTGTTCCAATCTCAAATTTTTATGAACAGTCATGCCTACATTTACTCCTTTTACTGACTATGGGATTTACAGTACTAATGATGTTGTTTCTGCCATCACAGCAACTTGGAATTAAAATTAAAAAGTGATCCATTAATTTTCTGATTACCATCCATTTATCTTATTCTTGTTGTTTCTGTGAAAATTCCTCTAAGCTAAAACTGATGTTGTTCATGCCTTTCATATATGCTGTGCTCACTACTCAGGTCTTCATAAACTCTTATAAAGTGATGCAGTCTGTTTGTTTGGGTTGGGGTTGTGTTTGTGTATGTATTCTGACTCAAAGCTCTGCCTTCTTTGTTGTCATAGAGAACTTCTCTTGTCAGATTCTGAATTATTTTTAACCTTGGAAATGTGAATTCTTTTTGACAATTTCACCACCATGAAAATACTGGGTGATTTCCTTTGCTTGCTAAATTCCAGTCCCATCAAGGTTAATTATAGTTCTTCTGAGTGTTGCCACATATTTCTAGTCCCAGACACAGACTCTCAGACTGTCAGCACCCCAACATTACAGGAGTGATTCTTCAGCTCTGCATCAGCCACAAGTTCTCAGTTTTGCTTGTCTTGTTGGATAGATAACTATATAAACCCTCCAGCTGTCTTTAATTTTTGTTGGAATTTTAACTCTAGTGTCTCTCATGTGTTGCATTCCAAGTAAGGCATTTTTAGTTATTTTTTACTAATTTGCATTTACAAATTTCTCAGAGCTGAGGAAGAGAGTGAGACCTGTTCCCTCTTAGTACCTGAATACTAACCAGCCTGCACTGCAATAGCACAGGTCTCTGAATAATGTAGCAACTGATTCCACTGCACTCCTGCCAGAATATATTAAAAATATGGATTTAGATATTTAGCATTTGGAAGGCAGCTCAGCATCCTTCTCTGTGCACAGCAGAAAATATCTGTGTACACCTCTTTCAGCTGAAGTATGATAAACACTGTCCAGTTGGGGAACCTAATTCTTAGGTATAGTTGCAATTAGTCATGGTGAAAATCTGCACTGCCATACCAAATGCAAATTTGTTATTATATAGAATTAGTTACTTGTGAAGAAGTGACTGTTGCACAGTAGAACAGAAAGCTTTCCAAGTTATTTCATCCAAATAATGTATTTATTATTTGCTTATAAGGTTACTGTAAGTTTGTATTAGTGGGTGGCACTAAATTCCCCTTCTTCCTTCTTTTTAGCTTCCTTGGTTCATATAAAGTTCATACATTTAAACCTGCCTGTATCCCTCCCAACATTAGACAGTTAACTGAAACATTAGATATTTAACTGAATCACACAGCTGGTCACCTTAGGATCCTTCTAGAGTCAATAAGGAGACAGAGTAAATTTCAGATACTTATTAAGATATTAAAATTGATTTCTTCAACTCCCTCTTTCTCTTGGGAGACCCCTATAGCAACTGTTCTTCTTACAGTCACCTTTACTTAGCTGATAAACTCAAAATTTTTATTTAGAATCCTTAGCATATCTGAGAGTTCTTTAAATAGATGTGTATAAAGTCACTAAATGGGAAAGGTAAGGCTTAGGTATTTTTTATATGCAAACTGTGTTTATTTTGCTCAGTTCAGAATTGTTAACATTTTCAATATGACGGATGTATTTTCCTTGTGTAAGCAAACACATGCATTGGAAAGGAATGGTTTCAGGAGAGACGCTAATGATCTGCTCTATCAGATTTCCACACAGAATAGAGACAAAGCAAAGTTCCACACAGCATCTATATCAGTCTAAAGTCATACAAATATTTTGGAGAGACAAGTATTTCTCCTTCTGTATGGACTGTCTGCCAGGAAAGTCAATGCAGGTATTCTGCCATTAGGATTTCACATGCAGTAAGTCTTGGCTGAATAGTAGTTGCAGATGATTTATGTTTTATTTGTAAAACAGCTTTAATCTGCATAAATTTAATCTGCATAACTCTGTGGGATCAAGATGGGTTTATGCTTTACCTTGTGCCAAGGAACAAAGATGTCATTAATGTAACAAAAAAATCACCAAGTGTAAACTTGTCAAATCTAATAAAAATGTATTTATTTCTTACCTTCTGTGCTTGTGAACTGTAGAAATGTGAGGTAGTTTTGCATTTTAAGTCTCCCCTCCACACAGCTCTGGAATTATCCAGTCAAAGAAAACATTCAGACTTTAAAAATGAAATCAATTTACTCTATGGAGTTGGCAAAAACTTGATTAAAAGAAAAGAAAAAAAAAAAAGATGAAAAAAAGAAGGACCAAAATATATTATCTTTCTATGGAACCTCAAATGGTCAAAAAATAGCATTTTAGAATGTTTTGATCATTCATATGAAGCACTGAACTGAATTTTATCTCTTCGTGAGTTTCAAAGGTTTCAAAAATGCATGCATGCATTTTTTGTATGTCTTTACAGGTGAGGAATGCCAGAACACGTGACCTACCTGGCAGTTCCCTGGAAAGACGGCAGCCTTCATCTCAGGACAAATCCACAAGGAGCCTGTTCAATCACCTGAGGTTTTTCCCAATCATATAATGCCTCTCACTGAGAGAGAAGATGATTACTTTGCTTTTTAAAGGAATATTTATGAACCCAAGGATTTAAATTAATGATTTGAAACATAATGTTCTTGTTGGAGAAATCCAAACATCCCTGCCATATTAAGAGAAATAAGTATACACTAAGACGTATCTCTGTATAGACGTGTTTAAAGGAAAGAATTGAGTCTTATACAACATTCAATATCTAAAAGCTGTCATTTTCTCTCCAGTTTTTGATCTGAAATGTCAGCTGTGGCCATTGTTTACTTCTACTTTAAAACCACTGACAGTCTGTTGGGGCACCATGTATCTGTTACCGTAACAAGTGCAGGAAGTGCATTCATTACTTTATGAAGAAAGTATTTTTATATATTATGTAGGCACAAAATAAAAAATATTTGAGATCATGTAGTATGGTGCATGGATGGAAGCAATCCTGTGTTTTACTTTATGTTACACTCCTCACCCCCAGTACTGACCTACTGTATTTAGTTAATATAACCACTTCATATTTGGGAATATACCCCGAACATTTTTTTTCCATTACTTTGCATGGACCTTTCTATACTGTTTAAACTTCTCCAGCTTTCCTTGTTTTTCTGATCTCCTAGAGTCATTAACCAATTAGAGCTGGGATCAAGGCCAAAACCAGCTAAATATCACAACTGAGATTATCTCAAGTGGTACCTTAGTTAAACTGCTGAATAATCTTTTCTCTAGGGTTTAGATAAACATTGGCTGAGTTTTCTTATAACTTGTGCCTTCCTAAAGGTCCTTCCTTTTTGCTTTACTGTTTATGTTCTTTTCTTTTTATAAAGCTTCCTAGAGAAGGTCAGTTGGAGTACCACCTCAGTTACATAACTGCAAATCAGGATAGCCCCTTCCTTCACAGCCTTCATCTGAAAAAAAAAAAAAAAACCGGAAGATAAGTTACATTATAGCCTCTGGACAGCTTGCCCCCAGATCACTAAAAGCAACCATTTCAGCAGATCTTGGACTAATTGCTCATCTTATTTTGCTGTAACTCTGGATTATTTTACATTTCACAAGAAGAAAAGCCATCATCTGCAGTTCACCTACTTGCAAGACACCACCAACAGTCAGTCTTGGGTTTCTATGCAGTATGTCAAACCAGAAATCCATAATGTAGGATGAGCTGACAACGAAATAGGTTAAACTTTTCCTTGTTAAGCAAACATTTCTTCCTCCTCCCTGCTTATATGAGGAAGATGTGTCTTTTCCTTCTCTAAAGCAATTCTGTCTTCCTTATTGTGAGTTAACCACAGGTGAAGTATTTTGAGAAAAATAAAATCTTAGGAGTTTCAATCTTAAAACAGGAAAATTCTGCTCCAACTAGGAAAACTCATCTGATTTTCCCACTGCAAAAATACAAATAAAAGCAAAACAGACTACAGATGGAAATGTGAAATGACAAAGAACAGCAAAACAAGCTATTACAGTATATGATATCGATTTCTTAATCTACATTTATTTGTATTTCTGCATCACAGAAGAGACTTACAATGCATTCTGTATGTGGTAAAAATGTGTCTTTCCCTGCTTACTGATATAGTGCTGTGCCTCACGTGAAATGTTTGGGGTGATAATGTTCTTATCTGACTCTATTGTGTAGATGTATCTGCTCTAAAGAGGTGGAGAAGATAACTGTGTTTACAAAAGCAGGTTTCGAGAATATGCATTACAAAGATGCTCTCACATGGATGCAGACACACAGTATCACAGTACCAGTAATTCATTGTAACCAAGCTTTTAATGTAATTTATAAAAAAATAGAGTTATTTACATTTGCAACTTATTTGATGGCATCTTCTTTTATTACAACATTTGAATCTGTTAAAAAATGGCACTGTAACTCATTTGAGAGCAAACTTTTCATAGATAAGCATAACAGTACAGGAAAAATATTTAAAACATTGTGAATTCTTGTTATTTCGCAGCATCATACAAACTCATTCTTTTCAACACATGCACCTTTGCCATACAGTCAGCAAAATTCCCTTCCAGATTAAGGTACAGAAACTCCACCACAATTTTAGTGACAGTCCCACATTCTTACATGTGGCACTTCAAGACATAACCAAAGGGATTAGTTTAATTCCAGTGGATGATAGCCTAAATGCAGAATGTGGCCTCTAACACAGTTTTAAGAAAACTCTGGTTAGAGGGACCAAAAAAAGAAGTATGACTATACTTATTGCATAGCTGCAGTAAACCAAATCCATGAATACAAAGGCCATCAAAATATATTATAAATCTATCTGAGTTTCAAAGCTACTTTAAAATACTGTTTTGATTTACAATACAAGTAACACTGTTCGGGGTTAGTTTGTAGAGTTGTATTTTGGTCCATGCTGTTAATTCTATATCATTATATTCCTTTCATTAGTTTAAAAGCCTCAGAACAGCAGGTCCTCAGGCAGGGGTAGGAATGATGAAGCCAAGTCTCGGACTTCAGCTGCTGCAGTCAGTTCATAAAAAGTCTAATTTCAACTGCCGCCCTTCTTTACTGCTTTAAATAAACATCCCTCAGAACTCTAAGGGAAAAGAATGACAAGGGACACAGATTTAACACTGTTACAGATGGAGGTTTGTCCCCATCTTTGAGTCCTGAGCCGATAAACCACAGCTCTTAAAAATATCCATCCCATTAAAAAAAAATCAACAACAATTAAAAATCCTCAATTTACTCTGACTATGCAGTAGTTCCACATAATCTGCTGGCTGTAGAAACTTCTTTGGTGTCAGAGTCAGGTCTTCCTGAAACCACAAATGGCCAAGTCTGTAAGCAAAAAGAAAAGGTATTTCATATTAAAAGAAAGTTTTTCCTCATATGAAACTGGAGCTTTATTACTGATAGATGTCTAACTCTGGTTCAGTTGCAAACACGTCATCATGTTTTAGTCCCTGTGGGAAGCACAGAGAGAGCTGAGTTCCTCTTACAAATATTTTCACTATGTTTTTCATCATAATTAAATGCTCTGCAGAAGGGCTGCAATGGTCAGCAACAGATTGTTCTCATCCAAAATGCAACGCTTCTCTTGCTTTGCAACTGTTTACATCATTTAATAAATAAAAAGCATATAAAATACTCAAAAACAATCACTCTACTATATATAAGAGACCTTTTTACCCCTGTGACCAAGCATCGGGCGTTTAGTTTTGGCCCGATGAACTCATGACGGCTTGCCTGTGCTCCCGGCCAGCCCGCAGACCGAGTTACTCCTTCTTAGGACACTAAGCTTGCCTAATGCCCGAGGAATGTAGTTCTTTAAGGTCCCCTACTCCGACTCCCCAGGACTGACACACCCGCCATCATCGAAGGCCGAGCCCGGCGCTCGGGTCGCCCCCGGGGCGAGGGTGCCTGGGCATTCACGAAGCAGCCCTGACTGCCCCGCCGCTTCTTCCTGGGCGGGCACGGCCTGAGCGCTGCCAGCCGAGGCCCGCGGGGCCGGCCCTGCGGGGCTATCCCGGACGGCCCACGGGAGTTTCCCGAGGGTGCCCCTTGCCGAGCATCCCGCCCCCCGCACCGCGCGTACCAGGTTGACTGGATGGACGTAGCCGTTCTCGTAGCGGTCTTCCTGCAGCAGCTGCCGGAGGTGGGCGATGTAGCTGGACGCCAGGCGCAGTGTGTCCAGCTTGGAGAGCTTGGTGTCGGGCGGCACCCACGGCAGGCTCGTCTTCAGCCGCGAGAACGCCTTGCTCAGCACCCGCATCCGCGCCCGCTCCCGCGCGTTGGCCGCGTTGCGCTGGGACTGTTTCCCCTCGGGCGGAGGCCCCCGCGGCCCCGACACCGCCTTCTTGCCCCCGGGGCCGCCGCCCCGCGCCCGCTTCCTCTTGCAGCCGCTGCCCGTCGGCCCCGCAGCGCAGTTGCCCTCGCCGTCCTCCTCCTCCTCCTCTTCTTCCTCCTCCTCCTCCTCCTCCGCCGCCGAGGAGTTGTCCCCCGAGGGATAAAGCTCACCGCTGGGCTGGCGCTTAGCCGGCGGCTGTGGGTAGTCCAGCTGCAGCGCCCGCAGGTCCATCTCGGGCAACTCCTCCGCCTCGCTGCCGGAGCCCGTGGACATGGCCCCGGGCGGGCAGGGAGGCGGGCAGCGCGGCAGGCAGGAGGGGGCGGACGGCCGGGGCGAGTCGGCCCAGAGCGGGGCGTCCCCTCCGCGGAGAGTTCGCACCGGGGCGGGGGCGCGGGGGGGCGCAGAGGGGGGATGCGCCCCTTGACAGCCCTATATATCGGGTGTCCGAGGAGCGAACCATCTGCAGGGCGGAGGGGAGGAGAGGGGCGCGGGGGGGGGGAGGAGAGGGGCGCCGAGGGGAGGAGAGGGGCGCGGGGCGGGGGTCGAACGCAGCGAAGCTCCGCGCTGGGGGCGGGGCCTCTCCGCGCTGTCCCGCGGTCCGCGGCGGGGCTGGTGCGGCGGAGCGCAGAGACAGACCCGTGTGTGGGGGCACACACATGCGGGAACATGCGGGGATATCTCCAGGTGTGTGTGCTCCTGGGAGTATCGCCTCCGAGTGAATAAACTCCTTTCCTCTGGGACAGACCCCTCTCCTCGCCCCGGAGGATGTAAAATACTTCCAAGGCTCTTCCCGCCGGTGTTTTCGCGGGGAGCGGGGCACTGCTCCCTGTCTCTAAGGCTAAGCTCTACCCGGGACTGCTCCCAGCCCACCTACACTCGCTCTCTTTCTTGGTTTTTGAGGGCGGGGGATTTTCCCAACGTGTGAGATGGTGAGCAGCCCCGCTCCCCGCAGCCGAGCGGTGCGGCAGGACGGGGCCCCCTGCCCGCTGCCTGCCCAGCTCCGGGAAGCGGCTGTGCGATCCCCGTGCCCCCTCCGAAGCCGGCAGAGGCAGCAGGAGATGCGGCACCCGGGGGTGGGTGTGCGATATGTGGGGAGCAGTGCAAAAAGTCTCTGGGAACGTGTGTACTGTGGTTTGATAGCGTCAGTAATTTGGGGTGAAGATGGTAGCGTGTCCAAGGGCTTCTCCGTCCTCGGAGCAATTAATTAAAACCTACTTAATTTGGCTATGTACACCTCCGTGTCATAGAGCAAACGAAAAGAGAGCTTTTCAAGCTACTGGCAGGCTTTTAAAGCAAATTCCATAGTACAGCTTTTAGCGAGTCCACAGGCGAGTGGACGACTCCATATCCAATGGAAATACTGATATGCAAATTAAACAGGGGTATAAATGAATTAAAAAAAAAATCAACTTGTATCCATCAAAACATCCCTTCTTTTCCAGATGAAGAACGAGCGCTTGGTTCCTCGCTGGCCTTCAAAGCCTGGATAGAGTTAACAAGAATAAAAATGCAGTTCTCGGAAAAGAACCTAATGACTACAACAGGTGGAAAGATCTTGTCCCGCAATTTTTGCTCACACTTTTTCCCTTCCATTTCCCTCCCGGCCGAGCGGAACCTTCCCGGCTGCTGCCACGCAACTTTCCTGGCACCGCCGGCTGCCTTTGCACCTTTACACCCAGTGTTTTGCTGCCCTCTCCGGCAGCCTTGCGGGTTCACTGAGGCCACTTAACGCTGTGCAAACCCCAGCTTCACCCTCTGGGGCTACAACCACATCAGAGCCGGGTTTAACGGCAGCCTTTCCAAGTGAAACTTGACATTTCTTGAACCACCTAAACAGGCAGCTGATCTTGCAACTGGATCTCTTGAACTTGGTTTGACACTACGATGCTCAGGCTGGGTCCCACACGCTGCACGGTGAAAGGGCAGTGTGCTGGACCTGGGGGTTGCTCTGCCTCCCCCAATTAGCCTACATTATCCGTATAAATATATATATATATATATAAAGATACTGCAGGGGAAGAGATATAGGTTTACTTTTTACCCCCATCTGGGTTGTTTATACAGGTGCGGGCTGAACGCTTTCCCTGCTAAAGATTAATGGGAGAAAGTGCTGGATTTCTTTAAACAAAAAAGAAAATGGTACCCAGTTTTAAAAGCCACAATGGCTAATCTCACCTTTCCCGCCTATCTCTGCCTCAGTGGATTAAAGGCGACACATAATGGATACTTTGGCTCATTTAATGAAAGGATTGGGGGCGTGTGGAATAGCCAGATTCTCAGATCGTCTTTGCCTGCTTCCTGGATGAGAAGGAAATGGGAAATGCAGTGGAATAAATCTGGAATGAACGTCAGGGGTTACTTCGGATTTACTCTCAACGAAACCGAGCAGACCTGACTTGTCTCACATCTATCAAACCGTTAATTTCTGCGATCCTGACGAAGATATCATTTTCAGGACAAAGTCTTTGATGGGGCCGGGGGATTACATCATGCTTCCATTTGTCAAGACTTTGATCCTTTTATGGTCTCCGTGCTGAGCGGGGGAAAAGCCCCTGGTACACCCGGGCAGCATTTTACGCTTTACCGTTATCAGGTGCAGTCCTTTTCCCCTTTCTCCGTTAAAAGGTAAATCCATGATCTGTGCCCCAACTCCGAGATCAGCATCATCCCCCGTGTCACAGTCCAGCCCTGCATGCTGAGTGTGGTGCTGAGGCAGCCTGGATTTGCAAAACCCAGTGTGTACATGTCAAGGGATTGGAGCAGCAGCTCAAACCGTTCCTGCGTGGGAAGAAGCTGCAGAAAGGCTCTTCCCCAGGGAGCATTGCCTCTGGCACCGTTGTTGGCCCTAGGGACACAAAAAGCTGGCCTTCACAGCATTTCTCCGCTTAAGGGAGATCCCTGAATTGGGGAGGTGCACTGGGACGGAGCTGGGGGTTTTTTCTCACACTTTTCCACAAGGCATTTTGGTAAATAAATGCAACCAACCCACCCACGAAACAAGGAGTTCATGAAAATAGATTTCTCCTTTGTTTTTTTACAGCAGGTGAGGGCTTTTTGTGCCGCAGCTGAGGACCGGCAAGGGCGAAGAGCATCCCCGGACAGGCCGGGCGGAGCCTGTGCCCGGGAGCCGCAGCCTCTGTGGCAAAAGCGCCGCTCTAACACCCCTGCGGGTGCCTGGGATGAAGCAGAGGGGGTATAATCCTTTAATTTCCTTCCTAAAGTTTCAGAATAAATTATAGCAAAAAGCAAAAGAGAAAAAACTGAGCGGAGGCCAAGTCTGTAAAACCGAGGTTAT
Source organism: Pyrocephalus nanus (assembly GCA_038380795.1). Taxonomy (NCBI): domain Eukaryota; kingdom Metazoa; phylum Chordata; class Aves; order Passeriformes; family Tyrannidae; genus Pyrocephalus; species Pyrocephalus nanus. Next base: position 64,675,649 of record CM076261.1, read on the forward strand.
CTCCGAAGATGGGAGGGGAAACTGCTAAAAGCCCTATGTCTTTCGTCTTCATCCTCTGGGGTGTTGGCAAGGACAAAACAGGGTGGAGAAAGAAGATGATGTGTTCTCGATTTAGTGCTTTAAATAAGGCTTTCTTTTGGCATTTGTCCTTTCTTCGAACTCAGCAGCATTACCGAGTGACTTCGCCCCGACCTGAAGTGCTCTTACACATTTTCAGAAAGACCTCAATGTAACAAGGGTTTTTTTATTCCTTTTCCCGAGGTGGTGAGAAAGGCGGGATGTCTGGAGGAGATGAGGACGGGGTCTGGCAAGAGGTTTTAGTCTTCATCTTTCCACAAGCGACTACAACACACATCCAGGCTGAGTGAAGGGCGTGAAAGGCTTCTGCCACAAAGGGATGGATGCTTGACATTGCTGGTCCAGTGGGAAAAGCAAGTGGATGAATTTACCTTTGCTAAATGCCACCTAGAGCAAAGATGCCTATGCATGGCTCAGATCCCCCGATAAAGGCACAGAACGAAGGGAGAAGTGTGTGGCGTTCCTCATTCCCCCATCAATTTTGTCCCCGTTTAAAACGCCTATTTTAATCAAGCGTTCTAACTGCTGTTTGCTACAGCCAGTGCCCTGGATGCCCTGTCCTCAGCCAGAGGTCTGGTACGAATCGGGGGACCACTAAAGGATTCCCTTTCGTATTGTCGTTTCCTAAGGTGACAGCGCCGTGGTGCCCAGTCAGCCGCCTCTCCGTGTGAGCTAGCACACCTCCCCTGGGGCTAGGGCGATCCTAAAATTGTCACGGGGGAAGGCAGGAACCGCTAGCCCGAGCAGTTGCTGGAAATGAAATGTGTGTGCCTTGGGGGGGGGGGGGGGCGGGGGGGCTGCGCAGGGGGGACGGACGAGGGGGCTTCTCTGAAAAGTGGCTTTCCACCATATAAGAAAATTAAAAACTACTCAGTGGGTCAAGCCATGTCAAATAAAGCAAACAGGAGACAAATGAACCCCTGGAAGGAAAAAAAAAAAAAAAGTATTTACTAGAGTTTATTTTGCCTAGCGAGTGCAAACACTGCAATCAAGGGACACGTCAGTGATTCACTTGGTGAAGGGTCTACAAGCCACGGTCAAAGGCCCCCTGTCCGCCCCCCTCCTCCGCTTCACGGACACCATCCCGCGGGCCGGGGCTGCTCCTTTGGGGCGACCTCCTGGTGCGGGTCGGGCAGCGCTCTCTCGCCGCCGGAGGAGCCTGTGGCTTGGGAGATCGTCGGCCTGGCGGAGGAAACCCTGGACTGCAGGAGGAAAACCCTGCCGGAGGGAGTTGCTAGGCTATAGGAGTGGAGCGAGCCGCTGGTGTGCTGCGCCGGCGACTGGGGGGCTGGTTTTACTACCTGGGCTGTGAGGAGGGTTGGTGCTCCTCGCTCAGGAACCCTGAGCGTAAGCGGAGACATGCTTTTAAAATTAAAAACAAACAGACAAACAAACAAACACCCCCCCCAACACCAAAACAAACAAACTCACCAAAACAACCTAAACAAACAAAACAAAAAAAACCCAAGACCCACAAGTTTGTCCTTCTAGCCTCTAATTTCCCCAAAGGGAATTCCACCCCGCAGCACAAGACGAGCACACCCTCCCCGAGGAAAGAGACTGCTCCCTGTTATTTACTTATTGTCCCCGCCATTTCTAGTGCTATAACGGCAACGAGACATTATCAAGTGTGATCGCTGCTTGGCCCGGAGTTTGGCCAGCACTGAGTTTTGCTCAGGTATCCCCAACTTTCAGCAGGGCTTCCCCTGCGGAATAGCCAGTCAAACTCTTTAAATACCTCCTGGCGCCAGAAGAAAGTTCTCATGTAATAGATACCCGCTGGTGTGAGAACACGGATTCTGCTCACTTTGTCAGTCAGCCAAGGTGGGGGGGGCGGGGAGGTTGAGAGGGGGAGGTGGGGTTTCCTTTAATTAAAAAAAAAAAAAAAAAAAAAAAAAAAAAAAAAAAAAAAGAGAGAGAAAGTATTTTTTCCCCCGCTAATTCTATTTTTTTTTTTTTTTTAAGGATGCCAGGAGATGTGCTGTTGGTCTAAATGAAATAGAATTAATGGTGCTTTTTAAAGCTCAGTTTATTTCTTCTCTTCGAGCAAATTAGCTGGAATAACAAGCAAACATCAGGCAAGAGGAAACTCTGTGTTAGTCTCCTCCTTGTGTTTCACTCTGAGAGGGAAACCCATCAGAGCAAGACGGAAGAGATGGGGGGAGATAACAACACTACAGCACTTCATTATACTTGAATGCTCCAGCACACTCGCTGGGCTGGGCTGCAGCAGAGCAGGCGGAGGAGTACGGCTTCTGCTAGAGAACTGCTAGAGAACTGCTAGAGAAGGCAGTGGGGGCTCTCAGGCGGGGGCACACAGCCGGTGAGACAGCTTCGTGGGCAGCAGGAGGAAAATCACCGCCCAGAGTTATCCAGAGTAAAAGAAAACTCCGGCACTGTGGCATCACATCACTAGCTGTGTTGAGGGAAGGCTGCAAAGGGCGAACAACACGTGTAGGCTGCAATCACAGCAGCCTCATGTTCAGTTTGGTGAAATTATTCCTTGTTTTCTCTAGGGAAAAAATTTTCTGAGGAAGGCACCTGGGCACCTCCTGAATACGAGGCAGGGCAGCTGTGACATCTTATCTCAGCAGCGCTCACGCTCCAGGTGCAGGCCACGTCAGGATGGATGCTTTTTGTCTTGTAAGAGACAGCATCACTTTGCTCTATTCTCCTTCATAGAATATTTTGTGTCTGGGTGTAATATTCACTTTTCCAGATATTTGAAATAGTGGACCTATAATGCAACTAGATTTTAAATGGATAAAATTACAAGTGAACACATCCCCCCATTATTTGGTTAATTCTGGATCTGAGATGTGTGACATGCCATTGTTCTGATAACGGTTTTTAGATGTAACAGACATGATTCTTCTAGCATTTGGTCTTTACATCCATAGATAGATTTTACATTTAAAAAGAGCTTAAGGTGTTAGGTTAAGAACTCAGCTGCAATGTTGTAACATCAATTTTCCCACTTTCTGAATGCTTGTTTCCAGATTCTAGGTAATATTAAATCAGAAATTTTGTTCTTTTTCCCAGTATTTTTAAAAAGTGCTCCTATATCTGAAAACACGTCATTATGGTAGTAGTGCTTTGAAGTTTAAGTAGCCAAAATGTTCCAGAGTCTCCCAGGCTGCTTCCTGTCATGATCTTACAATACTCCCTTTGCAGATACTTCTTTATGGCTGAAGGGGAATTCTTTTGCAAACTATTTTGGGGTTTGTTTTCTTTTTTTTATTATTTTGTGATCATGGCCATATTCATGTACATGGCCTTATTTCTTTATTTATTGCTTAGGAAAAGAAATAAGACCTGAAGAACAGAATAGATGTTCAGAGAGGCAGTGAAATGTATTTTCATGGACATAGAGGTCATATTTACAACTCAAACTCTCTAGAGAATGTTTCTGTCTTTTATTCCTATATTTAGGAGCAAATTTTGTTTTTACAAAAAGCTATTTGGATTTCAGATAATGATGACCAGACTTTAGAAATATGCCCCAGATGATTTAATCCTGCAAAATAACACTATTAGCATAATATTAGCTTTTACACCAATGAAACTGGGAACTGGAGATCTTTTTCTAAACTCTACAGACCTTTAAAATTTGCCTTTTTCTTTCATAGTTCATTGTTCACAACAGGCACAATTTAAGTCAGAATTTTGTCCTCTACCTTTCCTTACTTTAGTGTTTGAATTATGTTAATGCCTTATTATCAAGAGCAAACCAGCACCACAAAACACACTTTTCTTTCTTCCTTTTATGGTAGGTTTCTTCAAGTCAGCAATAGGAAAATAAAATGCATCTGAATTTATCTACATCTTATGTCAAACAAAATAGCTATTCTGTCCAGACCAGGGCTTGTGGCAAGGATGAACCCATGCTATTGAAGGAAACTTGTACACATCATGCAAGAACCTTTTTAGAATTACTGCTTAAAATTAAACAGAACAGTTAACTAATTTGCAAAACTGGAGGCATACCTTATATTTTGAGTGGATGTCTGTGTAAAGAAAAGCGGGAATAGTATTGAGGAAGTTCATCAACTAGCTTAAAAAATTAGAAAGCCATCAATTTTACTGATCTGACACAGTGATGCAAGTTGAAAATCTGATTCACAATGTCTAGGTCTTTTCCTGTGGACCTTGGGATAAAACAGGAAACATTTGTGCCAAAGAAAGTTGAATTACACTTGGTGTAAATCTGGAAAAAAAAAGTGCTTAACTAAGGACCTCTTGATGCAACTAAAAAGATGCAGTAATGGATTCCACAGTCCCTCTGAGAGTGGCACTTCCATAGTCCTCTCTCAAGGATGTTTTTCTATGCAAAACCTGGGTTTAAAGACATTTACAAATTCTCTCACAGGTGTACTTAGCATAACTTGGATGGTTATCAAGTATTAAATTACATGTGTCTTTGGAAACAAGCACAGACTGTGATACATGTTCTACAGGTAAGTAAGCTTCTCATAATTATTTCATAATTAATTTTACCATTATTTTTCTGGTGAAAAAAGACACAGGTTATTTCATAAAGCATCCAGGACCTTTTCAAAAGTACTTTTCAGTTCAAGATGGAATAGAATCTTCATAGTAGCTACTGCAAAATCCCTTAAATTCTAATTTTTCCATTTCTGTTATCCCACTAGTTGACCATTTCTGAGGAGAGATTATCAGGAACCAATACAATGGTTTTCTGACCTTGTTATCCAATCCTGAGTGTACTTGCTGTAGGAGAATGCATAGAATGCTTTAAGATTTAATTGTTGATTCGTTCACTTTAAGTGGCTTAAAATGTGCAAGTGCACCCTGCTCAAAATTGTTTCTTAAAGATAATTACATTTACAGTTGACTTACCTTGACTTTTACTTTCAACTCTCCTTTACCTCTTTCTCAGGCTGTGATTGCACTTCCTCACCATGAGGCAGCTGGTTCGACATCACACTAACCATGACAGGTCAAGATCCCACGATGCCATAATGGAAGGATAGTAAAAAGGGTAAGCCCCAGTTTTGGTTTCATGAATCAGGATGATATTCTATGTTACAGGGTCAAATGGAGAACATGGTTTTAGACACTGCCAGTGGTCTGCTGCGTGGGGACCAAGGAAACTAGGGGAAGGACAATGGTAATGTGGTTGACAGGGCAAAGTTAGTGCAACCCACTCAATTGGAAAGAATGCTTCTAGCAAATTGTTATGGTTGTTCTGGAAAGTGCTAATTCTTTCTGATCTACATACATGTAGAATGAATGCATACATCTATTCAAACAAAGCAAAGAAGCAATCATCAGAAATTAAACTCACTGATGTATCTATTCAAGGTCATGATGGTCTTACTCATTTGTACATTCATTGTCCCTGATTTCCAAGTAAAATCAGCAACATAACACTTTCCTTAAAATTAGAAGAGCCTTATAAAAAGTGACTCACACATTAGAGCAATTATAAATTCTGTTTGTTTCTTTTTTTAAGTCTCTGAAACTCCTGAACACATACTTTTCAACAGACAATCTTAATAGAATGTAATCCAAATTCTCAGCCTGTCTGAAAACAATTAATTTCCTGATTCAACCTAGCACCAATGACGAGATAGCAAATTATCTGCCCTCGCCCCAATCCAAGATTTAAGAGTCTCAGAGATGTGAGGTTTCACACCCCCTCTCCCTCCCATGCATAACCCCACACATCCATTAAGTCTAACAACTTCATTAACAGCTTTAACTGCATCTGGAGATAAATCAAAGAAGATGCTTTAATTTATACAGACATCAGTGTAAGTTTCTTGTCTTAATGTTGGCATAAAAATATTCCTAAACAACTGTTGTGGTTTAACCCCAGCCACAAACTAAGCCCCACTTTGTGCTTGTCACTCCCTTGGCATTGGGATGACGGAAAGAACTGGAAGGGGAAAAGTTTAATAGGTAAAAGTTTAATAGTTTAAAAGTTTAATAGGTAAAGCAAACTTGCTGTATGTGCAAGCAAAGCAAAACAAGAAGTTCATTCACCACTTCCCATGAGTAGGCAGGTGTTCAGCCATCCCCAGGAAAGCAGGACTCCATCACATGTAACAGTGACTTGGGAAGACAAACCTCCTTGTCCCAGCTTTATAGGCTGAGCATGATGCCATAAGGTATGGGATATCCCTGTGGTCAGCTGGGGTCAGCTGTCCTGGCTGCTTCCCCTCCCAACTCCTTTTGCACCTCCAGCCTGCTCGCTGGTGGGGTGATGTGAGAAGCAGAAAAGGCTTTGACTCTGTGCAAGAACTGCTCAACAGTATCAAAAACTTCTCTTTCTTATCAACATTGTGTCCAGCACAAATCCAAAGCATAGCCCCAGACCAACTGCTGTGAAGATTACCTGTCTCCCAGCCAAAACCAATACAGCAATTGTATATTCAAACAAACTGTGAATAGAAGACAGAAAAGAGATGCTTGACAGTCATTCCCTCTCTGTTTCTTAAAATTATGATATGCTATCCAATCTACCAACTTTGAGAAGCTGGCCTCTGGCAAGTCTGCTTTTATTGTGTTTTAGTTTGAGGTCCCTAAAGCATAATTTTGAAGATAGTTGGACCCACAATAAATACATTAATCTTCGTAGTTTTGGCAGAATAAGAAAAGGTTAACCAATGAGCTGTTACTCCTTCCCACAAAACCAGAATGAATTAGAATAAGAAAGCATTTAAAACACAGAAATTATCTAACCTTGGAGCAGGGAAAGTAATATTTCTTGATATAACCGTTTTTGGAGTGTCTTTATTTTGCCTTGAAGTAACATGTTCATTGTTCTTGGAGAAATGGTTGCTAAATGAGCAAAAGTCAAAGGATATTACACAAGATTATATACAAAAGCAAAACCAAAATGCTTGTGACCTTCTGAGAATGAACCTATGTTAATGTGCAAGTTGTATCTACCAGCCTATAAAAAGGCTCTGGAAACAGAGAGAACTGCCTAAAATTGTATGCATATAATCAGTCCTTCAAACACTGTGCATTTCTGTGAGTAAAAAAGGTGTTTAAAAAAACCCAGTGACATCACTATCCAGTAAAAAAGAATCAGGCTCTTCCAATCCAGACGAGCAGAAAGGAACAAAAAGACAAACTAGTAGACCTTTGAAGATATAACCATTATATTCAAGGTTGTTATTCATCTTACCATGGAAATACAAATTAAGTGCTCAACTTGCTTATCTAAAAGAGTATTAATAGGAGGCAGTGGGAAGGACACAGGTATGGTTTCTCATATAACTTCATAAATAAAAGCTTCACAGTGGTTTCCTGTGAAGCACTCATCCTAAATAGAAACTGGAGTTGTAAAGCAAATGCTGCAGATTTATGTAGTCTCAAAAGATTGTTGTTAGTGTTTGAAAATCTCATAATATTATTAAATTGATATAACAAAACAAAGGGAAGAACCTGGATGGATTATTTATTAGTTTGGAATAGATGTATCTATCTGTTGTACAGTAATATGGACCAATGCCTGCATCCTTGGCATAAAAGAAACATTGGAAGGCAGGTCCAAACACACCTTATGATACCTTCAGTGAAATAACAGATTGTTTTTATCACAAATAACTGAGAGATTTAGCAAGTTAAGATTCATTTGGTGCCAAACTATGGTGCAGGTGAAAATAGATGATGGCAACCCATTCTTAAGCATCCCTGCAATTAGAAGTAGTCACTTGTGTAATGATGGATGACTTCAAGTGGAGAAATACAGAACTATACAAAGGATGTTTCACTTCAAAGATATGCAAATAACTTATTCTTTAGTTTTATGCTACATTAAAAGAAAAATTATAGTTTCCATCTGTCTGGAGCAAATCCAACAAAAGTGAGCAGAATAAGGTCATGTCCAAGATACACAAGACTAATCCTTTACATGATTTTATGTAAATCACTGTGGTTTCAGGGTGGTAGAAGAATTGAAGGGTGCATGTTCTGCCATTCTTTGCATCAAAATTATCACTTATTCAAGATACATAGCTAGTGTTTTTGTACTTAGTTATAAGTAGCATTTGAGATGTAGATCAGTTAGCATAAACCTTGTTTAGGATGCAGTTAACCTCAGCTGATTTCAGCCATCTCACAGTTTGGTAATACAAATCAGTTAGGAAGGAGTGGCAAGAGTTACACTTTATAGGCCAAAATGTCACCTGTTACATTTGTTACATGTCAAAATGTGGGAGGCATTCATAAGACAACACACAGAAATACTGCACTGACATCCATTTCTTTCTCTGTATTCTTTAGATGAATAAGATATAAGCACTTGGGCAGTTTCAAGCAGAAACAGAGATGATGCCTGAAGAGGAAGGAAATATGACTAGAAAGATCTTTCTTTTTAAGAGAACTTTGCCTTTCAGCAGAGGCAAAGATTAGCAAGCACTTAGGCTTTGTAGCAGAAACCCTTGGGACATGTCTGTTGTGTCTCTATAATCTATCATGATCAGCAAAACTGGAGTAGAGCATGCTATGTAAAAAAAAAATTACTTTAATGCTTATTTCAGATCCTCTCCTTATCCTTGCTATGCTGAATAATTTTATCTGAACAAGAGGGTATTGACTTCTTTTTCCAAGCATTCACGGTGCTAATCTTCATCCACAACACCCTTTTAAAGATAAATTCAGGAAGCATAAAATATTTCAAAACAGGATAACATATTACACCCCACCCTGCTTTTTAAGCACATAAAAATTAATTTAAGATTCTTTTTAATTAAGAAGACAATTAATTAGAGCAATAATTATATTGAGTCCTAAGGTCCATTCAATCAAGTCCTGTCTAAGTTGCTAAAAAGCAAATGACTAGAAGAGTGTATGCAAAGAGCAAAACCAACTCTCTCTACAGCCAGTAATTTGAGTTTCAATACTTTTCTAAGCCAAACATTTAGTTTTTAAATGTAATGGACCCTGATAGATTTTTTCCTCCATGAGCTGACTTTGGAATCCATATACACTTTTACCATCCCAGTTTTCTGCAGCAAAACCTAATTAAATACATAGGGTGACAAATCACTTTCATTAACTTAAGCGCAGAGTAAAGGTGGATTAAGAAGCTCATAGAAAACTCAGACCACCACAGAACACACTAAATCCTATGTGCAGACTGAGTTGTCTGCTTTGAGTGTGCATAGTAAGTCCTGTGTGCCGTATATCCTATGAATGCTGTGTTGGAATTGGTGCAGTGGACTTGTCACATCCAGCCCTGGACTGAAGACAAACTGACAGCTGATTATTGAGTCCTGATCCAAGCTGTGATCGGGACAGAAGTCATGGGATCATTTAGGTTGGAAAACACCTTTAGGGTCACTGAGTTCAACTGGTAACCCAGCACTGCCAAATTACCACTCGGTAACATCTACACTTCTTTTAAATACCTTCAGGATTGGTGACTCAAATACTTCCCTGGGCAGCCTGTTCCAATTCTTCATAACCCTTTAGGTGAAGAAATTTAAACCTCCCTTGGTACAGCTTATATTAATTTCCTCTTGTCCTATCGCTTGTTACTTGGGAAAAGAGACCAACCCCCACCTTGTTACAACCTTGTTTTAGGGAGAGGTCTCCCCTGAGCCTCCTAACTACCTGAGGTTACACCTCACAGGACTTGTGCTCTAAACCCTTTACCAGCTTCTAGACATGCTCCAATGCCTCCATGTCTCTTTTCAAGAAAGGGACCCAAAACTGCAGACAGTATTTGAAGTGTGCCCCACCAGTGCTGAGTATCACTGTCTTGGTCTTGCTGGCCACTCTACTCCTGAGAAGAGCCAGGATGCCATTGGCCTTCGTGGCCACCTGGGCACACTGCTGGCTCGTGTTCAGCCTATCAATCCAGCCTGTCCAAATTGCTCTGCAGAGCCTTCTTGCCCTCCAGCTGATCAGCACTCCAACCCAACTTGGGTGCAAGCATCTGCAAACTCATCCACAAACTGACTGAAGGTGCCCTTAATCCCCTTGCCCTGGTTACTGATAAAGATATTAAACAGGACTGGCCCCAACACTGAGCCCTGAGGAACACCCCTTCTGAAGGACCACCAGCTGGATGTAACTCCATTGTCCACCACTCTCTAAGCCTGGGCATCCAACCAATTTTTCACCCAGTGAACAAGTGCACTCATCCAAGCCATGGGCTGCCAGCTTCTCCAGAAGAATTCTGTGGGAAATGGTGTCAGAGGCTTTACTGTCCAGGTAGATGACAGCCACAGCCTTCGCCTCATCCACTAAGAGGGTCAACTTGTTACACAAAAACATTAGGTCGGTCAAGTAGGACTGCTTTTCATACACCCATGGTGACTGAGCCTCATCACCTGGTTGTCTTTTGGGTTCTAATCCCTTAGCATTGGCATTAAACTTTGCAGGATACATTTTGTGCCAACTGAAAAGCAGGAGAAAGCAGCACTGTGTGCCTAGATTGACATTCTAATTACCTCCACCTTTGGATTTCTCCACCTTTTCAAGAAGGACACAATTCACCGCAAGCAAATTCCAGAAAGTCACACCACAATCCAAGAGAATGACCTGGAAAAGAATTTCAGGATCACCAACAGCATGAATAATTTTCCAGTAGTGTCTTTGTCATAGGAAATTACTCCTTAAACTGTTTAAAAAAAATTATTTTCCCTAAACACAGCTCATGTCTTGACTCTGAAAACATATGGAAAGACCATATGCTTTCATTTGCATACTCTTTCACATCTTAACTGGCATCACAGCCAAGAATTTTCTATTATACATTGAAGATTCCACCCTCCATCACTCAAGCGTTTACTCATCTTCCTTTTTACTGTTAAAAAGAGGACCGCAGTCTTCAGCGAATGCATTTATTTTAACAAAAAATCCTTTATTTTACTAGTTTTGTTGCCATTGACTAACCTAAGAGATTCCAAGCATTTTGTGTATCTATTTTCTCCCCCTGAAGACACCTATAAGTTTGTTCACAGACACTTTACTGTTATCAGTCAAACCCGGAAATATTTTGGCTACTTGTTTGTTATTGAAAAGAGAGTATTTAAATCAAGGAAAAAAAACCCCAACACATTTACTTTTTTGTCTAGGTAGCTTACAGGTTTATAAAGAAGGTCAGGAAGAAAAGTCCCTTTTTGAAACAAGTATTTTTCTATACAATGGACACATCTGAGCTTCTTGTTGCTGATTTTTTATGATATAGAATCATGGCCTATCCTGAACTGGAAGGGATACACAAGGATCATTAAGTCCAGCTCTTGGCCTTGCACAAGCTAACCCAGAGACTTGACTCCAAAACATATAAGTATTCTAGCTTTGCAGAAGAACGGTTGCAAGGCTATTAGTTCCTTATGTGAAAACACTTATTCATTCACGCTGTTAATATAATTTTTTGTATAAAACTGTCAACCACAAGTATTCTATAAAAAGTATAAACAGTATGTTAAGAGATGTCAGAACCAAAAAAATCTTTCAGCTACCAGCCTTCAAGTCTGTATTTCTAACACAGAAGTAAGCTGACAATGAGCACACTTCTCTAGACTCATCTTGGAATAAGACAAGTACTTACTATTCTTCATTCTGTAGGTTTGCTCTGAACACCTTCAGCTGCTCTGTGAGCTTGGCAATTCACAGCATTGCCTGAGAGGCCCAGGCTGCTTGGCTGCCTCTTCATTCAGTGTTGCCATCAACACGCCTGTCCCTGCAAGTAGGAGGAGGTTTCGTGTCACTGCCTGAGCTTTGCAATTCAGGGGAATCACACATTTAGATCGACATGCTTCAGTGTGAATAATTAATCACTTACATGACTTGTTTTCTGTTTCGCAACCATTCCCCCTCTGACTATGATGTCAAAATACTGAATCTTTAGGAAGAAGCAAAGTAAGCTGTTTTCTAATATTCCGTAGGTAAGGCTTTGTATTGCAAGACCCAGCAACGTTCCTGACCATAGTTTTTCAAGATGAAGCCCACTGATTTTTCATTGCTTCCTTTTACGGGATGTTCTGGAGGTAGAAGCAGAGATAATTCTCTGACCTAGTGTAAAACTGCTGGTACCCAAATCTGGAAGACGACCACAAGGAACAAAGCAAAAAAAACCCCAACAAACAGACAACAAACCAGAAAGTAGGTGCTCTTCTTGCAGCTTGCTTTACTGCAGTCAGATCTTCACTTAAGATATTTGCAGAAGAATTTTTGGTGATCCGAGGAAAAATTTTAAAGTTTCAAAAGTATCAGTTAATTCTTGAGAAAAAGCCTTGGTTGTGGCAGTGGTAAATTTTCAGACTTCTACAGACCTCCCTAAACCTTTCTTAAAAAGAAGAGATTTCCACGGCAACTCAAGAGAGGAGTGCCTTCACTGAACACATCCTATATCTGAATTTGCTTTTCATATTCATCTTTAATGGAGTCCTAAAAAAAATATAATCTCATTCAGACTGAGAAATCATAACTTAGAAATCACCGCTACAAAATGCTACTCAGTGAGTGGTGCAAAGTGCTTTTAATTTCACCTCTTTTTATCTATTCGGGATTTTTTATACAAATAATTTACAAGAAGCAATTATCAGTGTAAATAAAACCAGAAGCAAAGAATCTTTGGTACTGAGGTACTACTAGAAATTAAAAAATATGTTGCTGGAGACAAGAAGAGAGATAATTAGAGGCAGGACACTGTCTGACACTGCCTTCTTCTGCAGTTAATTTCTGTTGAACTACTGTGTGCACTTTTCATAGGCTTACCCTCACAAAGCTGCTTGGGCATCCTAGAGCCCACAAAATTCACAGCCAATCAAATCAATCAACTAAATAACTGAATGGTAACATTAGACAAACATAGGCATATATTTATAGATGTGTAGTTCATAATTTATGGGTGCAGGGGATGGGAAAGCAAACAAAGGTTATTACTATCATTCAGTGGTAAGTGTATCAATATTAAGCCACATAGTCTTCTTGAAAGAGGGACCACACCTGTGGGATGACTTGTATGATGAGCACATTTCTGTTACTTCCTGGGATAAAAATTAATGGAAAACTCTCCTAAGAATTTCAACCACAGAAAGGACCAGAACAGTATTGTCCTCTATCTCCACTCACTTTACCTCTTTCCTCTTCATGGTCAACACTCTTACTGAAGGCACAAAATTAGTATGATTTATGGGCTACTAACATTAATCTATACATTAAAATGTTCTTGATGAAAGTAATAAATTCAACTAGATACAATTTTATGAAATTGAATATGTTAAATCTGAAATATGAAATGGAGAAAGCTGTGATTAAACAGCTGTAGAATACATTTGTATTTTTGTGGTCTAAACAAATGAGGGACTCGAGAGTAAATATTTCTCCTCACTTCTGTCAGTTTCATAAGATGAATTTTCCTCCTGTTATTTCAAAATTAATAAATTCCAATGTTGGATTGGAAAAATTTACATTTGGCTTGGCTTGTGTGACTAGCTGTGGTTAAAACAAGTGTCTTGCCAAAAATCAATTTCCTATGTCAGGTCCAGCCAGTACAGACACCAAAAACAGCTCTTGAGGAAACCCAAGCAGTAGCTGCTGCATTTATGCAGGACTCCAATGGATCCTCCGGGTGAGTAATGTCTCTGAACTTGATACATCTTTCCTTCTGGGGATGGGTTTCCTTTTTTTTTTTTTTTCTTTTGCAATATATCTTTGCACTGAGCTTGGCTGAGAAGAAAGCTTTCTAAACCACTGTTCCTAATATGAGTCTTTGACATATGCATCTCTGTTTGTCAGTGTGGTTTCATAAGCCTGTTTGGATCCCAACAGTAGTCTTATTCTTCAGAATGTTTTGTCATCAACAAATATTTGTAATGACACATGGAACCCTTTTCAACACAGTGTCATCTTTTAGTCAAAATAAAATAGTACAGAATGCTGAATGAAAATGTCAAGCCAAAGTTTAAAAAGCCTGTTCTGTTTTTTATTTTCTCAGTTAAATAAACTTTTGCTTCTTTTCTGGCTTCAGCAAACTATCCTGGATTGCATTGTCCCAGTTGCTGAAAGAACAAGAAACTCAAACATTCCACTTTGTTTTCTCAAGTGGTGTCTCACATCCAAATTCAAACAGGACAAGTTTTTGGTCATCAAAATATCATCCATAAAGTCTTTGTTGTGGGTTGTCAGTAAGGATACATGTCTTGTTGGACATGCATAACATTTCCATAGCAGTTCTGGTAACAGGTTGTGATTTTTGATAATCCATTCATCTAAATCCTATCATATCTCTTTAAACTATACTCAGCCAACTCAGCTTAATTCAGTTCAGTGAAACTGCTGCATATTGGAGAGCATGCTGAAACTTCTGTAAGAGACATATAATCTGTTCAGACAGCAAATCCAGAACCATAATCACAAATGTAGCTGAAAGCATCATAAGTATCTTGTACATTCAGGTCTAACTGCTTGCATAAACCTTCCTCATTGCCTGCATTCAGGCAATGTGCATACTGTCCATCTGGCAGCCATATAAACACATGGCAAATCTGGAAGCACACCCATATTCCATTTTCTCTTGCGTTTCCTCACTCAGAGTTGTGCAGACATAGTTTTAATTGCCTGGTATCATTGCTCTTTAATGTTTATAGTTTCTTCTCTGCTACCAGAAGTTAAATTTTTTTTCCAGTTTGTGAAAATATTTAACCACCATTTCTGCAGCCTTGGTCAGTCCCTCAGTGTTGCCATTATGTTTCAAGAGTCCCTGGTGTTGGGTGTCTCCACATTCATGTATGTCCATACTTTTATAATGGTTGCATTTCTGCATATTATCTTTTATTTTCCCTCTTTCTCACCTAGAGGTAATTTAGATCTCTCCAAGCTAGCCAAATGGACTCTATGCCAAGAGGTGCATATTTGACATCACCATTCATTTTCATTCCTGCACTAAAAAAAAAATGGCTAGTGAATTTCAAATTCTCAGTCATACACATAGCACCAGCATTTTTAGAGAGTACCTTAACAAAAAGTTACAAGAAATCTGGAATTTTTTTCAGCCTTGTGTTTTCATGCATGCCTTCTCCTTGCATTGTACTTGCTCTCATCCTGTCTGGCACATACACTGGCTGTTCTCACTCACTGATTTACATCACCCATAATGGTGGCCTTGCTGTTACTTAATATAATGTCAAATATAATGCAGTTACTTAATATAATGTCAAACTCCTTTAAAAGTACCATTATTTTCACAAAAGACAAGCACATTGAGCTGTTGAATAGCGGGGTGTAAATACACCATCTAAAGTGTTATTGTGTTGGTCTTCCACAGATAAGTCTGAGCTTTCCAGCATTTCATCCTCAGGACCTACCTAAGACTTTGTGTTTCTCACAAGTAACCTAAAGGAAAGCTCTTGGTGGAGAGTTACGAAGCACTTGCGGAACTCTGGTAGGAATGGTAGACAAATGGCTCCATATTTAATATCACAATAAACTATTTATCATGGAAATGAAGGAGATTCACTTAGAATCTGTGGCTGAGCTGACTGACAGCTGATGCAGTAGTCAGGTGTGGTCAAGGTTCATTGAATGTTACGAGGAAAAGCATCCTCTCTGATAAGACACTACTGTCTCTGTCATTGCCTCTGTTTCTTGAGGATTTCTATATAAATTCACTTGGTTTCTCATAGAGATTGTTGTCTACACTGTATGCTGAACTTCTGTGTCAGTATATCTTTGGCAAGAAGCCTTTGATTGCTTATGGTGTCTTATCTTGCTGTCAGGGCTACACATATACTGCAAGATTACCATTCTCAAATTTACATACACTGTGTTAGTGGTATTCAGCATATAAACATTGAGTAACTTTTTCTCTGGGACAAAACATAGTAACAGGGGTGGATAGGCAGTTTAAATTGCACTATCATATGATTCATAACATTAATATAATAAAAATATAGTACTGAAGTTCTTTGGCTTGGAAGTGTCTTTTATTGATTTCAGAAGGCATCTTAGCTTGGAGATAAATTATGTAGAGTTGAATATCCATTAATCAATTATAGGAGACAGAGCTTTGTTGTTGGTACAAAGTATTTTCTTTGATTAGTTCAGGTGTGATCAGAAGGTTTTTCCCTTCTAGAGGGAATGTTTTTGCCAAGTTAGTTGCATGCCAGGATAACAACTCTCTATTTTATTCTTAGTTAATGATTTTCTTACTTATTTGGTGCTCCATGTATCTACTTATGCTTCAAATGCCAATTTTGATTTGTTCAATAACATTAGTATCATTTGTTCAACAGTGTCCTAGAAAGTACTGCTGGGAGACAGTACAGACTGTTATGAAGCACTGTTCTTTATAGTCTGCTAATGCTTTAATTTTGCCTTTGATAATGTGATGTCAATACTTTAAACCCATTTTCCCTGCTTCCTTCTCTTAAAATTGAGCCAGTAAGGTGAGAGCAGAGCAGCTCCTAGTACAGTGGCTGCTGCTGCTGACTGCCTTACACGGGGAGTGTTAGACTGAGGTTGGTATAGACCAGCAGTGCTGCTGTAGGCAAACTTCCCTTTTTTCATTTCTTACAGTGGTAAAATCTGGCAGCTGCAGCAGATGTTTCAGTTCCTGTAGTGAAATTTATTACATGGAACAGGTAGGTCCTTTGCTTCCTTGCTTACATTCACGAAAAACAATCAAGAATTTTTTGTAAATTTATAAAATTCAGCACTAAGGTAAAAAATGAACCTTCAGTTGCTGGCCAATTATTCTGTAAAGATGAATCATGATTTTCACTGAGCACCCATATGTGCTGAATTTCCACACAAACCCAGTGAATTAAAATGTTTTGTACACTGATACCTCCTCCTGCAGGCAAGTTAATATACGTTCACTTTTTGATGTTGTCACATGCAAGGGAATCCAATCATTACATGGATAAAAACACTCCTATATTTTGAGCAGTCTCTTTAGAAAAAGCTAGAATAATATAACAAAGTGATTAGTAAGTCCTACATCTAATTTTATTCTGCAACGCAGCTGCTTTCTATATTTATAATGGTGGACATACTTTTTCACCCTATTACATTTATCCTATAAAAATTCTAGTAATTTCTTCTGCCAGAAGTAAATTTGGCAGAATCTTTTTCTGTAGAATGAGCTATTTGTCCTAGAGCCACTTGTGTCTGCCAGCATTGTATATAGCCTAGAAATTATGTCCTCATTATGAAAATCAGCAATAAATCTTCACTCTATATCATACCTAACACTGCTTAGTACATGAAAGAACAGTGAGAGTTTGTGGGAGAAACAAGAAGAATCAAGTGGTCATTTTGCAGTCAAAATGCATTATCCTCCCCATCATTTAATTTGCCAAATAAATAAATAATGTAGGGAGAAAAAAAAATAATATTCTTGGTCATCTGTATCACTTCCTAATCTGCACTTGACTTTTCCACCATCTAGTGTTTACTCTGAGGATATGTTACTGATGCAGCAGGAAGCACAGGAATTACCTAAATTCAGTATATTGAACATTCTTCAAAGCTGATGTGAAAAATAAATACCAGATAATAAGCTTAACATTTTTTGTTGAGGATGATATGGAGCCTGACTATACTGACAGTGATTAAACATCCTGAGAGACTGATCTGAGGCATGCTGGGAAAACCCAGATATTGAGAACATACACCTGTCTGCCAGATGTGTGTTATGGCAACAAGGGTAAGGAAGGAAGACTACCATGACAATTAAGCTTCAGACTTAAGAATGTGAATTAGAGTGAGTGAATAGATGTGATTCTTCATAAAACCAACTTATCTTCATCAAGTTTCTCTCACTTTTGCTCCTTGGTTACTGCGTATGTAAATACCCACACATGCAACCAAAATTATTTTAGTCTGTGAGGTACAGCACCCTTAGAAAATTAGACACATACATTGGCAACTTAAAAGACCTGCAATCAGTTTCAACGTTTGGTGTTTTACAGAAACTTTTGTCATTGGAGATTCTGTGCAGTAAAAGTTAGAGGAGAAATTCCATAAATTAATTCATGGAGAGAGATCTCAGGAATTGGAACAGCTTAATAACAAAATTCACCCACAATACAGTACATGAGGACTACGTTAAAAAATGTCCTGCAAAGACTCCACGGACTCCAGCTGACTGGGGCACCTGACTCTGAGCTGTTGCATTGGAAAGTAATTTTTAAATAGAAACTTCCAGATAATTTGTGCTGCAAATTTTGAAGCCCTATCTTTATCACACATTTTCTGTGAGGATTCACCTGCCCATGGCTGAAAGTGAGTACCTACGAATCACAAACATGGTTTCTCACAAAGATCTTGTGTTGTTTGCTAACAAACTAAGCTCCTTTTCACAAGTAGATATAGTGATCGCCCTGAAGAACATCAAGTCATCAAGTGTTGCAAAAAACACGTTGTCTGGTTGTCCAGGGGCTCACAAATATTATGGCAACAACTCCAGTGAGCAGATTTTCAATCCTTTTCCTCTGATGCTGCTTGAAGTCTTGCATATGGCCAGACCATATGAGTACTCTTCTGAGTTCAACCCAGTAACTGGAGGAAGAGGCTCTAGCTCAGTATTTTTTCTGTTACAGTGTATGAATGCATTTCTAGAGAAGAGTGTAATATCAGGATTAATCACATACAAAATATTGCATTTTACTAATGCACAGCAAGGTAAAGACTGCCCAAAAACTTTGACTGAGGAGAACAAAAGCTAGTAATTTCTTCTGATGGGGAAAAGAAATAAAAAATAAAAAACAAAACACCACAAAAGGACACTAATATATTTCATTCCCTGTCAGAATTTAGGGAGGGTAAGCCTCTGCTGCCTAGAGACTCTGGGACAGGACCTGTTGCCTCTCATGGAATGAGCAACATACTAAGTATGAAATGAAGCCTAAGTTGCCTAATTAGCTTAAAGACATAGCTAGCAAATGATCTCATATTTATTAGTAATGCTTAGTAAATGGTTCTTGAATATTTTGACAATTTTGTCTTACTGTTTGTCAAAGAACAGGTATCCAGCAAGAGAGAGACAAAACTGGGAAAGCCAGATATGTTTTACACTGGATTAGCAGATTTGCAAACAGTCCATGATCAGGTCTAGAACATTCATTTTAGCTTGAAAAAGGACAATGAAGTGTGCCTCAGACCTGAATCAAGTAACCCAGACTTCAGTGGAGGAGGAATTCCAGAAACTATTCGAAGTCTCTGGGGTACT
This sequence comes from Pyrocephalus nanus, assembly GCA_038380795.1. Taxonomy (NCBI): domain Eukaryota; kingdom Metazoa; phylum Chordata; class Aves; order Passeriformes; family Tyrannidae; genus Pyrocephalus; species Pyrocephalus nanus. The sequence goes on from CM076261.1 coordinate 64,694,892, forward strand.
CCATGTCATTACAAAGAATCCAGTCTCACATTTGGAGATGAGGAGATTTGTTTTGTTGGTTTTTTTTTTAACTGTTGACACTGCAGGAGTACCAGGCCCATCTGAAAGTGTGTTCAAATGCAGCTGTAAGACTTGCTGAAGAAACAGATGTCTGGGATAAGGAAAGAAGGAGAGAGAAATAGTGAATTGGTGAGCAGTTGGGAGAAATTGCTGTAAAGTAGGAGGGCTTAAGGAAATTTTTTAGGAGGGCTGGTAGTACCAGATGCAAGCAGAAGCTCATGAAGTAGAAGAATAAAAAACATAGGAAGAAGGAACAAATTCTGAAGAACAGAAGTAATTTAAGGAAGAAACAGTGAGTTAGAAGATAGGTTATATTGTTTTCAGCTTTTTATGGGGCATAATAAATGTTGCCTGGCATTTAGATTACTTATATCCTCCTAAAACAAACAACTGGAATAGGCAAGCTGACTGACACGTTAATGGCTGTACTTCATTGAGTCTACAAAGAACTGGTAATGAATACACATAGTGGGTGACTGTAGAGGTGACTACACTAGAGACACCTAACTAACAGGAGAGATGGATTGCACTCCATGTTTCATGCACTAAACACTGACTGAATGTGATCTAACCTAGAAAGAGCTGCAAAACCTGCCTGACAAAGGATCACCCTTCCCTTCAGCAGGGTAACAGCCATTTTAGGAAAAGACTCACCAGCTCTAGCAAGGGGAAAATATTGACAGGGAAGCCAAGTCAGGCAGTCTCCTGAGACACTGGTTATCTTCCACAGGAAGAAACAGAGGGAAGGAGATATTCTTTAGCTGCCCCTCCCAACTTTTCAGGGGAATGCTGGCAATTCAGCTTCTGAGTCATAGTCATGCACTGCTGTCTTGCAGAAGGGGAGGCATTTGGAGCAGAATGGCTTAAGTCACTCCTTGAAACTGGCCCAAGTGCCAGCTCCCCAGGTCTGATGAAAGTGAATACATTCAACCTGGGGTGCGGGACATAACCTCGTGTCTTTATCCATGAGAAGTTGTTATGCACCTGCAGTTTTAATGTTCTGTGCTAGATCCAGCTCTGATACAGACTGAATCCTTTAGCCTCCCTCTGGGAAAAAAACAAAACAAAACAAAACAAAACAAAAAAAAAAAAACAAAAAAAAAGGAGGTTAAATTAATTCTAACAACATCCACACATCATCCTGTGCGGTCCCAGAATTCAGGTTACAAAACTGTGTTGAAATCTCTGTGTGTTCCAGCTCTCCAAGATTTCCTTAGGCTCAGCGATGCTAACTACTTTTCTTTATTTGCACTCTAGATGCAGCATAGAGGTTGTGAATGTGACAATGTGGTTTGGAAATTTGATTTTTGCCTCAACTGGTACAACAGAACCACCATAAAAAATAGCAATTTTATATTTCTATGCAATAGAAACATAATTGCACCAGACTAGCACATGAGAGAACCTATCCAGAAGCAGAGTTAACATTCCCAAAATTAAATCAAATAACAATAAAAAAAGCCCCTAATGTGGTTCTGCAGTCACCACTGTGCTAAAGACTTCAAAGGAAAGCACACTGTGTTAGACTGTGTAGTCCAATGTAATTACACCATTCCAGCCCCACTGATAATGCAATTAAGATCTGAAAATATTGCAGCTTTCTCCATTTCCTCTGCCATAGATGAAGGGCTAAGATAGAATAAATACATTTATTAAAAAAATCAATGAAAAGTATAGTCAGTTTGTTTCTCACGTAGTGCTTATAATGCCACTGGTTTTTATAAAAGTTGTCCGGAGTTCATAGTCATATTGAAATGATTAAAGCCAACCAGAGGGAGAATTATCTGAGAAATCCATAGTATTTTACGGATGAGCTGGCATATACAGTATTTACCATGCCATAACTCATACAAGTCTTACTTACTATCTTAATGAGTGACAATAGCATATCTGGAAAACATCTGCCCTGGAAAAGGACACATCAACTACTCTGCCTGCTTGAAAAATGTAGATATAGTATTACTCTATGTCAGCCATGCATATCATATGTGGTATGAAATGTCTTCAGTGGTAAAAGAATAAGGAGTGCATGTTTAATTTCTAAATGTCTCAGAATAGACTCTGGCATCCTCTCTCAGGATGAGTACCCCTTACTCCCTGAGCAGTCTAGTAGAAAAAGGGGTACGTGTTTTCTGCTCTGCAAGAGTTCAGGTTATTTTATGAATTAAATCCCAGTAGGGCTAAACTAATTTTCCAGCAAGTTACTAAAAAAGCATTTTGCATTATAATTTAGTTGTTCTTCATGTTCTTATGAACACATTGGCACTAGGAAAAAGAGGCAGAGGCTTAAAGTAGGTGTTTCTCTTGCAAATTAAAGAAATCACTTAGGTGATTTCTTCAATTTCTTCAATATATAAATGGCCATGGCCAATCACCGTTTATATAGCTGCCTTCTTTTCCTTTTCAACTGTCATGCATGTTTTGGCTGGCATGATTACAGTATATTCCTAATCCCCAGAAGAGCATTTTTCCCATCAGAACCAGCAGCAGCTGCAGCTTGAACATGTTTATCAACACACCCACCTGTGTTTTTGTCATGGACCGCCAGTGATGCCATAACTCCTCCTGTTCTTTCCACTATGTAGGTGTTTTTAGAGTCTTTCCAAAGAAATTAATTTTGAGTCCAGAGATGTTTCCCATTTGATAGAATATTTTAGTGAACTTTGCTTTAGTGGGAAAACTCCAGAAGGCACATGACCTATGACAATTACAAAAGGCAGTAAATACATCCTTCCAGTTTTAAAGAAATGTAGTATCCAGCCCTCAGCTCTATAAAGAACAATTATTTTCTAGAAGCAGAGGAAGTTTTCTTGCTGCTACCTTGGACACTGCCCTCTTTTTTACATAAATTGCTAAAATACTGAACCCAACTGCATGTTATGGTTTGTTTTTTTGGCTCAGGATACAGATAGAGTAATGGGAAAAAGTTAGCTTCATGGGCATCTTGAATGTTTGCAATAACTCACTTTCTTCAGTAGTTATGCGTTGTCATTAGAGAGTGTGAACATTTTCATTCTTATTAACAGAGTGATCTTCAGCCAAGGAATTATCTAATAGAACAGCTGGGACACTTTGAAGCAAACTGTGAACTTAAATTAAGTTCACAACTCAGAAAACTTTGCCTTAGCTTTTTTTCTTTTTCTTTTTCTCTTTTTCTTTTTCTTTTTCTTTTTCCTTCTCTTTTTCTTTTTCTTTTTCTTTTTCTTTCTCTTTTTTCTTTTTCTTTTTCTTTTTCTTTTTCTTTTTCTTTTTCTTTCTCTTTCTCTTTTTCTTTTTCTTTTTCTTTCTTTTTTCTTTTTCTTCTTTTTCTTTATTTTTCTTCTTCCTTCATAAAAAGATGCTTTAAAATATTTTTCACCAATCCGAGGTATTCTATATTAATTAACTAAATTAACATAACATAATTAACTAAAGAATGTCAGGTGGAGATAAAGATCTGTGTGGCAGCTGTGATGCTAGTGTTCATTTAACCTGAAGTTCTAGTTTGTTTGGTTCACCAAATATGGGGTTTCACGACTATTCCACATCCCTTTAAATGATATTTTTCATCTCCTTACAAAGGTCTGTTCTTAGACAGAAAATGCTGTGGTCTAAACTAGAAATGTGAGAAGGGTTATATTTATTATCTTGTTAGTTCCAGAAGAGGAATCCACCAGCACTTACAGAAGACTAAGCAGAGTTTAATGGCAGTTTATGAGCTCTGTCTCTTAGCAGAATCATGTACTGTTTACAACTGTTTCCAAGACATGCAGGTGCATTGTGAGAAAATGAGCCACTACTGAAGTCATAGTATAGACACTTAGTTACAAGTGTTTCAGTCACATAGCAAGAAATTAACAATGCTGCATTTGTTTTCTTTTTAATATTTCTCATATTTCTTATTCTCATTCTAAAGGAATGCATTCTAATCCAAGGACACATTCTCATACATTCATTAATCCTGCTGCTCTAAAATGTTTCACATGAAAACTCAAAATCAGATGGCTTTATGCGTTCCAACTGGGCTTTTGTAAAACAGGGTCATCCTTGAACTTGTCATCTGCTGAGGTATTAAATTCCAGATTTCACTCAATTACACGATCTTAAGAATGTGGCAAGTTGCCATTTCTTTCTTAACTTTGAACAAATGTTATTGCATCTAACTGTTTAATTTCAGGAATCCCTCAATTATAAATGACCCTTAGCAGGAAGTTGTGCAGCTTCTAAAAATTTACCTATGAAGGGAATGTAAATGTTACTTATTGCCAACATTCTTGAAACTAAAACACTCTTTTTAAAAAAAATTCAGAGTATAGCAAACATGATTTAACAAATTAATATTAAATTCATATCTGTATGCAAAGTTTGTTTTTTCTTGCATTGGAAGACACTGTTATGAAATTTGATACAGTGCCTTTGCAGAAAGATTAGCTGATCATTAAGATGATACATTTATTAAAGTTACAATTCACTATGGCAAAAAATTATCTAAAATGGGGCAAAGTTTGAAATAAACAAATACTTAAAATGAAAGAAATAAGCTGAAGTAAAATCAAGTTAAGCATGCTATGTTAAAAAGAGTTGTTTGATTTGTTTCAGATAAAACCATAACTCTGTCCTGAAATAACTGTATGCAATAAATTTCTTAGATAATATATTTTTGTTTTTCTAAAACAACTTCATGGGATATTCTTTATGTACTTCTATAGCTGCACTCAAAAACTAAGTTCACTGGATTTTTTCGACTGAGTTGACAGGAGGTATCTTAGTGCAACATAACAGTTTCACAGAATCTGTGCTAATTATGCTATAATTAATAAAAGTTATAAAAACAAGCATAACCAAAGACTTCAGCTGTCTGATGGTATGCAGAATACTGCTAGCCTAAAAAGGTGTATTGCTTAGTAAACCAGAGTTTACGTTATACCGGAGAGGTTTTACACCAGCAAATCTGCATTTTAAACTGAAATTGTTATGCAAAAGAGATGAACTCTTTTTCAGCATTTCTCACATGGCTGTCCTTTCTCTCAGTTGGACTTCCTGTTGAAAAATTGCTCTGGACAAGTGTGTAATGTTGGACAAGACCACATAGGACTATGACTGGGATCCTTCTCTGCACGGGAAGGGAGATAGTGGTGTTCCAAGGGTGCTGAGGGAGCTGCAAAGGCAGAGCCAGCACCCTCCTGGCTGGCTGTGGAGGGAAGGCAGCAGGGCTTGAAAAGTGCTTGCAGAAGGAATCAGGGAGAGATAAAGGAGTGGGGCTGGGACTTGAATGGCTCAGGGGGGCGGGAGAGGGCAGCTGGTGAGAAGGACAAACCTCTCCCAGAAAAGGGAGACCAAGAGAAGTGAACAGCTGCTGCAGCCGCAGGGAGCCCAGGAAACAGTAGCTGGGAAAGGACTGACTTGAAACGGGACCTACAGGAGCTAAGCCAGGAACAGCTGAGCAACTGTGGGAAGGAAGAACTTCTGGGGATCGTCCCACTGCAGGTAGAGGGCAGCTCAGGCCCCCAGGCACCTTGAAAACTTTGCCCAGCAGTAGCAGAAAACACCTTTTGAGTAAATAGGACAGAAAAAATATATCAGTTTTTTCACTTATGGGCTTGTGAAGGCAAAAATGGGCTCCTGAAATGTCAGAAGGTGGAATCCACTCCTGGGTATAAAATAAGGAGGCCAAGAACAGCTTGGATTTTCTTTGGGGAAATGCACAAGTCTGTGCTTGGCATTTTTGGTGTCACAGGTGGAGAGAGCATAAGAAGAGAGATCTGAGCTGTCACTTGGCATGGACCTTTTGGAGACAGCAGACACCTGTCAGATCATCACTATGTGAATAACTCAGATGTTTGCAAGATCAACAGATTGTAAGACTTTTCTTATCATAGGGAATAAAACCTGCCTACAAAAATGATCTGCCCATGAAGCCAACTAGCACAGAGTAGCCTGAGTCCATGCTATTAAACTCTCTCATCATCCAAAATAGGCCAGTTGTATGCATCTACCTACCACAAAGTGCCTGTGACCTACAAATTGCCCCAAGTGATGCCAGGGAGTTGTCTGAGGAAATGGTCTTTGGTCCAGACCAGAATCACTCCTGTAACCCTTTTTATCCATGCCTCCTGTTGTGTTTGAGTTCTTGGGAAGATTTTCTAAAGCTAAGTATACCCATAGCTCTTTTTTATTTTTATTCCTTTTTTTTTTTTTTTGTAATGGCCTGTTTTTTTGCCTTACCTTGCCTGCTTTGCCATGGTCCTGCCAGAGGGTTAAAGAAGACCCAGCCTGTAGTGGATTCATTTTGCTAGTATCATCTGCTTCAGTATCTCCATCATCACAGAATCACAGAAAGACAAACTACCCCTTCTCAGGTAGAGCCAGCTAAATTGAATCAGAATTAAAATCTAAACCATGCAGAGGTAACATTAGCAGCAGAGGAAAGGAAATCAGCACTACTCCTGAATGACTGCAGTCACCACTGTACACAGTCTGGAATCATTAGGATACTACAGAAAGCCCAAGCATGAACTGCAACCACAGCACACCTTCATCCACTGTTGGCAAGTTTCTGCTCCAAAGCAACTGCTGTTCTTCCCTATAGAATTCTCCATACACTTTTCTAGCAGGTTTGGGTTGGTATCAGGCACTCTACATTGAGCATTATACTCAGAATAATTTGGAATATTGTAGCCTGTTTAGTAAACTGAGATCTTGTGACTTTGTTAGACTCTGCCTGCTATTAATAGCCTTGGCTTCTCTCAAGGCAGAGATGGACATTGGATTTTAATTTAAGAATCCTGAAATCACTTCACTTGAAAGTGAAGTAGCTCACTCCTGAGGATGCAGGCTCATGAAGCTGGAGGTCTTTAAGAGGCAACTGCTCATGGAGTGTTTGCTGTGAGGCATTGTCCATTTTGGTAGTTCTTGTCTTCTAGCCTTTGGGTGCATTGTGAATCCCATTGTTCCCATCACTGATGAAAGCTGATGAGGTGAGCATGGACTAAAGCAATTTTTTAAAAAAAACTTCATGCTGAGCTACTATCAAATTTCAAAATTAGAGTTTTTAGATGGCATCCAATTGGAATTATTACATTCAAGAGGTTCCTCTCATAAATAACTAACTAAATGAGAAATAAAAGCCCTCATACTGATAGGGATCAATAGGTTTGTTAAGAAGAAGCAAAAATTAGGGGAGCTCATGAGTAATATAATAGCTGAAAATTTTACAGTAGATAGTGCATACATATATTACCAACTGTGCTGTACCTCAGTGTATCCAGCATTGTCCATACTGGCAGAGCACAGGGAAAGCTGTGGGTTGTTGGGGTGAATGATGGGCTTGCTTTGAATGGACATGAGAGTAGTGAAGAAAATAGGAAATTTTGTGTGTTTGGGTTTCACATGAAAACAGCACCAGGGTTTGAAGCAAGAAGCTAAGCAGAACTCTCTAATACAGTGTTCTGCATCTGTAGCAGTGGAGAGTTATTCAGGAATTTCTTGATAAAATAGATACAGAGCAAAATTCAGATAAGCACAAAAATTTTGATAAATAAGCCTTCTTAAAAAAAGCATTAATCAAGGAACAGAGATTATGCATTTTTTGAAAATACCCCACCCTTGTATCAGCCATGTGTTTTCTACAGGCTGAAAGTTAGTGAAGTTGCAGAACCTGGTAAAAGGGAAGGTTTTAAATACTTGACTCAAGCACTGGAACAGGTATAGACCGCTTTCCTCTAACAAATCCATAATTTATAGTAAACTATTCCCTAATTACTCACATATTCAGCACAGCTGTTTTACTTAGTCTGTCATTCATAAGAAAGCAGTATCACAGCATGGTAGCAGGAAATAAAAGGGATTTACAAAGAACTGGTCACAGAAGAGGTTAAGTACAAAATCTAATTAAAACCACTTTGAAATGTTATTTAGTCTCCATAACAGTGTAGTGGATTTCTTTTGAGGAATACTGAGTACTTCAATAGTTGCTGACAGAAATGTATATTCCCAGTTTGTCTTTACTATGACATATAAGCTTAATGCTTCTGTTTGTTATTTTATTATTATTTATCTAAATTCCACAAGAATTTTCATAGATAGATTTTTTCCTCCTAGGCTGACTGTTTGTAAGATATTAGGAAGACCGTGCTTTTAAACCATAAAGGCCACTGATTTCTCTGGTGAAAATGTGTAAACAGCCTCAAAAGGACCATTTTGATAACCTTGACGTAGGGCTTTTTTTTTTTTTTCTTTTCTTTTTCTTCTATTTCAAGCACCGCCTCCTGTGTTCAAAGCTGATATACATAGGAGTAGTAGAAACTGTTTGGTAGATATTTTGGTCTCAGATTTTTAAGCTTTATTTATAAAAAGCCTAGGCCATGGTTATAGTTGTAATTTAGTACATTGCTATGAGAAAAGCTCATGGAGTTTAGATGTGTGATTATACATATGATTCTGATTCACTTCGTGTACAAGTGACTGTCATTTGTAAAGGACTTTGCTAAGGACACAAAATTCTTAAATACTCCACAGCATATCAAAAATTTCCAATGGTGGGATGTGAAGTTTCCAGGGCTGACTTGTAAACCAATGGGAAGCTACACCCAGACACGAGAAATGGACAAGGCCAAACACAGATTAATTCCTTTCCATAATTATCCAAAGTTTTTTTTTGTAGCTGCAGTCAGTAGCAGTCTCTCTGTCAGCTTCCATGGGCCCATGCTAATTATCTAAAGTGATTTATTTTCTTTAGTAATCTTCCCTGTGGCTTTTGGCAGGATTTTGCAAGCCATGCAGCCCTAATAAAACTCTTTCCAGTGATGCCAAAAATAACGATATCCTATTTTTCTATTTTTTTCATGATGTATACACGTGAAATGAGAACGAAGACGAAATCCCAGTAGTGAATGTTCAAACAGCACACAAAGCCATATAAGGGTGGAGTTTTCAGGCTTTTATCAACTGAAATGGCTCTGGGTCTTCAGTTCCTCAAGAACCTCAGCATTAGGCCCCAAGAACTTTCTGCAGACCACCAGAAGTGTAGTAAAGGAAGAAAGTTTAATGCCTATTTTAGATACACACTATTATGCTGTTGCTTTCTTCTCTCCTTGTGACAAAAGTTGTAAATGTTTTGAGTTGTGTTGTTTTCCTTTATCTCTCTCCTTAGTTTTTCAATATTTTCACAAGAATAAAGAACTGATCTCCTACCAGGTGTGAGGAAAGACACATCCTATTGTATTCCTATTTTTTAAAAGGAGATGAAGGAAGGAGGAGAGATAGCAAAAAATTATGGGTTATTTAACATTTCTCTTAGTTCTTCTTTTGAATAATCCTATGTGTTGCATTCTTGTCTTCTTTTTCCTTAGTCTTATTGCATGATTTTCTTTTGCTCTGTGCTTTTTTAAATTTATTTTTAATTTAATTGTCCAAGCATTAAACCTTAAGATTAGGCTTTACTGATTAAGGTTAGTGTAACTCAGCTCATTCTGTAACTTTGCCTGATAGAATACAGAGGTAGAATGCAGTGACTGGGAAATAAGAGCTTTTAATCCCAAGAAATGACAAAGAATTTGCTGAAAGCTGTACACTTGTATCAGCATTAACACAATTTGTATATTATCAACTGTATAATAATATCAAGCAGAATTCATCAGCCATCCATAAATGCCCCATCAATGTCACAACATCTGCCTGTTGCATTGTAATAAGGCAAAAAATATTGTAGAAAAGATAACAGAAAATGTTCTTATGAATGTTCGAATTAAAATGTAGTAACTCTACACTAATACGCACAGTAGAAATGCAACAACTGACGCCTGAAGTGACAAGTCACTCAAAAATGAGGCTTCACCCCCTGGAGCCTCTAATTGGCTGTGGTACCCCTCTCTTTGGCTACGGGGACAGTGAGTGGCAATGAGCCAAAGGTCCCGCCTAGAGGGAGTGGCCACAATAGCCAGGGACTATAAACAGGCACTCAGGAGGTCTCCATTCCCCCTGGCCTCTGCCTTCCTGACCTGGGAAGATGTGACCTTCATACTGGTAACTCTGTTTCTCTCTTTCTCTTTCTTCTCTTAATCTCTTTTCCTATACTCCTGTGGGCAACTTGTCTGTATGTCACTTAAATACTTAAATGATGGGTATTTCACTTAAGTTTGTGTTTTCTGGGTGTAACAAAGCTTCTTTACTATAGCAATTCGTGCTTGTTTCAGTAACCTTTTGTAATGTTTTTGTGAAGTTGCATGTTATTTCTGTTAAACCCTTTTTGCCAAAACACCTATATTCTCACCAAATTAAAAGAAATCTCTTAGAGAAAAACGTGTAGTTTTTCTCCAGACGTGAACTCAAGATACCAAAGAATCAAAAGGCTTTGAAAGAGTTTGGGTAGGCAAAATCTCTTGAAACCTGAAATAAATGTTTAGCACCTGATAAACCATGGAGCTTCTAGTGTCTGCCCATGGTAACAACATGGTAATGTGTGCCCAACCTGGATCCGCAGGCACTAAAATCCCAGTGTCACTAGTCCTGCAACAGCCTTCTTGGGTCACCCAGGGCTGCACATCTGCCTGGGTGAAAATGGACAGAGGCTTCTAACAGCCTGCCCCAGAGCTGCAGATCCTGGCTTTAGAATATTGCTGTCTTTGGGGAAATTAACCAAGAGCTCGGTTTGACTTGGCTTAATGCAAACTGAACCCTTCCGGTTCACATCTGTGGCTCTAGATGGGTCTGGCCACTTGTTAGGCAAGCGAAATAATCTTCTGTCCTGTGGAGCCTGGACTGATGGCAAGAAAGAGAAAAAGAAACAGAATGAAACAACATTTTAACCAAAATCAGATGAAATGAGGCAAAACAACAAGCTTACGAAATGCCCTGAAATGCAGAAGAAAGCTCACATCATTTGAATACAAAGGAGAGTCTCCAAGCCACTGGAAGATTTAACAGCAAAGTGAGAAACTAAAGAGAATGCAGAGTGCATCAGTAGATTTAAAACAGGCCACGGAAGGTTGAAGGTAAATCAAGCTGATCTTCTGCATCCTGGCTCAAGATAATAGTGGATCCATGAATCTTCCGATGTTCAAAAGGGAGATTTCAGCAAATTACTAAGAGGTTAAAGGGAGAGCATGCAAAGAGAGCATGGAAGAGAGTCACTACACAAAACAGGCTCTGATAGTCAGTAGAGTCCTGGGGGTGATTGATGAGAGAAACTGAGTCTTGGTACCAGCAAGGGAGTCAGCACATAATTAGCTGGGCTTTCCTCATGGGATTTGATTTGCATTGCTGTATATTTAATAGCTGTTGGTGGATTTGCAGCCACAGAGCCAGATTCAATCTGGGATGAGGATGAAAGAGAAAGTAGAATATCATAGGGGAGCAGCTGGCCAAGACCCAAGAAAGAAGGAGTTGCAAAGCAGAGAATGACAGACAAAGAGGAGAAGAGTCAGTGAGAGGAGAACTCAGAGGAAAGATTCCCTCAGCAAGAGCTAAAGGTATCGAGTAACAGAAAGAAATTGTCAGAGAGCAAGGTGAATGATGTTGCTGATTTCCATATTCTTTAGGCCACTGGCTATTAGAAAGAACTATTTCAAGGAAAAAAATCTCCTGAAAATAATTTCTCTGCTCCAAAGTGAATTTGCAGAGGGACACAAGTACCTACAAAGATCTGGTTTTGCATGCAAAAGTATTAAATTCAATGTACTAATTAAATGCTCCCAACCCTTGGAATATGGTGGGATTAGGACAGACCTGGATCCAGATTCAGCACATGAATAAGCATATGCTTGAGAGCTTTGTAGAGAAAGTAACTGGAGACATGCAAGAGGAGCCCTGTCCTGGGAAGTGGTGAACATGATGAACCATCTCTAAATCAGGAGGAGCTGATATCTGAGCATCTAATTTGATTGGCTCCATGTTAAATTTTTCTTTATCAGGCAACAGCCTTTAAAATAACAATATTTTCTCAATTACATATTGAACCAGTCTTTAAAGTGTAAGAGGGAAAAGATCCAACAGTGCATAAACTCTTGTGTCCATTTCAAATCTCCATAGGCAGTAAAATAGTTATCATACAGTCACTGTGTTGGTCAGGTGCTAAATGATCATAATTTAAACCATATATACACTGAAATTCTGGGGTTTATGTCAATTCTAATGAGAACAAGTTTGCATGTAACTTACTGATTCTTTTTTTTCAAAATTACTGTCCCTACCATAAACCTCTCAGGATTTGAACAGGGATTTCCCCTTCATTCATGTACTCTGATGCTGAAAAAAGTTGTGGTTTTTTGGTTGTTATTTCTTTTTTTGGTAGAGAGAAACACAAAAATATCTGGTTTGCTTTTGCACAGACCTACATCTCATGCAAAGCAAAGCGTGTCTCTTCCCTGGGCAGCATGTTGCATATCAAATTTCAGCCCATGTGATCTATTAAGAATGAATTATACACTTTGAAAGTGGAAACTTACTTTCATTACAATCAAACAGTGAAAGAGGTAAATGTTATAAGAAGGAAATTGTATTTCCCTGTTCAGAGTGCGGTATTGAATAATCTGTGCCATGACTGCAGACTACAGGAGTGATGCAGAGACATAATCACCCTTTCTGATAGAAGTATACTGCACTTGGATGATTGCAAGAGCAAAAACATTTTCCACAAGTTCCCTCAGGCTTTCATATTTCCCCTTTAATAATCCTCATTTTCCAAAATGGTCTTTAGAGTAATGAAGTCTAAAATTCTGTTAAGGAAGACAAAGAACAGTTAAGCCTGAAAAAGGTCATCTTTTTAAGTCCCTCCAAATGATGAAAGAGTTTCTGTCAAAGACTTACTATTAAAAAGACTTAAAAAAAAAAATTGATACAGCACAAAATCATTAAAGATTCCTAAACATAAAACATAATTTATCACATAATTTTTGGGTTTTGAATTAAAATGTGAGCTGTCAGTTGTTTTTAGAATTGTATTCCATCACAAAATCACAAAATGGGAAAGGTTGGAAGGGACCGCTAAAGACCATCAAGTTCAAGCTCCCTGCCCAAGCAGGGTCTCCTAGAGCATGTTACTCAGATGGCTTTTGAATATCTCCAGAGGAGAAGACTCCACAACCTGTCTGGGAGACCTGCTCCAGGACTCTGTCACCATCATAGTTATTTGACATGAAAAATAAAATACGTTCTGAAAAAGGCTGAGGATGATTTGAAGCATTTCTTTTTCTAAAATGTAAATTCGTTCACACAACAGTTAATGCTGCAGCCTATGAAATTAAAGAAATGAGGCAAACAAGAAAAAAACCTGAATTTATGTCTTTTAATCTAAGAATATCTGAAATCCAGTCTTTCAGATAGCAGTCCAGACGTGAATTGGAGTAGAGGTGAGCAAGAAGTTAGACTTTAATTTTAGATATAATTCTGAATATATTTTAGACAATACTAGTTATATTCTCTTGTCCAAAGTACACTTTTCTAAATTCCTGAGTTTTGATTTCCCTCTTTTAAACTAGATAGGCTTTATTCTTGATAACTCAGACACAAGATCATAAATTAACTGTAACATATCTAATCATCCAGATTAACCTGTAAGTCCCTAATCTGAATCAATTTTGAGTTGTTCACAGTCTCTCCCTGTAATTCTACTGAAGCAGAATTTTGTTTACAAAAATGTGAAATCCTGTCAAGCAGCAGAGCGCATACATGCTATATTGTCTAACCATTGTCAAGATGAGTAGTAGGTAAAGGAGGACTTCCAAAAGAAAAAAGTCTGAGAACTGAAAGAAGAAATAAAATCTCCTACACTAGCCACAAGCATCTATGAATTTCTGATTATAATCAAAGACTCTGCAAGACAGATATGTACGGTGCCTCCCTTTTGATATATGATGCAGAGAAAGAGGCAATTCTTCAACACAAGCACAACCTGTTTTAACCGTCTGCTTTAGGCTAAAGTTGACCATACGCTGAAAGTGACAGCCATAGAATTATAAAATCATGGAATATCCTGACTTGGAAGGATCTCACAAAAATGGTTCAGAACAACCTAAAAGTTAGAGCTTAGATGTAAGAGTGCTGTCCAAACACTAACAAGCTCCCTGGGCAGCCTCTTCCAGTGCTTGAACACCCTTTCAGTGAAGAACATCCAATCTGAGCTTCCCCTGGAGCAGCTTTATGACATTCCCTTGAGTCTCATCACCAGTCACCGGAGAGTAGAGATAAGCACCTCAGTCTCCACTTCCCCTCATGAGGAAGTTGTAGATGACGATGAGGTCACCTCTTAGTCTCCTCTAGGCTGAACTAACCCGATGTCCTCAGACATTCCTCATAAGTCGTGCCCTCTAGTTCTTTCACCCATTTTCTCTCCTTTGGAAACATTATAATCCGTCTTATGTTGTCAAGTGGAAAGCTGCAGACAGTATTTGTACTGAGGCAACACCAATACTGACTATAGTATCACTCCTTTTGACTGATTTCTCGAAGTTGAATACAATGGGAGTCTAGCACACTAGTTTAGATGAAGGCATCTGACTTGCAGACAGCTCTGTTGGGAAAGAATAATCCTGCCTTTACAAGTCCACCTCAATAAACAGCTGTAGTAAGGTTGGTCTTCTAAAGAGGGCATCCACAGTCTAGTATTCAAAGTGAAACCTCCTGGGCTGGACCACATTCCATTTGAAAGTAAAAATGGTCCCTGCTTATACCTTATACCTTATATCTGATGGCTGCTTTGAAAATTTCGTTCAGGTAGATTTGTGGGACTCCCTTGCATTCAGACAAGATTCAGACGGGCAAGAAAAAAATCACTTGCAAGGGGTGAGAACTCAGAAAATTAGGCTTGAAGTAGCTGAATCATTTGGGATCAGAATTAATTTTCTCCTTTTATGTAATGGCCACAGAAGAAGACAAATAAAGCATGGAGACCTGGACTGACTCAGTGGTGACATCCATAACCTGTGGATAGTAATAGTTAAGAGCAAGGGATATGCATATGTACAATAAACTTACAATTTTCAAAAACTATTTAAGTGGTGCTTAAGTGGTAGAGTAATAAAGTGATGAACTAAGTAAAGGCTTCATTTGCTGGCATAATTCCCAGAATGTACTATGGTAAAATTTTATGGTTTGAGATATTAGTAGGTGATCATTTTTTGTAAGATTTTTGTGTATTTTTCAAAGCCTCTGAATAAATAGAATGGCATGCTGTTAGAAAAAGTGAGTGTTATATTAAAATTCTACCCAAAAGGAAAGATGTTGGGCTTATGCTGTCACCTAGGATTTTACTTCTGACAAAACAATGTATCTGGATTTGTTCAGACAGCAAACAAGAAGTCCTGTGCATTTCTGAGAGATAAGTAATTACTAAAACACTAATGAAATAATCTTAAAACAGCTGATAGGTTTTAGGAGAGAGATTAGCTGAGATTCATCAGTCTTAAGGGTGGAAGGGATTGTTGTGATATTTGTAGCCCCATGCACCACACAAGGAGATGGTCTGAAAAAGATTTGCACGTAAAATATTACATTAAAGACTTCCACTGTGCCGAACTTCGTTGAAATACAGTCACCAATTCAAAGGATTTCTTTCTACCTAAGAAGTGCAAATAGCAATGTATGAATCCGAGTTTCTCCCACATATATATATATGGGAAATCATCATCTCACATACATGTTCTCCCTCAAGGGTTGTCTCTAAGAAAAGTGCTGTTACAGTAGGTGTTGAAGAGAAGCTAAATCAAAGATCTGTGCTGAAAAGAAGAGTCTGGAGAATGGTGGTATCCTTTACAGATGTGTGATCCTCAGGACCCTGGGAATGAACCATAGCCATTCTCTTGATTAGATGGGAAAAAATTGCTTGCTCCAGCTTCTGCTGAAGCTTTATGCCTGTACAAAATGCCAAAAATGCACACTAATAAAATCATCCGTCCCAATAACTCTGCACATACCCTCTTATTGCCATGCAATAACTAAGTGCTTTTTGGCAGATGATGAACGAGCTTTTGTCATGCCTTAAAATTAAGCCTATTTTACAACTGAGAAAAATAAGAACCCAGATACAATTTACTGAGATTTAAGGGCTGTGCCTGAAGTGTATTCTGGGATGAGAGTCCTCCTCCACATATTCCTGGGCTACTGCCCAAACATAATAGAAGTTTTTCTCTTCTATTTTCTTTCCTTTTTCTTGACATGATAGCACCGGTCAAGAAGGGGCTCTACCAAATTCCTTGAAGTTCCTCTTCAGAAAGTTGTTTTTAGCCCCCAGACATCAGACCATTGTTTGGGGGCGGGCGGGAAGAAGAAGAAGTCAAGGGAGTTTAAAACCTGCTAGGATTATTTTTACTCTGATAGATATGCCTTTGTGCTTCCCTTGTTCCGTTTGGTTACATGGCTAGGTCTTCAGGACAAAGATCAAGTCTTCTCAGCCTTACACAGGACTGAGCATATAATTTGAACTGAATCAATACAAGGACATGATTCAGTTAATACTTAATTTAACTTCAATTTCTAAGGCTGTTGCCCAGCTGTTGTACTTTCTTGTTCTACCTTTATAATAACACATACATTGCTTTCTGGCAGAAGGGACCTTATCCATATCCTGCTTCTCAATCTGCAGCATCAAATACACATACACTTAAATATTAAAACCTATTAACACGAACAGTCTATGCCTTTTAGAGCTTGACAGTACATCAGTGCTTAAGAACTCTATTCAGATAATCTACATATGCAGATATACCTAAATTATGCCTCTATTGCACATGCAGATCTAATTCACTTACTCAGACTTTAAATAGAATCAGGCTTTGAATCTCCTTTTGGACTGCTTATGATTTCCCTAATGAAATTAGTGTATACTTTTCTTGAACTGAACAGGTAAAAAATTGTTTAGCCCTTTACAAAAGTTTCTAAAAATCAGACTAAATAAGACAATTCACATATTACATTTATTTATCTCCATTTCCTTTGCTTGCTTGCTACTTTGCACATGTGAGTCTGTTGTATCCGAAAGAGCACATTTACAATCATCTTGCCTGTCACATATCTGATACTGCATGGGTGACAAATGGTTCCTGGCCAGGAGACTGGTAAACACTGCTTTTGGTTTCTGTTTAGGAATTTCTGAGGAGGAAATGTACTTCCTTCCCCACAGTATAAGTACTAATGAGCACAGATATTTGCAGATGTACTGTGATTTACTGTAGATAACAATATAGTCTCCCCTTGTAGCTCCAAGTTTATGGAGCTCCAAGCCTGAAGCTGTCCTCTTCTATTCAGCTAATTGGAACTCCAATTCCTTTGCCCACTGATAACTGTGAGACTGATGGGCATGCAGACATTTAAATATGTACCCCTAGTGTGGAGAATCAGGGAGCCCTTCCAGTCTCAGAGGAATCTGGTTTCATAAAAGCCAGGGGCTGATTCATGCACTGGAAGGAGCCTCAAGGTGAGGTGGTCTGCAAGCTGCATAGGAACTATGGAGCACTCCAGCAAATCCCCAGCGTGAGAGAGATCGGGGAACCATTATCCCGGAAGGTAGCTTATCACACACCTGCAGGTCAGTCTTTCAGTCTAAACACCTTAAAAAACTAATTAAAACAATGGTTTGTTTTGGGGTTTTTTTTCTTCCCCTTCCTTTCCTTCTGCAGACACTTTACCTCTTTTCAGCTCCTTTTCCAAGAGGAGAGTTGCATGCACACTCATGGTTCTTAGCTTTGGTGAGTGACAGGTTCAGAAGGGCACTGGTCATTTCTGAATGACAAAATTTGTATTAAGGTAAATTGAGAAGTTTCGTTCTTTGCTATTTTTTTCCCTAGTGAATTGCATTGTAAACTCATGCCATGGAAAGGCTGATACCAGCTGAACAAGACTATATGAATGTTAAATTTAATAAAACTCCAGCATTAGATACAGAAATTCTGTGCTAACATCTGAATACCACTAGTGAAGCCTCACTGCTACAACTTGTTGCCCTCAAGCAGACCCTGGACACAGTCAGACAAAAGCTCAGTGAACATAGCAGATCTTCTCTAAAAAGAGCTCAAGAGGTCACACAGCTACATCCCCTACAACTCTTTGTCTGTTCCATGGCTTAGGTTTGCTTTGAGGTCATTCTAGGTAGTATATAGGATGTTTTTGCACTGATCTTTTGAATGATGTGCATAAGTAAAACAGCACTGTCTGTTAGATGCAGAGAATTAAGTAATATTTTTTAGAAAGAAATGCTGAACAAAGTTTCAGATGTCTTTATCCATTTTGCAAAATGCACTGATTTGCTGCCAAAGCAGGCTGATCTTTAGCGCTGCCTTGGTGTCTTCCAGAAGATTCTGAAGTCTGTGGCTGACCATCAAGGTAAACATATTCCCATTGTGTTGATCCATAAACCTTAAAGTGAAAATTGGGGGAAAATAGCTAAAATTTCTGAACTATCCATTTGTTCCATGCAAGTATTTCTACGTATCTCCTAAAGAGTTAGGACAGCTGCTGAATAGGTAGTTGGCATGGGATTGAGAAGCCAAGGCCAAGAAATTGTGAGCTTTGTCTTGGCGTTTCACTTTAAAATGGCCATCCTTTATGTGGTTGAGAAATTTTTGTTTTATTAGGCATTTGACTTTTAGCGGTGTGCCTTTATTTAACAAACATTCTAGCAAGACCCAGGTTGTGGATGTTCCAGGTTTGGTAGAGTTCCACTGCGTTTGTTGGAACCAAAAGGGCTCAGCACTTCCCATGCTCTTAACAAAAAAGCCAGTAAGAACAAAACCATTTGAATTTGTTTGTTGAATAGGGTTATGCATAGCCTACTATTAGCCATCAGAAAAAAGGTTTTCACAGAATTGCCCATACAACTGACTAACCATAAAATGTAATATTAAACATCCAGTCCATATAAATACTCTGCTACATTCCAAACTGTTCTCTTTACTCTTGATTCCTTTCAGCTTTATCTTGGAATTCTTTGCACTGCCAAATGTAGTGATAAAAATATATTTACTTTACAACATTTAACAATTGAAATTAGAACCTGATAAAATTTCAGGGTATTTTTTTGAGCCAAACCAAGCTCATCTTTTTCCTAAAAGTAATAATAAAATTGACCAATAAAGCCAGAATTAAATTACTACTTTGAATGATGACCAGCAGTGCAAAGAAGTTCAGATAAGTTGATAATCTTCTTTCTGAGATATAAGGTGTAAGCAGGGTCAATATATTTTCAAAAGTGTAGTTCATACTTGTTGGAAATGAAATCTAAACAGCTTCTAAATATATTTTAGAAGTTTTGTGTTTTTTCATAGTAGGGTTATCTTCTCTGTCACGCTGATAATTTATTAAATCAATCTGGTTAAAATAAACAAGCAGACGTCAGGATTTCCACATTGATTTAATTTTTATGTCTTTATTTGTATATAAGTTCAGCCCTTCAGGATACACGTTACTATATTTATTGTGGTGAGAATTATTTGAGTAGAATAAGTTTCTAGAGCAGAGTGTCTGTACAAAAACCCTTTCAAACAGAGAGTTTTACATTTTGAGCTGACTAGCAGAATAGTCTCTCCTAATACATCCCAAAGTTTTTCCTTATCACAGAGTAACTGTGTAGAAGCAAAAGTTGGTAAAGGGCTCAAATTCCTGACTTACACAATGAGCAAATGTTTCTCAGACTGGCCTCCAAGGATATTTACTGTGAAATCATTGGAGTGCAACACAGCATGACTAACATCATGTTCTTTAAAATGAGTGTTTACAGGAGCCAAACATTCACTTTGGAGTTTAGAACTATTAATTCACTTACTAGTGCTAAAGGAATGAGAGTAAAAGTAGTGTAGGAGAAGTTTATTGACTCTGTTCATGAAGGCCAAACTTGAAGGTACAGAGTTCATCCTTCACTGTTAAATCAAAGTTAAAGCTTGAAAATACAAGACCTCCTCCCTGCTGCCAGTTCCTCTGACTTTCTCACAACAAAGGCACATGACTGCTATTTCAGTCAAAAGTCCCTCAAGTTCTGTTGCAGATAGATTAACAAGAGTCAGCAAAATTCAATTCACAGCAAAAAATTAAACTCATCTTTAGGTATAACAATTGCATTTGTCAGCTTTAGAAGAAATCATTCTCCTTCCCCACACTGACGGTTTCTCTGTTTGGGCTGGGACTCTACCTAAAGCCATCCCCTGGAATATATGCCTTTCACTTAACTCCCAGAGCAAGAAAACAAAAGAGTTGTTTTCTTGCAGACTGGTCCACCTCTCCTATCTGCTTCAGCAGACCTAGACACTTAACTGTAAAGAAGTCTTTTAAGCAAAAGGTTAAAAATTGACTTCCAAATGGACAAACTGGGAGGATCACATTAGTAGCAGTTATCTTCAAGTGACTGGAAAATGTCTTCCCTGGGACTTAGTTACCAGAAATCTGAGTACCCTGTCAGAGGCTGCAGCTGTTGTACTCTCAATTATTTTCCATCTTATCTCCCTGGTTTTAACTGTGCGGCTGCAGCAAAATCAAGTCTGCGTAATAATAAGATGTGCAATGGGAGCATCCGACTCCTTGTGTCGAGTGTGAGGAGAACCAGAACTCCTGTAAACCTCCCAGCAGCCTGGGGCAAGGTTAAGGAGGGAGAGAGGCGCTTAGGGAAAATTATGCCCTTCTTCCTGACCCCTCTATTTACAGCAACTTGAAAAAAAGATTGTTCAGCTTGCTCCTGATTAGGTGAACTCTTGTTGGGGAGAAAAATAATGACACTTGTGTGCATGGCACATATCAAAGGTTTTCTCTGTACGTGTCTCCAAGACAAGGACTGTTAAATACTGATCTATGAAGTCCCTATGATTGTTTGTTTTTTCTTGGTGTTTTTAACTGCTCAGTTAAAATAAGTATGAGTAAAGTCAGGTTTTTCATTTGAGAAATTATGTCCTAAAATGATATTTTTTCTGCTTCCTTTCTGTTTTTATGATCTTAATTTATTTATGTGCAAGTTTGTCCAACTGCTTTCTTAAGTATCAGTAACATTTGAGATTTTAAATAAAAGATTTTAATTGAAAATGTTTATATTTGAAATGTCCATGTAGGCATTAAACAAGAGCTTGAGGCCTAATTAATTTCATTATGAGGAAAATATGCTTTCAGACATAAATGGACTTAGGCTGTGTGCACAGCCAAATCTCTTCTCCCTCATCTAGAAATTCCACAGCTACAAAAAGCTCAGATGTTTTGTCTAGGCCTACTTGTCCTTCAGGATTTTTAAGGAAAATAGTATCCTTTAGTTGTGTGAGATATGTCTCCACAGTGCAACACTGAGGAGCTTGATGTGGAAGAGGGTGGTGCTTGTGATACACATCCCCAGTGCTCATTAGTGCAATGACAAATACAGGGTAATACCTGGAGAAATATGCATTGATAAAAACACATGCAGCTAAAGATTAAAAAACTCCAAGTCCACCTCTCACGTAAATCAGTGCCTGAACTCACTTACCCTGCTTGCTAGACACATTGTCATCCTGCAGTGGAACATTTTCAATATTCTTCGTGCAATAGGTAATCTAATTAAGATGTATAGCATAGCAGCCAGGACCATATCATTGCTCTGTGTAAATATATATCCTCATTTCCAGGGGTGCTGAGATCCCATCACGCTTCTAATAGGATCATTTTTATTTTAAATTATATTAGTCTTATATTATCTCCTATCTCACTGCTTAAGCAGCTGCAGTCCCTGACAGAGCCGTGTGCCTGTAGTTTGCTGCTGATTCCCTGGAGTTTCAAAGTGAACTGAATGAGAGCTTTACACTTTTAACCGGGTACAGAAGAACTGATTTAACTTAAATAAGACTTTGATTATCTGTGTGAAGATTCTTTGATGTAAAATAAAATCCATGTTTCCAGAAATCCTTAAGTTTGTACTTTGCTTCCAATTAACATATGAAGTAGATTTTGTCAACCAGCTCTGTACAGCAGCCAGTAAATTAGCAAGGGCAAATCTGGTTCAGATGACTCATTTTTGGGAGTTTCATCCAAAGTTGTTATGAGAAAGTCAAAATCATCAACTGCAATGTAGTCAAAGCTGAAGATTTAAACAATAAAAGTTGGGAACAAGCCTGGATGTAAGTAAAGAAAAGCATTCTTGGGAAAAGCAAATTTTTTCTGAAATGGCCAGATGAATGTAGAGAGCAAACAAAATGCAGGCTTATAGCTGAGTGCTTGCAGTGGAAGACAAGCTGCTGTTTCACATGAATAGAGAGGGGAAGGACACAATGTGAATACAAGCAATTTTGTTCTGGATGGAAGATAATTAGAAACTCACCAAGATTAAGTGCCTCATAAAACAGAAACTCTTAAAAAGTTATTTTTTATGTGATATTTCCAGTCCAGGGCCCAAGATGAGAAATTATTGTGAACCCATACATCTGGTGTAGAAATGGAGCAAGTGTGTGACAGTTCTGCTGCTGAGCAGATTATATTTTGGCTGACTGACATCATGGTAATGAGAAATTTCTGAAGATCCAATGTGTACTTATATCAACTGGCAAAAAAAGAAACAACCAAAACCCTTGGCAATGGAATGGATCTGTTAGGCCTTTGGATTCACCCTTCAAATTCAATGTCAAGAAAAAAAAAAGTGAGCTTGATCTTTCACAGCTGTCTAGCAGCTGACTTTTTGGTTGAGGCAGAGCATAGTCACAATAAGCTAGTAAAGCTTGGTATGGTCAGTATTCTCCTGTGGGGAAGACCAGAAAGTTGTTGTGGGTTATGTAGTTCATAATTCTGATTTTGTCCATTTAAGCTCCCTAGCATATTAAAATTGAAATGGCTTATCAGCAGGTGCATTTCCTAATATTTCTATCTAAAAATGGTATAGTCTGTTTTCATACCATTTATAATGAATAGTCTATTATAAAAATCATGATCGATTATCCTCACTGAATACAAAGTGAATTTCCCTGAGCTTATTCACATTGATTAGATCTGGTATTAGCAAAAAAACCTGAATCTCACATTGGAGAGTTTTCACTGTGGCTATTCTCTAATATTTAATTTCTATCTGCCCAGTCCCACGCAGGTTTGATTTCTGATTTTAAGGGTTTTAGTTTCCATTTCCTCATTTGCACCAGCAATGATGGGCTAAACTGGTTTATTTTATCACTAGGACACCTCGTGTTAGTAGACACTGAGCTGCCACTGCCCAGGTGTGAATTCTGCCATGATTATTTCAGTGCTACTCACAACTGCTTTAAAAAGACATTGGCCAAGAACTGAATCATAGAATAGTTGACATTTACCAGCTTTTAGGCAGCCCTTATAACTCTTCCTACCCCTATGGCCCTAAGAAAGTGTGCAATGACAACATGAGTCCTATATCGAGTAACTTCTTCATAGGTGTGCTGCTAATCATGCCCCATCAAAATAAGTTCCCTTTCTGTGCTGAAATACAGGCAGTGAAATTATTGCACGAATTAGAAGAAATAAGTACAATTTGGTCCAGAAGTTAATGAGAAGTCTTTTTTTCATGTCTAATCCTTTTACTGTGTATGAAGGAGATTTTCCTTAACATAGGTTAACCTGATGTAAATGGTTAGCCATAAGTCAGCAAGACTGGACCGTGGAAAATATTTCTGATTTCAATATCAGGAAAATATTTCAATGATTCAGAGCTAGGCTCTTGCAAAAGCAGAAAGCAAGGGCCCATTTCTAGCCCTGGGTTTGTTGTTCACACTGGGGAAATTGGAAAACAATCAGATAACCAGATTCTGACCTCACTTCCAAAGATTTACCTGGATGGCTCCAGCACTGTGGAGTTGACCTATTGTGGCTCTGCTGAGGTGTTAATACAGATTTATACACTTCATCACCACAATTATTAAAATTCAAATCTGTCCCATATTTAAGAAGGTATGGATCCTCTCAGTAGTCCAAAGCTACATGACACTGAAAAATAAGGACATACAAATATGACCTTATTTGATGACATAAAAATCCATTCTTAAAGTCTCTTCTGCTGTAATACTTATTTTCTACCTTTCTTTATTGCTAACAATTCTAAAATAATTGTACACAAAATTAACCATCAATAAAACAATAAAATGGTGTCAAAGGGTAGTAACCATTGGTTTTAGCTAGCAACTCACTCCATACATAAACATGGGTATGATAATTTGACACAGTAAACCTGTCCACATCAACACATCAATAATTTAATACATATATTTGTGACTGTGAAAAGCACTTTATAATGACATACCAAAAACAATTTGGTTGAAAGGAAAAGAGCAATCCAAACTCTCAAAAGAAGCAATTATATGAAAATTTGTATTGTAAATGCTTAATAAGCCATTTTTAACTCACAGGGAATCCCATTGCACTACTCTGACTCATAAACA
The DNA here is from genome assembly GCA_038380795.1 of Pyrocephalus nanus. Taxonomy (NCBI): domain Eukaryota; kingdom Metazoa; phylum Chordata; class Aves; order Passeriformes; family Tyrannidae; genus Pyrocephalus; species Pyrocephalus nanus. The sequence goes on from CM076261.1 coordinate 64,719,257, forward strand.
CTCAGCAAACACAGGATATGATATAGAGCTTTATCTCACCAAGTGGCTTCCAGTATATGTCTGGAATTTTTTTTCCCTTCAATCATTATATGTGTTTTTAATAGTGAGCAGCCCACATTTTAAAGGAGAAGAACACAAAAGCTATATTTTACTGCAATGAATTAGGAATTCCAAGCAATTTGGCTCATCAATCAAAACATTTGCATTTTCTAAAAAAAAAAAAAAAAAAAAAAAAAAGACCCACATCTAGCTAAACAGTCTTTTCACCTGGGGCTCATTAGTGCTACAATTATTTTTCTCTCCTGTTTCTAACTAATGCACTGCTGGGAGTCCAGGCCAGGTGCTCCTTTCAGGGCTGTCTGCTCCCAGCAACTCTATCTGCGAACACCATGTCTACTGACACCAGGCTAATGTAACCTTTGGCTCTGCCCCATTAAATTAGAGCCCCCTCCAACTCCACATTAGCAAATGGAATAATTAACAAGCAGCAAGTCATCAATCCTTGTGTGCCTCAGTTACGTTTTGAGGTGGTTCATGCTTTTAGTTTTCTTTTGTTTTGTGGGAGCTGGTCAACACAACAGGTTATAGATTTCTAAATGGCATGTTAGAAAAATTAATAATTTTTTCTTCCCCCCCCCCCCCCCCCCCCCATTGGTAGACTGGTTCTATCGAAAAAAAATCCAAGAAACCAGCACTGAAACTAGCACTGACATGATTTGGAAATGAAAAGTCAATCAACTGCCATTCTTTAACCCATGAGCAAGAGTCTGGAGTAGCACTATTTGACCAAAACTACAAATAAACTTATGGTGTTTAAAGGAACTAACTAACTAACTAACCAGGTAAGTGGTTATTGTTAAACAGAGAACTATTATTGTAGCCACTGTTCTACATCAGGGAATCTGATGCTACACTGAATCAGAGAACTTTGGTTTATTAATTTGGTTCTGCATATAATTTCAAATATACTGTACAGAATTAATAAAAATTATTCTACCGTTTTTTAGTTCATTACCTTTTGACTTAGAGATAAACTTCCTAATGATTTCTGAATGTCAGTCAAATAAGAAATGAAGGGTACTGATTCTTCCTGCTTCTGCTTTCACTCACAATAGAAATACTCTGAGGAATCACTTGAATCAGAGGATGTTTGTTTCAGAAGGGACTCACAGATCAATTACAGATTGGGAGCTCCACTAGAACATTATTTCTTGAAGTTTCCACCAGTGTATTGTGTCATAAAGTGATGCTGTTGTTAAAACTGTGGTCTACATCCACGTTACAGCTGCAAGTTTAATTCCACATGCTCCTTTGTGTTTCACTTCTTACCAGTGCTCCAAACTGCTTAGAGCTTTGAGAAAAAGAGCTTGTGATTCATTGAAATTTGTTACTGTGAGCTGCACAAATAGACACACACACGTAGTTGGACAGTCTACTAATATATGAGCCATATCATCTACTTTAAGACCTCAAATGGGCAGGAAACCATGTGAGGAGAGAGAACCCTGGCAAACACTAACATAGGCTGATCTCATATCTTACCTTCTGATTGTCTCTGCTGCTTTCTGTGTTCGACTTGTTTAAAATCTGTGCATACAGATTCCATGGAACAGTAGGATGCTTCCAACAAAATTCAGCGGGAAAAATGTTATTAGGAAAAGATTCACTTCTACTTTTCTGAACCAAAGTATGATGTAGTCAGTAATTTACATTTATAGTCTTGTAGTCGTTTGGGATTAGATGAAAAAGTTCACAACAGAGCTTCCTTATTTAAAAATTAAGAATCAGTATCATGGTTAAAACACAATTATCTTTCAATTTGCACTCCTGTAGGAATGAGTAACCTTTGCTTCACTGTAGTATTTTTTCCCCTAATATTATTTAGAAATACATCCAATGAAAGTACAATAAATGCTGATGAAATGTTTTGTAACAGCTGTGGTTAAAGTTTTAACTAGAAGAACATAAAATAGTGTTAAATTTGAGATTATGAATCAGTTTTCAGAAAGAAAGAAACATACTTTCACCATTGTAGGCAAACATCAAACTTAGATGTCCTATTGTCAGTAGAAAGTTCAGAGTTTTGGCTTGGTAACCATGCTTGGAAGGCTTCTGCACCACCATGTCTTCTATGTTGGATCTACCTGATAAGAGATATTGCAGGGATACACCTGTTATCATAATTGCTGGAATATGAAATCCAAAAGATTGTCATAGATCCCTAGAAAAGGAAGAATAATTGTTTAAAGTATCTCTAGTTTTATGTTGGATTTTGGATGCCAATAGAAGATCGATCTATCTATCTATCTATCTATCTATCTATCTATCTATCTATCTATCTATCTATCTATCTACCTACCTATCTATCTATCTATCTATCTATCTATCTGTCTATCTATCTATCTAAATAATGTATATAGATATATTGACATGATCCAATCCCAACAAACAATCCGGTAGAGGCAACATAAGGAATACTGATAATAATTTATAAATGACACGTGATCACAGAATATTAGGCTTAATAGTAAAAATGACCATGAGATGCCTGTCTGAGTATAGATTTCAATCCAGCCATGTACCTAAGCAGGGCAGAAAATTTCCTTTCAGGATATGTATCAAAATCACCTGAGTGCCAAAATCCTTTCAGCTTGGGACAGTTCAGATTCAAACAGGATCCCAGCTTTACAGCCAGACCTCCCCATTTGACTTCACTTTTTATTTCCTTAGCTTTTGTGGATTTAAATTAAATCACGTACCTCACATTCTTTCATGAAAGCAAATGTATGAATGTGTTTCTTTACCTGCTAATCTGACTAGGAATAAGTAAATGCACCCTTCTGAAAGGGTTGCTCTAGATTTGATTGTTAATTTCATCATGGTCTTGCTCATTTTGACTTCATCTTGCCTATCAGGCCTCAGTCATAACACACACCACTTGTTATGCAAAGATACTTCAAGTGATTTATGGAACTCAGCATGTATTTTATTTAAGGGCCAAATAGCGGCAGGGACAGCTTTCATGCCTGTATCTGCTCTATTCACTCTCCTACTTGCTGCCTCACAATAAATGACACATGTGCAACTCCAAACACTTCTGTGCTTTTAAATATTAGTAGCATTTTTGTGCAGGCAAATGAGGCCCCTGGGTACACTATAACACTGACATTTTTAAATTGTCAAAATTTCATCTCAGGTGACTGTCATGAAAGCTGAAACAAAATTTGTATTGAAAATTGTCCTAATAAAATGTGCAAGAATGAGCAGACTAAAGAGCTGCTGAGAAAAAATGATGACGTTTGATGCATTAAAAATCACAACTACAAACTGATAGCATTTTTAACCAGACATTTTCCTGTGCAGCGGAGCTGAAAATGGACATTAACATTCGGAAACATACCAAAAGCTAGTAGACTTGAACTCCTGCCACACTGAGGTAATTAAAATTTAATATGTAAGAAAAGTACTGAGAAGGACTGAAATTACATGGCTGTGCGTGGCCAGAGACCTTATCCTGTGCTGAGCAGAAGTAGCACTAGTTGCTTTCAATCAGTGGAACTAATTGACCAAGTAAAGTGATCCCTAAGATGGATAGTGGTACCTGCAGACAACAGAAAGTTAAACATGGGGAGATTAGAGGTCGCTGGAATCTGTGGAAAGATGCTGACTAGCTGTTACATCTCTTTCAGTTGGTTAGAACGTGGTGCTAATAACGCCAAGGTCGTGGGTTTGATCCCCATACAGGCTATTCACGCAAGAGTTGGACTCAATAATCCTTGTGGGTCCCTTCTGACTCAGAATAATCTGTGATTCTCTGTGATTCTGTGCTTTCCAGACAAATTCTGAAGGAAAGGTGAACTTGGTTGCCTCTTGATATGGAGAGGCAACGTGAAGCAGCATCCCTGCTCGAGGTTGAAACTGGGCATAGCTGGTCCTGAATAAGGAATATACTTGGTGAGGCAGGAAAGGCCCCTTTGCTGCCTGTGTGGTGCTGCACAGGAAAAGGAGGCTGGGCTATTACATTCATTGAGTCTGCCCAAGCTGGCGTCTTTCCCAGCTGCTCCTGCTCTGGCATCATGAAGACAGCACCAAGTAGAGAAGGGAGTGTGCAGTACTCCCTTGAAAGGCCAGACACTGCCCCCCATACAGACAGATAAGATTTGCAGTGGTAGCCAGTTGCAGGCATGCTCATGCGACCCTTAGTGATGGCTGTGGATGACCCAGCATGGGCCCAAAAGACTCCTCAACAGCAGCAGGACCAAGACAAAATTAGGCTAGTGAATTACTCACAAGAGCCATGAGAAATGGCAATCTTTATCCAGTTACACTACTAGAAAATAGAAATAACTCTATACAGCAGTCCAAGTAAATGAAGAAGATAACAGAAGGAGAAGATAATGTGAAAAATGGAGTAACCCTGAAATGTGTCAACCACCCCCATTCTTACACCGTAGTAACTGAAACAATATCTGACAGTTACCATAAAGCATCACCCAAGGGCAGAGGAAACGACACGGTGTTCTTGCCAGCAGTTCATTGCTGAGCTGTGTGTAGCTCTGCAAAACCTGTACCTGTTTTATTCACTCACAAAGCACAGGCGTGGCTTGTAGCAGGGTTAGAATGCTGTGAGAAAGGGAATTCTAAGCAGAATAGAAATTAATCTGGGCTTGACAGCTGCAGGGAAAGTGCAGCACCGGCAACATTAATAAGGTGCTTTCTGGAAGAAGGCTTTTTGAGTATTTTCCAGGAATTCATGACACCCAAAGGAGCGAACAAATAATATGAGAGAAAAAAAAGAGCAACATTCTTCCTTCTTTAGTGCTCTCAGTGTGTTGTGTATTCTCTCTGGTCTTTTGATGGTAGAAACTGGAGGGCAGCCCACTTGAAGAGTGCTATTGGGAATTCACATATAAAAGAGAAATCCCTCACATGCTATAGATAAAACCAAAATATGTGTTATAGGATATGAATTGTTGTGCAAATTGTTCTGTTCATCTTTGTTAAATTCATCCTGCAGCTATAAACTGAATCACACCCTGTAAGGGAGGGAAGTAGCAGAGTGAGGGAATGGCTTTCTGCTGGAGTAAATTTGTGCAGCAGTTTCTGTGAAGTGGGACAAGAACTGTAGGACAATGAAGATTTCTCTCTTTAAAAGCACATGTGCAGGCAGGGAAAATCTCATTTAAATGAAGTTTTGGGTGTAAATTCTGTGTGGGTAGGCTAAATTAGCTTTCAGAAATCTTATTAGCTTGTGTAGAATTGTAGAACCATTTAGACTGGAAAAAACCCCTTAAGGTCATTGAATCTATCCACATGTAAGGAATATTTAGAGTTATTAATAAAGTTGCTGTTTTCCCATAAACTGCTAATCTTGGACATCTCTGTTTTCCTCTTCATTCCCAGAAGTATGTCTAGACATAAGCTGTAGGACTTGAAGTGCTGATTCATTGATGCTATTGAGTCAAAATTTTCACAGTATGGATACAAGGTTCCTAAAACCACTGCTTATGGTGGTAAATAGGACCCCACTTGAAGTAAATTGCTCTTCAGCATGGGTAAGCAAGCACAGTTTGGTTGGGGTCAGTAAGAGCATGGCATGGTGGTAGAAAGTAAGGTTGGGAAGACTGCTATCCCTCTCCAAGTGGTAGGGAGAGTCTGAGACTCACAGAGTTGCAGTAGCTGACAGGTAGCATCGCAGATATATACCCCACAAAATCAGTTTCCCACTGCTGCAAGGGCAGATGTTTCTGGGGCTCATTCCTTCCAGTCATCAGCTCCCTGACTGGCATGCAAATGCAGAAGCACCCTGTCTGGATGGCAGTATTTCCAGGAATGCTGCTAGAGGACACTAGCTCATTAGACCTAAGGATTCACAGAAACTTGGTTTTAAAGCTGTCTCCACATTGTAATGCTGAGAAGCAGTCTGCAGATTTTAAAAATTTTACAATTTTATAAATATAAAATATTAATTTGTAAAATTTATAAATAAAAATAAAATTGTATAAATTCCAATTTATCTCTGTCAACAATCATGTATATTCATGTTTAACATAGAGTTCCTGCTGTTGATGTGTTAGGCAAAGGGAGACATGGAAAAGCAGGCTTCTCTCAAATGGCAGAAGTCAGCATTTCTCAATGCAATCATTATTTGTCTTTACATACCAAATCCATCAAGTTTGCAAATCTGCTGTTATATTTTATAGAATCTCAGAATATAAATCTCTTAAAAATACGGTTTTTCAAAAGATCTGGAGAGAGCTTGGACCAAAGGTCTCATCTCAGTTAGTTTCTATGATTTTTTTTTTCTTCTAAATGGCCTAGTTATTTTTGAGCTTCACAAACAAATTTTAAGATCTGTTTAAATTGGACTGAGCATGAAGAACTGATCTTGAGAAGTGATAGCTGCATCACTCTAAAAATTTACATTGGTGTGACCTGGAAAATCAAACCAAAATTCCTCCATGACACAGGAAGTTTAGAAGTTTACTTGCTTTCTATCAGGAGCTGGTCAAAATTTATTTTGCATTATAATTAGGGTTACTGTAATATTTCGCAGAGTCTAAAATACTAAAATAACATAAACATGAGACAAAACCAAATTTCTGAAGAGATTTTTTTAATTATTTGTCAGTTCTTTGATCTTTTAGATTTGTAAGCTAACATAAATAAGCACTGCTCCTCTCTTTGTTTGGATTTGGTTGTTTTTTATTTTATGCGTATATATTTATCTTTCAGTGAAGTAAGGTAAACGTTTCTGGTTTTAGCTGAATAGGGATTTTTGTTTTTTAAAAAAGGTTCAATTTGTCCTTACCAATTATTAGCAACATCTTGAAAAGGGGTTCTGCTAATTATTCAAAAACTTCTTGTGAACTCAGACAAGCCAGCCCCAACTGACCTTGAAAGTATATGAAGGCACAGAAGTAAAGACAAGAATTTCTTGGCCAAAGAAAACATCTTTATTCTTTTAATAGGCACAGAGGAAAAGACTGCTTAGTGCAAAGAACTCCATGCAGCTGAGCTCTTTTACCATTTTAGATGGAGCAAATGAGGCCATGAAAAACAATAATTTTCAAAAGTATACAGGCTTTCACTGAAGTCAGTGGTAAAATTTCCTTTTCTTTCTAAAAACAGATCTACCAGAGCCAGGCAGCTCTGGAAGTCCCATCTTAATTGTGCTGTTGCCATTACAGGTGTTTTTCAGTAAGAGACTCTCTGCAGCTTAGTATTGGCATCCCTCAAGTCATTATAATAGGAAGAACATCTCACTTTACCACTCACCTCATATTGTTTCTTGCAAAAGAAGTAGACCATCTTTGCAGATAAAAATTCATCCCTGTTTTCTGGATGAGCATGCCAGCTTAAACTTAGGGGAAAAGCTGAGCTAGGCAGAGCATTAGGGTGGAGCTTGAACACCTTCTGTTCTCAAATTCTCCCTCAGAGTCCATGAATATCAGCCTCTAAGGAAGCATATTCACAAGATAGTCTGAAATACTGACTAAAGATAACATCCAAGATTAGAAAAAACATTGGTTTTACTTGAAGTAGACTATAGAAAGCAGTCAAGAGTCTCCAAACATTCAGATTGAGATAAAAACATCTCAAAGCATAATAAAAACCACTTAGGTAATTATTATCATATGGTCATCAAAATTTTGAGGTAAGAAGGAGCAGCATACAGTAGAGTTTAAATTTATTTTCTTTGTGCTCTGTCAGCGGCCTTGTCCAAGGACATTTTTACAGCTGTCCTGATGCAGTAATCCATTCTTGATAAATTTTCAGGTTAGTTCAGAGAATACCCAGCAGTTCATCTCATTTAGTCCCTTTAAGAGATGTTTTATAGCCACTCAGGAGGGTCCTCTTGCACCCAAATGCCTTTAATAAGCCAGATTAATCCTCTATGCCAAGCTTACTGCTTCCATGACCTTTGGCAGGTCCATGGGAAGGAGTCTGTTACTATGCAAGACAAACAGCAAACCTGCCTCATACCATGCATTTTATCTGAATTGGGGTTCAGACTTCCCATTAGCCAGAACTGAGCAAAGCCAAAATTCAGAAAATTTGGACACTCTGTGAGAAGGAGAAAGGTCTAATGAGATTCACTGTGTCCTGCTGATCGAGGGGGCTCAGCATCCTGAAGAGCTATTGTCACAGAATCATAGAATGGTTGGGGTTGGAAGGGGCCATCTAAGCACATCTTCCAGTAGACCAGGTGGCTCAAAGTCCCATCCAACTTGGCCTTGAACACTGCCAGAGAGGGTTATGCTTCTGGGCTTGGTTTTGTCTCAGACCATGTGGATTTGAGGTTGTAAATGACAGTACAAGCTTCACACTGCATAAGTCCTCATCGTCATAGTATGATAAAATAGTGAGGGCATCCCATTTAGGCTCTTGGCAAGAGTCAACATTCCCTTTCCGACACGCTGGATCAGACAGTGCCTGCCTGTGGAACAAATGGGCAAGATCAGGAAAGAAACTATATCTACCTGGCCCAGATTTCACACACCCAGGGTGACTCCTTGTATGGGAATGTCTATCCCCTTCTAATCTTCTGTCAGTATTTTCTCAGAGACAGCACATACATTTCTTACTCAGAACTACCTATGGCTAAGACTGAACTTTTAATTTGCAAGCCACTTCATGTCACTCCTGTGCAAAAACAATTTTTGAAAAATGGCATTCACTTTAAAATAACATATTTTTTGTTCTTTAAAAAAAAAAAAGTCCCACTTTCTTTGAAACTTGAAAAGTTTACATTTTCCAACTGACAGTATACAGTAAATATTGAATTTTTGTAGGGTTTTTTCTTTGTCTTTTTGAATGAAGTCGCTGGAGACTCTAGACATATTGAATGAAGTGTTCTGTAGGTTCATGTAGGTCCATGCAGGTCCATGCTCCTTATATTTTTTCCATTTTCACTGTATCAACATCTAAAAACAACAAATGACTTTGCAATGGATGAGTGGAATAGATTATCATGTTTTCTGCTTTTTTTTTAAGCCTCCTTCTTATATAAAATTGTCTGACTAGGCTTGAAAGTCCTGCCTGTTTAAAAGTTGTTTACTGTTATGCAAACAGTCATATTAGTTTCCTCAGACTTAATTTAGAATATTTATCCCCAGAGAATCTAGGACCCTAAATCTAAGGATAAACTGAGGCTGTTTGTTTCCATGAGGAATCTGCTCCACAGATACGACAGCAACTGTGCACTAAAATGGCAGCAGTGTCACAAGTTCATTTGTATGCCAGACTGTGTCTGGAACTGCAACACAGCAGCAAGCTGTTGCACATAGCCCAGCATATTGTTATAGTCAGGGTAAGACAATACTATGCTCGGGACAAAAATGTAGGAAAAAAATATTTCTAATTTTGTTATGACACAAACACTCATTAAATAATTTATTTTAATAACTCTGAATCTTTTAAACCAAGCTCTTCAGTTTCAATGCTTCTTCTCAAAAAGTCCTTCTAAGGTTATACTGGCATTGGCATTAATGTGTCATTGTCAACTCCACAAAAATTAAAAATCTTTTGCCACAATTTTTAGCTCTCTTTTCTTTTTCACTTCTGATGTGGATTAAAGCCTGCAGTCACAACTCTGATAGTTTGAAGACATTTGATCCTACAGTATTTATCCATTATTTGCTTTGTTTACCCAAGGGAAAATTAAGTGCCATGCCTATGAACAGTGAGATCCACAATACACTGTGATCTTTGACAGATGTTAGTCTTTGGTGGGGGGAGGAGGGAAGGAAAGCGAAGCCACTTTTGAAAACTGCCTGCCTTTGCAGGTGCACCTCTAATTATTTGTCATGAAAACTATACAAAGAAAAGAATATTTCTCATGAAATGATGATTCAATGTTATTTTAATTAAAAAACTATCTTTTTCAATATGGAAAACTCATCTTTTGAAACACAGGAAGTTTCACCAGAACATGAGGAAGAACTTTATTCTAAGGGTGACTAAGCACTGGAACAGGTAGCCCAGAGAGGTTGTGGGGTCTCCTTCTCTGGAGATATTCAAAAGGGATTTGGATACAATCCTGAGCAATGTGCTCTAGGGAACCTTTCTGAAGCTGGAGGGTTGGACTAGATGACTTCCAGTCTTCTCATCCAACCTTACCCATTCTGTGATTTTGTCTTTCACTGTCCTCATTCTAATCCTCCTTGAGTAAGCTCATGAGGCACATCTGGGGATCAGAGAATTCCTTGCCTCAGATTTAGAAAATGTGTGTTTCTTTAGCTAGGAGTAGGACTTAAGTACATTGGCACTCAGGTTTTCTATAGCAGAGTGCACACTTGTCATAAAGATTGCTAGGAAATAAGAATGCCCTATTTTATTAGGAATAGGCCTTCAAAATATACTCAATACATTTCTGATAGACCTTTTATCTTTATTTATGTACCAGAGTATGTCTAACGTATATGTTAATATTTTAACTAATATTTCCTTCTTGCAATACTTTGTAGGCAGTAGGGAAGGGTTTTACATCATTGCTGTTTAATCTCAATATAAAACTGAAGAGACACTAGATGGAAACCTGAAGCCCCTCAGTACTACACCTAATACACCTCTCTGTCAGGGGAATAAACCAAAAGCCTCATTTTGCTAACTCCTGGTAGACAGTGGGTTCCCACTGAATATCTGAGCTCCTCAACACTTCACAGGTTAAAGCCCAGGAGAATCTAAATCCATGTCATCTTATGGGAGTTCGGCAGTGTCTGTGGAAACCTCTTTTAAGTTGATTCATGGAATAATACAGAACATCAATGCCACAAAGCTGTTCTTGTATACTTGGGTAGGTGGCAACATGATATATTAAATGCCCTGAATCATTATGGCAGAGGAGTAGAATAAGCATAAAGGATGCATTAAAATGTAAAGCCTTGACCTACTCATATTTAAGATAGGAGAGCTGTTCTCTGGTATTAAGTTATGTGATCAAAATCCTGTTAAAAAGATTGAGGTGATTTACACAGCACTGAGCAAAAGATCCCTGGAAGTGTTATTATGGAATATTTGTTGCCAAAAAAGCAGGGAAGGTTAGAGGACTAAAACTCTCACTCTTACTTACACTGAATATGACAAGTGCTATGTGAACAGTCTCTGTGAATTTGAGAAAGAAATTGAGCAAATGTTAATATTAATGGAAAGAGAGACCTTTTTTGAGAGTTTTTTTCTGACATTTTAAAATTATATAGCTACTTGTAGGAAAGCCTATGAGTAAATCTACAGACTAAGAAACTCCATGAGAAAATGAGATAAGAGCTGGACAAGTAGCTTTCATCAAAGACATACCAGGAATGGGAAGCCCATCCTTTAAGAATGATATATGACTTGAGTCAAGGACAGAAAAAAAAAATCTTCATTTTTAAGGGGAAAATATAATCTGAGTATTAGAGTGCAGATCTGTAGCTGAAATAAATTGATATATCTCCCCTGGAATCATTAGAACTATGCTAGCTGAAAGCAAATGACTTGGTATGGATAGAAACACATGTAACAAGAAAACCAGGATGGCAAAAAGCCTGGTTGTTTGTATGCATCCTTAAAATTCTCAGTATTGGCCCACTAGTAGGAATCAGCAGCTACTTTAAAGGAAAGACAGCTTTGCTTCCAAAGACACAACTCAGGCTAGGCTTAGTCAGCCAAGCAGACACTTGAAGGCGTTTCTTCTGTACAAAGTATTGTAATTGCTTTCACATATGGCAAATACAATTATGTATCTCACCGGTAGGGTGGATTATAAATGAACAATGACTTGTATTTCAATAGATAGCAGCTGCCTTTCTGTAAGGAATGTTACAGGATCTTGTGGCTAAAGCCAGGGGAAAAAAAACAATAACAACAACAACAATAAAAACCAGTCAGGTAAAGGGAAAAATGTAAGTTCCTGATCCTGAGAAAAGAAAGAGCTGGACTTAAATTAGCTGCTCAGCTTGCTATACCCAGCCCTATTCAAATATGCAAGAAGGATTGATTTAGGAGAGTATGCAAAACTTCCCTCCCTCAGTAAGGGTACAGTTACTATTGAAACATGTGTGCCTTGTTTTAAACAATCTCCATGAAAGAAGGGCACAAAATGCTCATTTGGGCTAAAATTATTTCACAGATTATGGAATTTACTGTGTCTTATTTATAAAAGTAGCTACCATCACAGATGTGAACTGTACAAACGGACAGAACTGATTGATTACTCCATAGATAAACTCATTTCACACATAATCAAGAAAAATTAACATTTGAAATATGGGAATAAGTACAGAATCAATTCAGTTTCCAGCCTAGTAATAAAGTTGTTCTAGCTGCATAAGAAATTCAATTAAAAAATGCCCCAAGTAAAAATAAAAAGTTTGTTATGAACACATTATTTTCTCCATAGTTTTTTGTTTTGCTTCTTCTGTTATCCTACATTAGTGATATACTATTGCTGCTCCACTAAATTTCAGCAAATTAAGTTCAGGACAGTAACACAGTGAAAGAATAGTATACTAGTCTCTGTCTTCACAATAGCAAGCAAAGAATAACATAGTTGTCTGTGGCAGAAATGCCAGCAACGAGCCGGTCAGACTTGCATACACTAATGTCTGGTTTGGAGCATAATCTAAGATTTAATCTATGTTAAAAAGAAGGCGTGTTTATTTTTAAATATTTTACCCAATTTAAAATTATATTTTACATTTAAAATCCTGATTCCACTGAAGTCAAGGGAGTTCAGCCTTCAACTTCCGTGAATTAAGATTTTCCACAGCAGCCTCCACATAAGCCTTTACTGACATATAATGGGCATTTATGTGGCAGTAGTGCTGAGATGTGCCAGCATAAGTCAGAACTCTGCCTGCTATGAGAGACCATCCCAGTCTTGGAGATCTGTCATTTCCGTCTGTTATCATCTATCTGGGCAAAGGAGACTGAGGTTGGAGTAGTAACAGAGGCAGCAGAAGGCTTTGCTGAAGATCATGCAATACAGCCAAGTATCGTCTATTCCATTTTGATGTTATGGCTATTGTGTTATTTTGCCCTGCATGTGAGTTTGTCCACAAAACATACTCTTTAAGCTATTCCCAGAAGTAGCTATTGTTTGACAAAGAGATAATCAATATTGGTGAGCATCAGAGTTTTTCTTGTGCATTTTATTTTCTCTGTGATGTGCTAGGGGACTAGTTTCATCTGTAGTTGTGGGGTGGAAAGAGAAAACAAAAGATAATTAAACTCCCCAAATTTAATATCTCCCAAAGGCTCTCAGTGGCTGCGCTGCTACTTAAATTCACCTGATTTACTTTGCCTCCTAGACAACGTTGTATTTTTTGTTGTTTGAAAATTCTATGAGCAGTGAAATTAACTTTCTCTCCTTATAACTGATAGTTATGAAACAACTGTTTGCCTGGGCTCCCAGGTACTGGAACCTTTTTAAACCCTCACATGCAAACTCCACAGTGAGTGGGTCTGATGACACATCTGAAGTGTGGGACTTTCACCACCAAACTGAGGAGAACAGGGAAGGTCTGCTCCTGTGCTGCTTCCCAAGCTCCATCCAGTCTCTTTGATCACTGCATCAGGCCCTCCACCAGAAAATAAATTCAACTGCTGTTTTACATAAGATTTGTTGAATTAAAAAAACACAGAATAAAACACTTTCCCTGAACCAACATCAGAAGTACTTTTTGCCCCAACTCAGTTCTGTTTGTCTTTTCCCCTCACCCTTCTCTGAGACATACAGTATCTTCAAATATATTATGGGATAAGCATCACTCAACAACCAGCCTTAGTCACCTAGTAATCCCCTCTTCTGAACTGTAATCAACCATATCACCACTTCAGCTGTTTAGCCAGACTGAGATGTGGGTCTCAGGGAGGTGAGCTGCTGCACCTTACACCTTGCTCTGGCTGCAGCCCACGTGCTGCATTGCCTTAGGCCCCAGCAGGCTCCATAAAATCTTTTTTTCCTAAGATTGTGTTCTCCCTGCCACCAGCCATTACCTGCATTTTCAGACCCAGAGATCCTGTGTGGATGAGCCTCAGAATAGCTTTGAAAACGTAGCCTCACCTTGTCCTGCAGAGGGAAAAATGGGCCAAGATAAGAAAAAAAAAATATCGCAAGTAGGATACATTTCTGCTAGCCTGTCTAACACAAGCAGAGGAACCCCCAAGCTCCTGGACAGTAATGAGATCAGTGTGGAATCATACTGGTGGTTTACAGTACGGGGATTTCTTTGAAGCATAGCCTAGCCCTGTGAATGCTAAGTTAGGGCAGATGAGTAGTCTCCTAAGCTCCACCTATCTATCATGTTGAAGAGACCATTAATGTTCCTAGCAAGATCACTGTTTTTGACACACCAGTTAAAAACTCAGCTAAAAGACATCCATCACTAAAAATATAATGTGAAAAAAATGGCTTGGTATAAGTGTTCCTGAAGGATAAATAGCTTCTGAAATTAAGTAAAAATCCATAAAACCTTGGCTCATGCACAAGGAGGAGACTCACAGGGAAGGAGGAGGCTGCTCAGTATTCTTATGCATAGGACAACCCCAGGGACAAAATATTGACAAGATCACAACTAACACTCAGTCATGCAACCCCATGGGCCATTTCCATACTTTTTTTCCAGTGTGGTAGAGATATTTGTCTCAAAGTGGTTTTGAAGATCACCTGAGAGTTATATAGTTTATCTGGCTGCTAAATCCAGAGCAAAATTAGGTCTCACTCATTGTCTCTCTGGTTGTGAAAGCTAAAACCCTCTTTTTCAGGATAATGGAAGGAAGACTACCTTAATTATCTGTATATAATTAGTGCTGTAAGCAGGGGTCTGACCAGTTCGCCATTATGAGCAAGGTGTTGTTCTTTGAAGAAAGTGCTGGCAGAAATGTTCTTGTGGGAGATTGTGCCACACCATTCTCCCAAGATTTTTTGCTGCAGTGTTTGCATATTATTTACTGGACTGTTGTGAATCCTAGACTATATTTGATACTAGTCATGGGAAAAAAAAAAAAGCCTTGACTAAAGTGATTCCTGTGTGTGGTCTGAAGCTGGTTATCACAAAGTCAATCGGTCACACCTTCATACACCTCCTCTGTAAGTCTCAGGGGTATGGAGAGAGTTATTTTTATACAAAACAACTGTATTTCCCTGTATGTCTAATAAACACAAACCATGTCTCATATTTTCATCACAGGCACAGGCAAATCACCATTCCCTGCAGCCCTGCACAAGTCATAGATTGTCTGATGGAAACTTTCTAATTTACTGGCTTTGTGAAACCAAGATGTATATACCTACAAATTTTTACATACCTTGTTTTCTCAGTTGTTCAACTAAGAACTTTGCTCAAACATTAAAATCGCTGTCAACTGTATGGTGAATAATGCCTGTGAAGTTTAGCTCTTCTGCAGGGGAAAGTGTTTTTGGGGTGAGGGGCTGTGAGAGCATCTGAGCAAAATACTGCACTTAAAAGATTAAAAAAATCCCAGAAAATATTTTCAAGGAAACCTGCAGATATTCTCAAGGGTCTCTTACAAATGACTAAGGAGGTGCTGCCTTCACTGAGTTTGTAAAGCACTTTCAACTTCACTCTCTGTCTCCAACAAGGTGAAAAGTCCTGTGATGTTTGCTACTACCCACATCTAATTTGAACCATTTAGCAAGGCCTCCAGTTCATTGTTTAAAAATCATACATCTTAAAACTGCACAGCTGTTCACCTCTGATTGCCAGCTAGATAACAGCTATTAAATGCAAGCCATAAGACAAATATTTCTGCAGATTTGCTAAGTTATAACCATCCAAAAATATTCCCTCTGCTGCCCAGTATGCAAACACCCTTTCTACTGTTAGATTTTATGACTGCCAAGGATGGAAGCTGTAAAGAATGTGATACTATTGCGCTGTACCATAAACTGCTGTTTCACTAGATTCCCCAATTTCTTTGGGGAAATCTAGCGCAAAAAAAAAAAAAAGCAATTTACGTGGAAACCCCCCTAATTTATTAGAAATAAGTTTCTTCTCAGACACAGTCAAGTACATTACCATAAATATGTTTTACAAATATGGTTCTCTGAGTACAGACCACCCCTATTAATGGCTGTGGATAGAAACCTGGGGGTTGCCTGCACAATACAGCTTCTCCAGTTCTAACAGTTTTGCATTAATATGGTGTGAAAAACCTATATATAGAATGATTTTGTTAAAATCAGATTATACTAATTCTATATGAAGTGCTTTAATGAAAAATGTTTAATGGCTGAAATACTATCAGACTGCAGTTAGAGTGCAGGTGCAAAAATGATATTCTACACTCCCTGGAGAGCAAACTTGTACATACTGTGAAATATCAATTAAAGTTTATAGTTGCCTGTACCAGTTAAATGTCTTTTTCATGGGAAATTTTCATCTTCTCTTATGAAGCACTCACTTGGGTTAAAATGTGTACTGAATTATGTGAGCATTTTGAGTTATTAAGGAATAGATTTGTTTTACAAGCAAGCTGTAAGCATTCTTTGCAGTTTTTATGAGGTCATCTATATGACTTTTAAATGGTGCTCTTGGCCAGCCTTGATTCTCGGATCAGTTCATTAATTCACACAGCTGTCTTTAGAAACTACAAGAATAATACTTACTGCAGTCTGGAAGAAAGAGGTGGATTTCAAGGCTGTATTTCAATCAAGGGGCCTGTTGACATCCTAAACTATGAGAGGACAGCCTAAGCTGTTTCATGAACAGCAGCAACTTCGTGTTTGAAATACAGCTTGCTTAATTGATTTCTTTTTGAATATATGGAGAAAGGACACTAAATTTACTTTCAAGTGAGCAAACCTCCCAGAAAGTGTCAGATGGGACATACACAACATTCGGTGCTGGCAGAGGCTGTCCCAGTAAAATCTTATATTCTATGGTATATGCTATGGTAGTCAGCCTGCTCACATGTTGCTGAATCTGAATGGGGAAGATCTGGATTTAATTTCTGATTCTGACACACTTCCTGGGTGGTTTTGGACAGGTGTCTGACTTCCCTGTACTTCTGTTCCACATCTTTTTATATTTTTGAATAGTACATATTCCTTTTTAATTTCTTTGCTATCTTTTTTTATCTTCTTAGCTTAAAAAGTTTTTGTGCCAGGGTTTGTCTGCCAACAGATGTTTATACCATAGTTAATCCAAACTCTTGAGACCTCAAGATACTCTTGAAAAACAAATAAAATCTGAGTATACTGATAAAGGAAAAGCCTGTTAGGGGGATGTTTAAAAGGATGCAACCTGAGCTGAGTAATTCGTATCAAAATTTTCTAAGAAGACCATGTGCTCTGTATTTTTAATATGCCTCTCCATGGTCTGGTAGAGAGAGAAAGTAAAAATCTAAGATATACTTGCAACTAAGGTGGTATATGGTGGAAAAGGGACAATCCTCATGGAATTTCATTCAGAATGTGATGATTAAGACCATGAGGATCCATGCCAAGAATTTCAGTCTTCATCTTGACTGCAAGTAAAAAGTGGTCCATACAGGTAGTACAGAACTAGAAGCTGTGATATATTTATACTCGGGCTTGTTCATTTGATTTGGTTTTTTTTTATATTTAAATTAAGTCAAAGTTGTTTAGAGGCATATTTGATCTGAATTTCCTGCAGCTAATTAATGGATAATGTTTCAGGATTCACTAATGCTGTTTCCTGAATGTGCTTGAAATGAAAACAGTTATTCTGAAGTGTTGGTGCCAGGCCTAAGCCCTTTCCTTTCTTTGACTTTAGGATCAAACCATATTGTGAGCTGTTAGCAACTGGAGCAATTTTGAAGCCTGCATGAGCAGGGTGGATGATTTGAGACACCCTTCAGCTTAGAAATCCTGCTGTAACCTCTACCCCTGGTTGCCAGACTCCTTAGGCAGCTCAATGCCAGCAAGTGCCCACTGCCAGTATGCTGGAATATCTCAGTTCAGCTAGAGTATTGAAATGTAAAAAGAAAGCAAATTCCACCCAGATTCCCACATGACTTGAGTCAGGAACAGTCAAGAACAACATCTTACTGAGTCTCGACTAATCGATGGGGCACAAAAGAGCCCAGCCTCGGTCCACAGAGCAAAAAACTCAGGGGAAAAATAGGGAAGCTAAGGCAGGACAAAGAGAAGAAAGTATTCTGTAAAAGTATATCTGTAACTCCTAAACCAATCAAATTATCTGATTTCTGTGGTAGGAACTGGAAAAACACTGGCAGTGACACATCTATCAACACTTTATCTGTAGATGAATGGCACACGTTATTTACCTCCCATTTGCTCTCTGCCTGGCAGCAGAGACTGAAGCAGGAAGAGATGTCAGGTGGTGTGTGCTCACCATGATGCTCCTCCATAACATACCCAGGAGCAGTGTTTCCCAAAGAAGCATGACACAGCTATGCATTGTGATTACTGACAATTCCTGTGATCATACTCAGCACAAAATCTGGGGCAGAAGACCAAGGCAGCCCAACCTGCAGTGGGAATGGAACTCTCCCTGCCACGTGGTAGGAATCATTATGTGGGATGCAGTCAGCAGCTTGTTGGTGCATCGTGAAGGTGCAGTAAGAGTCCCTGTCAGAGGTGCTGTCAAGCAAACAGCGTGTATGAGATACTGCAAAATAAATTGTGATAAGGGGCTACTGATCAAACTTACAGACATGGAGGAAAGAAACAGAATGAGGTCCTTTGTTTAAAATATGTTGCAGTTAAATGCCGATGAAGGAGGAATGTGAAGGATTCTGGACAAAGAGAAGCAGAGTTACTATCCTAAGCCTCCAGGGCATGATTTATTAACAAGCCTGAAGAGAAACAGTATAAGAAGACAGCTGAGTCTCTATTATCACATCCTGTAAGGCAGTCGCTGTGCACATTAAATCTATAAATGTCCATAAATGACATTGCAGCAGTGGAAATCACTGAAGATCAGATATAGCCCACTTTTTAACTTAGAGCAAGGAGGAATAGCATAAACCATCAATACTTATGAAAGAAAGGTTTGAAAAAAGTGCAGGATACATGCTCTGAAGAGTACAGAAACTGCTCTACCCTCATTTTTTGTCAGAGCTCAAGGGCTGGAAAGAGCAGAGCTTGTGGCTCCCACTAGCTACACCACCACAGAACCTCAGGAAAGATGATGGTTTCCTGCAGTGGACATTCTTCCCTCCTGCTGCCTGTGCAATATGTACCAAAATCCAGAAGTGCATCATTTGAATACCTGCTATCTATTGAGAATTTATTATTTGTTAGAATGCCTCCTCCCCTGAAGAATCATGCTAAGAGCTTTCACTTGGGTTTTGGCCTGGTTTTGCCTTTTTGTCCTTTTTATTAGTTAATTTTGTGTTTTCTGAGCCCCTCCTGCAAGTTAATCCTTCTCAGTACCATTAGTAATATGCTGTACAGGGCAGCCAGAGCCCTACACTTTGATTCAAGCATTACCTCTCAGACATCTCATTCACAGCATCTTTAGTTCACTGGTGAAAAACACTGGGCATTCTCATAGTTCTCATAACCAGGCAGGAGACAAGAGGCAGGTCTTCAGTACATATCACATCAAGTGATATGTTGGGGGTGTTCCATTCCTGGAAGTGGCCAAGGCCAGGCTGGATGGGGCTTTGAGCAACCTGAATCACAGAATCACAGAATCACAGAATCACAGAATCACAGAATATGTTGAGTTGGAAGGGACTCACAAGGATCACTGAGTCCAACTCTTAGCCCTACACAGGACCATTCACAAGAGTACATAATCTGATCTAGTGGAAGGTGCCCTTGCCCATGACAGCAGGGTTAGAACTAGGTGATTGTTGAGGTCCCTTCCAACCCAAAGCATTCTATGAAGACAAAGAAAAATTTGCAGAGGCCTCTCAAGTACTTATTTACAGTCTATATATCTACTTTCCAATACTGACCTTTTAAATTGTATCTTCCATCTTCAAGTCTGCACAGGAGCTCATGACAAGTATATATGTGTCTAGATTGGCCTTAAAATATCTTCAGAAGTGTCTGGAAAGAGCTATAAGCTCCAGCCATGCCTCTGGAAACCTCATTATAGTCCCTGACTTATTCAGGGCAAGCTGGCAGGACCTCCATCATCATGGAGAGGGTGAAGAAAGTTGGACGGTACATGGACGATGACATTCCACACATTGTGAAACCTGTGCCATGTGAGGATAAATGGTTTCCCCTTCCAGAACAAATCTCTTATTCATTTTAAACCAGAATTGCTTCCACTGAATACATTGCAAATAAAAATAAAAAGCTAAACCCTGGGTACAGGGCTTCCTTAGTCCTTGACAGTGTTGGCATTTTGTGGAAAAGTAATCAAACAGGTCTTAAAATACTTTGTGCTGTAGCAGGCCATTTGTAACTGTGAAACAGGGAAGGCTGTGACAGCACACGGGCATCCTCACTCACCCTTGGAAAAGACTAACCCTTGCTCCTTGTGCCTTTCTATATTTTCTGCCAGGAAAGCACCTGATACATGAAAAGACAACGAAGATGCAAAATCATTCACTCTTCGAACCTTCACAGCTACTTCATGCTCTGGGTCCCAGGTAACAGTGTCTACGGTTGATGGTACTGTTACTTTCTCTTTGTGGTCTTCACTATGTTTGGAGGTAAAGGCCATTAAAAGGAAATAATTACAGGGCTCCCCAGTATTGCTTAGCTTGCCTGTTAGCTTGGCTTAACTGTTCACACTTAACCATAACTTTATTATATAACTCTGACATATAGTGTTCACTTGTCTGGCCTGATAGCTGGCTTCTTGGACAGAAAACATACCTTTCCCAAATCACTTCTTTCCATGTATTATGATAGTCTTGAATGTTTTGAGTGAATTTGCAGTGAAGTTTGCTTTTCCTTGAGTTATCCCAAAGGAATCTCTTGTGAGTCCCCTGCACCTTTGAGCGTGCCGCATATAGCAGTTGAGAAGATGGCACCATTTCCAGTATTACTTTTTTTTTTTTTTTTTTTTTTTTTTTTTTTTTTTTTTTTTTTAGCACAGTTGGCTTCCAGGAACATTTGAAAGTATTAAAGTCATCTGCTCCAGCTTCCTGACAGTTCTCTTCCAAACTCAGGCTGCTTCAGTTATTCCATTTTTCTCACTTATGTACTTAATTTCTAACACTGCGTAAAAAAGACATGACACAGGAGTTTTGGCAAGAACCCTCAGGGCTTTTCCTCCTTGGGTCATTTCCAGGACATAGTCCCATTAGACTAGCAATGATTTTAAAAGAGTTGCCCCTGCTTCAGGCATGAATTGGCCACAGCAAGAGCTGTGCTTCATGAGTGCTTTTGCCCCCTCTCTTCCTTTACAGAACTTCAGGCGATGCAGCAAAGCAGATGGTCCTTAGCTGTCCTGTCTGCTCCTACGTGACTTCTTCTACTGCCTAGAAGTGAGCAGGAAAAGCAAGCAGCAAACACTTTTTTTTTTTTTTTTTTTTTTGCAACAGTTGTTCTAGTCTGCAGCTGTGTTTAATTAATTACTTGGGTAAGTGAGATGGATAGAAGAGCTTTTGAAAGCTGTTGAGAAGAGAGCTGTCTGCAAGCTAATTATACTGTTATAATAATCCCACGGCATTCCTCAGACTTTTCATCCTCTGACTGAATAACAGTTTAGCAAAATATCCAAGGATCACTTATAGTTTTGAATAAACAGCAGGGAAGAGTGGTAAAGCAAAATAGGATCTAGTTAGGAACAACTAAATATTTTTCAGCTTGCTCACAGACAAATCATAAAAGATCAGGTACCAGGAAAATACATGGAGGATTTTCAAAATGTTTCCCCTCCTTTACCCAAAATATTTATTTAAGTTTTCTTTTTTGTGCTTTAGGTAGTTGATATAATTCATTTTAATGAAAATACTTAATGCTTATCAGAACCACTTGGGAAAGCTCCTTGTAACTGCCAAGAGGAAAAAAACGACCAGAATATCATATAGCATTTTTGCTCATTTTGGGAAGAAAAATATGTATGTGAAAACTGAAATAATAATACCACAAAGCCAAATGAAAAATTTTTCAAGGACTTAATAGCATGGATTTTTTTGTGGTTTGCTTTTTTTGTTTGTTTGGGGTTTTTTGTTGGTGGTGGTTTTTTGGTGGTGTGTTGGTGGTTTTTTTTTTTTGTTTTTGTTTTTGTTTTTTTTTTTGTTGCTGTTGCCAGAACATACTTTTATTGTCACACATCCTAGGTTACACCTGAGAAATTAGACTGGGGGCAGAATGGAAACATTAAGTACTTGGTGAATTGGGGAACCTGTAATAGCAACAGGACAAGTTGAGTGTTTCTTCCATAAAATGCTTTAAGACAGGTTTCTTTGTGTGCATAACTGCACATTTCAAATTGCTCATGAGAGAGACACAATACATGAATCCCACTGGGAAAAGTAAAGAATAAAAATGGAAAAGATCTTCCAATCTGTGGCCACAGAATTGGTTTTATTTCAATATGTTTATCTCTGCATAAGCCTCAGTGAGCTTTCAGTGCATACATCATTCTCAAACAGCTACCAACTATAAACACACAATACCCTAAGAGGCATATTTCTCCTGCGGACATATCTGAAAATAAAGAGCACATATGCAAGGTGAGTAGAATCAGTGCCGGCCAATATCTAATGACACCCATCAGAGCCACTTCTACTGAAAGACTCCCTTGTGCTGAGCTTCCTTTCAGCCAAAAACTGTGATGGGAGATGATGCTTATTTAACATCAAGCTATGTCTTAGTTTAAACACTGTGATTTGTAGTCTTGCTACATACAAAAGCATGTTAGCTCATTATGTTGTCTAGAGCATGAGAAGTCTAATTATTAATGAATATTTTAATTCAGGTGCTAAGACATGACATTAGAATTATTAGAAATAACACCTTAGCATCTGTGTCATCAAGCATGGAAGTTACGAGTAACAAAACCAAAAATGAAAGTCATGCAATGCTGGTTCCCATGGACATGTCCAAAGCTCTTTTATTTCCAGCTTCTACTTCCATGTGGATAGTCCTGATAATATTTCAGTTGCAATGGACTTTTTCAGTAGAGACACAGATTTGCAGAGCTGAGTATGCAGCAGCTACTACTTTGACAATGTACCATTTGCAGACACTGTAGGTAGACAGTGGAAAAATCTCTCACTTTTGTGGAATAAGCTTCTGTATGGGCAGGCAGAAAGGAGACAGTAGTGTCATGCATAGACAGCCACTGCAGACATAACCTGGAGATTTCATTTGGCTGTCAAATGCAGGCACTTTTCTGCAATAGTTCACAGTTCTACACACCTAGCGAAGACAACATTTTTCCAAGCTAAAGTTATGCCTGACACTTTCATTTAGGGCATGTCATTAATAATCTTTCCAAAAGGAAGTATCCCAACACCCAGCATCTGCAAAAAGGTCCTTCGAGCAGCAGTTGCAATGCAACAATTTCAAAATCCAGTTGATGATTTTCTCATGCCTTGATAAAGCCCATTGAGAGGGAGGTTGAGTTTGACAGTATTGTTTTCCCACTCTGCTCCTCAGCTTTGTCTCAAAGGAACAGGACAGTGGTTTTGGGGGTTTCTCAGTGAGGACCATCAACACCTGAAGCCCTAGGGATGTAGCTCCATTTCACCAGAATCATGTGTGCTCACAGTCTGGCCCTATGGAGTCCTCTGAAGGTATCTTACAACTGTCTTCTGAAGGGTCTAATGGAGGTAGCCTCTTCCTGGACAGACATGGATTTTCAGAGCTGCTTTCCATCTCTTGATCCCTTATGGATAGTGCAAAAGAGGATGGAGTATGGGGGTAAATGCTAAGTGCATCAGGTGATGTCTTGTTTCTTTCTCCGATATTCCTTTTGAAATTATATTTTCTTGGTTTATAACATGACAACATAACCCTCTCAAATGAGAACGTATCTGCAAAGTCAGCACTTGGAATTAAGTACATGTCATGAAAACAGAAGCCTCGATCCTAAATGGGACTGGGTCTCAGTCCTCTATGAAGATGTGACCAGCTCTGCTTAGCCTGTGTGTAAGGGAGGGAACTTGTCTCCAGCCAAGCTAAACAGTATCGATAACTGTAACACTAAAGCTTTAGGCTTTGTGTCATGTCCTTTAGCCCAGTACCTATAGATTTTTCAGTAGCCTCTGTCTTGGCAGTTCTTAGCTAGAATAGGTATTGGTAATAAACATGCACATAATACAAATTTTCCTTATGGTGCCTTGTTAGCATTATTTGCTTTTTGTGTGTGTTTGTTTTTCAGTTGGGGGTTCAATTAGTTCTACTGAGCACTTGAAAGATCAGCTTCCCATTTAAAGGGAAATAAATGCTGCTCTTTTGATTTCTACAGTGTCCCACAGTCTTCTGAATGTAAAATAGAAAATGTCACCACAATAAAGTGCAGAGGGTATGATCACAGCATGAATGTGAGAAGCGTGGCACCCAGCACCATTTGAGGTGAAAAAAAGTGATTTTTTTCTTAATATTTCCTGTGCTAGTTACAGCTGAAGTCAACCAGCCACTGTCAGACACTTTCTGTGTGAATTTCGCAGGATATGTGGACTCCTCAGTGCCAGTGGGAATAAAGTAAATGAATTCAAAGGATTCCAAGGTTATATCAGGTAGGCTATCTCACCTGGGATTTGCACACTGAGAACATTTCACAGTGCTCTGGACAGCAATAGACTCATGTAGTAGTGCTTCAATAGATCAGTTACAAAGAATAACTCCTTCCCTCCCTGCACCCAAAAATCCTAAAGGTGATGGAACAATAAGAGATGATACAAATCAAACAAAATGGAGAATGGAAAGAGGAATGAGAGGATGGCAGACTGTCATGTTTCTATAATCACAGGGGTACAGTGTCTGGTGGTCCCATAAAGATGCACAATACATGGAGTGTATTGTATTTTCTGTTGGTTCTCTAGGGAATTTCTCATTTCAGTGAAATATCTGAATGCTGGAGACATTTCACCCTGGAAAACTCCTTGCGTGCCTCTGACTCGCAGTGGTGAATGAACAAGATAAGGGGATATCAGGAGGTAATACATGGTCTCTCTCCCACCTGGCCTTGAGATAACTCCTTCAAAAGATAAAACTGAAGTGACTGCTGAAATGGACAGCACAGCAAATATAAAGGCAGAAAATGTATTTCCCTAACGGCTCCACCACTGCTAATCACACATGACATTTATTAATGAACTGTATATAATACAGTAAGGCTTTGTTGATTTGATATGTAACAGGGGGATTTCGGTTTTTCTATTTCACTGACATAGTTTATGGACCACTTGGCTTTCTGTTACTGATTGCACAGAACTCCTGGTGCCGCAATGAGTGCTTACACGGTAAGTTGATATTCAGGCAATGTTTGTAGTATAATTTAGCTTTCTTTTAGCAAAATTAACCAGATGGAAACCAAGACTGGATTCAGCAGAATGTGACCAGTTAGCCTGCCACAGCTCAGGGGCTGCCAGCTGATGCTCCCTGTCCTGTGTTATATATCCACCCTGTGGAGGATCTGCTGTGCTGTGGTGGTAATCACTTCTGCAACAATACTATGTTGTTACCATATGTGTGGTGTTATTTAAATCACTCTGTGCTTGTTTCAAAGAATGTCAGTTGTAGAAAAATTGAAACTTGTGGCAGCTACAGTGTAGCATTTATAATAATCTCAGGTAACTGAAATTATTTTAAAAGGCAGTCACCCTGTACTTCATATCTTATGAACAGCAATCATTTAATGTCAAGAAAGTGCAATTTATTCTAATAAAATTTTCTTTGGAAATGAAGCTTAGATTCTAATGAGACTTCATAGACTACGCACATTACAACTTGAATCATAGATTTTTGAGCTGAAACTGAACAATGAAAATCCTACAGTGGTATTATGTAATTTTCTCTTTAATTTGGGCCAAAAGAACACTGCCTTTCGAAATACATTCCCAAAATCTTTGTCTAATATATTTTTAAATGACTTCTGGCATTCTTCTTTGGAGGATATTCCCAAATCTAATCAACCAATTAATATACTTTTCCTGCAATTTGAATGAAATTTGCTGCTCTTAAATTTTATTTTCTTTGACATTCCCCTTCGAGATTTATATAAATTATAATAACAAGGTAAAATAACTATTCATAATAATGATTGTTATATACGTATTTTATTGCAGTAGAGGTGTCCTCTGTTTAAAAAAAAAAAAAAGTGATCCAAATGTCAGACGCACTCTGATGGACAGTGGTACCCTGATGGCATGGAGACTATCATGGCACTTGAGGGTGCAATGAGGAATGAGCGAGAGGTCAGCTAACCCAGTGAAATGCATTTGATCGACTGCACAAGATCTCTTTATCTTCTAACTCCTTCTAGATTCCCCTCCCCTGCAAGGTCAGGCACTCAGAGGAGCAATCTATAAACTCACAGCTCATATTCTGGTTGCAGTTCCAGAACTGACACAAAATTAAATCAGTCTTGAGTGCAGTAGGATACAAAAATTACCTTCCCAGTCTACTGAGCCCTTCAAGACTTCCAATAAATCTCCCAGCAGCAGCATTCCAGTGCCGCTTGCCTATCTTCCTTGCCTTACAAAAAGACCTTGAAATGGAAACAGAAGGGATTTCTTTGAAGTCATATTTCATAGCACAAAAAGACATGCACAGAAGCAGCTGACTTAGTGGTTTCTCCCTCTCCTTCAAAGTATATTCTGAAAAGTTTTAAATTGGACTTTTTAGTTAATCCCCAGAAGTCCTAATTGCAGGGGCCACAGTATGTGTGAAAGTAGGAGCTGATGTCCACAAAGGCTCCTTTTAAAAAAAGATGAAGGCAAAAGTTTTAAAAAATACACCAGCTAGCAGCAACATTGTTGGGCTTCATCTAATTGCATTCCTCCCCTGAAAATTACAGCAGTCCTCCCTAAAAAATATTAAACTTAAGCAAGTACATTCGCTTCATCTTGGAATTGGCAGTGATTGCAGCTGAAATATATTCCTGTGTAATTATTAAGTTAAGCAAGCCATAATTATCTCTATTAGATTCCCCAGGCTTCAGTAGAGATATGCTGAGTTTTAGGGCAATCCTTTCACTTACACTCGTGGAGCAGTGGGAATAGATTTGGAGGCTGGCCCTGGTCCTTCCAGAGCCTGTTTTGCTGGTGTGTGATCTGGCACAGGCTTTCTGTGCATGCCTGGGAAAAAAAGGCTCATCATGTTGGCCTATTCCTCTCTCCCAAGAGCTCATGGAGATGGGGGAGTGGAAGGGCCACAGCCCTCATGATCCCTCAGTATAGGGGCCCAGGAGATGCCCCCACACTGATGATTACCTGGGACAATGCTAGTCAGGGGAGGAACAGATCCCAGCAGAGAGCAGGTGACTGCCCTTGACTGGGTGACCGTGGGGATGCAGAATGTTTTCAGACCCTTCAGAGAGTCACTCTATCATTTCATAAAGGGCTGCCATGTTTTCTTGGATGTCACACGTTCTATTGCTTGAACCAGATTAATACTGCACAGAGGACATTGACACCAGTCCAAAGCTCCCAGACTTTGGTCCTGATGCTCGTGCAGGCTTTGGCCTGGGACTCACTTCTATTTTAGGTGTAGAGCCCTCCAAACCTGTCTGTGTGCAAGCAGGCTCTGGGAGGAACTCCCATGTAAGTGACCCGTGAAGACTTCATTTTGTTTTAGGCTGCTTAAAGTGTTATTGGAAAATTCTGTAAGGCAGCTCAAGTGAGTGAAAATGATTTGCTTAGGATGAATGTAACCACCAGTGCATTACTTCACATAATCTAAACAGAGTTTCAGGCACACTTCATCTATCATTCCCTGAAAGAGAGAGACTGAGTTAATGCTCTCTGACAAATATTATGTTTCTCAGGCAGCCCTGGTGCTGTCTTACACGTTTCCTGACCCGCTTTGATTAGGTATATAAAAAGCACAAGTAAAACACAGGTTGGGTTTTGCTGTTGGAAATGCGAGATAAGGGCATAAAGGCCCATCAACACCCCAGTGCTCTCTGTGTGAGACACCCAGCGCTCATGAGATTGGAGATTCCTTCTTAGTGCTGTAAGATGAGTCACTTGGCTAATAACTATGATTTATAACAGCATTTTAATAGCTCCCTGGGCTCTCTGATGAAGGCAGGAGAGAGCAGGGTGTTACACCTCAGGATAGTTGCCTGCAGGGCGGGGGGAGAGGGGAGAGCAGGGCTGATGTCCAGCAGTGAGTGAGCATCGCTCCGAGGGCAGCTGGAGAAGCCCTGCAGGGAAGCAAGGGAGGGATGCAAGGCAGAGCCACGATGGCAGCTGATTTGCTAAAGCTGACACTCTCCTCTGAATCTAACATTAATGTCAGGGACAGGGTTTGGAGGGAAAATTCTGTGTTGCCTTTGCTACACAAAGGAGTGTGCTACGTCTCTGTAGTAGATGCTTGGGTAAGTTAAATTTGTCTTAAAAACATCCGAAGCCTCAAAGGTACTTATTAAATAGCTCTCAGTGGGCCCACAGCCACATCTCTGGACGTGTATACAAGTAAGTAATCAGAAGAAAATTGGAACATTTCTTTCAAACATGAAAACCTTGCACATCCATCAAACTGCAATTCCCCTAAAGTGAGTCCTCACTGCTCACTTTCCCAGAAAGGAGCATTACAGAGCAGCTTGGAAGTCAGCAAACAATGTACAAGGCACACATCCTCACTATACTGCTAATCCAAAAAGCTCAGAGGTTAAGTGAGAGTTGGCAGGAAGAACAAAAGAGAGTTTTCTCTATCTGGTTTCCCTGATAGAATCATGCTAAAACATTGGCTGGAGCAGTAAAGGCTTAAGACACTGCTCCAGAGAGCTGGGATTGTGCCCTATCTTTGGATCTTCACTCTTTTTTTGAGGAGGAGAGTACAAACTGAGCAACTCCATCTTCCCCAGGCTATCCAGAGGCAAGCATAGCTCAGTACTATGGAGCTCAATGGTGATGTTTGTGTTTTCAGCTCCAGGGGTCTGAGATGCACTCAATCTGCAGCTAGAGCTTGGTGGACATCATATGCCTCCCTGTGACACGCTGCAGGATTTAAAAATATATATCACAGGGCAGATAAAAACAACAAGTACTGTCTACAAAGCTCTCTCAGCTTCCTGAGTGCTAAAGAATCAGATGTATCTTTTTTAAGAAAAAACATAAGAATGGTGATTGCTATCTAAAATTATCTTTCAGGCTGCTAAATTGTGACTTTTTATGACCAAGTACACAATACATGTCATCTCAAATTTATTAATTTTTTTTTCATTAGGAAGTGTCTATTCCTACTGTCTTGTCTATCAGATATCCAGTTTACATTTCTAACAAGCACTGAGTTGGGGAGATGAGTATCCCACAGTCAGTGGGATATAGTCTTTTGTGGGTTATATTAGTGGGTTTTTTTAATTGTAATTGGTGAAATCCTTACATAAACACAGCAAACTTTTTTTTTAATGGGAAATAGGAGAAGAATGGTTGTCACAGATTCTGCCACTGTTAGGAAATAAAAAGAATGGCTATGGTTGTGAGCCACAGCAACAGAGAAATAATTAAATTGTTTTTAACTGCTCCTGGAGATTGCCGCACCAAACTGATGCTGATGGGGGGCTGGGTACCTACACCTTAGGTTTGGCCAGGTCAGCCAAATCTGTGATCAGGATGAATTTACAAAAGAGAGGGTCAGTTAAGGGTCAGTTTCTAGATTTAGCAAAGACCGTCCAGTGTGTGACAGGCTGATGAAGGGAAGAGGCCTGACAGCCCAGTAGCCAGCTCAGTGTCCGTGATCAGTTGGCTGCTTCCCGTGCCCTGCTGCACCTGCAGGAAGGGTAAACTAGCTTCCATGGAGGCAGCTTTGACCTTCTGTGGGTGAACATTAATGTCTGAAGCTCCCTGTGAGCATAGCAAGGCTCTGTAATGGGTGTCACTGCTCTGTGCACGGACAGGGGAACCTTCTGACAACCTGCAGCCTTAGTCAGATCCAGAATAGCAGAGAAAGAAATTAAGGCAAATCTTAGTCTGCAATGACAATTGAATTAATGTAGTATTTATGAAGAACAGGCTACTATTTTCTTTCCTTTTCTCCTTCTTCACTGGGACTCTCTTTCCTTCAATTTAATTTACCCATTTTATTGACTAAGACTGAATCATCTTCAAGTTGCTGCCTACACTGAGCCCCACCTGGAAGCTGACTTCAAGCTCAGTGAAGTAAAAATGGATCTTTGCTTTCAATGATCTGAGGGACTTGATGCCATGGTCATTATAATGCTGTCCCTTCTGTGAAGTTATTAATTAGCCTAATAGCAAAATATGAATGGGGAAATGAAGAATCACTGGTGGGTTTGAGGCAGCTACACCATCCCTCCACTCCTGTGGCTGCAAGCTGTGCTACAAATGCTGGCAACATGTGACATTACAGAAAAGGCATACACAAGGCTCTGCGACTCTGAAAGCCTGTCAGGAAACATCATATGGCTTCGATTTGGGAAAGACCACACACGTTACAGTACTTGTGACACCTGCTACATGTGCCTTGCCAGTCACTGCTTTGCTTTGCTTTGCTGGTTCTGGTGTTGAAGGTGATCTTGAAAAACATTTTCTTATTTTTATAACAATACCACAGTAATACATATTGTTATAAGCATCCCAATGATGTATTGCTGGAAAAGCACAGGCCACTGCACCAGTGAAAGCCAAATGATAAAAGTTCAGTTTCAGATTCTAACTGATTGGGGCAGTCACCTGGGTCAACACTGCTTTGGGAGTTTATTTTTGTCCTGGAATATACAATTCATTCTGCAGCACCTGTTGTTTGGTTTTCGTGGTTTTCCAGGTTGTTAAGTGCACCCCTCAAATGGAGATGGGAGGTCTGGGGGGTCCCCGACACAGCACCGCTTGTGTTTCACATCCCTTGTGTCTTGTTTCACTGCTCACGTCTTCTGCTCGTGCTGGTTGGCCTGATCACTGCTGCTGCATGCCAGGAAAGTGCTCAGGGAGAACAGCAATATCCATTTGCCACTGCAGGTACCCTGGGAATTGCTTGTGCCATGTCACTCTTGACAAAAATTGAGCAAATCTCACAGCCACCTCCAGAGGGTTCCAAACAAATTATGGATAGCAGGGTGATAAGATGGAAGTCAAGAATGGTAACAGTAATGCTGCCACAAGTTGTATCTTGCTTCCCTGGGAAAATGATCTTGCTGATGGAAACCAAGAAGTAAGTGCTGTGCTAGCATGGAGGTACTGGCAGTAAACAGACTCTTGATCTATTTTGAGCAGCAAGGGACCATACACCCTACTCATGCTTTGACAAATATACAGGTTTGCTGCTCCTTCATATTAGAATGGGCTTGGTGGGGGATTGTGTAGCTCAGGGCAAAATGTTACTGGCAGTTCTCCTCTGGGTGTGGTCAGGCATCACACATGCTCTTAAACTTGGCATAATTTGCTGGAAGGTTTCCATGAACCTTCAGGCATTTCTAAAGTTTTGTCAGGCTGAGAATGCCATACCTTAATGAACGTGCAACCACCCGTGTGTCCCCTTGCAGCAACCAGGATTGTCATCTGAAATCAGTAGGACTTCCAAGCATTTTCTAAACTCCTAGGCAATGTGAAGGGTGAATGTGGCAGCAAAGTAGGGGAGACTTACTGCAAAACCCCTTATAACTAAAAATGGGGTAACTGAAATAAACTACTCTAAGGCTACCTGTTCGATTTGAGTGAATCAGCAGAGCAGCAACACATCACGCTCTGGGGGAGTGGAGGTGAACAGCTGGCATGGGACAGGGCTTGGAGCAGGTTGTCTGGGCTGAGTGGGGGCTCAAGTCCTCTCACAGTCGTGTGGCATTCAGGCTGCATCTGGAGCAGTGTGTCCAGTTCTGGGCTCTCCAGCACAGGAAAGACAAGGAACTACTGGACAGGGTCCATCAGGGGGTTAAAAAGATGATTTGGGGGCTAAAGCATCTCTCCTATGAGGAAAAGCAGAGGGAGCTGGGCTTGTTTAGCCTGGAGAAGACTGGAGGGGATCTTATCAGTGCACAGAAGCATTTATCTTAAGGGTGTGAGTCAAGAACATGGGGCTGGGGCCAGGTCAAGGGGCAACAAGCCCAAACTAAAGCACAGGAAGTTCTGTCTGAGGAAAAACTTTGTTCCTTTGAGAATAACAGAGCACTGTAACAGTCTGCCTAGAGTTTATGGAGTCTCTTTCTCTGGAGATAATTCAAAAGCTGTCTCGATGAGATTGTGTGTAACCTGCTCCAGGTGAACCTATTTTAGCAGGGGAGTTGGACTAGATAATCTCCAGAGGTATTTTCCAACCCTAAGCATTCTATGATGCGGTGGTGTTTATTTTCTTCAGCCTCTCTTATTACTCTCTAGGTAGAGGTTTTAACTATTGTTAAAGCCTAAGAGGAAAGAAATTCACAGTCATAGAAATGTATTATTACTTTGTTTCAAAATTCATCAGTAAGCTCTTTACCAATCATTCAGTCTTTATTTAAAGGCTGTTTTGTAAATTAGGATTTTAGGCACTAGAATGCAACCTCTTACATCAGAAAGTCTGCATGCTGGAGCTAGGACTCCATTGTTTCACTCTAGAGTCATTAGTACATGTTTTATGAGTTTCTCAGGAAAAACTGGTTCATTGTTGTGTTTATTCAGATAAGTGGCCAATGCTTTTATCTCTGCTGGAAAACAAACAAAACTCCCTGGTGACTCACAGCCCTTGTTGTGAAGTCTTGGCTCCATCTTAACTCCCCCAGTACCCCTTGCCTTTTCTTTCACCAGCCTAACTTAAGAAGCTTTATAGCATTGATAACTTTGCTGTCCCAAACCCAGAGATCACAGGTGGCCTCTAAGCTAGGTTCTCTATAGAACCTCTCATGTTTCCTCCCCTCCTTTTTTAAATTTGGCCATAATTGCCTACAGTCCCCTGGTTGGGTCAGATATGCTTTATATTTGCACCTCCTTCTCCTCCTTATCTGGCACTCATTACTCCACACTGATCTTTCTTGGCCTCTTTGTTCATGCCTATAGATTACATAGTTAAGAAAAGATCGATTTTAATAGTGCATGTTCATTTGCTAGTGCTTTCTGGAGAAACTGTGCACCTCAGGGTGTATGCCTGGGCTGTATCCTGGACTGGAGGGAGTACTCAGGAGTGGCATCCTCTGGCCACCTGTGCTTAACCTCTCCCTGTGGCAACATCCATCATACAACTGATCTCAGGCAGGGAAGACATCATAGATCCACCTGATCTGCTGTGAAGCAACAATTAGGATAGACACCAGGAACCAACAGGTCATGGGAGACTTCCCAGCTTCAGGCCACAGCTGATTTTGTGTCCTGGAGGCAGCAGAGGTGCATTTTGGTAGTCACCTTCACTAAGCTCCCTTTACAGTGCTTAGGAAGGCATATTTCTGCCTTACCTTCACTTAAGAAGTTTATGTAGGAAGCACTTTCTTTCACTTCTCTGACTGTTCTTCCTTGGTTGTAGCAGCCTGACTTTTGTCCCTCAGTCCTTCCACAAGACTCCGCCTGTCTGGTGAGTGGGAGGCCAAAGGTGCAGGTTTCTGATTGTGGTCATCTGTCTCTGCTTCATCTGACATAACTGTAATACATAATTTATATCCCCAATACTTATCTGCTTATGTTACAAACTATTAGAGATATTTTCAAAGCAAAAGATCATTTATTTGAATCAGATAAAGGAATGAAGAGAGCAGAAAAACCTTTTGGCTAGTTTTTTATATTAATGTAGAAACATGAAATAAAAGAGAGTTTAGTTTTTGTTATTTTTCTACATAAAAAGTTAAATTTCATACAAAAATCTAGCAAGTGTATTACAAGTTCCTGTGATGGAGAACAATGGATGCAGCTTATTACGATTCTGCTTTTGGTAAAGGATGACCATGATGGTAACCAAAATGACTTTGGACCAACAGAGAGATGAAGGAACAGCATTCTCACATTTTATCTTCTCTACATGATACACATCCCCTGTGTCTTAGTAAATATAAGAAATGAGCTTGTGCTGAATGATAACAATGATGGGTTTTGAATAGAACAAATACTTCATTGTTTCCTCTTCATTCCCAGCAAGGTCTGTCTTGAACATGCAAACACAGACTTTATCTTCTAGTTATTTGTTTTTACAAGAAGAAGTTGGGTATGTAGAGTCTACCTGAGCACTCTGGATTTCCCAGAAGCAAAGCTGTTTCCCTCCTGCTCCTTTTACTACAATGGAGTGGTCGTATTAAGGCTCTGAAACACCACAGTCCTGTCATCACCACAGATATGTGAAAACAAGATCCCATCGGAGAAATCTGGGGTTCTAGATTATAACAACTCTGCTTCTCAGCTTTTATATAAAATACAATTTACAGATAAAAATAAAACTGTTACCTACAGATATCTTTCTCTCAGGACAACAAAATAAAGATGGTGGTGCCTTCACTAAATTCTTTATCCAAGGTCAGCACATGAATCCAACTCTGTCTTCTCCTTTTAACTCTGAATTTCTTCATTTTTGATGAGCTGTTGGAATGTTGTTGGCCACCCTTGCCTGCTTCATTTTCTCTTTCAGTTTGAGTGCTTGAAGGACTTACTCAGCTTTGTGTAGCATTTTTGTTCTTGTAGCTTTGCAGAGTCCTGGTGAGCACTGAAGACAGCTGGAAGTGCCAGCAGATGCACTTTCCTAGGCTGAAAAAGTTTATGTAGAAAGTGCATCTGTCCTTTGCCTTGGGAATCCTTTCCTCTCATTAGGGTGAAGCCCCTTTTCTTCATGCATGCAGGATGTGGACACAACTTCCACACTGATATGAAGCAGACCAAATCCTTTGAAATACACATGCTCCTTCCCTCACAACCCAGTAACACTGCCAGTTGTTAGCCACAATTACTTTCAGCCATTTAGTGCAATTGTAATTATCCCACAGACTAGGAAGGTATGCCAATAAATGTTAAAATTTGAATCTGCAGGAAGTGAGTCAGCTCAAGTGATGAGAAATTACTCTGAGGTACATTATGGATATCTCTCAGGGCATCACTTCCATGCTGCCTTGCTGAATCATTCCCATGGACATTGCCAGCTCCAGGGGTTATCATCAGGACTGAGTTGAGAAGCATGCTTTCTGCTTTTAATCGTTTAAATGATCTTAACTCTCCCTGTCCTTGATCCCACATAAACGCAGCTGAATTTGACATTCCCATGAGCAGCACCTTTGTACTCACATTGGGCCAGTGGTGCCTTGGGACTTTCAGTTCTTTTTTAGTGTAATCATACTAATGTCAGTTACTTCCAGTTTCTCTCTCTTCATTTTTTCTCCAAGTTACTGGCCAATTTTTCTCAATCCCCTATTTCCTTCTGCTGATCAATTTTTAGACTGCAGTCACCTCTCTCGATAAATGAATACTAACAACATTATTACAAATTTCTGAAATTAATAGCTTTAAATTGTGCTCTACTTTCTAAGCTATGATTCCCAAGTATGAAATAACATAAAATGCATCACTTCTTATCACTTCCATCACTTCCCATCTTCACTCCTAAACCAAGTCTTACCATGGCTGAGATTTCTCCGTGTCTTGAGTGTCCTGGTTTCAGGTGGGATAGAGTTAATGTCTTCAACACTGAGCTAGATGTTCAAGCCTCTGAAGCACCTTTTCTAGTGATTACTGTGACTTTATCTTGGTGCATTTCTATAAGGATGCCAATATCTTTACCTAACAGGTTCAGGTATGCTTGAATGGCTAGTGCACAGACCAACCCATGTCCAGGCTCAAATGGATCTCTCTTGCAGTTCCTGTGTCAGAACAGATTTACACCTTGGCACCATCCAGTATCTTTTTGCTGCTGAGAAAATGCTGCTTTTGGTATCAGAGATTTTCTCAACGCCTGTGTTGTTTATTGTATCTTCTCAATCATTTAAAAGGGAAAGCTCAAAAAACTGTCCTGCTGTCTGTAACTACAGGGCTAGGTTTGCTATGCCCCTATACTTTGTCTGTTCATTGCAATGGACTATTTCCTGCCTACAGTGAGACTGTTTCTGTAGACACTCAGTGTAAAGATAGCTTGCAACTGATGTGTACTATGCTGCAGCCTAAGTGATTCCTTACACTGTCAGGGTGGGGTAAAAAGGCCTAAGGGAAGATCTGGCTCCAGTTTCTTCTCCTGGGTCCTCCAATACAGATTAAGGATGTTTTCTCCTCTTTTCTTTCTTGCCATGTGCTTTGCTTATGGGCATTTAATCTTACAAAATAAAAACCTAAGCAGTTAGAGGAGGCACCACTTTGTTCATACAGATTTCTCTTCTTCCTCAATATGTGTAGCCCTCAAGGGTTTTAAATCCTTCCAGGCTGATTTCAGTGGGGGGTGTTCTCCTTTATGAATCCTCTATTGAGTTTTTCATATAGCATTTTGGTGTGAAATGTTTTACAAAGCCAGTTTTACAAAGTCAGTATGTTGCAGATAAGAAAATGGTATTATACAACAGAATAAGGAGAACACAAGGCTATTTATCTGAAGAAAAATTTGTCTTTGTTTCAGCAGCATTTCATATGAAGAACACCAATATGCACACTAGACAGCTTGAAGCAAGTTATTTCCTACCTACCAGGTTTTGTGACCCAAAAATAAAATAGTCTCAGTCTGGTTCACTTCAAATTTGGGCACTTCAGGTTTTCTTCTGAGGATGTATTTTATTGGTCTAGCTGATTTTAAGTTTACTAGTATTTTCCTAGTCTGTCTTTATGAGCAAGAGTCTGATGCTAGAAAGCAAGGCACTTGGACCTTTGGTTTCAGGAAAGGATTGCCAACTTGTTTCAGACTGCCAAATCACATAGGCCTGGCATTTCTTATCCCAAACTGTGACCCTCCTATGTGTCCCACAGGTGAGGCACAAATTAGCCTTCCCAATAAAAACTTTTTGGAATGGTCTAGTTTTGGTGGGAGGAGATGGTGCCATTGCCTGACCCACACTGACATTGATCATGACAAGGAAACAGTTCCAGAGCTGCTGAGCAGCAGAAAATAAAATATGGAGTAAATACCCTCACTATCAAAATTATTTGTTATACAGTCCTGAAAGAGACAAATGGTGACCACGTATGTTTAAAGAACTGTCTGTACCCCACTTGAAGAGGTGTTGTATCCATACAGACTAAAGGGAAGTGGATAATGATTGGATACAGATATACACCCTTCACAGTTTGCAGATGCTGTATTCACAACCAGAGAATCCATATCAGTTGAATTTATCCATATTAATTCCTAAGTGTGAATTTAAAAATTCACATGATGACACTTTCAGTTAATATATATTTCCTTGTATCTATCATGTAACATATCTAAGGAGGTTATAGACAGATGAGAGTGGGTCTCTTCTTCCAGGTAACAAGAAATAGGATAAGAGACATTGGCCTCAAGCTGAGCCAGGGAAGGTTTAGATTGGATATAAGGAAAAACTTCTTCACTGAAAGAGTTGTCAAGCATTTGAACAGGCTGCCCAGGAAAGTGAAATCACCATCCCTGGAAGTGTTAAAAAACATGCAGATGTGGTGCTTAGAGACAGGTGGACCTGGCAGTATTAGGTTAATGGTTAGACTAGATGATGTTAGAGGTCTTTTCCAACCTTAATGATTCTGATAGGACCGCTTCTAGAAACTGCTGAAATGGCCCAGTATCTTCAGCTTAGTCTACACAATTTTATTCAACCATAACTGTAATTTGTATTCCAATTGACATGACTTGTATTTTTCTTAAACTCTACACCCCTTGTACTTAGGCGCTATTAGATATTTCTATCACATGGCACTTAAATACTCTTAGTCTGCTGATTTCCACAGAAAGCTAACTAATTCAATCTTGTAATGTTAGCTAATTATACAATACCTTCTTTCTGTCTTTGCATATAAAATTTGAAAGGAAAACTTCTCTCAAATTGTAAATTAAATAATCACAAAAGCTGAGAGACAGCTGTGTATAAATGTCCCAGAGTTCTATTTAAAGAGGCTTGAAAGGCTCAGACATTAAAACTGTGAGTGCTGACTGGTTTGCTTCTGCTCTAACCGTACTTCTGTTCCTCTTCACTTCAAACAATGCATTTATGTCCAATTTACTTACTCAAAAATGCTATCACTCACTGCCATCTAGTGTTAATGATGCAGACTGTCAGGAATTTAAAATTATTTTTGTTAAAAAACATTTACATTTTTAAAGTTTGGCCCTATTCTGAGAACTTGGGCATTCTTCTTTCCACTAACAGAGGGAGCTGCAGATGCACAGCAGGTCAGAAAACTTTAACAGGGTTTATTCACAGGAATAGATCCAAGTCCACAATACAATTTCAGTGACTACAGTTTTTACTTTCTTGACTCTGGCTCTGCTTACTTGTTCTCTCTCTGCTTCACTGTGTCACACAGGCTTGACCCTGAAAACAGAGCCGCTCCTCCTGCAGCAGCCTGCAGGGCAGACACAGCAAACTTTGCAGCACATTCCTCACACCTTTGTTGTCAAGGGAAAACGGGAGACACTGGCACGCTGCACTACCTGCAAAATGCGTCTCTTTCCACCCGGGTGCATGAGAGCGATGTACACATCAGATCTCAACAGTGCAGTTAGAATGTAACCAAGAGGTAGATTTAAGGACAGGGCCTCTGGAGCAGGCAGAAGTACATCTGTGGACAGTCACACAATAGTGTGCATGTTTATGCCCCCAGTTTGCCTTCTGAAAACTTACTTAATGAAGCTTTACACTCACACTTAAATGCAAAACGCCTGTGCAGATTCTGGGAGGTAAACCCAGAACAGAACTTCAGTTTTAACAGCAAACATCTTCAGCTACAACTGGCATGGATTTATGCCACAGGATTCAAAGGTATCAGTGAATCTTGATGGTGGAAAGAAACAGAAGTCCCAATGCTTCCTGAATCTCTAAATGCCATTAACCATTTGACATTAAGCAACTGTTTACCCTAGTAAGCATAGTAGAAAGTGCAGTGATAACCCTCTTGTTTCTCTTTTTTTACCAGGCAAGGATTTAAATTCTCAAATCTGGGATGGAACTGTTGGGTGATAAAAATTTTCCCTACTGAACAGTACATCATCCATGGCAGTACATCTTCCTGTGTTTTCTGATGACAAGTTTTGTACAGTGTGAATCACCTTCTGGTGGCTGCCTTTTTAAATAAACAGGAATCATAATTGTTCTTTATGTGAAGAATAATGTATATTAAGTTCTCAAAGAAACTGTCTCAATTCAAAAGTGGACTACAGAGAGTTACCACCACATATAGTCATAATTAATTTATTAGCACTGGTTTTGAAACAAATATATTCATGTACTTAAATACAGTTTAATTCATGTTTATTTCTACATTTGATATATTACTGTATATTACATAATGCACTGAATATCCAGTAAATAAATAGTAAAACCCAAGTGCAGATTAAAGTAGCAAGGTCAATTTTAGGTTATCAGGAAGGCCAAAATCACATTAGCAGTATAAGGACAGCAAGTTGTAAATGACTAATATTAAACAGCCATTCTATCATTACTATATGCATGCTAGTACAAATGATCCCTCTGAGAACTGCGTACAGTTGTCCAGAAAAGGAAACAGTTCTTCCCTTCTGTAACAATTTCATGATCTTTTATTTCTTACCTTTCAGGCCTGATCCTGCAGTCCCTACTCAGCAAAACTTCCAACCTCTCCCAGATAAGTTTCGTACTTTTTCTTTAAGCTGCATAAAGCCCATTGGCTCTCTCAAAACATCTGAAAACTAAATAACTGGAGTCTAATTTCTAAAAATTTAGAAATTCTGGAAATACTCGTAACAGAAAATAATGTCATTGCATACAGACCTAAGTGTACTAGAGCCAAATCCAGGATCAGATCTAGACAGAAGCCTTGGGAACTGTCAGGACAGTAAGGTTGGCATCTGGTGAGTTAGGCACTTTCCTGATTAGCTAGTCACTTTTAGGATCACAGTTTTGAATGTAGACATCTTCAGTCTCCCTAGATACTGTTTTGAGCACATCTGCATCCTCTTTTTGGATCTGGCCTTTTTTATACTTGAATGCATCATGTATCACATTAATATTATGCAAACACAATAAGAGAAGTGACCCTAAAGTAAAACAAAATGATAATCCAACATGATTTCACAGCCATGTCTAGAAGAAGCTGTTGTTCTTTTCTGTGCTTGGGTTAGGCACAGTTGTTTTAACAGCTTTTAACACTGTATCCCATTTACTATTCTTGTGCTCTAACTGCCTTTTCCTAAATTTGTGCTGAAATAAATCATTGCTGTCTTCATCCTCAGCTTCTGACACTATCTCCATTTTCTGGATAATCAGTTTAATGAGGTCATGTTGCTTTTCCAACAATGTTGATATATCTTTGAGCCTAAGGAAAAAAAAAAAGCATACATCAGACTTTGTCATTTGATTTCAAAGGGCATTTAATGCATTAAAATTACAGATACAAAGACCTGACAATGCTTAACTTCACCCTTCTGACAGTACTTAACTTAATCCTTCTGCTAACAAATACTATTGTCTGGAATATATTTAATTCTTTAAGTTGTGGTACTTCTCTAGGTTTCAGGAAATAGGGTTAAAGAACAAGTTCCTGGTTCTTGAGAAAAGTAACTTATATAGTTAAGGTAGAAGCAGCTTCACTCTGAGAATAAAATTGTTGCCAGTTCTATCAAAAGTTTTACCTCTTGATCTGTTTTCTTGTCTGGCAAGAAAAAAGGGCCAAAGTTGCAACGGCTACTAAGCATCTACAAACATTTAGTGACATTCAAAACTACTTTTACAGCATATGAAGAGTACTGATGAGGCACTGACTGAGCACTTTCAAAGTGCTATCCAAAGTGCAGTTGATGCAAATAAATAGTTAATATAAGTTAGCATCACACATACAGAACACAGTCTCTGTTATCTTTCAAGAAACAATGAAATATTTCTTGAAAATGTATCTAGAAAGTGTCTTCATAAAACTAGCAAACAAGCATTTTGAAAATCTACCTTTCAGAATATCTAGACTGACAGAATTACAACATGAAATCTACACTGTGACTGAAAAGGTTCTCTGTGAATAGAATGATGTTTGTAATATTGGTCCTACTTATTTTTACATCAGTAAAATAACACAACAAATACCTGTATTTCTGTTTCAGAACTTCCAGTTCTAATGTTGCATCAGGGCTCTGTGCATATGTGGTAGAGTCTTCACACCCAAAGCAATACTGGAACACACTCTAAACAAAACATAGAACCCAACTGAAATAAGTATTACAGTCTGAAAATAGATTAAAATTCCCAAATAGGAAAAATAGAAAATTTTCACACAGTGTTAATGTTGAAAAGAGTTTCTGTTATGATGGGGTTTTTTACATATTAGAACATTTATTTTGCAAAATTTGTTTTATCAGAAAATTCAGTCTATCAACAACGGCTGAAATGAAAAATAAAAAAAATAAAAGAAGAAATGCCAAGAGGGAGTAATTCTGGTTTTTATCTGAACACCTTTTGTAGATTACATTGCTTAATGCAGTTACAGATCACGCAGTATTCAAACACTAATTAGATCTGAATATGGCTGCACTCAAACTGGTTTATCAATTTTACTGACCTTAGTCAATGTTTAATCACAATTCCCTTGCTGTTAGTTAATGAATGAGTCTTAATAATGCAGTGTTCCTAGCAGTCTGTGTACAAAGTCAATCATACCCCATTTTGGTAAGAATTCTTCTGTCTAATATTCACCATCTTACCATAAATCCACAGTATCTTGGCCTGTTGGGATATACAGTGATTGACTCCTGGTCCACACGACTTAAGAACCAAAACGGTAGCTTCTTCTCTAAGTTGGTGTGAAGATTAACCTGAAAGCAGTTTTGCATTTAAAATGAGTTATAATCTCTTAAACTAAATACACATTATCATGTGAAAATAACCATCATGCCATTATATTCAAATCACTAGTACTAGTCCACACTGCAAACAATAGTGTAAGATTTGCACAGTCCAGCCCAGACACTGAACCTACATAGTTAAAGCAGTATACCAGTATTATCTTAGCAGAATTAATTATTCCATACAGATGTACACACATATGAGACTTCAGGATAGCAGAATGAATTTGGTGTTCTTTTGATTTTTGTGTATCTTAACCTTCTTTCCACTGCATAAGTTTTTTACTAAAAGACAACTCTCCAATTTCAAGCATTGCATTTACTGATTCTGAGATTCTGTTCTCGGAACAGCTCAGAATTCACTGAATTGACTGTTGAAAAATTCCTTAAAAATGCATTTGCTTGTACATTTCCTTTACAATGACTCACATGACTGAAAAAGAGATAGAAAAAGATGCCATGTTCACCAGTTCGCTTTACACAGATCCTAAGGTGTTAATTAGAAATGCTGATGACAAATTATCTAAATGCTGTTCTAACAATAATAATTACTTCCAATACTTGGTTTTTCTATGGTATGTCACTTACCTGCATTGCAATCCTTTTGAGTGCAGCATATTTTTGTACTTCAGCAATATCCCCAACAGCCAAACCAATCTAGAAATATCAACATTTCATTATCTACCTTTTCACAGTCTGTAATATCAATTTTAATGCTCATTCACACTTAAATTAAAAAAAATATAACATTCAAATTATTTTTTCCCTTGAATGTAAGAACACTTTTTGCATATTTGCAAAATACATATCAAGATATGTAGAAAGCATTTTTAATGACAACTCTCTGTCTTCTAGTAAGGCACTAAAGAGCTACTTCAAAAATCTGTCAAGAATAACATCCCTTCCTTTTGATTCTTCATTACTGCTGCAATGTTAAGTGTGGCAGCACTAAATATCTATAAAAACTGGAATTGGTTTTTATTGCTCAGCTCATATAAAAATTTTATTTCCTAAAAAAAAAAAAAGATGTTCAGTGGAATATTGTTAAAGATATATTACCTATTTTCCCCCTTTCTCACCATTATCATGTTTTCTGATTCTCTTTGTTTAGGTTAGGCTTATTAGTCAGTTCTAACACTACTGCTGACTGCTGTTTTCTGTGCAATGAAGATCTGAGTTTGGGTTAGCTTTTTCTTTTTTTTTTTTTTTTTTTTTTAATTATTGTTAGTGCTAGGTTTTGATACAAAGGGTTGAGAAAAAAATCCTTGTTCCTCAATTTTCTTTATAAAAACCTCAGAATAATACATTGCTGCTGCAATTCAACTTCCATCACAATTACTACCTAAAGATATACAAGACAACCTTGCAAGAGTGAATTGTGGGAAAATACTCAGAACAGTACACTGGATGGAAAACAAGCGCAGAGAAAGGTGACCTTTTAATATGTTATGAAAATATCAATTTATTAAATAACGAATGACTGTCACTTACTATTGTAATTCCATATGCTAAATATAGAAAACCTGCATATAAACCTGTGCTTAACCACTTTTTATATTACTAAGTAAATTACTTACTAGCAAGTTCATAAGAAGGATTGGAATAAGCAAGGTAAATATAATGAGAACTGTGTAACTCAGGAATGGATATGGTAATTCACTGCTTAATAAAGGATCCAGGAAAGCATCATGGTAATTAATGTCTCCCAGCATCATTGCAAATGTCTTCATTACAGAAAGCAGAGGTGTGCTATATGTTTGCTACAAAAAGAAGAAATATCGAAGTCAAGAAAAAAAATGAACTGACGAAATTTGTAAATAACATCTTGTGACACTTTAGTCAAAGATAATATTTATAAGGATAAAAAATAACTGTGTGATTTAACTAACCTGGGAACCCAAAAGGACAAAGAAACTCAGTCCAAAGGCCAATATCAGGAAAAAGAAAACCACAGCTATCCGAATCAAAGTCCTCAAAATTTCCCAGAACATCACGACATAGATGCCATAGTTTTCAAATCTATGCAACAAGTAAACAGAAAAGATATAGGATCAGTCACAGAATCATTTAGGTTGGAAGAGACTTCTATGATAATCAGCTCCAACCATTAATCTTGCACTGCCAAGTCCACTCCTAAATTGTTTAAATATTGAAGTTAGAGTACCTTGCAGTTATTTACATAAGGCAAGAAGTAATGCTGATTTTCATCTGTGAGAAGAGACATTTTGACTCTCTGAGACATTCTGAGATGGTACAAACTGGTTGTACTTTCACATCCAAAAGAGTGGAAGTGATCCTACTTACATAAAGCCTAAACCGCATCATCTTGTATTTTAATGCACCAGAGCAGTTTTCAAGATATTATTTTTCATGGACAACATTTACTCTCTCCATAGCCATAGGCAGTACAATATTACACCACTGTTGCACTTGGAATAACAGCATTAGGAAATTATCCAACTTCTTTTCTGCTTCTAGAAGCAAATAAGCAACCAGAAAAAAGGACAACTGGCATTATAACCCATCTATCAGCCAGATGCCTGATTTAAAAGGCTTCGCATCTTACAAAGTAAGAACTACTATGTAGTATATGTAGTTTTCATATAATACGAAGTGTGAAAACCAAGCAAACAAAAATAAATGCATTGTTTTCAGAGAGAAGGGGAGTAGTGTAATTTTAAGACACCTATGTTTCTAACAACAGTCTGTCACATGGCAGGGCTCTCCCATTC
This sequence comes from Pyrocephalus nanus, assembly GCA_038380795.1. Lineage (NCBI taxonomy): Eukaryota > Metazoa > Chordata > Aves > Passeriformes > Tyrannidae > Pyrocephalus > Pyrocephalus nanus. The sequence goes on from CM076261.1 coordinate 64,763,879, forward strand.
TTGAATAAACCAAATCTCAGAACATGAACTGTCATAAAGCAGATAAAATTACTTTTCCCCCCAAGCCTGAACTTGGGAACTTACATCCTCTCTCAGATCTGAGGACATGGCGATTGTTTTATGCTACAACAATAGCAACTGCGAAAATCCCTCCACACGATTTTCACCCTGAAATATTATGTGCAAGACTGAAAAGGTCAAACTGGAAATAAAACAAACCTGATCTTCTCTCATTTATTAGGCATTTATTAGGCAAAATTCCATTGAAGTCAGTGGAACTACAGGTTGCTTTGGGAAAAGGCAGTCTGAATGAGTTAGAAAAATCAGGTGTAGAGTTCTGCTGCTATACACATGGAAAAATAGTCAAGCCAGGGAGGCATTTCATCTAGCAGCAGTAGGATGTATGAGCAATCATCTGTTTACTTTTTACTGTTTAGGCTCAACCCTCATTTTGCCCAGAGTAGACAGGACATATCCATTCTTTAGTCACCTAAGTCAGGACACACAGCAGAGGCAGTACCATAAAGGCATTCTCTTTGACATTAAGTCTGTTTACAAACCTTGTCCTTAAACATCCCTATTACAGTAAAATGATCCTGAAATTACTCAGCAAATGCTGTGTTTGTCTGTCTGCAAGATTTCATGGGAGTGATTAGTGCATATATACAGTAAGAATCAAAAGAATGTTTATGCAGTGTTATCATATGCAGTCCTGTTCAGGCACATTTTATTAATCTTAAGCACTACACCCACATTAGTTTTTCCCTCCACCCAGCTTTCCTGCAGTTTATAACCTCTGGACACTACTGTACCATTGACAACAATAGAATAATGAATGGCAATAAAAAGACCTAATGTCAACAGAAGAAATAATATCAGCCATTATAATTATTTTATAGGACACGATGGCATAGAGCTTTGGGGTGTGCCATTTAAAATGTAAAATGATAAAGGAATTCACCTTCTCACAGGTATTACTTCTAAAAACTGACTTCCTTATGCCTTCTGTAGTTCATATCCTTCTGGGTTTGGTTTTTGTGTTAAAGTCAAAGTCTATACAGTATAATGAAAGAGGATTTTTAAAAGATAAATTAACTAAGAATAAATACTATTATTTCTTTAGTTCCCATAACATATGCTGTGATGCTCTACATGAAAAGCACTGAAAACAACTTTACAGTTTCATTAGGTTAAAAAAATTCCTATGGTACTAATCTGAAAACTTGTATAGCATGAAAAAAATAAAAATACAAAATGGGACTATCAAACTTGGTCAGTCACTGTTTAGGATATGCAAAATATCTGAAAGTATTGAAAGTATTTTATAGCAAAGGACAGAAATAATTTTTACCGTTGAAGGTAAAGCAAGAAGTTCATCCAGGACAAGTATACAGCAATTGCTCCACATTCCCACTGTAAATGAGCTGGTGTATTAATAAATAAAGAAGACACAAAAATTATGCTTGTAGTATAAATTGTCCAGTCCAGTAGATTGGAGTAATCCAACAAATATTTCAATTTCTAGGATTTAAGAGAGACAAATACATGCATTAGTAAAGGACTGAATTCAATGCATTATTTAAATACCCCTCTTGCTTTTAATCTTGTATAAGTTGGCATTTCCCTTTCAATTTGGGAAAAAACAGATTTATTTCAATATCATACAAACAGTCATGCAAGCAAACTGTGTGATTACTGTTATTTCTCTACGTACTTACCTGCTGAATCAGCTGAAATATTTCTTTGCAGATTCCCAGTAAACTCATAATTAAAACTAAACACATACACACTCTTGTAAAGTATGAGTCCTGAAACAAAAATCAGAACACAAAACAAATTAGAAACCATTAAAGGAATGTTCATTTAGCTCTACCTGTTACCTATACATTATATTAGCAAGTTAAGAAACTCTGTTAGCTTCCTTCATATAAACTTACTACTATCTAAATTCTGGTTTACTAGTATTTATTGTGTAATCCATGTTATGTTTCTTGTATTTAAGCAATTCAAAACAAGTGTGAAAGTTTGAGAATTGCCATGATAAATGGATGGGAACTGAAATTACAATATCCATGCCATATGTTCACTATGGATGAACATAAAGACAAATCTGTTCTCCATAACTTCACTATTAGATTGTAGTATCTAGAAAGGCTGTGGAAGTCTTTGGAGAAATTGGAGGTCCTGACATCCATACGTGCCTGCTCTGTTTGACGTTTCCCTTTACAACCGGTGTAGGCAAAGACAACTTTGTTGTGAAAAGCTGTCTATTGGTATGGATTACAGTAGTGGATTTCATCTTAATAAATAACTTGTAGAATTAATTTACCACCTAAGGGGTTTATTAACTCATAGGCAGACCACAAATTCATGGCACTCACTTTTCAGTGGTGCTGGAATACAGATCAGCCCCTGTCCCATTGCAATCTCCCTCTTTAACCCGTGTTAGGAGCACAGAACCCCACTCCGTAACGCTGTGCTCCCTGCAGAGCTGGCATTCCCCACTACATTGCTATTACTGGGTCATTAGGACACTGTGTCCTCCAGTGCATGGCATTTCATGTACACTGCTGCTGCTCTAGTCTCTCAGGCAGCAACGCCACAGCTTCTGTTCAGTTCACTGCTTCTCCACCAGCTGGCACCATTCCTCACTGGAGGACTAGGCTTCTCTCTATGCATCTTCCACCCGGTCTCAGATGATTCAATGACCTGAGTCAGTCTGAGCTATTCCTCTGTCTGTTGCATGCAGCTGCTTTCATTCTCCTATCTTCCACCAGGAAGATGAGTCAGTTAATGGAGCATGAGTGCTTGGATTTCTGCTACTTCTGGCTTCTGAATCTTCAAGAATCCCAAATATACTGGATTGAGCTGGGCTGCATATGATTCTCCAGATTTTTTCATATATCAGGATGTCCTCATGAACCTATTATATCCCTTGAGACTAATTTATTTCATATTTCCACTAGCATATCCTTTTCGAGTTCCTGTTTCAGTTTTAGTTTTTTTCTCTCATTTAATCCTTTTTCCTCAAAATTAAACAAATATTCACATCAGGGAACAAACTGAAGTAACCGTGTACCAGATGAAAAATTTTCAGAAAAGATTAAAAATAAGAAATGAGAACTGCAAATTATCTTAGAAGTTGCTGCTGAATGTTTAAAAACATACACTTTAATTCTTTTCCTTAGAGTTGCTAGATCATAATCTAGAAATTATGTAAATAATCACAACTTTTTGCTATAAAAATCCTAAAAAGATTGTGACTAGTACGAAGAGTACCTCATATTCTAATGGTCTTGTTTCATAGATCTCTGTTCCATTCAAAGGTCTTCCTGGCTGTATGTGAGTGACCAGAAGAGTCAGCGGGATGAGACCAAGAGAATATATGCCTAAATTCATTAGATGTGCTCGAAACCCATAGGCCATCCTTGAAAGTGAAAAAATTAAAGTTACAACGCTTAACAAATTTAGAAGAGCATGCATTCAAATGTTAACAGCCAACAATGTCTTCAAGATGAGGAAATAAACATTTCTTGAAATGTCCCTTTGGGATGAACGTGTTCATCGAGATTTATGTGGACAAAAGTATATTTGCCATTCTGAAACACTGTTCCTTTCCTTTTTACCTTGGCAATCCTATTATACATTTTTGCAGTACAGAGGAAACAAAGATAGTAGTTGTCTTTCCTGTAAATATCAAAGAATCTTTATTAAATGCTAAGCTACATTTTATATGATAATCATCAGCATATTCTAAACATGCTTATGAGAGGTTTATGGAAAAGACTTTTGCTCAGACAACACTAGGAGTATGTACATCTTCATAAACAACTCTCAGGAACAATAGTCTTTATCCTGACATGCAGTGTTATATTTTATGCACATTAAAGTAGACCCACCATTTCATAAGTAAATATTCTTTACACACAGGATGACTGAGTAGCTCCATGCGGTTGTGGCGTACCATGGCCTAAAAAACAAGAAAGTAAAAGGATCAAATTTAACTCGTCTAGGTAAGTCAACGGCTTACAAAACTGGCTAGGCCACCTTTGTCTTAATATTAGCCTAATGAAAAGTAAAATATCTGTGACATATTGCAAAGTTCTTCTGTTTATGCACTCTGGCCCAAAGCTATCCTGCCTTCTCTCCATCCTGAAGCATTCAGCTTCTCTATTGATGGTGTTTTAGTCTCTTTCAAGCTTTAAAATGTGTACAGACTATTTCCAACTATACCTGTGAGACTAAGCTTTATTAGTTACATTTAATGAGAATTAATATTAAGTACTAATTAAAAATTAATAATTATTAATAGATATTTATTATTAGACAGGATACCAACTCTAATTGCCAACAGGAAAACTGAAAAGTAAGCATATAAGTCAGAAAGCTTGTTCTGTTAACATTTTCTGACAAAAAATGAGAGAGCAGACTGGCAATGGGAAAGAACAGCAAAATTTGGTTTAGGCACATAAAGTATTTTGCAATTAGCATATCAAAAAAGTCAGTTTTGTCAGGTTTTCAACGCCTTACGTTCCAGTGCATGGTCACTACTATGAGAATGGTTTGCTTTGATGTACTACTACCTGCACATGAAGCATGTTTTCTTGGCACATTCATAGTTAAAATAAACTAAGAATTTTTCTTCAAAATCAATAGAAATTTTATTTATTATTTAGACCATAAGAAATTTGGCCCATATTTTATTCCAGTATAAGTAAAATATACAGTATGGGCTTTGGAGAAGAAATATTATGATGAAACATTCAAACCTCTTGATTTTATGGAAAGCAAGGCAGCAGGGAATGATGCCAATAAAATGACAACTTACATTTAAAGTGGTAAGTGGTTCATAGAAAATGTCTTCACCATCCTTTATTTTCCTGTTAAGTGTCAATGGACACTGAAGATATCTGAAGTTGTATTCAATCTGTGTAATACATATACACCAGCATTTAAATGTGATGCAAATGATAACTGAAGATTAAGATAATTTTCTTAATATAAAAATATAATATAAATATAAATAATAATATATTATAAATATATAAAATAATATAAAGTAATAGATATATAAATAATATATAAATAATATAAATATAATAATATAATACAAATAATGTTATCCTTTAGAGAAAAAAAGGCACAAAGTCAGAATAGTTATGCTTAGTCATTGTTGACTACTCTGCCAGGGAACACATGCTATCAAGATATACATATGTGACTGAAAAGATGTTTAAACAAACAGCCATTTTAAACTGTAAAATGAAAAGTGCAAATTTCTTCCTAAAATGTTACAGTTTTAAAATGTCATTCTCATAACTCTAATTTGTTTTAATGTCGACTGTGAAGAAAGCTTGTATTTAAAAGTTATATGGCTTTGATAACACAATATAAAGAAAACGTACAATAGCAGAAAATTTGCAAGTTTCTGTTAATGATGTGGACACAATCCAATATAATAATGGATAAGGAAGTTTTCAGTACGGTTTCAAAGTTAACATAACTGTAAAACATTCATGCCTCCTTGCCATTGTGAAAGCGATCTACTGCTTAAGATTTTGGACAGGAATTTACAAAAAAAAGGAACACACTGGACTTAGATTATTCATGACAAACAAATAGGCATATGATAGGCATGCTTTTGACTTGCATAAATAGATGTCTTCTTTTACCACTATTTTGAAATACCCATAACCTCTGATACTCAGCTTGATTGCAAGAATTTTCAAAGATAAAGTTTATGGATTGCAGCAGTTTCATGTTATACTTGTTAAAATGCATAAGCATGAAGATTACAGAGCTGAACTTCAAAGCCATCTACAGTCCAAAGGATAAAATGTGATCAGTCACCCATGTTTTCTGTTAAGATCTGATATTCATCCAAAAGTGTACCTTAGCCACATGAACTTGAAATATATATTAAAGCATGCATATTGTATACTTTCACAGATTTTTTCATCCACTTACATAGAAGTCTCGACTTGTCTTTTCCTCTGAAGACTCAATTATGCAGTTGTCCAACACCAGCTTCACAGATGAAGAGAAAAGGGAATTAGGCTGATAAAGATTATGTTCAACAGAAAGAATGTGTTTGGTCCAAAAGAAAATTACCTTCAAATACAACAGTCATCCAATAGAAGTGATGATTCAGTCAGATTTTTATGATGTATGTTTGATGACATGAAAGTCCATAGTTTACATGCAGGAATTAAATATAAACTATGCAGCTTACAAGGCTACATGCAAGTTTACAAGTATAAAGTGTGAACTGTTTATGAATATACCAAATCACTTGCTATTTTAATAAAAAGCATTTTGTAGTGTCGTTTAGCAGTTAGCCAATGACGTTCATCACATTTATATGCCTTTGTATACTATCCTTATACTCTTATAACTCCATTGAATTCAGGAAGCTAAGAACTTTTCTAATACAGAAGAAATCAAACTGGACAAACTGAAACTATCAGTAAAATACAATTCAAAAATTTTGTGAATTTATATTACTTCTGGTTTATAATAATACATATTCCTGAGGACAGCATCAGAAAAACAAGGGCTAATGACGCGGCATAACTAATGTCATGTTATTTCATGCAGTCATTTCTTTCATATGGTCAGAAAACTCACTTTAAATGAATCAGGAAGATACTCAACCATTTCCAGCAAAGGACACTTATTGGCACTGGAATAGTGAGAGAATGCCACAACAGCTTCTTCCCACCTGTAAAAAGTGGTTTAGGTATTGGAAAATGAATTAGTTTCTTCTATTTTAAATGAACTACTTCTGGATTTTTTGAGTTTTATTATTATTATCTTGAAAATCATAAGATATAAACATTTTATATACTACTTAATGGGAAATTAGCAGTTTCAGGAGTAACTCAGTAACATTCTGGATGCTTCTCTAAGAATGATTGATCTTAAATTCCATTATCAAATAAATAGAAATGTTTCAAGTATGCTAAGACCTTCTAAAAAATACAAAACTGGAACTAATGCTGGAATCTTGGGTTACAAGATCAGGCAAGTAACAATAAATACAGTAAAATATTTGTATTTTTCCTTGTAGTTTTCCTGCAACTCTTACCAAAAGATGTGATCAATAGTGCAATACTTTATTTCTGAAGTGAGCCTTCACTATATTGTAACATAAAATATTCTAAACTGCAGTTGAACTACCACATTTTTAAATATTTGCAACACTTAAACCAATTTTAAATTATATCTCTTCAATGGTATCAGTTGCACTCACATTCTGACTAAAATCCTATAGGTATTTGAGACATTATGTGAAAGGCCAAAACTCTATTTGATGGCTTCTACTTGTTTTTTTTACACAGAATACAAATAGTCAATATAATATGCTAAAAAAACCTGCCACATATCTGATGTCCACTACAATTATGCAATTTGTTATCTGCTCTCATTAGAACAGAACATAACCTCTGGAATTTTAAAATATGGACTCAGTTTTACTTACTAAACTACAGATTTTCAGAACTTAATCTCAGTTTAAAAAAAAAAAAAAGCCAATAAACCACTGGAAAATAAATTCAGCATTTTCTGTATATGTTACCTTTTGTGCAGAATGACAGCAGACACTACATCTTTTCTCCTATTGTGTATTGCTTCATGGAAAAAAGAAGCTACTGCTTTGTTGAACAGAATTTTCGCACCATAGTCAAGAAGTAACCTTACTGCTTTTGCATGTCCTTCTCGTGCAGCCAGGTGCAAAGCTGTGTTCTGTGGAGACAAACAGTACAGCACTGCATGAATAATTAAAAAAAAAGTACATTTCAGTGCTTTCCCACATTGAAAATCCACATGCTTTTCTCATTTGGAAGTCCTGAATACTTTCACTAGCAACATAAAATATAAGAATATTGTCAAAGACTCTCATAGAGATTATAGACATGTTTTTTATTTTATGTCTACAGCTACAGTAGTGTGAAATCTGAAGAGGAAACTTTCTGTTAGGTAAGAAAAGCCAATTCATTAATATCTTTTAGTTTTGCAACTAACAAACTGCAAGTCGCAAAAAGGTAAAAATGATGGTATCTTTAGATACCGAACACTCGTATTTGGTCACGGAAGCAGAAGAGTAATGGAAGAGATGCACTCAGTTATATCCAGATGTGCTTATACAAACAAATTTGCAAGAGAATTTGTGGGCACAGTTTTATAAGTAGTACTTGAATGAAGTAAGGCCATGAATAGTTTAGGAATTAAGTTAAACTGAGACTGACATTTGAGAGCCTTCTGAATGCATTCAGATTTTTCTGAGGGAAATCAAGGACTAAGCATTGTTTTTTTATTAATTTATAGGCTAAATTTGTTCCTAAGCCAGTGATTCTAAATGTTTTAACACCAGCTCTCAGAGAAATTAGCAGCAGCTTCTGTGTTGGAAATTGGGTAGTTCTCTAAAATGACCACGCTATATTTTCTGATGGGGAACTATTAGGCAGGGTCATACAAGAGGCCTCCAATCCAGGAAGTGGATTCTGTCTTGACCCAACATACACTGCATTTGTCCAAACTTCAGAGCAAGATAGATGCGGTATTTATTGGACATTACTGTGCAGAGAAGATGGATTTCACTATATTAAAAAGCTATAGTTGATATTGGATTTTTTCAAATCTGTATAATTTCTTTAAATTTAAATTACCAATGCTTGTACTGCATTGCTAAAATATTCTTGCAATGTAAAGGGAGCAAGAGGCACATATCTAATATACTCAGTATTTTATGTTTTCTGTTAGGCTATATGCATCTTTTCTGTCTCCCACAAAAACAATCAGATAACAATATCAGCAATCATAGATTTATCCAAGAAATTAACTTGCAGAGTGGTGAAATATAAAGGCACTACGTTTGCCAGAGGAAATGAAATTTACACATGTAATGCATGTGAAATTTACACATGAAAAGCTACAAATAGCACACCATTGACATTTAGTCTAGAAATAATAGCAGACATGAAACAAATAATGTTATGTGAACACATACCCCTTCTTCATCCACTCTGTCAGTACACTTCACATTGGTATCCAAAATGATCTGCATCGTGCGAGTGTATCCTCCAAAGGCAGCATGGTGCAGGGCTGTCCAGCCTTTATAATCACTTACATGTAATGGTATTAAATTAGAAATTATAAACATGTACATTGGAACAGAACTCTTAGCTTTTGGTTCCTGGATTTACATGTGTGAGCTGGGAGCTTTTTGGAGCTGCCAATGGCCTGAGGATCTTCGACCTGGAAGCAGGACTTACAGTGCAAGGCAGAATGCCTTGAACCACCAGTGCTAAGAAACCCTACTCAAGACTGGAAGTAAAGCTGAAACGATTATAGTATTTCCAAAGTAACATTTTTTCCATGAACAGGTTCAATATTCTTCTCTAAGCTGGATTTAGAGAAACCTCAGTTTCCCCAGTATTAGAAGCCTTGGCTTTACAGCCAGCCATGATTCTATGTGTCGGGCTGAAGCAAAGCACAAGCAGCTTAGTTTTACAAATACTTCATAACTATGCTCCTATACTGTATATTTTTATTTGGGCATATTATGATATTAAATATTTAATGTACTGTATTAATATTTACATTGATATTGCATTAACTTCCCAGCAAATGGACATAAAACATAGGGTGATAGTTCTTTTCTGGCTTAATGAATGGAAATCTGTGTACTTACCAGAGGAAAAGAGCCCCCCTCTTCAGAAGAAACTGAACTACCTTCTCATGACCATTCTGAGCTGCCAAATGAAGGGGAGTCATTCCCTTCTTATCACCTTCATTCAAAAGTCTTGTGTCTTTCATATCTCTTATAAGTCGTTGACACGTGTTGATGCGCCCATAGCTTTGCAAGAGAAACATAGAAATTAATGTCAAAAATAGAAGACTGAAAAACTTGGCACAGATTCCACTTCCCAGAGAGTACTACTAACCTGGCAGCAAAGTGTAATGGTGACTTCTTGTCCCTGCTCTTAGAGTAGATGGAAACGTTGAGGCTGAGTAAATTATTTACAGAGAGGGCCACACCTTGTCTGCATGCATAATGCAGTGGAGTGCATCCTTCATTATCTTCATCCACTACGAGATTTTTAATATGTTCCATCTGTCCCCCCAAGAAATACCCCCCAAAAAAAGCACAAAATTACATACATGTCTCCAATGCTTCGCAGTTTCTAAAACCTTGCAGCAATAGCATTAATACTTTAAAGCAGTATGTAAAAATAGGAAACAAACTTTAGGAAAAATAAATTTAGGAACAATGAGCATTTAATGTCCGCTGATTTGCGGGTCACCATTTTTTCAAACAACTACTCTGTGAAGAACACAGGAGTTTGCCATTCTGCACCCTTACTGCAACCCATCCACAGTACAATACAGGAAATTCTTCTTGGCTGCCATTCCATCACAATGCTCATTGCTGGCAGCAGAAAGCTTGTATCAAACCTAAAGGTAGTCTATAGTCTATATTCAGTAGCAAAACCTCTGGCTGTCAAAACCTACCACTTAACTGGTTTACAGTGTAAATTGTTTCTTTTTTTGATCTTCATTTCCCCGTTTTTCCTCTGTAACTCATCTAACTCTCCTATGTATAACCTTTACTAGGGCAACTACAAATCTCCTCCCACAGTTCAATCCACTTATTTGCCTGAATTTTTAATATGATCAATAATAAGAAAGTCAATGCAGGTAACTGAGTAACCACTGTTTTAAAACTGATTCTGCTGAAACTACTAATTTAAAACTACATCTGCTGAAAATGGATGTTAAATCTATTCTACATTACTAATCAAAGTTGTTTACAGATGTCAGCAGATGCTGTAAGATCAGTTAGATTTGATTCACATAAAAAAAGTTATTTCTTGAGCTCTGGAGGCCAGCAAATTTAACTTTTTCAAACATGCTTGGGCTCCACCAATATGAGTGCTTCATTTCAACATAGCCAAATACAAATCTATGTTCACAATCCTTTCAAAAGCCAAATCCAAGACTTCATTATGGTCCAGTCCACAGAAAGCTCTTGCAGGATATGCTACAAGCTATTTAAGTCCTAGAGCTTGACTGAGTATGAGCATGTCTCCTAACTTTACTGCATGCAAGCTGGAAAATAGAAGTGAAAAGTTCTGTATTTTATTGCCTACCTCTTGAGCTATTCAATCCCCCAACAGCAAAATAATTTATGGGATTATGTTATTCCTTTGCCTGGCAATAAGAAAACTGTATTATTTGCTTTGAAATGTTTTCATGAGAGATATGTACCTCTTCAAACCATTTTTTGTGACATGGGCTACTTAACAAGTACCACAAACTTTTACAAACATTTCAAAATAAAATAGTGGTTGCTCTTTTTTTTTTTAAATGTTTTCCTAGTGAGGGTAACACAAAGACATAAATTGATGCTTACTGTACCTGCAGGTATTTCTCATTCAGATGCTGTAATCCTCCAGGCTGCAATACCGTCAAATGCAAGAAATTCCGACCAAGATGATCTTTTAATGATACATTTGCTCCTAAACAAATGTGGAAATAAATGCTAGCAAATTCAAAACTGCTGACCCCTCAAATTACATGTTGTTTCTTAACACAAAGGAACAAATGCTGAGCGAATATGTTTATAAATCTATAAAATTTTATAAAACAAATTTTATGAATCTATAAAATATTCTTTTAAGTTGCCAATGTAGCATAATTTTGCTTTCAAAAAAATCACCCTGACACTTAAATTTCATCATTATTTTTTGTGTATGCATTTTGTATTTCATTGCAGCACTAAGATTTATATGGGACTCTTATATTCAAAGATGCTGGACACCCACAAATCAAGAGGTAATTTAAAGATGCAGATAATCACCTCTTCTAATCTTTAGAGTTGTAATGTGTCCACAGTTTCAAAACTTATTATAGGGCTTATTAACAAAATCAGTTATAATACTATTAACAAGGAAATATAGTAACAATCATAAGCTTGCACCAAAAGTGTAGCAATTGAAAGATATAGCTCAAACATTTTCAAGGTGCTTGTGATTTAATAAAATCACAGGTAATGCTTGAACTATGGGCTCTAACATTTAAAGACTGATTGCCAGTATAAAACCTCTCTCTGCATAAGTGGTGTATTTATTCCATAGTTCTGCTTACTTTGTGAAATGCTTAGGAATGCAGGGATGGAATGCCAGTGGCACCTCCACCTTGAGAAGCACATGGCATATTTGTCTACAGCCTGTTCACTCTGTATTAAAAAGGGTGAAATCATCACACCAATTCTTCCTTTATCTCAGGGGATACCAGCACTGCACTGTGCAGCCGTTTAGCTCAGCTGCTCCCAGACTGGATGCTGAAGTACTTAATTGAAATTAAGAGGAAAGTTAGACACAGGGTTTTAACATGTATGAACCTTGCTCAATGGAAGTATATAGTGTGTATATATTCCTTTTCACCTTTTGAGAGCAGTAAATTCACAATTTTCCACGATGCACAGGAAGTGGCCAACAGAAGTGGGGATCGACCTTCTATGTCAACGCTATCAATATTAGCCCCCTGCAATAAAGAATTTCAAATTTATAATGAATAATGAATAAAGGAAACTCTAAAAAGGTGCTGCTTTTCAAAGCATAATGGAAATACAGACATTCTTAGTAACTCTAGATTTTCCAGATAAGTAATTTCAATAAACACATTACATCTCTATATAAAACTACCATGCTTTCTAACTATCAGCCGCAGCCCAGCCATCTATATATAAAAATTCAGATGCCCAAATAATAGTGGCCTACTCCTAGGTATACTGTGTGCTACAATACTGAACTCACAAGTCATGATCTTTTGTTACTGTACCTTTCCATGCATTTAAATACTCAAAATATAAAACTCTAACTTGAAAATCCTGGGAATGAAGCTACAGACAAATGAAAAATTGTAGCCCTTTTGAATTATGCAGTCCTACCTATCAAAAAGTTACCAGAACAGGCCTTTCTTAACCTCTGTGCTGTGTGAACACTTCAAGAAGTAATGCATCCAGAGACTAATATAGTTTGATATGCATAGTTCAATCTATATTAATTTTCTGTTCTTCATCCTAAGTGATATGAACCAATGCAATTTTGACTCCAAAAGAAGCTATATTAAATGTGGACATATTTTTATTCTGTTTTGTCTACTTTTGCACTAGATGCATGTTGCCCGGTCAGTATGGTCACTATGGACACAGTATCATGTGTCAGTATGGTCACTATGGACACTATGATCATATCAGCAAAGTACTACTGTGAGCATAAACACAACTATCTAAAAAATCCCACCAACAAGGGAGTATGAAGATACAAACAAATGAACCAATGAAATGTATCTATATTTTATAATGGCTTAGATATCATTTTTCTAGATATTGAGTTGCAAGTCAAACTTGATGAGTTGAATAAAGTACACAAAAAAATCTATTTTATTTCAGGTAATATCCAAAGATGATTGGGGAAAAAAAAAATCAATGGTAGTTTTCCCGTTAACTTTAATCATCTTTGGGTCCAATCTTAATTTGAGAGAGAATTAATCACAATCCTGAGCCATATTTACTTTCTAGTATGGTAACACCTGTAATGTAGTAATAAGAAATGTTTAATAAATGTAAAATGATTACTTTACCACTGAGAACAGGAAGTTTCCAAGGTATGTTGATTAAATATTTGGGAGTAATACATGCAGGACCATTTCCCCGGTTACCTTTCTACAAGGTCAGACACCGTCATATTCTTATTCATCAAAGAAATAGACTTTTTTATCGAAGTATCTACTCTTTTCAAAGAATACAGGGCAGAAATTTCCAGTGCCTTATGCAATATTTAATCACTTTCCCTCCAGCTAATATAATTGTTCAGCTTTCAGTCAAATGAATTTATCAGCATTCACAATTATTTATCAGAGTAATAAGTAACTTATACGTTACCCCATATATTTGCCATATTTATGATACAGCTGAATTAAGAGGTTGTAAATTTAGTTTCTGAATTCCATTTACTTTTGCATTTATTGATTAATACATATGAATTAAACAGATAATAATATCAAAATTAAAATGACAATTTTTTAAATATCAAATAGTATTTTTACCAATTTAGTATTTCATTTTCCATTTGGTGAAGACAAAAGAAGCAAAAGGGGAAAAGGGAAATAAAAATAAAAAAATTACTGCTTATTTCCTTTGAATAAGCACATTTCAGTAAAAATAATCAAGTAAACTCAGGAAATTCCAGACACTTCAATGCTAAATACCAGACACCTCAATGTAGTCCAGTACCTAAGAAAAAAAAACCTCTAAAAGACACTAAGATAGTAGCTAAATCATGACAGCTTTCTGATTTTAATTTCTTTATTCTTCCTTATAGTTGTCTACGTAGCTTGCAAATACAATCACACCTGATTGCATGCGCGAACCAGATACTGTGCACTTGTCAAAGGGCACAGCGGCCACTTGGGTGTTAAAGTCACTGTTTTTAAAATGCTGAATTTGAAAATCAATTTGGAAGTAGCATTTCTTTAAAGATACAAATTTCGTAATGTTTAGATGTCGGGAATATTGATCCAGGTTTCCACCTTTCCCTTTTTTCAAGGCTTCGGTTAGCCTTGGGTTATGTCAAACCATAGCTCTGCAACCCAACAAAATGAGAGCATCTTCTCATTGCCCTTTTGTGTTGAGTCCAAAGGCAAAATAATTAAAAGCTCTGCATGAAATGTATACAGAGCTGATTCTCTGTTTTTTGTGTAGCACACTGAGCCATGGTTTCATAATTTAAAAAAGAAAAAAAAAAAATGCAAATAGCATACGTAGTGTGCCTGGGCAGTCCTGCTTAGCATGGGGCACCTTACCTTTTCTATCTAGAAGGCCTAGATGTAACACTGTATTTGTTTACAATGTCTCTTATTTTCAGACAGAAAATGTATGAAAAACAAGATATAGGAAGTGATGATTTTAAGTTATTGTGCATGAAGTGTGAGTATTTAATAATATTCACATAAAATAAGTAAATGTTGTTCTTTATTAAAACCTGAAATCCATTGCTAGTCCTGTCAAGCAGTAACACTGCTGCACCTTTTCTGGCCAGGAATTCAGGGCCGTAGGCAGCACAGCTTGTACATGCCCCATTCCACAAACTCCAGGTGGCATATTTTGATTCATTCCCAGACAGGGCAAATTAAAACAGTCCTAAAGCTTCAAACTGACACACTTCATATGGAAAGCCAAACAAACCCTCAGCATAGCTTCTACGGAAGAGGCCAAAATATTCAAATGGCACTCAGGGAATGAAAGTTTCAAATGGGGTGTTAAAGATATTTATGATATAATACTTTGTGCACACAAGCGGCCAAGTGCAAAAACTTGTCCCTGTGTTTCTTGGGTAATAAATTCTGTAGACAGGTCATTTTGTGAAACAAGTGTAAGCACTCAAACCTCACCATTTCACATTTGAATCAAACATAAGCATAACATCTAGTTCTGACTAAATTAAATACCTTCAACAGAGTTTCTGAGAAAAGCAAAACTGTATATAAAAGAGAATTATTCTTAATAGAATTATCATGAAATGAAGTAAAAAGTCTAAATACACACAAAACAAAAAATAAGCCTGATGATTTCTGAAAATTTCCTCAGCCAAGTGGGGCACCTAATGATTATATGACCCTTAGTTTAATTGGCACAAATGGACATTGGGAACATAGCCAGCAGCATCGATGATTACATTTCTTCTCTTTATCTCTCATAATTATTCAGTGAAGAAATATAACCAAAATACATAGAATAAAAAATATTTCTAGACCACGCACAAACTTGGATATATGGCTATGGGATACCACAGTAATCATAGGTACATTTTTTTAAAAAAAGGATTTATTCCTGGAAAAAAACACAGGTCAAATTCAATGCATGTTTAGCATTTATTTTTCATTTCATATCTGAAAAGGGAGTGTGACCAGACCAGTTCATCATATTTGGCAAGAGATGTTTATGAAACTTTTCTGACTAAGTAAAATGGAAATAAAAATGGAAAGTTTCATCCCCTATAACTGTGGAATGCTATTATGGATCCATAACTACCTTTGTACTGTAACACTCAATTATACATTATGAAACATATATCTGTCTAAATACCCTATACCTGAGAATATATTCTCCTTTATGAAGTTCTCTATGAAGACCTGTAGCAATAGATAGCAATAATTTCTATAAACATGTTTCTTGGTTAAATATTTACCATTGAAATCAAATACTCTGCCAGTTCATAATGATCAAACAACGCTGTCCTGTAGGGGAAAAATGCAAAAATACAATAACATTAGAAAGGACAAAGAAGTTTCAAGCCAAAGGGTAGTACTCTTCTCCATTCACTACATTTTCTAAAATTTTTAAATAAATACATTTTAAAATAAAGAGATGGAGAGATATCCTTATCACATAATTGATTTTAATAAATTGTTTTGATTTTTGTTGTGACATTTGCTTTTCAAACTAAGTTCAGTTCAATTAATACATTGAAAACTCACTGCAGGAAACAAGGACCTCATTGGTAGGTCAACAGGCATTTTACCACTGATTTTTAAGAAAACCAGTCATTTCATATGTCAGATCTTTCATTGCACCACACAAGGTCAATATAGAAATCCATAAATTTCAGATGCAGTTTGTTCCAGGCATACTTAGAGCCTCAAATTCATTTCACTGTTCCGAGCTTCAAAAGTAACTTGCTATATATTTTGTGCAAACACTAGTGTGGGGCTAAAATGGCAATGGGTAAAAATGGGTTCTGACTGCAGCAGGGAAGTTTACATGACAAAATATGAAAAATAAGTTGTCTATAGACATGAAAAATTCCCAGGTTTTATTCTACAGTAAGACATTGAATAATATATTACAGAAAAAAATGTCCAAAGAAGCAAGTACTGTAAATATACAGTCAAAGTGTTTTCAGAAGTCAGACCTCTGTGAAATATTTTGATTCAATAAGGAACACAGAAGGACAGTTCCAAGGCTGTACTGTATCTCAAAGATAACAGTTGCTTAGCATTATAAGGGGGAATAACTTTGAGCGTACTATAGTTAGAACGGATTACTCAAAAGATGTATTTTAAAAGTCAAGTCATGGTTCCAAATATGTAGAGATGCCTCCATTATCTATAGCAGACCCCTCCAGCCATGCATAAATACTGCATGCTTCACACACACTCAAATTCCAAGGTGACTGAAGAGAAAGTGAAGTCATTTTATGAAATATTTAGATGGAAACATGACAGTAGGAATGCAAAAGGATCAAGTTCTCCCTCTGTTTCACTCCTGCTTTGCTTCTCAACAAGTTAATGTTCCTATTCAGTTTATTTATATTCTGAGATATTTGGGTGACTGTCAACCTTTCTGATGATTCTTAATAATATAATTTTTCCTGTTTCACAGACACAGGGACTAAAGGAATGTCATTCCTTTTACCAAGTATTTTTCAAGGACAATAATTTTTATGGATAGGGCAGCCGGTTATCTATTACGTAGTATGTGTGTCTGCACAATTTTCTTTGACATTCTGTCACCACGTTTGTCTCCAACTGTGTTCTATCATTGGACATGGTAACATTTCCAAGTGTACACAAACATTATCTTAGCTTTACAACACAGTCCTCTTTTAATGTCTTCAATTATCTTTGAATCATACCACTTCATACTGTGTCCAAAGAACAATAATCTCCACTGCTTCTGACATTTTACCAATTTTTTCATGCTGTTAAACTTCTTGTAGAATAACAGTGTCAAATAATTATAGTTAAATGCAGTGTAAAATACCTTTCCTGCAAAAAAATTATAGATGGGGAAGTATAATATATTCCATGGGGTTGGGAGCCATCACGTTTAACTAAGCATCTTTCTGTTACAAAACACTGAAAAACTTCTCCACAGTCTAGTGCTCTGGTATCAGAGTATGAAAGACTAGAAGTCTAGAGGATTATTACATACGCAAACACCATCTGCAACTTTGAAGTCACAGGGCAGTGTACCAACATCTCCTTGTAGCTGATCAGGCATAAGATAATTTTTTGGGGAAAAAAAAAAAAAAGAAAATATTCTTTTAAAGAGTTTATATTATTTTTCATTCATTTTCTAGAAAACATCACCCCATTAGATGAGGGCATTTCCCCCACATTGTCAGAAGCTGTTAACAATTCCACAAACTTGTTCACCAAGTACTTTACTGGCGTAAATTTTCAGTGCAAAATGTCAGTAACCGTTCCTTAACATGGTTCCAAGGTAACTTGGACTGGTTTGATTTTGGGATCAGAACCAAAATATTTAACATTCTGACCAAATTATTGACTTTTTCATACTGTACTAAAACCATCTCCCATACCACGGAGAAGTTCCAAATCATGTGGAAATATTGTTTCAAATGTGAGGAATGACTAAGAATATCATGGCTCACAATTTATATTGAAGTTTGGTACAGCAGCCTCCTACCTGTGAAGCAATGTTTCCTTATTCCCATCGACAGCATCAATAATGGATTCCTCACCAGCATAGGATGACATCATTAGTTTTACAATCTCAGTTGCTCCTTGAGTGGCAGCAAAATGAAGTGCTGTGCATTTTTCATTCTATATGTGGGAGAATAAGACAAAATTTAAATATTTAAACTTCAGCAACCTCACGTCCTATCTATCAAACACACTAGTCATCAAGCCCAGAATTCATAATTCCTAAATGCCTAAACTTCTATGCAAGTAATGAAGCTTTAGTCTTTTACTGAAGTAGTAGAACTCTAAAGAGATTGTAAAGACCAGAAAAGACTAAAGAGACGCTTTTAAAAGATTACTACAAAGCTTTTTATCATTCTATGCCAAGTCCCTAAGATAAGAGATAATTATACTCTTAACAATTTTTGGTAGTTTAATTAAAAAACAGACAGGTGCATCACCCTTTCATACAAGAGATAAAGGAAAGCTACAGAAAATCATAGGTAGGCCAGTACAAATCAACAGGCAAACAAATGGGCCTGTATAATACAGAAAATGCATTCTTTTAAAATGTCCTTTACTTCCTAAATTCAGTATTCCTTAGAAGTAATTCTTACATCAGTTTTTCTGCAGGTTAAAAATAACTTGGTCTAATATGTTATTAAACTATTATAAACTAGATAGTCATAAAGTAATTAAGTATTATATAAATGGTTAGAAAAATATTTGCCAAAACAGGATGACATTTCACTAGGTGGGATAAACCAGCTTTGATATATGCCTGAGGGTTCTGACTTTCTCCTTTTTAGAACAGGAGCATTTCAGTGAATGCACTGGAATGGGCTTTCCAACAGTGCCAAAAGCATTCTCGAAACAGTCTTACCCATCACAAAATCAGCAGCATAAATCACCTCATTCAAAAGCTGTGCTCAAAGAATCAAACCACTAAAAGAAGGCTAAACTATATTTATTTTTGCTCTCATTAGTTGATTTCAGCCTTGCAAATATCTTAATTAATGACAAATATTTTTAGAAATGTTTGTTTATGAATGAAGCTCGGTACAGACCCTTACACCAGCAGTGCCAGCAGCTGGTAGCAGCAGCAGTATCATGAATTTGTGTTTGATTACAAAGAAGATACTGTGAAGGCCAAGGCAAGGCTGAGAATAAACAAGCATGATAAGAAAGTGTAAGATTGAAGATCCTACTTCTGAGAAGAGATGACCTTACGTAATTTGTGTAGAGAAACTTCACATTTTGCCTGATTTGAATGAAAGACTTCTTTTAATTTGTTGCTCTCTCGGCTTTGTTTCGGAAGAGACAATGAGCAATGATTTTTTTCATACCACTCAGAGATTTAGAGATACCTGGGTTTTAGCAAAATTACATTTCACTCCACTCTGAGTTTTACCTGTTTTAGATCAATTTGGGCTCCAAATTCAATGCACATTTTAATCATTTCGAGGTCCCCACTTTGAACTGCCAAATGAAGCGGACTGCACTTTCCATTATTGGTAAAATTGATGTGGGTTTTCGCAGAGTGACCCAATTCTTCACCTGAGAGATAAAAAATAAATGGATTTTTTTTAAAGCAAAAATGAAATAACAGAAGATACAAAGGCTTTCAGAACAAGTATATTAAGTGTGGAATAATATTCGCCCCCCTCAAAATATGAACCTATCACATCTATCATTAAACAGTGGATGAACACACTAAATTTCAGGAAAGCAGTTTGTTTGCTTCTGCAACCATATAAAAGTTGCAAGCAAAAACTGCCCACAGGAATAACTGCATTAATTTCTTTTAAGTTCAAACACTGTTAAAAGTGCTTGTTTTCATAATTCTTTAAGAGCTAAAGCAATAAACTGGTAATGCTAAATCCTACTCACTACTTAGGAACAATATGTTTACCTTTTTTTAGAAGAATTTCCATACATGTTTTTGCACCCGAAAATGCAGCTGCATGGATAGGCATACATCCTGTTTTGTTTGGTTTACATATTTTCCCTCCATTTTCAATCTGAAAAATAATACCTCCATACAGCTTAATGACATACAGAAAAATCTGACAAACGAACACTCTGTTTCAGATATAGTCTCCTGTATAGCTGTCTCTTTCTTTAATGTTAAATATGCATTTATGAAGTTTATATACAACCATCTTTTGCATATTACATCCATACATCTATACATGCATATACTTCATTTTGTGAGTGACCTTCAAAAGCAGTTTAAATTTTTTCCTAAAGTTTGCCACTCAGATAATTATATACATACATACATACATATATATATATATATGCTCTTAAAAGATTAAAGATTTAAGTTTCTTCGTAACTCATGCAAAGCAATTTGAATACTAGGCCCATGATTAACCTTCCAGTATTTAACAAAGAGAGAACACAGAAACAGAATAACATGGCATCAAGGTAAACAGAAGCACATCAAAAATGATCATCCATACCAGGAGTGTCAGGGCTTCAGGATTATCCTTGTAACATGCTACAATTATAGGTGTGTTCCCTGCTTCACCTTCCAAATTAACATCTGTACTGCTGTGCTGGACTAAAATCTAGATGTTTAAGGAAACATTCAGTCAATCATAAGCCAAACAAAACAGCAAAAGCCTAGTACATTATTTTTGTTGTTTACCACCCAAAGTACTCTTGCAACTTATTCATTTTGCATGCCAAAGGCCCATAGTGTATAGGCAGAGGAGGGAAAAAATGCAGGAGAATGTAAAAATATACAGGTGAAAAATGCAGGTAAAACCAGAGAAAGCAAAGTACCATTCTTTCCAGCAAACAGCTGGATAACTTGGTTAAACTCTGCTCATAGCTGGAGAGTATTTTAAAGTCTGATTTAACAATTTCCCCAATAATGTGAGAAAATATTTTCTGTAGCAAATTACAGATGGAGATTTTCAACTGGAGTTTGTTTTAATGTCTTCTAATATTCTCTATTCCCTGGCAATGTTGTGGAATCTGCTCAATTCGGTATCTATTGGACAGTTATATATGATGAAGGGAGATGAGGCTCGAGGAGAGCTGAGACCCTGCCAGTCCTGAAATCCTGCTTCAGTTTCTACACTAACACCTGACACTGAGCTATCAGTATCATCAAGTACCATTATGACTGCTTCCAGGATTTTTTGAGAAGCAAAGGATCTGGAAATGATAATGACCATATTGTACTGCACATTTATTCCCCTAGCTACATATTTATTTAATTGTCTTTCAGTAATTCCAGTGATTTTTTTTCTGTACTAAAGGAACTGGCGCATTTTAATCACTCTTAGGCAATTTGGCAATAAAAACCAAAGGAGAATTATCCTGAATAAACAATAGAATGGAGAAAAATTGAGAGCACAGAGAGATCAAGAACAGAGCTGCAGAAGAATCCAAGCCCAGAAGCTGATACAATGACATTTCTGAAAATGGGCTTTGTATTTCAGATTTTATTGTTCTTAATTCATAATAAATACTGAATTTGTAAAAGATGTGAGGACACTGAAACATTTCTAAAGGACTCTGAGTCTTGAATACAGGTATATGTGTTTCTTTCTTTTGTTTAGATGAATTAGAAAAAGTGAAAAAAATAAAGGGAAGGGCAAATGATGTAATATTATGGTTGCATTCACAAAATAAATGAAAGAACATTACAAATTCTAAAATTCTATCCAAATGCTGCATATGAAGTGAAAACATCCTCATTGCACTTAGACAAAAGAACAAAAAAGTTATGCAGCTTAAAATCTCAATGCTGTTGCTATTTTACAAGGTTCAATATGAACACCTTAGTAATTTCTTCACAATATATTTCTGTGATTTTTAATTGCAGAGTTCATTCTGCAATTGATTATTAGAAGTTAATTGATTATTGATTATTAGAATGTTGCTTTTAATAACTGTGCTTTCCAACTAATTTTCATCTGTTTTTATTAGAACTAGTTTCAAGAAAGTGTTGATACTTCTAAGACTTCCTAAATAATTGTAAAAAAACAAATCGAAACATCGGTATTTCTATAAATCAGTAAGTTACTTTTTACTTGCTCTGCTAAGACACAAACACTTCCATGAGCATGGAAGTTACACATCCTGCTCTCTAAACAGAACATATGAGGAACTACAGCATACATCAAGGTCTTGGTGCTCTGCACGCAGCTGCTGCTGAGCTACTTATCAAGTGTATATATTTACGTGGACTTTAGACTTACCTTCACAATTTCATTATGCAGGGACTGAACAGCCATATGCAAAGGTGCCATCATATTGGAGTTGAGAATGTTTGGATTGGCTCCTCTGCTGAGAAGCAAACGAACACTTTCAATCTGGTTTTTCTTTGTGGCCCAGTGCAGTGGGGTATTTCCAGAAGAATCCATCACATTTAATGCTAGGTCAGAGGAGAGAGACCAAAACCAAAATAAAAACCAAAACAAAACCATCAAATGTTCTGATTGCAATAGGGGAAAAAAACCATCAAATTTTCTGATTGCAGTAGGGGAAAAAAAAGGTGTCTTCAATGAAGTTATAGATCTGTTCTATATTTGATTTATTTGAAGAAAGAAAGGAAAAGATTTCCTGTTATGCAGTGTCTATTTTTTGCCCATCTATTTTATACACCTTTTTTCTCACCCCAAGAGTTACTTGGTTTCCCTCTTCCCTTGACTCTTCTCTTTCCTTTTATTTGACTTTGCAGCCATTGCTTTAGAGGCTGCACAGAACAAGTGAATGTGAATGATTGAAATAAGACGTAACGAATAAGTGCTTGCAAACTGTAAGAAAGTTAATATCTATTCTATTTCACTTAAGAACACAGAAGTAAATCAAGTCACAGCAGTTGTAGAAGTAGTCTGTTCATTTTGAGCTTGAAAATTGAAAATAAACTTCAAAATATGTTCTAAAAAAATAGGACAAAAATTATATACTGAAAACAAAAAGAATGTATTTCAGCCAGAACAATCTAAAATTAGAATGGTCATCATTAGGTGAAAAAATGAGCTTTTCAGGGCCATCGTAGGTTTGCTCAGTAGTCTACAGTCTATCAGTGGAGTCTGATGTAGGTCACAAAGCTTATATAATACACATAACATAAATAAGGAGGACATAAATACCTACTCTACATCACTGCAGTTTTCCTTTTCATATCTGAAGACTGTAAATCTGAGTCTCAAACAAAGTAAGACACTTATCAATTCACTGCATTAAAGACAAAACAGTCCTAACATAAGAAGGGTGACTCAAACCATACCCAAGAGTGCAAACTGCAGCGGACAGTTTGAATTATATTTCGATCTATAAATGGAGATAACACATACCAGTTCTGTTTCATTTGGGTAATGGACACTTTGATTATTGAACTTTTTATTCTGTTAAATAAAATAATTCATAAAATGCATATTACCTTCACAGGAAGAGTCGTCTATGATCAACTGCATTAGTTCTATTTGTCCTCCTTCTGCAGCATGATGCAGTGGGGTGGCATTTAACTCATCTACTTTTGTAAGCCCAGAACGATTCTTCTTAATGAAGCTGCGCAGCCTACAGGCACTTCCATCTGAAATAACCTATTTTGGATACAAATGTTCTCATTTTCTGATTCTCCTAAGGGCAAGAAGTTAGCTGTAACGTGTTTCTATGGGCATATTACCAGTCAATAATTCTCTCCCAGCTGTCTGGTTTCATAGAGAAGTTCACAAATCCTGATCAGACTGAGCCAACAGTGAAACTCAGATTGATTTAAAAAAAAAAAAAAATCAGATCCAGATGCAATCAAATCCAGAGCAAAATTACAACAAAATGGAAATCATCTTGAAGACATTATTTTATTTTCTGTAGTGAGCTCAAGATCCTCCTTCCACAATGGAAAATCTCAATCAAGCAAATTCATCACTTACATTTTTATATTCTTTCCTGCAGTGGCCACACTGAATGAATTCAACAGAGAGGAAAAATTAATAATCTTAACAAATTCCTTTTTTAGATCTTTCTATGGAGATCCTGTGTACTGAGCTTTCAGGTTCTGCCATCGGGCTTCTGTGATGTTCTTTATGTCAGAGCAACCAATATATTTTTTATTTTCAGCAGCATGCTTAGACCATCCCACAGGCTACTATCTCAGTCTGAAACCGAGATCTCAGTATCATCACAGTGATACTCTGACAGCTGAACCTGTACCTACTGACAGCTTGATACATTCCAGATACTGTGATTTACAAGCAAAGGCCCCTATGGAAACCCTGCTGATTTTTACTTTATGATATTCTTCAAATATTTTTTGTTAGCATGATTCAAAGCCCAGAAATCTGACAGAAAAAAATGTTTGCAGTAGAATGGGCAGGAATTTAACAAACAGCTGTTAAAAATTAAGAGAGAATAAAAAAGAAAAACAATTCAACAAAATTGGGAGAGGAAAAAAAGGAGAAAAATGCATATCAAAAGTAATGTAAACATTCCCAAGGATGTGTAAGCAAGCAAAGAATAAGAAAAGGAAATTTCCTAAAATCACTGTTGAATTCTCAGCTGCAAAATTAAAGGAAAACTTTGCTCTCCAGGATCCCCTGAGTCATGAAGTCTCAGCAATTCTTGCTGTCACTAAGCAAATATACATTACCAGGCAGCCTATTCGTGTGCTTGAGCACGTGTTTAACTTCATTCAGGATACCAGTCCCACTGACCTCAGTGAGGTTACTTTTGTCAATAAAAATATTTGTCAATAATAATATTTGTGTTTAAAGATTTAGAAGACTGAGGCCAAATACACTGTTAGAATCTGCTTACAAACTGCGATCAGAAAAAGGTGATAGAAAATGTGATATAGTTGTGGAAAGGGTATTTAAGGTGACTCAACTATCACAAAAATAATAGGCCAATTACATACTCAAATATCTATACATTTTATACACATCAAAAAGCTATTTAAGATAACCTTGTTACAGTGTCCAGCATTTTCTATTCCTTCTAATGTTCTACCTTTTTTATTTCTATTGATTTAGACCACATTTTGCCTCTCTTAACATTGGATTTACTTTTCAGTGTAAGACAAAATGTGGCACGATGATAATTTCCATCAACAAGAGTAAGATTTATCAGCCAGTACTGCAGTGCTTTGCTAGTAAAATAGGAAAAGAAGAATTCAGTTAGGTGTTCTCAGTTGGTAAAAACCAACAAAGCAAGGTATCGTAAACTGCAGCTCGTTTGCCTTTGCCTGAGCAGCTCTGTGGTGGCAGATCACCCACGAGGGTCATAAACCACGTTATGCTGCAGAGATTTTGCTCAGGACTACAGCTAGCACACAGAAAACGTATATGGCTCGAAATGACCCCAAGAAGTATCTAAACCCAGTATCTAAACCCATCTACAAACTTTGTCAAATTTGTTTACCCTGCTGTTAAAAATCTCCAAAGTTACCCAGGTCTTCCATCCTATAAGCAACCTCTTCCTTTGCTTAATTATTCTTACACTTAAAAACGGCCTGCCCAAAGTTTGGTCTAGGTTGCCTAGCAGCAATATAAATACATTACTTCTCATCCTATTCTCTATTAAAAATAGGAAGATTTTATGTCCTTCCTGGCTGCAATTCCCTATTTGTAGATTGTACTGCTGATTCTTTGTCCCTCCCTAACAGTCACAGTTCTTCTAAACTTTCTCTTTGGGACATTTTTGCTAGACAGTCTACTCATTCCTGCCATGACTCCTGGACCTGCCCAAGGGGGATGTGAGACCCGTACCAGCCACCCACCACCCGCATCCCCTTTCTCCCACTACCCACCCTGCCTTCCCGCTCACCCCAGTCCAGACTTGGCCAGACAACACCTGGGCATCCTGTGCCTTCCCGAGCCACGGCCAGGTCAACTTCCAGCCTGTGTCCCATCCCTTACAGATCTTCCCTCAGGAGTGAGCAGAAAGGGTCTCCTGGAGGGAAGGCTCCCTGGGACGTAACCCCTGCCGAGCCCGCGGCGCTGTCTCCATAGTCCTACCTCACCTTCGCCCACCTCACTCACCCTCCACCTTCAGCCCTCGCCGCCAACACCAGCCCAGTCCCTCCCCGCGCCCTCGGCACGCACCTTGAAGACATCCTGCGAGGCGACGGAGGCGGCGTCCGCCTCGCAGGCGACGCCCTGGTAGGAGCTGGAGGCGGCCGCCTTGTCCCGCGGCCGGCAGAGCCGCAGCAGGGAGCGCTTCATGCCGCCCGCCCGCCCGGCTCCGAGCAGCGCCCGCCCCGTCCGCTCCGGAGACCTGCGAGGCGACAGAGCGAGTGACGGCGGGGCCAGGGCCGCTCCCGGACACCCCGCGGCGGCGGCGGCGGCGGAGGCGGGGAAAGCGGGCGGGGGCCATCCCGATCCCGCCGCTCCCCGCCGGGGCGGGCGTCCCGTCGGGCGGCGGCTCCCAAAGCCAGCAGGCAGGGCTCGGGCGGCCCCCGGGGACGCGAAACGCCTGTGCCCTGAATCACTGCTACCTACCCCCCTACTGCCCTCCCAGCTTTAAGCCAAGGATTTGAGATTTTCTAATGTCAGCTTCTCAGCATTTACTTTGTAGCCGTAAAAGTTCATTGCGGAATTTGTTTTACTGGCAGCTTTGGGAAGGAGTAGGAAAGCTGTAGGAAGAATACAGAAAGAAGCAGCAACGACGTGTTTCAAAGGGTTACTCCCTAAAGCGCCCGTAACTGAGTCAATCTTTATGGAAACGTGTAACTCGGGGAACTAACAGTTTACTTAATGCCGGATGAACAGCACTACCAAAGGTCGGGTAGTGGACAGGCAGAGGCTTAGGAAAGCAGTAGGAGTAATAGCAGATGACTTTTTGCCTGCGGGTTCATGGTTTATGGCAAGCAGCTGCTTAAGGAGCGCCAAAACCAAGTGTCACACCCCATACAGACTCTTTAATAGCCGTCAACAAGCAGTTCTCTATTATATTGCTCATTCCCATTTTTAATACACTTTATACTGTCTGTGCCACAATATCCTGTGGCACTAAGTGCTATAATTTTATTATATATTTGTGAAAAATGCTTCCTTTTACCACTGGCTTCACTTAGTGCTCCCTGGTGTTTTTATTTTGAGAAATGGAGTGTTCTTCTGCCTTTTTTTCATCCCTGTTAGTGCTCTTAATTTCACAAAATTATTCCAGCCCTTTGCTCACTGATGGGGCTTTGTTCATGTGGTTTTCCTTCTTACGGATGCTGGTTTTTATCTCTGAACAGCCACATCCTGCTACTCTGAATCTTTCCCATGTTTCTTTTGAAAGAAAATGGTGAGACCTACACAGTCAAGGTATATTTGAGCAATAGTATTAATTATTTGTTCAATTTGTTTCTTCATTCCACTCATAAATGTCCCAAATTTATTTGGGGTTTTTTTGAATGCCATTGAGCTGTTTCCTTGGAATTTTTGCTTCTCAACCACAATCCCTTTTCTGAATGGTGCTAGATAAATAAATAGCACTCATGTGCTGTTCCTTCTCATGAGGCTAGTTATGTTATGTTTCCTCTGAACTTATCAACACTGAACTTTGTCTGACGTTTCACTACTGTATCACCAGCCTTTTCTGATCTTCTACAATCATCTGCACTTTTGGTGATTCTGAAAATTCAATAGCACCTTCAAGATCATCAGAAGGTCTTTGCACCTTTATACCTACACTGACTTTTAGGGGTCCTACGGAACCTCCTTGCTTTGCAAAGCTGTATTCCTGGTTTTATATTTTTTAAGCCTAAAACAAATTCAGGAAATCCTTCTTGCCCATCCTATGGCAGTTTAATTTCATTAGTAGACTGTGAGGAAGAACCTTTTGAAGAACCCAAGGAAGAACCCTCCCAAATCCACTAATCACTGTCATAATTTGTACCATTTATGCTTGCTGATTCCTTCAGAGAGTTTCACAGGCATGTTTGATATTTTGATCCCAGAACCTGAAACTCCAGAATCATTTATAGTCAGTTGCTTAAGTTACACAACTTTAGCTGAGTAGTCTTAAGATCATAAAGCTAAATATTCCCAAGACTAACTGGGTGGTTTTAAGTGCTTGTAGTGTAGATCCTTGATCCTGTTAATTACCAGGCAACATTAAAAAATGGAACAAAACCTTTTCTTCCCCCCACCCCCATCCTGCTGTACCCATAAGTATTGCACATATTCAGCAGTAGTGCATTAAGGTACATTTTTGTTGTTATGTCATCATTAATTGTGATCAAAAGAAAGAGGGTCATTTATGCCACAGCAAGAAAGCTGTACTCAAGAAAGCTGGCCATTAGTGCCTGCAGAGATTCTAGTTATGGGACTTGGGATTAAGACACTGGAGGAGCTCTGTATTGTTAAACACTTCTCGTGGTACCACAGTTAGAAGCAGTCCCAGTTGGTGAGATGGTTCACCTTCCCACAGTGAGATTCCTTTGAATTCCTTGTCTGGCCTCGACTTTTCTGCTGCCCATAGTGCTCTTTATGAGAAATCAAACTCAGCAGTCTGGACACTGTGTAAAGAAAACAACTGCTATTTTCTGTAGGAATTGTCAGCTGAAAATAGAGGTGCCACTAAAATATCAGCAAGCATTAGTAAATCTATCATCCATTTTTTCTTAAAATCCTGTAAATTGCAGTTAGAGGAATGCTGTGAAGCAATAGAAGTAATGAACCTCAAACAACCAGAGTTTTACTAATTTTCTTGAATCTGACAATACTGCCACCTTCTTTTAAAATTACTGCTAGTTTTTAGTCTTCTAGTAAATGTTTAGAAGAATGTTCAGAGTATGAAAAATAGTACAAAGGTTTTCCATTCCCAGTAGGATTCAAATGGAATTTTAAATGGGCTGACCACAGCTTTTATTTCTGCATAATGATTTGACATAAGGAACTAATTCACAGAAGTAGTCAAAGAGTAACCTTTCATACAGCTGTTTTTCCCAAGAGTGGATTAAAATACATTTATACCATTTTGTTTCAAACATGATCTTGCTAATGGTAGAAGCGGATCCATTAGTACAAGCAAAATTCACTAAAGGCAATCATAGCACAGCATTTCATTAAAAAGATGATTGTTTAATAATTAAATTGTATGTACAGTAAATATGCACCACTACAGTACTGTAGCCTTAGTAATGTTGTTAATTTTTCAGACCCAGGAATCATAAATTCAAACAAGTGTCAGTAATGAAAAGGATGTACTGTATGTTTTTTTGCTTTGGAAGTGATTTATTTGGCACTGGTATTGTATAAACAATGATGTGTAAAATGATATTTAGGAATTTGCTGAATTCAGTAAGCCAAATGAAGTCATGACTCCAGATATTGATTACAGAAATTTTCAGAAACATGCTTGTACTTACCACGGAGAAAAAAAAGTGCTACTGTCATATTTAAACAAGCAAGGTCAACTTGACTACCACTTTACACTTATGTCTAATGGATTTTTCATTGCATTCTTTGTTCTTGAGATTTTGCTGCAGTACAGAATATGTTAGTATGCTCAGCAGAAGGATTTAAGTTATTGACAGGTTTATTACATGCCTAATTTAAAAAAAAAAAAAAAAAGAAAAGAAAGAACAGGATGTAAAAACCAATAATTCATTCTATTACACTGCAGAGTCTTTTTTCTCTGATGATAAAATATGATATGAAATAATATCTTACAGATTTTAAGTCCTACTCTTAATACTTTGGACAAGAAGAAATTTAAGTAGAGGCCCATGGAGTAAATCTATGCTTTTAAAGAAAGTATAAATTAATCTCATGGTTACTACCTACTGTAATAAGTAGATGCTTGCCACTCCATGAGAACATCCTTGGCAAGGATACTTCCTAAGGTGTCCAGTAAAGCCCAGCAATTATTTGAAGCAACTACTGGCTTCAAATTACTTCCTAGGTAAAAACCTTATGCTGGGTCTAGAACATACTCAGGTGTATGTTAGCAAAAGTGAATGTAACCCCTTTTCCCTGCCAGAGTTGGATACTTCAGAGTGGAGTGTGTACAGGTGAGGGATGACTTAGGTACTCACTTCAGACACTAATCCCCCACTAATCTGGGAGCTAAGCCATTTCTTGCAAACTATCTTTTAAACAACTGAAGGGCCTCTTACTTGCTGGCATCAAATGCTCAAACTAAAGAGACTAGCACATTTTTTCCACTTCTTAATAAGAACAATCAAGGTCACCAACTGCCAGCTTGCTTTCTGGTAGTGCAGCTCTCTCCTTCTCCTGTTGGAGCTGTGCCAATGTACAGCCAGCTGACATCTGATTGCCCACCATACTGGAAAACTCCCATTCTTGTTCCTGCCTTGAGCACGGGTTTTGTTGTTTCATGTTCAGTTACCACAGACCAAACGTAACAACCATCTGTGAAGTGGAGAACTCCATCCTGAAATTTAGGAAAAGCTGAATTATCAGGCTTCAGAAACTTTCTGGTCCCTATGTCCTATCAGACTGAGACATGGTATTTATGCATTACATTATTATTATGGACAAGCTTATTTCAGTTTTGGGTATTGTGAAGATATACCTTCAGTTATACCAAATAAAAAAAAAAGGAGAATCTTGGTAATATGATATCTAAAATTAGAGAATAGTTTGAATTGGAAGGGACCTTTAAAGATCATCTAGTCCAACCCTTCCACAATGAACAGAGACATCTTCAACTAGATTAGGTTGAAGATACAGGTGTCTCAGGTTGTTTATATATGTAAGAGTTAGGCAAGGATTTGTTTTGAGCAAGATACTCCTAGATTGCAGAAGACTAAATCCTATCTACAATCTAATTCAGGCACTTTCTTGCTGACCAGTAGTACATTCAGAAACACTATTTCTTAGTGCTACTTTATCTTTCCTCATCAACTGTATATTTTACATTTCCACTGCTGTCCTAACAGATTTTTCCTATCTATGTATGTGCTTCATGCCTGTCAGGGAACACTACCCTCATTGCAATGGTGCTTTTCATTCATTAGTCTGTATTTTAGAAATCCTTTTCTCCCGTGGACATGCTATCAAGCCAAATCTGTTCTCTATAAAGACACCTTAATCACACAGCTTCTACTCTTCTTCTCTGAAAAGAGCCTTTGATGACTTTTGTTCTTTTAAAGATATAGTCTAGTCTTACTGGTGGTTATTGATATTGAATTCTTATTGATAAATGTCTTTAAAGGTGAAAGGTCCTAAAAATGACAGTATGAAGGAAAACCTGCCAGCGTGTGTCCTAGTTATTCACAGCACTCTTTGGGAACGTACTTGACTTTATCATATGCAGTAACAGAAAGGAAAAATAAAGAGTAATAATTCCTTACCACAACTATATTAATTGCATTATTTATCATTCTGTTGAATATTTCCATGTGTACATAATTTCCTCTTAAAAAGTAAAACATGCAGTACATTTTAAGCTCACCGTCTTGGAATTTCCCCATTTTGTCAGAAGCATGATATACTTTTTTAGGTGTAAATTAAGATGATTTCCAGAATTAATCTGATTGTTAAGGATTAAAATAACAATGCAAATATGTTGCAAATTACTAGATGAGTCAGAATCCACCCATACTTACTCATGTTTATAGAAAATAATTATTATATCAAAGATGATTTGTGCCAGAAAGTGCTTGAAATCAGACTGAAATAGTGAAGTCTCAACTTGGAGGGCAAGTAGAGCAGGGAACCCAAATAAACAGAGAAATTAACTAGATTTTAGGATCATAAAAATAGGTAATATTGTGAAAAATGCATATCAGTATTTTCAGGGGGAACATACTGATACTGTTTGCCTCAGAGAGTGGTGTGCATCTCACCGCTGAACCAGAGTGCTCAAACCTTTTTATGCTCATAGTTGTTGGAAACCACTGTTGGATAATGTCATTGTTTCCCTATCACCAATTTGCAAGCGTAGAAAATGAAGTGTGGCAACCTTAAACATGGAAAAGTAGCATTAGTAAAACCATAGCGCACATGATTTCCAGCTGTCTTCTTGGCATTTCAAACTCATTTTTATGACCATATCAGTCCCCTTCCTGCTGTCTCCTCTCTTGTATGTTCTTATCCCTTGTATTGTCTCTTTATATTTCAAGGCTGCTTAATCCTCTTTCTTCTCTTCCCCTGACCTTACTTTCTTTCTGTGCATATTATCCAGCCAGAGTCTGCCTTCCTCATAACTTCTTCTGACAATACTTTTTTGTTTGAAATGAGAGGATTCATTTAACTCTCCAGCTCTCTCATGTACAAGCATTTTCTGAAAGCACTTCCATTATATCTGAAATCTAAAGAGAGATCTGGATCCTACTTTTCTGGTGGCTAACCTTAACCTCTTGTGTAAGTAACTGAGAATATCGGCTTGAATCTATATCACAGAAACAGCCAACACTGGAAGTCTTCAGTAAATGCTTTCTATGGATCATCACAGCCTGCTATAAATCAAAATCTTTTTTTTTTTTTTTTTTTTTTTTTTTTAGATAGCATTGTAGGAGTAGTGCTTTCATAAGAATTCATAGCAGGAAAGCTAGAAACTGTTTCCCATCACCGCATAGCAAGAGAAGTTCTCAGCCTCTCTCTCTGATGTGTGAGAGGAGAGAGATAACATTTGCAGATATTCTACAAGGCCATGGAAGGGAGAGTCGAGGAGAGCCATCGATGATAAAGACTGGGAGCAAACAGGAGGTTTGCCTTTTTCTCCCTGGGGCCCGATGCTTAAACAGCACTGTGAAGTACTTGTAAGTTTCCCATTTTCTGGCTTTCTAAATAAACTTTTGAATTCTTTCCACTGCCTTGGCATTTGTGGGGATACCTATGTATCTTATTTTTTCTGTGTCATATTAGATCTCAAGTTTTCACTTTCAAATCTCAAGCATTTATTTTTCAAGTTGTCTATATCACCTTTGTTTCTTCTCAGTGAATTGCCCACCCAATTGCACTGAAATCATGAAGTGTAACCTTTGGTATATGAAAATATATTTCTATCAAGTTAGAAAAAAAAGACTTATTAAAAACTAGCTTTAATTATATGTATGTTATATAGTACAAATAAGCTATATATGTATATTATTTTAAAGAAAACATTATCTTGAAAATGATTACATATATAATTCAACAAAAATGACACTTACATACCTGAATTTATAAAATATTAAAAGATCTTGTTTTATTTTAAATTAGTCAGTTTAAACAAATATAAATCAGGAAAGAAGGAAAAGGCAAAAATATCTTAATGAAATTACAAGTATAGTACTGCATATTTTAGCCAGTCTATAAGACTTGTTGACTGTTAACTTGATTTCCGCCAGTCTTGGACATTAATTTCCTACCTGAAGTATGGTGGCCTTATCAAAGTCAGTCAGACACTGTGTCTTACTGACTAAATTATGCATACTTATTAGATGGAATAGAGTATTTATTTGAAATGCATGTTCTATTTCGTATTTAGTAGATATGAAACTATGACCAGGCCCTCACCAATAGTAGTCTATTTTCGTCTTATCAATACATTTAATTAAATATTTCATTTTTTACAAATTAAACTTAGAAATAGAGTTAATATCTACCAGTAGGGTAGGTACAATACTTAGAATTGGTATATATCCAATTTTTTTTTCATTTGGATATACTGGGGAAAATAAACAATGTCTGGTGCATGAAAAGTTAGAACGGATTGTGAAAGAGTTTTACCAATAAAAAGAAATGTGAAGTCATATTAAACATGAAAGGATGTCATATTATTTGTATATTACTTGCATTTTCCTGCTTGGAAAAAGTAGAAATAGTAGAAATGAAAATCGACTAAAATATGTATCACAGAGTTTTTCAATTAGCTGAAATAATGCCAAATTTACATTTCAATATGAATTCAAAAAAATTCTACCTTGCATATTTAACAAAAGATCTCCCTACAAGCAAAAGAAAAATAGGCCCAACAAAAATTTGAGTGACAGAGTCTGAGCTACAGGAAAACTATATTACGCTTACCATTCAAGGAGTTTGCAGGTGATTTCTCTCTGAAGCAACACATATATAAAGAACACAAAGATATGACGGTTTGAATCCTTATCTGATTCTTATATCAGTAAGTTCTTGTGACATGGGAAGCCACCACCTGTGTCATCTGGTGGCTCACTTTGTGTAGGCAGATGCTTATTTAAAAGAGGTAGGTATGCATTGCTCATGGTGGGAGGAGCATCAATGCTCATCAAGGGATCCTTGAAGCTTTCTTTTTTTTAATACATCTAATCCAACCCCATCCATTTTCAATTCTGGCTGCAAATGCACCTTCCGTACAAGAAGTTTTTCTCTAATGCAACATCTTAGAGTAATTTCAGTTTGTCAGGTAGTCACTGGAGGGTACTTGTTTACCTATTTGCAGTGAACTAATTGCTTTTAATGGAAAATCTAAACATCACTGAAGAGGAAAATTGCCTACTTATGAAATTCACTTTACTAATAAATGTTTCAAATATTAGAATTACCATATTAAAAGTAGTGGACTGTGATCGATACCTAATGCAATATGGGGCAGAGTAAGAATTGCATATACTTTCTTTTTGAAATATAAATCTTACTTTTTCTTCTGCACTTTATTTTCAAAGTGCCACAAAATTGCTCAGTTCATTTGAACTAATTCTCAAATGACTCCTTGGCCCCATCTGCATCAGACTGAAAGTCGGACTACAGAGTTCTCTGAAGCTGGAATAGTTACTGTGGTCAACATTTTGATAGAGACCAATGTTTCCTTGTGCTAGCATCTATCAATTACATTGTCTTACCACATATCCTAGGATAAATAATTGTCAGTCTGGGAAAAGTAGCTCATATAATTCAAGCAGTATCACAAATTTAAGTTCTGTGTGATTTCATCTGTCTTCAGAATCCATGAGCCTTACTGATTTTCGAACAAGGCTTTAGAGTTGTGGTTCAGAGTTACATTTTCAAGCTTTTCTATCATTTTGATCATACAGAAGCTGGACAACAAAACAATATTTAGAAAACATAACTTATTCTAAATTTAAATAATTTTTTATCTAATTTTATCTTTATATAAATAAATTTAGATAAAGTCTCCTAAACTGATATTTAACAAGGATGGTTGGACCTTTTGATTCCACAGCTCACCTTTGCCCAGCTTGCTTAAACCCACCAAGCACTGTAACTCAGTCACTATTTGTGACCAGTCTGCATAATGACTTGAGAGGCAGAGAATAGTTTTCTAACCTCTCAACAATTCAGCAATTTGGACATTTCTCCCTACAAAGGCTGTCTAACATCACCATAATTCTATTTATCTGTCACTTTGGAGATGGAATCTCTGTCTCAGTAACAGAAGGTAGGTATCTACACAAAAATAGTCCAAGTGCTAGTTGTAGCTTTACAGCACCATGTGCTTAGCTTTAAAAACATGGAACCTGAGAAAGAGTGTTCTTGATAGACTTTGTGGACTTACCGGTGCAGTTTGAGTTGTTTTCCAGTTCCGCTGTACAGTACTTGTAGCATGAAATGTGTCGTGTTCACAGACTGTTGTTGCAGCAGGTAACTTGTGTGCTGGTTTTTTAATGTGGATGTGGTTGGAATTTTGTGGATATTGGATAATGGTTCTCAGCTAGAAACCCCAATTTTCTCAAAATCAAAACTTCAAATGACTGTGACATTTTCTGTGAAGAAACTTCAAAATAAATGATTGTTTAAAAGAGATTTTCACTAAATTCAGTCATTTGATAGCCCAAGTAGTCACACTATATCATTCATCAGGTGAACAACTTCTACCTTAAAACCTGTTAAGTTTATTACCCCTATTGTTCCTGCTAAAAGGATTCTCCAATAGCTTACTACTTTCATAGTTAGGAATGTTTCTGTAACTTCCAAACTAATTTATTCACGATCTAGAGACGACCATTTCCTCTTGGTCAATTTTGTCATTTAAGCTATTATTTCCTCACCACGGTGTCTGTTCTTCTGATATACTTTGAAGAGGACAATAGTAGCCCTTTGTAGCCTTGATTTTGTCAGACTTAGCAAACCAAACTATGGTTTTTTCTTCTTTTCAAGAATCCTAACAGTCTCTTTAGACCTGTTCCTGTTTGTTCTTATTGTTTCCAAATAGGTATTTTGTAGGGTTTACCTTCTGTAAGTATTAAAACAGGCAGCTATGCAAGCAACAGCACGTTCAAAAATTCCAGATGTACTTTAGGACCTAATTTCAGAACCTTTAATGGAACTAATGTACTCATTGTAGCCCTCCAGGATGCAGCTGTGTCAGCCAAAGGAGTACTTAGGCTGCATACAGTGGGGAAACAAACATTCAGCATCTTTTATATATTTTGTCACATAAATATGGAAAGCATTCTTTCAAATTTAAAAGTTGTTAAGTGCTACACAAAAAACAGGTCATGCCAAAATGAATGAGTATTAGGTGCTTAAATATTGTTTATCCATTTTTAAGGATAAGATAGTGTCAGTTTTTAAAACTGACACTAAAGGATTAGGTAGACTACCTGTGAAAAGTTTCATGTTTTGTTTTTTTTTTTAGCAGTTAAGTTAAGAAAGTTAAGAGAGATGCTGGGGTGGAACCAGCAGTGATCCATAAGTCATGTTGTCAGCTAGTGATGATATATACTGAGAAAAATAGAAAAGCACAGCAAATTACGCCATGTCAGGCAATACTACTATGAGATAGTATGACAGAATCAAAAGCAGCAAAGAAAACAAAGAGACTAAACAAAACAAAACAAAGCAAACAAACAAAAAGAGATAAATACAAAGACATTTTAGTGAAAATATCTTCCATAGAGTGGAGAAAGTGTGAAAGATTAGCAGTGGTAAAGTCAAAACAAAGATTTTAGATATGAAATCTAGTGACTCCAGACCTGAGAATCACATATTATTATAAATTAAAAACAAAACAAAACAAAACACAAAACCAACCAACCAACCAACCAAAAACCCAAACACCAAAACCGAAGCAAACAAAAAAAAGGTAACGAAAGGATAAACTGGGAGGTAGGAGGAGATTCATTATAAACAGAAGATGAGAAGATACATACATAGTTCATGCCTAATGTCAAAACACACCAGCTGCTCAGTACTGTCAAAGATGAAACCATTTGAAAGGTTCACATTTAAAAGTTTTTAATCAGAAATATTGTCTAAATACATCCAGTTTAATACACCCTGGATAACTTGTTAATTTTTCTTCAACTTTTTCCCTATCTAATGAATCTATTTCTGATCTCTGGAACAGAGATACTGTACTAGATTTCAGGGCAAGAAGCAAGATAATTGTTGCTAAAATAATGTAGAATGTATATAAAGATAAAACCTGCCTTAAGTTCAAGCTTAGTCTTTGCACTATGCAATCTTCTCAGTGCATCTGTGGGTTTCATGCAAAGACAGATTTTTTAAATATATAATTTCATTATCACTTCATGTAATTAAAATGCAATAGTTAATGTCACATCTCAAACAGTGCATTACACCCTTGCTTCTTGGATACAAATCATTGTGAATCACCTCATCTATTATTTCCAAACAAGAAGATATCTTTAAAAAAAAAAAAAAATCGAAATCCTGAATTTCTTCTTGTGTGTGATTTCTGGAAACAAAATTGTTCCAGTAATACACTGGCCATACCAGTCTTTGAATTACTGATTCAGCACCAAGAACATTAGCATGCTTTGCAACTGCCCTGGGAAAGAGGGATGGCATCGAGCCACTCCTTTCCTAGCACTGGGTTCTCAAATACTGGGTACATAAATGCTATGTCCCCTGTATTTTTGCAGTTTCACCAACCCAGAAAGACATAATGGGATGCCTTCAATGGAAATGGAAATTCTATCTTTTGTTTTCAAAACTAAAGAGATGAAAGCAAAAAGGACTAATTCCTCAATTCTGTAGATATCCTAGTACTGGACAAATAGTTGTTTTTTTCTAATAGTCTATATTCAGCACTAAAAAAGTGATAACTATTATGGATTTCTTTTCCTCTTAAGTCTAACCAGCCTGTACAATTTCCCTGAGTATATCATATTGACCCTGAGACAGATTCTGTATTTTTAGTAAGGAATAAATAGTAGTAAACCTACTTTAACTGTCTTCTTTCCAAATTTGCTCAATTTCATGTAAGATATTTATATGTCAAAATATATGTTTGCAATAATCTGTATGAAATACGTTGTGCAAACAGAACTTCAGAAAAGCTTCACTTATACCTTGTCTAAAGACCAAAAAAGAGGTGCCATAATGGTTCTTATCCATTATATTTGCTGTTATAAAACCCTGTAGCTTTTATGAGAATGGTTATAATGGAAAAAAGCATGTATTAACATTACATAATTATTTAATAAATGGTTATTAAGAACCTACAGATTTTGCCAGCAATCACTGTTACTCACTGGAAACTAGTAGGTCCTTTTACAGGATATCCTAGTAGTCATTGTCACCGAAATGGCACTGGATTTTTAGATAAAATAATTTACTGAAATAACTGAATGGTCTTTTTCATTTTATCAAAAACTCCATGGAATGAGATGTGAATTACACAAAATTAGTAAGATGTTAAGTTTCTGTGTCTGACAAACACATAGAGAACCTGAGGGTACATGTATAATTCCATTCAATTCTACAATGAGAAATAAAAATAGCCCACATCTTGTATCAGGGAAGAAGGGGAGAGGAGAAGGGATGGGAGGCCAAGGGATAAGGAAGCAGATAGAAGGCAGGAAGCAGAGAGGCAGGTCAGGGGGAAGGAAACGAGAATGTTTATTAGTGCTTCTACACTGTCTCTTCCTCTTTGGCAATAAATCAATTGGTTTGTATGTACTATTTTTTATAAATAGTCTAGCAATCCAGAACTTTTGTGCTATTTTGTCATTTGTGACAGGAGACAATTTACTTTATTTCTTATTAGTACTTTTCAAAGATCCCCAAATCAGTAAATGATAGAATGGCTTGGGTTGGCAAGGACCTTGAGGATCACCTAGTTCCAAGACCCCTGCTGTGAGCAGGGAGGGGCACCTTCCATTAGACCACATTGCTCAAAGCCTCAGAAGTACTTCATTAAAATATGGTTCATAATTGTCTTAGACCCTCTCAAATTATTTACCCTTTTGCAAAATTTTTGAGCTTGATTGCATTACTTAAACAGAGCAACAAGTAGGACGACAGCCATATGCCCATCAGTTAGGTAGCACAGGAAGTCACAAGACACGAGTATGCTTACATCTGGTAACAGGCAATCTCACATCTGTTAATGTGACTCATTTTGTTTATTGAGGGTCATAAGCCATTTGAAAAATAATTGTTTCCTCAACAGTATTGTTAACTACACAAAGATAACCGGTCACTCCATCCAAAAATATTTTGCCATGAAAAATGAAAATACAAGTGAGAGCTGCTGAAAAATAAGAATGTACTAGAAAGATTTGCCAGATGTTTGTGTCTAAAAGAGTTTCTGAAATACAAGCAAAAGGTCTGAAGATGCTGCATGCCTTTCAACGGGCTCATGGTAATTGAGACATCAGATGATGCAAAAATGCTGGAAAAACAGGCTGCATGATTTGTCCATCTGATCTAGGTCCTGCCTTGCCTCTGTCAGAACCTGGCTAACAGACTTAAAATACTGTCTGCATCTGCTACCTCCATATACCCTAGCCAAGGCTGGATGAGGATCTCTGTGGTTTAAATATTTACACTGCATCCCTTTTTAGTGTTTATAGTGTTAGTAGAAACTTTATTACGTGTATTGTGTCAGGACTGTAAATATTGGCTTGGATATTAATAGTGTTCTTACAAACACAGTAAACTGTGACTTTGTTTACTTCCCTATTCAGACTAAATTAAAAAATATATTGTTGGAAACAATACAGCAAGAAGCAGATCACAGCTGATAAAGTGTTCTGTATATACACACA
The DNA here is from genome assembly GCA_038380795.1 of Pyrocephalus nanus. Lineage (NCBI taxonomy): Eukaryota > Metazoa > Chordata > Aves > Passeriformes > Tyrannidae > Pyrocephalus > Pyrocephalus nanus. Next base: position 64,804,230 of record CM076261.1, read on the forward strand.
GTTTCTTTCTTCACTTCTTTAATAACAGAAAAGAAAACCTGACATGCAACTGCACAAAACTATCAGTCTGCTTATGCCACTTACACTGAACTGTTCTAAAACAATTATCAACTTTGAGGCAATAAAGATGACAAACCTCAGTTCAGTGGAATGTTTTATTAGTGAGCAGAGTTTTATTAGTTAGTGAAAGCAGCATAATCATTATGGACTATGGTTAAGGATTCAACAAACTGAAGGGACAATGGGAAATAGAGCAACTTAATTAGAAAGTAATAGTAGTGATAGAAAAAAATAACCTCAGTTATGCAGTCCAGTTTTCAAGAGTAAAACCTTGGTTGTTGTGGAATAACCACTTAGAAAGAACAATATACCATTACAGTCTCCTCACAGAATTTCTTAAAAATAGATCCACTACCAAGTAAATCTAATAAATTCTCTCAGTAGTATTCTCTCAGTACTATTTGCCCTAGCAAATAGGCTCAGTGCTTCCTTTTTAAATCCATTTTAAACATCTTGATTTTGTCCAATATGAAGTCAATACATGAATTACGTGGCTGGTACTTGTTCAGAAGAGAAGAAAGCTGGATCTGTCACAATTGCTGTCTGAAATTCTCTCACCAGATAATGAGAACTATACTCACTGTAGTTAAGTATTCATTATAGTTTTGTTGGTTAACAAAAAATGTATTTATGTATGCATTGACCAGAGATTAAAATGTCTCAAAATTTAGCATCAAACCCAAAATATTTATACATATGTATTCACAAGTTTATATTTAGCTACGTATTTTTGCTTTAAAAAATGGGACCAAGATGTATAGTATATTATACAGCTGTATGTATCTGACAGTACTCAGCTCCAAACCCCATGATAAAATTTTCCATTAAAATAAAAAAGGCTATTCTTAGAGTCCTTCAGAAAGGCAGAAGAAGAAAATCTCAATAAGACAAGGGAAGTATACGATCCAGAAATATACAAAAACAGCAGAAAAGTGTAGCTCAAACACTACTGACTCAAGAGCTCAGCAGCTGCCCAAGGTCTGTGGCTACAAAAAAGGATTGCATTCAGAAATTTTACCATCAGTTGTGTTGCTGCATGTTAGGGAAGATGGCAGCACACCATCTTAGAAAAAAAAGAAATCAAGCTAAAATATGGTAATTCTATGCTGAGTTGTGAATCAGTTGGGTTGGCTGAAGAGGAGATGCTTGAAGACAGGGGGACCTGAGACCAGACAATACAAGTACAATACAGGATTCATTGTGGGCAATGTTCAATTCTTGTGTAATCAGATTCCACAAGCAACAGCTCTTTGTTCAGAGGTAGCATCCAAATGTTACAGTCATGGCTTCCTGGCCCCTACAGACCTACAGATCTCACCTCACCTGCCTTACAATCCAAGTCAGAGTAGGATATAATAGGTGGTAGGAGTAAAGGAAGAATATAGCTAACCTTTGTCTTTGTGTGTAGGGTCAAATCCATTTTAAGGTTACTCAATTTTACTGTAGCAGTATTTTCAGATTATAGTTTAGAAATATATTTCAAAAAAATATAATGGCTTTCTAATAGAATTTTTTTAAGTGACTAATTACAGATCTCAGCACTTTACCCAGTTCATTCAGTGTGTGTAATATAGCGGTGGAATACAGGCAAGGTTTTACTAGCTTAAGCTACGTAAAACTATTTCTTCTATGTAAATTTTTTTTCTATCTAAAACTCTTTTATTTTTGTTTTCAAGCTAAAACCTTAATACATTTCTGCACAGTCCATTACATACCCATGTCTGGATTAGATTTATGAAACTGACAGTCCTGTGCAGGTTTACAGCTTTTCCATGGATTCACAATATCACTATGTCCTGGACAGCACATTAAAACCTGAACTCTTCTAAACATCAGAACTTTAAATGGCAGAGTTAAGATCCCAAATTAATCTGTGGGTTTGGACACCTGCCTGTCACTGACAGGATCTGAGTTCAGTCATCTGCTCTTCCAGTGACTTCTTAGGGTGATGAACACAAATTAATCAGTGCCTCCGAGCAACAAATGCTTTTAAGATTGCCAGTGTTTCCTCTGGTTAATCCTATAGTAAGATACTGGTGTATGACAGGATCCCCAAGACACCTGGACCTGAAATCCTTAACCCTGGGGGAGTTATAAACATCTCTCAGGTCTGATTGATGTGCCCAGCTATACTAATCTTTCTGCATACTTCTTCAGTGGCTATGTTGTGACTCCTGGTAAATGACAATTTTGGTTAGTAGCTCTTACGATCAGGAACATTGTCTCCCTCAGGTGCAAAAGTCTCTCAAATAGATGGAGAGCTAGTTTTACCAAAAATAACTGGTTTCGGAAGATTTTGCAAATGCTTCTTTCATTCCCCACTCTTTTAACTGTGCCATCCTAGCTTGGGAGGTAAAACTACCACTGCCTCGATGAGAAACTTGTAAGGACCTACTAAAACCCATGGCATCCCTGAAGAGACTTATTTAGCTGCTGTATGTTCCCACCTCCTAACTTTAGGACACAACAATAATCTCTGAATGTTGTAGCCTTGGATATACTGTTATCAGATAATGTAATACAAATAATGGTCCTGTGTAGAATTATCAACACTCCAGCCACTTGAAAACAACACATAGTACATCATGGAGCCCAGAACAGTGGGTATTTAGGCCACTTTCTATTTAGGCCATTCTGCTCATGAGAGTGGGGATCAGAATTACCTAGTCGTGCAAATGAAAGATGTAATATAAATATGATAGGGAGATGCTCACATCATGCAAGCAGCCATAGATTGGCTGAAATAGGATCAGAGTGTTTGTCTGTGGTATTGTCATAATGCCATTAAAAACTGAAGCAAAAAAATTTTTTAGTTCCTCAACCTTCTCCAGGTTGGTTGTTACATTTCCATCTTTTTTATTTTCTTTAATCTTCAGGCCAATGTACCTGTAGAACCTTTATTACTCTTTGCATCCCTTGACAAATTCAGCTCACGACTCAAAAATGGCATAAAGTTTGAAGCTGAAATCCATGAAGGCACTTTGTACTTAACATCACACTGGCTTCAGAGTGAGGTCACTGGAGTTAGGAGTGGAGTTAGATTTCTAATATTTGGTGGAGTTAGGTCTTTGTCTCATACATTATTCAGTCAACACAATAAAGAATAAACCACAGAACCATGGCTATTACCTTTTTTTTTAATAATTTGTCTGTGTTGTCTGGAGAAAAACATTTTTGAAGATTCAGCATTAGTATATTCAAAACACATTCTTCTTGCCTTTTCTTCCAGGTTTTTTTCTTTTGCATTTCAAAATAGTCTAGAACTTAGTTTTATGTTATAATGTTTTTTCCCATTAGGTAGTCTAAGTAATTTTGGTAATTTAAATGTTGATTCTGAGGTATTGATGTGGGCAAATGTAACATTAATTATACTTTCTGCAGTAACTTGAAAGTAGCTCTGGCCATTAAACCTTGTTTTATTGAAAATTTTAATACAACTGAGGACAAAATGTCTCTTCAACTTTTGTGCATGTCCTGTGATTTAGAACAAAATGTCTTTTCCCGAGACTATCACTGAAGATATTCAAGAACCATCTGGACCGTGATCCTGTGCAATGTGCTCTGGGATGACCCTGCTTGAGCAGGGAGGTTGGACCCACTGTGGTCTCTTCTAACTTTACCCATCCCACGATTCTGTGATTACTGAGACTGAGTTCATGCAAACTTTGGATGGAAAATCACTGCACATGATTTGCATCTAGGATGAACAGGTATCTGTGCAGGCTGCTGGCATGTTTAGGTATGGTCACGAACAATTGATTATTAATGCAACTGAAAATGGTTTTAGAGACTATGAAATCTTGAAGGTCCCCACTAATTGTCCTTTTACCCAACAGCACAAAACTCTCTGGTCTCTTATGATTTGGGCTGGAAATCCTTACATGCATTTCTCATGAGGTCATATGAGAAATATCATGTAGGGGCTGCTTTTTTTCTTTATATGTTCTGAAGTATTTTGGTTTTTTCCCCCTCAATTTGACTTTCTAGTATAAAGCAAAAAGTAACAAAATAATTCAGTACTGCTTTGATGTTCAACATTATGTCTCAAGTTAAACAAAGAGCAAAACTAAATGCAAAATGAGGCATTTTACAGAACTGAGGTAAGAAGAGCAATTAAAATTAATGTAAAATATGTATTAGGCTAACAATATGTAAGTACTAAATACATGGCATTAACAATATATAAGTACATTTATAATTTTGAGAAAACAAACTAGTTTGCCGCTGGTACAGGTTCTTTCCAGTGATTTTAGATTTTTCTGGATGGTTGGTCTGGTTACAGTTCTGCATCAATCCTTCCTTTTGGCCCAAACCTCTGGTGATGCAGACATGCCATCCCTTGCCAGGGTGTGATGTACCCAGCTAACAGATAAGTGTTCTGTCTTTGATACATTCCACAGTGTCTAACACAGGCCAGAGCGGTTTTTCTTTCTATTTTGCTATCTCTGCAATGCTATTAGTAGCACAAAAGCTGTATCAGGCAGATAAACCAACCGGTTGTGAATTCCATAGGAATGAGGAGCTCTAAACCATCACACCCTGACCTTCATCTCCACTGTGGGAGATGTAGTTACAGGCGCTTGAGCAGCCTGCAGATGACTTACAGTCACTGGTTTTCTAACAACTGCCCTCCAAAGATAAGCCTCAGTCTCACAACTGCTTGTTCTATGATCATAAGAATTCATGTCGGTACTCACAGACAAAATTGGCATCAGGAAACCCAAAAGCAGCAAGGATAAGGGAGAACACTTTAGTCCTGTGGTTTTCATTCAGCAGTAAAACACACCTTAGATTCTTCGGTTCCTTCAATCTCTGTCATGTCAGTGGTGAAATCTAGGAAATAACCAATGCAAATGTGGAGAACATTTCCCATTTCAAGATGGAAAATATCCCATTTTGATCTCCAAAAAAAATTCCCAGATTTTGTGACTATAAACAAAAGCTTTTTGAATTTCTTATTATTTAAAATAGAATAACAAATGTAGAGGTCAAAATTAAAAAAAAAAAAAAAAAGCTTTCCATTGTAAAATTAAATTTGGAGTTGCATTATCTGTTCACAAAAGTTATTACTTTTTTCCTCTGCATTTGCAATTGGAAAGAAACAATCTTTTTATATGCTTATAACTGGATAAATTTTTCTGAAGTCCCTGAATGCATCAGTCTCTTGTTTCCAAACCAAAGAGACTAGGAGTGATCAAATGAAAAGAGAACATGATGACTCTTATAGGCATGAGTGGGAGCAGGACACAGGCTCACACCAGATATTACAGCAGTGGAAGGCTTCTACCTTCTGCCCCTCATGGGGAGTTGTATCCATGCTTGAATTCAAAGAAGTCTACAAGCACTGAGTCTTTCAAATGTCATACTGAAGTCGGGAAATGTTATTGTTCTTGCAGGCTTAACAGATTGCCTGTTAGACTGGGCAGAGAGACTTGCATAAGGTCACAGAAGGAAAAAGGGTGTTTCACTGCAGTATAACTTTCAGTCCAGTGCCCAGACAACTGAACTATCTTTTTATCAACCTAATTTCTTTGGGTTTTTTTAACATATCTAAAAAAACAAAACAAAACAAAACAACAAGAAACAAACAAGAGAAAACACCTGTTTTTTTAAGTCAGCCTCTATATGAGAAAAATGTCACTCTTCTACACATCTGTTCACATTTTTTCTCTCTTCTCATATTTATACTTTAAAATGTCTGTTTAAATACAATGAGATCATAATATTTACATTAGTGCCAGGTGTGATGCACTAATGGGTTATGGTGGAATAGGAAAGGCATTAAATGTTCCTGTGCTTCTTTTACTATATGTTGTTTTGACATAGCCCATTTGCAGGAGACTAATCTACTGCTTCATACATGTTTGAATGGAAATGAGGCAGAGCTTACATTATTAGAGGAAGGAAAAGATGCCACCCTTTAATCCAGCTGTCTGTTTAGTTGATAAATCTCCTTCTGTGTTTTCACATCCATAAGCTTACCCTTTGAACATTCTTTTTGCAAACCTATGTATGCATTCCAGGAAAGCAAATGCCATTTCCATATTAACTGCACAGGCAGTGAAGTGCAAGTTTGGAACTATTTTTCCTCTCGAAGCGCTTCAACAAAGAGTCCTAACTGTCCCCTTGTTTAGCAGGTTGACACACCCATTAAACGTGAAATATGGCTTTGGATGTCTTCTGCACCAAGAAAGAACTAAATACGAGCTTCTCACTTTCTTCATGGGTGAGACTAATAAAAAAGCTACTAATTAGGGTGTAGTATAATACACAGAGTACAACCTACAGAGATACTGCTTCAAATGAAATGGGATGTGACAGCAACAATTTGTAAAGAACCCAAGGCAGAAAACATTGATAATAGCCCAAGCTTACCTCCTGGACTTGGTCAGCCACAGCAAACAGGCTAATAGAGGATTAAACAGAATATTCTAAGAAAGACTGTATTAGAGACAAGGCTGAGGATCCCAGGGCATGAGTATGTGTATGTGCAGAAGTCCCGCCAGGCATCTACCTGAGACAGACATTTTGAGGCTCTTTCTCCTGCACATAGGGTGCCTAAACCCTGTGGTTCATTGAAGATCTTCTCTTTTGCCAACAGAAAATAATTAGTGAGTTCTGCAGAATGCTTATTTCTAAACATTTTCTTCACCCACTCAAAAATGAATCATTTCCTGAAGTAGTTTACAATTGCCAGGAAATTCAGGAAGACTTTTCCAATTATGGCTGAAACTGTCACCCATACTACATAAAACCTCAGTTCTCTAAGGCGATACTGGATTAGGGATTAGTTGCTTTTAGTGTACAAGTTTAAAATGTCTTTCTTAAAGCTTTTATTGCCTTATAAAGCACAATACTTGCTGTACTACAGAACTTTACTTCAATTTAAAAATGTTTTAAAACAAAATATATTGAAATGTCTAGCCTACTACTCAACAAAATGAAAGAACATTATTGACCATTTAGAAATGTAATACTTACCACAAGCAATAGCAACATCCTTATGGCAAAAAACTATGATTTTAAGGGACAGTTAGGAGTTGAATGTGCTTTTTTTCTTCCACTGTATATGAAATAAATAGTCTGAACTTTTGCATACAGAATGGAAAAATCAGAAACTCAGTAAGTATAATCTTTGCTTTGCTCAGTGGCAAAACATACTTATTCCACAACTAATGGCAAGGACTGATTTTCAGCATCATAAATATAATTAATTTATGTTCTATTTGGTCTCAGTGAAAGATCACAATACTATCTGTTTATGACTTTAAAAGTTTCTTTAATATGTAAAGACATGATAGAGATATCCTGTATTTAATTTTCCATTTCAGTTCATTACCGAATAGTGTTTTACGACAACTGTCATTATAATGAAAAAGATGTGACATAAAAAGACCTGGTTCTAATACAGAAGTCTGGAGAAATGTTGTCTTTTACTATACTGGGATTTTTATGTGGTTGGTTTCCTCTCAGTTTTCATGGTGTTATACAGCAGTGTTAGTATGGGGCATGCTAAGCAAAGTATCTGAGTAATGATTCTTTCATTCATACTCAGTCTGGAGCATGAGCCATGAACCAATGTCATATTTTTGTCTGTCTTTTGCATTACATCCTGCACCTAGCTCCATCTCATTCAGTGTTTTGAAAGAATTTTTATATGTGTTTATGGTTTTCTTCTTTCTCAACTATTTTTTATTTATTCTAGTATAATTCCATCATTCAGAATGAGGAAAAAATGTAAACTGTTAATAAAACCCTTAGAGTAATTAACAGCATACTTATTCAAATCCCTTTTCTGTGTATCTCTTTGGATCAGTCTGCATATACAATGTTTAGATAGTAACTTGATACCTCTTTAAAATATTAATGGAAAATATACATAGAAAGTAAACTCACAAATAATTCAGAGCCAGCTTTGATATCCACTCAAAAGCTAAGGAAACTCAGATATGCAACTTTCTCCATTCACTCCTGTAGTGCCTTCCAAGTCATCTAAGACATATCCACGTGCATTGGCTATTTTGTTTGTATTCGCTTTCGTGTTAAATTTGGTGCCAACTAAATTCCTTTTCCTAGTAGTTTGTAAACACATCTGTCCAGAAGAAAAAGGAAACTACCAGCAGTTCATTTCACATATTTCTAGCAAATATTCAGGAAAATGTGACTTATGTTCACTGTTGTACAGTTTGGGTATAGATGACATGTCCCTTTACCATGCTTATATTCATATCATGCTCATTCACATATCAATAATATTACTACACTAAGAAATATGACACATTTGCCAAAGAAAGAAACCACTATGCAGAAATCATGAATATCTTTGGTTGCTTGATGGACTTTTTCCTGTTATTCTGCTTTCCTTCTCTATTATGCCAAACACAGGTGTTAAGAAAGAGAAACAGCAATAAGATTTCGATAAACTTACAGGACAATAATCAAAGAAAAGTATTAGCTTTGATTAGATTTTTAAATTAATATTATTTTCAAGAATGCAAAGTCATCAATATACTTACATAATCTGCATAAAATTAGAAATAAATTAGACCTACCAAATACCAATCTATACAGATTTAATTACTTTCAAGACTCCTTTTGTTTAAAGCAGTGAATTAATTTCCAAATCAATTTTAGTCTGCTGGGAGGGATTGAGAGAGTAAGATTTAGACATGCTATGTGGGACAAGCAAGAGAAAGACAAAACCGTATAGGCCCATAAAATACAGTCTATTTTTCTTCTTCTGGAGTATTTTAAGTAAACTAAGGAGAATGAATGTACAGTCCATCGAGCTTCACAGAAAGTTTAATTAATTAAGTTTAAGTAAGTCCACTAAAATATGCATTCACTGTATTCAAATGAATATTGCCTATTAATTTTCAGGGCTCAGTGGACTGGAACTGGTCCACACCTCTGCATTGAAGGCACACTTTATTAAGTAAAAATATGTGTTTAACTTAATTCTTCATAATGCCTACAAAAGTGGGTTGAGACAGGCAGGACAGTGTTTAGGAAGGCTGTCAGAGATGGGTTGCTTTTGCTGCTCCTTCTTGGAGTAGCATAAATCACAGGTGATTACTAAGGAATTGGAGCCTAAGTGAGAATGTTCCTTCCTCACAGATGTTTTAAGTATCCCTGCTCTTTTCCCATCTCCCTTTAGCATTCCTTCTTTTGCAGACTCAAGCACTCCTATTATGAGCTCCTTTCTAGCATCAGTACTCTGAACCATTTTATCCCAGGTCTTTGGCAGAACTCACATTTCCTAAAAACTACTTTAAAACTTGCTTGTAACAGCAATGAAACATCACCCAGGATGATTTTATTTGTGTCTGTGGAACAGTAATTTTGCAATTTCCTTCTCAGTGCACAATATTTCAAAAAAATCCAAAGATGTTTTGTGAGTGTTTTCCTTGTGATCAGAGTTTAATTGCTGGAATTGTCACTTGCTCAAAACTGTTGGTCACAGTTTATATGAAATATCCTCTTTCAGTAAGTAGTGCATAATCAAGAACTGATCCTTCCTCTCCCTTTAAACAAAACCACTGCAACTTTAATTTGGGGCCCTCAGGCTTTACTAAAAAGCCAGAACTAGTTAAATATTAGGACAGTTGTATAATGCTGCTTGGCAGTTTGAATAAATCGCTGCAGATGTATCATTCTTGTAGTCGTTTATGTTATATTATTTATTCCCCTCCAACCCCGGTCAACCATTATAAAAAATAAGAAAATATTGCAAACAGTATATTTGTACAGCGATGTACTTGTACCTCTCTTCTCCTTAGTAGTAAGTAGCTCTCTCTGACTTGAATAAGTATTGTAAGAGTTACTTTTTCCTTCAGTCAAAGCATAGTTTTGTATCATCTTGTTTGGTATCAGGCACTTCCTGCCCTCCATCCAATGTGAATGCTGCTACAGAGGAATCCAGCTAATCCCGGTGAGTGGGAAAGAGGGTGGATGCAGTCAGCAGTGCCAGCAGGGAGTGAGGGATGGGAGCCAAGAAGGCTGGAGGGACACTGTGGGAAGGATACCATGCCACACAGAGGTGATTGGATGTTGGATGCTTTTAGCTCCAGTCCCAGGAATATCTTGTGACTGAAAGGGGAAAAGGGAACTGTGATTAGTAGAGATAGAAAATGCTGACCTTTTCTGCAGAAAGGAATTCTTTTCAGACATTACTTTACATTTTTTTAAAAATAAAACCAAGTTTAGAAGACCCAACTCCTGGATTTTAGGGGTCCTCATCAGCTCAGGGTACCAAGGGCATGACACACAGTGCAGAGACATGGGGCAGCTTGTGGGGTAAAATCGCACAGGCCAGCTCCGGAGTTCCCACCACCAATAACAAGGCTGCCCACAGCCAGCAGTTAAGCAGCTTCCATGAAAGCTGTTACAAACCAGCACATTTTCTTAAAATACTTTCTTGTCAATGAACTTACGTTTTTTCCTGACAAATCTTTTTTCACTGCAATTTTTTTTGCTAATTTTATTTTCAAACTGACCATAATTGATCCCAGCATGTACCCCACAGCAGATCTGTGGGGCTTGGATGTTAAGCTTCTTAACTATCACATCACGGGTAAATAAATGAGATATAGGGAAACTAAAGCTTTCTATCCCTAATGCAAATCTTCTCTTATACATTTAGAAAAATCTCCATTTTTCTCTTCAGGGTGCCTCTATGTACATTCATTTTCCTAAGATGCAGAAGCATCTAAGGTTTGCAGTACTGTAAAGAACCAAATTAACAGGTCACCAAGAGACCAGGGGCTCTATCCAAGCAAACAGCTCTGGCTGTAAATGGCCAGCATAGGAGCACAGCTCAAACTCCAAGGAGTTCTGAATAATACCTACCGAAACAGCTCAAAAAGCCTCTGTTCAGGTCCTGTTCAAGCAAACTGTTAAATTGAAGCCTCCCTTGGTCAAACACAGAGGTTTCCTGAAGAACTGGTAACTGAGATCAAGGATTATTTGCCCGTAATCAAAGTCGTACTTGCCCCATATTTGATGCAATCTTAATGAAATATAAAATGGTGTCAGTAAAGGCTGGTTACTTTATTTAAGAGTAAAATATTTTGTACTGTAGAAAAAAGACACTAGTGGCTGCGCTTCATTAAAAGACGCAGACTGGAATGCATCCCATTAGACTTAAGGCTTTTTATTAAGACACATTTATTAGAAGTTTAGTAATCTGTTTAACTAGCCAGTGGAGGAAAATGAGAAATTCAGGTCATGTCAGATTTGTACAATAAAAAGTTTTGTATGAATATTTAGATAACTAAAACATTTTCATTCTAAAATAATAATAATAATTGAAGTGATGGACACCTCAAACTGGGAGAGATAATGCTGTCTTGTATCAGCACACTGATGCAACCTGTACTTTTATATAAAACATTCATGCAATTCACTTTCCTGAATCCCCGCTGAAGACTATTTTTTTTCTCTGATGATACAGAAATACTTTGTTCCCTGTGTTCACTGCCTGGATGGGGCAGCAGTACCCTTTCTACTCATTCATTGAGTATTGGAAGCACTCTGGGTATTCCTCAACCCTTATGATTGTGCAGCTTCTCTTCTTTCTGGTGAAGGCAGCCAGTCCTGTCGGAATGCCTGGCAGAAGAGGCAGGTGTCATGGTTTAATCCCTGCCAGCAACTAAACCCCACATAGCTGCTCACTCACTCTCCCACAGCAGGATGGGGGAGAGAATCAGAAGAGTAAAAATGAGAAAACTGATGGATTGAGATAAAGACAGTTCAATAGGGAAAGCAAAAGCTGCACATACAAGCAAAGTAAAACAAGGAATTTATTCGCTACTTTCCATAGGCAGGCAGGTGCTTAGCATCTGCAGGAAAGCAGGGCTTCGTTGTGCAAAATGGTGACTTGGGAAGACAGATGCAAACACCCCAAACATCCTCCCTTACTTTTTCTTCACCCAGTTTTATATGTTGAGCATGATGCAGTATGGAATATCCCTTTTGTCATTTGGGGTCAGCTGTCCCAGCTCTTTCCCCTCCCAACTCCCTGTGTACCCCCAGCCTGGTCACTGGTGGGGTGGAGTGAGCAGCAGAAATGGTCTTGACTCTGTGTGAGCCCTGCTCAGCAGTAACTAAAACATCCCTGAATTACCAACAGTGTTTTCAGCAGAAATCCAAAGCATAGCCCTATACCAGCTACTGTGGCAAATATAAACTCTACCCTAGCCAGAACCAGCTCACCAGGACTGGCCTACCTCTGTCTTTTTTTATCCTACTTGGTGGTGTTTGAAATTCACAGGCAGCAATTGCCAGTCAGGAAAAAAAGCAGAGTCAGGGAAGATCCTTGAAGTCCCACAAACAATGACAAAGTTGGTTCTCAATACAGAACAACAATTTATCATTCAAAATGAAAATATTTATTACCAAAATAAATTTATTGCAAGAAAAGGCAAACCTCCACAGATACATGACCACAAAATCTTTGCTTACATTTTAGAACAGAAAGAAAAGGGATGTTTGTTCTTTTCCAAGCCACCACCAGCCCCTGACCTCATTGCTCCCATGTCACGTCACAGCTACTCCCACATGCACAGCTGCTATGTCACAGCCCAGGATGACATTTTTTCATATCCCTAGCAGAGTATTTCACTTGACTTGGCATAACATTGCCCTTGAGAAAGACAGTAACAAGATAACATCTTTTTCCAAAGCCAAGCTTATGCTTTGCATACTGATATCTAAAATTCAAGCTTCCAAACTCTCTAAAATTCTAAACTTCCAAAGTTTGTCCTCTACTTCTATTTCTGGCATTTGTCAATATTACATCTATGGACACAATGAAGTGCAGTTCCCGATATTTGCTTTCTGAGCTTTTCCAGTTTTGGTGGTGTTTGATCAACTGGCTCTGGGGCAAGAAAATTCACATAGTTTATAGTGCTTCTCTTATCTGGGATCACACAAGTTTATATAGACATTGTCTATACCATCTCTATCCTCCCCTGAATGAAATGTTATGTTCACTACATCCATTGAGCAATTTTCTATTGTACTGGATAATCACCTTCTATAAAAATATATTGATTTGGAGGTACTACCTTTCAGTTACTCATTATTTACTAATGGTTTTACATATGCAGAAAGATTAGGTATTTCAGACCGCTTAACTTATTTAGATTGGTAAGGAAATTCCTCTTGAAAAGGTGTGTAATCGCAAATGGTGGGGCCTACACAGGAGGATCAATGATTGTAATCACTTTCACAGGTTTCATCCTGCAGGAGCCATGGACATTTCAGATTTAAGTTGCTCTCTCTCCTCTCTATTCCTATAATTCATATATATATATATATATATAACTCATATATATATATATAATTCATATATATATATAGAGTAGCCTGTGTTTAGGAAATACACCATATACTCAAGTACGGATAAAACAAATGAAATTCAGCAAACAACTCCATGTTTCAAGAAGACTATATAAAGTTGGTATTTTGAAGCTTGCTGACAATCTCATGATGCTGTTGTAATCAAGTCCCTTTGTGGAAAGGTTTCTTCTGAAACTACACAGTTTATCTGTTTAGTATTTCCAAGATGTTTTCACAGCCCTCCTTAGAGAGCCATGTATTTTCTAGATTAGTAAGAACGAATAAAATATATGGGGTTTCCTGGTTTTATCTATCTTTTAAGTGGATTGACTTCAGATGTTAAGAAACTAATAAGACTATTTATTTTTTAACGTGGGAAAGTTGTGCTTTTCTCTAATGCACACACAAAAAAAAAAAAAGAAAGTAGGTTTCCCTTTTTCAAGTAATTTATGCCCTTGTTAATTTAAAAAGTTCATCAAAGATTCAATTTTGACACACTTGCTCAAGGACATGTATGAAAGGATCATTCATATTTTAAAATGGAAGTAAACCACTGCCTTTTACTGAATATAGAGGTAATAAGCAGAATGAAGTGTTGTATGACACCTAAAAATATTTGAAAACCCAGTCTTTACAACTCATGCCTCAAAGTTGGTATGAGATTTGAGTCTGTGAGAATATTTAATTTTAATATTTTTTAAATATAAATACACCTATAAATTTGGCCATCACTGAAACAAAGAAATAGAGGGGAAAAAGGAGTGTGAAGGAAATGGCACCTAAAAATCAGATTCCAAATTTGAAAAAAACACAACTCCAAAGAAAGTTTACATTCAGAAGAAAACTATAAAGCTTCATGCACTTTTGAATTTCTCCCAAAATTAGGCAAGCTCTGTAAGAGCTTTTAGGACATACAAGCACTTTATTCTTCTTGAAGGTTACCTGTCCCCCTCGTCCTTGACATACAACTACATGAAAGGCTGGCATCATTACCGATGTAGACTGTCACAGGTACAGCCGCAGTCCTCCATCTCTGAAACTAGTTGTTATTTCATTGCTGTCATTTGTCACGATTTTTATCTATGCAGAAATTTGCTCTATTACTTTCTCAATTTTTTTTTTTTTTGCCAAACAGTAGCAAGAAAATCAGGGTGATATTTTTAATCATCCAGATGATGGCAGTATTTTCACAATTTAGTTACACAGTAGGAGAATATTGTTGAAAAAAAAAATTTGTGGTGAGAGCTCAAGGGCTTTGTCTTTCTTTTTCTCTAATCTTCAATTATTCTTGTATTATCCATTACTTTCCTTGTACTTCTTTGCTTTACAAAAAGAGCTTTACTTAAGATCTTAGTACTATTCCCAGAGTAATTCTGAAATTACTTCTGTAGATGTCTTTCAGCCAGTGTCACCTTACTAGTGTCACTTTGCAAAACAAATATTTCAGAACAAATAATGCCTGGAGGACTGTCCTCAGCCATCACCCTGCCCCTCGAGAGCTCAGCAAGCTCAGAGGGAAAAAGGATGTCTGAGGCATGGGGGTGTCCTGCCCTGCAGCACCCAAGACACTGAAGTATCTGAAATAGCCTCTTCACTCTGCTGAGAGATTTGGCTGCCTGTGCGTAAGGCCAGCTCTGGTACACAGGACTGTGGATCAGCCATGGGGACAAAGAGCCTCTGCTGGTTCTACCTTTCTCAGCATCTGCATTTAGGGAGAGAGCTCATATACCTTTCCTCTTGCCCCACATGTGCTGCCACCCTCTTGGAGCTCTGCCAGCCTGGCCATCACCTGTAGCCCCCACATCACCTAGCCCCTGTGGTGGGTAGCCCCCTCCTGCCACCTCTGACATCTGCTCTCATGATTAAAGAAGCTCAGGCTGGGCTGACATCCAAGTCCAGGTGAGCTCTGGAAGCAAGCACTCCACCTCATCTCCCTGTGAGCTCAGACAGAGCCCACTCGGCTGCAGAGAAGAAGGTGAGGGAAGTTCCTATCAACCTTTTTGTTTACCAGCCTTTGGTTTATCAACCTCTTCAGGAGACTGAACAGCTCTCAGAGGATGGACAGGGGCCCAGCTTGCTCTCACCATCATCTCCAGATGGGTGTCCTGGTTAGAAAGCACAGTGAGCCTTGAACTCTGTGCTCATTTCTGGGTAAGGATGGGCAGTGGCTCCTTTGTCCTCCACTCCTTATGAAACCTGTCCCTCTGCAAGGGGCTGAAGGAACTCACCAGAAAGTTGGAAACAACTGTTAACCACATGTTGAGAACAGAAATTGATGCACATATCCTTTCACAATTTTTGCAGGTATTAGGGAAGAGAGGGGAAAGTAGAAGATGAAAGACTGAAACCTCATTAGTAGCCAGGCTACATGCTCTTTTGGTATCAGTGCAAATTCAGTTAATGGAGCTGCAAAAAGTGTTGCCTGTTCAGCTGCTGTTACAGCACTACTTACATTTATCTTTTTGAGTGTCCCAGGGCTGGGAACACCTGGGTGTGTGTCAGGCAGCAGGCCCTTTGAATAAAGTTCAAAACTAAATACAGCTGTATATGGTAATTATTGTCTCCAGTCATGTTGCTCTATTACTAATTTATACATGTTAGTTGAAATAAGAGAATAATAATCCACATTATGAGATGAATATGTATACTTGCACCATACAGTTTTCCTATGGCATAATGGCAACTTGCTCCAGCATTTATTTGCAGCATAGCAATCCCCTATTACAAGTTCCCTTTCCCTGAAGCACATAGTATTAGCCAATGCCAGAGGCAGAATATATGACTAATAAACAAACATTTTCCCTATCTCTATGCCCAAGCTATGGCTCTCCTACAGGCTAGAGCAGCTCAAGTCACTTTTCCCATCCACCAGCTACTGGTCACTCACATCTCTATTATATTTCATAGGTTCATGAAGCCACTCCTGCATAGCAGGCCATTCCCCACCACCCAGTTACACCAGAGCTAAACTTGCTTTTTCTTTCTGATACCATGACAGAAGGTTTATCAATTCAAAGACTAGATTACAATTTTCATACACGTTTCTTTATCTAATCATTATCCATAGATCCTGGATGCAAACTTTACACTCACATTTAAACCTCCACAAATAAGACCAATGGATTGCAAGTACTTTAAATCAACATGAACATTACACCTAATCCTATTTAAATTGAGACATTGTTATTTACTTGTCTTAAACAAAAACCTACCTTAAACTAACTTCCTGCTATTTTTAGTTGAGTGTTTGGGGTTTTTTTTTAAGAGGAAAAAGAAGTCATGAAAAATGTATCCTGCTGTTTGTTGCTGTGAGTCTCTCATTATTGTGATATAACTGCATCTTGTACTCTTCTATAATAAGTGCTGGTACCTTCTTTTTAGTGGGGTGGAGATGAAGCTCTCTGGCAGCCAGCAGTGTGGGAAAGATGGGACAGGAACTCTCCTGCACTTTGGGATGCCTTTACAGATGCCCTAAACACACCTCTTCCCTTCAGAGAATTTGAGCTTGTTTTCTTTTAACACAGACTCTGAATCAAAAATAAATATCACTTTGTTCATCCATAAACCCACTCCAGTTAGAGATTAATAACCAAAATGAAATTAATTTTCAGTTGAGGACATTATATTAATAGCAAATTTGTCACTTTAGCAATGATATGTTACAAACTAATGACAGAGTTGGTCCCAGCCCAGGCACCTTGGGAGGAATCCCAGCCGTGTCATGACAGAAGGTACTTTTCAGTGGCAGCCTGACTTCTTCTCTTCACTCTTGCTTCTTTTATAAGGCATGAGTTTGGGGAAAGCCCAACTGGTAGCAGCAGGCCCATGGCAGGGAATGGGGCTGGATGAGGCTGCTGGACTGCCATGGATGGGCAGTGAGGCTGGCAGAGGTGATGGTGGTGGCAACCGCAGGGGAGTGCACAGGGAGCTCTGAGGCTGCTGGTGGCTGTGCTGGATCGGGGTTGCTGGACGTCTGGAAGATGTAGAAATCCCAGCCCTGCCAAAATCAACTGCAATTTTCCCCTTAAAGGGGTAGATATCAAAAAATAAAAGTAAGAAATTGTGTTCCTTTCCACCACCCACTTCACAGAATCACCGAATCGGGAAGAATCACAGAAAGGTTGGAAGGGACCACAGTGGGTCATCTGGTCCAGCCTCCCTGCTCAGGCAGGTAACTTTCTTTACCATAGAGCACACGGCACAGGATTATGTCAAGACACTCCTGTTATCTCCAGTGAGGGAGAATCCACAGCTTCTCCGGGCATTCTGTTCCAGTGTGCAGTCACCCTCACAGTAAAGAAGTTCTTCCTCACGTTTAGGTGGAACGTCTTTCCATTTTCCAAATAAAAAACCTCCAATGTTCAGATAACCTTTCCACATTCACAACCATCTCTAGCACAGTCTATTTTAAAATGATGCTCGAAGACACACATACTATACACAGACAGAGATGTAAATGGCCTTTGCTGCCATGACTGTGGTTCACTTGATAATTCACTCCATTTCATGTTCTAGACAGGACCATTGCCATCCAGGCAGGTAAAGGGGAGACAGAAGGGCATAATAATTTTGAGATCTGCATGTCTCTACCAGGAAATAATCAGAGGGCTCTTTTAAAGGTTCTTGCTCAGGAGAATAAGAGGAGATACTCCAAGAAAAGAAGCAAGGGCTAAGCAGCTGAGATATACAGCAAAGACTCACGTTTAATGAGTGCTTACAGCTGACCTTACAAAATAAGTACATGGGATTTTAATCAGTTATGCATCCAAAGAGCCATTTGTCGGTTTTTCCATATGCCGTATTTACAATGCTCATAACTATGTTGCTGAGTAATGTTAGGCTTCTGTGCCAGAATCAACACAGGCTTCTTTTTCATCTGCTGCCAAAAAAATGCTTAGAACAGTTTATCATCCATAAGTAATTATGTGTTGTATGTAAGAATTTGTTAACTATCAGTCAATATTTTTTTCATTTATGCATTGCAGACATGTTCTTTATCTCCCGGGTGATCTTTAGTTAATACTGTTGTTTTTTTTCTTTCATCTACTTCCAAAATAAAGATTATGACAAACAAGTTTACGGTACTCTTAGAAGATCTACGGACATGAAAATGAGTGTTGCAACATCATTTTCTTTTCTTGTTCCTGAATTTATAGTTCTAAGTTATTTCAAATCATGAAAACATCATTGTGGCTATATGTACTTGTCCAGAAGAATAGAAACTTGTGAGATTTGCCAGTTTTCAAGTATTCAACAAAACAGATGTGCTTATTATAAATAACTAAAATAGAAATCATCAGCAAAAAAATGATTGGAAATGAAAACAGGAGAACATGCAGTGGTCTTTCAAGTTTTAAAATCAATTGGGAAGTCTGTAGATTTTATCAAAGATATAATGTGTGATAAAATACTATACAGATTTTATAAAATACATAATAAAAAGTCTGAGATAGCAAGCAAAAGCACATGACTTAGTTTTATACTATTTCCCGGTGCATGTTGCAGAGAGAAAAAGGTGGAGCCCAGTGACTGGAACAGCTTCACAGGATGAGCAGCAGTGACAGCACAGACCCCTTGTATGCTGTCTGCTGCTGCTTCATGCAGGTGTGCTCAACAGAAACGCTTCATGCCACTGATGTGCAACTGCCAAGTGCTGATTTCAGAAGACATTGTGCCTGAAACATGGACATGAGACCTTGTGGAGCTCTTCTGGTGGTAGGTTGTCCACAGTCAGCAGTGTAGTGACAACTATTCCTTGTCTTGAAACTAATTGTGCTGCTTTTGTTAGGTACTGGGAGAAAACTTTCTTTACCTTAAAGATAAATATACATTCTTCAGCTACAAGGATATACTGGCACAAATGTCTGTCAGTTAGATGGCTTGTCTGACTTTCTGACTTTCTAGAAATTGAGCATTCATTTATTATATAATTGACTAGCTGAGCTGACAAAACAACCCCAACAATAACTCTTTGAAATCAAAAGTAGCCATGTACTCCTCTAAGGCCAAATGAGGAAACTGAGGAAGATGAATTAAGTTGTTCTGGCAGTAGTCATGATTACATCTTTCACTGACATTTGCTAATCAGATGGTGTTCTTTCTTTCTCCCTTCCTCCTAGAAATGCATTACTTTAAAAACAGAAGGAAAAAGGAAGAATGGAGCAAAATCATATCTGTAATTTAAACTAATTTCTAAATCAAAACAGATGGTAATAGAGACTGTGGAAGAGCTGACTCATCATCTGAGCTGTATTTAAAGGAGGAAAGACAGAGCAGGGATCATCAGATTATCTCTCAAGAAACCCTGTATCTGTCTGGAAGAATATTTGCAATATTAAAACTTGCCTTCCCCCTCTCACCCCCCCTCCAAAAAAAAAAAAAAAAAGACATTTGTTTTCCTGATGGAGATCATTCATTGCAAATTTTCACTTTTCCCTACATATTAGGTCTTAAATCCAAAGAAATACATTCTTGAATTAAAAAATGGATGAAAATAAACTGCCCATTTTAAGAACTCAGTTAGAAGAGTGTCCCTTGCCTTTCACATAGAGTTTTACCAGCCTCAGAACTTCAGTGATGACCCAATCATTACTACATTTGGTAATAATGTAAGCTTGAGTTCATCTTGCATAATTCTTCTGGATGAAACAGTATAAATTGTGGCTTTTTAATGGCATCACTTTTCCTTACAGTAGTTCTTTAACTGGCATTCTCAGTCATGCTTTATATTTCAGGTAAGAGTTTTTTCTCTTTTTTTTTGCTGTACACAGGGAAACACCCAGAACTGTGCAACAGGCTCGCTGTCAGGAGAATTCATGCCAAATTATGACACGGTGATTGTAACGTTAGGCTATAGGCTCAGTTCTCCATTGGGCTCCATATTCTAGCATCATTACTGTCATGAGAGATGTAAGATTTATTTTTTTCTTAGTATAAATTACTATGACCTCTCTTGGACAGTGAAAAATTATACCCTGTGTCTGCATAATACATTTTTTTCTATTTATTATTTTAATACTCGGGAAATACTACATAACACACTCACACCAACATGTCTCCAGTGATATAGTTGTTTCAAGGTAAGTTTTTCATGTTTGATGAAAACAAGAAGTCATGTTTCAGCAATCTTAACAACTTCAGTGAAATCACTGGCCTGGTAAATGAGGAGACAACAGTGGATACTGTCACCCTAAACTTCAGGAAGACCTTCTACACTGTCACCCATAAGATCCCATAAGGTCAACATAAAGAAGATGTTGATGTATGGGCTGGATAAGCAGACAGTGAGGTGGATTGAAAACTGTCTGAACAGCTGGGCTGAGAGGGTGGTGATCATTGGGGCATGATCTTCATTGTTCAGGTGTTATAGGTACATATGTGCCTTACTCTCAGGAATAAAACTTCTGTAAAAACCTGAGTCCTGAAACGTATTTGCCTATTTAGCTTCGGGATTTTAAGCACACACTTCACTCTTCCAGTATTTAATTCACCAGATGTACTGCTGAGTAAACAATGTGCTCTTCTGGAACAGTATGAAGAGTATTCCCTTGTATCTTAGTTTTTAATTGAGTCCATGCTTGGGAGGCAACATTCATATGGTCTCAGGACATGACAATGCAAAGTGACTTATACAGAGTCCAGCCAATCTAACCAGGACTGCTTGAGGTAATTCTTGTGCTAACAGCAGAGTGAACCTGAGTTTAGAGAAACAAAATAATTTTTGCTAAAATTTGCTTAGATACAAAATTAAATGAGCTACACCTCCATCTGGACCACTTAATTTCATTTGCCAGCAAACAGAGCAGGATAATTTTGAGAACTGCCTGCAGGGTCAAAAACCCCAAAAACAAACAAACAAACAAACAAACAAAAACAACCAAAAAAACCCACAAAAGACATTTTAGGCAGTTATTACTGCCTGTTCTTGGGAAGTCATTAGGCCTTGTAAATTGGCTTCCACAGGTTGGAAACCTGTTTCTAAGAATCTTAGTCAATCTGACAGATAACAGAAACTACAACTATAAACACTCCTTTCTTCTTCAAATCAGACAATACACATCATATACCAAATACTCACAAATAACTATTTTCGAGAACTCTACAAATCAATGCAGTTAATTTCCTAAGGATCTTTTTTTTTTTTGCACATTGAATCTATTAGTGCTCAATTTATGAACACAAAAATGGATGTGTGAAATAAAGTATTACTGTATGAATTAATTAACAGCCTTCAACCAATGCCTTTTAAAGTCATCCTTGTATCACTAGAAAATAACTTCATTAGAATCAGAGGTACATAATTTTGCTTTGGTTTTCTTTACATTGTCCTTTTTCAGACTACATAAAAATATGAAATTTTAAGCTGAGTCTGTGTGGTGCTTACATAAAGCCTAAAGCTGGATTATACTAAGAACTTTATTTTTTCCATCTCTTGTAAGTTTAACTGCTCTGAGTTGCATCTGTAACAAAATTCCATCAGTTGTCATTGTACTGTATTCGGGGGGAAATGGGGAAATAATGGAAGACCTCTCTTACCATGGAATGGTATTAATATACTCTGCCAGAAATTTCACTGGTGAGCTGGAAAACAATCAACAGATTGACAAGTAGAAAGGCCTTTCTTTGCTTTTTAAAAGGGCTTTTACCATTTGAGAATATGAATCTTATCATCTCTATAGTGACTAAAGTTCTTCTGTTCTTATAATTATGTAAGGCAATACAAACAAAAGCTGATGTTATGGTGCTTTAAGAAACATTTCTTGTCAGCATAATGAGAGTGACAGGAGATTGGAAATAAGGGTAAGATTAATCTCAAGAAAAAAGTACCTGCAGAAAAAAAAAACAAATAGAAACTCTTCAAAAACATTAACAGCATCAGTATTGACTTAACAGAATTCAGATGCTGAACAAGATATTGTGACAATTCATTGACTTAGTTGTAGAGCTGGGTAACATTTATCTATAACATTCACTAGCAAAGATCACAGAAACACAGAATGGAACCCCAAAGATCATCTAGTTGCAATCCCCTCTGCCATAGGCAGGGACACCTTCCACTAGACCAAGTTACTAAAAGCCCTATCCAGCTTAGCTTGAGCACTTCCAGGAACGGATCATCCTCATGTTCTCTGCACAGCATTTATCAGTGCTTCACAATCCTGATTGTGAAGAATTTCTTCTAATATCTAATAAAAAACTATTCTTATTCAGTTTAAAGCCATTACCTTTTGTCTTGTCACTACATGCCATCATAAAAAGTCCCTCTCCCTCTTTCTTATAGGCCCCTTAAGGTACTGGAAGGCTGTTAGAAGGTCTCCCCACAGCCTTCTCCAGTTTGAACAACCCCAAGTCTCTCAGCCTGTCTTCACAGGAGAGGTGCTCCAGTCCTCTGATCCTCTTGGTGGCCTCCTCTGGACTCACTCCAGTAGGTCCACAACCTTCTTATGCTGGGGACCTGAGAGTTGGGCACAGTACTCCAGGTTGGGCCTCATGAGAGAGGAGTAGAGGTGGAGAGTTACATCGCTGGACCTGCGAGTCACGGTACTTTTGATGCAGTCCAGAGCAGGGTTGGCTTTCTGGGGTGCAAGTGCACATTGCCTGCTCGTTTTGAGCTTCTTGTAAATCAACACCCACAAGTCTTGTGCTTAGCCTAGAAAGTGAAAGCCAGAAAAAATAAATGGCATTTTATCTTACAATAGCAGTTATTTATAGTCACTATGGCTGGAGTGTAAAATGTTCACTTTCATCAAAATCACTCAGTATCATTCCAAAGAAAAACTACCACACAAGTTTTGCTTGCATTTTAAACTAACCTTTCTTAGTTTTGGTTGACAGTACAACTTCAGTTCTTCTGGTTTATCAAAACATGATGCAGTGAAATGCCTCATTAAACCACTTGGTGGCAACAAAGCAATTCAGATACTAAACAAGTTTCTGGTTTATGTGTATCAAGGTCTACCTGTTCAAACAACTTAAGACATTTAAACTAACATGTAAGCACTTTAAAAGGCCTGAATGACAAGCTTTGTCTTTTATTGATGTTATTATATTTCTTTGATTGCTATTTCAACTCAGAAACAAAGACGGATAAAAAAGAATAAGTATCAAAACCACTACTTCAAAGCCTCCTCCTGCAGAGATGTAAAATGGAACACCTCACAAGAGGTCAGCTTTCTATACAAATGGGAGAAGCGTGTTAGAAGCTCAGTTTGTTTTCCAGCCTCAACAGCTGGAGGACACATGCACAACACGGCAGCCACAACAGGAGGAGGAACTGCTTGGTAGCTGACAGAGCACTGCAAGGAGAATCACAGATTAACACACCCACCTTTGGTCTGGTCTGCACATGGTCTTGGTATGAACCCAGCTACAGTTTCCTGGATTAGCTGGGACTGTAAGGGAAGGGACTGTGGCATGAGGGTCTGATAGCAGCACTTAGTCCAGAGAAATGGAGAGAAAAATAGAAATGAGAGAGTCTATTTATCTAATTTATTACCTCTCTGCTCATGAGAAAACAAACAGAAAGGTGCCATATTCCTTGAAAAAAAACACAATCACCTTCCACTTCTCTCCCATTTCAAATCTATACCCAAAAGACATTAGAGCAATCTCTGAATTGATGAAGTACACATCCATCATGAGGGGGAAAGTATATCTCTGCTTGAGCCCTATATAGACACAATCTATATCAAATGCAGATTTAGAAATGTTTATAGATTAATTTATTATGGAACTAATGACAACCAAGGTTAGCTAAAAATAATAAGACTCAAGAGGATGATAGGTGGCTTGCTCAATTTGAAATATGGGTTTTTTTCACAAGAACTATTTATCTTTTTAAACTGCAGTTCTGTTTCTCTGCTGGGCTGCAGGCTTCATATACTCAACAACCCCTGGTAGCTACACCTTCTGCTATGCAAGCATACTTGTACACCCTTTCTCCATAGCACAGCAGTGCTCACCACATTTCTGATGTCTTTAGAAACAAGATGGTAGTTTTTATTCAATTTTTTTCTCTGCCCTATTTTTTTTTTTTAATAAATTATGTCTTTGATATAAAAAGACTCAAGAACATCCTAACATTAATACTCTGGAAATCTCACTGGAGTGGAACATTGGCTCGGTTGACCATATGGTTTTTGGTGCACATTAAAAGTCTGAGGAGGTCCTGAAGGTATAGGTGCTGTGCAGCCTACAGTGTCTTCATCTGTACAGTGATCACTTAAATATTACAGCTGCCCTATGTTATATGAAGGACTATGTCAGCCTGCAGACATCCCCTCTGAATATAGGCAGGAAGTCTTTTCACAGCCCCTCACTTCCACCTCTGCAACTGATACCAGTTTAAACTTGTCCTTGGGCTGAAAACTAGATAGTGCCTTTATGTAAGCTTTGGCAAAGAGAGACCATAGTTTCTGTCCCATTGTGTGCTGTTAATTTCACAGCCTGAATGGTTTACTCTGAAGCTTAGTATCACTGCCTTTTACCAACCCTGCTGACCGTCCTTATTGGAGCTGCTTTCCTTTTGCAGCTCTTTCTCTCTGTTGTGTAAGTCAGCCTTGAAGCCAGAGCCTCTTTAAGACTTTTAAATTCATATCAAAGCCTCTTTTGATAACTTATTATTACATACATTAGTTTTAGTGTTTCATTAACTAATCTAATGGCATCTGATTCAATCATCACCAGTCAAAACAGGCTAAAAATAATAGAGATTTTACAATGATTATTGCTGATGTAATGAGATATCTGCAAATTATAGGCACTGAATTAGAAATTATCTAGCAAAGTACAGTAAATACGAGACTAGAGAACCACAAACTTTTCTTGCATGTGTATGTGAGACAAAGATAATCTGTTTCATTTCAGTAATTGAACCACTGAGGATGTCATTCACCACTTTCAAAAAAATAGTAATCACTTGGGATCAGACGGCAGCAGAGCTGTATTGCCAACATTTGTGTAACTCCTGGGTTGTCTCTGATGCTCCTGTAGGCAACTGGTATAAATCAGTCAATTCAAAACCCTATGCAAGGGCCAGTTCATCTCCTTGTTACTCATTCTGCCATCCTTTAGAGAGTGGCAGCTGTTAGTACCTGCCTGTCTGGTAGACATCAGTGCACATCAAATGTGTTAACTTTTTGAGTGACGGCACTTTCATAGTTGATATTAATCCTATGATTTTGGTATACACCAAGCTATCTAAGAGGGACATGAACATTTGTAAAGTCTCCAGTCCATGAACTTAGATAAATGCATGTTTGAAGGAAAAGTGCTATGGAGTAAAATACAATACAGCAAAAAGTTCTTCCTTAGGGACCAGCTGAGAAAAGAGGAACTGCATGTGATCACCAGTGGCTGTACCAGATGATGTGCTTTTGCTGCTCATAGTGCTGATAAGGGCAGGATAAGGAATCAAATAAAAGAGAATAGAGTATGTTTACCATTACAAATTACAAATTGCCCCTCCCCAGCTGAAAGCAGAAATAATCAAGACAGAAGGGACTGAAACCCTATTAACCTTCCTCATCTAACTTATAAAGAACTTTCTTTCTATTTCACCTCTATGACTCTGCCACTTCTACATGTCCAACATCCAAGTTCCAAGATGCAACAATAATTTCATAAATTCTCCTGAGTTTGCTGGAAGTTAAGAGCTTAGATGTAGTCAGCTACTAGCGCTGACACCTGATAGGTCTGTAAACCAAATGAAGTTCACCATGTGTTTGAGCCTGGAGGATTGTCCCACATAAAGGCAATGCTATTTTTCTGATGCTACTTTTCCAACATAAGGTATATTGTTGGATGATGTGAGGCTCAGCACACTGAAAATGCTGAGTGTCATGATTAGCTCATATGAAGAGATAGATAAGGCTAAAGTGTAAGTTAATAAAGACACAATCACATTTCTGTTAAATATATTAGGCCAGTTTAGATACATTTGACTCTGCCTACACTTTCCTTCTTGCTGATATAATTCTAACTGTGCCTATTTTCAAACCTCTTTGACCAATAGAAAAGACTGCGTTTTACAAATGTTTCCATCTTTCAAGTAATGTGTTAAACAATTATTATTTTCTCATGGTGGACTTTTTTTTTTTTAATTTACAAAACCAGCTCACATATTTTGTTTTATATTTTATCACTAAATAAATAAATAAATGAAGTTTTTTTCATGTTGTTACCATCCACATTAGCAAGGAACTTCAGCCCGTTTCAGCAAAGCAGACAGAACATTCCAGGTATATAACATAGCAGTCATGCTGCTGCGGGTATGCAGTGCACAGTGGGGTTTGGATGTCTTTATTATGGCTGTTACTATCTTTCATCTAAGATGCCACCAACTAAGTCATGATTTGACTTTGTCTCAGAGTTGCTGTGTCTGCAGTAAATATAGCACTCAAACGTGGTGAACAAATCTTATATTTGTTACTGTTGTTCTTTCATTTCATTTAGATACATTCATATTAGTGAAGAAAATGGTACTGAGGTGAAATACTAGCTATGTAATTGCACTCTATGCTCAAAACATTCCTAAGGCAAAAATATTATTAGAGGATCAATAGTTTCCATTTTCTTTCCAAATGTAATGCCATACTTAAATTAGTGTTTCTGTCCCTCAAATTTGTTTTGTTTTGTTTTGTTGTTGTTGCAGAAATAAGAACGTGTTTTGCTCTTTCTGCAGCCTGGCTCTATATCCAAACTGGATTAATTAAAATTTTAAACCCCTAATTTCCAATTTCCCTCTTTCAAAACCTCATCTAACTCTTCTCACACAGCTGTAAAATAGTGGATGCTAGAACTGATGGTAATACCAGTTGGCAGGATTGCACAGTTAGAAGTTAATAGAGACTGCTTTGGCTCCAGCTTGTTTATACAGATTAATTAGAAAGAAAAATGAGTTGGATAGGATATTTATCTCATTTCAGACATCAGCATCCTCAGACTCTAGGTAAAATAGAATCACTAAGGAAATATATCAAAAAAAGATCTCAGCAAAAAGATAATGCAGTTTACTCTCATGACTCTCATTTATAGTCGGTAATAGGGCTTGTTGCTGTGCACACTGCTAGGCCAAAGTTTCTGGGGCTCTGAGCTATTCTGCACAGCCCTCACTCCCGGTTTCACAATTTAGTTGGTTGGTTACACTAACCAAAGTCTTGCAAAACAAAGGCAGAGAGGCAAAGTGAGGCTTGATCAGCGTATGTCGAAACCCCTCTGCAATCGGGTTATCATCCTGTTTATAAGCAGAAGTGAAGACGTAAAAATCTAGTGAAATTTGCTGCAAATTCCAAAAAGGAAGAAGCTCTTGCTGCTGGATCAAGACCCACTAGAGCTGTGCTCTGAAGCGGGTGATTGAAGTTTATTGTTTGCTATGGATTGGAAACTGCAGAAATAACTTTTCAATCTGGAAGTTGTGGGTGGTACAGTGTCACCAAAGAGCTGCAAGAACAACTGGCACAGAGTCTGAAATGGGTTACAGGGCATCCTGTTCACAGCTCCTGAAAGTCATTGTGAGTCCTATTAAAAGATACTATAACTGCATTTAATGTTAAGGTATGTTTTTAATGTTTTGTCATGCCAGCTTATTTTTAAACTGAAAAAAGCAGATTTATTTTAAAGATTTCTGTCTTCAAACAGAGATAGAAGGTTAAAGTCAGATAATAGATAACTGGTAGATAACAGATAATGGATAACTGGTTAGAGCTGGCCTGACACTACAACATAACATACATCAAACTCACAGAAAGCACGTCTGTACTCCAATAAACCTTTCCTAGTGTAAATTCTTCACTGGGTGAGGGCCATTCTTAATCTGATAAAAGTTCCTAAACCTTTGAAGGTCAAAAATTGCTATTAGAGGTGTTGGGATCATGCAGAGAAAGCAGTCGTTGTGATGTGCATATGTCAGCATGTTTAAATTCTGCCTTACCTACGTCTTTATGAACACAAAAATAGCTGTGTTCCCATGTTCCTCAGGGTCCTCTTGGTGTTTATGCAGGAGGTGGGGGAGGAGGCAGGAGGAGGATTAGGAAAAGGGAGGAAGAAGGCACAGCTTTGAAGTTCAGTGGCACAGAAGGTCCCAGAGTAAACAAAAGAAGGTGAATGAAATCTCACATATAGAACAAGTTCTTTATTTGTGAGGGACTTTTGAGGTCCCAATATATCAAACCCAGTTGTATCTGTTTCTTCCTGTGTCTGGAAAGAAAGTCGGGCACCAGCTACTGAGCCCTGGGAGGTACTTTCTGTTCACTTTTTCCTTCTAGTTTTCTGACTAAAAGAGCAGGTTGTAACTACTTTCAGGTTTTGAATCACATGAGTAAAAGCTATGATGCTTTTACTAATGTGAAACAAAGAGGCAATTTAATCCTGGCTGCACCATGTCCCAGTATCATTGACTTCCTCTCTTGTGCAGGACAGGTTATGTTTGCAGGTGGGACTGCAGCTACCCTGACAATGTGAACAAGAGGAGAAGGAAGGAGCTGCAAACCCACCACAATATTGGTGGTATTGTTGGTGTACCCTGGGGCAATTTTTGAGCAATTGCTCCTCATTTTGTTCATATGCTTGGACCTCCTTCTAGGAGCTTTTCCTGCAGAAGGAGCAGAGCTCCCCACACTATACTGTTCCCCTGATGGTTCCTCACACTGTAGTGGCTGGGATGTCACATCAAGAACTATATTCATGTTCTTAACTACACCATCACACACTCCTCATTGTTTTCAACATACCCACGAATCAGAGCAATCCTAACTTTTTTTTTTTTTTTTTTTTTAATGCTTGAAGGAAATAATGCATCAATTCTACTAACTCCTGCATTCTACTTTTACTAAGGATGGCTAAAAGGTAGTAAAAATTCAGCAGCACTTAATGCTTAGCAGTCTCACACATTTTCATGAAGCACAAAGAACTGCCAGTAAGCAAAATGAGAATGTTTGTAAACACGTGACCCAAAAAGAGGGCAGATTTCACTGGGAGAAAAGGTACAATTGTAGCCAAAAGATGTTGGTGGAAATCTGTAAAGAGCAGAGTAAAAAGCAGGTTGACTACATCTGTGAGAACAAACAGGAGGCTAAGGAGCTATTTATGCTCCCCTTCAAACAAGAACTTCATTAGGGTACGATTAGCCATAGTTGGAATGGGTGATTAACTAACTGTTCAGAGACTCAAAAAAAAACCGCTGCAGAAATAAACCAGAAACTGATTTTCACAATATCTGGAAGCAGGAACTATGCCTATATTTTTTCCAGTAGTCTTTTTGTCTCTGACAAAAACTATGATTGAAAACTTTGAACTGAGAGCTTGAAAAGACAAAAGCTACAATAAAAACAAGAGTTCATCCCAGCTTTGCAATAGAGCAATAAAACTCCCCTGGCATGGTCCAGAGTGATCTGTTTATATCTGCTGACCAGTGATTTACTTTTACTTCCTAACCTCATATGGTTGCACTTCCCAAAAGCATTTTAGACATCTGAGCCGAGGCTTTTGTTTCAGTAACTAAATACTTACAACGTTTCCAGTGGTAAGTAATTTCAAAGTCCTGCCAGGGATCTATCTTGGAACATATTTGTTCTGTACTTATAAGCTTTCATCCGGAAGTATTATGCATTCAATCGTGTCTGATATCATCCAGAGATACCTGCTGGCAATTTCAGACCTCATGAGCTGTTATTTGCATGCTTGCATATGCCAGAAACTATGTCCTAATGGCCTTCTGACTCTCCTCCCTTTCTCGGGTAAAACTTACTTTGGAGGTCATTTGAGATGGGATTTTTTGCTATTTCTTAGGGGAAATCTGTTGATTGTTGCTGGTGTTGTGCTTTCATTTTCATTCTTGAGTAGGTTGTATGTTTCCTGTTAGAGTGGGAATGTGTTTGGGCTTTTCAAAAAAACCCCACAAAGTTTTGACAAAGTTCTGGATAGTCCAGATGCACTGACACATTTGAAAATCAACTCAGAAGTCCGAAATGCTTCACTGCTGCCTCTGTCCCACGCACACTGCTCTGTCCATTATTTTCTATACTCTGTGTCCTGTGCTGTTGCATGGCAATGGAAATGTCTGGGATGTTTGTAGAAAGAAATTCAGCCCGTAATGTATTAGTTTCATTACCAGTCATTACTCCTGAAATCCAGCTAAAACTGGAGGAAGAGCATAGGGAAGAAAGAGCACACTGATGAGTGAATCAATGAAACCCAGGAGAACACAAGGGAAGCTCCAAAAGCCTCACATTGTGCTCCCCCAGGGTCAGGGACAGACCCAAGACCTGCCAGAACCACAGTGGATCTGCTCAGGAAGACTTCCCTAGCAGCTCTGCCCTGCAACTATATCTGTCTGACTTCGACTCAGTAATTCCTATAGGATGCCAGTTTTGCAGCAGTAATTATATATTCTTCATAGGCTTGTTTCAGCTATGCTTTTTAATGTAACTCTCTCGTATTTCTCTTGGATCCTGCATTAAAAAAGGAGGATTTTTCAATTTTGAAAGTACTGTCTCTTCTCTACTATCAGAGCTGGTCATGTTACGCACTGGGACCAGTTAACTGACAGATTTAACACTCCTCTGTTCACAAATTGTTCCTGATCATGCTTTATACTGATGTGTTTGTTACTTGAAAGTGTTAGACCAATCATATTAATGATTCTCTTTGATCCCTGGATTATTCATAAATTGATCATAGTGACTATTCAAGGGCTTAATCAAAGCACTTCTGTTTTGTTGTTAATCACTTAAAAAGTCACTTGATGTTGCCTTATCACTAGAGGTATGACTGCAAGTATTTCATCTGGCAATGCTGGAAAGCAGCTTCCCTTTTCTGGATGGATCTGATGCACCAGAATTGAAAGAAAAGATAAAGCTTCTGATATGGGCAGAGCTTCTGCACCTGCATCAGTACACATTGTTACAGAAACCTGTTCTTAAAAAAGACAACTTAGTTCTACTTCAACAAAAGATGAATGACAGAATAATTCCTTGATGTTAGTAATCATCAGTAAAAGCCTGAAATTTGTTTTCCTAAAATATTTATGTGCCTCACATTTTCAGTTGTTGGAGCATATATAAGCAATGAATAATAAGTGGGCAGGTATAGACTAATCAGACTCTTGTTCAGTGAACAGTCTCCCAAGTAATTTTTTTCATTAATTTATCAATTCTACTTAATGTGGTGTATGCAACTCATCATATATTGAAATTCTTGCCAGAATGATGACTGAATAAATGGGAGCTGAAAGGAGGCCAGCAGTTGATTATTTAAAGAACATGGATGGCAACATAGGTTATTGCCATTAGACTTGAGGACCCATCACAACTCACACTGAGATCATTGAAACTCTTTCTTCAGCCCCTTCACATGTTGCCCTGCTGCCCATCCTGGTCACATAGAGCCTCATGTTGAGAACACAGAAATAGTTCTGTCTATGTTCTCTCTGTGGCTGTCCATGTATATATGTGTACATGTGATGTGTACATGTGCTCTCTGTACTCTCTGTGCTGTCTGGGAACATGTGCCCAGCCCTCTGACTAATTGCATGGAGCTGTGGCACCTTCCCTTCTGTCAGTTTACCAGATTCAGCAACCCTCCAGCTCATGCACCATGAGAAGCACACAGCAAGCAGTGCAATGTGCCAGAGAAACCATTAATACCTTCCTCTTAATCATTCAAGAGCAGGTCTTTAGACAAAATCCCATTTATTCAAATGATCTATCACATTAGGTAACATACTGTAATATAAAAGTGATGTACAAAGAAACTGCTGTGTCCTGTGTATTCTCATGCAGCTATAATTGGATCACTGAGGGAAGCAGGTATCTAGCATATCTAATACATTTAAATGTATTAGAGTTAGCACCTCATTTTTCTCTTTGTTCTACCTCAAACGATCATTTCCAGTGAATTCAGAAACAGAACAATGTGAAAGAATTTCTTAAGGGAAGAGAACAGCACCTTGTTGGAAATACAGGGGGAGTCATTTGAATCTTTTCCTACCATTTAGAAATCAACATCAGATTTCATCCACTGAAAATATACTGAATATTTCAGAAAAATTTTACTGGTATTCCCACTCACAACAATGCCTCAGGTTCTGTAATCAGGTCAGTCTCCAAATGCTTGAAGCAACATCTCCTGAAAGGAGTACCTAAATTACTGGCAATGGAGAGCCTGGAGGGAGAGAGATAAGTATTTCTGCAGGGCATTCAGACGTGAAGACCAGCGTGACCTCCTGCAGTGATTGTTCCTCTCCACTGATCCTGCATGAAGCACAAAGCAATTGCTACTGACATTGAGGTTTCAAGGACGTATCTAGCTTGAGATAGGAGATGCCATATTTTATTTGTGTGGAGGACACAGAAGAGTTCGTGTTCACCTGATGCACGGGTGAAGTTACAGTTTCCCTGTTGCCCGTGAATGAGCTGGAATCACAGATGAACCATCTGAACAGCACAACAAAGTGGACAATGGTGGGAGATAAGAAACGTAGGTAAGCACTGGTCTATCTTTAGGACTTGAGAAACAGTGTGAAGTGTCACATTGGTTTAGTTCATGGTCCCACATACTCATCTTGGCTTGATATCAATACTCAAATGAGATCCAGATATTTTCCAGTAACTGGTTCTGGAGAACACCTGCTACAGCAAACTATTTTTCCCCGTAGTCTTTTCCTCTTCACTTAGAAATAAGTTTCCACATTTAACAGCCGTATACTGTGAGCTAAACAGCACCCTATGCTCTGTAATCTTAAAAAATGGATTTGCACTGGCCAGTGTTTAGACACCTTTCCAGATACCATAGAGACATAGAGACATTTGCAAAGCATCCAGTTGCACTACATCTGTGCTGGAATAAAAAGACAAGTGTGCAAGCAACTAACCAACAAAAAAACCAAAAAAACACCCCAAAACCAAACCACCAAAAACATTTCTAAAATATTTTTGGAATCTGCACATCTGAAATGCTAGCTTACAGCCTTGGGATCCAGGTGACCTTTTAAATTTAATTAATTTCATAAAATGATGCGAAACTGAGACAAAAGCAATTCAAGCTACCTCTAAATTAACACTGGAAGGCAAAACCCTCATATACCAGAATCCTTACAAAAATTGGACTCTTTAATTCAGTTTACTTCACACAAAAATTGCTGTATTCAGAAGGGAAAAACCCCTCAGAATACATTTTGTCCCTGAAATGTAGCATAAGCAGAGCTCTAGAGCACCCAAGCAATGAGTGAGATAACGAGAGAAGCAAGGTAAAAAAGAAAAGACTTCTAACTATTAATTGTATGAAGAGTTTTCTTTCCAAACTTTCCCCACTTTAAGTAGCTGCAAGTGATGTTCAAATAGCTCAGCAGCGACACATTTACAGCTTCATCCATCTCTTACACAAAGGTGTCTCCCCTTGTCTTTCCCACTGTCCTGGTTTTGGCTGGGATAGAGTTAATTTTCTTCTTAGTAGCTGATACAGTGATCTGGTTTGGTTTAATGTGAGAATAATGTTGATAAAACACTGATGTTTTCCTTGTTGCTGAGTAGTCAAGGACTTTTCAGGTTCCCGTGCTCTGACAGCGAGCAGGTAGATAAGAAGCTGGGAGGGAGTACAGCCAGGATCATGCTCAGTGTGTAAACTGGGGTAGTTGGCTGGGAGCCACAGATTGCTGCTTGGGAACTGGCTGGATATCACTCAGCAGGTGGTGAAGCAATTGTATTGTACATTTCTTGTCTTTCTTGGGTTTTATTCCTCTCTTTCTCTCTTCCTCCTTGTCATTATATTTATTATTGCTATTATTTTCACTTCATTACTATTATTTACTTCATTTCAATTAGTATACTGTCTCTCCATCAACCCATGAGTTTTCCCACTTTTACCCTTCAAATCAGGTTAGATATTACGAAAAAATTTTTCACTGTGAGAGTGGTGAGACACTGGAATAGGTTGTCCAGGGAAGCTGTGGATGCCCCAACCCTGGCAGTGCTCAAAGTTTGGATAAGGCTTTGAGCAAGATATCCCTGCCCATGGCAGAGGGGTTGGGACTAGAGGATCTTTAAGGTCCTTCCAACCCCTTAACAGTCTATGATTCTCTGATTCTCTCTCCCACCTCACCATGGGAAAGTGAGTGAGTGGCAGCATAGTATTTAGTTGCAAGCAAGGACTCTGTGTGTGGAAGAGAATCGCACAAGGATGCCCAAGACGGAAATAGACAGACGAATTTTTCCTCTGGACCAGTGTGTGACAGTTCAGCACTACAGCCTGAGCAACTACTGTCACTTTCTTCCTGCCATGACTTTGAATCAGTAAGAAATTTCCAAGGCACAGGTTTTACAATGCCTTGTGCATACCAGCAGTAATTTTTTTTACCTCACAGTGTTTCAATTTTCCATCTCCTTGGGCAGACACTTTGCACACATTCTTAGATCAGCACAAAGCCTCTGTTGTCTTTCAAGCAGTATGTCTGACAGACAGTTCCCAAGTGGAAGTCAATAAACTAATAAAATTAGAAACATAACTCACACCCCTTTAAGCCAGTTTTGGCTGAAAGTACAGAGCCTTTTCTAATGGGATCTGCAGATGTGTCTCATGTGCTGGTTTACCCCAGCAGCTACCCAGCTTGCACACATAGAGTCCTTTAGATGCATGAGAACAGTGGGTAGAAGCTACTCAGACAATAGATGTAGAAAATTAAAACAGTAGGAAAGAATTTCCCGGAAGAATACAGAGGTTTTGTATTATTTAAAATACTCCTGAGAAATGGCCTCAGGTATATGTCAGTACAAAAAGAGAAAAGCTATTTTTTATTTTAAATTTGCTCCATAACATCTAGATATTTCTACTACTAGCTGTCTCCTGGTTGGTAAAAGGATTCTGATTATTTCCATGCAAAATAGAAAATTAGATATGAAATTTCACTTCCTTGGGCCATCCAGGTTCATGAAGGAATCCAGTCATGTGAACTTCAAGAGAGGAGTAAGGAATTATTAAAGAGAATTTCAGGGGCCAAAACCAAACCTTTGAAGTGATTATACAGCTTAATTAGAATGGCTAAATTTGATCGAAAATTTTTTTGCCAAGTTCATCTGTACACTTTCTCTTTCCCTAAATATAGGTTGGAGAAGAGCTATCCATCACTCCCATTGATTTGTTTCTCCTGAAAGGGCTCCTGTAGCATCTCAGCTTCCTCCCAAAGCACCTTTCCCCAGGGTAATATGTAATAGCTGTTGGATGGTTTATTCTCCTTTTCTTGTTCTGTTTTTGCTTTGCCCTTCTTGCATCTGCAGTCACATCTTGCAGAGCAGCAGGACTTGCTGCTCAGTGAGGGGCAGTTTCCCATGGCAAACATATCTCACTCAGTTATTTGGGAACAGGGTACTCACTAGCAGAGTCAAGTGCCTTTTTCAAAAACTGAAAGCACTTAAGAGGATAAAGACAGAAGTTTAAAAACATGAATCAAAACATCAAACTGGATGCACATCAATTATTTAAGTCAATTAAAATAATAGGAATCAAAGGCTAATAATGGAAAAAAGGGATGTCTTAAAATGCTTCTAAACCGATCCTCTTCCTCCTATTTTTGTCCCATTGAACTATATTTAGCTGTAGGAGGTTCATTCTTTCCTTTGGTTATTTAAGAAGGACAAATGGTTTTCCACCTTGATAACATATCAGCTCAAACAGAGCAATACAACATCTTCTGTGAAAGGTCAAATAGAATACTTGAAAATTTACTAAATTAATACTGAAGATAAAAATTCTGCTTCCAAACATTAGAACGAGAAGCCCTTTCATAATATAATGAGGCATTTACTGTGTTGCACCTTTTTTTTTTCAGGTGAATTTTTCATTGGACTCATTGAGAACAGTCCCTGGCCTACAAGTGACCCGAACATCTCGGCTGAATGAGGTGGTCTAAACTGCATGAATAAACACTGCCTCATGCATTAGGCTCTTCTATGGCAGGAATGCATTTAATCTGTCTAGCCATCATGCAACATCACATATGTACTAAATACTGTGATTATGTCCATTTAAATTTAGTACATTTGGAAATAGATATATAGTTAGCTAGACCATCAACCCAGTTGTCATCTTGAATGGGATGTTATGAATCACTTTCCCATTAGGTTTTAAGAAATATGATCCCTTTTACAGAGACACTATGTGAGGGTCAAATATATTTCAGAGAACAGTTTGAAAAACAGAGAAAGATGGAAAAACTTTCTCTCTGTTTTATACAGACTGGCATATTAACTCTGCATTTTTTTTTTTCTTTTTAAAAAGCTTAATAAAACCCCTAATTTGTTTCAAAAACCATAAAAAGATTTTGGGTTGCAAGCTGAAATGTGCCTCTAAGCACTGAGGAAGTACAGAGTGAGCCTTTGTAATATAAATGATCTCTTAAGAATCTGAGTTCTGTGCCAGGGCTCAAAATAGTTATTACCCAAAGCAGGAACATTTTCTTCCCCAAACAGGAGCACCGAAAGAAAAGGACTCACACCCAACCTATGCATGTTATCATACACCGGTTGAGTTGATAAAGTGAAAGGCCTATTTCTATAATTTTTTACTTCTACTTTGTTGATATCCAAAGGGCTTGAGAAGACAAATATAGTAACTGAAGATGGGAAGGAAACTCTCAACATGCTGCTTCTTTGTATGCTTTGACTGTGAATTCTCAAAAGGACTGTTTCTTATCGAAAAGGAAGTGCTGTCATTAGTGTGCAATGTAGATTTTTCAGAAAATACAAGTAGTGAGAATGAACAGAATTATGAGAATAACACAAGTTGTAATTTTTCTCCTCAAAGTGCAATCCCACTAACAATTGAACTTTTCAAGAGAAGACAAGAAATAAAACCTTAAAACACTAAAAGCCTAAACCAGTGTTTTAGCTAATGGCATAGAATTAATTTTATATATCACCACATCAAAGTATATGCTGTTTGTTGTGCAAGTCTGAGACATTTGCTATTGAGCAGTACATAATGCTGTATTACTGAGGGACGAATGAGGATCTGGTGCTTATTACCCACATTCTTTTTACTGAAATCTGGTATTCGAGCAACTAGTATTCTTTCTCCCTTTGCCTAAGACATTTATCTGTTCCCTGTATTGATCTTTCAGACTGTAGAACCATTTTAACAAAGATTTATTAAAGTCACAGAAATCAAGTCCTCAAAGATTACAACATTCTGCTTGAGGACAAAATCCACTTATAGACACACCATTAAATTTGCTTCAGAGGACAAAATACTAATTTTGCATGAGTGCATTTTTTACCATTAACAGGTAAAGAGATGCTGAGAGGGAACAGCTGAGAATCAGAGGTAATTAAAACAATACGATGCTGCACTACACTGCTGTATCATATACCGTAAAACTTCTCTTTAGAAAAACATAATCAAAGAGGGGAAAAGTTAGCCCTTTGGCTATGAAAATACCCAGGCCCCATATGTATTTTCATAGCCTACCCAGTGAAATGAGACAAGTGTACTCAATTGCAAAGCTGTAATGGCTCTCTGCAGTGACAATGAAAAGGTTCCGATGGCCAACTCCAATTACCTTCTCCAGAGTTTCCAGTCACTAATACAAAATGGGCTAGGTAGTATAACATGGTGATCCTGCAAGCCAGCTGTCACTGAAGAATAGCCTGGCCCTAATGTCACCCAGGCTTTCTCAACAGAAAGATTAGAAAGAGAAAAACTAGATTTCTGTGACCACTCTTCAGTGGGGTAAAAGGAAATAAACTTTGGAAGAAAATCCTCTCCTGTTCCATAAGAAGACTACCTTTTGAGCTATTTCAGTATTTAGTCTGTAAAAAAAGACTTGAACTAATTCTAGTAAAAGTGAAAATCTTAAGCAAAAGATTACATTTCTTATATTTTTTTTCTTAAAACAAAAATTTTAATTCTGTGGGTACATTATTCCCCCTACCCCATAGCTGCAGCCAACTTTCCTAAGTCTATGGGGCATGTGGCACCCTAATGTGGGCCACATCTGGACTGGAGCTACACCAGAGGCAGAGGATTCCCGGGTGAGAGATGGTAATGAGGGATTGCATCCCCCCTGCAGCCAGGCTGGTGTGCTGTGCTCCACAGGCAAGGCTCTTTGCACAAGCCCAGCCTAGCGGCACAGCTGCATCACCAGAGCTGCACAGGAAATGTTTCCAAGCTGTGCACACAAGAGCTACAGATTGGCTATCCTTGCAGCAGGTCTGCATCTGTTGCCAATTCCAGAAAATACATTTGGGATGTGTGTAAACTATAGGAGAAAAAGTGGGCTGCAGTGAGGGAGCTCCCCTGTACGAACTGCAGCATCACAGTGACTCACAGAGCTGACAGCAGCTACAGCACTAAGCAGCAGTGACTCTACACTGATGTCACAACCCAAAAAATCCTGCCATCACTGTCACACTGTTGAGTAGCATCTGGGCAAGGTTTTCAGCTGCATTCATTGTGCATCTTTCAAGTCTGGTAAAGGTAAAAGCAACTGAAAACAGAGTTTTCAGAGTTTATACTGGGAAACATCATCTGGAGCTAGGACAGAAGTCAGAGTCTGGATTTGGATCTGGCATTTCAAGAAAGACTTCTACAGGCAGCTCCTTACATTTTAACTTAGATACAGTTTAAAGTCTTGCATTGGATCTGGCTGAGATGGAGGTCGTTTCCACCACAGCTGCTCTCACAGTGCTGTGCTTTGCATTGGTAGTTAGAATGGTGTTGATAACACGATAGTGTTTTGGCTACTTCTGAGCACAGCATCAGCACTGTAACATTCCTTCTGGGAGGGGACACAAGTAGGCCAGCTGACCCAAACCAGCCAAAGGGATATTCCATACAATATGACATCAGCTCAGATATAAAAGCTAAGGAAAAGAGCAGGAAGGGTGGCATTTGCTGTTTCCAATGGCTGCCTGCTAAGAAACCATTACGTGTGCTGAAGCCCTTCTTCCCGGGAAGTGTCCGACCATTGCTGCTGATGGGAAGCAGAGAGTAAACCTGTTATTTTTTGCTTCTCTTTCGCATGCACAAGCTTTTGCTTTGCTTTTGTTTTAATAAACTGCTGTGTCCCAGCCCACAAGTTGTTTTCCATCCTACTCTCTTTCCCCTTTACTGCTGCAAAGGGGAGCGATAGGGCTGGGTGGGCACCTGGTATCCAGCCAAGGTCACCCCACCACAAGTCTGCAGCCTTTACTTAGGCACAGGAGGTAAACCACGCTTTCAGGTGTATCCAGGAACTCTGGATACACTGGATTTCTTGTTCTTCTAGGTAAAAAAAAAAAAAGAAGGCAAACCAAGAAACTGCTAGTAAAATAAGAAATTGCTACTTGAAGATGGTGAAGGGCCTTGAGGGGAAGCCATATGAGGAGTGGCTGAGGTCCTTGGCTTGTTCAATCTGGAGAAGAGGAGACTGAGGGAAGACCTCATAGGGGTCTACAGCTTCCTCATGAGGAGAACAGAGGGGCACTGATCTCTTCTCCATGGTGACCGGTGACAGGACCCAAGGGAATGGTACAAAGTGGTGTTGGGAGAGGTTTAGGTTGGATATTAAGAAAAGGTTCTTCACCCAGAGGGTGTCTGAGCACTGGAACAGGCTCCCCAGGGAAGTTGTCACAACACCAAGCCTGACAGATTTCAAGAAGTATTTAGACAATGCTGTCAGTCACATGGTGTGACTCTTGGGGCTGTCTTGTAAAGGGCCAGAAGTTGAACTTTGATGATCATTATAGGTCCATTTTAACTCAGGATAGTCTATGATTCCTCTTGGTACAGTGTGAGAAAAGCACAGTAGTGAGAAGCTGAAAAATAGCAAAGGATTATCATTGGAACGTTCTGAAGCCTGAAAATGTTGAATAAGTAGATCTATTTCTGAAGCAAGGGTAACATCTTTTTCTGTGGTCTTGTTTTGTTATCTGAAGTCATTAGTTTTCCTAAGGTAAGGAAATTAAATTTTTAAAACCAAAGCTGTCTGCTGGCAAAATGTCATGTCAGTCAGAAACGTAGCCCTCCTGCTTTGGGCAAATGTAAGGCATTCAAGCCTCAGCAGAACACTGTTGAGGCATTCAAGCCTCAGCTGATCACTAGCTGCAAGCCTAATACCACTGTGCACAATGAGCAGTCTCGCATGGAAACAGGACTGACCACCCATGTGTATTGAGGTGGATAAATCTGAAAGAACATGAGCTGGATCAAGAAGGTAGGTATTTTTCTCCTTAGTCCCCCACATTCTGTTCTGAGGGCAGATTCAAAATTGTGAGGAACTGCCATTTCAAGCCGCAAGCTTTGAACAGCCCTTTTCCAAACATATCTGACATTTTTCATAAATGATCAACCAGCCATATTTGTATGATTCACTTGTGGCCCTCCAGAGCATTAGGCAATCTGGCAATGGCAGGAGCTGATCCAGGTAGCCCTCAAGGAAGTCAAAAAGTTACACATCACACTTAGGACAAGGGTCCCAGTTTTATGCAGATGAAGTTCAGAAGCTAAAGAAGAGAATAACCAATCTCCACTCCTCACCTTTTCTCTCAAGAATAGATCCCCCTTGGGTTTCTTTCCCTTTTTCTCATCAGAGCACTCTTGAGTGCATTTCTCTACTTATTCCATTGACAATCCTACTCCTCTTCATTTTGTCATTCATATATTTCTAACTCAGACTCACAAGTAAAGATCATAATTTACATATGTGTGTGTGTGCAGACAGAGGTGGGGCAGTAAGAGGGGTTAGGGGGGTTAGTCAGGGACTTTCAGTCCTGCTTCTAAAAATTTTCCTTTGTTCACATTCTAGCAGCCAGGAGACTCTGTGATAACCGTGTCCCTCATACATAATTAAACAAATGTGCTAATGACATTTTTAAGTAACAGCAATTGACATTTTTCCCACTTTGGAATCTGACAGACAAGTCTGGACTTCATTAACCTTTTACAGTTTAATAGTGGTTTTGTGATTTAGGAGAGCTGATAAAAAGGCAAGAACCTCCTTCTTTCCACCTAAATTCTGCATGCCAAAATAAGTTGCATAATATATCTGGATAGACAGCTTTCTGTGGACATGTACAGGTAAAGAGAAATTCTCATTAAGCTTCATTAAAGTGACTGAGAAAAAGCAGGTTAGGTCATTTATAACAGAGTACCAAAATATTTCTGTAAGGTAACTTTTGAAGAACATGAAGTATGAAGACTAAAAGTTTCAAGAAAAATTTGAATCCCTTTGTAAATTAATACCAGAAAGTATGATATTTATCTGAAACAAAAAAAAATCAGTTTGATCAAAACAGATTCCTTCTATAAAAGCAATCTCCAAATACATTATTTACGTAAGACTTGATGACTTGCTCTCTGGGAGAAGATGCGGCAAGGTACAGAGCATTTGCTTGTGCAGGCCGGCACTGAGTGCCCACTGGCATCGCAGAATATGCCACTCAAGAGCTGAGCTGGGCAGGATCTGTGCACCTTGGGATTAACTCTCAGCCTTCAGCAGGAAACAGTGCTGTCGAGTACCACAGTGTTTGCTGGCTCAACAAAGAAGGTTGACAGGTCCTGCAACCTTCTGTCACTTACAAATGTATCAAAACTGCAATCACCTTTTGCCTTTGTGTGCAGCTCTGTCTCTGACTAGGGTGCTTCCTAGGCTCAGATAAATGAGAGAGCTACCTTCAGGATTCAGAGGAATGTTTGCCTCCTGTTCCTGGCTTACTGACCATGTAACACACATATACTGAGCTGCTTCCTGGCTGGAGGAGACTATTGATATCTAAATAATTCCA
Source organism: Pyrocephalus nanus (assembly GCA_038380795.1). Classification (NCBI taxonomy): domain Eukaryota; kingdom Metazoa; phylum Chordata; class Aves; order Passeriformes; family Tyrannidae; genus Pyrocephalus; species Pyrocephalus nanus. The sequence continues at coordinate 64,846,379 of CM076261.1, forward strand.
TTCTGGCACCCAAGCCTTGTATAGAGCTCAGACATCTCAGACAAATGTCCAATTCAAAGAAAATCTGAAAAATTCCAGTTTGCACAAAGGCCTTCTGTAAAAATAAGTACCCATCTCTTCCATCTGTGAACACTGATGCTATCTATGATCATCGATAAAGCAACATGCATGAGTAGGTTGGGAACATGCAAACCCAACAGTGGGTTTGATTCTACTAATCCTTTCCTTAATATACTCCATTTGTTTAGATTGTCATAGCTCTGAACTGTCCATTAAAAAAAGAGAAACATAATGAGACATAGCATTTCTCTATTGCTTTCTTGTAATTTCTTTAGGTTTTGGGCAGTTTTCACAATTGTCTTAGTTACTTTGTTGATCTTATTTAAGCTACTGAATTCTTCAGGCTGTGAAACTTAGTACCTTCATTTTTAATATATATTAAAAAAAGAAAAAAAAAAAAGGATTGACCAGAGCCCTTTCTCTAGTTTCCTCTAACTCTAAATGAAGCCTTGTGAATTAAACAAGAAAGTTCTATGCAGCCTATTCCTTCTTCTAAGGTGTTTATTATATCTGTTCCAGCCAAACACAAACCAATTAAAAACTAGCAGTGAAAGAATTCTACCTGCAGCTTCCATTTGTGTAATATTAGTGCTTTTCCTTCCATGAGCTATTAAAACAGGTATGAAGGCAGATGCTGTAATACAATCAAATCAGGGCTGTGCAACCAGAACTCAGCAGGAAGAAAAAAACCACGGAAAAAGGGGGTTTGTTAAGTAAAGCAACAGTAGTTGTTAAGGTTTGTATTGTCAAAGGGAGGTGCTTTCAATGGCAGTGTGACAGCAGGCTTACTGCTTTGAAATTCCCTGACTAAACTAGTAACACGATCAGCTCTGTGCAAAGGGAAGGTCTGTACAGGTTGGATTGCAGTGCTTTTTTGCACTGCAGTAATATTTCTCATTTCCTTCTGAATTCATCAGTCTTGTGCTGGGTAAATCTGGTGCCCTTGTTTGAAATCCAGTACACTGTAATTTATATAAGTTGCATAACTATACAGCTGCTCATAGTACAGTAAGTGCCTATTTTGCTGTGTAATTCTTTTCTTCTCACCTGATTCACTTCACACATACCATTCATTACAGAATAATAAACGTGTTTTGGTGTATTTGACAGTTTCAGCTGAACTCTTTACTGCCCTGAAGAGATATCCATCTGAGGCAAATGTTTACTACCCAACACTTGGAGGGTTTATATTAAACCAATTTAGAAAGGATCCTCAGGGACATACCCCATTCTCAGATCAGGTACTGGCAATACCTCAGCTGTGTCTCCTACCAGAGATCCTAGTCTGGTTTTTCGATAGTGAAATGTAAAGTCCTAATTCTTAGATACTTTCTGACCATGTGTAAATAATTTCTACTATCATTGAAGTCACTTTTTGTAATGAGAAATCCAAAGTGCCTTTTGTCTGGAACAGGTTGCTCATTAAAAAAATCTTATTTCTGTATCCTATTAGCAAGTTGTTGATGGATGGTCGCTGTCTCCAGCACACCTATAGCTACAGCTCCTAATAACAAGTACCCTCATACTTCTCTCTGTCCATGAGTTCTTCAGCTCCTCCCTTCATAGTTATTGATTACCGTCAAAAGGCTCCCTTCTTCTTAGCTTTGAGCTGTCATGGCTGTAGCTTTCCCTGCTTCACTACAGTAACTGTTTAACCTAAACCTACTCACAACATTCCTGTTTTGCTTCTGTTTCAGCCAGACAGTTCTTTAATTTTCTTACCATTTTTTATCAATTATTTCTTACATACAGGTATAGGTGAAGAGAGGGCATAGGGGTTCAGGAGAAAAAGTGATCAAAAAGAACTTGAGGGAGGTAGAAGTAGGAAAGGGGGGAAATCATGCAGCCTCTGTAGGCATCAGCATTGAAAATTGTCTTTCCACTTTTATTTAGAAATAAATTCAAGACTTATTCAATCCTATAGCAGATGTCCATTTTATCCCCATAATCTTCCAGCAGGACAACTAATGTTGAATGTAGAAGTGAAACATCTCTTCTGTCCCATTAGATTGCTATCAGTCTTAGAATTAGGCTATTAACCTGTAAGTAATTATAGATAAAAATCTGGGACCCGTAGAGACTTGTTTAGGGATCTTATACTGACTGCACTTTGACAACCTAGCACCAGAAGCATTAATTCACCCCTAAGGGTTGATGTGTTTCTTTTCTGAATGTGTGATTTGCAGCCTGTCAGGGAGTATGTTATGCTGCAACCAGAAAATTATGCCATATCCTATAAAGAAGACAAATGTTTAATGTGCTGGGCATGAAGTGGGGAAAAAAACCTGCACATGTTTGGATTGTAAGAGAAAACAGAGAAATTTCAAGTCTTAGCATAGAGAAAATGTGCTGCTTCTTCCAGAACTGTGTTCTTGAAAAGAGCATCCATTTCAGGTTGTGAATCTTTAAAAGACAGGGAAAGCAGCCCAACACTTTCCTAGCTATACTTACTTCGTCTGGAGTATTTAATGCAATTCTAGCTCCTTTCTATTGATATGAAATACTGAAAGTATATTATTTTCCATAAATGTCAGCCAACTGAAATTTATTTTATCAGTTGAAGTTCCCACAAATTACTTTAAATGCTGGAATGGCTGTGAAAGTGGTCTGTTAGTGACTTTCATACGGCACAAACCTATTCAGTAACTTGTTCGTGAATGTGATAGGTTTCGCTCTTTTCAGAGCCAATATATTTGATATGTGAGGCAGTCAGTTAGGCAGCTGTCTGCATTTCTCTGGCTGTTTTCTTTGGAATGAACTTAGAACATACTCCACTGGTTTTGAATCTAAGGATCTTCAATGCAGTGCATACTTAGTCACTTTTATCTCTGGAAAATTCAAACAACTCCTACATTTAGAGCATCACAATCACAAGAATAGATAAGATATGCCACTGGGTGAAAGTTTATTTTACAGTCTTCTCTGTCATCCTTGTAACTATTTTTTTCTACCTTTTTTTCTTCCATACAGCACTTTTTAATTTCTTTCACAAAGTCTGAAGAGAAATCTCTGGGAAAAAAAAAAAAGCAGAAAAATTATTCTAAGAGCTAAAACAGTCTTGCTAGAAATGGGCCTAAACCAAAACCTGTGGCCTATAATTCCTCTTCTGAAATTCCAGACACGTTCTTTTCAACTTCCCTCATCTACAGTCATTTTAACCTGCGCAAAATGGAGAAGAAACTCTATCACCTGGTTCTGATGGCATGTAAGGTTCTTTACATTCATTCTGTTCAATTGCATATCACTTTGCAAAAATTAATTTCTTTATCTCATATTTGTAAGTTTTTTTCCTCGGGATGACAGCTTGATCATAGCAAAACATGTGCTTGCTGCTTTCAGATTAAACAGCCAGGATATGTTATACCCTACTTTTTCGTGATGGCTACTCGCAAAAGCTGGACAGCACTGAGGAAAGGGTTGCACTTGTGGGAGTCCAGTCCAAGCTTTCTAAAATGTCATGTTGTGTATCAGTGAGGTCTGGTGCATAGGAGGGTTATGGCATGAAAAAAGTTTCTTCTTTGGCCCTTACAGTTGGTTCTCCCATCTTCAGGAAGGTATAAGAGTAACATCAGACTTCAGATAAAATTAGAAAGAACGGTCACGGGTACAGTACATTTTGCATGTGAGGAGGAACTAAATAAACTAAGCCTCTTCAGTCAGGAGAAGGCAAATATAACAGAGGTCTGTAAAATGTCAGGGAAGAGATGAGGAGTCCATTGTTGGCTGTCTGCTCCAGCACAAAAGAAAGTGGACCTCAAGTGGTGCTAGAAGAAGGCAGGTCCCTAATGAACAGAAGAGACTGTCCTTCATACAAGGGAATGCAGATAAGCTGTGGATCTCCTTGTTTCTGGAAACTAAAAATGTGTTTAAAGTTTATGCAGGTCTATAGGCAACTTCTTGGTAGAGGATTCCACTGAGGGCTCTGAATATGCAAAGACCACATCTTCCTATTAGAAATCTAAAGACTTCTGCTTCTGAGAGCTGGAGTCCATGAGAGTAGTGGGAAAAACATACACTGTCCTCTTCTCTCTAGGCACCCACTTTAGTCCAGGGATTTAGTCCAAAGGGCTGCTGGACTTCATGACCTAGAAAACTATTTAGTATTTTGAGTATTTTTTTCCCTTGCTAATTCCCTTATGATGGGCTATACCTAGAACAAGCTTTTGGTTGTTCATACTTTATAAATCTCAGGTGAAAAAAAAAAAAAAGGAGAAGGTGCAAATATTTGTTTACACATTTAACAACATTTTCCTTTTTTTTTCAGTCCTGCTAAGGCAGTGTTCAGTCCCCATCTGGACTCACATATGAGTCCTCCACATTAAATCTGTTTGATGTTATTAGGGCAAGTTCTGCATTCAGGTGCTTTCAATTGTCTTTGTGTCTTTGCTAAAAAGAAAGAGGGCAAGACATTGTAGCCTGAATAGCTCTGTCCTGTTACACCACCAAAAAAAAAAAAAAAAAGATAGTAGCCACACATGCACCTACAGCATTTGGAAATATCACTCTGAGCTGTGGACATTTTACCTTTTCGCCTTTTACTGCTGTCTGCCCTTTTCAGGAGGGAAAACCAGACAATAGCAAGAGTGTGTTCTTGCAAGTAAAAAGCTGCTTTGAAAATTTTCCCTGCTCTACCTGCAGTTTGGAAATGGTTAAAAACAGAATATTAATTGTAGCAATAATAGCAAAATCATCAGTGCATACATTTATGAATGTACTAATTATATTCTCATCTTAGAAAATCTGTACTGTATACACTATCATTTTTTTCTAAGAAAAGAATACTCTGATATTTTCTAGCTAGATTTTGGAAGGTTGCTCTAGAGGTTTTGTGACAGCTACATAGGAAGCTTCTGAAGGCTTTTATATTTCTGTATTTTTAAGTGTTTTCCTGGGCTTTTGAATTGTTGCCTGGATAACAACATAGGTGGTGGGGCGTGTTTTAAGGATCCAAAGGGTGTTAACAATGTCACACCTTAAAAATACGCATTGTTGCAGCTACTGCCTTTTCTTTGAATAGTATAATTGGTATTTCCCTTCGGAATTTTTTCTTTGCACAGCACACTAAAAGCGAAGAATGTCAAGCGAGTGTGTTTTATTAGTATTCCCTATTCATTTTGTAACATACAGCAGAGTTTATCTTGGCACATCCTTGTTAAAAATGATAGGTAATGTCATTAGCACTCTGTTTCTACACAAACAAGCTACTGTATAGATCACCCCACAAAATAAAATGGTGGAGTAATTGATCTAGTTGAATGGACCGGTAAAAGCTAATTTCCTTTGAATGTTTTATAATTCATTTCAGACCTTGTAGCTGGTCATAATGTCATTTCAGCACGGAGACAACTGCCAATGAGGGCATAATATTATGGTGTTTCTGTTTATAAAAAGACCTGAATTCTAGTGGATTTTGCCCTTTAGACTGCTTCCTTTCTCTCTCCCCCTTTTGCTTTCAGCCAAGTGCCTGGAATCATTGTAAATCAGATTACAAAAAGCCTTCTGAGAACAGTAAAGCTGTTTTAAAGTTGAAATGCATTGAAGCAAGAACAAGCAAAATTGTTGTTATTTCTGGCATGGTCAGGAAATTCTCATCTAATGTCTACTGTAATGAAAAGAAATGCTGTTATCTGGAATACCTTTTCAAAATTGAGCACTATATAAAAAGCAAATATTATTATATTTAAGGACAAATTCATCCTTAAGCTAAGCCACTAAACTAAGAGGAATTATAGTAGGAATAAATATAATTGATAAGGTCAAATTCTGTTCTGGTTTACATCAATGAAAATTTAAAAGATCCTAGTGAATACAAAAAAAAAAAAAAAAAAAGAAGAATTTATTAGAGGTGTAAAAGAAAGGCAGAGTGAGCCTCTCTAGCAGATATAGGCTTTTTATTTACACTTTTTATGACATGACAACATTATCACAACAAATTACCGTAATAGCAAAATGTTCAAGTCTCAATAAAAAAAAAAATCTGAAATGTTTAGTGGAACCACATTTTCCAAACATAGAGAAGGGTTTTCAGTTTAGCAAGGTGGAATTCCTGTTGGGAAGATCTTTGAAAACTCAGAAAAAGAGACTTGAATCAATAGAAGAAGGAAAACATCATAAGAAAACATTTTGTTTCAGAGATGACATTTTGATCATCATTTGTTAGCTTCTTGGTTTCATTTTCACTCAGTATTTCAGTGTAAAACAGAGCTCATCTATTCAAATAGCTTCGTATCAGATGGTAGGGTTTTGATCCCAAACAAAGAGACTTTGGATATGGTCATGATACCTACAAATTTTTAAGTATCAAAAAGTGTAATTTGATAAAACTTCCTACTTTTCCTGGTGTTTTTATCCCTGACAAAGTTACACAGATGAGATGCACAATATGCAGTTCACTGCTCTCTTCACACCAGCAATTAAGGGAATATAAAGCAAGGGAAAATACAGCAGTTAAGGGAAAATATAGCAATTAAGGAAAGTTGTATCTTAGGGGTTATTGACTGTGCTCCTCACTGTTGCAGACCAGAGTTCTCTTCTACACCTCTGCTTTCACTCCACAATCAACAAAACCTCAAGAAGCTCCTTATAAGTCAAGGACAGCAGCCCCATCTCTTGGGACTGCCAGATGTCTTTGCCACAACCAGTTGTTCTGTCCCTGAAGCTCTTCCTCCTCGTGCCCCATCAGATCTAACGTCTCCGTTTCCTGTCCCAGCAGGTCATCCCAGGCTCCATTAACTGCTTTGGGTTTTATTTCTTCCTGGCCTTATTCAGAAATTTAAAATCACCTGCAGCCTCTGTGACAGCATCTCAGAAGAGAACCTTTTGTCTTGTTTTGTTGTTTGTTTGTTTTTTTTACATTTAGTTTTTAAGAGTATTATCTCTTCAAATAGTTCTGTCAATCCATCTGGAATGAAAAATTAAGCTGTAACCTAAAATCCCAGAAAACAGATTCCCAGTGATCGTCCTCTGTTTTCTTTAACATGTTCAGAATACAGGACAGCGTCTTTGGGACTTAAAAATATAGAAAATCCTGTTCTATAGCTTGAAGTTTTCTGCAGCCTATTTCTTTCCCTCTCATTTGTCTAGAATGATGAGTAGTCTTCAGTGAGGACCACAAAAAAACAGTAAAATATGCATCTTTTCTGACAGTATTTTGCAATAACATCCCTTTGTTAGAGAACTTTTCAAAAACTATAACAAATTACAAAGAACACTGGCATATTGAGGCACAATGACCTTTTAAGAAAAGCATATTTTTCTAACATTCAATTAAAATGTCATGAACTTTTTTGCATTTCCTCTTCCATTTCTGGTGATGTTCACCACAGAACTATATTAAGCTTCCCTTTGTTTAATCAGCTCATTCATCTTCATCAACTATTTTAGGTATTCAAGAACCTGAACCATGTTCAAGATATCATTAAAATAATATAATACATTACAGCTCTATAATATTTTCTTGCCAAAATTTGAAACATACTTTGTAGACAGTAATGAGTTTCTGAATCTACCAAAATCCCAATGGTCTGGGTGAGTTTACTCCTATTTAATACTCGGATTTAAAAGGTTAAAGTCTTGTCCTAAAGTCAAATATTCACTCTCAGTGCCAGCAGTCAACACCAGCCTTTCTGATTTATAACCATCTGGTGTGTTTTAAGGATTTTTACAATGTAGCATTACAATTTATTATTGTGCATGCAGTTGAGATCAATTATGGGAGAATATTTGCATGTTCAAAAACTTGAGGTTCCATTAAAAAGATCTATAAGGAGTCTTTTTAGATCTACAAAACAATTTATACCAGGTCATGTCCTGACTTCAGTTCCATGTGGAAACTGGTGTGATCTTTTCCAATTCATACTGAATTGGACTCAGTTATGCAGCCCTCTAGGACCAAAGTTGGCAGAAATATCAATAAAATAATCAGAAATATTGTTTTTCAGAGCAGTAGGATCTTTGGACCTCTGACAACTAAACTGTATACAGAGTTGATGTCAGGACGGCAATGAACAGGAGATTGTACTGATCATGGCATAACTAGGGAGACAACAGGTAAAAGAAAAAAGAGACTACAGTATTTGTAAATTCTCCATGGTAACCCTAGTTTAAAGGGTAGCCAGTGGGCATCCTTGAACATGGGGAAGAATATTTTCTTTAAGAAATTAAACATGAGTTTTTAGGTCATATAGAGATGTCAGTTTGTTTAAGCACGTGATCGAGGCCACATCAAAGCCAAAGAAAACCATAACACTTCCTCAAGGCATAACCTCCAAATGCAGCTCAGTTGTATTTCCCTGCTGGTGCAGACTTATTGCCATCATATGGCAAAATGGTAGCCCTCACATACTGTTTGTCTGAGCAGTAAGCCCATACAACTGGAGAATATACGTATGAGAAGTTTCCCTGTGTGTGCACCTCAGAACTGCTCAGTGTGGCCACTGCAAACCTCGACCGGGAATTCCAGATGTCAAATAGGGCACTGCCCACTGGTCCATGGTGCACTTGCCACTAGAAGCCATGGTTTAATTTGGTAAGGTGAGTGAACTCCTGTGTAGGTAAAGCATACTGTTTCATGTCCCTGAAATCATGCAGTAAGAATCAATTTTCCTTTGCAGAATGGAACACAATCATCAACTGCTTTGTAAGGTCCTTTGACCTAAACATGGGAGCAAAATGGAAACAGAGTAAAGATGTGAATGAATAATCTTTATAAAGATGTAACACAGTGTGTCAAGAATGTTTTCATTTCAACGGTATTCTGTAACTGGAGATGTGCCAATTAGTCTGAATTCTAGATGATTTTCACACCTTCCAAAAAGCTGATGAATTGTTATTTCCTGACCAACTCTTCCACTCTGTTGTAGCTTAACCCCAGCCTCTACCCCAGCTGAAACAAGCACACACTCCATCCTTCAACTTAGACCAATAAAACAACTATGTGACTATTTAGAAATGTTATTATTATAATATTAACTTACAAGCACTTGTATACATGGACATAGGTTTATTCAGAAAGATTTGATAGTATTCCATGTGCTGAATCACAGAAATATCTTCAGCTCTGCCTTACGTGTTAAACATGAAGCAGAAAATTTCATTTTCAGTACTTTATAAGAGTGGTCTTAATTGTGTATATAAAGTTATTTTTCTTACTGAAAAAGCAATAGGAAAAATCAAACAGCAAAATAGTGCAGACAAGGACTGGGGAGCACCAAAATCATGTCGAGAATTCCAGATATGAAGCCTCTGAAGTCTCATCTGGAAAATTGCATGGAATTTAACTGATCAAACCTGGGAAGACAAAAGGTCTGTTTTACTTTGTTAGTGCTTGAGTCTACAGTTTTAGAGAGTTCAAACCTATGTAACACTCTAGCTTGCATTCCAGCACTATACTTTCACATAAAGTTATCATTTATGTAGCTGTAAATATGTTTTTATTACAATACAGCTTGAAAATACAATATTTTTTCCTTTCCAAATTATCCCATAGATGATCTTTTTAAGTGGATTAGCTATTCATTAAGTTACTTGCCTTATTTGTTCACATTTAATTTCAGTATTAATAATGCAGTCCACTGCACAATTTCATTTTACTGGAGATTTTTTTCATATGTCACATTTAATACTTTGATGAAGCCTTAGGAGACAGTTCCCATTTTCCTTTATGGCATGTGTAAAGGTTTTGTTTAATGTTTTCTAGACTTGCCTTCCTAATATCACGCTTAAAATAGATATTCATGCAAAATAGGCAGTTTCTGGATGTTAAAAGAGGCTGGTTTATTTTCTACAAGTTGAAAAGTAACCCAAGACAGCAGCTGTATGGATCATAGCCTGGTTTAAATCCCGTTCTCATGATTTCAGAGAAGCTGGATCCCACCCTAGAGAACTAGAATCTGAGTATCTGATAGCAGCGAATTAGAATCCAAGTATCTGAAACGGCTGCTGTGTTTCTAAATATTAATTTTTCTGTAGTTTGTCTGGAATCTGATCAGGTGGAATCAAGTGGAATCTGCTCAAGCAGGCTAAAATTGCAAAGTGGTTATGGAATACCCATCAAAAACAAATCCCAAACCTCTGTGAACTGGCTAGTTTGGATTCTTACCCATCTCTTTTGATTCTTACCCATGTCTCTCTTACCCATTAAACCAACAGCAACGAAATGTATCCTGAATATCAGCATTCCCTAAAGTTAATAGAACAGAATATAATAGACTGTTTCTGTTGGAAGGGACTTACAATGATCATCTTGTCCAACTGCCTGACTAATTCAGGGCTGACCTGTTATCAAGGGTATTGTCCAAATGCCTCTTGAACACTGACAGGCCTGAGGCTTCAACCACCTCTCTAGAAAGGCCTGTTACAGTGTTTGACTACCCTGTCAGTAGAAAAATACTCCCTAATGTCCGGTCTGAAGCTCCGTTGGTGCAGCTTTGAGCCATTAAACCATCCAGTGGCACAAGACATCCTTCCCACTGCCTGGAGATCCCACTTGCCTCCTGGCTGCACCAAGGATCATGGATATGCGCAGGAGCTCTGGAACCCCAGCCACTCTCCTGAGCACTGAACTGGTGTTGCTCACCAGTTGTGTCCTATTTGCAGGCTTTGGTTTTTGAATAGTGAAAAACAAATGTTTCAAAACAATGTTTTGATTTTACTGTAGGGGAAATTCTGGTCAAATTTCACAGCACATAATGAATACTAACCCAGCCCAAAAAGCAGCTTTGAAGCAAAACCAGAGTAGGCTTAGGTTCAAGTGTCTAGTTCTAAATTTTCAGAGCTGCTGAAGCAAAATGATTCCTCAGTAAGTAGCTGTGAGATTGCTCCTATCATTTTATATCACTAAATTTATAGTATTTATCATATCTGAAGTTTATCATATAGCATTGAAGTTTATAGTATTGAATTTGAACAAAAGACAACTGCTCTTGTAGGATTTATTCAGGGTTCTGATGATATGTAACTTCCAATGCATATTTTTCCACACTGCCTATCCTAGGACAATAGCCTTTGAATTGCTTTGCAAAACACAAAAGCAACACTAACAATAACAAGGCTTGTTGCCAGAACTGGTGAGTCAACTATGTGGCTTTTGAGCTTAACCTGGTTTCAACAGTTCTGCATAATTCATGTGTTTATACATACATGATCAAGTTGTATTCAAACTGAAAAGAAAATCTTTTCTTCTTTATGAAATTTTCATAAAAACAAAATAATTACCAGAAATTAAACTTCTGGTACAATTTCAGCTATTTCCAGTATTCTTTATCCAAGAATGAAAGAAAAACAAGGAATTATTATTTTAGGAACAGTATTTGCTGAAAATTATTTCTGTCGCATCACATGGCAATAAACTGACTCGTTCATTATGAAATCAGATATCCATACTGAAATAACATTGAATACATGACAGTGCTGCTTCATAAATGCTAGAGATAAAGCTTCATTAAATTTGAGGGATAGTATTAGCATTGATCTATCAGTTCAGTTAGGAAAAAAGAAACATGGAATTGTTTAAAAATAAATAATTTTAAAAGCTCCTTAACATCAAATTAGTAAGATGCATGTGTTACTTTAAACCTTCACCATAATATACCTAACTATATGATGCTGTTTGATAATATAAAGTTTAATCTGTCCCATTCCAGCAGTAAAAATTAATGGTAAGTGCCACAGCAGGCATGAATGTTGGATCTAATCTGAAAATCATAGTGTCGAGCGGAAGGGTTTAATGTCATGAATGACAGACAGGACATAATTAACTCTCTCATATTTTCCTCTGATCATTGTTTCAAAATGTGAGAGTCTGGGGATACAAATACATTTGAGCTAGAAAGATGATAAACCCACAATCAGGAACAACTCTCAAACAATGTATGTTAAAGTCCTTTAGAAAGACTTTAGAAGAGTCCTTTTGTCCTTAAAAAAACCCCACATTGCTACAGTGTTCTTTTCATCACCATCATCATGGCTAGGCTTCGCGAACGAAGATTTGAGAAGGGCTCTACCCACACTTGCTACAAGCGCGCTGATGGCTAAAAAGGCCAATGTGAGATAGACAAGTCCGGTTGCAGAAGGCACAGCAGAAAGGCTCCCCAGGTGATATTGACGAGATGCGATTCTTTCTGCATTGTCTTTTCCTAATTAGATGCTAATCAGTCATGACCCTTAAACAAGAACATACACCAGTGCAGACAACCATGCAAGTAGAAAATAAATGGATTTCAAGAGGATAAGAATATGCCATGGTTTATCAACACGTAAAGTTGTGCTCCCCTGTCCCAGCCTGTGAAGTTCCAAGTTTCTGTAACAGGTCAGGTTAACCTAAAGACTCAGGCTTGGACACCAACTGAAAATGAGTCAGAAACAGCAGAATTAGATATTCAGATAGATAAAAATGGACAAAATTGCTTTAGGTGGTATCAGCTGAAGGATCAAAGCTCCATACTGCTAACAACAGACCAGCAAAATGCTCATACTATCAGTATGCTATTCCACAGTCATTTAGAGTGGGTTATCGTGGTCAGTGTTAGAGGGAGAGTAACAAAGTCCTGGTACCATTGATCTGTTCTAAATCACAAATCTCATGTCCTATCATATTACCGAAGCATTTCTGGCTAACTTATCAAAGTAAATGAAGAGAAATTTAGATTTATTTTGGAAAAATACATGTGGTGGTCTGTGCCTTTGCTTGCCACTACCAATTTTTTGTGTTTATATCTCAATTGTTTTGATATTATGTGTTACTGTCTTCTCCCAAGGAAATCTACACTTGAAATCATCTCCATATCCAATCCATTAAGAGAAGTAAATACATCATTAGGAGTGAGGGATAGGCAGTGGAGGATGCTGTAATCTGCTCGTGGGCATGCCACAGTCAGAATTTATTCTAAGAGAATCTATCAGATCAGTTAATAAATACTGTTACAACTGAGCTATACAACCTGAGGGGTTTACGGATCTAAACCCCTTTATTTTTCTTAATGTTTGCTTTTATAACTGGCTATTCTTGCTGCCTACATTTTTCAAGTTTGCCAAGTCTTTGCCTTCAGTACTGCTTCAGTTGTTATTTAGGAGTGTGGGCTGTAGAAACGATAAAATAAACTGATGTATGGGCCCAAGTTTCCTGTGCCAGAGGGCATGAAAGGAAATACTCAGCCATCAAATTTTCATAAATGATTGTGTGTGTTCACATGCTCTTGCCTCATATCTAAGATGTCAAGTCTTTAAAATTTCCTTGCCTGAGAAGTTACAATTACAGAAATAACCCAAAAAAAACCCTTACATTTAGTTTTCAGTGCTTTTAATGGCCTTCTAGAAACTGTCATTAGTGAGGCATAGAAGAACTGACCCCGGGTAATTATTTCTTCTGTATGTCTCATTTGTCCACAAGGCAACAGAAAGACACATGAGAGGGGTTTTATGGGCAGTCAGATGTTCACGGCTTTTTTCTACTGCACACTGACATCAGTGATGAAATTAAAAGAATCAGAGGCAACAGAAACTGCCTGAGAAGTTGGAAAATAATTCTTCTGCCAACACCTTCTGCCTTCTCCTCAACTGCTGCTAGGTTGATGCCATAAACATCCAGCAAGGCTCTCCCTAATGCTCACTACTAGGATTTCTCATGACCTCAGCCAAAATTCAGCTCACAGACAGAGTGGCCAGCCTTCAGCTCTCACTGTAGTTTGTAATGAACCAACTCCTTTAGTTTTTGCCCTCAAAATCTATCAGTTAATTTTGACAATAATGACCTGCCAGTAAGCAAAAATTAGACAAGTAGCTCTTTCTTTTGCCCAGATCATTCAGATTCTATGACTCTTCATTTCATCGTCATCTGTAAGCATATGCATACACACACATACACGTGCATGTAAGCATGCACCCAACTCCTCTAATGCTTGAAATTTGTTAGATTCTTTCCTTTTATAGTTAGACATTAAAAATTGTGTCTGACGAACTTCTCAGAGAAGATGGTCAGCCTTCCAGAAGGCAGAATTATACATATATAAAATAATGGCAAGCCCAGCTTTACTTAACTGGTAGTTGATTAAAAAGATATGTGTTGATTTCTGCTGCTTTTTTTTTACTCCTTTTCTTTCATTCACTTTAAATCGCTAAAATTAAGTAAATTATTTTAATTCTGTACAGTCATTTTAACTGTCCTACTGGCAGCTCCATAGTTCTTGGTTGAAAATATTGCAGAAAAGTGATTTTTCTTCATAGCCACATTATTCTATAAGAATACCTTTTTGTTTCTGCATCTAGGTATATGTATACACATAAGATACATACACATTCACCATATATATATATATATACACACACATATACATGTATGTTTATGTATATATAAACATTAAACATTTAAGCCAACATATATATGGATATGTATATTTCTGTATATGTATCTCTGCTTTCATTTATCAAATTTCAGTGTTGATACTGTTTTCAGTTGATAGTGTCCACTGGTCAAAGAAATGAGCTATTTTTCCAATGGATTAGCAAGCTTAAAAGAGTCCTCTGGCTGTAAGTGGCAGATTCATTTCAAGCTTTAGAGTATTTGCTGTGTCCATAACATGAGTTGTAGTGAGAGACAGACTGAGATGAGAAAGTGAGGTAATTCACGTGCCATTTTGCAACATCATACGGCATTTTCCTTTTTTGGCTTGTTTGTAAGGACAGGCAGGCATTCCCTGTCAATCTCATGCAAATAACTCCAATGCATACATACATGAGCAATAATCTTGCTATTTTTGTCGCTTGAGCAATGCCATCGATGTAACTGAGAACTGAAGTGGGGGTGACACATTGCTAGAAACAAATCCCTATCGCCAAAGGCTCCAGGGGAAGTTCCGTGTCTGGTATCCTCATTAGCAAAAATATTAAGCAATACCACTCATTTAACATGCAATGACAAAAACACCCCCCTGTGCTAAAATCAGACTCAATCTATAGCGGGAATTAATAAACCATGGTGGAGCTGTAACAGTTTCCTGAAATAACATCGGGAACATGTTTTGAAACTGCTGTGCTGCATGCACATAAATCTTCCCTGTACAGTTACCAGGTTGAGATCTCTGCCTACAGATTCCAGACAAAAAGGGTTTTGCAAATATTCTTTGCTTATTATTGCAAGCATTTGTCGGACAGTATTAATATTAGTCCATCACAGTATTAGTCAGACATATATAGTACAAAAACCTGGTGCTGATCTTCCAAATGTTTGTTGAAAAGTAACACCTATTTTTTTGTTCTGTTTGTTTCTATATTTCTATTCTATATTCTATTCTATCTATATTCTCTTCTATATTGCTTTTCCAACAGCAGACTCCATCTTTTCGCAGGTCCTTGATTCGGACCTCCCCCCTGAATCCAAAGAACAGAGAGTATTTCATACAGTAAAGTGCTTGACATAGACACAGACTTGATTTCAAGTGCTTAGGTATTATCAAACCAGTACCTAGAAAGGTATTTAGTTGATATTTAGGTCACAAGGCCTTAATGCAAGAAAATCTGGTGTTGGCACTAGTGATGCACATGTTCAAGAGAGGACCCTTGAACACCAGTGGCGAGGCAGCCTGGGCAGAAGTGCTCCTAGAGTATGGGAAGGCTGGAAGGGCAGCATGGAGGGACAGCAGCATCCCAGAAGTGGCTGGGGGAATTTTTTCTTGCAAATTGCAGCCTTGCAGCCTCTCTACACAGTCTATCTGGAAATTCAGTTTAACAGTATGAAACCCATTCCCAGGTTGAGGTTGTAGTTCCATTAGTACAGCAGGGCCAGATGGCATGAGCCCTGAGCCTCTTTGGTGAATGCCTACTGCGTTCTTGAGGAAGGATGTGAGCATGTAGCTAAGTACTTTCCAGAAATTTGTGTATGATTAGATTTCAGATGCTGAATAATTTATTCCTTATTTTTGCATGTAAACATTCTTAAAAGCTTTTTGATTAGTTATTTGGGATATATTTAATAAATGGGACAGACTGAAAAATCTGGAAAGTAGCTGAAGAAGAGATAGATATGCATCTTAATGAAGTAAACTGCTCCAAATGCAGTTCGAACAAGCACAAACTGTGCTCCCATGGTCTTATGAGAGAAGCAGAAAGCATCCATTGTGAAGACACATTTCCTTGGGGAATGGGCACTGGTTTTTATTCCAGGCTTTGGCCTTTTTCTAATTACCACTAATTGTGCTAGCAATCTGATTTTGTGCCTTCTCTGCTAACAGCTGGATTTCATTCTTTTTTTTCTGAATTCTGAAGTTTCATAGATGAAATCAGAACATTGCTAAGCTGGCTATGTGCAGCACATTCCCCAGTAACAAAGATAATTTGAAATCTAACAGAGACCTTGGGATGGACTGGATTCTGCAGCTGCTATGAAAGTGCAGACTATGCCATTCGGTGTAGGCTTAAAAAATGAACTATATGAGCCTAGAACTGCGTGACACTTGTGTAAAGGTATGGCAGACTGTCTGGCACTTGTTTTTTCCTTCACCTAGGCCTTTGACATTTCTACTCCCAGCATTAGTCTAAAGTGATGCAACATAAGGCATCAGCCAAGAATAGCTCCAGAAAAACAGCCATTTTTGGAAGCTATTTTAAAGTTGCTTTGCAAACCCAAACACTTCAAAGGCAGCATAAACTGTGGTTGTCCTGTATATCACTAGGAAATAAAAAACATATACCGATGCCTCCTTATATCACTAGGAAATAAAAAACATACACTGATGCCTCCTTAAATAGAAATAATGTTATGATGCTCCAATGTTTTAGTTGCCATCTGCATCATTTTGTTTTCTGCTTAATTTCTAGGCTATTTGGAAAATACTTTAAAAAATGTTAAAGAAAAAGTTTTATTTAGAAAAATTGTTTGGTTTTCCTGTTTTCACAGAAAACAATCTATTTGTATACTACAATTATACCTCAAGCTTTTCCTGAAGCTTTAGAATGTGACCTCTGGTGAATCCCTCTGTGGCAGAGCTTTTACATTGCTTCTCCCAACCAAAAGAAATGCCTTGTGTTTTTAAGATGATGAATTTCCAGCACGATGAATTTTTGAGGAAAGGCCATAACAAAGAAACAAATCTTGGAACTCGCTGAAAGAAAATAAATTTGGATCTCTCCAAGAAATAGTCCTCTGTTTTGGCCAATGAAGCAAGAGTGTTGCCAGTCACTCAGCAAACTTAGATTGCGATCAGATTCTCCTGTGGTGCTACAGTTCACTTTTTGAAACTTGTTTCTTTGGACAAATGTGTTACATTTTCTTCCCTATTTTGGGGAAATTTTCTCCCTCATAAACAAAAGTGACACTTCCAGCAGTGTCTGATACCACAGACTATGAATGACCTGTACTTTCGTAGCAGCGTGTAAAAGGAAAATCCCATTTTCTTCTTCCATGAATTTATACTAGGTCATGATGATTTTTTTCTTTTGATGTGGCAAAATCCATGGTGACCATCTCTATATCTGCTAGAAGCTGATCTGGCATATGTTCACTTGCTGTTGCCACTTCCCTCTCCAACATACCATCCATTTGGTTACCAGGTAACACGCATTGCTAGGCATTTGCATTAAGCATCTATGCTTGTCGTGTTTTTTAAACTGAGTTTTTAAAAATAACCAAGATTAAAATAGGATTGTGTTATGGCTGGAGAATCTTCAGATTCATTCTAGTGACTTGTCAGGATATCAGCAGTACAAAATCCATTTGTTGACAAAGATATTACTGTTTATTAAGCACAGGGCCAAATCCCTGTGGATGCAACTGATTTTGGTGTTGATAGCTAGAAACAGTTTAATATAGGGCCATATGACAACATAAGGTATTATTATCCTCTTCACTTGAAAAGAATAGTGGGCCAAATTCAAGGCAAGTAAAAACCTGAAGTTATTGGAATGCATTTTGTGTATTTTACAGATGTGTTATGTGCATTAGGAAAAATTTTAATCACTTCCCACAGATTAAGTAGCAAGCATCAAATTCTCTACCAAAATGTAAACCATGATGATGTCAATGCCAAAGTCAACTTTTCATCCACAATTTTGGGGAAAATCTTTTTTCCTGAACATCACCTTTCACATTTTTGTGTGGAAAATTGTGACTTTCAGACTAAACTAGAAAATAAAAGAAGTAATGAAAAAATATACCTATGAGATCTCAAATGCCTGCTGTGTTGGAAAGTGGAGCAGCCCAGGTCCCACGATGCACTGTGAAACTTCATTCACTTGAATGATTAATCAAGGTAGGAGGTTGGAGACATTTTATTGGAAGTGGAGTTCATCTAGACAGACTTTTTCCTAAGACTGAAAGTATAGGTATGAATAGCATATTTGAACCAAAACTTCCATCTGGCTTTGTGGCAACATTTCCAAAATTAGGCACTTTGTATCAGCATACAAAGACTTTGAAATGCAAAAAAAAAAAAAAAAAAAAAAAAAAAAAAAAAAAAAAAAAAAAAAGTCTGATCCTGGTTATCACACAGAAAATTTACCATCCCTTCTAATGTATATGTAATGTTTGGTACAAAAGTCTTACTGATTCTGAAGGGAGAAAATAACAAATGGGAGTTTTGGGTGAGCTTTAGAAGGGCCACAGATGAGCTAATTCCTGGTAATGCCAAAGGATGTTGCTAAAGAATGTTCAGTAATGAAGAGACTGGGAATTAATACTTTCATGTGAATTACCAGTCAAGGCAGAATGACACCTCCTAAAACACCTAGTGGTTTAGCTTAAAGTTTTGAGATCTGGCATTAAATAAAGCACACTCAGAAGCATAATGCTTCATAAAACACTTCTGGATCTTACCTATGTGTCATAGTTTATATCTTCAGTTTGCTATTCAAATATTTTAGTTCTCGTTCCCTTTTAATTTTTTTTTTGTCTTTTATTGTATATCATAAAGAATCAACCATCTTCCAGATATGTTAATCACTAACATTTCTCTAATTTCTTCTTCTAGTGCCATTTGGAGGCATTTTATGTAACTAATATATAAGTTTTTCCTTTCCAAAAGTAATATTTGCATCTCCCAGATGATCTTTGGAGTGTTAGTTTACTCACTCAGTGTTAATAGATATATTTGCAATGACTTCACCACAAACTAGATAAAGCCCAGAAACATAAGAACTGCAATGACTGGTTGATGATATCTGATGGTGACAAAACTACATGGGTGTATAGTTCATATGGTTCATATTTGGCCCCTGAGCGTGTCTTCAAAATGCTTCAGTACATTAAAGCATGTGTATATTAAAATAAGAAAACTATTTGTGGAAGTGACAATCATGAAAAGAAGAAGCAGGTGTAAATAAAATTATTCTTTAAACTCACGGCCTGCTTGAGTAACAATGGGATGGAGCTATTTGTTGCTGACCACAATGTGTGTGGAGATGGAGAGGAAACGGGGAGACACTGAAGAAAATAGTTATAATGCAGACAGATATATATCTCAAGACAAATTCCTCCAAAGCTGGGAATGCCCTTCCATGGCTTGTAAGTAACGTGCAGGATCCAGTCCTGCGGAACGATTCTGAATGGGGAGCGTAATGACTTTTCCATCCTGTGGTTTCATTGATGGTGTCTCTTCAGCCATATGGGGAAAACAGAGTGGTTATTCCAGCCCATGAGCTGCTCAAGGGAACATCAGGATTCACTGGGTCTTAATTACTGTGCTGCTTCCCTACAGATTGGTCTTGTTATTGGTTCATTTAGATTACAGTATCTCCCATGGCACTTGTTCTTCACTATTACCAAGCACCAGAGATGACGTATTAAAGACAGAAGCTAGGAAACACAATTTGTATCCAGACAAATATTGCTGTGAAAACATTTGCATTTTTAGTTTGCAAGGGGAAATCAAGTATTTTGAAGACCTCTAAGATCGTCCTTAGCAAATTGCTTTTCAAATGATGATAATAAATAGTATTTATTGTATTATGTATTATAGTATTTATTCTTAGGCTATTCAAATGAGATAATGATAAAGAGTGACAGGACTGAAAACAAAAATATTACATTACTTAACCACTGCCAAGGATATGGAATATTCCTACAAATTAAAGGTTTTGTCAAAGAACTACTTATGGTATCAACAGACAAGATCGGTGCTGGGCACTTCTGTGAAGGGACAGTTCCATTTTCTAAAGAGTTTTAGATACATATAAACAATGAAATCCTGTGTGTAGGTTAATTCTCCCACTAATTTAAGCCTGATTTTGTCTATCACATATTTCAATTAATAGAACATTTGAACTCTTCATGAAACATTTGCAGGTAAAAAAAGTTCCTACTTAGAGCAACTCTTAATTCAGTAACTCTAAGGAGGTAATAGAGTGTCTTTCCTGTACAAAGAAGACATTACTTCCTTTGGTTTGTAATATGTTTTTCCCCAAAGGGTTAGAAACTCTTTGAAGAGGTAGAGTTCTATTTAATGGTAGTATTCTTCCCTGAGGGAAGTAAATTGCTTCTGAAAGTTACAAGTAAAGCATCAAAACAGTATTTATTTATGAAAAGAATTAACAGTTATAAAAAGATATGTTAAGTGTATCTAATTTGGACACCTGACTAACGAAACCAGACATATAAAAAGCATTTTGATTGAATTTGATATTACCATGTGGCAACTCTACAACCTCTGCTTTCAAACAGAACTATGTATTAGGAACACATTAAATAAAAGAATGATCCAATCTGCTTACCACAGGAGTCATGGCAAAATTACATTTGTTCCAGATGTAAAACCTGGGGTGGGGAGAAATCCCCTCTTGCTGGATTAGGAGATTGTGAGAACATTAACAGAGGGATGTTATAGATGGTATATCTGTTGTGGGTTGCCAGCTTGCCAAAACACTCCCAAGACATGAGCACAGCCAGTAGATGGATAGTGATGGTCAGATGGGGAGAAAGGCAAGGTGTCTATGCAAAGTCCTCAAATCCCAAACTGAATTTAAATTCGACCTTTTTTAACAAGAACTATATGGGAGGAAAGGTGGTGGTAATACAGTCCATCAGCCATCTGATAAATACCCCATGGGATGCAACAGGGCAGCTGGCACTTTGGTGGCATCCACATGAAGGGAACTGGACCCTGGATATTTGGCTTCTTATTGATCTAGTGAAAAATATTTACTACTAGAAGAAACTTTGTGTAAAGGAGTATTTAAATGAGGCTTTCAAAATGAAGACCATGATCACAGGCTGAATTTATGAATGCATTTGTATACAAACAGGTTTGGAAAAACTCTTGAAGTTTGAGAGGCACTGAATAGTAATGCATTTATTTGCTTTTCTTGATATAATCTGTAACTCACTAAATACTCTGATGGCTCTCATATTTAGAGACATCAGTGGCCAGGTTTCTGCAAAGCTTGAAAATGAAATACAAGAGCCTAAAGTTCAGAATTTCTCTGGATACTTTAAAGTAAGCATCTACTCAATTTCAAATCTGTTGTACTTTCTTCAATAAAAGAAGTGGATATGGATCACCAAGAAAATGGTCCCTTTGCATCTATGTCTTCCCAGAAGGCTTTGATCACTGCATGATATCATGAACCATTAATGTCACTATGGCATAAGTTAAGGACAATGTTTGTCTTGAGCTCAGTTGCTACAACCAGCAAATTTTGCAATTTCAACAGTGATTCCTAGTCCAGTGTCACAAGGGTATATTTGATGTCTTGACTTAATGGGTAGCTTCAATCGATGTTGTGCCATGTTTCACTAAATAACAAGTCATTCACTTGAAGTATTGAATTTTATTACAGGGATAACAGTCCAATAATCTCTTACAATCTGAAAACACAGCTTCCCTGGGCATCACCCCTTTCCTATGGAAAGGATCAAATATTCACTGCAACTAGGAAAACATATGACTTATAACACATTTGAAGTTCATTTTCTTATTTTTAAAGGAAAAAGGAGAAATGTCCATATCTCTTTTTTGTAGCCTCCCTCCATGTTGGGGTTTTTTTGGTGCTGGTGTGTTTTGGATTTTCTTCTTTTGTTTGTTTGATTTTTAAATTTGTTTGTTTGTTTTTGTTGGGTTTTCTGATCCATAGAACCTGATTTAGAGGCATGCATCAGTAATTCCAACCAATTCATGATGTGATGAGAGTAACACAATAAGCATATTTGCATTTTGATCTCATTATGCCTTAGATTGAGACAGAATTTTGAGTGCTATAAAGTGAACCCAAAAGGCACTTCTCCCATATTTAGGATAAAATAAGCCATGAGCATATATGTACACCACATCAGCCTCTGTAAATTCAGCTGACTGCCTGCAGCCTAATTTCAGGACTTTAAAATGATATAGAGAGAAAATGTGTATAACTCTTCTCATGAAACTGCAATAAAATGGTTAACACCATACAGCTAAATCTAAGCTTTAGGACTGCAACAATGGACAAGAGACCAGTGTAACAAGAACAACACCAAGAAGAGCATATAAGCAACAGGTTCTGCCTTAGGTAAAGCAGAAATACATTTTCCCATGCCAAATTAAGCCAAAAAAAAAAAAACAAACAAGAGGCTCCTCATCAATGCGTGAATGCCCGACTCCTGTTTATATATGTGAGTGGGATTAGATGATGTTTCTTACTTTGAAATCAGGGGGAAGAAATGGAATTTTGGTGCTGCTTGGACGATTATTTTTGTGATCTCTTTTTTTTTTTTTTTTGGTTAATTTAAGAGGCTAATTCACTGACAAACTTCAAGTGGATATGAAGAATGATGGTGGAAATGATTCATTACCAACCTTGAACTCTCAGATTGTTTGACTAATGAAGTTGACATCTTTATCAGTACCTGCCATTTCACAGAATGCACCTACATTTGCAAGTAGATTGCACGTGTAAGGGCACAGTATTGATAGTAGAATCCATCAAATTATTCTGCTTTCAGACCAGAAAGATTCATTCAGCAAATTAAGCTGTCTGTAACTGACTCTTTTCTTCCTATACTGTCCATCCATTTTTCAGCTAAATGAGTGCTATAGGAGGGACAGAGATGCAGGTCTTAAAAGAAGTCCAGAAGTCTAAAGTGGTGCTAAGGTATCTCTTTCCTGAACTCAAAAGGAATTTTATCTACGACAGTTTTAGAAGACACCCACTAAATGCTTAGAAAAATCAAGGGCCTGATTCAGTTCCTTCCTGTGATATGCAAACATTTCATGTATTGTAAACCATATCACACATCATAAATTCATATTAATATATCTCAACTGCTACCTAGATCATAAAAAATTTCCAGAAAACAGATTTTAAGTGGGCACTTTCTTCTATTTTGCTATTCACAAAAGCTTAATGTTTGTGTGCATAGGTGCCCAGCTAAACATATTGAGCTCATTTCCCAGTTATGCCCAAGGAGTGCACTGCAAGACACTAGTAAAGCCCTGTATGAACCTGCCAGCATGAATTTTAGCAGCTGAAACCTCCATGCTTCCAGATTCTACTGTTAGAGCTGTTAATGTGTATGTGCATTGATGTGGTGCATCAAAAGCTTCCAGACAGCTGTGACTCATCATGCTACACACATGTTCTCTGTCCTGCCTCAGTGTATCTAATGCATGTCACAGTGCCCTAAGAGCCAGCACAGCAGCCTTCCCTCCCTGAAAGCTGTCCACAGCTGGTAGTGCAGCATGATACAACTCAGATGGAGCACAGTCAATGGCTCAGGCCCCAGCTAACAAATTTTTTGCACTTATTTAATGCCACGTCAAACCAATGTACTGATACAGTTAATTAGCCTGATAATGTAATAAGAAAGATCAAAAGAGTCACAAAGGGTGTAATCTAGTAGTAATCTGCAATCTGTAATCTGCAGTTTGTGTAGAATTTCTTATCTCGTTATAGAAAAGCATAATCCTTTTCTGTAGGTTGAAGTCCAGTAATGAGTCTAGGCCAACTCAAGAAGTCTAAAAAATTAAGCATACTAAAGCAATATTTACTACTGCAGTATAATGAGGTTTTTTTCTCTAGGAAAAGAGGAGTATACATTCAACCATAAATCTTTAAAGAACTTGATAAAGTACACCCTTAAAAATTAGATACTTCTAATGAACACCTGCCAATATAGCATATTGAAAAAACCCTGTCAATTTAATACATGGTTATTTGAGCACTCTCAAAAGCTTAGAGAACCATTAATCATGATGATGATGAACTTCAAGTACATTTAATTAAACTGTTCATT
This sequence comes from Pyrocephalus nanus, assembly GCA_038380795.1. Classification (NCBI taxonomy): domain Eukaryota; kingdom Metazoa; phylum Chordata; class Aves; order Passeriformes; family Tyrannidae; genus Pyrocephalus; species Pyrocephalus nanus. The sequence continues at coordinate 64,870,626 of CM076261.1, forward strand.
TTTTTCCCATTCATATGTTTTGACCTGCCCATGTAGTTTTCACTTAAAGGCATCTTTCTTTCTAAAAACATATCAGTTTAGCCAAGAAACCATTCAGGAAAATGACGTGCTTTTTTTTTTTTCATGTTTAAAAGATTTAATTTGCAAAACTTTTGTTCAAAAAAAAGCAGGCAACGATCTTTTTTATTAGGAGTTCAGTCATGGTGTGATAAATGGCTTGATAGCTCCAGTCCAACTAGCACCTGTAGCAACCTCAGTTACAGCGTGACAGTAGCCTTGCTGCATAAGCAGCAGCGTATATGCCAAGGACATTCTTGTTCACTGAAAATCAATTTAAATACCATCACTTAAACTATGATTTGGTAAGATTCTGCCTTTGAGTCTCATACTTATCCTGAAATAGTATGGAACCATATTATACATTATAGCTGCATAGTATAAAAAATACCAGTGTTAGGCCCTGTACTGAAAGTGTCCAGCCGTGCTAATGCAGCTCAGCACTGTGACTACAGTGATCCCAGTGCTTTCACTGCACTGTAAAGGTATATTCCAACTGGAAAGGGGATGATCTATGCAGTAAGAGAAAGAAAACCAGTGCAGCCCCATCTCAGGTGAATGCAAGTGCCGTGAGGGATGTGAAGGTGGCCTCATCCTGGACATTGCCCTTCCAACATCCAAGTCCCAGAAATCTTGTAGTTCTCTATGTGAAACCTCTACACACCAGACAAACTGGATACATAACTGCTCTGCTAGAGACAACTGGAGGTATTTCTGCTTTGTACCAGAAAGAAAATCATGGATAGCATTCAGCACATTTTTTACTTAGAGATAACATAGCAAACAGCAATTATTTGAACACCAGAACCAGTGAAGCCAAATTTCTCAAAGATCTGTGTCTGAGTGTTAGTACTGAACATAAATTTTAATATTCATGACAAGTCTTTTCTGGAACTTTGATATTTATAAGGGCTTCTCTAGGGTTAATTCACCAATGCCTAATAGGTCACACCACAGCTTTTTCCATAGTTACATATATTTTTTTCCATTACCTGGTGAAAATCACAAGATTTTCTTATAAAATTGGAACCAGCTCCTGCCTTGGGGCTGGTTCACTCACTAAAGGATAATTCTGCTAGAAGGAGCTAAATAGAATAATGCAGATCTACAGTACTCAGAGCGAACCTGCTTAAAATATTCAGATTGTAAAAATCATTAGACATTTTCACTAATAATAACTATGGGAGATAAAGTATTTCCTAGGAAGCATTCTCTTACAAAGCAGTTCAAATATTGTTCCAAGTCATAGGAACAACAGGAGGAGAAAAAGACTGTGTACTTATTGAGGCATCCAACCAGAAGTCCAGTATTGCAGATTTTTACTTTTTCTAATCCACTCATTTTCAACTTGTGTGGAATTTAAAATTACCTCTGGTCTACAGAATTGGAACCAGATCTTATTGCTCTGCTTCTCAGTTGCTTGAGCTTATTCTTTGTTTCAAAGAAAGTCAATCTCATGTGGAAGAAGAAAGACATGAAAGTACTTTCTGACCTCAGAATTGACAAAAATATTCACTTAATCTTCACTTTACAGAATGGATGGTTATGTCTTAAATGATGGCAGAATTTCTTGGTCTAGTGATCTAATTCTGTAAGTAAGTGGTTCTTTGAGAGATAGAAATGTCCCTTTGAGAATTTACACTGGGAGCTCACTCTGAACACCCTAACTTAATTGCACAAGCTCATGACCTAATGGTTTCTTGCTTGGAGGGTCACAGGCATTTATCAGTCTCAAGATCAGGTATCTCTATTCAGCAGTACACATAAAAACACCCATTTATTATAAGACTCTCATATTTGCCCGCAAAACTAAAAAGTGAAGTCCAAGAGTTTGTTCTAATAAATTAGCCATCCTTCATGTAACACAACTGATGTTAATGTCTGTCTTTAAGAATAAAAAAGACTATTTGCTGAAACAGCCAGGAAAGAAATATGTTGAGAAAGCAGAGAAGAAGAATGGCTTACTTCTGTCCCTCCACATCACATTCTATGGCTGGACAAATCTATCAGAGACTTGTCAGGTCTCCCTCTCCACAGCTGTGGTCTCCTGCTGCTGCAAATGGACACACAGCCTTTTCTGTCATGTAGGACTGAACTAATAGCATAGCTTTCTTATTTGGGTCTTTAACCCAGACTGAATACAAATATACTATTATCTCTATCACAGGGTTTCTCTGCTCCATAATTTGCTTTGGAAGCAGAACATGCCATGTTTGGTACTCTTATGAACCTGTCTCTCATTCTTCTAACAGTGAGCACAACAGTGGAGGCAAAGCAAGCTATATCCAACATGAAACCCTATGTTCATTATCAATAAACACAGCACATCTCATTTTTTCAAGTCAAAGTCAACTTATGTGGCCTCTTATCAAGAGATTTCCTATAATCATTTAAGGGATGTTTTGAACTTGCTATACAACTTATTTGCACAGATGCTTTCTCACTTAAAATCATAGTGACAGCGAAGGGGAGTTCCCAGTGGCGTGAAAGCAGAGCAAAGGCAAGAGGGTTGCTGCTTCAAAGCTACATGCAGTATGCACTCTGCATTTCTACTACCACATGTGACCTCTAAGCACTGTGGCTTTATTGAAGGGTCAAAAATATGGCACTGCAGACTGCTGTATTTGCAGATACGGTAGCTATTTTTACATTCACGTTATAGTGGAAGAAGACATTAATTTGCCAAAGTATATGAAAAAGGCCATAAACATGCAGATATTCATGTGTCATCCATGAATTAAAGTAGTTCCTTGATGTCACACTTCAATATGAAGGTGAGATTTTGATGGACAATGGTGGAAAACTGAAGGATGGCAAGCCAGGGTAATAAGAACAGATAGCAGAGTAGTCCATTGAATGAGCAATAGAAGAATATCAAAGTCACAAAGAGAAAAGTGGCAGAAAGCAGGGTGTTATGTTGCAGGGATCATGTTACCATCCTGAGTCTAGCAGGTTTGAGAATCACCTCATGAGGGAGTGAAATTATGAGACCCGAAATGCATTGCCATGATCTCAGAACTCTATGCAAATAACAAATATGAATAATGAACATTTAAAGTAAGAACTATGCACCAGGCAAATGATTCATAAACTGGGATATTTGTCAACATTTTCAAGTAAATTCAATTATCAAGCAAAGTAATAATAATCACACAAGTCTGTACATAAGACATTAGTAAAGTTTTGGGCTCATTCTCCTGCTACTTTCATCTTCAACAGTCATCTCCAACCATGTAAAATTAATGTAATACTTTTCAAATCAGATTTTGTAGGATTTCTCACCTACTTCAAAGTCACTGCAGCGATACAACCAAATATGCAGATACACTGAGAAAGAGGGCCTGTTGAACACTTCTGCCAGCTAAGCTCAGCATATGACAGCTCAGCCTGGCTTCCTGGGGAAAAATCTTTGCCTTTGTCTTTCAGGTTCATTTTCTCTCCACAATCTCTTTCCCATCACTTCTAAATCCATTAGGCCATTTCAAAACATCTTATCAACCTTCATGAAAAATAGTGACAGGAGAGGAAGGGAACACACATTAGTCTCTCTGCTGAGGCTGCAATACACCTTTTCTGTTTTTTGCTTAATTTAGTGGAAACACTGACCTTTCAGTGCATAGAGTTCAGAATCACCCACAGCATATATCATTAGCAGCTAGGGAATGGGACACAACTGATGGAGGATACTAAGTGTACTGGTGCAAGATAAGGTGTATTTCGGGAGTGCGAAACAACAGAGCTTATGGGAATAAATTTCAAAAACAATTGAATGTAGTTAGAGATAAAGGTCACTAAAACATAAAACAAGAGCCACTTCAAAAACAACTTGTTTAACCTACAGTAAGAATACCAAGTTTCATGACTCTGCTTCCAGTCCTAATGAGCTTCTACATTTGAATCATCATGTTAATTTACATTCCTCAAAACATTGTGTTTCATTGTTGTATCTATGCAGTACTTTTTGCATCCTTCCACCGGTTTGTAAAGGACATAATAAGCAAATTAAGAAAAAAAGGGTTTTTGTTTTGTTGCTTCTTGTTTTGTTTGGTTTGTGGGATTTTTTTTTTTTTAATAGAAATAATGAGAAATGTGTTCTAGCCAAGTTAGGAAAATGTGAATATGTAAACTGACAAGTCTAAGGTGAGTTTCTTAAACATAATGTCATTCTATTTATCCTGTGGTAGAGGAGATTAAGAAACAGCTACAGTACGTATAAAACCTGCCTAATTTCAGAAAAAAATGTCTGTTTCAGAAGAGATTATGGCATGTAACCTGCCAATTGAGATTTGATATATTTAGGGGAAACTTGCGGACTTGACATGTAATTTTAAAAAATCTTAGATTTCCTAGAGTTAAATAACATCTCATAATATTAATCAATCACCTCCCAAAGACAGCATCTTAAGGTATGTAGAATCCAAAGCAGAGCAGCAACACATACCTGTATAATAAAAAGCTATGCATTACTTGGGAAATTATTTCAAAAAGTTGGTCTCTTACTGGTTGTTATTTCTGAAGCAAGTTATAACATAGAGCTGCTTAAAATGTTCCAGCAAACCAGTGTGTTAGTATCAAGATGTTTGTTTAAATTTACTTTGGTTCGGTGAACTTCTATCATCCCAGAGCTGAGCTTCAAACCAACTCACTGGTAGGCTGCCTTGGAACCAGGAACCTTATTGTTCTTCAAGGACACTTCTTCAAAGATATCAAACCTGCTCAGAAGCCTGGTTTGCCATGCCATAAGCAACCTGCTTCATACCTCTCTGGAGTCCCTCATGTTACTATTGGCCCCCATATAGTGGTCTACATTGAGATTTCTCTGAGGCAGGACCCTGGATACCTGGGAATCCTCCACATATACAGGGCTTTCCTCCAGTTTTGCAGCAGTGAGGTGGAAGCCAGTGAGAGCACTCACTCTGCAAATTTTCAAGCTCATACACCTGAAAAAATGTGTATGGGCTTACTGTGAAAGTGTGCCCCAGGCAGGGTTCACTCTCCACCACTGAATTAATCTGCAGCTGGTCCAGGAAGCTGTATTTTGTTAGCTGAGCTGCTGCCACTCTGGTTGGAAAAATCAAGAGTTCTCATGAGCAGGAAACTCTGTTTTTCACATAGCTTTTTTTAAAAAATATGGTTCTTCCCCAAAAGGAGTTTACAAATTGAAACCATTACCTGGCAACAGCTTCATTATTGTTTGTCTTCAAGGAGGTTCCACTTGGGCTCAGTGCTCCATTTACACATCACAGCAGTACTCTCTTCCAGACATTACAAGGGATAAAAAGACTGTAGGGAACTCTTGAGGGTGAATGCTAAGAAAAAAGTAATTAAGTTAACTTATTACTCTATCAGATTCATCTACAATCCCATAAGAAAAAAAAAACAAAATAAAAACAAAATAAAAACAAAATACCCCCCCCACACACATCTCCCTAACGCCTGAAAAATAGCTGAAAGTAATTTGTGGAGTTTTTTAGTTTGCTGGTTGTTTAGTGCTATAAGCCAGAAGCAGAATATAGTTATATACAAAGTGTTATTCACAGCTGGAGAAACTCAGGCTCATTATTTGGTCAGGATCTGCCTGTGACATCAAGATATTTCATTAGAAGAGGAAATGTCTGCAGGTTTTCTGCATTCCAGTCCTGAGATTTAATCCATGGGGGAAAAGTTGAAAATGAAAAATAATAATGTGAATGAGAGCTCCAAGGCCTAACACTCCACTTGTGTGAATACAGTAAGTTTTAAACCAATTATCCACATGTAGTTTATCATATTTAACTGCAGCAGCACTAGTTTATCAGATGTGTTGACAACAGCTTCAGTCTAATCTCCGGGACCTTACTCCCCAGTTCCCATCCCAGTGTCAGAGAAGCACTAGGCTGCCTGAGCACAGCTCAGTGCCCAGTACCTGCAGAACTGCCCTGCTCAGGGAGAGCCCCAAGCTGCGTTTCAGGAAAACTTATCTCCCTGTAGCTTCTGCAAGAGCCTGTTAGGTGCAAGATATGGAAGAAGCTCTCCTCCCACATGCCTTGCCCTATATCTCTGCTCAGAGCCTCTATCCTCTTCTACCCAGCTGCAAGGGAGGAGCGAGGGATTGGCCTTAGAACTAGAAGCTTCATACCTTTCACAACTTATCACAAGCTGATCCTCCTTTCTCTGCAACGGGCATCTTCCCATTGCAAAATCCTCTGCTCTTAGATGTTGCATTCTCCCTTACTAATAGAGAGATATTTAGCTGGCAATTTTGAGTATCTGCTGAACATCCCTTGCTGTTTTCCTTCAGCCTTGACCTGTGAAGATAATGCCTTCTTCTTTATGCCTAAACTATTGTGACAGACTACTTTTAATTAATTCATCACTAAATCATTTTTGACATAGAGCAGAAATAATCTGAAATAAAAAGCCTAAAAATTCTGACTCCCATTTCACCAGACTGGGGAAAGGCAGACAAATTGCTGCCTGCTACATAAACCCCAGGCAGGTACTGCAGATCTTCAAAGGAGCTTGGAAAGGATGTTTTCCATAACAGCCCTCCTGGGAATGAAGAGTCCCACTTGCGTGGCTCTGTCTCCACAGGGATGGGAAAGAAGCTGTGCATTGCAGCAGCGAGGGACTGTGGAAGAGGCAGTGGATGCGGAAGATATGAAAGCCATCTCCTCAGAGACAGTATTTAGGGAAAGACATTGTTTCACTGCAGAGCTTTCAGAGTTCAAAGTTAGAAGGCAATATGGGATCATCTAGACAAACATCCTGCTAAGTATACCTTTGGCTATAAGCACCTCCCAGCTCTGCCTATATAATATAATCAGGAAATACCAGGTCTTTGGAGTGACAGGAGTGGGTTGTATAGACTGCTTAATTGTCAAAAACTTGGACCAAGCTACTGCAGCCTCTAGAAAGTGATAGCAGAGCAAGTTTAAACGTGGGGTACATCATCCCTGAGACCCATGAGCAAAGCTTAATCATTTCTCAGGTTGTGATTTGGCATAGGGCCAAAATAAGGGATCTCAGTTTAAAGATCTGTGAATAATACTAGATAATATTTTAATTGTCAGAGAGGATTAGCATTCAGCTCATGCTAAAAAAAATAATAAAATATGAAGATTACATTACAAAATATTATTTTATTTAAAAAATCAAAACGCAAGCTAGGATAAACTACTCCAGAAGGTTAAAAAAAGACTTTTGAGTTTGTGGAAATCATCACTATCTTATGTTGCACGGAGAGCTCTTTATCCAAATGTTGCTGGCTGAAGCTCCTGGATCCATTCAACCCATTCAGTGGGCATTCTATTTGCTTGACATAAAACCCAACCAATAAATCTGATCTATTTGACTTCTGCATATGAGAAGATGTCCAAATCTGAACTAAGTCAGTCTGTATAACTCTAATTGTAACTCTAACAATTCAACTGTGATCATAATGACATGCCTTTGTTTACTTCAAGTTTGATTTCTGCCTGTGTTATGTCATGTCTACAACTGATTTCAGCCCTGATACCAATTACTATTTTCTTGCGCAGGTTAGTCCAGAATAAAAAAAAAAAAAATAATAAATTTCCACCCAGAGAAGAAAGGAACAATGAAACAACTTTTATAAACAGAGAAAAACCAGCCCTCAAAATGCATGCAAGTTGTGGCTAACTTGACAATGGCATACTGCCCGTGATCTGTCCTTCCTGTCTATGCTCTTGCTCAGCTCTACTGCTAGTTTTGTGATACCCAGCTCTGTAAGTTTCCACTTAATGCACTAGAGATGGAAAAGCTGTCACTTTTGTTCCTGCATGCAGCAGTGTATCATCCCTAGATGTGTCCACATGATAGCCTTTAAATATTAGTGAGATTGCTGTCCCACTGCATCCTGTTAGAACACTTCCAGGAGCCCCTCTAGAACCTAAGATGTGGAAAAAGTGTGTTGGAGCATGATCTGTGGCAACAAGAATAGAAAATACATTATTCTGAGTTGTAGAAATACGACTTAAGGAAATCCAAACCTGAAAAATAGAGGGAGGGAAAAAGCAAAACAAACCCCAAACCACTCATTAGGAAGCATGGAAAGCTATTCCAATATTCAGGAAGTTCTTAATCCAGACCAGACTTGGTCTGAAACTGTGGTGGGCTATGCTATTGCCAGATGCTATTTCCAATGTAATTTATTTTAAGAGAATATTAGACTTGCCCAAGGAGCTGCATTTGTTTGACTTGGTTTTATCTGCAGGTCTTGGGTGATAGAAAGGGCACTGGGATGTAGTTCACTCTTCTCCTAGGACTGAACCTTCTTCTCTTTGTGCTTTGTTAGACTCATCACTTGGAAATTAGGATACATTTCAAAACCCTCTGATGTTACCATTTGGCATTGCAATAACTAAGATGATTACACTCAGGAAAATGATTAACTATTTATTTAGACAGGCCAACTTTGATGTTGATTACAGCAGTCCTCCTGTTGCTGGTGCTTATTGTAAAGTGATGAATAGCCATTAAACCAGTCTGTAAGAGAATCATTCCCTTTTTCATAGGAGAATGTCTCTAGTGTTGCTGGGGCAGGGACTGAAAGCCCTGGGTTGAGCTGAAATGGACTCCTGGGCCATAAGCAGGGGTTATGGGAGTCTCCAGGGGAGGATGGGTAAGGCCAACAGCCCTGCTAGTGTTTTCAGGACTTGACAGACTCAAACCCACTTCTCTTTCTTCAAAAGGAAGCAAATGTGTGGGTCACATGAGTTCACTGATGTGGTAAAAATGGTCCAGCAATGGAGAAGACAATTATTTTTGACAAGAGTTATACTGCGATTTTGAATGATCCTCCTGCTCATATCAAGATTTAACTATACCTTTCCAACTGTTTGCCATTTTCTTCTCGTCCATGCATTCCTCTACCCACCTTCTCTCATTTCAGGGAAGCATTTGGGAAGCACTGCTTCACAGAGACCTAATGAGCTCATCTATGCAAATCAGGCTTTAAGTGAGAAGGAAGAGGTCCAGCATGTTCATGAGGATGGTCTTGATGGATGAAAGGTTCTCTGAAGAATATCACTGTAATGAGGGAGAAAAATCCCGCAGCAGAAAGCTGGGTAGGAAAGAGATTTCTCTTTCATTCAAGCTGTTTCTTTCTTCCCCTTATCTGATCAGCTGAAACAAAACTCCTCTGAAGGAAATCTTTCCCACACAGTCTGCAAGACACTGGTCATCAGCATAGCCATACATTTTACATTTTATTTCTGATAAATATAGAAACCATGAAGGCTTCCCTCCGATTTCTAAAATGCTGATGTAAGAGCACAAGATGGATGTTCATGAATATAAAAGCCCCAAGCCTAGAAAAGGAGCAAACCAAAACCAGTTAGCATTTGTTTATGAAGGAATACTGAGTAACATAGATCTAGTGATATAAACACATATCTAGTTATGATTATGTATCTCTATGTGCAAAAATAATTTCCCGGGATAAAGTTACTTTTACTGTGGATTTACTAGCACAGTGAAGATTTTTTTATTCCAGAATAATTCTCCTTTTTGAAAGCAGAACAATTGCTTATTCTGGAGCAGTGTTTACACAACATGCACATCAGTGTAGCTGAAAAGCTGTGGGAACCCACCTATCGACTGCTCTTTCTGTCAGTTTTCCCAATAAGCAAGTCCCATTAGTGTCTGGCTGTGTGTGTATGAGAGGGAGATAAGACGGTCTCCCTTTATCAAAAATACTGAAAAATCAAACATTAAAATCTCAAGAAAACATGGCCTGCTTCAAAACCACTCACTGTATGACGAAAAGCGGAAGAGGAAAACTGCAGCTCCTCAGACCCTACTATTTAATGAGAATATGAAGGAATAAACTCTAATTTCTTACAGTCTTATGGGATTTAATGGCTGCAGTGCCTAAGAAGACACAAGCTGCAGTTGAACTTTTCTCACTGGTGTGACATATATGTGGAAATTGTGGAGTATGTCACGACACATAAACTCCTAGTGCCACCCTTGCCATGCTCTGGGCACAAGGGGATATGCAGCGAGCCTCTTCACCCAACTACCTTCTTTTTCTTAAACTTGTTAGAATTTAATTGTCTTTGAGAGTTTTGCCTACCTCTCACATTCAGCTTCAACTGATCAGTGCGTTCAAAAACCAGGGATGAGGCACGTAGACACATGTACACACAAGGGGTGGAGTGTATAAAATACAAAGATGCCTACATTTCAGTTGGGGAGTAGCTGAGGAGAGGAATGGGTTGCTATGGAGCTTCTTTTATCACATATAAGATACAGAAGAGAATTTCCCTGATTGACCATAAGGATAGGCTAAGCTGAGCAGCATAGGCACGGATGTCTATGCCACAGATGCCCAGATTTCAGGCAAAGAGCATTTTGCTGGAGCTTTCCATGGAAAACTAACCATGAATTCAGCACTGCTTAGGACTTCCACTACTGTGGTAGCCATTCAGAAAACTTCTGAAGGTAGGCCAAGAGAAGATGGTTGAACTTTTTTAAAAATCATACATCTATATGTTCCCAAGCCAATGGGCAAGGAAGTACATAAAATGGGCGAAATTTGACACAGTAAACAAGAATTCGAAGTTTAAGCTAATTTTTAATGGGTTGCAATTGAAACCATGGTGGGAAATACTGCCCAATCTCTTTCTTGGGTGGCTTTCAAAAGAATTAGGTCTTTGCATAAAAACAAACAAACAAACAAAAACAAAAACAAAACAAAAATCCAACCAAACAAAAACCCCAAACAAACACTTTTTTTGGAAACCCTTATCCCAGCTGTGAAACGTGCAACACTGAAGGCAGAATCTCAGAGCCATAGGATGAAATGAAGTTTGAGCAACGCAGTTCAGAAGGCAAAGCTGCAGAGGAACTATTATGAAAACCGAGAAACAAAGGAGAGCTTGAAAAGGAGAACAGCTTTCTAATTTGATACCTAAAATATAGAGGGGCATCACTGAATGTCGGAGAGAGACGTCCTCCCATTATCAGGAATGATCGCAGACTTCCCATTAAAAAGCAATAAAGAAGAACTATTAAACCCTATGGGAGGCAGCAGAAGTAGCTGAAGTCTTGATCACAGCCTGATACTGTCAAGACTTGATGACAAGAGCGCATGAGTCCACACCCCAGGTGGGTGACTGACACTCCAGGTGGGTGACTGACACCCCAGGCACTGCACCTCTGCTATGGCCCTCGGCAGGCCCTCCGCATGCCAACAGTGGGGCTGGGCCGGGGCTGCCGGGTCGGCAGTCAGATTCGGGAACAGTGCTGTGTGCCTGTGCCCTTCCCGGTCTGGGGAAAGGAAAAGAGGGGGAGGGGTTCTGTAGGTGTACCACTGACCAGGAGAAGGTGGGGTGTGTGAGGACAGTATATGGAAGTGTGTGTGTATGTTCGTGCATACACTTTTCCTATCTGGGAGGGAGGGGAGGTGTGCGGGGAGGTCTGAGCGTGTGCGCATCCCATGCACAGGAACGTTAACGTGACTGCACCCTTGTCTGACAGGGGAATCCCCTGCCTAGGGGTGGGCCGTCAGCGTGTGTGCTGTGTGTTTGTGCGTGTGTGTGTTTGTGCGTGTGTGTGTGTATGCCCCGCCTGGGGGGAAGGGGGTGGTGGTGGTGGTGTTAGCGTGGGCTCTGTGTGCACATGCACGTGGCACGGGTGTGCGTGTGCGGTGTGCGTTCATCCCCCCCCAGTGCCCGTGGGGCTGGCACAGTGTCTGTGCGTGGCTGTAGATGTGCGTGTGTGTGAGCGCACCCTCCGCCCGGACAGGCGGGCGCGGGGCGGGCGGCGGGGCGGGGGGGCACGGCCGATCCCGGCCGGGAGCGGCCGTGCCCCCCCGCCCCGCCGCCCGCCGCCGCCCCGCACAGCCGCAGACACGGGCGGCCGCGCCGGCAGCCGGCGGCTCGCATGCAGCCGGGGATTACGGCGTGGCGAGGGCAGCGCGGGCTCGGCTCTTATCCCCTCCTCGGTCAGCCCCTCCGCCCGCCCGCCCCGGCCCGGCCCGCTCGCCGCGCGGCTGCTCCGCCGGCTTTTCATCTCGGCGGGTAGGAGGGAGATAGATGCCTTTGCCGTGCTGCTTCTCCCACCCCCAGTCCTCTCCGTGCCGGGGGGGGCGGTGATGTGGAGCTGGGAATGTAGAGGAAAGCCCTCCCCGGGAAGAGGCGACCAAAACAAATCCCTCTCCGTGGCTTTGGCGGCCGCGCAGTGCCCGGGGAAGCCTGAGCAGCCCCTGCCAGAGCCGGGGAATCCCTCCTGCAGCCCCCGGCGGCGCCCCGGGCGCCCGCCGAGCAAGGTAAGCGGGAGGGCATCCCTCCTCCGCCGAGGGCTGCATTTTGGTTTTATTTGTATTTATTTTAGAGCACGAGTCATCCACGCCTCCCGCGCTGATGGGACTGTGGAGGGAAGCGAGGGCTGCCGGCTGGCCGCCGGTGGGCTGCGGGGCGCCCGGGCCGGACGGGAGCGCCGCTCTCCCGTGGGGAGCCCGGGGGTGCCCCGGGCGCGGCGGGGAGCGCCCCTGGGGAGGGGGAATGCTCGGCGGGGCGGGACGGACACGGGGTGTCCTTCCCGGCTGCCTGGATCGGTCTGAGGGAGGAGAATGCAACCCTCACGCTGGAGCGCTTTGGAAACCGTGGCTTGTATTTTTGTTCCATCAGAGCTGCTAAAGGGAGTGGGGGGAATGACATTTCGTAGTATTCTACCTCCTTCCGTGGGTGAGCTCTACAGAGAAAGGCTCATCATTTGTTTCCGACGCTCTAATAGCGATTGTGGGAAACCTGATGATACAAAACCTCAGCGTTCTCGGTAGCTGTCGTTGGAATTACCCCGTCTACCCAGGGACTGAAAAATCCCCTCTATCAAGGAAAATACGTGTAGCGGTGTGGTAATCTAAAAAATAGTCAGATATGCTTTCTGTAGGTATGTAGCATGCTGACAGTCCCCTGGATTTAAAAACCTAAATGTCTTTATGAACAGGCATGTTCACTGGCTGCGTGGTTTCTACAAACCGTTCAGTGTGTTTCTTCTATCAGAATTTCACTGCCCGGGGGAAGCTAAACCTTTGTTTATACCCTATGTATGTACTGTCCATATTTATAGTAGGGTTTGGACTTAATTCAAGTTACATAATGATTAAGATACAAATAGGAAGTATATGTGCAGTTTCTTGGATATTTGAATTCATTGCAGATAAGACTGTCTCTAGCATCACTGCCAAAATTGTCACTTTGTCAATGTTTGTGTAACAAGGGAAGCGTCCATAGCATCAGGTGGAGACAGCATTCCTTGGCAAATACACAGTCATCAAGACCTTGCTATCAAAAGGACACCTAAGGAAAGGATTTCAGTGACCCCATCCTGTAGCTCTGAGAAGCTGCCAGGATTGGTTTAGGAGAGGAAGAATAGCAGTGAGACTGGGCAGGCTTGAGAGGGAGAAAAGCCTGTCTGGTGATGTTTTGCTTTAAAGACGCTTAGACTTCAAGTCTGCTCAACTGGCAAGTCCGTCCAAGTTAATGCAGAGATAGCACCAAGCCTTAGAGTCTGAGCAAGGTCTGTGAAACTAAACATCCTAACAAGCCTGGGGCACGATCATCCTCCCAGAGAGTTTTAGTAGAAACTGTCAGGGGAGCAAGGGCAGTGAGTACGTGCCCCTTGTGAGATTTATTTGCACTCCAGTCACTGAGATGTGCTAGCAAAGCTCTGGAAATATTTTTCAGAGAGATGAGGTGCAGTACAAACAAAAAAGTTTGTTTCTGGTTCTTAACACCTTTGTCTCTCCATTCAAACAACATCTGATAAACTGTCTCTTCACTCAGCCTTAGTGGAACTTTCAGCTGGCTTGTTATAATTTTTTTCTTTTTTCAAATTATACTTCTGCAGGCAGCTCTCACCAAAGCATTTGAATTGCTTTTGCCTCCTTCTTTCTCAGCTGGACGCTGTCAGTGGGGCTCAGTAGGTTGGCCTCATTCAGATACATGCAGACAGTAAAACATCTTCAGCTCAAGATGAAGGAGTAGTGCTGTTTGGAGCAGCAGTCTGAGCTGTTCCATTCTCTTCAACATTTTGAAATGTCCCATTGCAGTAACGATGCCATATCATACGTATTTATTCATGCTTAGCCTTTTTTTTTTTTCCTAAGTGAAAGTTAATTGGCAAATTCTGGCTTGCCATTCAAAGCAAGGCGAGGGGTCGAGATTTGCAATAGCTTTCTTGACAACATTTGGGATTTTGCCAAACAGCTTGCTACTGTCACTTTTAAAAGAAAATCGTGATCTTACATGGCCTCCATGAGCTTCATGTAACTACATGTGCAGGTAAAATATTTTCCATTATGCTATTGTATTTAAAGCTACCTGCTGGAGGACATTTCAGTCAATGTTTTGCTCTGTCTGTTATTCTCATATAAACAGCATGTTAGGGAGGGTCTGTGTTCTCAATTCTGAATGGCTTAGAGGAACATGAGCTGAGATACCTGGTGAAGGGGGCAGTGACTGGGAGTACGTAGTGCAGTGGGGGATTCCACTGCAGACCCCTCTGAAGGTGTCTGCTCTACCAGAGTACAGACCTGCTGCTCCCGGCAAGCTGAGCTGGGAGCCAGAAAGGGAAGCACTTAAAGTTGCAAGCCAATTCAGCTTCATCAGAGTAGACATAACATGCATTCAAAAAATGAGTTTTTTAATGTTTTCAGGAGTCAATTCTGCTAAATCGTCATGTTATTGCATAATGCTTTCTGACCCGCCAATGCTCACAGCTCGTGAAGTTAAGTAACAATTGCCTCTGAAAGGAGGCAACTTTCTGTTTTTCTCTTGTATCTTTATAGGATTTTTTTTTTCATTTTTAGGAATTAGGTTCTTTTACCTAAATAGGTGCCTGAATATTATAAACATGGATGCATGATAAAAAACAGGCTGTTGTTTACTTCGCTGAGTTAGGCTGTTTCTACTCTCATCGGGATATGAGCACCCAAAGAGAAAATATTTTTGATTTCCCATCAGTAGCTGGCACCCTTTTATTGTCATTATTTCTAAGGTAGTGGCACTGGGTATTTGATTTCTTTGATTTTATATATTTTAAATCTTTGGGACATTTTCTCTTAACTCACATTTAGAAGGTAGAAATGAGTGCCTAGTTAGTAACAAGAATATTAACTTGAAACCAAAATAAACTTTCCAGTTTCTGATTGTGGAGATCTTTTAAGATGTGCAACAGTGTTCTATGGGATACTGTGAAAATAAATTGCCTTGGACATTATATATTAGATGCTATCCTATTGTAAATGTAGATTTTTTTGTGCAATTCCATAGCTTCCTATGTTTGTTTATCTATAATTCTCTGGCTATATGGAAAGGATATGGAAAGAATTTCATTATTTTGAATTTTTTCTTCAGTATTATGCCGTTAGAGAGATCGTATTGCATGCTATAATAGATACATTGCTCAGCATGCTCAAATTCAATCTAAGTAAAATGCATATGCATGACTAGATATAAAACCTGAACAGAGAAGCTAACAACTCAATTTTTTTATTGACCAGAACTTGGAATTTTCTTATCTTGGTTAGCTGTTGGTACAAAGTTAGTCCCAGTATAACTTCCCAGACCACTAAATACTGTAAAAGCCTTAGACATAATATGCATCAGCCAAGATATTTAAAATCTATTAATCTTAAAACCACCTGTATTCTTCATAAAAGATAGAAGGACTGCAAAGGCTATTCTGCTTTTTGTCCTTCCCAGTGCTTGTTACAGCACATGCAGAAATTTCAGTGCAAGTCGCACATTGGTGTACTCCTGAAATTTCACTTGTTTACTGTGCCATACATTGCTGTGTTCCAGGGGCTGCAGCAAACTGGGGATGAGGTTTTTTACACTACTTTTTGTTCACCAGCATGAAAGTATGATGATGTTAACTGAATAATCAGCAAGTAATATTATTTTGAGTGTACTTCTTGGATTATTGTGATCGCATGAACAATATGGAAACAGTTATGAAAAAGTCTTAGGCCACTAAAATTAGTGGAGTTTTTAATTTATTTGTTTCTAATGCAGGAAATCTATATTTAGCCATAATGGTAGAGCACTGTGACTTAGGTGTCTGGCTTCTATGCGTCCTAATCCTCCTATGGATAACTCTAAAGAGTAGTCAGTAGCATCACGGCTGGCACCAGCAAGAGACTCAGAACAACAATGTATTAGCTAATAAATAATATATGTCATACTGGCGTAATGCAGCTCTGAGCATTTAGGAGTAGGCTGCGATAAGCAGCAGTTGTAGTCTTTACAAGGAACAATGGCAGTCGACCAGTTTACCTCTCATAGTACCGTGACAGGGCGACTGTGGTACATTGTAAAATTGTGCAAGGGCATTTACAGACTGGGCCAAGGCAGAGGGGCTGAATAGCTCTCTTACCACAGCACTGGCACATGATGCAGAAGCTCTAGGTTTGTCAGTGCTTCTACCTGGGAAATCATACTTGCTATTGAAGGGTGTTCTTCGTGCTGCCATCACAGTCAGGTATTAGCTTGTTAGGAAATAAACATCAGCCCTTTATGTTACAAGGAAATGAATGCAAAGCTGTGCTGATAATTAACTGAACAAAGCTCTCAAACGTAATCTTCTTTGATGACACTGGAGATGAGCTTCTCCCTCTGATTGCCTAACAAGTTAAGAAATAGAAATCAGTTATGGCAGTACAATCCAAATACAGAATAAATTTGCCTCAGAGCTTTAATAAGATATCTCAAGGCACTTCATAATATTTATTTCACAGTACCTTCTTAATGATTAACTTTTAGAAAATTAGTTGTATTTTCAGTATATAGAGATAAAAATTACCATCAAATACAACAATGAAGCCATAGTGCTGCTTTCTATAGACTTTTCAGTTGTGTCATTTGCCCTCTTAAAGTGTGATGGTTTGGTTTACCTGCAAGGTTGTTGACCTCATCTTGGCTGGATGTATTCTCAGATGCCTGAACAATCCTGCTATAATTTATGGCTATATGTTCAGTGTAAATTTACATATATCAGAGACATCCCGAGACAGTTTGAGCAGAAAGAGCTGGCAAGCTGCAGCAGCTAGAAGAATACCACTAATGTGTTTAAGGAGACTCAAAACAGTGAATTGGCCTAATTATCCATGAAATCACAAAGCTGTGAGTGACAGTGGTTGTTGAGATTAATAGCACACAGTGTCGATTTACCTTGACAGGAGTGCCATCTAGAAGGTCTTGCCTTCTAGAATATTTGCATCTCATGCTTTCTTCATTCTCATTATTGCTGACATAGAGCAAACCTCTTAACTGGGTAAGCCTTGTGCTTGAATTTATACTCAGGGCTAGCCTGGCTACTGATTAGTCACTTTAGTCCCTATTTAGGCATGTCAGTAAAGTAGCATTAGCAATGCTGGGTATCTTCTGCTACCCTTGAACTAAAGAAGGGATGAGAATGTTTGGCTGCTTCAATGTGTCTATAGATCACCTGGGTAGAAACCACATCGTTGCCTGGCTTTTGCTCAGTAACCTTGTGATTGCGGTACTCATTAAGAAAAATCAAACTTTTAGGCCTTTCATAGATTACCATGATGCAAACAAATACTTCATTTTTGTAATCCAAGATTCCCCCAGCCAAAGGACTGGTCGCACCCCTCAGTTACAGACTCTTTCATCATGTCTGTTGCCTTTCAAGTGCAGGCTGCCTCCTTCTTGCTCAATAGGAACGGGGATAGTCTCCATCCCTGCAACCATCCTGGGGATTACTGATAGCAGTAGTACAGTGGCCTGGAAGGTAGAAACCGCAAGTGTGAATCACCAGGGATGAACGTGGTCCCTGGGTGAATGTTTAATGACCAGCCAATTACATCAAAGTGGAACCAAGCCCACCACCTAAAGGTGTGTTTTGAAAAGAGGGAATCTTGTTCAGTTCTTTTGAAGGACTGTGTTTTGCATACCTCTTGTAAGAGGAGGTGAGAGAATATCATGTGAGTAGGTTGTATCCCTTTTTGATCCTGCTTATACATTGGGCCTGGATAGGAGTTGAGAGCATCTTTTTCCTGACTGTAAAGTATTATGTTGATCCTGCCTCAGAGGTTCCTACACCCTTCTTTGAACTTGGGTCTTGAGTGTTTATTATTAGAAACCCTGAACTAATGGCTCTGATGAAGCACATTTTTAAGAGGATGCTGTGGCTTTTAAAAAGACATTTTGGCTTGATAGAGCTAAATAAATTAATTTATAGTGGCAGTTTTATAAAAGTGTTCCTTTTAGCCTGTCTTGATGTAAGAATTATAACAACAGTAGCACGGGGCTGTGGGTGATAGTGAGTCCTCCCTTTCTTCTATAGTCAGGTCAATTTGAGGGTCAAAAATATCAATACTCCTGGTATCAGGTAGGACTAAAAGTCAGTAGAGCTTCTTCTCTACAGCGTTAAACTGAAGTTCCTGAGAACAGCTTTCCCTTACTGATCCCCAGACCAATTGTATCTTTACATAGTATGTGGAACAAAAACGCTTAGGATAAGTTTGGGAAACAAAGTTTTCTGCTTTCTAGGTGACTGCTTCTCTCAGATGGGCCAAGTAGGATGCTGGGTTTTACAAGACCCTGCATTACAATTTCTAGTAGTAGTTTGGGTTGTTTTTCCAAAGCATTCTGTAATTGAAGACATCAAAATGTTGAAGGGGTGGATTCTTCAGAATCAAGAATAGACTGAAATTTGTCTTAATTTTTAATGATAAAAGCTTTTTGTAAAGACTTGCTGATGCTGTGACCTCAGAGACATTTCCAGCGATGTACTAAGGCACTTGTCAAAACTGAGTCACCCAAAAATCAAGACCTTGATTCATTCCTTCATTCCAGCTTCAGGGCTTCTGTGAAGCACCAGCAGTAGGAAAGTGAGCTGGGCTCCTGATGGGTTGAGACAAATGTCTCTTAAGTAAATATGCCACTCTCAAACTTTAATCTTTGGCCATGTCTCTTCCTCTGTTGTCCAGGTAGGTCTAGCTTACCATTTATCTTGATTGAATCAGGGAAGAGTCCAGTCAGAAATGGTTCAAAATTAAATTTTTCACAGAAGCAGTAATTGAATACAAATGTTTTCTTTTACAAAGACATCACTTAAGAATACAAGTATGTTTTCCTTAAGTGCAGATTTAGGATGGTGGCATTGTATGTTTTTGCTTTATTAGAAAACTCAAACATTATACCAGGATTCTGGACAAAGTGCAACATTCAGAGTTTTGGGTGCAGTTTCATTCAAAGAGGGATAAAATCTGACCATCTTGTCAGATGTGTCTCATTGCTTCAGACATCATTTTCTGTGTATATGGGATAATACATGTTGTGTAATATTTGCCTGCCTGTATACCTAGAATCATCATTCAGTACTACACTGTGAAAGCTTTTCTTCAGGAGAACAAAAAAACATCTGTGAGTTCTTCAGTGCTTTCAGCTACTTGGCAGCACTGCTATTGCTAAGAAGCAGTGGAAGATTGAAGGGTTAGAGAAGATGACATATTTAGAATAGTACTAAACTAATTGTTTTATGACAACTAGTTATGTAGTGCTTCCTCAAAGAACAAATTATGTGTTGACAGTCTTTTCCATCATCTTAATGCCATGCAATACTATTAGAAGAAAAAATCAAGTAGTGGATAAATAAATTGCAATTCAAAACTCTAATTTATTAATATTAATATTATGTTTACTATTATTAGTGTATCCTGAATATGTAACATCTGTACACTCTCAAAGAATTGTATGGAAGTACTAACCAAACATGTGGATCCACATTGCTAGCTGGGATACAAATATATAGTCTGATTTAGACTTGAAATGAGGACCTTACATAATCGCATTTCTGTAATATCTGGTTGTTTAAAACTAAAGAAAATGATCTGCCGTTCGGCCTTGTACTTCTCTGTGACAGCTCATCTCCTCTGAAATTTCCAGGGAAGGCTAAATAAGTAGTGAAAGACAGTATCTTTGGCAAAAGCAATAATGCAGCTCTTAGCAACCAATTGTAAACATAAATAGTAAAGTGCAGACCAACAATTGCATCCTCAACAAGAGATGTTTCAACCTGCAATGCAAATGCAACTGTTTTTGTAAGGCTGAGCAGGAACGCATCAAGATTGTTTGTAAGGATCATATAGCCATGCTTGTCACAAGCACCAACAATAGGTCAGGGCTAGTAAAGAAAGACAGAGACCCAGAGGTGATCTGGAATAAAGGCTGGTGGGGATCTTGATTCAGCACTGGGATGGGCTGCAGAGCCATCTTCATTGCTCTCTTGAGACCTCAGTGAAGGCTGAAGGGGTGTTTCAAACCCAGCACTCAGCTCCAGACTTGTGTCAAGGTCCTACTTCAAAAGGCCACTTGAGTCTCAAATTCCGTGTGAGTCTTGAGGTAAAATTACCCTGACTGTTCTCAAGAGCATTCAGCTTTTTAGTGTGAAGCAGTCTGCGTCACCTGTAGTGTGTCTAGAGCTCACCCACACAGCTTTACCTTGTGTAGGAGCTTAAGTAGGTGCTTATAAGTGCTATTGGGGTAGTTAGAAAACTCAGATAAGCTGAAACTGCCAAGCTTGTGTGACTGCAAGATTTTACAAACATTTTATCAGTTATACTCTCCCTCTTTTTCTGTCTTCTGTCACCTTAACTATTTCTGTCTGGATTTTCTTATCCAGGGCTCTTAGGGAATATATAAAGTCTCAGAGTCTGCTGCTCCTTGGTGAAGTTCAGCTCATCCATCTAAAAGACACTTCTGTGCTCAAGATGGTGAGAACAGGGAGTTAGCAGACAGACTGATTTAGTCGATCTGAAAAGTTCATCTATAACAGGCCCCATCTTTTTCGAGTGTTTCCTGCAATCTCTGAGACTTTGTGCAGCCAACATTTAAATTTTCACATACCAGAAATAAATAATCTGTGAGGTCTGCTATGAAATGGAAATAATCATTGTTTAAGATCAGTTACCCATAGGCCTAAGAGCAGGTTTTTCAGGATTTACTCTCAAAGCAGTTTCCATAGACCAAACCGTCCATAGCTGTAAGCAGAACTCTCAGGGCTCAGGTGTGACTTGGTCATAGGTCACGTAAGGACTGAGCTCTCCAATAATGGCTCTGAGCATGGTTTTAGTCTGGCAAGAACCAACCATTGCTCGCAGGGAAGCTGTGTCACAGCATTGACAGACGGAGGCTTCATCTTTGCCCCTTCAGACCTTGTAGCTTTTAGATGGTTTCACCCACTGAAGACTGAGGACTTGAGCCCAAGTGCTGTCACCAGTAGCTCAGACAAATCAAAGCTCATCTAATTCTCTCCTGTGCATGCATGCATTTGTTCCTGCATATGGATATGAAACTGAGACATACACACGAAGCTCAGTAATACTTTAACATGTTTCCTGACACTTCCTGCCCTCAGCTTGCCAGTCCTTAACTATATGAGATGTGACTTCTGTAAAGGTGGGAAATGGAAATAAAGAACGACTCATTTGAGTGAGATGCTTTTATGCAGAGTTTTAGCTATCGCCTCAGCCATTTTTTAAAAAACTGAAATGAAGGGAAAATTCTAGTAATAAATATCCTACAGCACACCATTAAGAAACATATTTCGAAACAAAGAACAGATAGTGAGATGTGGCAGCAGACATCACAGAATCACAGAATGTGCTGAGGTGGAAGGGACTCACAAGGGTCATTAAGTCTAACTCTTAGCTCTGCACAGGACCATCCCCAAGAGTCACACCATGTGCCTGAGTGTATCATCCAAATGCTTCTTGAACTCCAGTAGGCTTGGTGATGTGACCACTTCCGTGGGGAGCCTGTTCAGTGCCCAACCACCCTCTGGGTGAAGAATCTTTTTCTAATATCCGACCTAAACCTCCCCTGACACAACTTTAGGCCATTCCCTCAGGTCCTGTCACTGATGACCACAGAGAAGAGATCAGTGCCTGCCCCTCCTCTTCCACTCACAAGGAAGCTGTAGAGTGCAATGAGGTCTCCCCTTAGTCTCCTCCAGGCTGAAAAGACCAAGTGACCTCAGCTGCTCCTCATACAGCACCTTCGTTGCCTTCCTTTGGACACTCTCCAATGGCTTAATATCTTTCTTATATTGCAGTGCCCAAAACTGCACACAATATTCAAGGTGAGGCCACACCAGTGCAGAGCAGAGTGGGACAATCCCCTCCCTAGACTGGCTGGTGATGCTTTGCCTGATGCCCCCTGGACACTGTTGGCCCTCCTGGCTGCCAGGGCACTGCTGGCTCATTCAGCTTGCCCTCAACCAAGAACCCCCAGGTCCCTCTCCATGGCACTGCTTTCCAGCATTCTCATTCCCCAGATATTACAGCAAAGCGGAAGCTGAAATAAAGGAAAATCATGCAACCAAATAAGCTGGCATGTGAAGCTTTAAAAATGTGTTTGCTAGGTAGAAATGTATTAGTTTATCACAACTAACTTGCTCTATCTTTTCTTGGCTAACTTGCTGGATCCCAGGCTGTAGGCTTTAGGAGTCAGACCCTGAGGTGAGCACAGACTTTCTAAGTCTTTTTAGAATCATAGAGTACCTCCAATTCTCCAGCTGGAAAGCACCCATAAGGATCTTGGAGTTCAACTCCCCGCTCCTCACAGGACTACCTAAAACTAAACCTAAACCATATCACTAAAAGCATTGACCTAATGCTTCTTGAACTCTGATAGTCTTGGTGCTGTGACCACTTCCCTGGGGAGCCTGTTTCAGTGACCAACCATGCTCTCAGTGAAGAACCTTTGCCTAATGTCAACTCTGAACTTTCCCTGACATTACACTTACAAAACCTAAAGCTAGTTTTTCCAGAAAGTGTTACATATCTGCATTATATATAAGCTGAAGATCTGATAAGTCAGTTTTAATAGCCAAACTAGTAAATGCAACAACAGTCTCCCCACATTTTTCTTGATTGCAGTAGGAATTTTTGCATGTGAAGAAAAGCCAACACACTGATCTTAGATTCTCCAGACCTGAAAAAAAAAAAAGTGCATTGAATGGGATCACCCAAATAATTTGTTTAATAATTTCAAAATGTCTCAGAGCTTTCTTCTTAAAAAAATAATTAAACATGAGTATGTTTAAAACCAGATTTTGTTTAGAAACATTGAAGCACTTCGACCCAATTGTGAAAACTTCCACTTGTTTTCAAAGCAAGGAAATTAATTCATAATTTTTTTTTTCAAACAGCTTGACAAGTTTTGACAAAAAGACATCTTCTGACAAATGGTAGAAATTTGTCTTTTAAAAGTCAGAAGAAAGCAAAATTGTTCCCTTTTCCTGGGAGTCTTATGATACAGCCTTTTCTTACACACCACATGCTTTTTTCCTCACTGCTTTAAATGCAGGACGTGCTCCATCACTGAAGCATGCTTATTTAGTGTAGCTTCTCTACTTTTCTTTGGCAAAATTTGTATGGCAAAGACTGGGAGAGATGTTTATGACTAAGGCATGCAGAAGTACCTTGGATATGAATCCTTTTGGAAGAGGGGTCTTGCACATGGAGTCCCTTCAAGGGGCTGACGCTGCTGGACCAGCTGGCACAGCGACCCCTGTGTGTGCAGTTACACTCACCTATACTCCAAAGCAGGTGGCTGCGAGCAAACCACTTATTAGGAGCAGACCTTGAAGTGTGCTGACTCTCCAGCCATCCCTGCAAATTATTTGGGAGCGTCCTGACTGTGCAGTGGCAGACGATGCTCGGGCAACGTGACAGCACAGACAACTGGGTTCCTCAGCCTGAGGGTTTAATCTGCTCACGTAGGCATGCCCATCAAATGTGCTGAAAATGCTAAGGACCCTGTAAAAAGCAGCTATCTCAATTTGAGCAGCCAAAATTGTTGGATACTTAGGACAACTATGACCTTCATTTCTCTGGTATAAAGCAATGGTAATGATGGCCTCCTACTGAAGGGGAAACTCGGATACCCTGGAATCACTTGGGTAGGACAGTGAGAGCTCCCTGAGGGAAATTCAGCACTTTGTGTGTAATGTAGGCCTTGCAGCAGGAAATGCTGAATAACATCAGAGACCAAGTACTGAATGAGAAAGATGAAAAGAAATGGTAAATAATTACCCATTCACGTAAAGCAGAAGGGGAATCACACCATTAAAAGCTGTATGCCTGTGGTGCAGGGGAAGGCACTTAACCTTCCTTCTGGCTTTCCCTAGCTTTTTGAGTAGTAGCCTTTGAAGTTTTTACTTTAATGCAAAGGATTGGCTTTGATTTGAAGAGGTTTATGCAGTATTACATGTATTTTGCTACAAAGTAGTTTTATTATTGCATGAAAAAATATGGGGTTTATCTGGAGTTGCTCTTATATATAACGGGGTAGAACTTGTGTCTTTTTCTACTGATTGCTAAGAGTGCTGGTGAGCAGCAGGCTGGCATTGCCTGCCTGCCAAGGGGTGGTTACATTTCTCAGTAGCCCATGGTGGACAAGGTGCATGGTGGAGTTGCATACAGCCAAAAGACTAAGGCAATAAACTAAGCTGAATAATATTTGAAGCCTTCTCAGGAAAAAAAGTAGTAGTGTTCTGAGTTAGTTACAGTAACTAAAATCTAGAAAGGTGATTTAATGAATTATAAAGGTAGCCTCACTTGTATCATTTTGTAATAATGAAAGAACCGGTGATTTTGTATTAAATTTCTAATATGGATTTTAAAATTAAAAATGTTACGTAGTTAGAGTGCTTCGGCATAATTTCCTTTTGTGACAAGGTGACCCACCTAGCTGATCAAGGGAAGCCTGTTGAGGTAAACTTTGGATTTCAGTAAATCTTTTGATACTGTCTCTCACAGTATCCTTCTGGATAAAATGTCCAGCACACAGCTGGATAAATATGTCATGACATGGCTGAGCAACTAGCACAAAGAGTTATAGTGACTGGGGTAATATCAGGCTGGAGACTGGTCACTAGTGGGGTTCCGCAGGGCTCCGTCTTTGGCTCAGTTCTCTTAAACATATTCATAAATTACTGGTATGCAGGACTTGAAGGGATCCTAAGCAAGTTTGCAGATAATACAAAATTGGGAGAATCTTTTGATGCCCTCAAAGACAGGGAGGCCCTGCAGGGAGACCTTGACAAATTAGAGAGATGGGCAATCACCCACCACATGAAGTTTAACAAGGCCAAGTGCTGGATTCTTCATGTGGGATGGGGCAACTCTGGATGTATATAGACTAGGGAATGAGATGCTGGAAAGCAGTGCCGTGGAAAGAGACCTGGGGATCCTGGTCGAGGGCAAGTTGAATATGAGTCAGCAATGCTCTGGCAGCCAGGAAGGCCAACCATGTCCTGAAGGAGCATCACCAGCTGATGGACGGAGGGGATTGTCCCACTCTGCTCTGCACTGGTGTGGCCTCACCTTGAATATTGTGTGCAGTTTGGGGTGCCACAATATAAGAAAGATGTAAAGCTATTAGAAAGTGTCCAAAGTAGGCCTTCATCAAAGATCACCATCTTTGTGGTCCAGAGAGGAAGCAGCTGAGGTCACTTGGTCTTTTCAGCCTGGAGAAGAGGAGATTGATGGGAGGCCTCGTTGCAATCTACAGTTTCCTCGTGAGGGGAAGCAGAGGAGAAGGCACTAATTTCTGCTCTGTGGTGACCAGTGACAAGACCTGAAGGAATGACCTGCAGTTGTGTCAGGGGGAGATTTAAGTTTGATATTAGTAAAGGAAAGGTTTGTCACCCAGAGGGTGGTTGGGCATAAAACAAGCACCCCAGGGAAGTGGTCACAGCACCAAGCCTGACAGAGTTCAAGAAGTGTTTGGACAATGCTCTCAGGCTCATGGTGTGATTCTTGGGGCTGTCCTGTGCAGGGCCAGGATTTGGACTTCAGTGGTCTCTTTGGGTCCCTTTCAATTCAGAAGATTCTGCAATTTTATTGAAGACAGTTAAATACAGAGTTTGTAGACGATGTTTGCAGAAAAGCTGTGCAGGAAGAAATTTTAAAAAAATTATCATCACAGAACAAAAGAAAGTATGAAGAACAAATGAAGGCAGGAAGAAAAGCACTTAGGAAGCTTAAAAGAATTTATTTCTTTTAAGATTATATACTCTGCTTCTTGTATATATTTCTGTGATGGAGCTCTGTAAAAAAGGCAAAAATCAGCCCTATGATTCAAGATTCTTCATTTGGGAAAATGTTTTTTATTTTTTATCTTTTCAGAGTTCTGGTTCATCCCTTGGTACATACATACATGCATAACACCTTCTCAACACTAAACTTGATAGTGTTTCACTGCTGACTTTAGTGTGGCCACTGGGTTTTTGAAGCTTTTTAGAAACCCCACATTTCCTCAAGTAGGGAGCTGCAACCAATAATTATACTGACAAACCAGAAAATGTTTTATCAGCTTTGCACCAGTCTTCATGACACTATAATTTTTGCATTGTTGAACAAGTATGGGTGGTAACTACACTGCACAAAAGCTAAAACAATGCATAGTCTCGTGCATCTTTAGTTTCTGCCATCAGAAAAACAAATGAGGATATGGTTAACCTAAGATCAGCTACTTGATTTCTGCTGTTTTTTACTCGATATTGCTAATATTAGGGTACACATTTTCATTTAAAAAAAAAAAAAGAATGATTCCCTGAGATACAATAATGAATAAATTAGTGAAGTTCTCTAGAAATTGCCTGAAGACTGATTTCGTGGATAATGACAGAACCTCTCTATGAATTTCTTAAATTTTTGTGTTTTCTTATGTAAGACAACCTTTAAAGGAGAAACATCATTGTACATTAAAGTCTAAAAGGAGTTTTTTCAAAGAATAAAGTCTGCAAATATTTCCTCTGTAGAGAATTATCCTCTCATAAATACTTACTCTTTGTGTGGCTGTCTGTCTGTCAGAAGACTGATAAATGCATCACAGACCACTAGGAGATGCTTAAGTGAGGAGATCTCGAGAAGACTTGAGTTCCACCCCCCCCCCCCCCCCCGTCTCTAACGTCGCACCATCATCCCCTTCATATGAGGCAATGAGGAAGAGGGTAAAACCAAAGCTAAAAATCAGCCTAAGGTCAAGAGTTAAAAAGCAAAACATAAAACAAATATAGCAGAAAGGTACATATACTGTGTAAACCTACTAATGCCAGGGCTTTGATTTTGGTAGGACATTTATCTTTACAAGTGGAGGTATCAGATTATATTTTTTGTGAATGAATGTAAATGCTAAAGGTTTAAACCCCTATGTAGTTAGGCACAGAAGTGCTTTGGGTTGCACTGGGAGATGAGGAGGGATCTTCACAGTGTGTGCTGGATGCAGGATGGGAAGAGGCAGAAAATTTTCTCCCTTGTGGTTTTGAAGTAGGTTCAGCTTGACAGTGCAGTTGCTAACTAAAATGGCAGTGCTCTGGGCTGTTGCCATAATTTGGCTTAAGCACTTATCCAAAAAAAAAAAAAAAGAAAAGAAAAAAGAAAAGAAAAGAAAAGAAAAGAAAAAAAAAGAAAAGAAAAGAAAAGAAAAGAAAAGAAAAGAAAAGAAAAGAAAAGAAAAGAAAAGAAAAGAAAAGAAAAGAAAAGAAAAGAAAAGAAAAGAAAAAAGAAAAGAAAAGAAAAGAAAAGAAAATCTGTAAATGTAAATATTACTCTGATGAGTAATTTTCCTCTTTCCTGATGTTTTTGGACATGGCAGTTTGTTAATACTCATATTGTACGTGGCTGAATCTTATTGTTAATTTATCTGTTGTTGGAGGAATTTTTAAAGTTTAGATATAATGAGGTTTAGCAATTTTAATTTTATGCCAGCAACATAGTCAATACTGTCATAAGCAAGTCTGATGACACACTGAAATAATTCTTTGTTTTTCCTGATACTTTTAGTAAAGGATTATTCTACATCCTCACTGCTTTGATGAAGATCTGGTCTTTGTGACCTTCTAATTCTCTTCCAAATTTCTACGTTTTTTCGTGGTGAATTTGTAGCCATTTATTCTTGTGCCATCATGGTCCCTTGTACAAATAGTTCTTCTCCCTCACAGGTGTTTATTCCTGATGTATTTCTAGATAACAATCCCTCCCATCACAACCTTCCTGGTTACTCTGCAAAAGAGGATCAAATTCTTGTATACATCAAATGCTTTTTTAAAGCTGGACTTATTTCATTTCAAACAATACAAAAGGAAACAAACAAACAAAACCCCCCAAATTGTTGATTTGAAGAGAACAGGAGGAGGAGATGTCAAATCTGGAAAATAACTAAGGAGGATTTTCCAAGTTTGGAACAGGAGCTTGTCTAAGCATTCTTACTATTCTCCCTGTGGGCCATGATACCATTGCTAGGTTATTATTTTAACATTGGGTCTGACAGTTGACCATTGTAGAGCTGGTGGGTGGGTTTCCTTCCTGTTTGATACTGATATTCCAAATTTAGAGACAAACAGCTGCACTTCAGAGTTCACTGCAGCACTGGGCACAGAGAGTGAGGATGCACTTGTGGATTAATAAAAATGATGATGCTGATTGCTGTCATGCAGTCATGTCTGCAGCAATTTAACAGGTGAAAAGGGCAGAGAAGAGCCTTAGAAAGGGTCCAGAGAACAGTATGCACAGCCCTTAACTATATAACATGTATCACTGGGTCAGTTGGACACAGAAGCGTTAGGATTCCTTTGCCCTGTTTGTAAAGAAATAATCTTTGTCTGGTGCTAGAAAACTTGATTTGTCAGGATGACAATTTAATAGTTTGGTGAGTAACGTTATCCATGAAGTAATACAGCAAATCAAGATTTGAGTTGGGAGAGAGAGAGAAGCAGTTTACTTTGGTGATTTTGGTGTGCTGCAATTGCTTTATTCAGTTTTGGTATCTCCTAAATTTGAATTTTTCAATAAATTTTGAAAGAAATAAAATTGAAAATTGAAAAAAAAATTGAAAAAATTAAATTAAGAAAATGAAAAAATAAAATTGTTCCATTTGCATACTCATACATTAACTGGCAAGGAATCAGATTAAGCTAACATAGTTGCATCACAAACTGATTTAAAAAACAAACAAACCAAAACAAAACAAAAAACCAAACCCCCCAAGTCCTTTATACAAATTGTCACAGTTGATTCTCACAAATGCAGAAATACAAGTGAGTTTTTCCTTTGCTTAAACATAGTGCTCTTAGCTGTTCCAGTTGTACCAGTGGTTCTGTATATTACCACAAAAGAGTATCATTATAGACAGAGCAAATTGCTATCATTAAATTTTAATCTGCATATGAAAGTGTGCAAAGAGAGAAAGAGATATTAGGGGATATACTGTACATAGCAATATTCTAATTTTTTGTCTTTTTTAGCTTCAGGAATGGAGCTGTCTGTCTGAAGAGGACTCTGCCCAGATATTCGTAGTGTCCAAGCTCATTCTCCCAAGGACTCTGGTGTTACAACCTCATCTTTCTCGGAATGGCTGAGAAGGCTCCACCAGGGATCACCAAAAAGTCTTCAAGGTCTACACTTTCTCTCCCTCCAGAACCAGTGGAGATCATTAGGAGCAAAGCGTGCTCACGGAGAGTTAAAATAAATGTTGGTGGGCTCAACCATGAAGTGCTGTGGAGGACTTTGGACAGACTTCCAAGGACACGATTAGGAAAGCTCAGAGACTGCAATACCCATGAATCTCTGCTAGAAGTATGTGATGACTATAATCTAAATGAAAACGAATATTTTTTTGACCGACACCCAGGGGCTTTCACTTCCATTTTGAATTTCTACAGGACAGGGAAACTACATATGATGGAAGAAATGTGTGCTCTTTCTTTTGGCCAGGAACTTGACTACTGGGGGATTGATGAGATATATTTAGAATCTTGCTGTCAGGCAAGATACCATCAAAAGAAAGAGCAGATGAATGAGGAACTGAGGAGAGAGGCAGAGACAATGCGAGAGAGAGAAGGGGAAGAGTTTGATAATACCTGCTGCCCAGAGAAGAGGAAGAAGCTTTGGGACTTGCTGGAGAAACCCAACTCATCTGTGGCAGCAAAGGTAGGATGAACAGTAGGCTTAACATAAAGACAGTAGAAAATAGTTTCGTGACCAGTGCATCTGACTTTGAGGAATTGACAACTTTCACTGAAATATTCAGAGAAAAGAAGAATCTAAAAATACACATATCATGAAGTGAATACACGCAAATCTGCCCTAAAACCCACTGAAATCAGCAGAAGAAACCCTGCTGAGTTCAGTTGTTTTTAGACAACTACTGTATTGTGCTTTTGCTGTAATGCTATCAGAAATATCTGTGTGATTCTTAATGACTTCATATTAAATGAAAATACAGCCAGAGAGACCACTATTTACCTGTTTGTTAGAAAAACATTTGATTATGAGAAATACACATTTCACTATTGCTTATCCTGTTACAGGCTCTGCATAGGTGTGGTGTCAGTGTTTCGTAAGTTGTGCTGGGCAGATGATCAAAGTGTCGACAGCTGCTCTGGCAAGGTTTTACACCAGGCAAGAATTGCAGTACGTTTTCTCTTATGCTACATTTTTGCAATCAAGAATTAGTGTGTTCTGTATAAAAATATTAAAGCACAAATATACAGACATTTATATATATTTATATGTATGCCTGTATATATTTGTATGCTGTGTATGTATATGAACAAGTATATCCTCTGTACATATATGTGCACACTTATACACACACACACACACACACATACATATATGTGTAAAATATGTATATATTCAGACAGAAGTGAGAACACATTCAAATGAAGCCGTGTCCTAGTACTGCTGCCTTCAAACAGGCAAGCTGGCTAAAGTCTCTCTGATACAGTTGAAAAGTTAACCCATGTTGTGAATGTGGGGCTGCGCACACAGATGTCAGTACTGCTATTTAAAAGGAAGATTTTCTTGCATTTTGAGGAACTAATTGTTCTATTTGTGATGTGAGGCACTAATTAACTGAGGTCAATTGTGGAAGCATGTCTCCAGTTTGAATGACTCAAAACGAAAATGTTTGATGTTTAGATGTTCATGTTAAGCTTAACTGTGGTTTTATTGTCTTCTGTTGTTGATTTGTTTTTGGTTGCAATGCTCTTGGACTAAGGTAAGTGTTAAAATATGATGGCGCAATGGACAAAAACCAGAATTTTGGCAAAGATTTTTTTTGCAATAGCAACTTCTTGCTATTGAAGCACAATACACAATTTTTTTTAATTTTAATTTTTCATTATGGACTACCTAACAGTTTAAGCAAGGACTTAGTTTTGTAAAAAAAAAATACTTATTTTGCCGTAATAAGATTCGTAATGAATAAAAGCTTATAGAAGTGAAAGTATTCAGAATATTTTAGAAAACTACATGAATATATTTTCTGCTTCCGAGATACATGTTCTGGGCCATATGTTCCTCTCCCAGGGAAGGAGCAGAGGGGAAGCAGATGGGCATAAGTTGTGCCAGAAAGGGTTCAGGGAAGCCGTGTTACACACTGTGATCCCCTGGTACAAGCTAACATCCATCAGCCTCCCCAGCACTTCTGTGACACAGCTGCTGCACTGCCTGCAGGACTAAGGGACCAGCTTTGCAGTCCTGCTTGGCTTGAAACATAACCAATGTGTTCCGTAACAGACCTGTCCTCCTGGATGCAGGCGGGAGGATCTCCTTTCTGAGCCATGCAGCTGAAACATGCTGCGTGTGACCTGGGAGATCCCCGGGTCATGGACGCTGCCTCTGTGACACCCAGCAGGCACATTTGTTTGTGAAATATTTTCATAGATATATCTATAAATATATATATTTTCATATATATCTATATAAATATATATATTTTCATCTATATATGAAGGCAGTTTCCTCTAGGGCTTGAGATGTATGCTTAGTTAGTGCTTTCTTAATTCTAGGTAGGAGTCAACACAGTAAAATGAACCAGGTGAATAAAAAACACAAATATATTGATTTTTCCGTTCTTTGCCAGTGACTCGCTTTCATTCTTTTGCATGAAATATATGATGGTTAAAGTTAGAAATATAGGATAGTTAAACTTGAGTACTTACTTTTGACCAAACTCTTACGACTTTACAGTGCCCCATCAGGAATTTCCTTAAAAGGAGTTAGGCCAACTTTGACCTTTTAAGAAAACTCCCCTTTGGGCATTTAGACCAGATTTCTTCTCAGGGTTTGCAGATGAAAATGGCCCTTTCTTTAATTTCCCAGGATGCCTAAATAATTTTTTTTACCAATTTTATTTCCCTTTTCTCTCATTTCATAGTTTGATTGAATGTTATAGATCTATCCTTTCTTCCTACAGGGAGTTTCACATTGCACTCGTATATATGTTGTAATGCTTTTCATTATTTCAATTGTCTTCTGCCTAAGTTAATGCCATTTAATGTGGTTTTTCTGTGGTTCTGGTAGCTAGAAGTCACCATATGTGCACTCAGTTTCTCTTTCTACTGACCTTCAGTCTGTAAATATGCATATGAGCCAAAATTATAGTTAGATACACCTATGGCATCTCAGACAGCTATAGAAACTTGTCTAAATGACATAAAGGAGAAAAAACCCTATCACAATACATTCAAACTTTGGTAACATGAAACAAAATATGCTTAAATCAGTTGGATGTACTTTGAAACAGTCTGCAGCCATCACAGACTCTGTTAGTTTCTGTGGCAAGGTTGTATTTGAAGTGTTTGCATAACATCACGTTCAGATTTCTCATCTTTTGTTCAGTCAAATAAGTTGCAAGTTAGTCCTGAAATAAGAGGCGCAACCATCTTCTTTCCTCTGTAGGAGTGAGAAGGATGGTGGCATTTTGACAGTGGGAAGTTTGGAACCATGTGAGGAAATATTCAAATACTCAAATTCCAATACTAGCTCCCTTTCAAACTTCTGTAGAAAAAAATGAAACCATATCAATGTGCATAGCTATCCTCCTGATGTCTGTTCAGTCATTCAGATCCTGTGTAGTATCCAAGCAGTTGACAGGAACAGCTTGCTTTTTAATCCCTTTCACATCAAAGATTAGGAATGTGAGATAAACACTCGGATGTGGTTTTGATATGTGACTGTGTCTTGCCACTTCTTGATTCTGCTAAGATCCCTTCTAGGTCTGATCCAAAGCTTACTGAATTAAGAGGGAGTCCCGCTTTGGATTAGGCATCTCAGGACAAATCCTGTGCCTTTCGAGGTCAGCAAAGGTTTGCCATTGACTGCTCTTACAGCAAGGTGAAACAGAGCAAAGTGACAGTGAATGAG
The DNA here is from genome assembly GCA_038380795.1 of Pyrocephalus nanus. Taxonomy (NCBI): domain Eukaryota; kingdom Metazoa; phylum Chordata; class Aves; order Passeriformes; family Tyrannidae; genus Pyrocephalus; species Pyrocephalus nanus. The sequence goes on from CM076261.1 coordinate 64,903,879, forward strand.
CAGCAGATGTTTTACAGGACTTGTAACAGTAAATGGGACAAAGCAAGAAGGATGTGTGGCAAGAAATGAAAACTATGGTTAGCTGGTAAAAATGGAATATTATAGGTCAAGTACTGTTGCACAATATGGGCACACTTTACTATGTGAGTTTTTTTTAATTTTAGTGAATGCAGACATGCACCTTATCTCAGTCACTAATTAACGTATTAGAAGCACAGCAGTTCTTGCTTAGTCCTCACCCCAGCGAAGCTCTCTGTGGATTTGGTAGGTGTTTTAGCTGAGGAGTACAGGATTCCCTTCCATTTTCTGATGCTTTCATTCATAAGCTTTTTAAGTAGGATTAAGATAAAAATGTCCAGAAGTCCAGCCACTTCAGAATATACAGTGCTGTGAAATAAGGAGGAGTGCTGGGATTTAGAAAGAATGAGAATTTTGCATATACTACATCCCAGAGAATCCCAAGGTCTGGTCCCCAAACCACAGGGGTTTGCATGAGTCTGGCATTCTTTGGCCCAGAGGAACATCTGAGTTTTTAGACCAGGCATTTATTTATACTTATTGTGTAAACAGCAGTTTGTAAAAACTCTATTGGAAAAAAAAAAAGAAAAAGAAAAAAAGGAAGTTATTTTTATATTTCAGTCTTCTGTTTGACATTGTTATAACCTATTACAACCTCTATAATGCAGCAGCAGCTTTGACCAACCTGTCAATAATTTCAAAAATTACTAGTAGCATAGGGTTTGCTTTTTTTAAAGTTATATGAAATCTGATTGGGTTGAAAGTGTTCTTTGTTAATTCTGTTTGTTTCACTGCATTGCTGACTTTTCCTTATTTCCTTTTGTTAATTTCTTTTTTCTTGGGGTTCGTTTTCTGGTTTATTACAAACTGTAACATGAGTATTCCTCCTTTGTAAAAAGCACACTAATTTATCAGCTAACTAGTGGATTGTGGATTATAGAAGGTATAATTATCCCAAGCCTGACTGGAAATTGCGAGGAGTTTGTGTGCAGTATTCAGTAACTAATCCCTTATGAGAAAAAATTCCTTTGGGGGAATGGGGAAAAGAAGATGCATGGAAGAGGAGATTCAGGCCACTGATATTTATTTAGCTGCAAGTGCATTATGGGTAGGTTTGCCCCAATGACTTGCCAAGAGAGGGCACACCTGTTTTACATTAGGGGCCTGATTCTTACTGTGCATGAGTCTGTCTTATATATAATTCACACTGATGCTGATACATATTCTTTACAGAGCAGCTTAAGAGGGGTCTTGGGGTAAGGGCAAAGTAGCAGAGTCATGCACGACTTCATAACAGAGTATGATATAGGACATTTCAGTATTCTTTTGCCAGTCCTCATAAATGATCTCCTAGATTGTCACACAGTGTTCATTTGGGGAGAACCCTAATTAACGGTACGTTACTGGTTCTTTTTGTGTTGAAGGTAACACCACATATACTCAGAGGACTTTAGGAAAACTTTTGACTGATTCATATATTGTGAAGAACAGCTATCACACATAAGCAGTGTCAACAGCTAGATGTTTGCATCAAGATACTAAAGTGTTCAAGTGAAAGAAATACTTTTTTTATGTTTGCATGCTTTGTTATGTTATACGAACAAAGTGCTTTTCTTGCTCATGCCCTCTTCTCAGTTTAGGTTCTGTTAGACATTCTGTGTCATCCTGATTTTGTCAATATTTCCCCCTACAAAAGCTTATATTCTATGTTGTGTCCCATCTAACTTAGACCAAGGATGAAGATTACAGAGTTAAGACTTTTCTCTTTTCTAAATTGTGAGGAATGGCTTTTGTATTAGTTTGAGTTCCACAAGTTTTTGTATTGTATATAATACACCAATGGGCATGATTCATTGAAGATAAGTGGTTTTTTCTAGCTGATGTGTTGATTGAACTTCTGTTTGACCTCTGGCTTCAATTTATTTTTTAGGGGAATTCTGCCACAAACCTTTATCTGAATTTACTATCAGGAGTGTTATGGTTTGCAGTGTCACTCCCAATACTTTATAGAAATTTATCTCCTGAAACTAAGTTATGGTAAAGCACAGAGAATGGTCACTGGTGATAAATATGTACCTTCATCTCACCAATGTTTTTGGTGAGGACGCTTATTATCACTCTTTGCTTTTAAGGTGAATTTATTGCATGTGCCAAATGATAAAGTCAGTCAATGTGACTGTAAGACAAGAAGATTATATCTGATCCCAGTCATTCATATTTAATAACTCAAGTGTTTTAATGTCTTGAAAGATAAGTGAATATATTGTTTTTTCAATAGATATTATATCAAGGAACAAAGAAGACTGGCAGTAGTTAATTGATTTTGTTTTAAGAACTTCTGTATGCTCAGTGCTGAGCTGGTCATTAAAAGATTATTTACTTTCTTTATACTTCTTAGATGGAGTATCATGTAACACATGATTCAGCATTTTTGGTCAGCTTAAAGTATCATGGGAATAGAGCTACCATCTGATCTATCTTTCTCCAGAGGTGTTTAATACCTTAGTTACATATGGGCTCCCTCTAGCCTTGAGATCTTGGTGGTGGTGTGCTGAAAGGTCTTGCTTCAGACTTATTAAAAGAACTTACTGAAACCTACTGTTGGAATTAAATGATTAAAATGTCCTTTCAACTGACCTGTTTATTATTGACACTTAATTCTCAGTGAAACAGATGCTGAAATTTTGGAAGCAGTGCCAGGGGCAAAGATGCTTCATATTCATGACTCATATTCAGACAGTCCATTGCTGGCTTCAAGCACTGGCACCAGGGAATATCCCTGTTCACTGTATGAACAGAGGGAAGGGAACTTTCCCTTCTAGGTTTTGATAAGGGGCGTCATTGACTCTGGTTTTATGGACATATTAAGGAAAATTAAAGAGGATTGATGATGAGTCTTGTTAAAGGGGAGGAAAAAGCCAGAAATAATTATTTTAAAAATCAGGGGAATTCCATTTTCTGTATTTGGTAATAATATCTAATTGGTAATGCTTTGCAAAACAAAGTTTTAAAGTAAAAACTAGTGTGTGCCTGCACTTATGACACCATTCATAGAATCACACAGTAGCTCTTGCACAACCTACTAGGATTTGGAAGATATGATATTACAATGAATTACCAGCAGGTACAATCTTCATGATAACAGCTATGCTTTGCCAGAATGGATAGAAAGCAATATTCTGATTTACCCTGTAATTTATGTGTCCGTAATTTAGGAGAGCAATTTAATTCTACAATGACTGCTTTTTTTGCCACTGCTCATATCCTTTTTCTTATAATTGTTAACCATAAATCGAGTGTTGACCAGCATCAATTGCATATACCTTTTAAAATATGCACTTGCAGTATTTCTAGTCGGGATGGTGATGTTTTTGGGCATTACAGCATGCCCCTCCATAACATCAGAGGCATCTCGCAAGCTGAATTTTCAGCTGTGACATGTCACTTGAGCTGTGTAATTCCTGAGTGGACAGACCAGGCTGTTGTGCCTTTCCTTTCACCCAGAGACAGATCATATGTCCTAAAAATGTTGCATTTCCGTTCTGTGTTTTTATAAGCAGCTGCCAGTGCATTGTCTTCTAAGATATTTGGAAGTAATCAAATGTCAGGGAGATACACGAATAAATTAAATGACGAAACATTATCCAGACAAAATCTGTGGGAAACAAAGGGCTGCACTTTTTGTCTGGATGAACAAGCTCCGTGTTGCTTTTGTAAAGCTGAGAGCAAAACAATCTATATGATCACCTGCAAACTGGCCTTTGTTTGGGTTCTCTGATTTTTGCATTTTATTTATTTCAGAGAAAAAACGTGGTATTTATCTTGACATATGGCTGACTCATGAGTTTTCTATTTGATGAAGATATTTGAATATTTGACGTGTAGCACTGAATCCTAGGTCCTTTGAGGGAATATTGGAAACAAGCATGTGACACTTGCACAGCTGTTTCAAAGTGACTTTGAGATCAAAAAAGTATCCCAGTAGAGTTTTTATATGAAGCCCCCCTGGTGTACTCTTTCCATGCCTTGGTCGCTCTCTCTTTGGAGAGGTGTGCAGTACGGCCAGGGTTTCAGGTGGGAAGAGTAAATGTATTTAATTTGCACTGGTTGAGACCCAGAAAACGCTCCTGCATTTGAATTATTTTCATAAGTGTACAGTATCTTTTCCACATGAATTTGTGGCATTATGGGTGAGTGAATACCTGAATTCCACATACTATACCCGAGACAGGTCTTCTAGTGTTCTCAAGCAGCAATGGAAAGAGTCAAGTTTCCTTTCAAAAGCATGCTTATTTTGGCATTGTAACCATTAAGTCTACGTATTAACAAACTAGCCTTTATTTCCAAAATAACTGTTTGGGTTTTCTGGAGCTTATCTTATGCATATCCTATGTGTAAGTATATATAATATTGACAGCTGAGCCTTTCCCTTTTTTTTTAAACTCACAATATTGCACAATGAGAAGATGTGTGAGATGGTTGAAGCAATCAGAATAGTGTTTTTATCTCACTGTTTAAGTGCCTACAAACTGCTTGAATCATATTTGCTAAATTTTCAAGTCATCTTGTAACCACTTGTTATAAATATTCATAAAGGGTTTCTTTTAAAATGCAGAGAAAAACAGGAGCCAGAACACGGGATGCAGACCTGAAGTCTGAGGAAATTTTTTTCTGAATGGCAAGGTGAACTCCTGAATTTGGTTTTGTCTGACCTCTGAAACTCAGGTTCATTCCTCACTGAGAACATTTTTATGCCTGCTGCTTGTGGGAAGTGATGTTATGTTCCCTTAAGCTCCTTCCTAAAAACTAGCACTTCACTGAACTAATAAAAAAGCTTCTAGGATTATCCAAGATTTTCTGTTCTAGCTTCTAAAAGGTAAAGTAATTAGAAGTCCAAAAAGAGCCAAGTTCTTCACAAAACAGCTCTTAAAGGGATATCTTTACTTTCCAAGACAGCAAAGGGCTTCACTGCAAAACATTGGGGTACATTTGTTACCCAGAGTTCAGTGTCTTCACTCATCATTCATTGGGTTCCTCCTGAAGCAACCGCAAGGGTTAGACATTGCTCTAAATAGCTCAGGTATGGCACAGGCCAGAGCTATCCCAAGGATAGCCAAGTTGCAGTGACAGTTTCAGTCACTGGCCACTTGCAGAATGCCCCATTGGAAGGGGTTGCTGGTGGCATTCTTTGGGACAGTCCAGCTTGCCATGATTCCACATGGTGTATTTTTGGTGAACTCCTAAGATGGTCTCATTTTCCACTAAGTTGGATTTCTGTGGCAGACTAAAATTGCGTCAGGCTTTGTTTACAAACTCCTGTTATCACACTTTCTTTCTTGAGCACTGTAGCCTCTTTTTGGATTACTCACTGGGGGATCCTTGGGTGACCTTACTATTCTGTTTTACCGAAGCATCTACCAGTGTGTTTGGATCTGGGGAGGGTTTTTCTGAAGAACAGTGAATATTGCTAAAATAAATTAGGTAAGGTAGTTCTTTTGCAAACTGCAAGACATTATCTGTGTTACAGGCTCATTCTGAGAAGAATTGAAACTCATTTCCACCTCTGTTATTTTCACAAAGCCCTTGTATTTTCATAAATTTTCTTTTAAAAATTTTGATATAACTTCCTTTGTGGAGTTAAATGCCATTTTAAAAAACTGTTCCAAAAGTATCTTGGTCTGTGGTCTGTGTATGTATGCATGCAAATACATTTTGTGCGATTGTAGCACAGAAAAATTTGGCTGGTGGCCCTGAATTCGGTCATAGCACTGACATTGACTTCAAAGCACTTTAGGCCATTGCTACTAGCATTTAGCACAGAAGGCAAAACATCTAAGAGGAAATGAGTACGTAGGTATGAGACCAGTCCTGTTTCACTGAACCATACAGCCTTTTTTTAGAATTGAAGCAGGACGGACAGATGACTTAGAAATAATTTAGAGCTGAGGCTGTAAGTATGGGAGGTATCTGATCACAAGTCTGTTTGGTACTTAGCAGCCCTTCAGGCCAGCATGGTACAGTTTAGTCTCTTTGCTGGGGATACATAAATTAACTTCAGGAACAGCGAGCACTTGTAATTCTGTGGCAGGAATTATAACCAGCCACTTTTGTATCTCCAACTCAGATGGCTCAAAACCCACTTAAAGCTCTGGGAATGAGCAGGCTAAGCTCATGAATTCAAAATGAGGACCAAAAGCTTGGAGTCATTTTGAAATGCTTCTACTGTTTTCCCCTGTGTCATGGCAGAACAGTTAATAACTCTTCATGCTGAGCACAGGTGGCTTCTCATGCCTTTCCTTTGGCCCATGACCTGCATATGGCCAGCTTTTTTTTTTTTTTTTTCTTATGATTCAAGATTTTCTATGTCATTTTACAGTCTTTTACCTAACTGCTGGTCCATGAAGTGTCATTTGCTGTGTTTGAGGGTGTTTAGCAGAGGTCAGGACAGTGGCGCCAGGTCTGTGAGACACATGGTTCTGTGTCCAGGTTCCATGAGATTGAAGGTCCTGTGGATCACTTTAATGAGCAACTTTTATGTTGGGAAGAAGGACAGTGCTTCTCCACAGAGGATTAGAAATCCATATTTGTGTTCTGTTACTTTAGTCAAGGAAACATGAAAGCTTGAAGACAGAAGAAGGGTGTGGTTTCATGATAAAGTTCATTATAAAAGATATTATAATCTGAGAAAATTCGCAGTTATTTTTTGCAAGAAATAGAATAAGACGTTCCTACACTTCTACTGTTTATACTGTCAAAAATCAATAAATGTTATTGGAACAAAAGCTGTGCAGAGTTGACCAGTTATTTTAGAAGGTATACAAGCTAAAGCCTCTGGATTGAATGCTAAATAATAGAGTTTCTCTGTGTCTTTAAAATGTCTTTCAACTTGACTTAGAAGTGAATTTTTCAAAATTGTAAAAAAAAGGGGGGAAAAAAAACTTTGCAAGTTGATTTATAATGCCACTAGAGTGGCCTGTTAGGAAACTGAAGAGAGAGTGGTGTAAATGCTTGCCCTTCCTCTTCATGAGTCAGCTAATAGGCATAGTGATTTAGGGATGGATTAGATGCAGTTATTGGTGAAGAAGTTCCCCTGTCCCTTTATCTGCATATTAGGACATCCTAGTGAGCACTCAAAAATCAAATATTTTCACCGGGAATATTTTCACTCCACCAGCTCTGGTGGTGGATTTGTGTCCCAGTGCTATTTTAGCCTTATGCACTGCATTTCCTGCCTCTCCTCATGACTGTGTTTTCATAAGAAGAGGTTGGGTGCACCATGAAAAATGAACTGAGCAATCTTACCCACAGAAATAAATGTGAAATTCTGAAAAAAAAAATGGCAAAGAAAGAAAGAAAAAGAAAGAAAGAATGAACCATAGCAAATACCAACCAGCCTGAAGTCTGCTCTGATGATCAAATCATACACATTTGTTACAGTTCGATTTCACTGTTTTTAAATGGGAGAATTCAGTCCAATATCACAAACATACAGATCCAAGCAGTTTCTTAACTTCTAGTTGCATTTAGTTTCTTACAGTAAATATTGTTTTTTTGTAAATACTTTTGCTAATATTTGACCCTCAGGTCAATTCTTATACATGCTTCAGTGAACCTGTTACTAATTTACTGTAATCTGTATTTTAGATTGATATATTATGCTGCCTAATGGTGAAGTTGAAATGCATGGATTTAATTCTAAATGATGTGTGAAACATTTACTCAAAATGCTGTAGCTATGCCAATAATAGTAGCTTCTTCAGTCAGTTGAATTCAGAAGGAATCAATGCAGTCTGTTACATACTTGTATGTGTAGTTTTGGATGAAATAAGTATGTTGAAGAGAGAGTCTTTTAATTAGAGTAGCTGATGGAGATGAGAGATCTTGGACTGAAAAATAATCTGCTTGATGAATGTATTATAGAGAGAATAGATGAGGGCTTGATGTGCTCTTTAGGAAGCATTCTTAGTACTTGTTAACACGGAATAGTGGGACAAGTTTTATTAAAATACTGTGTCACTGATGTTGGTAATGTCTGTATGAAGAATAAGCTCTTTTGAAATACTTCTCTTTTCCGAAAGCAAACTAATTTCCTTTGATGACGATGAGATGCTTTGAGGATGAGAGCTGGTATGTCTGACTCACAGGTGTCCCCACTCAGACTGATTTCTGTTGTTATTTGAAAATAAATTTTTTCGTTTAAGCGTGTATGAAATTGAAAGGAAAAACCTAATCTTAGAAATATCCCTTATTGCACTGAATCCCTGATAACGTGGCTGAAGCATCTCAGCAGTAATGCATTCGCATTAATGCAACTTCATCTGTTTTCTCTGTAATTTGATTTAAAACCAAACCCTAACTCTTACCTAAAGCCCATGTTCCTGAGAAGGAGGCTGTGTGTGACAGAGAAGGGGTTAATAGAGCACAGTTTCTGGCGGGGTTTTATTGCTGCCAATCTTTCATGGAAGTGTCCTCCCCCAGGGTTCTATTGGAAAGGCACAGTGCAGCTGCAAAGGGCACGGTGCAGGCACAGATGTCTTGTGCTTGTGAAGTCAAGCTGAAAGCCAGAATGCAAAAACTGCTGGAGAGTCTGTGTCAGTCACAGACTGAAGCACAACTGCAAATCTCTTTAATAACTTTAGCCCCTCTCTCTTTAAAAAGGAAGATGGGAGGAAAACCTTCAAAAGCTCTGAACGTTTCCTCATATTCTAGTTGTTTGGAAAGGAGTGTTATCCCTCGGGAACTAGGCTGAACTCCAGTGATCCTGTCGGGAGGAACAATGTTTCAAAGGCACGTGCTAATTGTAGATCCCTGTGGCAGATCAGTTTGCTGCAGGAGCACCCATGATAATGGTTCCTTGTTCCAAGTAGGTGATAATAGACAGTTCTTCAATGCTGTGCCATAGGCAAATAGCACCTCTGGGCACAGAAATGGCACTGCCCCTGCATAGAGGTACATGAGTAAAACTTACAAGAACAACGGATATTTTTAACTGGATTTCCCCTTTTCCTTTCCCATACCTCTACAACCAGAGTTTTCTTTTCCCTATTATATATGCATGAAGCAGTCAATTAGAAGTCAAGCAAGTCTTTCTGTTTTCTTAAGTCTCAACAGAGGAATCTCACAACATTTATACATTTTTGCTAAAATGCTTATTTTTTTAATATTACCATAACTATTGTTTTAAAACTTCTCTAGAGCGAAATCTCCCCTCCAGTGAGATGTTCACCTAAGTCTCCTGGATTTGCATGTTTATAGCTGAAGGGCAACCAAATATTGTCTGTGGTGTGCATTGCTGTAATATTGATTTAGTATGTAAGAAAAAAGAAGATGGTTTTCTCAGTGGATGGAAAACCGTGATAAATTTATTCAATGATGTCAAATACTTTGGCATTCTTTGTTTGATGAGTTGTCACAGATAAGGTAGATATCATGGGCTTAGGGGTGCTATTTTGAAACACAGTTGTTAAAGGAGATTTACAGCACTCTGAAAAAATGAGAGTGAGATAACAGATCAAAAGGAAGATATAAAATACAGAGCCAAGTTGTGTCTGAACAGCAAAAGCTGTCTTTTCTTCCCCACAAAATCTGTAGTCACAGATTGTGTCTGCGATTGTGACACAGTTGTGTCAGTGTTTCTTTTGTGCAGCAGTGTATATCTCACTATTGTCCTTTAACCATAGGAAACCCTCAAAGACACTAGGCTTGGTGATGGTGAGAGCTCAGCCTCTGCACAGCAGCCAGTGCTGTTCTGCAACAAGACTTCATAAGGGATTGCTTCAGGGGCAGCTGGGCAGCCTGTCTTGGGGACAGAGTGGAGTGTGAGAGCTCTGGCTGGCTTGTCATGTGACAAAGGCAGGAAAAACCTGCATCAGCAGCAAGATGCATGTTAGTTGGAATAACGTATGTGATTTAGATAACTAAATTTCATCCTGTATAAGTAACCTAATATTTCAGATGTAGAACTGGCATTATTTCATATGGTAAGGATACAAAGAAGAAAAAAAAAGGAATAGGCTGTCCAAATCGCCAGATAATTTCCCTAAGGCTAGAGGAGATCATTAGAAAAGAAGACCAAGGACAAGGTAGGTAATAAGAGAAATATAGGCACCAAGTATCTCAATATGTTGAAATCCTAGTGCATGTTAGGGTTTTGGCTCCTAAAAGCCATGGCATTATTACTCAATTCTTCTTAAAAATCATTAGCTTGATATCTCATATAACTTTTTTTTCTATTGTCAGACCTTTTGGTCAAAGGTGGTGGCCATGTGATTTCATACAAAGGTTCTCCAATTTCCCATTCATAGCAGGGAACTTCGGCATAGTGACAGCAGGGTTTTACTTCTCATCTCCTGAGAGAGGAGATCTGATGACTAACCTACTTGTGAGTGAGATTATTCCTTCTGTGAAAGCAAAGCAGTGTTTTCTCCAACTGTGTAGGTCAGAATTTTAAACTAAGCTGGAGACAGCTGTTCCCTCATGTTTACTGACAGCTCATGTGTATGTGTTAGGCATGTGCATATAGAAGTTAATGTGCAAAGTGAGGTGCTTTGCAGCTGTGCTAAGTCACACAAGCACGTCACCACACCAGCCTAAAAACGAGGTACACTGCAGAGGGGTTTACACTGTGCTTGAGAATATATTATATTCTCAGGTTTTTTTGTGAATCACTCCTAGTACAGATTTAGTGCCACAAGTTTACCTCTGGGGTGAAAACTCATCTGTTAAAGAAAGCATGAGAATTTTGTTGTATTTGGGGAGTAAAGTTAATGAGCCTTACTTACAAATTAAATGCAGACAAGTAGATGTATGTTCCCATCTGTCTCTAATGTCATTGTTTTAGTACTGAGTTCTGTGTAATATTGAGTGATATGAGATTTGCAGTCATTTAACAGAGCAAAGAAGCCCTGTTGTAGAAATGTGGACCTGAGGTACACCGTATCTACTTAAAGGTCACACAGAAAGTCTGTGACAAAGCGGGAAGCTGGATCCAAATCTTTCATGTCCTACACAGCCCCCTGCATCTGTATCATCTTTTTTTAATCTGTGGAAATTTGGTCTTACATATCTTAGACAAAGCAGGTAGAGTTTATCCTCCTGTACCATTACTAATTATATAATGTCCTCATTTAATAATGCTGGCAGAGATTTACAAGCTTACAAGCCTTAGGGACTCAGATGTCTTATTTCTATTCCTTTTAATGGGAAATAAGCTATTTTAGCCAATATATTGTGTGAATCTGTGTAATGGTGCACGTCAGTTGGTCCTAGAGTCTTTTGACATGTTTAGTTCAGTGCTCTTGTTTAAAAGAAAATTTATAGATTACACTATCCTAATGGAATTTTGCGACTACTTATTATAGTCACAATTTGCCTTTGATCAGATTTCTACAGTGTATCTTGAAAAGTGAATTAATATTTAATTTAAATCAATAAAAAAGACTTTGTGGGTGGAAAAAACCCCAAAAATAAATGCTAAGAGCAGAGATAAAAGGGTAAGAAATTCTTCAAATATGTCCAGTTTTTGCTGTAGATATTTATCCATAGTCATAGATTCTTAATTCCATCCTGGTGTTTTGGCTTGAAAATTCCTCTTGTTTGATGTGAGATTGTGAATCATCTCCTCTGAGGTGCTGCAACCTGCCTACTCTTCAGACAAGCTAGGTTTAAAATCGGTGCGGTCAGCTCCCTCCAGATTCTGAAATGGGTTGCTGGGCAAAAAATTACAAAATTAATTCCAGATGCTCTGCCAAGACTGGAAGCTAGACTGTTGCATCACCCATTGTTGCTGCGCTCATATTAACTCCCCTTGGTAAGAAGCAAGGCTTAGTAACTTGGATGCAGGGCCACGCTGACAGCCTCAGTGTTGCTGTTGGGACCAGCACGGTCAGTGTTGTGGAGAGACCAGCACGGTCAGTGATACTTCGATTTCAGCATGAAGTTCCATTGTATCAGATGTATCCGTGTCTCCAAACTTTTTGTGTAACATGTTATAAAGGAAAAGAAACAAAGTTCACTGTAGGTGGACAAGAGAAGGGCTGAGGCTATTGTGTATTAGGACAACAATTTGAAAGTAAATGATTTGTCAGACCTCTCCTGCAACTGCAATCTGGAAGGAGTCATTTGTTTCCTTATCCACTGTGACTCGTAGTCTCAATACATCTTCATTACAATAGAGCACCAACCAGTTGAGAATCCCTGTGTACACCCCACCAATCTCAAACACCTTGTATGGGGAGCAGGTGGTGGGTGGGGGGGAGGAAGAACATCTGGGTGTGGCAAATGGCACAGAGCAGGGCCGTGGTTACAATAGTCAGTGCCATTAGAGCACATCAGCTGGGCTGCTGAAGGTTCCACAGCACCTGACATTTTCTTAGACCATATGTATAAATCTTCTGTGAATTGAGTTAACTTTTCTTCATTTTCTCTTTACCTTGTTCCAATTTCTCACTCCTGTATGGCTCAGAAAATGTCCTAAGTGGGCATTATGAAAAACAATTGATGCAAGAGGTAAGATTTAATAAAGTCTTCACCTAGTATTGCATTTAGTTATTTCTCTGTATCACAAACAAGTGAACTGAAGACATTACAGAAATTGTTTTCAAACAGAAAGTAGGGGAGATATGTCATGTGAAGGGCACAAAATCCAGGTGATCATCCGCTCGAGAGAAAGTTTAAAAAATATGTTCTTAATTAAAAATAAGACAAAGATTGTTTAAAACACAGTGTTAACAAAATCCTAATTAAGCCAGATATATAAAACCAGACAGATCAGTATATTTTAAGGTGCTATTTAAGTCATGAAGCTCTAAAAAATAAGGCAAATGGAGTGAAATGCCTAGTTTTATTTGAGGATATTAGCCAAGTAAGTGTTTCAGAGCACTGATGGAAGAAATCCCATCAACCTGTAATATAAAACTACAGAGTATGTATGAATGGCAGAGTAAGTCCCCCACTGGCATAAAATTACTATACATTAGGAGTGAAGAGCTCACACTATCAGGAGGAAGCCACGATCCCCAATCTAAACAGAAAGATTGAAAACCTACATCTGTTCTATCCACTGCTCCATCTAGTTTTGGACTAGGATTGTGAAAAGCTGAAGGAAACAAAAGAGATTGCAAAGGCAAAAAAACCATGATAAGGTGTGATATAAAGAGCAGATGTATAGATTTCATGAATATATATTTCAAATGTATAACCGCAGAAAAGCTATTAAAAATAAGAATATTGTTTGGACATTTATCATCATTTAAAAATCAAAAATTAAAAAAGAGGCAGTATAGAAATACTTCATATCAAAGTAAAAGATTCCACAAAGCTGAGGAAATTTGCTGGAATAAACTTTAAAGGAGCAGATATGGTAAGGGGGAAAAAACCCCTTAAAACGAAAACAAAACTGGTGCGGCTATATTAGCACTTGTTAAAAATATCAGTTAAAATATTTAAAAAAATCCTACAAGCTGGCATAGTAACACAGCTAATCAAAGAGTTTTAGTACAAATAAATAAGCCTTCAGAAAGTGGAATTTATGTCCATACAAGGGAAGCAGAAAACATAAGGATAAGGAAAGATCCCTCGAATTATGCTATAGGCAATGAGGTGGGTTTAGCCTTCAGCTCTGGAAGTACTCAGCCATGGATTGCTGAGGCTGGGACGTACTGAGGAAAATCACCACCTGAGATCCTCCCTTTTGTACTCTTTCCCTGTCAGTGGGTACTTTCAGATGTGTGATAAAGAGCTGGGTGAGCCGTTGCTGTGCCGTGGCAAGGGCATTTTCACCTAGGTAATGGGAAAGCTTGCAGTCCTTTTTCACATGCCCACCACTGCAGTGTGCTGGGAGTTTTCTGAGTGAGAGGGCACTGCTGCATGCATTTTGGGTATTTGAAGGTCAAATGGCCCCTGAGCTGAGTTTTGTGCTTGCTTGCTTGCTTTGTTTAGTCAGTCTGTGCGTCCTTGTGCTGATCATGCCCAAACAGTTGTTCAAACAAGGTATGACTGTAGAGGCTTCTTAGCTCTCTGCAGCCTGAAGGGGAAGCAGTTGCCCTGCCCAGCTCTGAAGTGAAGTTGATTAGTGGAAATGTAGTTATAAAAAGACACCCAAGGGAAATGTCAAGAAAAATGCAACATCCGTCCCTCCCTCCCTCTGCACATCACAGCAGCTCCCCTTGTTATGAGGCCAGTGACAAAGCACAGCTGGGACCCGTGTCCAACAGTGCAGAAGATGAAACTGCGCTGCTCCTTTACAGCTGGTTAGCATCTCTCCTGCACTGCTGTGTGTCCACACAAGATAACACTGTTTTTCTTCAGTAAAGCCAGGTTTTGATCTTTTGAGACTGTTGTGTTTTCAGGGCTTTGTTTTTTTGTTGTTTTGTGTGGTGGGTTTTTTTGGGGGTGTTGTTTTGCGGCTTCAAAGCATTTAGCTACTAGGCTTTCTCAAGGTCATAAAATATTTGCCTTGAGAAATAAAGGAAAATGTTTTTTCTTCTGAGTGCTAGTGTGAATCACTGACAAATAGCAAAGAAATCAGCCTTCATTAATCATAGTCCGTGTGGAAAGCAAATATTGAGCAGGCACATGTTAGGGAGTGTCTTATGTCAGGTCTGCTTTCAGCCAGGGCTGATGTGGAAGCCTGCCTTGTTGCTCTGCACAGTAGTGCTCATTCTGCCCTACAGATGCTGATTTCATGAGGGGTTAGCTAAACACCAAGATTCTCTTGGCAGGCCATTACCCCTTTGCTTCCAATCCCTTCAGTTTCTCAGACAGATGAGTACAAGTTGGCAACCATGAAAAACAAGATGAAGGCTGGTGAAAATATGACAGTCCAGTAACTTCCCCACTTACTCCCTCTACCAGGAGGTACACCTTGCATTTTTCAAAACCATTTCATCAATAAAATTTGTATTTTTGGTACTGGATTTAGAATACAATAAATCCTTTCAGTAGCAATATAGCAACACTTGAAATACTGTAAGGGGAGCTTACGTTTTTGTAGCTGAAGTCTTGTGTTTCAACTGTTCTTTCTTGCCACTGATTTCATAAAAATTCTGTTACAGAAGTCTAGAGATACTGAAAAATGGCAGTCATTAGAGGACTTCATTATGTACTGAACTAGTGAACACATATAGTGAAATTATATACTGAACTAGTGAAGCAAAGGTAGTACGTATGTGATTAGGAAATTTGCTAAAGAAAAATAATCTTAGTTGTTCT
Organism: Pyrocephalus nanus; assembly: GCA_038380795.1. NCBI lineage: Eukaryota > Metazoa > Chordata > Aves > Passeriformes > Tyrannidae > Pyrocephalus > Pyrocephalus nanus. The sequence continues at coordinate 64,919,107 of CM076261.1, forward strand.
TTATAATCAAATGTCTTTGGAGAAAATTTTAGTCCCTGTGTAGCAGTTTTTAGAAGGGTTACTAAGGGAATATTTATTACCCAGCAGACTATAGTATTTTAGTGCAATGAAATAAAAATCAAGGTATCAATCTAAAAAAATAAAGAAATTTTTTTTCCTGTATCTTATGGCATTTAAGAAATGTCATTTGACAAAATGTGTGGTGGTTTGGTTTGTCTAACAATAGGAAACAAAGTGATCTGTGTGAGGGAAAATGATACCATGTCTGGCTCTTTAGTCTAACAACTTATGCAAATGAAAGGGGAATCAAAAGAACATTTCAAGTGTCAGCAGTTCATGTGATAGGGAGTAATCTCATTTACCTGGTATTTTGCAGTCTTACATGCTTAGAGACATCGCATAAAGCCAAAAAAACCCTAAACCAGATCTTACATATAATTTCTGGAGACAAAAGAGCTGTAGAAGGCATGAGGGTAGTAACATGGTCTCAGTTCTGCAGCAGTGCTGTTGTGTGGATGACATGACCAACACCCTGATCTACTCCTCACTGGTGGTCCCCAGAGCCCCAGCCTAGGAAACAAGCCACAGTCCTGCCCTGACATAAAGCCCTGTTTTCCCATCGAGTCTAGCTTTCAAACCATGATTTCTGTCTTTCTGTACATACACATATATTTATTTATAAGTTTGTGTTATGTATGAATATGTATATATTCAGATATAATCCTTGTCAACAGTTTCCAGCGCTTATCTTATGGATAGGAAGAAAAAAACATAAGCAATTGCTTCAGAAATGTTTCTGATATAAATCCCAAGGTGTCCCACTTTGTAATATTTTTTCCATAAGTGCTTGGTAGCTAAACTGTTACTCCAGCTTTTTCAGTTACTGCTGAAATAGAATTATGTAGAAGGAATGCTTTTTCCAGGTTTTGTTTTTTTTTTTTTTTCAAAAGTGTAAAGAATGGAAGAGGAATACATGAACCATCTAAACTAACTTAGAACTGTTTCACATTAATTGAACTTTACTTGGGTGTCTAAATGATTTAGGTACTAATTTTGAGACATTCCATGCATTTTAGTATAGTTGGTATAGCTGAATTACTCTGTAACATTGCTAAATACAAAATCTGCAGCAGGCTAAGATTGAATCCAATCCTTCTTCATGTCAGTCGAGTCCTGGTACTTTGAGCTGAACTGGGTCTCCAGACCCACTCCTGTTGCAAGAGAGCTAAAGATTCATCCCTTTAGCCTCCAGCACCCAAACCAAGGTGGCTCAGTTAGTAGTCTGATTGTCTCCAGCTCCATCCCATAGCCAGGAAAAACAGGCTCAGTGGGATTGAATCCAGCCTAAGGTACTGTCCCTCTCCACTGACTGTAGAAGGAATTCAAGACTCAGTAAGCACCTTTGTTCAGCAGTATGGACCTTGGGCAGAACACCTGCATGACATGGGAGAAGTCATCTTCCAGTGCAGCATCACCAAATACAGTTCTCAAAAGCTTAAAATCAGCATTTCTGATTTCACCAGAGGGATGAGGAAGGGAAGACAAAACAGATTTTGTTTTCCTGCTCCAAATTTACTGTATTAGTTTGAGCAAGTCTCAATTTTCTCATTCTGTGGGGCATTAAGGTCAGTTGTCTGCATAGCCACATCCAGGCACAAAGCTTTGAGGGTTCTTTGCAAACAGCATTTTCAGTTTGTGCCGAAAGAAATGGGTGTTCAATTTTTCTGAGTAGATATCTATCATCTAATATGCTACAATGTCTTACTTAAGTGCCCATTAGCAAACAAATTGTGTTCCAAAGGAACTTAGCCAGGTATGAGAAGGAAGCAAAGGAAATATTTATGCCATGTGGTTTTTTTTAATTTTAAACTGTCCTTAGCTTCTGAAGAAAAAGTTTGCAGCTAGGGACACAAAAGTCCTTCCCAAGACCTGCAGCATTGTACCACTGAAGCAAAAAATGTAGTGGCATACACACAATATGCCACTTCTTAGAAGCTGTTTTCACCACACCATGCAGAAAATTAGAAGAGAGTCAGAGACATTGTGCCAATGTCATGCCTAAGGGAAAAATGCTGAAATGCATTTACATATATATATGAATGGTCTCTGGTAAGACTAGTGACCTTATAGCCTGGTCATTCTTCAAGTGCTTTACATGTATCAGGAGTGTACTATTCAAGCTTTATGTTGTATGGTTAACTTAGGAAATTAATCTGCCCTACGCAGAAGTAGGCTATTTTTATAAATCAAGACATGTGTTGGCAATGGAAATAGTACTTTGTTCTCAGTTACTACTCAAAAGTTACATTGCTCATACACCACATAAGCAGCACACATACATGATGTTGTTGCTGATCATGGCTGTTCTCAAAGCTCCTTGTCCCAGATGATGCTGTACTTAAAATACTGAGAGTACAGCCAGGTCCTTCATCCTCTGAAGTGTTTGACTTTGATTCAGTGACACAGAATCTGCAATTAATTTGATTTTTTGGGTCAGTTTTGTTTTGTCTGAGTAGCTCACTAATGGTTTGCTGCATTGTTGGGAAGCTTCTGGCGTTGGCCATCTAAGAGTGTGCTGACAGGAAAAAAGGTAGCTCAAACCCTGCTGAAATGCTGGTGGGATAGTCAGCAAATCACTTTTGAGTGCTTTGAGCTGGAGCCAAGTGTTTCATATTTACATCATATTCATCTGTGGAGAAATAATCTGGTACTCCAGAAGGGTGGAAACTGCTTAAGAATCTGTTGCACTGGATCCCAAACTGCCAGTACTGTGGATGTCATGCTTCCAGGAATAAAAGCATATGTACTCATTTTTAATTCAGAATCTCTAAATATGTCCTTTGCTGTGAGAATAATTTGCTAGTCTGCACAAACTTTTCTATTGCTGTTTCTGTTGAGCAACATAGGGGCAGACAGTGTTCCATATTTTTCTCAAGTGAATCATGTTGCTATAACTTTATTTTATTAGCCATGAGATAGTTCAGTCTCAGGATCTAACACTTGTATATTGAACTGGCAGTATAAGGCACACGAAAGAAAAGGTTTCACTCTAACTAAAAACCTTATTCTACTTCTCTTGTTGACATCTAACCTGAGAAAAAAACTAAAAAAACAAAATGGTGGTCAGATATCAAAGGATATCTGACAGAAGGAAAGAATGGCAATTGGTTTGACAGCAGAATAATCCCAGGAATTGTATCTTTTTCTAATTCTGGACAAAACCTACAATTTACTACGTTTTGCAAGTTGTCTGGTTCATGATTTTTCTGACTAGATCGGAACTGGCTGTTGAACTCAAGTACATTGCTAGGACCATGCACAGTAAAAGATGTGTGCAAGGCACTGAGTCACTGAATCAGAGATATACTTCTTAGTTGAGGACTAACATTCCTATTGTGGCTAAAAACAGTTAAGCTAGATCTTAAGTTGAACAGAAATGGAGCCAGTTCAATTACAAACTGTTAAATGGGAGGAAATGCAAATATCTTGTCAAGGTTTTGTGTAGGAAAAACTATTTAGTTCTGCAGGGCTTGCCTTGTTAATTTTACTGAAAAGCCATTGTCATGAGCATAGACATGAACACACATTTAGATGTGTACAGAAATGATGCACAACTGTTGTCTTGCCTAGTTAATAGTTTAATGGGGAAAAAAGAATAACCATTGTATCTGGTCTACTCTGGCTTTTTATTGACTGAAACATAATAGAAAAATGATATAGAATTAGGAGAAATTAGGTTTTGGTAATCCAAAATTGCCCTCATAATGGAGTCTTGCTGTATTTTGGCTTCTAGATGAGTGGTTTCTGTTTATATGCTCTGTGGGATAATAGTTGCTGTTCCTTTTGTAAGATGTGATCCAGCCTCTCAGGAATTTGTGAAAACTTTCTTACATCCTTTAAATACTTTTAAAGAATTTAGCACAGATGTTTGAGGAAATGAAACAAGCAAGTAGTATTCATGAGTTACTCTTAAGGCTGTTTAATGGATACCTTCATCATCATGGATTTGTGTCACAGTCCAAACCAGCATGCTTATGATAGGTCTGAAACATAGGATATGAGATTTAGAGATAGACAGACATGTCAGGTGGGCAAGAAAGTGCTTTAATTTTTCAAGTTGATGGGAAATAGCATCTGAAAGAAGAGGCAATATATTGCATTAGAATTTAATATTGCTTTGCAAGGGTTTTTATAACATGAGCTTACTGTAAGTGCCCAGTTCTGGAAAGATATAGTGCAGCTGAGAGCAGTGAGGTGGGATCCAAGCAAAATAACTGGGTTTGGATTAGGCATTTACTTCCTGCCTCTCTGAATTTACAGCCTATTATAGGGAAGTAGAGATAGTATGCAATATGCTACAGTATGGGAAGCTGCTATAGAAAGACAGGTCTAAGGGCTAGAACTGAAAATTGTCAAATTGTCAAATCCCTTCAACTAATAAACTGAGAACTGGTGTCACTGCTGCTGCCTCCCCCCATCCCATACAGTTTGCCAGTGGTAGACTACAAAGGCTCTGGGCTCTGAGCTTGCTTTAAAAAAAACTGTCAACACAGTGAAGCAAAAGTTGCCTGCAGAAGTTCAGGAAAATAAAAAAATCTTTCAAGAGCTGTTACACGTGGCAGTGTTTTGTTATCTATTAAGTAGCTGGCCATCTGAAAGTATGACTAGCAGGAGCTAAAGCAGCACTCACTCTGAGCTGCAGCATGCACTGCAAACTGGAGTGCCAGGTCTTACCACCACAGCGTGTTTGTAGCCCATCAGTGACGTCTGATAAGCACAGTCACACGTCTGTGTCAGCTAATACTATTACAAGACACCAGAGTGGTTAAACAGCAGGCTGCCAGATACATTAAGTACCCATATGGTATGCTCAGTTACTTGTCCTTCCTCTCCCCTCCACTTTTGCTTTCCAGCACCTATGCTTTAAGTAAGTTCATTTAAAAAAATGAGTCAAATGCTATGACCTGAATTTCTGAGGCTGTTGCGTTTATTCATAATAGTCCTCAGCCTTTCCCCGTGTATGCAGAGATTATAGATTTAAACTCCCACACCGTTCCCGGGATAATGACATAAAGCATAAGTGTGGACTATCTGATTTTAATCAGATGGCAGTAAATTTTCCTGCATAAATGCAGCATGTAATCTTTCTTTGGGGAGAAAACAAAACAACTAAATATACTGCTCACAGTAACCTCTTTGCTAAAGCAGAACATCAACTGCTATGTAAAGAAGTTTTCATTTTCTTTAGCTTCAGTTTTTGGGGTTTTTTTGTTTTTTTTTTCACAAGTATGAATTGGTGATTACAGATTATGCATATAGAGCAAAGATATGTCTAGACAAAAGGGCTGAAAAAATTATTTCTTGTATTTTTCCCCTGTCCCAATCAATCCCAATCACATACTGTGAAATAATACTTGGCAATGGTAGAGCATTGACTTTGCTACCATTGTGACATATATATTTATTCCGGTAATTTTTCTTCACCTGAGAATGGGCAACGACAAAGGATGGGAATGCAGCAACAGATCTCTGCAAATCCTCCTGTGATCGTCTCTCCAACTGAAAAACAAGTGGCTGTCTAAAGCAAGGCAAACACATTTGTATTCATCGTAGAAAATTTAATCCCAGGTATAAGTATGGAAAACTATCAAGAATTATGCCTAAGATATATGTATAACTTGTGGTGCCAGGGTTAGGTTTCTTTACATTTTTAAGTTGTATCACTTTGGAGTAATTTTACAAGAACTGTATAATTAAAAGTGATAGCCTGCTGTCTGCATTCATACCTTACACCACTGAAATTAGTGAACTGCTCACAGAATAGAATAAGAAAGAAGTAAAAGCTGGTCTTTTATGTCAATCAGAATGAAAAGGATGTTTAAAACAGATTGCATAATTATCTTTAAAAAGGGATTCTTTCTTAGTCCAACTGAAGGATTATGATGTATTTTAGAGAGATTTTGGGGTACAGTGAATATCTGAAAGATAAGGTGATTTCCTTGCTGTATTAAGCTGAGCAGAGGACTCAGAAGACATGAACACTGTAAGTGGCTGTAATCTGCTTTGATGGGTTTAGAAAGTCAACAGACAAAAATAATACAAGAGGTCATTAAACAGCAGTGTGCAAGGTTTGGTGTCATCAAGATGTCTGATGCCATGTGCTGGATGTCCTGAAGTATTCACTGAACCTAGGTCATGAAACCCAAGGCAGGATATTGACAACAGAGTAAAGCTTGTAAAATCTATGTGGAGAGGCTTAGACACACTATGAGATTATGTTTGTCGGTTGAAAGAGCAATGTCACACAAGCATAACTGAACATTTTGAAGAAGTATAGTAATTTCTTAAACATTCAAACTGGAGTATTGAATATTGTGTTGACTTCTTTATCCTACAGGATAATTTTAAGACAGTTCTAGAATACCTTTAAACTCTGTACTTGAAACTGAACTGGAAATTTTCTTGGAAAAGAAAGTTTCTTCAGATTTCTGTCCAGTTGGTGTTTCAAATAAGTAACATAAGCACAAATAGAATATCACCAAAAAAATCAAACTTTGGTGATTATTTTCAGATGATTCTGTTTTCTCCTGTGGATAAGTGTCTCAGAATAAGTGGGGGATGATTTGTTTCTGAACTTGTAAACCATGATCTAAGATTTCTAGGCAAGTGTATTTCACGTGGATTTTGACATAGGCTCTGTGTAGGAAAGGCCTAGTCTTCACTTCTTCCCTTTTTTCAGTCACAGAACAAACAGCAAGTACTGGACAAGTGATGTTCAGGAGGTGACATCTCATAAACCAGCACTTCAGTACTACATAGAGCAAATGACAGTCCATTTGAGGGTCTTGGGAAAGCTGCTAGCTCAACAGAAGTTTCACATTTATACTTAAGGGATATGCATTATATATTTATAAGACAAGACATGTTAAGATCACAGGAAAATGTGATTCTCCATACAAACAGGACACATAGCTTTTTCCTGTATTGAAGAAGAGTGTGCATAGGGAAAAACACAGGAAAGTTAAGAAGAAAAGTCCCAGGACTAAAACCAGTTCTGCCACAGATTGTCTGACCATGTCAAAGTCAGATCCAAACACATCATTACAGAGTGTCCTTTTAACTGCACTGGGTTTTAATTTTCTTTTTTGGCAGCCAATCATTGACTGGAAATTGAAATATTTTTCTATTTTTATGAAAGCATGGTTTCTGTACAAGTTATTCAGCAGCTATCAGGAGCTCAGAGACTTGCGTGACAAAAGCCACGTGAGTAGATAATAAGCAGGTAAATCACACACCAATGTTGTAAGGAGGAGGAACAGGTGACTGAGGTTTCTCTGCTCCTGTCATTTTGCCTTCTTGCTTGAGATTAGTTGTACGACCGCATTTCATTCTATGTGTATATTGAAGAATTCCATATATAAGCAGGCATAATAGAAAGAAAAGTATATAAAAAAGAAGCAAACATAGGTACAGTGAAGCTAATCACAAACTTGGGCAGAACAGAATTATTAAGGATCTTTATAGGCAGGAGGCAAGAAGGGCAGCAAGACTAACAGAGTTTTTAAGTAAATTTTAAACTACTAGGTGAATATTAAATTTCAAATTTCCTTCTCAAGCTCCATTTATGCACAACACAGTCTGAGGGTTTCCCCTCTTTGCCTATGTATCCATACAGCATGACAACCCTGAGAGAAGTTTGTGGAAATCTTCTCTGAGTAAGGACTTGAAGGTATTTTTTGAAACATTGCAATGAATTACTCTCACTTCTCTGTTTTCTTCCTTTTTTTACAAGGTTTAATAAAACTAAAAATTCATAGAGGCCTCCTTGCAGCAGAGACAAAGCCTGTGTTGCTGACACAAAACTCATGTTCGTTCCTTTTACTTATAAAAATGGTATGTGAGGATCTAGACCTGCTGTTCTGTGGTATGGCTGGAAGCTGGCACTAGAGTTGCTGACCTAAGAATGCCTGTCCCAGAGTAGGAAAAAACCTACCCTTTCTTTCCATAACTGCAGTGGGGTGAGCCATTTGACAGTAACATCATTCCCGGTGACCTATGGTGGTGTATCACACTGTGGAGGCTGGTGGCACTTACTGTGATTTTAGAAATGTTCTCCCAGTTTTTCTCAGTTGCTCAGGGCAGTGTCTTAGGAAACAGGCTGGCCTGTGTTCAAGGAAACACATTTCTTCCAAACTCATCCAGAGCCACCTTTTACTTCCTTGGCTCTTGTTCAGAGTTACCATTGCTTTGAGGGCAATGGGGATATACCAGAGGCAGAAAAGTGTGATGAATGTAGAATCTCTGTTACCTATCGAATTTGCTCTCACAGAGTAAACTTGATTGGACTGCACAGCTGTTAACTGCTTCAGGAAAATATTTGCCTGCATATTTCCATCTCTGAGAAATATGCTGCAAATAAAAAGTCACTCCCTTCTGTGACCCAAACTGTACGATCCAAATCCACCACCAGGAAACAGAGGCTTGAATACCTAAATTTTACTCTCAACATTCATATATTTTGGTAATAAATTCTGCCTGCAGAGATACTCATCTTCTCTGAATTAAGCAGTATTTCAGGCTTCTAGAGCACTCTTTCACAAGCACCACAGATTTTATGCACGTTAGTTTTTGTTTACCCGCTGTAAATGACAGATTAGCATTTAAATGCTTTTGTCGAAGTTATATCTGTTTCCGATGTCAAACCAAACAAGCTATTATGTCTCCCTCAAAATAACACTCGCTGTTTTTCAAAATGATTTCCTGCCATTTCCCCACTCTATAGGAGTGTCTGAGCAGGGAACATTTCACAGTACATCTCAAATTCTAAAGTTCTTCTGAAATCTACCATTCATAGCAAATTAAGTCTAGCACGCACTGAGAAGGCAGTTGCATTCACTGAGGAGTCACAGAGGCATATTCTTGAGTTGAAGGGATTTGTCAGTACAGTTTTTCCCTATCTTTTCTTCTTTTTTTTCCTCTTTATCCTATGTCCTGATGCTTCATATTTTCTTTTCTTCAGATTGTAGTCCTCCACCAGCCCAGTTTCCCATCTTTCCCCCAGCACTGCAAGTCTTACTTTCTTGTCTTTCTCTAGGAGTTTCCATTCCCTTCTGGTTTTGACTCACAACTCTATGCTGAATTTATTCTTTACATAACTTGTCATTTATACCTTGTACCCCATCTCTGTCTAATTTATTTGCCTCCTGTTTCTACAGTGTCTCTATCAGATCAGTAAATACAGTCTGAGATTATCCAGTCTTCTGATTTCTAGACTTTCCCCTGGTTTAGAGGAAAGATTGGGTTGACTAGGGGTGATGGGAGTCCTCAGAAGGAACCCTGTGTGATCTGCCCCCATCATGAAAGTACATGAGCAGTCTGACCTTGCTGGCTAACATTATATGCAGGAGGCAATTGCACAAATTTTTCTGAGTACCTCGTACTCCGCATAAGTAATTCTTGATCATTTTTACTTTTGCATGAAGGAAGTTACTGTCTCATCATGCAGCCATTCCTTTGGCAGCATCATGCAATTTTAAAACAACTACATTACATTTTTAGTCAGTTCACAGCACTTTAGATCAAATCTCCAGCAGGAGTTTGAGAAATACTCGCTTTAAAAGAGTGTGTGCTGGAGATGTGCATTTAAGTGATGGGAACAGCAGCACTGTGAGAAAGCCTGCAGCACCTCTTCACAGGGACCTCTGTAAGACCTGCATGTGGTTCTAGTCCTTGCAGTGTGTTGGCTCTTTAACATTATGTGGGTTTGAAGGAACTAAATAAATATATAAGTGACATCAAAGTTGAAACTCCCCCAACTGTGTTCAAGGCCGGGTTGGTTTATGGAAGGTGTCACCACCCACAGCAGTGGGGTTGTAATTAGAGGTCTTTAAGGTCCCTTCCAACCTAAACCATTCTATGATTCTGTAATCGATTTGGCACCCAGCAAGGCAGTTCCGTGCATTTCTCACTATGTTTAACTGTCTTCAGAAAGAGCTTTCAGAGTCAGAAAGAGTCAGAAAAAGACTTTAAAAATTAGATTCTTATTATTTAAAAAGACTTTTTAAAAAGACTTTAAAAATTAGATTCTTATTATTAGATACAAATACCAGACTTTTTTTAGGTAAATTAGAGGTTCAAATACCATCCTAAGCCCATTTTTAAATGCAGTTGCCCTCATTCATTGGTACGTGCTATTTAGTTGCTCAGTGCAAAGCCCCAGTCTCTCACAGACACAGGTTTGCTGAGCTGTTTCGGTATTTCCAGTCCTGGTTCAGATTTGTCTTTCTCCTGCTGCAGCTGGGGAGCATACAATGGATGGTCACTGCATGATGTCTCATTCCTGCCTTCCCCAGGCAGAGTCTGTGCCCCATGTAGTGGGTTCAGCATCACCACTGCCCATCCCGCCCTGAGCTGAGCTGCCTGTCAGTCCCCTGTGAACAACGGGATGCTGCAGCACACCCAAACAAGCCAACGCCAGTGCGTGGGCAGGAGGGAGGATGCCACACATAAAAGAATAATGACAACACCAGCCTAGTTGTGGCACAACGCATTAGACGCTCTGCTTTGACAGCCTAAAAGCATTTCTGTTGACTGTGGCTTCCCTCTGAAGGAGTAGCAGGCACACACATCCTCCAGACGCGGGATTTCCCCACTTCCTCTCTATCCCTTCTCTCACCGAGTAAAAGTTTATTCTCGTTGAAATCTGTCATCCTTTTCAGAGCAAGATGTTTTAAATCCCACTGGTGGTAATGGAGAGTGAACAGATCCAGCTGATCCCACTCTACCAGCTAGTAACAGCCCACCCAGCAGCTGTGAACGCTCAAGAGTCCCCAAAACAAGCCCAGAGAAGAGCCCTGCTTTGCAAAAATGTAGCAACAAGATGATAGGCTTGCAAGAACCCAGCCCTTTTGCCCTGTTTCAAAATACTTTGTCTCATAGAGTAATAAAAAATATGTAAAAACATGCTCTGTGCCTGACAGCCTTTGAGCTGTGACCTATGTTCAGATTTTCAGGAAGAAGTTTAAGTTGCTTTTAGGCTTTGAAGAAACAGTGCTAGGTTCCTGCTCTTAAACAGATGTATTACTATCTGCTTCATGTGTAAATTTACATAAATTCTTGATATAACAGGTCACAATTTGAAGTAATGAGACTGGAAAATATCATACATTAGAAGCTTTGGGGATAAAAAAACCCCAACTTGCTGAGGAGAAATCTTAGTCAAAATAAGGGGAAAATAACATCACTGCTTGCAGGTTGCCAGCGCTTGTCCAAGCTCACAATCCACGTATTTGTGTGATGACTAAAGCACTGCAGAGCCTTCAAACGTTGTAATACAGTGAGAGACACAGCCTGTCAGGTATGCATAATTTTATTGGAGATTAGAAAAATCCTGACAAAATATTTAATACATTTTCTCTTGTCAGGGAAGTAGTATGAAAAGAATGTACATCCCTAGGAATGCCTGTATATAGACATATGTATTTAATATATAAATCCACATATTATATTTTTTAAATATTTATAAATTTAGAATGTATAAATATTTAATCTAGAAATACATTTCTTTCTTTATTGAGGAGACAACATATCCAACACACATGCAGATAGAAATACTCATTATTTCTGCTTTGGGATTGATGTAGCAAACCTGGAGCATTTATTTTAGGGGAAAAAAAGAGAAGTGTTCTGCCTAGGATGCCCAGAAAACTGACACTTCAGCAAACACTTGGCCCAGGGAGCCCTTAAACTTACCAGCACCTCCCCAGTTTCCTGGGGAATGTGGGTCTCCTCAGTGATGAGAGTCCCCGCCCTTTTGAAGTGATAGTTGTAGTCTAGATCTGTCAAGGGGAGCCCAGGGTGGTGAGGGAAGACCTTGCATTGAATTAAATCCATGCTGTCTTTTATTAGGCTTAGGCTAGGTGGGAACGCCCTGGTGCTACCTGGGGTGGGGAGTTTTACAGTGAATGATGAAATACTGGATCATGGGACATTTCATTAGTCTTTGACACCTTCTAAGACATTTAATTTGCCTACAGTGTCCAGTATGGCCCATCAGCAGAGAGGAGTGTCTTCAGGCTATGTGTGAATTGTGCCCGTACTCCCCCAGAGGGGAGTTATCACGGCTGAGTCATTTGTGTAAGGGCAAAGAAACACTGTCCTCCCTTGCAGGATTTACCTGTTTCCTTATCTTACCCAGCTTGTGGTCTGAGGTGTGCATGCCCTCAGCACCTGAGTGGTTACTTTGCACATTGTCAGCTTGCAACTTGATTATCTGAGCCCTTAGCATTCCAGTCTTTCACACTTGTGGATACATTCTTTTCCTGGGATAACTGGACAATAATGCCACCTTCATCTTACCTCAAGTTCCTGTCACAGTCCAAATCAGTAGGCATATTTGAGGAGGGGCAGGCTTTGGTGAGCAGTTGCTTCTTTACACAGTTTGCTACAGTGGAAAAAAGTCCTTCAGCGACTGTAACAATGCTTAAGCCATAAACCATTTCAGTGTCTCATACACATGGACTTCAGAGGCTTCCTAGACGGGGGTAAAGCACTAGCAAACTGTGATGTTGCAGCAAAATTAAGTTTTCAAGTTTTAAATATAATCCCCCCAGAAAGAGATTTCAGAGTTTACAACCAGCCTAGTAAATAATGCAGTAAAAATGAAAGATATGTTTTAGGACAGTAATTGCATAATGCCCATAAAAAATTTGCTATTTACAGCATTTCTAAGTGCCACATACTTCTCTAGTTGTAACTGAAAGATCTCCTCAGTAACTATCAACTCAATTATCTTGCTAAACTAAAGCTCTGTCAAGTCTTCTCTGTATCCCTTAGCCACTTTCTAACCTGCCTTGCAAATGTGCTCATTTTCTTTTCATGTGCCACAGATGACTGCAATCCAATTTGGAAGGATATTTTCTATTAGGAAAAAAAATAATCCAATATACATTTAGAAAATGTCAACAACCCAAGTGTATCTTTTAAGCCTAATCAAACCAAATATATGCGTATAATTAATTTCCCAACTTCTGCTCAAAGTATATATGACCCCTTTAAGATAACTGTAAACTGGCAGGTTCATGAGAACCATTTAAAAGCAGAGTTAAAACAGGCACTATAAAAAAATGAACTGTACTAGAGCATTGTTGAGAATTTTTTTTTTTTTAATAAAAGTTTGAATTGCAACAAGCAGCTATTCATCATTTTGTTATTATTCAAGGTTCATGATATCACGGACATTAAGACATTGGATTTATTTAAGCTTAATTTAGATGTATTTTAAGGCAGGCATGGAAGCAGTTAGAATTGCAAAATAAGCAAGCTACCCCTAGCCAGTATTTTAACCAGCTGTGGAGCAGGCAGTCTTAAAGGGACTGATTCCAGCCAGCCTAGATCTGAGGAGTGAAGGACATTCTTTCTGCACCTGCAGCTCCACGTGGGGAGGTGAGAGCAGCAAGGTCCAAAGGGCAGGCAGCTCCATCAGGTCAGGAGCTGGGCCACTACAGAAGTGGGAAATTTTTCCACTTTATGGCCCAAGGGACCTGTGTGGGGATCACCTCACAACCACAGTGTGTTTGGCAGCTCATGATGGAGGCTGAACATTTTGACCTTCCTCCAGCCATCTCTATGCATCTCTTCAAAGCCTTGGTATTAAAAAGATTAAAACTCTCTCTCCTCCAGGCCTGTAGAGATAGAGCTGGAAAATGTGCATCTGGCTCAGTCTCCTTGAAAAGTATTTCATGAAGTGCAGTGTTTTCTGATGCCACCTCACCAGATATTTGAGCAAGTGTAGAGTTATATTTTTGGACAGTCTCCTACCTACTGCAAGAGATATATGCAACAGGAGAGTTTCAAAGAACTCAAAGATTTAAGTATTAGAGGAGAAATGGCATAGGAGAAAGAAAGAAGTTGACATATTTTCTATATTAAAATTATTTGTATGCACCAGAATTCTTTACAGCTACCCATTAATTCATGAATGAAACTTTATGGGGACTGACGTGCTATAGTGTCATCAAAGCTGGCCAAAACATTTGAAAGGAAAAAAGTGGAAATACAAAATGTCAGAACTCTTTCAGATGTTGTTTTTAATAGTTTTTAACAGTTTTTCTGTAGAAATGTATTAAAAATGATCATTCATCTTTTAAATACATCAGTCAAATTCAGTGGAAGTGAGGAATTCTGTAAATTCTGTAAAAAATAAAAATTATTGTTATAATAAAAATGATCATACACAAAATTCTGCAAAAACTGTCAAAAAGTTTGAAAATTGGATAATATGCCAGAAGATTATGAAAATATAAAAAACAGATTAACCTGCTTCCTCCAGTTTTAAAAAAAGTAACATCAGTCTCCAAAGCTGCTTAGTAGTCTAGGGAAAATAACAAAATCCTTTCAGTATTATGTTTATGTTTCTGTGGTCTCACTGCCATTGCTGAGTGCAGAACTCCCACCAGCTATCTAAAAATCAATGGCTGATTTTGGATGACCCTTTAATGTCAAGTTCAGCTGTTCTGTATTTTTAACTGGAAAGATAACTCAATATGTATGACCTTTTAAATTATTTTTTTAAAATAAACTCTCACCATGGACCCAGGAGATGAGAGTTGTCGGGGAAAAAAAGAGAAAAAATAAGTAGTACAGAACTGTGTAAAGTAAAAAAAAAAAAAAAGACAAATAGTATCTTTCCCACTTAACACATCTCATGCTCTTCTTTTTAAAAGCCAGGATCCTATCTTTTCCTAAAGATGAAGTCTGCTTGCTGCAAGCTTGCCCAGCAAGGCAGTGGGTGCATGTTGGCATTGGCTTGAAACTGCATTTGATACCAGGTTTGTTTGAATCTTCTCTTTGAATGTAAGCTCAGCCCTGAAGAAGGGGTGGTGGGGTGTGCTGGCCCCATGTGAGAGGTGAGTCCATACTTTCAGTTAGCCCTGCATGTGGCACATACGGGCCAACCATGTCGTGTAAAGCACCTAATGCCTTCAGGCAGTGCAGTATACCTGACATTGGACAGATCAGTGGATTCTTTCCAGACATCTCCAGTACTATGGGTTTCTGAACACAAGGGAAATAGGACTGCTACTGTGCATCCCCATAGCCCCCCACTGAGCTTGCTGCAGTGCTAAAGCAGAGGGTTATATTGCTGAGCACTATTCTCATCTCTCACTAAGACTTTCATGTTGACAAACTGCGCAAGCATTCTGTAAGATCTGACCCAAAGTTTCCTCAAGCCCTAGAACAACATTTCCATTGACTCTGGTGGAATTTGAATCAAGCCTGTGGTCTCCTATTAGATTATGTTGACATCATATTTTATTGTCTCTAATCACCAAGAAATAATATGACTGAATCTGCAGTAAAGGTCTATTCCTGGTGACTGCTGTATTTCCCCAAATATATATGAAAGGCAGTTTTCCAAGGACACATAAAGAATTTCATTTTTTTTTCTAAAAACTTGTGAGGTTTTTCTCGCATTACATCATGATGGCAAAAATATTTCAAGTGAGTCACTTTATTTTGTCTTAGTGTAAGCAGGAGTCTCAGATGCTATAAAAGAAAGACATTTTCCCTGGGCTGAAGTTATAATAGATGGGTAAATAAGGTTCTGATTTCCATGTAAATAGATTAAAAACCAAGGCTGTAGGCCTATTTGTCTCCTATTTTCAGCTAAATAGGAGACAGTAGTAAGGCTAGTTACTATGATTATGCTGTAGACATAATTGCTGCAAATGCAAATGACCAGTGATATGTATAATTCAGATATTGTTACAGTATCTGAAATTGTATCCTTTACATAACATTACACATAAGTTTCTTACAGTTTAGCTTTTAATCCTGCACATGCTCTCAGCTAATATTTCATAGAATCATGTTTTGGGTTGGAAGGGACCTTAAAGATCATCTAGTTCCACCCCCTCCTGCTGTTCCCACATCTCCACTGTTGTTTGCAAACCTTATGATATTCAATATGAAAAGCTCAGAAACAAGTGATGGTTAGAACCTCTGCTGTAATTTTTAAGTGATTTTTTAGCTGTCATGTTTGTAGGAAGAAACTTACATGCGTGGCCCAAGTGCACAGAAGTGACGAGGCTAATCCATTTTCTTTAAACCATGTCACCGTCTTCTTTTAAACCCATTTTACATTTCCTGAGTGGGTTTAAGGTTGATTTGCAAGTCGATTTAAATAACTGGAAAAAAAAAAGTTCATTCTAAACCGAGATGTGGGCAGGAAAATATGATATTAATGATACCAGATGTGTATGTATCTTGCATCCTGTATTCTGAGTGAGGCTTGTCTGCTCCTTTAGATAGTTTTCCTTTTCTACTGATTTAGGCTTGAGCATGGAATTACAACTATTAATGTCTGGAGAATTCTTATCCCAGTGGGGTCCAGGCTCCTGCTGAGTAACCCTCAGCAAAGGGAAACTCTTTGGTGAGAAGAGGTGGAGCTCTGTACAGTTTCCCTGACAGGACCCGAGGGGCATCACTTCAGATTCATGTGGGAGTAGTTGCAAGATCCACCTAATGTCTTTGAGTCATTCTTCTCTGGTTGATCATTTTAGAAGTTTGGGAGGACTGGGAACTTGGTTTTCTTTCCAGTGTTAACCTCACATTTCCCTGTCTCCAGATTTAAGCTGCCTTTGGTGGGCTGAGATAATTGCTTACCTTCTTGTTTCCTATGTTAGTGTGATCACAATACACATTAGCCTGAACTTCCTTAGCTCTCTTGTTTATTGTAAACCTTCCAGCTCAGGTTCCAGTGGCAGCATGATGGCTCATGTTTCGCAGTGCACAAGACTGACACACGCCTGAGAAACTTGGTTCTTGGAGAAAGGCAATTCTTCCTGCTCTTGCTCCTGCTGAGCTGAGAACTCCTCTGGACTTGAAAGTTACTCTCTCTTAGAGCTTTGGTGCCGTGGGGGTCCTGGGCATTCTGGGTGCTGACTTTTTTGAAAAGTGTTTCCCTCCTCCTGTCATTCAGGCCTGACGTGTGCTACTATCAATTTTACACTCATTTTCTTCTTTGGAAGAGAATCATTCAGAATTGCCACACCAGGATATCCATTTTCTTCTTTCCATTTCACTAAATGAATCTTACTAGGAATTTACAAACATGGAGAAAAAGATTTGCATTTACATCAAGGCTGCTTTACCTGGCATCCTTGTGATAAGGCAGTTTCACAGGGCCTGGGAAGATAGATAGGAATCCTTAACACTGCCATAGTGACAGAAAGTGATGAGAATTAGACTTGTTCAGGTTGTGACCTTGTTGAAATTAACTTTCTCTGAGCATTGTTTCTTCTTTCAGTGATTTCCAAGCTTGGAAGAACCGTTTCAGATATAAACCACTTAAAGCTTATTATTGTTCTGAAAAGCACTTGAAGTCTTTCAAGAATAAATTTGTATAATATTAGATCAGAATGATTTGCATGACAAAAAAGTACTCATACACAGTAAATTGTTTGTAGAAAAGCCACAGCAAAAAAAAAAAGCTGATTAGTGCTGTTAAATTAAATAGCAGTAACCTGCTCTTCCTTCCCTGTTTTTTTTTTCCAATAATAAGCCCCAGTTTACTGGAATATCTCTTAATTAAAATGTAACTATTTTCTGCCTGATCCTTTTAAGAATATTTTGAATACAAGATACAGCAAGCCTAAAACTGCCAACATAATGGAAAACAAATTCATGAATTAAGTATAAATGCAAACAGACCTCTTTTAAAGGTATTTACGTTCAAAATGTAGTTGATAGAGCCACTGCCTCAGAGATATGCAACATGAATGTATTAGGAGTCTTGTCATAGTTTCTGTTATTATATCATACTTTTTGTCTGATTGCAACACATCTGCAACTGAAAGGTAACTTTGAGGGGTGCTCTTATCTGCAGTACTGCACTGAAGTACTGCAATGACCAGAAAAATATATTTTTAATCTGATTTACTACTTAAGGGAACCAAAAAACCTGTAGATTGCCTTATAGACCTTAGATTTGTGTAAGACTACAATGGGTTAAATGCAAACCCAGGCTATCTTTAAATTAACCAGGTTAGAAACAAGCACGGTAGTGCTCAGATCTCAGTACTCGATTTTCATCCATGTTCTTGAATGGATTTTGCCCATTTTGTGCACAGTTTCAGAACCAGAGGCAATGAGCACACGCTGAAACAGGAAACACTGTTTCACTGTGAGGGTGACTGAGCACTGGAACGATTTGCCTAGGGAGGTTGTGGAGTCTCCATCCTTGGAGATACTCAAAATCCATGGTACCAGACAACAGGCTCTAGACGGCCCTGCTTGAACAGGTGAATTGGACCAGGTCATCCCCAGAGTTTCCTTCCCACCTCAGCCATTCTATTATTTCCAGATATCTTCAGGGATCTCCAGAGATCTTGGTTTATAGTCAGGACTGAAGGAAACTAATGTATTTGCTCCCTATGTCAGATAACAGGAGGAAAGAGGGTAGTGGCCTCTTTGGCTTCTTTCCTTCTTCTTTTCTGATAGCTCATGAGCTTGGAAAGGATTTTCCCTCGAAACAGAGCCATTAGACCCAAGACCCCACTGAGACTAGTAAAAACTTTTGAAATCACTGGCTCCAGGAGGCTTCGGATCTAGCTCACAGGAAAGGCAAACGTATCTATGGGGTTAAGACAGAATTTTCAACATTGAGGGTGGAGAAAAGGGAGAGAGAAGGGAATTATCATCTATATTTATAGTTGGTTTTCCCTTTTGATGGAATTATTCCTGTATTTATCTTGTACATATCTTCTTGCAGTTCCCCTCCCTCCAACCAGACACATAGGCCCCCAGGGAGGAGACTCCCACACACAGCCCACATCTCAAGTGACTCTTTCTTTTCTTGTTTTCAATGTAGGCTTCTTCCAGTTATCATCATTCACTTTTGCTGAGTGGGTTTTTATTTTGTTTTTCTCCCTCCTTGATGTTGTGAGTAGTTTTACAGTCAGTGACAAGCTGGAGTGGCTGCCAAGAGTGTAAGAAACTCCTCCAGAGATAATGTGACACCAGAAATATGAAAGGCCTGTAATGAAACTTCCCAAGCAACCAGCCAGATGGGAACTTTGAATTATCTGACCTAGGAGATAGTGGGAGATTGTGATTAATAAAACCTTTCTTCATTAAAAGAGAGATACGTGTGCTCTGAAGCAAGAGAAGACAATTCAACCAATCTTCCCTACTTTGATCCCTGTGTAGGAGGGAGAATTTACGTGCCAGTTTGGTTTTGGCTCTTCACTGTTGCAATAACCCTATGATTTTTACTCCCCCGTTTTTTCATCCAGATGGGCTGCTGTTCAGAATGTGGAGATGATCATTCATGACAGAAGTAGAGCTGCATATGGGAACCTGTTGTGGTCCAAAATCTACTGGTGCTACTTTTGTTGCTCTAGCCAGCAGTGTTGCTGCCAGTCGCTTTGCATCAAAACATGCTGTGGTCAAAGCTAAGAGTTTTCCTGTGGTCTTTCCCTGCACAGAGACTAGCACTATAGTTTGGGATGAACTACTTCACATCTTCTGATGAGAGTCTCCATGCTTGGGTATGCAGACAGTTTAAAATAAGTAACAGATCCAGAAACTTAGGGCGGTATGTGAATTTTTTAATATTATTTCAGGAGTTTGCACTTAAAACTGTTCCTTTCAGTGTTAAGTATATTGACTTCTTGGTTAATTTTGTCAGGTTCCGGGCACCATACTTCATTTGCAGAGAGTGCTTCTCAGGACCAGCCTCCCTTCGTCACTTTTTGAAATGTGTAGGAATTGATACCTAAAGCTTAGGAATAGCAAGTTCCACTCATGGAATAAAATTAAAAATGAAACCTTGGAATCATTTATTATTTTTCTTTCAGACGTGTGTCATGTAATCTCTCTTTCTTGTTGGTTCTCAAAGGGTAGATTTTGTTTTGCCTAAGACTCTCTGAATGGAAGCTAGCAGAATATATCAGGTGTTGTTTTCTGTCATTCCTTAAACTAGTGCTGATCAAGTAGAAGAACTCACTTTAAAGCAAATGGCATTTTTCAAGCATGATAAGGCCTTTATTTCTGTTTTCAGTCCAGCTATTTAAATTGCATTTTTTCTGATTAGTGATAAATATGTCTGGCTTGATTCTGTAGAAAAGCAGAGGTGTTCTGAAACAGTGCTATTTGGGAAGCATAGAAGTCAGCCACACTGTGCAGGAACCTCAGTGTAAACCATTTTAACAGCCCACCACCCTTTCAGTTTTTTTTCTACAACACCCACTCATTTTGCACAGATGGAGAGATGTGACAGATCATGGAATTAAGAAACCAAAAGCTTTTTTTGTTAAATTTTTAATCCACTCCTCCCACACTTCCATAGTTCCTTGATTTACAGTTTAATTCTAAATGAATGAACTACCAGTCTTTACTAGCAAGCGTCTGTTTGTAGCATGTGCTAGCTACCAGCCACATGTCTGACCCTCTAATGTTTATTTTATTATTCCCCAAACAGACAGGCTGACAGCAAACAATATTTATCACCAGACCATCTTATCTTTTGGGCATTACTGTAGAGTCAGGCTTTGGGCAGCAATACTCACTTTTCTTTACATCACTGATTGCACCATCTTTACTTGAAATAATCACTGTTTCCTAATAAACAAAAAGGAATGCTTTCCAATAGAATGTCTTTGATCTTTTTCTGAAATGCCAAGAATAACAAGGAGTGCCACAATAAATAAGATAAACCAGACTAAAATAGAATTAAGAGTAGGTATGGGCAGCTGTTTATAAGTGATAGATAATTATGAGCCATATGGAGTTCTCACAGTCTGCATACCTCAAATCTCCTCTCTACCTACATCTGCCTTGCCCTACAAGAGAAGGGGACTTAGAAGCACCTCTAGCTACTTCTTGCACACTAAACTAATTAATGTCAGTCATTTCTTGCAGAAAGTAACACACTGATTAATCAGAACATTTCCATCATAGATGAAGTAGGGGACCAAGGAGGATTCAGAGGACAATTAAGTAACAGTGTTCATGTTTTTAACAGGAACAAACGAAAAAAGTCTATATGCCTGACCAATTGTCACTTCCATTTAATGAGTTGTAGAAGATGATTTGGGGCTTTTAGTTCTACATGTTTCCCTCCCCTGTGCCAGCTGTGAAGATTCTCCACCAGCAGGAGATGGTGCAGGAAAGGCTTGGTCAGGTGTTTTAGCGGTCTCTCAAACTCCTTTCAGCACTTTGGATGCATTCATTTTGCAGAGCAAACCAGAAGTATCTGACTCCTTGGGTTTTCTTTGCTAGTTTATATTTCTCAATGGCAGGGACATGAAGTGCATACTTGAGATACTGTGATATATACTTTCCTCTGGGGATGCTCCTTATTTTCTGATATACAAAATAACACCAAGACTTTTCTCATACACCTTTACTTTCCTGAGTTATTTGCAACTTTTTTTCTGAGTTTAGTTGCAGTCGTGTAAGTTCACAGTAATGTCTCTGAAGTAAAAAACTTCTACTTCTCATTTATACAGATATACCTAATGCTAAAAACTACTAAAGAAGTTTTTCTGTTTTGCAGGTTTTAAACTTAAAGGCAAATTTGTTCTTCCTTGTAGAAATCCCTGTAAGACAATCCTGGGAGAATTTCAAAGCATATGCTGTTCTGATCTGTGATCCTAAAGGGTTCACTGCTGCCCAGAGAGTAAGGACTTCAGTCATACGAGATCACGGATCTATTGAATGTGTCATACAAAACTTTACTTCCCTGCGTTTTTTTCTGCTGGAAATTTTCCTGGTGAACCCTATTGCTCAGCTTTAAGTAAAACTTTAGCTAGTTCCATGAAAAGGCTGGACTAGATTTTGATTCCATCACACTGACTTGAACCCTGATTCTTCACAACATGTTTTGGTCCTTTTTCTCAGGTGGGCTAAGCTAAGATATGATGTGTCACAGGAATTTAGCAAGCATGAGATGGATTCTGACAGGCAGGGCAGTGTGGAGCTGTGACAGCAAGAGAATAAGGATTTAGAGGTACCAGCCTGGAAGAGCAGTACTAATGTATGTCTAATCCAAGCAGGCTGCTCCTTTATTAGTAATTCTTTGAATTTCCACAGGACACCTGATATCTCCTTGTCCAACTCATTGTGGTGAATGTGACTGCACAGCTAAGAGGTATTAGATAAATTATTAGCAAGTAAAGTAGCTTGGTTCCATTTAATCTCTACAGAAATTAGAAACCTATTTTGAGAACAGTTTCCATGCTGCAGTGTGGAATATTAGCAAGACAAATTGAGCAAAGTGCGACTTTATCAACCAGGTAGGTGTAATCCCCTAGTTTTGCATCTGCCATAGAAGAGGGCTACCCCCCTGCTTTGTGTGTCTGCCCCATGTTAAGGGCAAGGAGTGGCAGAAGGATTTTATGCTCCTGGTTTATCTCCTGACAGTGATAACACTGTCTCAAGGGTCAGCTGGGCTTTTCAGTTAAGGAATAATAGCAAGTGTCTAAATTTTGGATCCCTTTCAATTTATTTGGGCATCACAGAACTGCCTCCACGCTAGGAATTCAACATTAAGTAGTGCAGGGCAAAGGGAATGAAGCTCCTCTGCATGATGCTTGGCTGCAGGACTGTCCTCTGGGCTCCCTGTGCTGCAGGAGAGGACCAGGTACAGTATGACCCTTCTGAGGAAGGGACTTCTCAAAATCTCACTGCCTGCACAGCCCCCTGAGACTAAAGACTAGCACTGTAGCACTGACCTCTTCAGGGTCCAAATCAAATATTACCATTTCTGCTTTCTACTCGGTGTGGTTCCTGCTGTGAATTCACTTTCCCTTCAAGCCTGGAAAATCAGATTACATGATCTCCCACATATTAACTGAGTTTTCGTCTCTTCCTCTTCCCTTTGGGTTTGCCAAAGCTAATGTTGTTCCTTGTCAGGAAGTTTTATCTGGCTCCTACTCTAAATTTCCTTTCTTAGCTGCATGCTATGATTTCCAGTGTCACTCTGAGAAAATTCATCTCCAGAGTCATATATTTATAAAGTACTACAGAGTTCCCCACTCAGCCTGCTTTTAGCCAGCTACACGTTTAACTCCCCTGGTCTTTCCTTGTGAGTCAGCGCTTTCCGCTGCTTCTCTTCAAATGTCCCTCCATTGCACTGAGTATTTCTGACAGTGAGCAAAGCTCAGTGCTGCCTTGCTGGGACAGCCATGTTGGATAGTTACGTAAAAGGAGCACCACAAGGAGCACCAGGCCACCTCCCTTTCCCCTACTGTGAATCCTATGCACCCTTAAACTCATATTTGCTGCAATTTTGCATTGCAAAATCATGTCTGACCTACTGCCTACAGTATCTGCAGGCCCCTTGGCACTTCTGCCTTCCTGACTTTCTCTACTGTTGGGACTTAGGGACTTCTAAAGAAAGAAGTCCTGCCAGCGTTAGCTAAGGAGAATGCAGAGCCCACCCTACAGGGGTTTATGGGGGCCTGCAGCATCCTACTGGTGGCAGAGCTGCTGTATAACCCAATACTCACTCAGCCCAGTGCATGGCATAGCTGCGTCCAGCTACTTCAGCATAACTTCCCTTGGGAACAGATTTTCTGGAATAAAAGTGACTTGAGCTGAATGTAAAGGAATCATTTTTATCCCAGACTGGAATGGCTGCACAAGGGGCATATGCATATCCTGGTACTTTTACCAATATAGTTGTTCCGTACAACTGCATGGGCACCTTTTCACATGTAGACAGGCTTTTAAGTACATTCCTGTTCCTGCATTTTCCCAGAGTGAATCATAATTCACAATCAGTCTGTTCATGTTCCTAATCTTTATAGACCCCTTTGTGTTACTTTATTATCAACACTTGGATACTCAACTCGTCTCTGTTTTGCGTTATGTGCAAATTTCATTACTGTAAGTATTTCCTCCCTCTAATGGAGGTACTTAGCAATAACCATGTCTTGCTCTGATTCCTGCGGTCCTCAGTAGACACATTCTCACTACTGATACATTGTCATTCATCATCACCTTTTGTTTATGTTTCCAGCCGGTTTTCAACCCTCCTGATAATGTTTATATTGAGGGTAGTTTGTATTAATTAGGAAAATTAAGATTTGTTTTGAGAGACTCCAAAATGCATCACTAAAATTCAAATAACATCTGCTGTGCTCCCTCCATTCATTATCTGTATTAATCTACCTGACAAATTAAAAAAGTCTGCACAAGACTTTCTCTAAATAGTTGCATGCTGCATCTTTCTTAAAGTACCTTCATCCTCTAAATAAAGACTTCTTTTTCCTTGTAAAATTACTTCTATTACTGTACAATCAGTTGATCTAACCTTAAGTAGCATAAGGAGTCATTTCTCAGGTAACGCTTGCTTCAACCAGTGTAATCCAGTATAATCCCAGCTGACAGGCTGTGTCCCTTAAAGGAGTCTGCCGTAGCATTCAGCCTCAGATGCATGTGTAAGATGGGAAAGAGGGTCTAAAATTGGCACCCCTGCCAAACCAAACTGCTTTTACCATTACATTTTTTAAGGGCTTTCAATTACTTGTCACCATTAGGGTGAATGAAATGCTGAGAGGATGTCTCTGAAACTGTCTTAGGGTTAGCCTTCTGTTTTGTTGAACATCCACTGATTTGTGATCTTCTGTCAGGAAAAGCTACAAATGCTCTTTCAACATTAGCACAGTTAAACTGAAAATCTGGGAAGGGTGGGCTTTCATTCTGTTTTCCTGTAGAAGGTTTTTTACAGTCATGCAGAACACTGATACTGACTTGTTTGTGTTTTATTAACGAGCCTGGAAGTGGAAGTTATTTTCTTTTCAAAAACCAAGGCAGAACAAAGCAGAAATCTTGAGGCTCTGGGATCTGTCTCCTTCTGTATGAAGCAGTAAGTAAAAGAATTTGTTGTCTCATAGACAGAGGTCCACTGTAAAGGGTAGTTTTTTCTCATATAGAGATGAAATGCCCTTTGGAAGTATCATCACTAACTAGAGAGAAGCCTAGACAAGTAGGTGATTGCTCTTCAGAGGGCTAATATTATGTGAAATGGATTAACATAATTTCTCCTCAGCTCTGGCTCCTTCAGCTGTTTGTGGACTCACAGACCTGGAACCCATTAGCAAGGAAAAACATAGGTGAACTCAAGATACACAGTTTGTTTCTAGATAAGATAGACTGATCTAGCAATACCACTATTCACAGGTTGGTTAAAAATATTCTGTTGTGGTAATATCCATGAACAGTGCACTGCAAACTAGATACAAAAACCAGGTTATGGATATTTTGTTGTACAGATGGTGAATACAAACTTTTGACATTGGGTAGGAGAAAGAACACGAAAGCAATCATATTTTTTTATAAGTGATTGCTAGAAATATCAATTTCAGCCTTTTACAGCCTGGATCTAAAAGGCTCATTTTTTGAGAGTTCTTTCTGAGTGATCTACCCTCAGATTTTCCCTCATTAGTGAAGTAGTACTTGGCATGACGTGGGTGTTAATTGATACTAAACTATTGTACAAACCTATAGGATTAATAGTTCCCTAAAAATAAAACTGAGCATAGTTGTGGGCATTATGGTAGATACCAGAAGACATAATAGCCAATCACTGTCTTGAATACATTTTCTATTGGTGTGCAGAAAATTAGGATTAAGTGATTGCTAAAGGAATCTGTGTGTTTAATTAGTTCTTCAGAGTGTGTTATGAAAAATTGATTTAATTGTGTCATGGATTGCCATGTTCATATTTGAGTGACATTGTGGGTAATACTGTGTTTTTAATGTCAGTCTGCCATTCTGAAGTGCAGAAATTTATAGCAATAATAATTACCTTTGCAAAAGATCTTACTTGGAAGGAGTTTTATAGATGTAGCCAATACCTATCAGAACACCCAGAAATGAAAAATCCTTATTCATAACATCAGCACAGTGTGGTCAACATGTCCTCCTAGCATCATTGGTATAAGGATGCCCCCAACCTAGGGGGCAGCAGAAGTATTGTTGGATTGTGTAGGGCACAGTGATAGGTACCAAGCACAAGAACACAGTGAATAATGAAAATTAGTCTGCTCATCTTTGCTGTGAGGGTTTTCTGATGGTGCTGGTGAGTTACTCAGACAAACAAAAAGTACTTCTTTTTAATGACTCTCATTACATAATTAAAAACACTCAGCACTTTCTACGAAGGAAAAATTTGTCAGTACTTTCAAGTGTGGAATCTTCAATAAAGAATTAACTCTGTATGTGTAGGTCCTGGTTTAAACACATCTAACAGAACCCCACCTCCAATACCAAAATAGGCAAACACTTCACAAAGAGAAGATGAAATAGTGCAAGCTGCTGAATCATCTGCAATGCAGATCACATTGTTCAAGAGAATGACAGGGTAGATTTTTGTTGGAATTGTTTCTGGTTTGGTTTTTTGTGTGTGTGTTTTTGGGGTTTGTTTGTTTGTTTGTTTTTGTTGTTTTGGGTTTTGTTTTGTTTGTTTGTGTTTGGTTTTGGTGTTTTTTTTTTTTGGTGTTTTGTTTTGTTTTGTTTTTGAATGAAGGTCCTGTTCAAATCTAACGTGACATTTTCAATCCTTGGATTAGAAGCAAATGAGAGGAAATAGGTGTGCGAAGGCTTTTTTCCTAGCTAGCTGTAAGATAAATGCCACTGGCTACCTTGCCCAGTTGGTGAGTGCATGCGTCAGCAAGGGCATCACATGCTGGGGCTGTTTCACAAATGACTTAGACACAGAAATAGCCGGCGGGTCACTGAAGGACCTCACCAGAGGCAGATCACTTAATCAGACTTTACAAGTCGGCTGCTGAACCAATCCCTTCCTTGCCGCCCCAGCAGCTCCTGCCTCCACAGGCGCAGTCTTAGGGCTGTCTTATCCAAGGATTGAGCAACTCAGTCAACACATAACAAAGATTACCAGCGTGGAGGAGAATTCTTGTAGATTACAAGGCTTTAGAGTTTGCACAGCTGTGATTTGCATGCCTTTCCATCATTCTTGTCTCCTTTGCGATTTTGTGGGTTTTTTCCCCATACAGTCCAGAAACTGTTCAAGATATTCCTCAGAAATGTCTAGGCAGAGACGTGTGTCTTGTTTACTTCATTAGACAAGCTTATTACAACAGGAAATATCATGGAAAAATAGACTATGTGTCTGAATAATCCACAGGGTTATCCATGGTTTGATTGTGATCTACTGTAATTATCCTACCAGAGGCTTAGGAAGTCTTGTTGTCATAAGATACAGTCAAAAATCAGATGAAATGTGCCTGTTTGCTGCAATTTTGCACTTAGAAAAGCACTGTGGCAGTGTACTGTCATGCCATACCTGATTGTTGGTGTGACGTTTTATTTAGTTTGGTGGACATATGTATACGACTATAGCATTTCACCATAGTGTGGAAGTATCCACAGGCATTTGAAGATGTGTCGTGCAAAATAATTCCAAGAAATTTGGCAGTGGTCTCTGTCAGACCAACAAAACGCAGTAAGTACAGGAGAAGGAACAATTTGTTTCACAACAGATTCAGAAGTTTGTTTGCAGTAAATTACTGTTGTACACGATAATGTTCTATTATCCACATTAGTTTTCACTTACATAATTCATATTTTTTTCCATAGTAAATGCTTTTCATCCCTGGATGAGCTCCCAGTTTTGTGATGTCTGCTATCCTAGTTCACACTGGGAGCTGGAGACTCCAGAGCTTTTGGTCTAAGCTTTTGCATCTACCCACCACAGAGACAGGTCTCAATATATTCATATTTAGGGCTGTCACAAACTTGAATCCACTGTGTTCCAGGGCACAGAGGGACAAGTAATGCCCAGTGATGAATGGGCCACATACAGATCTCCTGCTGCATGAGGCATAGTTCCACCTTTTCATTGTGTCTTTTGGTTTTCTGCTTGGTAATCAGAAACAACTCTGCTGCTGTACAGTTTGAAGAGAAAATTAGGCAAATCAAGTGTAATTTCTTAAGTTCTGAACCAGAATTAAATGGATGAAGAAAACCATTTCTTTCCGAACAAAAAGTGAATGAAAGCAGCAATATTGCATTACTTTTTTATTATCTTGAAGCAGTGTAATATTGGTGATATATCATTATCAAAATATATTCAAGTATTTATTGCTAGAATTTTATATATTTTATAATTTATGTATCATCATTGTGTGTAATTTGATTATATTTTGATAGAATGAGAAAGTCCACATAAAATAATTGGGCTTGGATAGATTTGGAATTAAAGTTTTACCTCATCTGCCTATTTTTATCCATTTAAGTATAAAAAATAGGAATGATGCAGAACAGCCAACATTTTATTTTCATTGATATAAGCCTGCCAATTCATCCATGAAAATGAATTTTGTAATAAAGACTTTGCATTTTTTGACTCAGCCAAGTAAATGTCCTGTATTTCCTATCAATAAATAACATTGAAATTTAGTATGCTAATGATGATAACTAGGGCATAGAAATACTAGAAAACTAATTTTCATGATTAATTCATAAAAACCCTGAGAAAAAAAAAAAAAAAGGCAAACTCTTTTTGCATTCTTCGGTAACATTAGCAATCTCTTTATTTATTTTTTACCAGAAACCTTTCTTCCTCAAAGGAGGCCCATGGAATTAAAAAAAGAAAAAAAACCACACCAAAACATAGCAAAGCAGTTTACATAAATTTGTGTTGGTGTTTGTTTAAAAGGTAATTTAAAAGGTATTAGTGTTGATCTTGTATAGATATGTGTAGTCATTAAATTCAGAAGGAGAAGCAATATCTAATGACAGATGCCTGACTACAGCTTAGCCCCTGCTGCAAGTCCCCATGATGTTCTGAGGTGTTTGTCCTTGAACGCTGCAGCTATACTAGTGAAAACCTGAACATGGATGAAATTATGTACTCCACTCATAAGAGAGAAGTAACAATATGTTTTTTGATATAAACAATGATTTAACAAACTTTGGTAGTAAATGTGACAGTGGTTTAATAAGATTCTATGGGAAGGTACACTTGATTATTTACTGTGTAGAGGATGGGGTCAGACAAAACTGTGAGGGAAACCCTCCTGTTAAGAAACAATATTCAGAAAGGACTCCCTTGAGCTCTAAATTTGCCCTCAGAGGGGAGTTTAGATGAAGCTAGATCCCGACTTAGTCCCAGATTTGGTCAATGATTTATGTCTAAAGGATGATAAGCGCACAATCATTCATTTCTATCAATTAGCAAAGATTTCAAAGTTCCAGCCAACTGACACTTATTGCCAATTGACTTACTAAATATCTGACACTTACAAGGATTGTGTCTGCCCTGAGAAGTAACCTTGAGAGCTGTCCCTACTCAAGGAGAGACCATGGTATGTAGCCCACTGCCTTGCAGGAGACCTCAGTGGGCCCTGGACTGTCCACTATTTGTGGAGTAAGATGATTGAATCAGTCATAGTTGCATACCAGTCACAGAAGTTAGTTTCTTTCCGATTTGGCTTGAGCCAGACACTGACCAGTGTTGTGGCTAGGTGGGTGCATTGCTCAGATCAACCCTTGGCTATTGCATTGTTACCTGTCTCCCCTGAAACCACTTTGAGCCGGATGCAGCCATCACTACTGTATGCATCCAGTGTGACTGCCACTGGTGGTTATCACTTGAGCAGGATTACAGGAAATAATTGCAAATGTGCAATGTATTCTCCAAAAGTGTGCTTTCACTTGTGTAAATTGGTTCTGTATTATACTATGCAACTGATTGTATGACATGAAAGCACTCCTAATTTGGGTAGGAGCAGTTGTAAGGCTGAACAGCTAATTTCATCTGAGAAGTATTTGAACATATGCTTTGTAAGCTATTCTTCACATAGCCCAGTAATATTAATTTCTGCAGTTTGATGGTGAAACTATAGAGTGTTCAACTCAGCATCCACTCTTAAATGCCAACTTTTTCCAAAATAACAAAGCGAGACATATTGCAGTAGAAATAGGATACTGAATTTTCATTAATGAGGGCATCTATCAACTTTGTTGTCCCTCATTAAGCTGTCCTGATTTGAAGCAGCCACAGAAGTCTGAAAGATATCAAGGCATATAAATATTATGTTAGCTAGGAGGAAGAGCTCAGTTATGGCTCCTCTGCGAGTCCTGCTCATGAGACATGGTGTCGGTTCACTAACCTAGACGCAGGAGTCACAGTTTGTTTCCAACTTGCTCCCCCTTCAGTGGCTGTCCTGGTTTAGAGGCCTGCTCAGGACTGGCTTTACACTGAGGGCAGTGATACCTTGCACCCAGGTGGGATGAGACTGGAAGCATGTATTGTTCCTCCTCCTATATGTGCCGGCCTGCAGGGGATGAGGAAGGGGGTAAGACGTTCTCTCCCTGGTATGGAGTCTAACCATTACCTCAGTCATGAGGCAGCAACAACCCTAGAGTTAATATCAGAAACAGTTTTCTGTAAAATGCCTGCCACTGAGGTGTAAAACACAATGCCTCTTGCCTGCCAGTGCAGCTTTGCTCATTTCTTTTAATGAGATTTCTTGGCTAATGGATTTACTGACTAGCATTCACTGAACTTTAAATCTTAAGCCAATATTGAAAAGCATCATCAGATAATGAAATTCATTCATCAGCTTTTCTCGTTGTAAACGCAGTGCTGTATTGTGCCCATCCAGCCAAAGACCAACAACTCACCATGAGGTTTCTTTGTCCAGTTAAATTAAGTCATATGTAGGAAAGCTAACAATGAACTGCTTCAGATTAGCCTCAGCTAAAGTTATTTTAGAAAACTATCAGTTATTTCAATTAATGAAAACATTTGAAAAATAGCAATCTGTTCAGGAAGGAATAAAGAAGTTATTTTCTGAAGTACATTTTTTTTGTGTGTGTACATAGCGCTGTAGTGCTATGTGTGTGTCCGTATATCTATAAATGTATATTATGTGTATAAACATAAGGTTTCAAATGTTATTCATTACAGTTCATTTCAGTTTCCTCTGTTAATTATTATTTGACAATTTCTTTACTGAGGGGCATGGACTTAAAATTTCACACTTAGTTAAACACCACTTAACCCCTGACACAACCTGCATTATCCCGTTAAGGGGAAATTTTTGCTAATACTATCCCAGTTAAACAGTTCATTACCATTCACTATCATTAAGCTAAAAAGGTTCTCTGGGATGTATCCTAATAAGGTGCTATTCTAATTATGCACATCCTGATTAAGAGAAGTGTGTGCAATAATACTTATTTGTCTGTCTTGGAAGAAAAGGACCTTAAATTTCAGAATGCAGCTGACCTTATTTATTGTTACATGCAAGGCATTCTTGGATCAGGTGAAACTTTCCTGTGTAGCAGCACTTATTTTGAGTCATCGTTAAGGAAAGTTGTTCTTGGAATTATCTTTCCCTAAAATACATGTAGTTTGCTTCATTTTAAA
Organism: Pyrocephalus nanus; assembly: GCA_038380795.1. NCBI lineage: Eukaryota > Metazoa > Chordata > Aves > Passeriformes > Tyrannidae > Pyrocephalus > Pyrocephalus nanus. Next base: position 64,950,515 of record CM076261.1, read on the forward strand.
TTTGGCTTCCAGTTGAACAAGTGGAATCGTCTTTCTGGATAGAAATCATGTTCTTAATGACACTTTAAAATGTTACCCATATCCTTAGCCAATTAATTATGATCTAAATACTGTTACTTGGTTGTAACTGGTTATAGGGGTTAATTTCCTCATTCTTAGTGGACTCTGCTCAATGGAAGTTGTGTAATGTCTCTGTTAGAGTATTTATGTTCAATAGTGTTTGTGGTACTTAGCAAAGCAATAATTTCTTAACTGAACCTTACAAAATAAACTATGAAACAAAAAGCAGTGCAGTTATCTTTCTAGGCTATCTGTTCTTTTCCTAATTTGAGATTATAAAATGGATTCTTTTTCAATCTAAAGAAACAGCTGAAAGAGGCATATGTATACAGTGCACTCAGGTATCTTAGTGCTGATTTTATTTGGCAAGAAGCTGATTAGGAGCATCCATCCTGAACACCTCTAAGCCTGTGGGTTCACACAAATGGATGCATGTAACTGATATCCTGATAAAAAGTGCAAGGATCCTTAGACATAACTGGAGTCGATGATATTTGCTTCACTACCTGCAGACAGGTAAATGACACAGCTTATTCCTTCCATGGCAAGCTCTTTTGAAGCTCTGTCCTTTGAGTGCTTCTGTGGCTTAAACCCTGGACTTGGCTCGTGTGTCTTTGTTGGCCCCATAAAGCCACTGAGTGCTGTGTTTCAAGCCATTTTTACGAGGCTTTATCACTGTGTGCACAGCTTGGCTGTGAATTGCTTGTTTCAAGCAAGTCATGAAATAAGAAGTGGATGTACTGAGAGTGCTGAATGCCAGAGCTGACTTTGCCTGTGTGCCTTAGAGCCATGCGTGCTTGGATGCACGACATACAGCATATTTCCCCAACTAAAACACCAACCTCTTTTGTCACACACGTGCATAGCTGCCTGAATGAGCAGAGATTCATCTCCCACCAGGAGTGGGGAGCAGAGCCATGTGCAGCTCCTGTTTCAGATATCTGTTCTTGGTCCTCTGCTCTGGAATTGCTGACACTTGAACTTCTGCCAGCAATTAAAGGTAGTTAGCAGTTCTGGTCAGTGGAAATACTTGAAGCCAGTGACTATTGTAGGTTTTCAGTCCTGCTGCAGGAACAGAACTATTGGCTGAAGAGACACTAAATGTGTAGCTAGAGGTCTGATGGCATCTGGTCTTATGCCTGCTTGCTGCTGAAAGGGGCGAATCCATTTCTCTGACCTTCTTCCCCTTCTCTTCCTAACCCTGCCATACAGTCCTGCTTTTTCTGTTATAGCTTTCAACAGACCTTATAGAGAGCTGATTCAAGTACCCAGCCTGGAAAAAACCTATTAATTTTCTTTTACTTTGTTCTTCTAGTTTTTTCCAAAAATAATGAGTGAAACCAGCTTATAGCGAGGTCAAGTGAGCATCAGGCCTTGTAAAGAGAAACAGGAGAAGCTTGCAATTAGGAGCAGTAGAAGTGGGAAAAGAGTGCATTGGGATTCCACTTTTGTGATAGCAAGATGTTACATCTGGCACATCTCAGTCTGGGCAACTGCAGATTGACAGTATCTGTCTCCCTTGGGAAGCACTATCATATCCAGAAATGGAGCTGGAGAGTTTTTAGCTATCCCCTGTTGCAAGGTTAGGCTTACTTTACTACTGTGGAAGAATTACCAGTTGTTTGGGAAAAGTGTGAGTGGGAACAATATTTCATATTTTGTCCCAGCTGAGCTATTGTCTCCTGCTTTGCAGAAACTGAGAGAGAATTCAGTATTGCTCACAAAAATCACCAGGTCATCTTTAGTTACTTTTCCTTAAAATGGCACATTGCCTGGTCATTAGTTTGTGTGCAGTGACTAACTTTTTTCAGCTTCTAATTAGAACAGTCATTTAATTGGTGAATTTTGTCCTCATCAACACATGCCAACTGAAAAGGGTCTGTTCCTGTATGGTAGTCAACTGGATCCTAATTAATCCTATCCTAATTAAACTCCCATCATGATATAGTTTACTGAGTATCTCATATGAGACTGGTTACTGTAGTTTCTAATTCATGCATGGTTGGGTGAGAAATATTTCATGCTGCAAATTATTGTCAATACTTTTTCTTCTGAGAATCTGACTGTCTCCATACAAAGCAAAAACCCACATAGGTCCAAAAGGTAAAATGGTTCAGGTTACCTAATTCAGGCAGGCTGGAAAATTTGCAAGTACTTTCAGTTATCCAGCAGTGTAGCTGGATAAACCTGAGTTCCCCCTTGGGGACTGGGTGAAGAGCAGACAGGGAGACCCTGAGGTGCAGATGTCTTGGCTTACAAGACAGGGTCTCCCCTGTTTCATGGGATAATGCAGTGGTAAATGAGTTAGAGGAGCATCATCAACTCTGGTGCCTTTGGACATGGAGCATTGGTGCAATGGACGGGCATCATGGCAGGGGTGTAGAGCCCTTTGTCCCCAGTCTGGTTCTCCTGGGCCAGCTGCTGGCTTGACCACTCAGTTCTGCTGTGGTGTATATGACCCCAGGAGAAGGGAGGTGCTGACGTGTACCTGATGCTGTGTTGTCAGGGTGGGAGTTGCAGATGTCACAAGTTTGGAGTGGTACTAAATGAGTATTACTAACTCAATCAACTTGACCAGTGTGTTAAAAATCCTTTGAGAGTGCTACAGTCTTCCTCCCTGTAGCATCAGTTCTTCATTCCAGCTGTTTCACTCCACCCTCAGGCTGCAGCAGCATCCCAGATTTTCAAGTGCTCTGCACCCTAGTGCTTTGTAACAAGTTGATACATTTCCATTGGTGAACCTAATAAAAGCAGTGGTTGTCATGGTTTACTAGCAAAACTTTAATGCTAACTCAGAATCATGGTAAAGTGCCCAAATAGCCCACGCTCTGCACTCTGTATGGTCTTAGAGTAGTTATAGGTAATTGCATCTCCACCCCCTCCCTATACATATACTCCATATACCATCCAATTCTTCATGTTTATTATTCAAGGCACTTTTTTTTGGAGATTATGGCAGCTAACTTACAAAAAAAAATGGACTGTCAATGACTTTGAAATATAGTGTTTTCTCTTGTTAATCTTTCTGTAACCCTGCTTTGTAATGCTGTTTTCTGAAATTGATTGCTACCTTCTCAGTCCGTGAAGGCTTCCAAGAGGTTAACTGATGTCCCAGGGTCATATCTGTAGCCTCATCTTATTCCCAACTATTTCTTGGATAGATAACTTTCAACTTTTTATATACCTGAGCTCTAGTTATGTGACAGGCAAATACAGCAATAAAATGCAATTCTGCTTATATAACAAATCAGATTATTTTGCCTGCAGACAAGCACTATATGGGAAACTGTATGTGACCTCTGTGTGAAAATAAACATCTGCTTCCATCAGCTTAGAATATTTATGACATGAGACTAACAGAAGCAGTTGGAGAGCAGGATCTTGTGATTCACAGTGGTCATTCTGAAATCCAAAGCAAAAATTATAGATTGATATTTACCTCTGAGTCAAGGCATTCCTCTCTGCTTCTAAATGGTTCTTTCTATTTTCCTAGAGTTCACATCTGCAATAGCTTAGTGCTGGGCTTCTGTTTAATTCCCTTTCAGCCTCCAATTGAGGGGATCATAACTTAATACGTAGCAAACATGTCTGTTTCGGAGCAACTTAGTGAAAGAAAGGGGAAGTATCTTACTTTTTGGAAGTGCTCAAAAATTTACATTTCACTTCCAGGAAATGCTAAAGCTGCGAATGTGAAGGGGAATTGAGGCTTGAGGTATTTAGCATCCAGTGCTAACAGTTCTCATTAATCACCCACTGGTAAAGATTCCTTAATGTTGCAGTCTGTAGCACCTTTGTGCCTGCTGAAGTCAGTGGAGACAGCTCTGAGCTGCACAAGCCAGTGGTCCTAAACCAGCAACTGTGTGGTGCTCTGGCAGGACTATAAAAGCTGCACAGTGATTTGGCAGAACACATAAATGATGCTGACATATAAATTTGACTGGATACTTTTGTCTCCAGTTTTTAATGTCTGCATTAGAGTGCCTCCAGTCTAACTGGGTATCTGCATCTCCACAGAACTGACCTCTTAATCTAATCTGATATGCTAAATTGTCAAAATTACCCTATAGAAAGTGACATTCAAGGGCTAGTCACATACAGAGACTGGGTAGAAAAAGAATGCCTGGGGTAAAAACCTGTGAAGAGTTTGTTAGTGTTTTGATCACAGGAAATTAACTTATGAAAAACAGATCTTTATTTTGTTAAATACTGTTGAAACTCATGAAGATAAATTGTCCCTTACCTCAGAAAGCTGATAAACTGTAAGTATCCCTGTCTTAGGTTGATGAGGAGTTTGATAGGTAGTTTCTGTAAAGTCAGTGGTAAAGTACCACAATTCACTCTTCTGAGTAAAAGTCTCCTAATGTGGCACAAAATAAGTTAAGCAGAGAACAAATGTAGCTGATGTCTTTCCACATAGGAGAAGCTGAGGCACTGAACAGTTGTAGAACTTCTAGTGATGACCCATGAGCCCTGAAGGCTATTGAGTCATTTAAGGAATCGTCTCTGTAGCAGATGCTGTGGCTGTCCATTTTCAGGGGGCTGAGCACCCAGCTTACTCCACTGGGCAGAGTACAAAACTTTGTCTTATCCTAAAAATCCTGAGCACCAAAGGAGTTTTGTCCCCCATGTCCACATGGACTTGGTGGAGAGAATGAGACATCTGGAAAAGCAATCCAAAGGTCCCTGTTTTGAACAGGGAATTATTTGGAGCTTACCAGTGGGAAACCCTGGACATTGGCATCAGTCATGGTCCTTTCTGAAGCTTTAGTGTCTGCGTCAGGGCTGCCTGTCTGTGAAGGAGCCAGAGTTCAAGCCTCTCCCCTAAGGTGAGGGAATCTGTGCGTGCTCTTTGGAAAGAAATAGTAGTCTGTTTTGTGTTGAAAAATGTTAAATGAGTCTTCAAGTGTTAGCCCAGCCTAGGCAATAGTCAGAAAGAGCAGAGGGCACCACATCTGTGTTAGCCCTTTGGCAGCACCTCTCTCCCACAGGTGCATGGGGGTCCCGGAGCTCTGTGGGTGGAAGGCACAGGTCTGAGCACTTATTTAATGAGAAAGCATTGTCAGTGCTGGGTGTTATCTTCAGGAGAGCTGAGGCATACTGGTGTGTACTGCTTGTGTACATTGTTATGCATCTGCACTGCTGCAGGCAGTGCTCAGACAGAGGGAGTGCCGGATATGTGCAAGAGGGAAAGGTACCTAGCAAGTAGTTACTTGCAAAGCTTATGAAATGGAAAATTTTGCATTGAAATTTTGAGAACTGAAATATTCTTCATCCTGTTTAAGGCACTTGCATTCTTCCCAATATCTGGCTACTGAATTTCTGTGGCTGTGGCAGCTATGCAGGATATGAACTGACACCAACCTGAAACCCTCCTCTTGCTAACACCAGTGGGAACTTCCACCAAAAAAAAAGGCCAAAAAATCATCTTTTAAAACTTCCTTTAATTTTCAATGACATGAGCAAAAATAAAGCAAATATTAATTTTATTCTGTGCTATAGTTCTATGGGTAAACTGAGTAGCAAGACCTAGACAATATCTCTGGATTCTTTTTCCTTTCATTGCTTTTGCTATTAGCTTTATAACCATGTCTTTACCTGATGGCATTTTATATTAAAGGAAGATTTTGGGTTATAAATTAGATTGAGCTAGTAAAAGCCATGTCATGTCTTTTATTGCATTTTTCATTTGTTGTTATTATTTTATGAGAATTCAGGCTGTGTACAAGCTTCCAGCAACTGTAGATCTCCCCCTCACACTCATATATCCAGTGCTGTTAGGAAAGTCAGTCGGGATAGAAAAGAATCGTCATCTGTATGGAAGCTAAAGATAAGTTCAGCAGGTCTCAGATCTTATAAATAAATTAAAAATCCTGGAGAACTCCATCCAGGCATGCTTTTTATGGTAATTTCAAAACAAAACTGCAGTCATGGGAAGCAGGATTACTGTTGCTTTTTGCAAGTTAGCTAATACACTTTCTTTCAAAAGCAACCACTAAACTGAGTAAAAACAAAATAGTTGCAGCCAGCTCGATGAGGACTGTTTACCTCTCAGCCAGACACAGCCCCAGACTTAAACCTCTGCTGGGAGCAATCTCAACAATCTCCTAATCTTAACTTCACCAGTCCTTGCTGCAGGCCTTCTATTTCAGACAGGCAAGTACATAATAACACATAGTGACAGTCAGTGCCGAGCTTGTTCATTGTATTTCCAGTTTTCTTGGAGCAGAAAAACCCCAATCAAAGAAGACAGCAAAATAGTTGTGAAGACTATAAGAGTTCCTCAAAGTTTTAGAATTCATCAGGCAAGGCCTATTTGTCCTTAAGGACGTCATGTCACGAACAGACTGCTGTACTTGTTGTCTGATGGAGACCTTCCCACATCAACACATGTCATGTGGACACACTGAGCTCCTGGGCAAACCATGGAAGGGTTTTTTAATTACAAAGAAACCTCACACAACAGACCAGATAAAGATGTGGAGGGAACTTCAGTCAAGCAGCTACACAGAAATCCAGCATCAAATTTAACAAATAGTTATTCAGTACAGTTACATGGAAATATATATTATGTATGGATTTCTATCGTACTTACTTATTTTAGTCTGTTCCTAACATTCTGTAGGACAAGTAGCATGATTTTATTGTGCACTCATCAGAGATGAGTTTATCATCTCTGTAGCTTACAGAGAACCAGGATAAGTGCTGCACTGTGATCCTTTGGGATCAATGGGCTGTGTCTAGGCAATATGGCAGCTGGAGGAAGGTCTGTGTATGGCAAAGAAGTAAGTCAGAACCACTCTTTTGGATCATTCTCCACCCAAGGCACCTGCACACTGAGAACAGGGAGGGGATGCAAAGGCAACAAGCACAGGGCATTAACTGTGCTCATACATAATGGCCAATATGAGTGTGAAAGAAAGCAGCTGATGGTTCTCCTATTTGTGTGTTAGTGAGCTTACACTTGTACTGCAGAGGTCTCCAAAGCTGTATGCACATGGACTTAAATACGTAGGGCATATTAAAAGAGAGTTTCTCTTTTCATCCACTTCATATAGACACAGGATTTATTTTTAATGGATAGATCCAGGTATATTTCTCTTACAATTTGCTAGAATGGCTTGAGGCCAAATTATTTCTTTTTGTGAGTTATTGCTTATCAACAGACATCAAATGTATAACAAGACAATATTGCATGCATTGTCAGAGCTTGTTAGATCATGGCTATGTTGCCAATATTCTAAGGCAGTGCTCATTGGAATAACATTTGGTTGGCTGGAAGACATAATTTCCTACTGAGTGTTTTCATCCTGAGAGTTTTTTTGTGCCTAAAAATGTAGCAAATGGTAGCAAAAGAGCAAGCACCAAATGTCACTGTCACCTTGCCAAGGTCTATCTTTGTCATTTCTAGACTTGGATCTTTCTTTATATATTAAAAATAAATAGCTCTGAAGCTGAAAGTGCAGGATATCAGGGTAAAAGATAAAACACTTGAGCTTACAACACTGTAGTAGAGTTTCTTTGTCTTTTTTAAGCAATTATAAATGGCAGATGTCATCTTGGAATGAAGTATAAAGCTTCCTGTCTGCCAAGGAGAACCTGGTTGTTAATGCTGCAATCATTCAAGCTGTCACTTTTGCTTAATAATACTTAAGGTAACCCCTTGGAGAGTAAGCATGTAGTATAGATGTCAATATATATTTTCCAAAGAACTGATTTTACTGGCAGCTTGGAGAATTCTGGTGCCCTAAGGGTTAAATAACTGTTTATTAGTTTTTCTTTTCCTTGAGATATCCATTTCATAAATTAATTATTGATTTTAGGTTCTTTAGAGTCGAAGATTTCAAAGGCCATATCAGTCCTTTTAGGCTTATACAAGCACACCAGCCTACCACTGCCCGTAATAGAACAGTCATAGTATTGTTTATATTTCTGTAAGGAAAAAGCTTTTGCAAGGCTATTTTTAGGAGTTAATGAAGTCAACACTGGTGTGGGAAACCTGAATAAAGCTTTATATATGTATGTAGGTGCTATTTACATAAGCACAGGCTATTTCTGTATGCGCATCAGAACCCTTTTGTTTAGCTTGCTCATTCAGTATACTCTGTCTTCATTGTGCTTCTAATTTTCTGCAGTCAAAAACAGGTCTAACGAAAGGCATTATGTAGGCTTCAAAACTGCCACGCACATTGTCATGGCATGAACAGAATTTAGCTTTTGTTCTTTCTGTTTCTCCAGTTTAGGCAAAAGTGTTACCATTTATTATGAAACTGTCATTATTAGAAGATTAAGAGAAGCTTATTACTTGAAACTTGCTTTTTCTTTGCAAAGAGATTGTCCATGATAGGATTCTGGCATTTCAGTCTCTGAACTCAGATAGTCACATAGCATCAATAAGATGACATAGATGCTACTTTTTTTAATATATGCATTTTAAGCAGTTCTTTTCTTTAAAACCTCAGATTGCACAGACTTAAATAAATTGTTAATAATTCTCATTCATTTTCATGAAGTTGTGCTGATTTGAACTTCATGCAGTTTGTAAAAATGCTGTCATTTTTCTTCTTACACTGTCATAAAAATTCCAGTCTTACTTACTATGTTAGCAGTGGGTTGTTACATTTCTTCTAAAGTCACCAAGAGCAGAAGAAAATTCAACAACTGTTGGTACAATTGAAATGCCATACAATTTAGAATCATGTCAGGGAAAGCATTGAAAAGCTCCCCCCACTTTAATGGATCTTCATCCCCACTTAAATGTTTATTTGCTTGTTATGCTGTGCATCAATCATTATTCATAAAATTTAGTCATGAGCTTTTAAAAATCCTCTTCCATATTGTTATTCTCAAAGCCATCAGTATTTGTTTGTTGTTGCCATTTTTTTTTTTCCCTAGGAAATACATTTCTGAAGATTTATGTAGCAGGAAGTATTTTTACTGATTGTCTTGAGAATAGTTGTATAAAACATTGCAGAATTAGATCTTGAGATCCAAACCTGAAAGCTCATGAGCACAATCTTCATTCTAATCCTGAGAGCAAACTCATTAAATACTTTTCTTTTGTGAAAGTGGTTGAAGGACAAATAACTGAGTCTGTATTTGTCCAAGCTGGCCGTATGCACTATTTTAAATTTTCCCTTATAATATGATCCCTCCAGTTGTTTGAATTGTTTTGTAATTGAAATCCACAATAATTATGTCAAGGCCTTCAGGGGAAACTATATGCCTTCCTTAATTTGAAATGGGTTTTGCCAAATAGTTGTGGTTAGATTTATTCTCTAATTTAACTGGAATCCATTCTCTAATCAAACTGGAATGACAAAGGGGTGCAGAAAATACGTATTCAGAGGTGGAAAACAGTGTAACAAATTACAAAACTCTAATTTGATTCACTGATGTCTGGTTCCCAAATAAATGGCATTGAAACAAAAGATATACGAGGACTTCTGGGGTCTTCTAGTTAGATCAATACACATGTTTTTGTGTCAGTGCAATGACTGTATACAATTTCTTTTCTTTCTTTCTTTCTTTCTTTCTTTCTTTCTTTCTTTCTTTCTTTCTTTCTTTCTTTCTTTCTTTCTTTCTTTCTTTCTTTCTTTCTTTCTTTCTTTCTTTTCTTTCTTTCTTTCTTTCTTTCTTTCTTTCTTTCTTTCTTTCTTTCTTTCTTTCTTTCTTTCTTTCTTTCTTTCTTTCTTTCTTTCTTTCTTCCTTTCTTCCTTTCTTCCTTTCTTCCTTTCTTCCTTTCTTCCTTTCTTCCTTTCTTCCTTTCTTCCTTCTTTTTTTTTTTTTTCTCAAATGAACGTGTTTGTGGACATTCCATACCCAAGTGAATAAATGATAACTTGGCCCTTGGCTATATTGATGTGCTGGGAAATTTTCTTTCACTATACTGTTAATTGGAAATCTCTTATGTAGGCATGATCCTCCAAGATCATCGAATCCGATTGTTATCCCAGCACTGCCAAGTCCACCACTAAATCGTATCCCTAATTGCCACATCTACATGTCTGTTAAATACCTCCAAGGATAGTGACTCAATCACTTCCCTGGGAAGCCTGTTCCAATGTTTGACAGCCCTTTCATTGAAGAATTTTTTCCTAATATCCAATCTAAACCTCCCCTGGCACAACTTGAGGCCATTTCTTTTGGTCTTGTTACTTGGGAGAAGAGAGTGACCTCCGCCTCACTTGAGCCTCCTTTCAGGTTGTAGAGAGTGGTCAGATCTCCACTGAGCGTCCTTTTCTCCAGGCTCAACACCTCCAGCTCCCTCAGCTGCTCCTCGCAAGACTTGGTCTCCAGACCCTTCCCCAGCTTTGTTGCCCTTCTCTGGACACAATCCAGCACCTCAATGTCCTTCTTGTAGCGAGGGGCCCAAAACTGAACAAAGGATTAGAGGTGCAGCCTCACCAGTGCCAAGTGCAGGGGGATGACAGAAGGCTAGAGGCTAATAGGTGAGGAAAGCTAAAAAGAAGAGTAGTGAAATAGATATTATATACTGAACACAGTCAAACCCCAGCTGGACATGGTCAGAGGCAACTTTCTTTAGCTGACCCTGCTTTGAAGCAGGATGGTGTTGAACAAGTTGATCTCAGAACATTCGTGTCAACCTCAGTGGTCCCAGGATTCTGTGGAAAGAAATGAAATACCTGTTTGATCCAAATTTAAGAAATGCTTCTAAGGCAAGCATAAAAAAAGCTCTAATTTTCACAGAGAAACCCTTCTGCAATATAGCAGCATTTTTTTAGACTCATAACAATGTAACAATTGTAAAAAAAATGAAGAGGCTTTAAATAAAATTCAGGTAGGGATTAGTCAAGAAGACTAAATTTATCTCATTCACATAGCATACTCAGTCCTTTCTGGATTTAGTGTACACAAGGATATATTTGAATTTCTCTAATTTTGTGAGAAAACCAGACCATATGTCCTTTCCAGCAAGCCTCACTTAACACTGGTATATGATAGTATGCTCTCTGGGTATGACATTGTGGTCTGTTTTTTATTTATTTCATGCTGCTGTTGCTGTAATTAGCTTTATAAAATAAAGTGTAGAAAATTCCATAATTTTCAAATTCCAGTTGAACTTAATAGATTCTATCACTATGGAAACATTTGTTTGGTAAAAAAAAATATACATAGAAAACATAAAAGCTCTCAGTCTCTCACATTTTTCATCAACTGACAAGAAATAAACAATAATTTTCCTCAGGCTTCCCTTCATGTGGAGGTTTTCTTTTGGTTATTTCAAATGATGAAGCTTTTCAGATATTGCAGTTGCTCTTCTCATAGCTTCCGATTTGCTTATCAGCTCTTCATTTCCGGTGGTCAGGCATCCAAAACAACATTATCAATGTCCTTCACTCTTTTAATTCCTATTCAGATTTCTGTTTTTTTTCATCTCTGCCTGCTTGGCATTTGCTCTGAATCACCTTTTGACAGTTTTTCTATGGATAGCATTAATCCAATCCATTTGTTTCCTACACTGCGCAAAATCACAGTAAGCTCAAAGCCATTATCTTCCAATTTGTATCCCTGTCTCAGACCTGAACGCTGAGCATTTTAATGAAGTAGTCAATAGATAAGGCAAATGAGAGTCTACTTCATGGAGCTCAGTCTTCTGATGTTGGTGCTTTGCAAGCATGTCCTCATTTCCGCACTGACTGTCAGGTCTGTCCATGTGGAGACAATTAGGCTCCACAGAGTGGATTGGTGCTGTGCAGCCAGTCCTTGCTGGGTTCCACTGGCTATCTGGGTTCTCAGGCAAAGGAGTGCCCATATGTGGCCAGGTGTCTGATTTTGCCTGGATATGCTGCAGCTCAGGACCAAAATTACTCTATGGCAGCTTTCATTCAGGTGCCCATTTCCCTTTTTTGAATGCCCACATAGCCCACGTTAATGACATACTTAAGCTTTTAAGAAGCAAAATGAGTGACAAAACTCCTTCACTTAAGCACAAATACGCATGCGTTCATAAACTATAACAAGGAATTATGGGAGGTATTCCATTGCTAATGCCCACTAAGGATGGCATTATCCATGTCTGCACAAACCTTGTATCAGGTGCATTAGCGCCAGAACAGCTCTCTTCCTGGTCTCTCTAGTTTTCACAAAGATGAATCTGATGATTTTATCTACCCTACAAAAATATCACTTTAGCAATTTATAGTTTTCACTCATTCAAGGTGCTGTGTCAGAGATGAGGGACAGACATGGAAAAAAAAAGACAACAAAGGAAAACTCTCTCTGGTAAATTACATGGACTAATATTGAGAGGAGATAAACCACATTTCATCACAGTAAGCACTGCTGATTGGCAGATCAAGCCACCTTCTTCCAGATCATCTCACTATTACAAAAAGAGGAATGGAATAGAACAAACACTAGTAACACCAGAAGGCTGGATATTAGTAGTAGGCAAAGATTAGATGAGACAAGCGATGGATTTGGCTGAGTCCCATGAGGAGGAACATCAGGATAAGCCCCATACTGGGACTGTGATTAGAGATCTTCTGTTGGAGAAAGGCAGTGCCTGAGACTCCTGAACACCTCCCCACTACCAGTGAGCAGATTGGTGTCTACAGGACTCCACTGCAGCACGAAAGGTTGTGTGACATCCTCTGACATTCGTGGTAATCAGAGGTTGATTTAGTTTATTGTATCTTACCAGGCAGCCTTCAGCAGAGCTTTGCCAAGCAATAAAGCCTCAGTTGTTCCCAAAGCCCAACGTAGGAGTTCTGGTGCTTTTAGTGTTGTAAGAAATGTCAGATAAGATCACAATTTCTGAGTGTCTCAGTTTGTTTTGTCTATACCAATGTGAAAGATGTCTCAAAAAGCCCTGTGTCCTTCTGAGTGGTAAAAAGCTTTCAGGGAGTTATAGCATTTTTCTTCTTAACCCCATTTTTGGTGCAGTGTTTTGTTCATATGCTTGAAAAATAAAAAAAGGAAATTAAAACCAGGCAGAAGTTCTAGGGAGACGTAATGTCTTGCATTGAATCAGATGAAGGTAGCTGGAAAAAGTGGACATGCCTGAGGATACAGTAGTCCTTCACTGCTACAGCAGTGCTATTACTACTGCATTTTCAAAGAAAAAAATCCTAAAAATAGAGAAAAAAATGTAATTACTTTTACCTATATTCCACTTGAATGTGTCATAGAACAGATAGCCCAGTAACTAAATTTGAACTTGGGCATCATGGTAGATAATGAAATTTTCTTTTCTCTAATGAAAAGTTAACAGACTATGAAAACAAAAAATACAAAGAACACCTTTTCTGTCATGAGCCAGGCTTGCCTACAGGACAGCAAGAACTTCTGAGTGCATTTTGGGAATGGTTTGTAATGGAGTGGTTTGGAACTGACTTGCTTCTTCCACATAATATCTATCCTGCTTTGGGAGGAGTATGTGTCTGGCTTCAAGGTGAACTAACATCCCACTTGTGGCTGCCTTTCTTGAATGCCATTTGTATTGTACAGTGCAGGTCTGGGGACTTAATGTTTATTAATGTAGTTGGTACAGTCAGTGAGCTGATAAGAGAAAGGTGATCCAAATGACAGGAGTTAATATGCCTGAATAGGTAGAAGAAGAGAGCACAAATTATGATAAGCACTGGTCCTTTTTTCTCCTGGATTATGATGAATGAGGTGTGTATAGAGATATTGGAAGAAGCACTGTGAAGACACTCAACAGATGCTTATCTCTGAGTCATGGAGTAATAAAGTAGAATAGACATGAAGTGAGTGCTTAGCAAATCCTCTGGGCACAGAATCAAATACACCTGCTTTGCTTCTGACAAACTTCTGATTTTTCCTTAGGCACCTTCAATGATGGCATCTTCCCAGCCATCCCAGGCAATCTGTTCTGATTTTCCTGCATGTTCCTTGCTGAAATTATCTGTTACATTTTGTCGTTTCTGCAGTAGATGTAGATAGCTGTTTGTAGCAGTCCTTTTTCACTAATCTGCCCTAAATTACATTATGTTTTTCCCCCACCTTCTCTCAGATGGAACAGCTAATACGTATTTCCTCATAGGTAATTTTTTCTAGACACCTGATCATTTGCAGTGCTCCCACCTGGCACCCAAAACTGGATGCAGTAAGACCACTGGCTAAGGGTGTGGGAAATTTCGGCCTCCACAGAACTGAGTGTAATGGGAAGGATTAGAAGATTAAATGCAAAGACGTGGGATGAAGGTCCCCCTTCGAAAGCAGACTGAATGCGTTAGGTGTCATTGGCTGTACATGCATCAAAATTTGAAGCATATATGTGAAAGGATTAGAAGTAGATGGGGAAGACTTCAAGTAGATTATGTTTCATGTTTTGGTGCAGGGGGAGTGAGAAAATATCTGTTAAGAGCAGATTAATCATACTTGAAGTGTTAAGAAAACCATTTCTTTGCAGTAGAGCTTGTGATGTCTACCAGAAAAGAAGAGACTTGCGAGGTCAAAAAGGCAAAGAAATACTTGCAATGCTGAGATATGAGATGATGAAGATATAAAGTATAGATTTATACGTATGGATGAAGAATTATCAATGAATGTAGAGCTAAGTAAGGAGTAGCTTAGAAAAATTTAATCAAATGCATCCTGTCTGGATTGCCTAAAGGCATTCACATTGCCTATCTGCCTTTTCTGCATTCTTTTCTCCATTAGTCCCATTATCTTCACTCTCACTGCAAAGAAATTCTGAACAAATTTGCCAACGAAATATGAGTCCCTGGAAGTTTATGAAAATCAGTGGCTAGATAGAGTGGCCCCAGGGGAATATCCCTCAATACTGGTTTTGGTTTATTTGTAGCAGTGAGCTAGGAGGTGGTAGAACCATAATGGCTGCAGATGGGATTTGTGTTTAATTAGAGAGTTGGGATAGATCTGTCTCCCTGAGGATGGGCTCTCCCATGCTCTGGGAACGCCTGTCTTCCCATTGCTTACAGTGTGTGTGTGGATGAGTAGTTCAGGCCAAACCCTTGTCTTTCGGCAGAGACCAAGTGAGATGAAGTCCAGCTCAGAGTCTCACAAGAGTCACAAAAAGTGAAAAAGCGCTGGGGGAGCAGATGGTGGCAGGGTGGCCAAGTGGCCTTGCCATGGAAGAGGAGGGCAAAAAGGTTGGAACTGGAGGAAAGTGCGAAAAAAAGCAGCCAAGAAAAGTGAAGAGAGCACAGATGACAGCTTAAGGGAAAAACGTTTAATTCTGGTGAACTGGAGAGAAGTTGCAAGCTGAAAAAGGCCCCATTCACAGAGAAGAAACCTTCAGAAACACACATTGTTTCTCCCCAGGTCTTCTCCCTAGTGACCAATTTCCCAGAATGACTTCTCCAGCCCAAACTTTCTACCTGCTGAGGTTTGTTTACAAACAACGTGGTACATTATTTACAGTGCTTCTGAATTACATTTAACTGGGTTTTCTTCCATACCACTGCATGTTAGTAGCAGTGGTGCCAAGTTCTGTAAAATACTTGCTAGCTAGCACAATTGAGCAGCCACCTACACTGGAAAGCCTGCAAACATTTCAGTAAACATGGGAAGGTGTTGGCAGTCCTCTTTTAAAAGAAGTCTCAAATGATCTCCTGCTTCTCTAAGGAGACAGTGTACCAAATATGTACACAAGTATATATTATGTGTGAGGGGTGTTCAGTCAAGACTTTCACAGTTGGACTTAGAATTCAATTTCTGAATTTGGAAGGGTCTTTTCATTCTTTAGCTCTGAACAGAAAGGCTTTATATTAGGATGGAAAAGATCAGTTTGGAAGAAGTAAGAGTCAGACTAGATGCAAGCCAGTTCTTGAGCTATATTCTGTATTTAAAAGGGCCTGTTTCCCATCTCCTGACTCCTTATTAGTGCATTGACTTCAGCCAAATGACACTTGGTTGGACATTTGTTGGACATAACTCAAGCTCCAGATCATGAGAGCTGAAGTGGTAGCATCTGAGGCAAATGTCCTAGAGTAAGTCATTCACACAGATAGGGATGGAGATTTCAGGAAAGTTTGAAGCCGTGTTAGACAGTATTAGACAATTCAAAAGGAAAAAGAGAGATCCACAGAATCAGCTGCAGTTTTGGTAGTTGGAGCTTTATTGCAAATAAGCATTTCAAATGCGACAAATTAATTTCTGTACCTGTTTTCATTTATTAACTTTCAGCCTCAGTAGGCCAAAATCTCGTAGATATGTTGGAAGGCAAAATTTGAAGAAATTCTAATGGAGACAGAGATTGCTGGATGAACACTGGTGTCCAGATCCTGCTCTAACATCTGCTCTGCCTGCATTAGTTACTTTAATGCCAATGGGCTCACTCCTATAAATAAAAAGATAAAAATCTGTTCCTGATTATCTTCTTCCTGCACTTTTAATCCTCCATCTTTATTAATTTTTAAATCATTTGCTTCAAAACAAATGAAAGAGACTTCCTGAATGGAAGCAGTTTTTTTGTTTTACTGTGCTACAGACAAGGCAGAAGCAGCAGGAAATTATTAAATATTGTTAAGTCATTACAGGGCTCTGGTGGAATAATTATGGTGTTAAGCTATGGAAGACTTAGAATGTACTTTTATTCAGTGGGATCTTTTAGGGAGAAAACGGCCACATTTATAAAATTAATTTAATGTTTTGGAGAAGAAAATTGTTCTTGAAAAGTAGTTAGTCTGGGATTGTTAGCATAATGTGATATTACATATAGCATCTATTGTTTTTCTAGAAGAGAATGACAAATTTCTCCAAGTACCAGGCTAATAACTCATAAACATAAAGAATTGCAGAATGCAATATGCACAAATAATCAGTTGACTCCTAAAGCATCTAGTTATCTAGCTCCTTGCAGAAGAACACAATCTGTTATTGTGACAGTAGGCAATAGAAATTGTTTATCATAAAAAAAAAAAGCCCACCTCAACCCATCTCAAATTCAGACTGTGCTTATTTAATGAACTCCCTATCTGGATTCCTCTTGATTTTTAGAAGTTGAGCTTATTTCAGAATTTTCAGCTTAGTGTGGGAGGTTAGCTGAAATCCTCTGTAAAAGCCCTTTAATTTTACGTGAAGTACATGAGGAACATTGCTCTGCCTGACAGCATCAGTCACATATGAGGCAGAAAAAGGTACGCGGAGGAAGCTGCCCTGCTGCATTGCTCATCAGGGTAAATAAGGGTCATTCAACTAAGTTGCAAGAATCATGACTATTTTAGCTGCCTAAAGGTCATATAGTTTATCAAAACATTACAATGAAGAGGCTAAATATAGGTATGAAAGGGTTTGGAACCCTTGGCAAAAATTATTATCAATGCTTGTTTCAAAAGGCGTGAGTGCAGGGATTCAGATCCCAGCGTCTCTGGTGACAATACAGAACAGCGTAGGAAGGTTGAACCATGAAGGCTGGTTGAAAGGAAACCTTGCCTTACAGATTTTCCTTACAGAAGTGCCTCAGCGTTTTGGTGACGGGTTGTCATGACAGTCCCAGAGCCACCGAGTGCAGGAGAGTTTCTTCTGAGGAATATCATTGGATGCTGTTGGAGATTTAACATTGGTAACAACACTGGAAAAGAAATGTAATAGGAAGCAGACCATCATAATGTTCTTCCTCCCCTCACTTTTTTGCCTTTTTCTGTATTGTTATATTTAGAACAGTTTCAAACTTGACCCGCCATTGCCTTCAGGAAGGCATTGAACAAGCCGTCTGAAGAGAGCTGTTGTCTCTGTTGTAAGCCCCTCTGAGACTCGAATGTGACATTTGCTTGTATAAATCAGACAGCAGTGAAATAGTGATCGCTTGATTTCTGTTTCAATCAGGCTGTGCAATTGCTTTTTAGTCTCGACAGTTTCCTGAAATTTAACCTTATGAAACATCGATTAAGAGATTCTGCGTGAGTTTTCAATATTTTAGGACTGATCTTCATTTGGCTTTCATGCCTAGTGTTGCTGAACCATGTCCTCAAACATAACCTGGCTTTGGCACACAACTTGCGCAGCTTCATCTGACCTCTGACTATCACCTTCTAAGTCCTTAGCAGCACCTAACGCTTGGGTTTGTATGTAAAACCCTGCAGCACGTCAGTGCATGAAGTACAGCAAGTTCTGCCTCTGCCGCCCCTGAGCAGTGTTGCTGCCAGCTGGAGTAGTCATAGAGCTGGCAGCGGTCTCCTGCCTTGATACAATACTAGGTACGCCTCCAAATCCCATGATTAAATACGGTAGTTGTTCAGAAATAACTCCAGTTATTGTCCCTAACTGATAAGCTGGTGCTTGTTGCGCAAAACAGTAGACATTGCTATGTCGGGAAGCAATGTGAGCTCCTTCAGCACACTCTAGAACAGATGAAATGGACTTTTGGCTCTGAAACCTTCTCATAGCATTGTTAGAAATTGTTAGAAATCGTTGTTGCTCTTAGTGTAGCTTTTCTAGAGCTTGGGAAAAAAACCCGTCTTGCTGGAAAACATCACATTAATCCTCTCTCCAGCTACTAGTTTGGCCTGTGGCCAGTAATCTTTCTCACTATTTACTCACAAACAAAAGTTACCCATCCTCTGCTTTTATTTGTAGCTGAATAACAAGACTTTCCTCTCAGATGCCCACGTTATTAACTGGTCTCTGACTATTGTGAATTTGAGCTCAGCATGAAAAAGCCCTGCTTTCAAGGCTGTTTAAAAGACCATATTTTCCCTGGGAAGTGAAGGAGATGAAGTGGAAGATGGTGAACTTGCAGTCATACTTCTTCTGCACATCCACAAGAATGAACCTTTGGCACAGGTATACTTACATATGCCCACAGCTTTCCTGCATCAAATCACTTCTTGTACTGCAACACTCTCCTGGGAAAAAAATGGGCTTATCAATATGAAATGAGTACCTCTCATATTCTGGCCCATACCATCCCATTGTTACTGGTTCTGTTCCCATCAGAGAATAAACTCCAGTCTTGGAATCAAACTGTGGAATTCTGACTCAGGCAATATTTCTTGTTGTTTCTATTATTTTTTAATAATAATAATAAAATAATGCATCATTATTTATGTATTGTCTGATTTGTGTTTAGAGCATGAATATGAATCTGTAAGTCTCTTAAATGCAGAATAAGCAGAGATGTGGGCCTTGATAAGTTTTATATCCTGATTTAAAGGTATCTAAGTCCCTTTTTAAAGCATATAGGGAAAGAGATGAGACAGAAAGCTGTTAGAAGATTGTTCAACTGGAGAAAGTTTGAGTAATTTCTTTTAATTTTATCCTAGTAGAAAAAGCCACCAAAGCATGTTACTTTGTGTTAAAAAATAATCTGATTAAAATTTCCATTTTTAATATATGGTAGGTTATATTATAAATTGTCTGAGAAAATGAAGACTAATGACCTGGTTTCTTTATATTACTAGCTTAAGGAATAAGGTGCTTTGCATCAAAGCTCTGTTACTGCATTTATGCAAGGTTAGAGAGTAAGAAGTCTCATTAACAGTACCAGTTTCAGAGTCGACTGGAACATCTTACCATCATTGGCACAGGATTTCAGTGTTCCATATCCATCCTTGGATTATATAAATAGTAGTATAGCATTTATTTGCTCTACTCTGTTGAATGGGTTGCTTACATTTTTCATTTAGGAAAAAGTTTTAATCATTTATCCGCACCTGCCCATAATTGTTTTGTTTCATGCCACCAGTGAAAGCTTTGACAGCTTGTTCTATATTCTTGGTTTCCAGTGAGCTCCAGCAATGCTGTAGCCCAGTTTCAGAAACAACCTCTGTTTTTAAGTATAAAGATGGATCAGTTTTTATTTCTTGGTTTATACCCAGTGAAGGGCCTTGCAGTATTTCAACTGAGTCATTGTTCTTCACAATGAATCCTGGATTGGGTATAATTGAGTTCTTGGAAGGAGGACATCTACCTTTAGTCACTGTATTTCTCTATTTGATTTTTTTCCAGTTCTCATGCACTGTTATACCTCATCTTTTATCATCTTTATGAATGTTCAGAGTGGCCTATCTTAATGTTTTCATAAGAAAGCATTACCTTTCAGTAAATAGCTATGCCACTATAAAGCATTTCAGCAATCACTCGACTGATGCATGGACCAAACATCATACGACCACTGCCTTGACTTCCCTGACCTGAGAAGCCCGCTGTCCTGAAGAGGCCCATTGAGGATTGGAACTGAACCTGTGTTTCATGCCTCATTGTTGTGGTTTATTTTCTATTGTCTAGCGTATTGTGTTTTCTGGTTACTTCTTCCTAGGCAGTGGTATCCATATACCAGATGTCCTCTTTCTACCATGACATTAAGCAGCTGCTGTGCCCATCTTCATAGCCACACAACAGATTTGATCAACGTCAACCACACAATGGTAGAGCGAGAACAAACTTCCTAACCTTGATACCCTTTCTAAATTCTTTAAAGAAAAGTCTTTTAAAAATAATTTAGTCAAATAAAGAAAACTAACCCCATGGTCTTTATACCTCTAATAGCAACAGTAGAATTATACTAGCCAACCATTTTTGTCCTAAATATATGTTGTATGTTGCCCTAAAGTCACTGTTAAAATCTGCTACCTTTAAGCAGAAACTTAAAAAACTAGCTTCAGTGCTAGGTTTAGTATCACTTAGGCTTCTCTTTATGAGAAGCCAGGCGATGGTTTTCAGTTTCTTCAGCCAACAAGCTGAAGGGCAAGGCTGAAACAGAGTTCCACTGGCAAAATCCTGGGTGTCATTGCTCATTTATCTCGTTTGAGGAAAGAAGCTCAAAGCACTGCAGTGCCTCCCCCATGTGCCATCCCTTTGGGAGGGAAATAATTAAGCTGAGAAATTAGACTAAAATAAGATTCCCTTAAGCGTAATTTAACCTCAGGTTGTTGCCAGGAATGTGACAAGGAAATGGTAAGCATAGGCTGATGTATATTTTTAATTCTTCTTAGACTGTCTTCTAATCTTGTAAAGAAAATGGTTATTCACCATTTGTTCTTGCCTTTTGATCTCTGGGGATTTTTCCATTTTTTGTTGTTCCCACTCTTTCCTTTGCACTGGCTAATCAAGATGAAGTTGTCAGAGTGCTGCGTTTTGGTATTAACCCTCACAACTCGTGGTGAACTCCATCCCGCAAAAGCATCAATGCTCATGCACAGGGCCAATTTCTGTTACCATGGGGTCTTAGTGTAGGTTTATTAACTTTAAGCATGGGCTTAAACTCCTCTGAAACTAAGAAGACACACACACGTTGAAACACTTTGCTAAGCCAGAGCAGCCTAATGAACTGGGTGCTGTTTACAGACGGTTGGAACAGACTGTGCCTGGCTACTGAGCATCACAGAAGGAGATATGCACAGACGTAAATCCATCTGCAGGATTTGGAGGATGATTAAACATTGTCTTCCCATAATGAGCCAGCCTTGTACTTAATGATCATGGTGGTGAAAACAAACCTAACACACCATTTCATCTGTTAATTTTGCACAGCTCACTGTAATTGATTTTATGACCCTGTCATGTCTGACAAAAAAATTATGTCCAAAATGCAAATTTACAAATAGGAAATGTGAATAAGAGGGATGCAAAGAAGCAATTGGTGTAAAAATGTTTTTAGAAGTTACAGATTCTATGATGGGATCCAAAGAGATAAGATAGCGTGTGGCACCTGGAACATATTTTATCTTATGGGTTGCTGAAAGGTACATACATTTCCTCTTTGTGAGAGAAAGTTGGCTGAAAGTTCTCTACTGAACGTCACGGTTTTCATTATTATTCCTAATTATGCTATTTATCTGATGACCTAATCAAACAGAAAAAGTAAATCATACCTTTGACTTTTAGCAAAGTCATAAAGTGCCTGACTGTCCTTGAATTTAGTATTTTCTAATTGCCAGTTGTTCCCAAAAATAATTATATTGTAGATTTATTTTTATAGCCTGAAGTTCTGTTCTAGGACAATTTCACCTTTTGAATTTGATGTAGATCTTTTAGGAGAATTTTTAAGAAGACTGGTTATTGTTGAATTATAAAAGATTTCATAAGATACAGTGGACCATTTTATTCTCTGATGCAACCCTGAGAAGATAAAGAATTTATAGAACAGACTTACTTGATTTAGGATGTTTGAATACTAACATACTGGAATATCTGGGATGACCTTGTTTCTTTGAATATTTAGAAGAAAAATGTTGTAAGTAACACTAGTAGTATATATTAGATAACTGCATTTCTCAGATGGCAGTATCCATGGGCCATGAAGGTTGCCTTGAGTGAAAGAGAATTTATAGGTCTCTGTCCTTTTCACGGATTGCATATGTTAAATACTACACCAATCTGAAGTTTTAGTAAATGAACTCATTGGTTATTCAATGTTTTGGGGTACATTTCCAAAGTTCCTAGTAGTGCTCTGATTTGTTTTGGTAAGATATTTCATGATATCCAGGAAACACTTTTTTTCTTATAGGAGGCTCTGATCTCTTCAGATAGCAAAAAGTTTTCTCTGCTCTATTAAGAAGTAGCTGCCTCCTTTTTGTGGGCCTGAGGATTGGGTAATATTTAGGAACTTTTTGTATTATATTTTAATACAAAATATTTTAATCAGTTATCTAGCTTGGATTTGTGTAGTGAAACACCAACTCTTAGAGCAGGATATCACAAGCATTGCCCAGAGGGGACTAAATGCCCTATGAAGTGGAAGCTTCTCTCTGGTCTCCCTGCAGCAATGCAGGACCGAGCCCTGGGAGCGAGAGAGTGGGCAGGTGAGGATGGTGGTGTTGGCTGCCTCTGGTAGCCAGTATGTCCCACCAGCAGCCCCGCTGGTTCTTGTTGCTCAACCTGCTGGAACCCTGCACAGTACAACAAAAGGTAGTTAGGGGACTGGCATGGCCATCACCTTCCAACAGCATGTAACACATTTTCATACAAATTTAATGAAAAATGAAGCATTTTCCTGATTTTAGCAGTACTTCCGTCAGACCCAAAAATTTGCTTCAGTAAAGTGCCGTCTGAGAAATCTATCCCAAAAGGAGCCTGAACAAGCTACTGTGCCCAAATCCTAATCTATCTCCATGTGATTAAACAGATCAGTATATGTTTCTCTGCTGTGAGAGTAGTGAGGCACTGGAACAGGTTGCCCATAGAAGTTGTGAATACCCCTAGAACCTGGAAGGGTTCAAGGCTGGGTTGGATGGGGCTTTGAGCAACCTGGTCTAGTGGAAGGTGTCCCTCCCCACGGCAGGGGAGTTGGAACTAGATAATCTTCAGGGTCACTTGCAACCCAAAGCATTCTGTGATTTTGTGATTCTGTGTTGCTCTTGGTCAGAAGAGATCAAGGCAATGATTCCTCAGGGTATGTACTTGTATGAAAAGGAGCTGCATTTATTTGTCTTGTAATCCTTTGGAACACACCAGGACAATTTCTGAGGAAAATTACTGAGACTAGTTTTGATCCCTGTGTCCTTGTCCAGTAAAATTAGGTAACATAAGGAAAAAAAAAAAAAAAGCTCAAACAAGCAGCAACCAAACTCCTGCAACACAGGAAGTGATAATTTCTGAATTGTTTAAAACAATGCATTTGCTAGTAAGCTTCATGAGAAATGAACTAATGTAGAAGATGCCTGGAGCTTTTTATCAGATAACCTTGGAAAGAGTTTGGCAAAAAAGGATTGCTAATCTGAAGCATGAAATCTAAAAAGAAACCTTATGGCTTTAGTATGAATAATTAGGATCCATGTCCTTAATTATTAACACTTTAATAGCATATGTAGATTTTAACCCAAGAAGTGGGAAGAAGAGCTATGTGAAGGATTGGTGTGTATAATTACATAATTCAAAAATGCACACGCCCCAGTAGAATATAGTGAATAAGTATAAGAATAAAAATGTTAGGAGTTCACTTAGAATTTCTCAGCAGTGTACTTCAAAGTGCAGTATTTCTTGGTTCTAGCTAATTAGCTCTTGAAAGCTTCTTGTAATTAGGAAGGGGAAGACAAAAGGATTAGGGATCCAAGTTTGAATAAAAGACCTGTGGTTCATATGTTTCTGCAGAGATCAGGGCAGAATTGCACAGACACATTGACAGTGGAAGACCTGACCCGAAGGTAGCCATTGCTTCTGATTTTTCTGCCAGATATTTTTATTCCAGTGTTTGAGAACATGCTGACCATCTTTATCTTGCACCTGATATTGACTAGTTCTTGCATCAGGACTTGTTCTGAGTATTTTGAAATCAGAAGGAAGTTTGCATAACTGTTAATCTGCTAGATCTGTCTGTGTGTACTGCAAGACAGCCATTCGTTTCATTCTTTGGCAGAAGCACTTGATACTCAGACTTGTGGCAAGGTGAACCTAAGCATTTAATTTGATTTTCAGTATGTCTTTGCACACTAAGTTACAGGACAGAAGAATGCAGCAGGAGGTAATAATAATCAGTATTATCATAATCTCACAAGCAGGAAAGATACAACAAAGCACTTGCATGAGAACTGGACCACTGCCCACCTGACTTCCAGCAAACCATTTTATTTTCTGATCCTGCATACTCTCAGTGAAATATAAGCAATGATTCTGAAATGCTTTGTAAAATAGTTTAAAAGACAGTCTGAAGTGTACTCTAAAATGTAGAATAGCTTTTTCAGTATATGACACTGCAGCAGACATGGGGAGAGGATGCTTGTCTTTCCTAAGATTGAAATTGCTTCACACTTGAGGTTCTTTGCTTACTTCTGCTAAAGCTAGGTTTTAAAGTTAAATATTGTATTAGGTGTCCCACTCAGTGCATAGACAAAGTCATAAAATATTTTCATGCACATCCTCATCCTTAGTGTTACATAGAATAAAATGGTATTTTTTCAACTTTGTTGGAATAACCTGTTTCAGTTCCTTCTCCTCCTTTAAAAGCTCATACTCCATTCTGCATGGAATTAATTTTAAAGCCCTAGGTACTCAGTTCATCTCTCACACACACCCTAAATAGATGAAAGGAAAGTTGTAGCAATTGGGACTGTGTATTTCCTTGGTGTGGTCTCATCAGCAATCTCCTCCTGAAGTTTAGTGCTCAGTGATCTTAAATGTCATAATGATGGCATGAGAAAGATAAGGCCAGTGGGTTGGGGTCTGAGCAGACTAAGGGTCATTTGGGGATTGCATTGGGCAGGAAACTGTTCCCAATGGGATATTGAAATTTGGGTTCTTCCTTGGTGAATGATATGTGGGATTCTAAGTTTCCTTCCTCCTTTAATTTTAATTGAAATACATCTGGAGGCAGATGCTGAAATAAAAGCATAGCTGGGACGCCATGAGAGTAGTGAAAGGGAGCTTGACAAACTCATTCCCCTGCTGATCATGCTCCTGGGATAACCAGGACTTGCCATCATGTCATCCTTTTTTAAAGGTTAACGTGAGCCCCATCATGTGCAGGCAGAGAAGAGTTGGCATAAGTTGCCAGAATTGCATGCTTAAAATAAGTAGACAGTATCAAGAATGCGTCACTGTACCAGGATCATTTGAACCCATCTGATTTTATTACACACGCAGACAGAGCATTAAGGTCAAATCTTCTGCATGGAAATAATCCAAGGGTTTGGGTAAGTATCATATTCTTTAGTCTTTGCAATCTGAAAGAACAAATAAAAAAGCAACTAAAGGGATTACAAATAAATCACACTGGCTTCTTTATCCTAAAGCCCATTTAGCTGGATACGTAGTAGTATTCAGAATTGCAGGACCTGTTCCTATTCTTATTTAGCAAACTATTTAACTTGACTGAATCAATGAATTAAAGTTGATTAATTGCCAAAGCTGCTAAGTTTAGCCCAAGCCACATTTTACTTCCTCTTTTTTGAGTTGGTTGAAAGCGGATTTTGTAAATCCTACGCTGAGATTAATCATGTGTTGTGTTCAAAGACAAAACAGAGCCCTGAAATTACAGATTTGGGGGGAAAAAAAAGTCTCTTGTGCTCATATATTAAATTTTTTGCTACCTAATATTAGAAGTAGTCCACAACTAAGTAGGTTTTGCTTCCATCGTAAGTAGGGGGCTTTCTTCACCCTTATTTGAAGTGTTTTAAGGTGTTTATGTCTGAATCTAAACCAAGTTCTGTCTCGTAATACACGTTGACTGAACTTTCAGGGAATCTGAACAGAAACATATAAGGATGAAATCCCTCATGAGAAGGGATCAAATAATCTAAGACAAATAGGACACATATGATGTTGGCACGTGAAATTGTTTAGGGTTATGATATTTTGGGGAATATGTGAGGTTTTTTGTTTGTTTCTTTGTTTGTTTTTTATCAAAGCCATATTTATCATACTGTCTTTTCTCTCCATTTTCAGGGAGTTATCTTTCTCTCTCTTTACCATGGATTCAGTGAGCCACAGATCCCTCAGAGAGATACTACATCTCCTGAGAAAGGGAGAGGTTTTTTTTCTGTTCATATTATCCTCCAATCAGTCTTCCCTGTTACTCGTATTCTAGCCATTTTATTCATATTCATCCTCCCCTCACTAGCCCCATCTCTCCAAAGCACTGTCTGATACTTTCTCAAATTAAAACAACTTTAAAGTAGATGTGATTTTTTTCAGTCAGTGCTATGACCATTCTTCACTGCTCAGTTACAAAACAAATCACCAGTGAAACTCAAAATTTGGTGCAACTACTGACTTTTTGAAATAGTTATGTTTTTCATTTGTATTTGTAAACACATTATATACTGTGCTATATACAAGCACATAAATATGTTCAAGTGCATGCACACTCACACATATACCTTTTTATCTCTTTAAACAGGATGGTTAGAGATCACTTTTCTCTATAAACTTGCATATATACACACAACTATACGTGTATGTACATTAAATCAATTTCAATTTCATAAGGCTGTGAGTAGTACAAGCTTAATGGTTTTCCAATACAGTGCTAGATGTGATCCAGTAATAATTTAACGAGTGTTAATATATAGTTGCTGCAATATAATGCAGCAACAAAAAGGTTAAGGCAATTGAATGTAATGCAGAGGGGTCGTGATTTGTAACCCCCAAAACACACAGGTTTAGCATCTTCAGCAATACTGTTTTCTGCACCCAGATGACACTATGGCACAGTCACTCGTCCCAAGAGTTTGCTGGCCACATCAGCAGCCCTCAGTAGCTGGCAGAAAAGAGTCCTAATCCTCTGCTTCCTTTGGCACATTCTCAGATTGATGCATTCCTGCTGTTTTCCCAGGGAACGAGTTGTTTGTTTTACCCGAGTTTCTTCATAGTGGCAAACAACCCTAGAAAGAGGGGATTAGGGCAGGGAATTGAGGTTCTTATTGTTATTAGCACTTATCTCCACCAGGGAGATATTATATGGAAACTTTACCCAATAATTTCTATCCTGTCTTCCCCAGCTGACAAGAATGTTCTAATTAAACACAACTGCTGTTAAACACAACATAGTCACTGCAGAGAATCTGTCAACCTGAAATTAACAGGCAGAAGCAAAAACATATTTGTTGTAAAATTCTGCAAAATCTAAGATAATAAATAAATGGCAAGATAAAAGGATTAAAAGGAATATGATTAATGACTAATTAATGACTAATGATTAATTAATTTGGTTTGGTTATTCCTGATGTCTGTCTTTTCTTGATGGAGAATATCATACATGATAAGTTAACTAAATGCACTGACCTATTTCTTTATTGTCTTGGAACCACAAAGGAGAGCAAAGCAAAACTAAAACAAAGTATTTCTCAAATGGGGGTCAAGAATTATTTGTATTTAAAACATATTAGTAAAAACAGTCCTGGTAGGAAATGATGGTACATCTCAACATCAGAAATATTCTTGTTTCTTTCCAACCATGAATAAAAAACTCAGAAACAACTCATTTTGTCTGTAATAACTCTTCTTAGTGCATAACTTCCTGAAAAATGATGCTGCATGTCCTCATATTCCTTTCTCTAGGTATACTCATCCTTCAAGTGCATGTTGACTTATTTTCCTATTTCCTCCTATTGCTTCATCTCTATTTTATAGACAGATACGTTGGCATGATGGTGAGGTTTCAAACATTCAATGGAAGTTTTATTTTTGCTTTATATAAGTAGTTAAACAGGAGGGCTAAAAACAGAGATAAAACTCACTCTCCAAGTACATTAAAAATTCTATAGGAGTTATACAAATCTCATACTGAAGCCTACAGGAGATTTGTCTCAGATAAGAATTTAAGACTCAGTATTTATTTAGTAAGTGATGGCTCATGTCTGGAGAAAAATAACAGAAAAAATAGCTTTGTTTCAAGAAAAGAACAGAAATAATGTATTTATGACCTGAATGGAAACAAAACAAAAAACCAAACCGAAACAACCCCTCCCAAAAAAACAAATCAAAACAACTACAGCAACAATAACAGCAAAAAAAGAAAGTTGTTAGGGAAGCAGGGAGTTCTGGAAGTTCTGTTGACAGCCATTTTTGATTATATCTCAGATAAATACATTATTCAAGACTATCTCTGAAGGTCAGAATTAAATCACAGCTGATCCACTCCCAGTAGAATTATAGGGATCAGAATGAAGGATCTTAAAGAAAGATAAGATTTTGGAAACCACACCATTTGGTTTCATCAGTGTTTTGACTTGCCCTGCATCACCTTTTCCCAAGAGCCCTAAACATCTCTGCGGTCCCCTGCAAGGTCAGTATTCCCTTGAATGTTGTCCCAGGGCCCCAGGTGCCTTTCCCAGGTACTGGAACAGTGAGTGGCATATGCCCCTGGGACCAGCATTGGATATCCCTATAGAATGACAGAGGAGCCAAGCGGGGACTACTTGTTCCTTTTGCAGTTGTAGCCATATGAGATGGTTCATTAATCTTATAGCAATTAGGACCTCCTCTGTGATGACACTGTGTCTCTGCTCAGGTTGGTAAATATGTCAGGACTGATTTTGCTTTTGGGAGTCTGGTGGGATTTCCTGACTCTTCCTCTACTGTGTGGCACTTCTCAGTATGCCACCCAAAGATGGAGGGTGCGAGTAACCCCACAAAAAGGAAACATCCCATCACACAGAACTGCCTGTGAGAGCTGTAAGATCACGTGTATAAAGCCTGCTTGGGCTGGGTGTTGTAAGTATCCTTCAATGTGCTTTTGTGCTAACTGGCAGCAGCCTTGTGACAGCAAAATAGAAATGTTCTCTCCAGTGCACACTCAATATTTGTATGACTTGACCCTGGCCTTTCGTTCTGAGTTTCTTTCACTGTGTTCAAAATAACAAAATAAAAAGAGAGAGCAAGTACTACACACCAGAAACCAACAGACATATAAGTGAGTTCAGTATGAAATGTGCTGATAGAAATTTGGAGGTGTTGTATGTCACAGTGACATGCAGCTATAAAACCACTCAATGGTGCAGCAGAGACGATTTATATCATTAACATTTACAGACTTATTAAGGAGGATCCTTATTCCTGTGCCACTCCACATCCTAGATGTTATTAAAGGGCATGTCTGCTTTCTTCATTATTAAAGCAAACAAGAATTTTTGCACTAATAACCTGTTCTATAATCTTTTTATATAGAGGTTCAGAGGTTTGTACATCTTTATACATGTATATAGATGTCTTACTGATGTATAATGTTGTATATAGCATATATAATGCTTTGCAAAATAGATGCAGTATTTGTTGTGGTACTATTACATACATAATATTTATAGGCATTTTGTTTATGTGTTTCATAGAATCATAGAATTATGGAATGTTAAAGGGTTGGAATGGACCTTAAAGATCATCTAGTCCCAATCCCCCTGCCATGGGCAGACAGACTTCCCATTAACCCAGCTTACTCAGAACTCCATCCAACCTGGCTTTCAACACTGTCAGGGTTGGGACATCCACAACCTCCATGGGCAACCTGTTCCAGTGTCTCACCACCCTCACAGTAAAGAATTTGTTTCTAATATCTAACCTATATTTCCCCTCTTTGATTTTATACCCATTACTCCTTGTCCTGTCACTACAGTTCCTGATAAAGAGTCCCTTTCAGGCTTCCCTGTAGGCCCCCTTCAGATACTTGGATGTTGCTATGAGGTCTCCATGCATCCTTCTCTTCTCCAGGTTAAACAGCCCCAACTTCCTCAGCCTGTCTTCATAGGGGAGATGCTTCAGTCCTCTTATCAGCTTTGTGGTTCTCCTTTGTTCTTGCTCCAAAAGTTCCATGTCCTTCTTATGTTGGGGACACCAGAACTGTACACAGCACTCCAGGTGGGGTCTCACAAGAGCAAAGTAGAGGGGAAGAATAACCTCCTTTGACCTTCTAGTCATATTTTTTTTGATGCATACAGGATACAGTTGGCCCAAATTTGTAATTTGGAAAATTACTTGTAATTCTTCTGAATTATAGGATAGCATCTTCTAATGCTACGTGGACTTAGTAAGTGTACTATTGTTACCTATAGTCAAGCTACTCTGCCAGAAGATCTACTTAGAGCAAAGATGACCCCTTGCTTTACAGCAGAGGGTGGTGGGTGCACAGTGAGACAGTAAACAAGGAACTTCACAAGCCTCTAATCTTACTGGAGCCACAGTTTTCCTCTTCCTTCTGCAATAATCAAGTGCCAAAATAAGCTTGAGAAAAATGTAAAAACAGTAGAATGTAGAACTCACAGGTCCTAATTAGTAGTTGCAAAAAATGGCCTGAGTTCAAAAGAAATTCTGAAAAAAATGTAAAACGTTCTTGGGAAAGGTGAGAGCATGACTGCATGCCATTTGCAGTATAAAATGTGTATAAAATATTATCAGCTGTAAAAACCAGATGTTATTTGTATATAGCTTCACCGTAGAGGTATGTGAAGGAACAAAACTGGTAAATGCAGTTCAGCTGGTTAGAAAAGTGGACAAGAGTTTCTGTTGCAAGAACAACTAGCAGTCAGTGATTAGAATAAAGGATTTTGCTCGCATGGCCTGACGTCTTCCTACTATCTGTAGCAGAAGGCCGTCCAAGAGCACAGGTTTTTCTGGGTCCCAGGAGGCCTGCAGAGAATGGGCTGCAAGCCCACAGCTGGGGCTGGCAGACAGCTGCTGCACTGAGTGAGAGCTGTGCTCCAGCTACAGACAAAGTTTGGGAAAATCAGGGAGAAAGACCATCCTGCATCTCCTGTCTTTAATCTCAGCAGCATCCAGTCTGGGGGGTAGATTTACCATTGGGAAAGGAACGTTTGCACCCTTTGGCCTTAGCACCACAGAGCACCCTGTGGTTTGCAGCCTGCTGAGGGTGCTGAGCAGCCTCTTCCTCACCCCATCTGTACTGCAGTCTGTGTAGAAAATAGTCTGAAGGCTATCTGGGAAGGTAAGCTTAAACCCATTCTATCTGCTGGAGTTAGCTGGCATTGTCCCCACAGTTGAGAGGCCAAGAATTACCATGGAAACACTTGCAGCAAACTCTCTTGTCAAAGCAAATACTTCAGTGTTAGTTAACAGAGATTTAAAAGATGCTAATTGAAAGAGCAACATGCTTTGTTACCTTTACGAGGTCACTTAGCTAATCTGCCCACTAAATCTGTTTGCTGCACGTGGTGCTCTCTGCTGACCTTAAAAGTTCTTGTAAAAGATGATTGAAGAGTTTAGAAATAACACAAAATACTCTCAGCCATTTTCCCTGACTACATGATAGCTATGAAAAACAGGTGACCCTGGCAGCGTTTTTCCTTTGGAAGTTGTAATGGAAGATATACCTAAGAACTGTTCCTCGGCAGGAAAATTATGCCTGCGTGATGCCATCTGCAAGAGAGTCTGTCCTGTAACAGCAGTGGGATCATCAGAAGAGGCACTGTGTTGAGATCCTAGCTGCATGGATCTGTGGTTTTGGTGCATTCTCTGGTTTAGGATGCAAGCTTGGATGTGTCACTTTATTGCTAGTGTCACTGTCTGTTTCTTGTCTGTATAAATCACAGGCTCTTCTACCTGCCCCTTGTTTTGTTTTGCCCTATAGACAACCTGTGTACATCATCTTCAGCTTTGCCATACTCTCTTTGGTCCAATCATTGTTGGGTTTTTTTTAACAGCACTCAGTTCTTTCCCGTGTGATATTTTAATTCTTACCGAATGGACATTACCTCCTATTTTGGTGTAATCAGCAATTGTCATTAGCATACTAGTATGTCTTGTGCAACAATTATTAATGATAATGTTACAAGATCTCTTGTTTTTAATTTGTGGACCATTCTTCTCTCTCTTTCCCCTCCACCCCTCCCCCAGACATATTCCTGATAAACACTTTGGCAGTGTTAGTGCAGCATATGTTTTCACATGAATAATTTAGTAGTTGTACTAAGCCACTATCATCCTGGATATATCATTCTGAATATGCTGAATATACTGGGTACTGATTAGTATGGAAAACAGCACTGTGAGACTGAATTTAACACAGGAAACCTTTCACATGCAAAATGCATTCAGTTTTCACAAAAATATGAATAAATATGCTGCTTATTTTTTGAATGACTCCTTTTAAATCATGGTTCTTGTACAACAGTGTAGCAAAACAGGATTTGAATTTACAAGTAGTACAAATAGAAAATTTGCCAAACCATGGTTTTACGTAGCTCAAAATCTACATGGACTTGGATCAAAGTTGCCAAGTACTTTCAGTTTCAAACATGTTTAGGCTGTTGAGGAGGAGTCTTATCTTGACAGAAGGGCAGTAATGTCCCTTCTGCTTTTTCAGTGTCCAGTGGTTAATGTTGTCAAGTGAATCATGTGAGAGTTGTGTTCAGTGCTGCCTATATTGATTTAAAACATAATTCTCTTGCCTCAATAGAATGCCTTTAACCATCAGGGTAAAAAAAAAAAAAATCCCACTATGCGTTTCCTTGATATTTACAGATTTGAAACACATTTTTGCAAATACTAAAACATCCACTGTCAAGAGTGAGGGAATGGCACAGTGACTAGCCCACTACAAGATGGTGCAGATTGGAACCCCTTCAGTCAGAGCTGGGTCTGGAGCCTGGAGTTCAGGTTCCAGAAGTGTCCCTGTCACTGCCCATTCTGGAAGAAGGAAGCAGTAGTAGAGATGTATCCAGTCCTTCATTTCCTGTTGTTTATTGTATGCCTAGCACAGGACAAAACATTTTGTTTCAGATTGAAGAAATGTTCTGATGGAAAAACATTTTGATAAGAAAGTTGTTTTTTTCTACTTCGGCAGAATAAAATAAAGGGGACACAAAGATGTTCAATTTATTCCAGCTGGAAGAAAGAAAAAAAATTTGCTTTTTTATTGCCACTCCGAATCCCAGTGTAGATCATGGGTAGGTATTGATGGGACAGTTGAGCTTTTGTCTGTGCTGCTGCTGCTTAGCATGGAGCACAGAAGAACTATTTCCCTTTATGGAGTGAATACCCTGAGGAAGAATACAATAGAACAACAGCTGCCACCACTATCCAGGTGCTTGTTCTCCTTCGTGAGTAGCGGGGAAAGGCCAAAGCACAGGTAAAACAGGTAAAGAGGAGCCTGACCCTCCAGCCCCGGCACAGTCCCTGGCTGGCAGGTTCCCTGGGATACTGCTGCCAGTCATGTAACCAGAGCAACCTGCACTCACATATGGGTGGCTGTGCTGCTCAGTGTGCAGGAAAAGGGCCAGGCTCTGTCGACATCTCCTTGGAAAGTCAGTAGCCAAAGCTGCTGCAGTCAGTGGCTGCTCCAGGTGCATCAAACACATGCCTTTTGGGATTGCTTTTTGAGAAAGAAGGAAGCTGAAGCAAAGAGCCTCTGTTCCTATCCCCAGGCCATCCCAGGGTGTTACACGAGTCACTGCCCCTGACTTCACTTGGTTTCCTAACAGCCAGTTTCCCAGCAGGTTGCCAGGCAGGGTTTCAACTCTTCCTCTGGCTGTCACTGTGCAGCATTTATTCTGGGGCCCAGGTGATGAGAAATTCCTTGCATGATCAATCTTTTCAACTTCAGTGGGACTGCTTGTCAAGGAGGTATGCCTTGGTAAGAGTAGGTCAACCTTGCCCCTAGAGACTATGCAAAGGAAAATACACTAATTAAATCTATGTGGGAGGCCACATTTCCTATTAATGCTAAAGGGATTTTATTTATTATTAAAACAATTGTTTTCATTGTCATTAAAAAAATGACAGTAGTCTTAACATTGCTTGTCCTAGAAAAATTGTCTTTACTTTCTTCCTTGTTGTCTGTCTGGACTTAAAAATATGCCCTCTTTTCTTTAAACTCGAAAAAACCCTGGTTCCCAACAAAGAAAACAAAAGAAATACTGTGCCTTTCCTAAAACAGCAAATGGAAAACAAGAGAAAAACTCCACCACTGCACAGACTTATAAAAAAGGAATTGCCAGAGTGATGGAGGAGGGTGTTTCCACTCCATCTGATGCTTTTAATTGTAATTCTTATGAATGGTTAACTCTCATACCTGAGTTGTGGCACAGAGCAAGTTATTTTTAGTATCTGTAGCCCAAAGCTACTGTTGCTACTCTACAGTGTCATATACATAGATACATTTTTTTTATCCTGCAGTTCCAGGCTCAGGAGGTAAATTAAATGCATTACCTGATACAGCATCTTTAGTAGCAATTAACAAATATTAGACAAATATTAACTGAAAGGAGCCAGGAGGAAGATAAATGTAGCATAATAAATTGCTTCCTCTTGTTCAAAGCCTCTGTAGATGCATAAAACCCAGAAAGAGACTCTTTTTAAAGATGATCTAGAGGAAAGCTCTTTGAGATTTACCTTTCTGCTAAATACACACAAAAGAGACACCATTATTATTTATGTTTTTAAAGAAAACTGAGGTTTTGCCATTTGCAAATAAAAGTTTAATTTTGTGTGGAAAGAAAAAAAAAAAACTATTTCTGCTTCCACTGAGGATTTTTACAGTTTTCAATATGAAGCAGTCGGTTGAAAAAATTAGTCTCTGCTGTAATGAATTAGACAGCTTCTCTGTTCCAGAGTGTGTTTTCATTAGGGTGAACAATGGATGTTGCTTGGTGGATTGCAACAAGTAGCTTAACATTGAAGGACAAGCTGCATTTATCTGAAGGCAGTTCATGGGTTTATAATGGACAGCAGGGCCTTTGTCTTTGCTAAGAATCTTCCTGTGAAGAGCTCTGTGATTCATAGCCAAATTATAGTTGCTTCCTACTATCATGGCTATTTTAATAGCAAGGTTCACAAAAGGCTCTCTTCAAATGGCACTAGTGGGCTTCCACCTTTTTTTTTTTTTTTTTCTGTTATGGGAATCATATTAAATAAATAAAAAGACACGTTTTTGGTCCTTTTAAGAATTTCTTGGTGAAAGATTTAAGTTCAAGGCATAAGTATAATGTTTAGAATCTCTCACATTTTTCTCTGAATTAACCAATGATAGATGCACTAAAAAATCCATTTAATCAAGGATAAAAATCTCACAGATGTGCTGTTGCAGATAAGCACTTAACATATAAAGATTTCCATTGGACACCTTTTAAGGATTTTGAGATCGTTCAATTCAAATGGCCATATACTTTGTGCATGACAACATCCTGTTGGTTGATATTCCAGCACTCAGCTTCCATAACAGAGATTGGAAGCTTTGAAGTGAGTCCAAATAAATAAATAAATGCAAAATGTTAATTCATAGTAGTAGTATATGTTACCTCACAGTGGCATGGAAGGCCGTATTAGAACTGAGATTCTTTTGTGTTATGCATCCACAAACAGACAAGAATACACTTTGTGCCTAAGGTTGTATAGTTTCTGTTTAATTAACCAGCTATTTTTTCAACCTAATTTGTGCAGTTTCTGGGGCAACCTGACTTATTACTAATAGCTAGCTCCATAAGTTTTTTGCCCCAATTGTTCTTTAATTAAAAGTAAGCTCTGTTTGCCTACAGAGAGCACGTATGATGCTTCAGCCTGACTGTTCACTCAGCAGATTGGTAGAAACTTTATTCTTCCAGTCTACTTAGAGGAAAAAGGGTTTATTGCTAGTTTATGTCATTAAGTATATAGGGTTTTTTTCTGTGAGTGGATGAGTTTAGAGTCCAGAGACTCAGGCTGGTTTTAAGTCATGCTAGAAGAAAGTGAGCAAGTTGAAATTTCCCAGCCTCACTCCTTTTTTGTTTGTTTGTTTCCCATAGTGATCTACCCTGAAGAGCATAGATTCTTTATTCACTTTATTGTTATCCTGGACTTGGGTACAATGGGAAGGTTGTTAGGTGAGAAGAATAGGGTTTATTCTGGTTTCAGTCAAATGAACACTGTGAGAAGTGGTTTTCTCCTTTTTCTCCTTTCTAAACTGCTTGGTAGTGGCCAAGGGCATTCTTATACCACAAGGACAAGATGAGAAAACCCAACACCCCACTAGGGAGTTGGTAAATTGCCTCAGATTGAGAATTCATTTCAGGTGAATGATTCAGCCTGGCACTTGAGCATGTAGCTTTGCAGCAGCTTGAGACAGAAGTGTAATCTAATGCTCTGGTCCAAACAGTTTCTTGCAGACTATGCATATGATATTTTCCACCTTGTGCTTGTCCCCTGCATTGAAGTGGATTGTCCTTTTGAGCTGCTTCATGGGATGAACACAGAGGGCCAAGAAAGTCCACAATGAAATGCAAATCATCTGCACAACTGTCTTGGATGCCAGTGCTAGATATACCAGAGGGAAAAAACCTTGATGACTTCTGGAAGTCACAGGATGGTTAGGGTTGTAAGGGACCTTAAAAATCATCTAGTTCCAACCCCCCTGCCATGTGCAGGGATACCTTCCACTAGATGAGATTGCTCAAAGCCCCATCCAGCGTGGCCTTGACAGCCTTGGTGTCCACAACTTCTATGGGCAACCTGTTCCAGTACCTCACCACCCTCACAGTAAAAAATTTCTTCCTAATATCTAAACCTACCCTCAGTTTAAAGCCATTCCACCTTGTCCTATCCCTACATGCCCTTGTAAAAAGTCTCTCTCCATCTTTCTCATGGGCCTTCTTCTGGTACTGGGCTCAACAATCCCAAATCTCTCAGCCTTTCCTCATAGCAGAGATGCTCTATTCCTCTAATCATCTTGGTCCTCCTCTTTCCACTGATGAACAGTGAACCTTGGATACCAAACATAGATGGGTCCTACCAGCGGTAGGTTTTTCTGTTCTGACATTGCAGATGTTCCCATGCTCCTATGTCTGTGTCTCCAAGGGCAAAAATGAGCTTCTACTTTCTTAACTTCTCAGGCTCAACCTGGCATGGCAGCCAGGTACTCTCACACTACCCTGTGCATCTACTCTACCATTTGTGTTCACTTTCTTGTAATCTCTCTCATTGAGTCTTTCTTTTTCTTGCTTATGCGTCTTTCTAATTCACCACATCGTTTTGGGAAAAACTATGCTCCTTTTCTTTCCGATTCTGTATCTTCTTCATCTACTTGTACTGAAGACTATGAAGATATCTTGTTTTCCTATTAAAAACAACATTTTGGATAAACCCCAAACTTATGCTTACCATGACAATGCTATAGTCTCATATTCCTGATAGTCATTAAGAACAAGAAAAATCAGACTTCAAGCAATGTAGAACTTGTCTTTTTTACATCAGTATCTTTGAAACAAATGTAATTAAACAGCCTACATGCCAGATAAAAGCAGGAGATTTTATGTCCCTAATAATTCTGAATTGGTGCCAACTTAATCAGGCAATATGAGCTGTTTACTTCCATTGACCTTTTGTCTATCAGGCACCTTGGCTGTTTATTTATGGTAATGCTTACCCATCATTTATCATCATGCAGAACTGTAACCTTTTGGAAAGCAGAAGTTAGCATCACTTCACCAGTTTTCAGAATGTGGACAGAATCAACAACAAATCTACATTAAAGTGTCAAGAGAAGAGGCAAACCTGGCTATTTAGCAGAGGCCACTACATAATTTGTGAACTACCTGAACTTCACCTGAGATTCTGCTGAGTTGCCCCATGGTTTTCTCCAAAAGGCAAAAATTTAACTATTTCTGAACACTGGGAAGGAGTCTTTGACAGACACTTTTACACACTAAGACACTTTACATAACTCTTAGACAACAGATGGGGTTGCAATAACAGATGTGCTCACTTCCACTCATTCACTACTGGATATGAAGATTTAAAAACATTCATTTAAAAACATTCATAAAAATATTTATTTTGGGTAGATCAAATAAATATTTTCTGAAGCATGTTAATTTTTATTCATAAGGAAAATCAGTAATGCTCTTCTTAGGTATTCTGGGGCAATGCCTCACCAGCAGTTACCCCCTTCTGAGGCTCTTTTGCATCAAGCCCCTTTCAGTTATTAAGGCTCATTCTATCATATTCGTGCACATGCAACTCATAATCTGGAAATTACCTGCACACCACCAACTGCATGTTTAGACTAAAGTATTAGGGTATCTCACTGAATAGTGAAAATCCTATAAATCATTCCATGGACTCACTTCATGGACTTAATAATGCAAAGTAGAATAGTACTTCCAGGAGAACAGACCTAGTTTAATCCTTCAGTTTATACAGAAGCCCAGAAATATTGAAATCACTGGCTATTGTCTTCAGGGAATCCTGGAGCTTGTTTATTGTAAATTCTGTGATCAGGAGAGATTCTCTCTGGGAGCACAAGAGCCATGCATGGGCACCAAGTAAAATGAGGAGGTTCCCTTTGAACACTGGGAAGCACTTTTTCACTGTCAGGCTGACTGAGCACTTGAACAGTTTGCCTGAAGAGGTGGTGAAGTCTCTGTCCTTGGAGATCTTTAAAAGCTGTCAGGACACAGTTCTAGGCAACCAGCTCTTTGTGGCCCTGATTGAGAAGTGGGGTTGTACCAGAGGTTCAGGGACTGGAGGTCTCTTCCTGTGACTTTCTGATTCAGATACCACCTAGCAGGAGCCACAGCATCGGAATCTGGCCTTCAGTTGTTTTTATGTAGGAGAAAATCATCCCATCTCTTAAAATGTCCTATCAAAAGGCACTTGTGATGAAATACATGGAAACTGAAATAGGGTTGAAATAAGCAATTTTGTTAACAACATTTAGAATGTAACATTTTGAACTCTTAATACAATTTCCTCTGCTTTCTGGAAATACCTGGTTTGACTGAAATTGTTATTCTTCAGAGATAATGGAATCTTTGATTTCAGGCACCATTTGAATTATACATCAGGATTCTTTTTTTTTAATCTGGTGGAAAAAAAGCAATTGCATTTTTCTTTTTAGGAACAATCTGGTATTTCTGTCTTCAAAGCTGTTATTTACATATCAACAGCTTTGTTCAGTTCCTCTATTCTTTGGCCAACTGTGAGACTACAATGAAAGGCAGAGAAAGAGGTGGCAACTCCATCAAGTCAGATCAAAAGAGTCAGAAAAGGAGTAAACAGGACTATTAGGAGGAATAAGCAATGATGGTAAAAGAGCAAAATTGCATATTTTTGTGTTTTATTTACTTTAATTTCACATTTCTTTGCTAATTGTAAAATCTTGTCACAGGTCTGGAAATAGTTTTTCCCCTTTAACCGCATTGGTACCTTTTCATTTGGCAAATACACCATTGGGTTTATTTTACACTCCTGTATGTTGAATGACAATAAAATAAAGATATTTGTCATTGGGTTTTTTTGTGTAGGAACAACTCTTCCTGTATGTTTTTCTCCTAAAAACCTTTTGTTGCCCCATGATGGTATCATGGGTAATAGCGGCATTTCTAGTAAACTAATAAAGTAAAAATAAGGTATGTCATGATTTGCTTGCAGCCAGACATGTTCCAAAATAGAAATTGGCTCTGCCTTGATATCACTTTAAGAATGTTGAACCAGGTTCAGACATTAATTAGGATAAAAGAAAAAAGAAAGAAAACACTAAAAAGTGGAAGACAGTGATTTAAAGAAGAGAATGGAGGCATGCCCATTGTTTTAAAGGGCATGTCATTAGACACCAGTGCACAGTTCTGGTACTTCCATGACAAAACAAAGTGCCCTTTTCCACACCTGTGGCTAAACATCTTAAGACACTTATTGGATTTAGAAGTACACCTCTCTTGGTAATGAAACCAAGGAAAGAATTTATAGCATTGAGACAGAAAGCTGTAGCTGATGAAGGGAAAAGGGAAGAAGGATAACAAAAAACAAAACAGTGATGAATGGCAAGATCCTACTTGTATCATACCCTTGTCTTTGACTTTCCTCATATCCAGTCCTTGCATGTCACCACACATTAGTGGTGCCATAGTTTGCCTAATGCAGGGGTAGGCTGAGAAATAGGGATACTACATAGTACATACTCCAGGAGGGATACTAGACATGAAAAAGGACTGAGGAGAATTTTTTTTCTTTGGGAAAAATGATGTATTTTAATGTTCTGTGCACATCTCACTGACTGATGGCTGGGACAGATGTGAACTATTCTCTAATTTTCCAGGCAAGCTTACAAAGGGATGTTGTAGCAGTAGCAGTGTCTCTGGACACAGGAGCGGGCTGCTATGACCTTGAGCTCTTTTTCTCTCCCCTTATGTTTTCTCATTACTTACTGTTTGGAAGGGCTAGCTGTCACCTATGTGGCTCACTTGCTCTTCTGTGCCTCTCAAAGCTGTTTGCAAAAGAGGGTAGGCACTTCAACACAAGACATGCAATGGCAAGTCTGTTCTGTGAAGCAGAGCAAAGTCTGAAAGAGAATATATAGGTACAAGGATTTTTTCAGCTATCAGTAAAGTGCAGGTGTCTCTGAGGCTGGGTGCAGCTTTGAAAAATAGGCACCGCCACCCAACAGTGTGTCAGAATGAAGAGAGAATACATTGCTCCTCTGAAAAGAGGAATTTGAGCTGAATGTAATTGCTTGAATGGACATCAGCCAGTGCACCTGGGCTCAGTCACCATAGCAAACCCTAATTCCTAAATAGGAATTCAGGAGAAATGTTCTGTGGCACTATAAAAATTTTCAGAGCTGTTTGTATAGTTTATATTTTCATCTTCACTTTCAAAAATGACTCTTGTTCTTATGTCTAGCACCTAATGATCAAAAAAGAATTTTCTCTATAACTTTGCAAGGACTGTGCAGCTAATTGAGCTGAGACACCAAGATGATGAATACTTTAATCCTTTTATTTCAGATATTTCAATATTGGAAAACACAATGGATCACAAACTTAAATGGTGCACATTGACCAAAATATATCAGCTTGGTTAATGTTACTTCTTACCTTCTGAGTATCTAATCCAGTTATCTGAAGCGTATAAAGTTGCTGGCAAAATCTTGGTTCCTTCTTCTCACAGCTTGAGCAGGGGAATCTCAGTCTCACAGCCATAGGGCTGGCTACTCACTCACGTTGGAGCAGGTAAACCAAAATGTTCCTTCTCATCTTCCACAGCTGCTAAAAAGGAGCCAAGGAAGCATTAGACCTAAAGCTAGTTTAAAGCCAAGTTGTGCCTGATAGTTCTTTACTGAGAAGCTAATAGATGTCTCTTGGAAAGGGTCTAGTGGTTATCTCCCCTGTTGGACATATTCTGCCACAAAAACAGATGTCTCTTGGAAAGGGTCTAGTGGCTATCTCCCCTGTTGGACATATTCTGCCACAAAAACACCAGGTCTTCACCTTCTGGACAAACAGTGGCACCCTGTGCTTTATCCATGACTACTCTCAGTACTAGAAGGACCTCCCAAATGGGCAGGATCATCTCAGCTGCAAAAAAACATGGTAATTGTGGAGATGCTTGACAGCAATGCCCCAGGTGAAGAACAACATCAGGCCCTATCTCTAAAGGAGTCCTTCTGTCACATGAAGTTCTGGTACTCGTGTGCTGAAGTCCATTCATCTGGGGCTTAATTTTCAGGGTTGATTATGACCATTCATTACTAATACATTTAGATAGATGGTTAAGCCTCTAAAATCCAGAGTTTAAAATCAAGCAGAAGAAATAGCTTTCTCTGGATAAGGCCCTAAATGTGACTGCAGTTGAGCCTGCAACACAACAAAGGCAAGTTGAAAAGTAGGTAAGTTTCTCGAATTTTCTTGTGAAGTTTGTCACAAAACTTAGAGCAACTGCTTATTACAGGATGTAGAAGTTCATGTCAACCATGGTGATATGTGCAGTACAGCACAGGACATTAACTCTTGTAAAAAAAAAATTGAGACTCCTCACAGTCAAGTGAATGCCTTTTCAAGGAGGAATAGGCTGTGCCAGGGTAGCATTAATTCTACTGCACTTATTTCCTCCATAATTGAAGTCATAAAAATATAGATATTTGGACATGTACTGGAGCATCAGATTGGATTTTTAGCCTTTTACCAGTTTTCCCTTTATGTTCTTTCTCATGATCAATCTGCAGCAATTGGCTTAGACTAGAACACCGTGCTGTGGCTTGTCTCCTGTGCAGACCCTATAAGCAGCATTCCAGCAGTATTGTACTTTCATTGTGTTTGCTATTACTGTCCTCAGACTGGACATCTAAACAGGAAGAAAGTCCAAACAAGAAACTAATAAGAAGATCTGTCATGTTTCACAAGGCAGCCAATACTGGACTCTGATAACTGGGGGAAAAAAAAGGACTCCTACAACCAACAAGGTTTAACCAAATTTCTAATTTTACTATATTTCATCAGTAGGTATTCAGAACTAACCTGTGTAGATGAATCATGTTACGAATCCCTGATACTGGTATGTGTCAAAGCAGTTATATGCCATGTATTAATGATAGGTGTCCCAACTATTGGGAACTGTAGAATATTAGCTGACACAAATTTTTCTGTAGTGAGGTGATATTTGGACGTACTTTTCTAGAATATTATAATGAAGTGAGACTACCATCTAGCCCAGAAAAATAAGGAAAATCAATGAATTTGAATCTGACTAATTCATTAAATTGGATGACTTAATGCATTTCTTGTGGATGATGACAATTAATCAATTTCCATATAGCATGCTATATTTTCACTTCAGCAGTGTTTCTTACAAAGATGGACATGCATAGCAGCAAGCTGAATTTAGATTGTGATGGCCAGAAAAGGATGTTAATCATACCAGCCTCAGCCTGCCAAATTTCATTTACAATTTATAGAGTTCCTCAATTTATAATTGTATCTGTAATACAATGGTCTTTGGTCTTAGATTAATTCTTTATCCTTCTTTGACCCACTTCTGACCTCACAGCACTTATTCATTATATTTTACACTATTTATATTTGAATTAACTTGATTTACAGGAAAGGAAAATGGAAAATATAAGAAAAGAACATTTTATGAAGATGCCTCGACTCACATTGAGGTCAATATCTGTAATTTTACTGAAGCTGGTCAGTTTACTCCAAAATATATTTTTGTAAAATGCACACGTTTACATTTCTTTTAATACACAGAGCTTTCTATTGGGAATAATAAAACCTTTTTGCAGTATACTTGGCCTAACCAGTATTATAGAACATAACCTCATATTTTAGTATATGTATTAACAAGGCATTAACAACTCAGGCTGATGATTGTGACATTATGTACCGTGCACTGGTTTCCATCTTAATCACAGCATCTCTGAGTGTTACTGAATCTTTGCCTTGTACAGAAGCTTTCCACCTTTTTGGTTTCAAGAGCGCAATGAATGTGATTTCAGCAAGTCCCTATTGAAAACCATATCTAATGTTTAAACTATTTTTGTGTTCTCACTCAACCACTGCCTCATCTCTGCTGTCTCTGAGTTACCCAGCATGATCTAGGCAACTATCTGAAGGCCTTCATATTATTACTATTTCAATCTATTTGTATTCAAAATTGTGTTGCAAAGCATCAGCTAAACATGAAATATCCAGTTTGGAATACCTCCTGCTGACAATAAGGACAATCAGTTGTTTGCAGGTTGATAGCGTTGTTTTCATGCCAGCCATTAGAGCAGTAAACTCTCGAATGTTGTGTTGGTGTCTAAAGTTTTCAGCTGCCTTCAGGATCAGTCAGTCATATCAGTTGGTTGGTTTATGTCTCACAGGGACATTTTCTTCCATTTGTCCTGATTTCACTTGGTACCACTTTGATCACTTGTGAGATCCTCTCTCTGTAATAGATTCAGCAAAAACAAAGGCATTACATAGCCGTTGTTTAGGGGAAAGTGGAGTCTCCAGATCCAAATTTTAAAACCTTCGTTCACCTCCTGTCATTAGTGTTCTGAGAAAGAAATACAGGATTCATCCCACCCCACTTCAGAAAGCTAAAGCCATAGTCTAAGCCAAATGTCTGTAGTCTTGTGATAGTCAGCTGCAAGAGATGAGAGGCTCTGAAGGGTCATGGATTCAGTCCCACAACAGGTATCTCAAAGAGGAGCCCCCTCCTCTGTAAGCATCATCACATAGTATCATCTCCCTAACCTCAGAAAGCTGACATTAGATAGGTTGAATCCTGCCTTTCATAATTAAGGTGTCTCTCACATGGCTTGATAAAAACATGGGTAGATCTGATAAAGAGAGCTGCCCTGTAGCAACCGGAACAATAATTTGTGCATCCCAGTCCCACATGCAGAATATGAGACTATGCTCCCTGACATTGCATTAGAAAGCTTTCTTTTCGAATGGATTTTACTTCCTGAAGAAAATCATGGTACACTGGAAAGATTGTTTTGCATTTCTTATCTATGAAAATTAAGTTACATGGGACATTTCAGGTTTTAACATATAAAGTTTATGCCTCTTAATGTGCTCATCTCAATAAAATGGCAGTCAAAGATGGCTGTTGTAAGATACTGGTTAATTAGTCATTTATATAACTCACTATCCTACAAACCAAATCAGCTTCTATATAAATGTCTAGACAGCATATTAGTGCTTTGCCTGGCCAGCCTA
Organism: Pyrocephalus nanus; assembly: GCA_038380795.1. NCBI lineage: Eukaryota > Metazoa > Chordata > Aves > Passeriformes > Tyrannidae > Pyrocephalus > Pyrocephalus nanus. The sequence continues at coordinate 64,995,307 of CM076261.1, forward strand.
AAAATATGTAAGTGGGAAAGATAAAGGATCCCTGCTTCCTAAGCTCCTTGATAGCATTTACTACACTCCCCACTGTATTTTGGCAGACAAAATCTAAGCATGCAGGTCCCCAGTATTCCAATCTGCCTGTTAAACAGAGTTCATATGAGGTTATATTTCCATAAGTCCCATTAAAATCAGTATTTGTTTGTTCAGAGTGTTAACCTCAGAGAGATTTCAGATGTCACTCAGGACTGTGTAAAATCAAGGTCTCCTCTACTTACAGCATCATTATTTCAAATAATGACTGATTGGTTCATAGTATACTTAACAGATAAGTGCTCTATGGGTAAGATAATGTGTTCTTAGGTTGAATAGAGCATTTCATGATGTAAGTGGACTGAGTCATGCAGTTTAGGCCAAAAGCTTGGTTCCAAACAATCCAATTCTTGTTTAAGCAGCTCTCCTCTCCTGCTAAGGCCTGGCGTGCACAGGCGTGTCACCCACTGTGGAACACTTATGAAGTTTATCATCTGGACAGGAAAGTACTAACTGAAGAGTATGTGCAAGTGAGTGTCCATCCAGTCTGGAGGGATTCTCTGTGTGGCACCACACCGACATCTTCACTTGGGTTCAGGATTAGGTACCTACACTAAGAAGGCTCTTTAGTTCTTCCTCATTATATTGTTTAGTAGCACAAAAGCATTGGCTTGACTAGGTTAGCACTGACCAGATCACTGGCACCACTGTGGATACTGTAGCATTAAACAAAGTAAAAATTTCCTCAGTTGGACCTAATTCTTGTTCACTAAGGCAGCATAGCAATGTATTTTTTGTTGTTTTTTTCAGTGTCCGGATCAAAACCAAACATCCAATAGATCAGTATGGCATACAGACTTTTCAGATCTTCTCACCACAGCACCATTCTAGGTTCCATTCATTTCCAGCTGAAGGAAACATACTTCATCTGAAAATGGAACATGGGCTTTCATGTGCTTTCCATAAAAGCTTATGGAAAAGTTTATGGAAAACCAAGCTGAAGTTACAAGAGTTCTAGAGTAAAACGTACTGATTTTACCCAAGACCCTCTAATTAGTCATCCTTGCTTAGGATGAAGGAGACTACATTTCTGTACTGCACTCTCTCTCAAGCCCAATTTTTGTTGCTTCTGATTGTCCACCTAGTAAGCAGCATTTTTCCTAATTTGTTCTCTTCAAGAACACATTTTCAGGATCAATAAAAAGTTTCACTGCATAGTATTTTTTCAGTGGCAAAACAAAGAGTACAAAACCCCAGAAAAATCTAGTAATCTGGGAAATGGTAAGTACTGACAAAATATGATTGCAACTCAGAAAAGGTATAGCTGCACATCTGGAATTTTTCTTTACAAATTCTATACATGTCTGGCATTTGCATAACAGGGCTCTATCTTCATGTGTCCTGATTTGAATATTTAAAATGAACATTAAATAGTTTTTAAAATGCTTCTAAGACTCAGAGAACATAATCGTAGCTTTCTTTCAATCTCCATATTTAGTGTCTGTACCTAGGTTTTGGGGATTCAGAGGTTAGAAATAAATTATATGAGAATATCTCCATTCTGCTGGTGATTTGAAACTTGTATCTGGATCCAAATTCTGTTGCTCAGTCCTGTCTCTGTTCTTTCTCTGCAGATAATTGGAGGGGAAAAAACTTGGCTATTTATTGCACTGATGCTATCCACACATCCTATTCCTGTTTTGGAAGGCTTCCTAAATTCATTACATAGGCAAAACTCCTACTTAAGTTGTTTGTTTGCCTGTGCAGAGACCAAAAAAACAGATCAGAGAACAGAACTGTCCATTGCTGTAAATATGTCAGTTACTGGCTTGCTGAAACTGTGTGCTTTTGCTCACTCCTTGAGCACAGTCCAGACAGATCTGAAAATTCAGGGACAAATTATAAGTCAAAGCCTTCTTGAATGTTTAGTGACCACATTAGAATAACCAGTACTGCCAAGGGCCATCAGTTTCCTAGATTGAATGTACCTTTGAGGGAAAAAGAAAATGTTTATAGTGAAAAAAAATTAATCAGAACTTTAGCCTTCAGCTGTCAGCACCAGAATACAACGTCAACTGGAACAAGAGATGCCTCTGACAAACCTCACCTGCTCTGATCAGGCCTATTTGCAGTGCCTTATGCACAGATCTTTACAGGAACAAAACAGTGCTCACCAGCCCAGTCCATTATCTGCAAAAGCTGCAGCAGAAAAAGAGCAGTACTTTGGTATCTTTGCTGTTCACTATACAAGGTTTGGTATTGATTTACTTCGCAAGAAACATTTATCTCATAGGGTAAAATAGGCACATTTATCTGATAAGTCTAACAAGCTGCAACTGTATTTAGGAAAAATAGTGTTTCAGATACTGCAGAAAATGAGCTAGGCTGCAGTACCAAGGCTGTGACTGTGATTCTTGAGCTTGTAATTTGATTTTAAGCTGTTAAAACTAGAGAAATATGAGGCTTAGGAAATAGTTCTATTAATGCTTTGTGAGACACAGGGAACCAGGCTGGCAGCAGACTTCAACTTCTCTAAGTTATTTGAAACAGAAAAAGAAAACTTTAATCTTATACTGGATTTATAACAGAAAGGTAGAATAAATATTTTGCTTCTTAAATAGTGAAATTTCCAAAAGGGAGTGGTAAACTTCAGCTGCTTCACAACATCATAAATTTTGGGGTGAATATGGTAGTCCAGATGCTCTGAAATAGTGAATCCACCTGGCTTGCTTCTACAGGTATTAGAAATCATGCTTGGAAACTAAAGATACATGTCAAAATAGTGGTGATGAACCACACATCATTGTTTAGTGCAGATGACAGCCACTTTGTTCCCCTCCTCCATGCACTGTGGACTATGTAATATAATCAGTTCCTATATGAATTATATTTATTATGAGACTTAGAAGTTTTTGTTCAAATTATTTCCATTTTATATTTGTAATGAAAAACAGTTTTTTAGCTTTTGTTAAACAATTTCTGATAAGCGCACAATCTTTGAAAGGGGAATCTCTTAGTCTGTCATAAGGGAGTGCTACTTTTTGTTGTCATTCCCACAAACAGAGAATTAAGTTTGATTAATAAGACTGCTGTTTGTACACCACTGCTTCTGTCCCTGTGAAAGCTGAAATGTGCAGTGTGTGGGACAGGGGAATGCTAAATGAGGTAGGATACTCATACAGTTAAGGTGACTCTGGTCAAGGGAAATAAGATTCTTTCCTTAGTTTTTGCTGCTCCCTGGACTTCAGTGAGCAAGTCACACAAACCAACTTTGACATAGCCTTTAATTGTAGGTTTCTCTGTACATCATTTGTGCCTTGCCTGAGAGCAGCATGGTTCTAATCTGGAGAAGTATGATGAATGCCAGGCACAACTTAACTTAAGAGAACTGTTCTCAGAATATATTAACTTTATAACATATTATTATAATGTTAATATATAATATTAATATAGCATATATTTTTATATGTGTACAGAGGTTACCTGTGCTGAAAATTCAGTCCCGGGGCACCTCAAAATGAGTTTAAAACTAGTAGGCAGTCTTAATTTTAATCTCTATTTGACTTAGTATCGTACGTGTAAAATGGTGCTGATATCTATTCCCTCACCTTACAGATCAAGAAAATATATAAATAAAATTTGAAAACCACCTGATGGTTCTGTGTGTACAACAGAACAGTCCAGGAGTGTATCTATTATATTCGTTAGAAGTGTACACGATATGTTGAGCAAGGAGATAACACCAAATGCTGTTTAATGCATTAACTCAGTGAGATAGGAGGCATATGGAGAAAATCATATGTGTTCAAGTCTTTAAAAACTATTCTAATGCCTTGAGGGGAAAGACTAAATAAGGACAAATGCTGAATATAAACCACTAATTCCAGTATTCCCTAAGTTCTCACTGCTTGATATCTTTACATTCATGAAATACTTTCAATGAGGCAAGGAATGAGTGTGCAGGCATGCCTACTTTCCACATTTCATATTGCCTATCCTGCCTCATATTCCATGTCGACACGTCATGCTGATATCTCTCCACCTCTCAAGCTTTAGGATACTTACATTGCAGCTTGAATGGAGCTTGGCAGTAATTACACCCAGACAGTACTGCTCACTCACTATACCATGTTCTCTCCACCTGCACCCAATTAACCTTTCCCTATGAGTCCAGAAAGGAGAGTGAAAGCTGTATTATAGTTTTTGGGGCACTAAAAAAATCCCATGACTTTTTTTTAATTTTGTTAGTTCCCATGTTGTGAGTAAGTCTCTTTTTTTTCCTAATTACTTACTATTATATTTTTATTACTTATAATTATCTGAGAAATGGAAAAATGTATTCATTGTAGGTTTTACTGAAAATGTCATAGAACACATTGAACAACATATTCAGAAATACATTTGTGAATGATTCAGCTAGGCCTCTAAGCTGGGCATATAATGGCAAGAGGTTTTCAAAAGTACTATACGATTAATCAAAAAGGGCTTTTCTGCATTCCATGTATGAAATTCCCTCTGGAGTTTTACCTGAAAGATAAAAAATTATTGTTTCCTTCCTCTCTAACCAGTTCTGCAGTGTTGGTCAGATTGTCCAAAATCAGTATGATGGTCTACATTACTCCTTGCAAGATTTCAGTCCCAGGGAAACTGACGCTCATTTGGGAATCTTATCAAGTATCATTTTCTTGGCTTTATCCTCCCTTATTCTATGAGCCATCTGAGTAATTGCACATTAATTCTTTACTATTTATGTAATTCCCTGCATCTCACTAGTTCAACAAACTTTGAAATTTTTGTTAAACTATTGACCTTTCCAAATCCCATTGAAGCCCTTCCTTTTCCATGTGTGATCTGTGGGTGAGCTTGAACAATCCATTCAGTTCTATACAGAGTATGACAAGAGCTCCAGGTAAAGGACTGCAAAGAAGAATGCATTTTTGGTGTGCAGTCAGGACTTTTATTGTTTTTAGAAATCCCAGGAAATCCACTACTTATTCTTAGCACTTTCTATTGATATTTTGTGAGTTAACCTCTTGGAGATACATAGGCCTTTAAGAATTCTTTCATAACATAGCATTTGCCAGCCTTGGGTAGTCAATGCACTGTGTTATTCCATTTTTATGTTTCTACAGATGCATTAGCAGACCCATTTTATAAATGGGGAAAAAATAAATAAAATATTGATCCAGGCAATTACTTCTTATCCTCTTGTATCTTCTTTCAGGTAGCATTCACGAAATGAGTTCTTCATCTCATTTGCTTATAGTGATGGTAGGCATAAATTACTAGAATTGACCACTCTAAAATGAGTTTTGTGGGAGTCACTGTTCTGTGTAATTAAAGTGTTCCATGTAATGATGTATTTAATAGCACTGCTTGACTGAGACTTGGAGTAATAGTTCTATAATCTTCAAGAAATGTCTATATAGTAGCACAGTAATATTCAGAAGTATTTTTTCTTATTTTTTTAACAAATATTGTGTTTATCCTAAACAATACCATTTTAAATGTGTTATCCTTTTGTAAATGTATTATCCAATATAACATTTTTACCTTTATGCCCTTTCCACTGCATAGTTATTTCTTCCTGAAGGGCCTGAGGTTTAGGTAGCCTGCTATCATTTTCAAGGTTTGTGCAAAATCATTTTCAGTTTGATAAGGATTGTTATATGGAATTAAAACATATTATGTCTTTTCACGGAGTCTTTGCTGTTGTTTTTTCTCATTGATGAGAGCAAAAAGAAATGTAACTTAAATGCTGTTCTCTCTGAATAGAAACTACACTTTATTAGATGCTCTTTCATGAAATCAAGATTAAATTTTATGTTTTTCTAGTCTAAGAACAAAAGCTATGACACTTGATTGTGCATGGATGTATGCAAAATACAACCGTGAGTTTATGTAGAAAACTCGTACTATCATCAGTTTACATCAGCAGGCTGTGGTGCTGAGAAGAGTTCCCCATAACTGCTGTGAAAAGGAAGCAGTATCATTCCTTTGGGATTTGAGCATTAGAACTCAAGAGAAGTTTTATTTGACCAGAAATAGGGCTTAGACATTAAAACTTCCATATGGATTCCTTGGAAAGTGATGTGTGGTAGGTTATGGACAGCAACCTCTCTCTGACCGTAAAGCAGCTGCTTCACAAAAGAATGTCTCAGTGGAGGTGGTGGATGTACCACCAAATGTCATGCAATTTGTAAAGAGATTTATCATCTTTGTGAGCAGGACTTTTTCTAAGGTTTTCATTTCTGTCAGCATTTAAATGCTTCTGGTGTGCCCACCACCTTCATTAGTTGTTGTTTTGGGTCACTGCTTAGTACAGCCTGTTCAGTGAGGAACTCTTCAGACCTGATGGCATAGATTATTCAGCCGCAAAATTCAACAGCCTTTGGAGACTAAGCAAACTGACACTGAGTGAAATGCCTTGGGCCACAGAGAGGGATCACACAGTAAAGTCTGTGTCTAAGATGTGCTGGTTTCCTTTCTTCTTTTGTCCCTGTCCTTTCCTGTGTGTAGACATGACAGAAGTCCGGACACTGTTTCTCCAGTTGACCTGTATCCTGCTGCCCTGGTGACAGCTGCCCTAGTATTGGTATTCAGGAACTGGGTTTTGTATCACTTTGGGAATGTAGTCACCAAGTCAGTGACATAGTGGTTTAAGAAATAAAGTAGAGAATCAGGTCTGCAGTTACTGAAACTAAACTTTCCTTATCAGGCAACTAGTGAGACTCTAGAAGCCTTGACTCAGAGTGATTCAAACTCAAATTGTATTTTACTCTCAAATTGCCAAGACATATCTGGCCCATGTGAGAGCCTCTTCCAAGAGCTAGATGAAGAAATGCATTCTTGTAAATACCATTGAAATTGTTCTCAGATTCTCCTCATGCTCTCAGCCATTAGCCCCTTCCAGGAAATGGTTTTCAGATTAATTTCCATCCCTCCTACAGATATAACGGGTTTTCAGCCTCTGAAGACGTTATGAGCTGTCTTTATAAATCTCTTTAAAATAACTTGGCAAGCCATAATATGAAATTTCATATAGCTGAAAAAAATATGGTAGACCATCCTGTATTAAAAAGAATATGGGACTAAATGTGAAATATGTAGGCTAGGTTGTACCTAAGGTTGCTTTCTTTACATATGGTAGACACAGGGTGAAGTGACTAAAAATACCCTAATACTTACTTCTTACCAGTAGTAACTATATCATGATTTGCAGCCTCTAAAATAGAAGGTGCTAGCAAGTCAAGCCATTAATGTTACATGCAAAAGAAGTCTTTGCTGATCCAAAGAGTTGCCTTCATGATGCGCAAGAGACCTGTGAAAGATTTCTTTCTGTAAGAGCTTTTCGCCCGTAGACTGGCAAAATGTTCCTTATACTGTACTCCTCAAGTAAAGGGGAATTGAGATCTGTTCCTCTGAAAAGAAACTTTGGAGTTTAGAAAGTTCTCCTTCCAAACCAGAATTCAAAGATACTCCATGCTGGGATGTAATTAAATATACTTTAGGCAAGGTAGAAAATGGAATGTGAGTAACATAAAAGGACACCCGAAAGTCCATTTCTGCAGCTCAGAATAATTTAACCAAAACTGTTGTTTTTCCCTGAGGAGGCTTACTGTTCTTTACCTTAATAGATGTTCAATTTGTAACTTATATTTTCCATTTTGCATGTATCTATCTGATAACTTTTCTCACAGAAGGGGGAGATGCAAGTGCAGAAGTTGACATCCATGTTCTCTATGGATTAGTCAGAAGATGTGGAAGGAAGGATGAACATTTTCTAGGAAAAAAAATTCTTACTTTCCCATTACCTAATTAATTTTTATTTAAAACTGTGAGGAAAATGAACTAAAACTTTTTCTATTTAACTGGAATGTAGTGGATCCTCCTTATTAGCACATGAAATACAGGTTTGACATCATTCTCTCTCTCCATAGTAACTGTCAATCAGTTTAACTTGATTTGCAGTAATTTAGCCAAAATGAAGCAGCTTTGAGAATAGAAATTAAGGGAGGCTCCTCATTGCCTGCAGTGCACATACAGTCTCATGGCTAGGGTCCTGTCTTTGAGAAGAGAGATGTAAATTCCAATTGCTTTGCTGAATCAGTCAGACAAGGTTTGAACAGGAGGCTCCCATCTGCCAGGGAAGTGACCTGCTCATTGTTGGAGAGTTTGAGTTCCAGAGTATGGTAGGTAGTGTGCATGGTTTGCATAGATGCATCTTTCTTTGAAAGGCAATTGACTCTTGTTACAAAAGTAGTCCAGAATTTTTTACTTTTCTTACTCTTCTCATAAGTACCCCAAAATTATTACAATTCTCAAATCTTCTTCTCAATTTACCAAAGAAAACAGACAGAAAAATTATTGTCTGTATGAATTCAAATGAAGATTTTCAGTTGTGTTTATTTTTGTTCAGCTGTGTGGTTTTGACTCACACAGGCCCAGTTTCCATGGGTAACTAAGGATACTCAATGCCAAGAGCTCCTAAATATGAGATGCCATTTTAGGCCTAAAGGAGTTGTGTAAGTTACTGCTTTTCCTTCTTTCACACCCTGGCACCTTTTTTTTTCAGGCAGTAAAGCTTTCCAGCAGTGGCCATAGTACTATAGCCTTGCAAAATGATTCATAGCTTTTACTCTTCAGGTGGATCAGCTGCAGAAGACATGCCACATGGTACCTTCACAAGTGCTGATTCAGCCTACCAGCTAACAGGGTGCTAATGGGAACTAACACTGCCCAAGTCAGTCCTCTGGAGAACTTCATGGGAGACATAAAGCCGTGCAACTTGACTTCTTTTTCTGTAACGCTTTGGTTGTGCTATGAATCACACAAATAGAGGGGAGGGCTTAGGTAGAATCAGTGGAGATGAGACATGGATGGTGGCACAGGCAAGAAACTGTTACTTCAGATGAATGCTTACAATTGTGGTGGGATTTGTGCTGGATTGAAGCAAATCCCTGCATCAGCTCCGTTTAGTATATTCTGGTTCAGTCAGGAACACAATTTTGGATTTTAAATTTCTTTTGGAGGAAGATAAATGGAAAAATTCCCTCCAAGTACTCATGAATGCATGCCAGCTCTGAGAGGAGAGTCCAGTGACTGGCCATGAACAACACTGAGCTGCAGCAGGTGGAGACTTTCAGTCTCAGGAACCAGATAAACTCTGCTTTCAAAGTAAATTCCTTCAGCTACATCTGACAAAGATGTAGGAACCTTGGCACTGAGCCTTTTGATGTACTCCCTTCGTGCCAAATTATTTGCTAATGAGATATGAACACTGTGTTAATTCAGACTTGAGGTATTGACTAGCTATAAATCTGCACTTTAAGCAAACTCTTAGGTCACTATATACTAACTGAAAAAAAAGTTCTGATCGAAGGCGAATGAGCTTGCTTCTGTTCAAAAGCTTGACTGAGTTCCAGAAGAAATAGGATCTTCTATGCAAGTTTTCAGGGCTGCAGCCTGAAAAGTATTTATCCCCTGTACTTGCTGCTTGATATCCTTTTTGAAAGTGCTAGAAGATACTTCATCATGCTCTTAGAAATTTCATTCTTGTGAAAACAGAAAAAAACCTAGTTAAACACTCCCGTCTATGCATTATATACCATCTATGTAGAAAGGGATCTATGCTAGTCATAAATTTCTCCTACTCCTCTTTTTTCATTTCTAATCAATTATCTATGATTTTTTCCCATATACTATAATAACCTACTCTATCAAGGTCTTGCTATTTGTGGAATCCTGACTGTTTTTTTTTAAATTTCTGCCTTATTATTTCTAAAAGTTTTATTTTGACTGTTACCTTCATTTTGACACTGAATTTTGGTGCGTTTTCTGCAAAAATTGTCCTTTTTTACACCTTTAGGGTAGGTCTGTTCCCAGTACTCAGCATCTAGAATAACAAAGTTCCTATTACAATCTCTCACACCAGCCAACATTTAAGGGAAAGTACAAGGATTAATATTTTGCAAATTGCATTGTCATATTCTGCTAAACACCATGTTGTCTGTACAGGATGAAAGTTAAATTCTCATTAGTCAGAAACAAGGAATAATATGATTTTTTTGCTTTCCTAATGAACTCCTGTTTTTACCAATCAGTGGAAAGAAAAGGCTGGATGTGTAGTTTTTCTTTTTGTGGGTTTTTGTGTTGAAAACTGTCTAAATCAACATCTCAGCCTGTTACAAAAATGTTCTTTTTGGATGGTCCCTCCCTGCTGTTTGAAAAGGTACACAATCTATCAAAAATTTGTTGAATCTAGAAATTGTTCTAATAATAAAAAATACTGCCCAGAAGTGTATACTCTTGACATCTCAATAGCATTAAGGCTGCAAAACAACTCTTCTTATATTGGCAGGAGTATTGCTTGGCCTTGTCCCTCTCTACAGCTGATTTATCAGTCTAGGAGGCAACCAATAATTTCACCAGTAAAACATGAACAAAGTTTAAAGTATAAGGGATCATGTATTTGGGAGGGTCAGACTGAGTGAGAGTGCTACACTGATATGATGAGTTGCTGCATGGTGTTTCCTACCCTATCAGAAGACAACTCAACCAGTTTTTCCCTGAGCTGCCTCCAGCATGTAGAAAATGAAGTAGTCAATGAAAACTGTCTGCATCAGCCTTTACAGTTTTGCCATGAGCCCAATAAATTGAAGGAGAACTGATGTGCAAGCTCATTAATATCTGTTAGCCATAGCAGATGTCACACACTTCATATGGTGTAATATATTCCCTTGCAGTTTAGCCTATGCAATAGAAAATATACAGTGAACATATTTTAAGGAGACAAGTATCATGCTTTATTTCTCAACTCCTCTGCCATGTGTCAGTGGTCTAAGGTATGAATTTAGCTAGTGTTTTTAAAGCTGGTTGCATATTGACAGAGTAACAACTACATTCACTTGAATAGTAAGAACCTAATCACTAGCATTTACAGCTGCACAATACACAACAAACTCAAAACAAAGGCAGGAAAAGACAAGATATCTATTATAGATGATAATCTTCAGATATATTCTCAGTAATCATCTAATTACTCACAATACAACTGTCTTCCTAAATCAAAGTTAAGTGAATACTGATACAATTATTGTGAAGTCACCAAAACTTTTTAATAATCAAAACCCAAATTTCTCACTTAATACCTGAGAATACTTAAATGTAGTTTCAAAATAGCCTTGACTATCCAGTTCAAGGGCTATTCTTGACCAAACTTATAGCAGGCAGCTCCAGTTATGCCAGACTGACCTAGTTAAACATTCAGATTATTAAAAATGTCAAAATGACAAAATTAAGCCCAGAGAAAGTACTTAAGCTTCAAAAATAGACAATTGAATAGCATTGTCTAAATAGGTGAGTATAATAAATGCATATATTTTTTAGTGTTTATCTGGCATTCAATGATTTTTGGATTTCTTTAGCCTAGCATAAATTTATCAAAATGATAAATAAGGTGAAATGGAGCAGGAAATGCAGGTTTTAACACAATTTCTTCTAAATGAAGTAGGTTTTCCCTGAGGGAGGACAATGTAATTTAATCAGATTTTTCCTGGCATTACATTTTACAAGACTGGGGTTTTGCGGCGATTCGTGTAATGAATAACAAATGTGCTGGATTGTACTCGTGTTTCCATGAAATGTGAAAAAAATCTTACACTAGAGCGTATAAAATTCAGCCATTTTCAGCTGCATTAATGTCTTACCTAAAAGCTATTCTAAAGCTAGTGTATTATTCAGGATTTCCGTAATGAAGCATCCTTTTCCTTCTTGTGCCTGTCTTGCAAGACATTATTACTTATGAGACCAGGAACAGGAGTTTAAAGTGGTTCTGAGAGTTTTGTACACATAGAGGCAAAAAATTCAGGTGAGTTCTAGTGAGGTTTTTTAAGAGACTGGTCTCAATGTTTGTATGCTACTGGTTCATCCACCAGTGTATTTTTCTGAAAGTTAATTGCAGCATGGCCTCATTAATGACCTGGTTGCATCATAGGCTCTTGTAAGATGGGTCGTGCTCACTATGCTGCAGGGCTGTGGAGCGAGGCAGGCAGGAGCTGGAGTTGGTGGTGGAGTAGGCTGGCTTCCTCACCCAGGGCTGCAGTCCTGCCAGCCCTGCTTGTCTACAGAACATTTTGGCCGTGTGCACTTTGCCCTCAGTCTCCTTCCAGCTTTCTGATCATGTTCCTAAAATAATTGGCATTCTTTGAATTAGCATTAAACAAACAAACAACAACCAAACAAAAAAAACCTCTCATCCATTTTCTGCCAAAAAAGTTGCAAGCTCCAGCTCTCTACAAGCAAGGGTAGATTTAGCAGACTAAAACTAAGTTGCTCAAACTGCATTCCTCCTCCCTCACTGTGTCATCATCTCTCTACTATTTGCAGCATGGGCTCTGGGTCAGATAAAAGGCTCTGCCTGAGCTTGGAGCTCCACAGCCCAGCTCTTTCACTGAAATGGCCTGCTAAATCCAACTGCTGAATGTATGCCCTGCTCATTGGTAGAGGATTCAGTCACTTTGGTCTCATCGGCTTGCTTTGTCTCTTGGCAGTCCCTCTTGCTACTGAGCCTTGTCCCTCATCTCTCCCCTAGTAGAGTTGTTTCTGCTCCTTGATACTTGTCCTGGCTCCTCCAGGGGACAAGACAGCCGGGCCTTGCCTCCTCCTGCCTTTCTGGCCTCTGGACCAGTGTGTCCCTCAGCATCTTCAGCTCTCAGCTCTGGCTTGCTTTGCATTTGGCCCCTTGCTCTGGTTCCTGCGCTTGATGGTGCTTGGGCTGGAAGACACTCACTGACAAGTTGGGCAGCTTAAAGAACAAGCCTCCCCTGTGCTCTTGGCTCACGGGGCAGACTTGCCTGATGCTGCTGAAGATGGATTCAGAGGAGCTGTGTGCTGCCGTTTTACAAAGGATTTCTTTGTCTAATCTCTGGCATGTTCCTCCGGTGCTCACAGCAGCATTTTGGCATTCTGGTAGAGTCAGTGGTCAAAACAGATTGAGTCAACCCTCTCTTTGTAACAAGCAGGATAGGATACAGGCACATACATTGTAACAGAACAGGGGCAGCTATTGCTTTATAAAATGATGACAAATAGCAGGCAATAATGTGCTGAGAAGACATAAGTTCATTAATTTACTGTAATATATTCTTATTAAATAGTTTTCAAATTATGCTCACCACTCTTACTGGATTCTGTTGTAGAAAGGCAAAGGAACTGAAATAAACTCCAGTCAGGAGCTTGATCTTTTTCCCCTGAAATACAAAATGGAACGCAGCTGGCAGAAACAAATACCAGAACATGTGCTGTAGTGCTATTTTGCCAACTCTAACACTCAGCATTAGAGATGAGACTCCAAGGCTGCCCTTTACCAGTTCTATAAGCTTTGATAGCTACTGATCTCACAGCACAGAGTTGCTTTTTGTTGCAAGGCTTTCTCCGTTACAAGCCAAACTGGACAGTGGAGGGGGAGGCATTCCCCAGACTTGAGGGGTTTTAGCTCTTTGAGGGCACTGCTAAGCAGTGACAGCAACTACTGCCTGTTGTATCTCAGCCTGCCTCCCAATCCGCTCCTCCCAGTCCACATGTTTTTATAGACTGGATGCAGTTCAATCTGAGGATTAAGTTGCTTTCCACACATGACAGGTCAACCAGAGGACACCAGCTTATATGAATCTTGATTTTTTTGATTTCCATATGTCTTAGGACTAAAGTCTTACTTTGGATATTCACTTAGTGAAGAAGGAAGGGAAATCCATGGCTGCAAAAATAATCCCGGAAAAGATACGTCACTGTACAGGATAAGAGATTTATTTTCAAGAGTAAAGAAATCATACAGTTTGCCTCTTGTACAAATCTTTTCCCATCTTTCTTGTGGTACCAGGATATTTAACAGTACTATTTCTGAGATCCTTGAGGAGGGAGCTTGCTGAGTCCTGCTGTCCTCTCCTGAAGACCGATGGGAGCAGCATCAGTTGCTGAGAAGCTACTGCAGTGTGTCTTTCAGGACCTGGCCCTCTTCTCACTCTGCCTGAAAGCACCCAGGTGGGGGGAAGGCATCCTACCTTGTCAAATGCACATACTCTGCCTTTGGGCATCACATTTAGTTCTTCATGTGTAACAGGGCAGCAGCAGGCGCTCAGAGTCTCACAAAACCCAGGGTTTTCATTTGAACAGCTGCTGCAGTATGTTTCTTTCTACCTTAAAGATCTCTCACTTTTAACCTTTTCCAATACCTTATTACTGGGAAGTCTATCTCCAGATCTCGTGGGCAAAGCTTCATCCCAATTATACTAATGGTAAGGGGAAAGAAATAGAGATAGGGAGATGAACTGTGTTTTTAAACCACATGGATTATATTACTGTAGACAAAGAAACAGTAACTGGATCTAATGAAGAGAGAAGGATATTCATTATAGATGAATCAGAAAAGAAAGGCAGTGTTGGAAGGTAAATAGGATTTGGGAGTGTCTGGGTTTGCCTGTCTTGACTGTCACCTACACTGTTTTTGTTCTCTTCTAAGAAATCAGACAGGCAGCTGGTGATGTATGTGAAAACTGTTATAAGTTTTATTTCTCTGTTTTATGAAGAAAATCAGTGGGCACAGGCATAAAATTGATATACAGTGCAAATATGTAATTTATTGTGTTTATATAAATTAGTGTAGGAAATCAGTTTGAACAAAGGCATTATCTTAGGAATAGTCAGAGAATTATTCATACCACAAAATCACTGAGTTTCAGAAAGAAGAAATCACAACAAATTGGTGTGAATCAGTGCTTTTCTCATGGGATGATTCTGTGCTTTTCATCCCTCTGCTTTCCTAATCTTGTACAGATTTCAGGGGCTCAGGACCGGCCAGGCAGGTGCTGCCTCTTGTACCGAGCTGGGCAGTGGATACACTGATGGTCTCCAGCTCCTGAATGCTGGGCCAGCCCCATCTAGTGCTACCACTGCTCCTCTAACCCTGAGAACCATACAAAACCTGTAACCTGCAGCTCTAACATCCACGTAATGGAAGTCTCCCACAGTGAGGGGGAGCCTCGGAAATACAGCAGCAGTTGCATCATGAGCTGAAGGTGAATGCCTTTTGCAGACTGACTATAGCTGAATTTCTAGGGTGTTGGATTTGATTGCCAAGGGACTATGTGCTGGGTTTCTAACAGGTGTGAAGCCACAAAGTTCCACTGTCCTGCATGGATCTTTGCTGGAGTTGCATCCTTTAAGGAGTCCCTTCCCTGACAGGAACACTGGGTTTAATACCTAGTTTCAAGGCAGCTTTCTCTGTTGCTTGCCCTACAAAGATTCTTTTTGAGTTGCTGAGAAAGTGAACCATAAGCAACAACTCTGAACTTTGCTTTAATACCTTATCATTTCAATAAAACTTCTGTACTTCCACAAAATAGCTGGGTTCCATACCACATATTTATCACTGTCTGTAGCACTGTCAATTAGACTTTTGTATTACTGAGTTGGGACAATCTCTCTTGCTTTTCAGGGTGCCATTGTACAAGATGTAAGAGCTCATTCTCATTTCTGCCAAAATTCAGCAGATAAAGTATTTTCCCAATAACCAGAGATGGAGTTAATTCCTAGCTAGAACAGAATATAGCCCAGAACAGTCATTTGAACTTGTGTTCCCCTGACCCAATGTGTTGTGTGTCTAGCATAAATTTAGTTCTTTGTATAAAGGTTTTAAAACTCTATGGAATAAGGACTTGACCCTTGGCTTCCAGTGTCACAGATGAATGCCTTGACTGTGCTGTTATAGAGTGTGTTTCTTGCAATAGCATCTGTTGGAACTATTCCATGTTTAAATAATTGAGTGGTTACTAGGGCAAAGCAAGAGATACCAAGTCTGTATCCTAGTAGTCAGGAATCCCAACCGAGCTGATAAAATAGAAATCTTTGGCAGAAACTGGGAGCTAAAGGAAGTTCATGTGGGTTATCTTTCAATTCAGAGGAAGATCCTAACTTTTTATGATATCCTGAGATTTGGGCTTTCACTTGCAAGGTCTTGATTTCAACCTAGCTGGAATAGCAAAAATGTAAAATCAGAAGGTTTTAGAGAACTGGAAAATTATATTCCACCATGCTCTAGGAATAATCATATTCAAATTATAAGGGAAAAAAAGAATGCCTATATCAATGGAGCATGTGTTTTGTTGGGAAAAAAGAACTGTTGTTGCTTCAGTGTTTCATAAACTCTGCTGTTACCCACAAGAACCAAGCATCACATACTCATCTGACCTGAACTAACTGGTGGAGTATTGTCAGTGGCAGGATCATGCCGAAGTTTTGTGGATTGCTGTCACTTTCCTGTTTCAGGCTGTCCTTTTGGTGTACACAACAGACAACTAAAGCAAGTGGTGAGATGCAGGCCTTAAAACAATGCCTTTGAAATAAAGCTGTGGTAATGCTCCTGCAGTCTGTTTCCAGTGAACACTTTGGAACTCGGTTCTCATTCAGGTCCCCTCCTAGAAGGTGCACAACAGAATGAGGAGCAGGGCAGGGATTGTCAGCTCATTGATGGAGTCTTCTTTAATAGAGCCAGTTCAATAAATAAATCAAAATATCATTCCTTTTCTTAACTTAGTGCTGTCTGCTAATAATTTCTCCATTAACTAGGAATGCAGAGCAATAAGCAATGTGCTGCTCTGCATGTTAATAAGATTTCCAACTTCAGAAACTGTTTTCTAATACTGTTTCAGAGGGTATTGTCAGGGTTTCCTCAGTTGCTCTCTTTACACTTAGACAACCTTGAACTCACCATGGTTGATAATTGACAGGATTTAGTCCCAGAACTAATCATGACAGACAACTTTAAAATTAGTAGCTATGCAAAATGGAGATAATAAGACCTCAGCTTGTCTGCAGAGCAGCAGTGATCACCAGCACATGTGAAGAAGCCAACTTCTTCAGGCTCACATAAGAGAAACAACTATTCAGGCCAGGATTCATCATGCTACACGCATAACATACTACACACATAGCATAGTCATCAGAGGCTAAATGGGGTACAAGAGCTGAGAGATTAAATACTTGGAAAGCAACAGACAAATATGAGTTCAGATGCATTGCAAAGCCTGAAAGTACAATGGCAAAAAAAAGTGCAAAGTTTTGATGCTGGTGGATTTAGCTTCTGCTTTTGCCAAATAAAATCCTAGAAATAGGCACAGGGATAAAAAGTGCCTGGTATTGCCTTTCTTGGAACTTGTCCTCAACCTGACTTGTTTTTAAAATAATTATTTCTGTGTAAAACCTTAGGTTTTAAAATAAATTAAAAGTATTTTCCTGTTTTCAAAAACAATCAGAATTCCCCCTCTGGAGAGCTTTCCATTTTTTTTTTTTTTTGGGGGGGGGTGAAGAAAAAAAGGAAACATAAATTTTAAGAAAATTGAATTAAAACACAAGTTATTTTAGTATCCACAGTATTTATTATGCTTGGGGGGGAGGGTAGTAAAAAAGCCTCTACATCAGTGTCCTCCACATGACCCTGTTCATCAGTACAGTCTGGTTGCAATTGCTCCTGCGGCCAAAAGCATCAGCAAGCATGAGGAAGGTAGGCAGCGCCTAGTCTCTGCTGCAGCCACAGAGGACACATCAAGAGAGATGCTTGCGTAGCTCTGGGCACTAACAGGCCCCAGCTGGGTGGTCAGTGCTGGCAGAGTGTACTTTCCCTGGGTGTACTTTCAGCTGTAGAGCTGAATTTACAAGTCCATTGCTACCAGCGCCCTGGAAGGGATGCTTCATCAAGGCATAAAGGCTTCGTCCAGACTAGCTGGTGTTACTACAGGTCTCTCTTACCCAGACATTAGAACTGTCTACTAAAATTCTCAGAAGCAGGAATAGTGGAAGTTGTATGTCTGGATCAATCATGTAAGCTAGATAGGATTTGACAACTTTGGGAAAGATTAAATTTAGATATATCAAGTTAAACCACAAGACCACAACAAAACGAAGTAATATTCAAATAATTTGCTTCTACAGGTCCTCTGAAAATTTCCTGTAGAGAGGGGTTATTCATCTGGTCCCACTTATTTTAGATATTTGCTGATCTTTTTTTAAAAAATTGCATGTCGTGCTATTTAAACAGCAACCTTTAAGCTGTTTAAAGGAGGAGAGTGCAAAGCACTGGATTAATCTGCTTACAGCCCATATGGCCAGATGTTCCAAGGACTGTGGAGGAGCACAGGTCACAGTTAACCCACACTCAAATGGCTTTCTCAGCAAGAGGGCTTTATTCCACTTGATAAATCAAACTGGATAGCATTTTTATCTTTGAAATTGATTTCAATATTCTACTGTTAGGAAGAAAAATCAAGATGCAGTATGCTGTTCGTGGGCACAGCCTTGAGGTGCTGGGGAATTGTCTGGTACATTATTACATTACTGAAAGTCAGGAGGATCCAGGCAAAAATGTGTATTGTAGTCAAAAGGTGAGGAGAAAAACACATTTCTGCTTCTCTGTGGGAGAACAGAGTGTACAAAACTGAATTTTCTAATCTAATGAAAAAAGTCAGAAGGGTGATGACTGAGCAGGAGTGTTATTATAAATTAAAATGGGAGCCTTTACAAGCTGATAAATAGAGCATAATGAATAACATTTTTAAGCATCAGCTAATTTATGGATGCTGTTCAGTCTTTGCCCCAGCCAATTCTTGACTTCCTTTTTGTATTTGACCTATTGTGTATTGTTTTACAAAACCACCTTCTTGTCAAGTGAGATCTTTTCTTTCTATATAATCTTATTTGTGTTATTCTTCACAGGCTCAGTCAAAATACTGACTACAGTTTCTTTCAAAGTACTAAACAAACAGACTTGCTCTTTCTGTGGTCTTTATTTTTTTATGTTGGTGATAGACACAGGCTATAAGAACTAGTATGTTATTACTTTAAAGATGACATAACACTAATACTCCTGGTAAAGCTTTTTAAAAGGAGAAGAAAATCAATACAGTGTTGTAATTTCTCAACCTATTGGACTTCACAGCATCCAGCGTAAAATAGATGAACATTTGAGTTTGCTATTACAGAAATGTGGTGATTTCCAAGTTACCCAGAGGAACATAGAAGACATTCTTGCTGCAGCCCTGGCTCTCTGCCCAAGTTAGGTCATACTGGCATTTTGTGTGGAAAATTGTTTTTATGGCTTAGATTGTATGCATTTGAAAAGAAACATTTCAAGTGTGGAGTAAAACCACAGTGTGTATTGCTCATCTTCACAAGATCCATCATAAATGGCTCTGGTGTATAGTTACAAAGTGTGGGTTATGAGGACTGCTGATAATTACTGTGGTGGCTAATTGGGATCAGAAGGTTTATGAGTAAGCAATCAGCTGTGGCCAAAGAGATGGTGTGGAGGTGAGAGCACAGCTAGCAAATTAGCAATCAATGAAGAGTTCATTCTCAGTTTCTTCTATGTAGCCAGCATGGATGCTCTACTTCTCATTTTAAGCTACTTGAGAAACTTTCTTTCAAAATTTTAGAGTCTTTGGATTTCTATTTAGTCCTTGCATAGTCATTTTCAAATTGCTAAAGAAGTGGCACTGAGCAGTGGGGAAGTATTGTCCAAGGATAAACATGCTTGGCATGGAAGTGGTGAAAAATCGCAGCAAAGGCAACCTATGATCTCGAGATAAGGCTATGTGAAAACAGAAAAACAGCAACTTCTGGAAGCCAAGATCAGGAAAGCCAGGACACTGAAAAGAATTTTAACCATTTAATACAGGATGGGGGTTGTGATAATGAACGCAGACAAAGACATTTGTAAACTTTTAGATAATTTACTGGGGAAAATATAATTAGGGTTAAGTATTTTCTCTGTTGTTCTCCAGTATATTAGGAAATGTAAATAGTTATGCCATGCAAAATTTCCATAGAAAAAGAGTACTAATTGCCATGCAATTCTTAGGTACTGAAATATTAACTGGAGTTAATTGAGTAATTTGAGACAGAACATTTTTCAATTGAAAAATATGTATTAAAGAAAATAAAAAAAAATTAGCCTTGAAAAATTTTGAAAAAATCTATTTCAAAAGAAATTTATTAATTTTTTTAAAACTTTAGGCAATAAATAATCCAAAATTAAAACTAAGTTGTTTAGTTCTGTCTAAATAAATCGTTTCAATTCATGCTGCTGTATTTATCAGCATGCAATTATGAAGTCACTATACATTAGACAAGGATATTAAGTACTTTGACCTTGCCATTGCTGAAATTGATAGATTTTTACAATTCACTTCATCAGCAAATACTCTCTGGAAACATGTAATGCGAGTTATACAAACCACCATGTATTCAAGATGCACACAGCATTTTCAGCATGGAAGATGTAATGAATCACCTTGGAATCACAATAAAGTGCCTCTGATTTCCAAAGGAAGCAGATATGGATAGCATATCATCATAGCCAGGGTGTCACAATTTGTGCAAAATACACCAAACTAATTAAAAGTTATTGTCATAGTGAGGTGACTCAAAATTTTACGTTTATTCTCCATGTTTCTCTCTTATTAACCAAATGAATATTTCTGTATATATGTCCTTTTTTCCTTCTGAAAAAAATGTACTATATCTTCATAATTAGGTCTATAATAGAAAATTGAAGGTCAAGCAAAATGAACCATTTGGGGTTTTTTATAGCTGCAACTGCAGTTTAAACCTGGAGTTAAATTGTGGCCTTTTAGATTCACACACAGGACAAAACACTGAAGAAATTCTAGGCTCTTTTGTAGCACTTTACAGTGTTACCAAAATATTCCTTCTCCCCGGATTTTGATATAAAGCTTCTCTTTCATGTGAGGTCATTATAACAGGATTCATATCTCTTCAAATCTCTTCTCTAATGGTGTTCCTGTAAGTGCAGAGAGTGAGTACAGAGTGATAAATCGTACTGTACTTAACATGCACTTTTCATGATGTTAACAGCATTTACTGGAACATTTCTGAGACTGTGTACCAAGTAAACTTAGTAATTAAAAACTCGTTATCGGCACAATTTACAGTGGTTTGTGTTCTGTGGAACAACATTTTCTAGTAGTATTATGTTGCTAAGTGAGAGCTACATGACATCATTCATTGAAACAACTGCCCCAGATGGATAATTTGACCCCAGTTTCAAAAAATACTATCTATCCTCCTTTCTTCTTTTATTTTCCTTATGATCCTTCAGTTGTGAACCACAGTCTGAGATAAGAATATAATGAAACATTGAGCAAAACCTTTGGAACCAGTAAGAACAACAGTGGAAAACTTGATCAAATCTTGGCAATACCAGGATAAATGTGAACACTCCCTTTGATTTTTAATGTTTCATTAAATAATTGCTCTTATTATTTCTATTACAACAGGATGCATTACTAAGTGATCTGTAGAATTAACTCTTGTATGACCACAGGATAGTTAAATATCAAGAAATGGTGGTCATCCCTGGGCAAATATTTTTTAGTTATAGCAGTTATTAGAGGCTGAAAGGAAGGTTATATCAAGTCATGAGAAATAAACACTTTTTTTTCAATACCTTGTCCTTTATTTCACAGTGCTGGTTGATCTAGCAAAAGATACCATCTTCACTGCAAACTCTGTACTGTGTTTCTTTAGATTGTCACAGCTACAGTAGCACCAGTGCTCTGTTGTGTAATACATTAGTGATTTCATGCCTTTAGTACCTCAGAATAAACTGCTCCTAGAGAAAAAGCGATTTAGTGGTGTGGAATTGGGTATTGGTGTCCTTTTTTTTGACACAAATCTAGAGTATTTACTGGGCAGAGACTGTCTGGGCTTAACAGCTAAAGGTGCCACTCATTCCTGAATTTTGTCTTCTTGGCAGTCAGAGCTTCTTCCTTCCAAAACACATTGTCTGACACATTTTTTCTGCCTAAAAGAAAATTCTTAGGGAGTTACTGATGCTAGAAGTGATCTTTGGAGGAAGCAGATATTAAGTTTGTAATTAAAGCCTGAACCTCCTTATAACAGCCAGGATTGCTGGGGCACTCATGCAGCATACTGCCACTCTGCCTAATCTCAACCCGTTTTTCCAGGCTTGCCTTTTGTTTTGCAGGGCAGTGATTTGTTAGCTCGTTTGGTGGAGTGAGAGCGCTGGAGGCTCTGTGGGTGTTAGGTGTCTTTGCAAACATTACAGAGACGTGTTTGTCCAGCTAAAGCTCATTCAAGAGGATTCACATGCATTTCTGTGGACAGCGGGCTGATGCATTGGTATCTAAGTTCCTGCTTTTAGTAAGATCTAGAAAATAAAGAATACCTGTTTTTTGAGCATGAGTATTAAGAAATATATGAATTGGATCTCCAAACTGCTTGTCATGGTTTAGAAGATTTTTGAAGCTGCTTCCACAAAATGTTTTCAGAGAACAATGCTAGAACAAATCCCTGCCTCTGGGATAACAAGTTTTGCTGTATTTTCAGTTGTATACTCTGTGGAGATGTAGTTTCTGTAGTAATCATGGACTGAACTTCTCTGGTCCTGCCACAGGTTTTATCAGAGAAACTAAAGGAGACTACCTGTCATTTGCTTTACTGGGCCCCAGACCATCAGACCCATTTTTAATTATCTATTTGACTTGAAATAGAGGGGATGGATTATTCTTTCTTATAAGCATTGACTAATGGTATCACAGAGCAGTTCAGATGGCTGTGGTATAAAGACATAATCAGAAATTAGTTACAACAAGAAAACACAGCGTGAGAACCATTATTTGTTTTTTTCAGTAGAAGAAGTAAAACCAACGTATTTGCCCAAAATAAATGTAACGGAGATGGCCAAGAACCATAACTACTTTGTATTAAGGATCAGTTACTGTTCTCTTGCTGTTGCATAGACTGATACAACAGAACTCCATTATTATCAATTCAAAATTCACATTACTATCATCATTCCCATATCTCATTTTGCTGCTATTGCTGCTAAGAATATTGGAAGTAAATTACATTTAAAATGTAATCATATTAAATTAAAACTGAAAAACAGCATTAGAAAAGTGAAGAATGGCATGTTCAATGACTTGTTAGGTCAAAGTGCAGAAGTGGTTATTCTTAATGGAATATTAAGTTCTTGTTTCAAATGTTTAGGCTCCTTCTGATTATGTTAGATCTCTACCAGCTGCTCAAACTTTGACAGGGATTCACATAAAACAAGGCAATGAATATGGTAAAGCTCAAACCACTCACAAAGCGGTAGTTGGAGGCTGACTTCAAGCGGAATGTTTGTAGTTTGAGCTTCATTCCTGAATCAGGTAGTCATTGTCACAAACCTCCTACTTTCTCCACCTTGCCTTACGTGTCCAGAACATATTCTCTCAGGCACCTGCTTCCCACGCATTTTCTGCCCACAGACAAAACATCCCATTTTAAGAAGGTGTACTAGCCCTCATCTCTGAATGGACAGATTTTAGTGTGAAATTAGAAATCTACTGCATTTATAGACCTTCAGTAGATCTTGACTTAATTCCAGAGCTATTATCAGTTAAGCCATATCACAGAAGTACTTCTGAGACTGATTTCTATTCTGTTTATCAAGCATTTAGCCTATGACTGACTAAAGAAGAGATAAAAACCAGTTTGTTTTTGAACCATGAAGGGCCCATATGCTTGGTGGAGCTTGAGCGCAGTGCCACTGGCTACGTTATTAGAGTAGAAAATTTAGCCCAAACTTAGTTTCTACTTTTGTAACTGAGGTTATGACTGATGTAGCACTATTATGTCCTGCAAAGTTCACATAATATTACTCAAAAGGATACAGAGCACTGTATTTTATGGGGAGGGTAATGATTGTGATAAAATAAGGTTTTGCGTGCTAGTGTAGTTCTACATAAACTGTTCTCTGTAACTTCTGGGAAATTTGTAGGGAAGGAGAAAGAAAAATACTTTCACAGAATATTTTGAGTTGGAAGAGACCCACAAGGATCATCAAGTCCAGCTCTTTAGTGGCTAATTCAGGGAATTGAACCCATGGCCTTGGGTGTTATTAGCACCAAGTTTTAACTAGCTATCCACTCTGCAGCCTTTGTGCCACTTCTACTTTCTCTCTCTGTCAAAAAACCAAGACTTTTTGAAAAGAAAGGGGAGTTTGTGATTTACTTATGGTGATGAAAAAATAGAAATTTCTGTAACTTGTCTAATAACTCAAAACTCAGTTCTAGATGAGGTTTATAGGTAGTTCATATTTCTTCAGATTTGGTAATTTTTGTAAGTCCAGCTCTACATTTGGGTTTTGATCACTCTAAAATAAAATTTCAACTTGACCTATTCCTATTCACAATTAAAACCTCATTGTTTAGATTTCTTATTTGCAGCAAACTAAAGAAACAGATATATCTCAGAAGACTTATCCAGGAAAGCTAATAGTTAAAAGGTTAAATAGGGCAGTAGGTAAATATAGGGAAGGGAATCATAACAAAAATAATTGTTCCTGATTTTTTTTTCCTCGATCTTCCTACTAGTAAAATGATGGTATAGGATATTTTCTATAATTTTATATGTAGCATATATAAAAATCACAATGAAAATGCTAAACAAACTATGCAACAGGATAATTTATGGGACCTGGAGTTTGGATCACACTTATATATCTATTATAATTACTCACAGACCTTGGGAGTCTTGGAGAGCAGCCAGAATACCAGAATACACTCTTGTATACACAGAGAGTAATAAACATATTCTTGGCACTAATTTTCCATCCTTCCCCAGCAATTAAGGGACTGTTTTCTAGGTTTTATCCATATGCTCAGCAGCATAACATTTGCTCTTGCTGTGCTCATCTATCTGACGACCGAATGCTTCATGAAGGGGGTATCAAAATACCACTGGGTGACCAAGCTGTAGGTCTGTGCTTTGCAGGCATCTCATCTAGCACTCACGCTGATAGCTGGGGAGTCAAGCCTTTGCTCTCTCTAGGCTACTGTGAGCAAACTCCACTTGGGTAAGGAGTGAAAGCATGCCAACAGGAATCCCATATGGTGTTTATTATCTGGAGAGCATCCAGGCAACACTGCTAATGCCTGCTGTTATTACTACCATAAATACTCCACTAAGATGGGTAGATTCTTAAGGAGAAAGGTTATAGTGGAATGGAGAAATTGTCTTCTGCGTGTAAGAAAGGAGACAGAGGCCACGTGCCTGCTTTTTTAGCAGGACCCTTGAACTGGTCAGTGTTCACCACACACTGAGGAACTCTGAGGAGCTTCTAAGCTGTGTTGTCTCTGTCCCTCCCTGAGACTGCAGGGTGAGAGGGCCTGTGCTACCCTTGGTCAGGAATAGTGAACAGCAGGTTGGAGGTGCAATTTGTTGGATCCATTTCTGTGTTACTGAAATCAGCATCCAGGAGAGAATGTTGCTTATGTGGAAGCAATATGAGGTCAGGTTGTGGTCACTGACTCATTACTTCAGTAGGACAATTCATGTCCTTTCATAAGACTGCTGTCTCACCGCCCCACCACCAGATTACGTGGAAGGAGAGCTAAACTCACCCAAAATTGATTAAATTCTTGAGTATGGTTAAATTTAGGTCTTCCTTCTTAGCTCTAGACTTTCTCACTAAGATTAAGAAGTAAAGGAGATTATTGTTTTCTGTACACATGCTGTGTGTTCTGCAAACGCATTCCTGTCACTTCTTTGGGAACAGCACTTTATAGAGATCACAAAATAGAAGTTTGCTCTTTTTTTTTTTTTTTTTTGGCCAGGCAATAGCCTTTACATAAGACAGAGGTTTGAGCATCTTGTTTTTCCCAGTTTTTGTCATGGCAGAAACAGCATGAATATCTTCTCTAAATATGTCTTCTTTGGGAAGTAAGTCATAATTTGTGGGGAATAAAAATTGGAAGATAATAAGTGAAGCAATCCATTTAATAATTTAAAAAAAATTTAAACCAATTCCTTATTTTGAAATCTGCTGATCAACTGCTGTTTAATCATGTAAACATGTTTCAAGCTCCCTTTATTATGCTCTGCCTATTAAATTATGTTTATTTCTTATTGTACTAGAAAGCTAATGATTCATAAATTAAAGTAATAGAACTGTAAAGATTGCACTTCTGTTTCAATTTCCTTAGTTTCATAACTTCTGCCTTTCTGCTGTAGCTTGTAACAACCCTTTCTCCTTACAGTATGCCAACACAAAAAAATATTTCGAAACTGCTTATCATAGCCATATCAAATATAGATTGTGAGTCTAAGCGGGCAGGTTGTAAACCGTGGAAAGACTTTACATGAAAGAATTTACATATATTAAATCCATGATTCATACTGCTCCCAGCAGAAAGTCCCATTCAGTACACCAGTCAGGAAAGACTAATTCCTCATGCTGTCAGAGCCTCAGGAAATTGCTATATTTAGATCCTTAAATTATAGAATGCAGCTATTAGCATGATCTTTATTATCATTACTGTTATGATTAATACTAAAAGTTAAAACTGCTGAAGAATTTAACTTACTCATCAAGAACAGTTTTCCCAGCTCCAGCAATGGGATATATGGACAAACTTGCCTACATAACATCCTGTGTCGTGACATTGCATTCATAATATAATTACAATGCTAGAGCCTCCACAGCAGTGAAGTAAGTTAGTCCCCTCTCATGCTTACCTAAGGCACTGTTTATGCCCAACTCATCAGGACATAGAACAGGGATTGTACAGTGCTTTTTGGTTTGTGCTTTTCTGACTGCAGAGTCTTGGAGCAGATGTGATTGTATTGCTACATGCCCAAAGCACCTCTCACCACAGAACAGTCCTGCCAGAGATCCTGATGTGCTATCACAAAACAAAATGTCTCATCAGTCATGTCATTTATCAGGGATTGTATATCTATTCCTTATTTCAGCTCTGTATATGTTTTTCAAAATCAAACAGAAAATTTTCCAGTGTCATATAGGAGTTATAAGGAAGTAAGTATTATCCTCTGGGATATGATTCTGGGCCCAAAATTAGTTATTTGACCTATTGTTATCTTGCCATTTAAAAAAAAAAATATTTGAAAGTTTGTAGGGTCTGGCAGTAACCCTGCCAGAGACTTGTCCACATCATTATTGAATTGCCAGAGGCATAACAAAAAATGTCTTTTCATTTAAGCAGCATTTATCAGCTGAGACTTGGTGACTGCCCCAGGCTCTAATAACTATGAGAAATTCATGTTTAATCATGAGCATTATGCAGTATGAAAACAGACTGTGTTTTTAAAGCTAACTTTATCCTGCTCTGAGGAATGGGCACTGTTCTGTGAAAGCATATCCTGATGTGTTCCTGCAGCCCTGATGTTTGTATCCCACTGACAGAAAAACTTTTGGATGACAAATTTAAAGCCTTTATCCCTTAAATCCAGGCCCGTGTAAGAAAAAGAATATCTTTAATCCAGAAGCACCACCTCTGGAACTGCAGAAAAGCTATCATAAAAAAGACATTCAGACCGGTTTGCAGGCTGCATTGGAACAGAGAAACACTTCCTAGGCTTTCCCTGTCCACCAGAATTAAGATCTTTTTAGCACTGGATATCTGAAAGAAAGTATAGCCCCACTACTCTCTTCTATCTGGGATACAGGAAGACCAATGGACATCCTAAGTAGCATGGAGCTGTCAGTGCTTTCAGCACAGAACTCCTTGTGGGACAGAAAAAAGTTCTTTCATTCTAGTCTTCAAGGTTAATGGTTTTGATCATCAGAAAGGACATGGTATGGTTCTAGATTTACGCCTTGGGAAATGTTCAAACTTTGAATTCTGTAAAGCTTAGTTAATATTAAATAGTTAATATTAAATGCACAGGTGTATAAAATACAAGAAGTCTACAGAGAAAGGTTGTAGAAGAGAGGAAGGCAACTGGTCCCATGGGGTAGTCTGTGCAGTCTAAGACACAATCTGTGTCTTGGTGTGTCCTGGTCTCCTACAAGCAGTTACAGTAGGTCTACCCATCACAGGCAGGGTGGACACACCTAATCTTGTCCTAAACTTAATCTAAGAATGATGAAGAGTGAATACACCAGAGAAAAGCACTGAAAGATGGGCCATATGTACAGCTGGCTGCCAGCCTCTGAAAAGTTGTGTTGAATTCATATCCAGAAGACCTCCAACTCCACTCTTCTCCATTCCCCTTTAATTTTAATTTTCTTCATATAGCAACATTACATAGTTTTAACCGAAGTTTTTGTGTTCTTCTGAGACCATGGACACTGAAGGGGTTTTCTGAGAAAGTGAAATTTATTTCCTGACCTCCTCTGGATTAACAGTATGAAAGTTTGAATTCCATTAACATGACCGAAGTGATTATCCACTGGGACCATTTCACATTAAACCATTTCCAGGATGTGAGGTTCCCACATAAATACCATATGAAGGTGTGGATTCACTCTGCCATAGTTTCAGTAATGAATAATAGTTTAGAGGTTCTTGTTAGGGCACTGCGGGTCAGCAGGGCAAGGCCTGGCAGCTCATCCCGTCCTGCCCCATTCAGGAGCAGGGAGAGGCACAGGAGCAGCTCCAGATATCAGACACCTCCCTGGGCGTGGTGACAGCACAGTGTCTTGCTGGGCTGTGGGCCCATGGGTGGGCCTGGCTCATCAGACCCCATGGCTGTGCTGTGGGGACCTGGAACCCATTGCTGCTGTAGCAGCACTGGGGCAGGGCTGATTGCCCCAGTAGGCTGACATGGGGTCCTTTCCCCTTGGCAGGGTGGAGGCTGGGTGGCTGACATGGTGGACCCTGGGGGCTGACATGGGCTCCTGGGGGGTCTTGGGGAGGCTGAGCAGGGATGGGCAAGGCTGGCAGCGCCTCATGGCCTCAACAGTTTTATTCAGCCTCTCTGATAAGGAAGAAAGTGTGAAACCGCCAGAATCTGAAGTAAGCTGAGAAATTTTACTGTAAAACTTAAAATGAGAGGAGCCAAAAGCAACGCACTTCTTTAGCAATCCTAAAATGTAAGACATCTGTATCAAGTTTTATTTTGCTCAGTATTTTGAATACTGAGCAAACACACCACTGGTTGTGGGCAAGAAAAAACAGAGTCTCTGCGTTCCCCTGTAGACCTGCCCAAAGCCCATCTCTCTGTTGCTGCTGCAATAGACAGTTCATGTTTTTCTGTGAATAAATTGTCTGTCAAGAGGCCATCAATGAAATTGTAAGCAGAAAAGCATGACATTTGATGCACACATAAAAAAATCAATGAAGCAAGCCTCAGCTGCTATAAACATCATGATGGAATCCAAACCTGTGGACAAAGGATGTACGATGTTTTTAAAACAGGAGCTTCAGAAGCAGATTTCACTCTTTGCTAGCATATAAAATGACTACAGATGCAGGACTATAACACTTTCAGACCATGTTTCTTTTGGCTGATATGAAGGCAAAGAGCTGGTGAGGAAAAGCTTTAGTTTCCTATAAAACTAAACCTTAATGTGTAGGCTTGTGCAGAACTAATAAGTGGCAACAACTTTCAGAAAATTCACAGCAGGAAGTGTCCCACAGGGTAAGCTTGAAATCCATTTTATGGGAAGGAGCTTGGTTTGTCAAAATACTTTACAGGAAAACTTCTTAAGCTTAACTTCAATTTTATTTTTATCAATTTGTTTTGACTCAAATCATACCTGTCCCTTTTGACTCATCATGCCTCTCTCTTAAATAGCCCATAAGATTGGTGTTGCCAATTTTTGCTTTGTGAAGGAAATAATTGACATCTTAGTTTTACACAAAGTACTGGGAAAATAAAAACGAGACTTCATGAGAGTTTTATGTTTTGAAACAAAACCATGGGGTGTTTCATTTCAAAATCAGATCAAGCACCTTGATTCAGATTCTAGGTAGTGTGAAGTGCCAGCATCTCAGCATGTCCCACAGGATGCAACTCAACCCTTTCATAATATCCTTATTCAAGAGAAGACCAGAAAAGCATAGTCCAGCCATTTTTTGTCCTTGTAGCAGCTGACTGTCATCATGTCATAGAATAGTTTGCAGTGAAAAATATCCCATGCTAAAGAAAGCCCTGAACCTGGGTCTTTTTCTGTCTAACAAATGGCAAAGCTGCTAAGCTTCCAGCCTGGGTTTATTTTATCAACATTTCCAATTTCCCTTTCAGTCAAAATAAGACTGTAGGACCATCTGAGCAGATAATTATGTAACTGTGAAAGTTCAGAGCATGCTGAACAAAACAAAATATGTTTTCCCTCATTTATGCAGACTAAACATATTGTCAAGGTTTTGAAGCAGTCAGTCCAAAATTTTCACAAAACACTGCAGTTTCCCAAGCAGCCTGTTAGTAAAAGAATTGCACCAAAATGCTATCCTTTCTGTAAATGCTCATCAGAGGGAAGACTTTGCTGAATACTTCCAGTGCCTAATTAATTGCAGACATGAAAAAAACTCTTTGCATACTCCAGTATTGCCAGCTGAAGGATTCTGAAATCACTGGTGAGCTTGTCGTAATTATAACAATTTAAAAATAATTATGGATCTTAGAAATCAGTTTTGGATCCTTTTGCTTCTATTCTTTTCACATGGAAGACTCCATTCAGTTGCCTAAATATAGATATCCAGTATAATTTGAGATGCCCAGGCAGGGTATCCAGGGCATCTGCATGAGTCTTGCAGATGTCACATTACAGCAGCAGAAGACCCTGTGCCCTTCTAGAGCAGTAGCTGGAGAGTAGTCAGGGTCCTGTAGGGCATCCAGAATGACACTACATGCCTGTGCTTAGGTCACTGAGTCGTGCTCTGACTGTCACATTTCCAAGCTGTTTGTTACAGTTGTGAAGGTTAAAAGCCAGTGAAAGCTGACACTTGCATGTATTTGACTGGCATCAAAAACTGCATCTTTACTCTGAATATCTTGAGATGTTTGATAATTCCTGCTGCTTAGAGCAACAGTTGCAGGACTGACAAATCCAAAACCTGACCTTTCTGTGAAACTTTCTGTAACTATTCCTGTGGTATATTCATCACATCCTTGCATCTTAATCCTTATCTTTCAATGAGGACAGTCTTATGGATGTGTTTCTGAATCAGGAATAGATATAAACAGGTTTCATGCCTTCAAACTGTCAGCCTTTCAGATTACTTTTGACTTTTACAGTTTGCATTGAATTCTGTTTCAATATAAAAAAAAACATCCACAAAGGGTTTACAAACTCATTGACCACCATGTTTCATTAGCCCTCTGGCATTCTGCTGACAGGAGTATGCTGAGGATGGAGATATTTGAAGGTTTTCTCCATTATTTCTGGATAATCATTCATGTAAAAAAAAATCGGTTCTTGCATTGCAACTTTTGCATATAGCTGACTTCCAGTCCCAGAACATTTTGGTGTGTAGGGAGGACAGGAGAATGATGAGACGGGTTCAGGATGCATTTCTAGTTGTTAGTTCTGATAATTACATCTTAATTGTGCTCATGTTTTAACCAAAACTGAAATGAAAGTTCAGTCGATGACCAGTTCTGTGCTGCGCTTCTTCTCCTTATCTCTTCTGTAATACCCTGAATGTTATGCCCTGGTACAAGACAGACTCCAGATCATGTTTACTAGTCAAGAGGCCTGTAAACTATCTTGAATTTCATTCACAGTTGAGTCAGTTACAGAACTGTTGGCTTCAACGCATCCCATTCAGTGCATATACAGCTCACTTAAAAATTTTCTTCCAAGTTCCAGCCATCCAGCCAGCCTCTGGCTCATAAGTTTAAAAAAAAAAAAAAAAAGTTTTAAATCAAATGTTATTATATTGGCATAATTAGGCTCAGAGAAGATGGAACCTTGTTAATTCTATTTTTCTTTCTCAAGTAGCTAATATAAGGTGGCATAGTCTTATCCTCAGTATAGCTCATAATCATTATTCTTAATGCAGCAAAATTGGCCTCATTTTAAACACTCATGGGCTTTGCCTTTGATAAAGAGGTAAGATAATAATGATAGAAGTGATGTTCCTTAAAGGATGTTTAGGAAATTCAATTAATATGGGGGTAATCTTTTTTAAGGGTAAAATGTACTGCATATTCAGCTTAAGGCCTTTAGTCACAGGACTCTAATGAACTAATATTAGCACTTTTTTAAGCAATACTTGCTTTTATCTCTTAGAAGAGAATATAGATTTTCCACTAAGCCAAGCAAGTTAGAAATGTTAATATCAATACAGTTACTGGGACAGTTTGAATTCGTAATTATTTATTTAGTAACTGTAGATTTTTCAATTTCATGTTTGAAATTAATAAAGTGAAAAAAGTCATCTTGAATGAAAGAGGTGTTTTGTTCAGCTTCAAAACGGGTACCCTCATTGTATATTTTTTATTATTTTAAATTGTAATTTCGAAATGCCAAATAAAGCATTTCCTTAGAAAATATCAGAAATAAAGGTTTTCATTACAAAACCCATTCAATTGAATTAATATTTCACAAGTCTTGTTGCTGTATTTCTTGGCAAATAAGAAAACTGGGAAAAATATTTAGGCACAGAAGGGTATAGATAAATGTTTTGTGCTGTTTAAAAAATTGTGTGAACAAGTTGTCTCCAACTTGCAATTACAGTTGTAATAGATACCTTTTAAAAATAGAGATTCATCTACTATTGTCTGCCTCTTTGTGCATCTACATGCAGGTCACTTTGTCTGCCCCAACTGTAAGATGAAGAAGCTTTAACAAACCAAAAAAAAAAAAAAAAAAAAAAAAAAAAAAAAAAAAATATATATATATATATATTTGTTTCCACAATGGATTAGAGATAGTCTGAAACTCTGAAACATTGAAGTTAAATGGGTCTTTTTGTTGCTGTTAACTGATACATTATTCTCTTTATTCATAATATACATTATTCTAGTGCATTATTCTCAGCATAAACTGAGGTACAGATAAACACCTTTACCTTGGTATTTTTAAAATCTTGTTAAGCAACAAAAATTATACTTAAGGTCTATCTTTGAGGATTTAGGGCAATTCCTTCATCTTTGACTTGGCCTGCATTGGACACACCACAATGGATATTATTTTTTTTTATATTGTTGGCACTTGATTAGTGCAGTCCTCCTAATCTCACAGTATTTTATATGAGAAAGAGAAGATTTAAAGCTTAAGGGTTTCAGTAGTTACCAAATGTAAGTAATGCTGGACATATAACAAAACAGCATGCAGACCTCCATCTGCCTGCCCTTTCTGTGGATCTGTTTACCAAGAGGATCTTACATATTTATTATTTTAAACGCTGTGAATTGTACCTCAGAGCTAATGCCAAGCCATGATAATTCCTTTTAAATAACAAGTGACAAAAATGTTTAGGGTGAATCACTTATTTTTACCGAGAAATAGTCTTTGTAGTTGAAAATCATCAGGCAAAAATGTGTCTCTCTCCTAGTCTTTCTTCTCCAGAAGAATTCATATCACCACGAAGTGACTTTCACCTCTGTGCTTTGAAATGAATCATAACCTCTGGTAATAGGACAGACTGCCTGAATATATTTGGTTCCCCAGCAGCTGGTGCTACCAGAGAGGCTTGGGGAATTTCTTGAGGAGACTAACCAAGATCCAGCAGAAATGGAGCCAGCACAGCCCTCGGAGCAGGCTGTGCTATGAAGAAACTGCTCCCTGGTGTTCCCATGGCTTGTTAACCCTACCAGTGCCCTGAAAAAAAGCCAAAGAGCAGCTGTGCCCAGGTGAATGCCACTCTGAAATAAGTTCAGTTATGTGAGGAAAACTGACTGGCAGCTTAGTTTTGCTGACGGTAATTAAAGCAAAGAACAGGCTACTGCAGTGGAAAACATGTACGTGCTAAAACTGCAAGGGAGGCAATATAAGAGATTTTATCATCAGAATTAATTATTTTCCAGCAAGTCCATAGTTTATTCTTTTATTTCACATAATGGCTATACGTGTTTTTCCAGCACCTTAATACTTAAAAAGAGATGGCTTTGAAGTATTTCTATTGCTTTTGTCTCCCCTCAGTTCTGCTGCTACTATTTGGAAAGCATTGGACTAAGCCTGGTTAAAGTTAGCCAGAATGTCACAGTCCTGTGGGCCGCAACTAGACTCATCTTGTGCATCCTGCAAGTATAATGTAAGCTTCTTGAAGTCTGGGAGAAAAAATTATTTTCTGTCTTGTGTACTGTTGAACTTGAATTTAAAATGTGAGAATTTAAAAAACAGAAGAGACGCCCTTCTTCCTCTAAAGCTATCCTGTAAACTTTCACCTATCTGATTTTTATCAAAATTTGATAAAAGCAGGCACTTGAAATAAAGATTTTACAGGATCCCTGTCATTTGACTGATTTAACCTCTGAAGAATCACAGGTTCCTCCAAAGAAGTTACTTCATTGTTCAACATAATTTTCTCTCTTGTCTCATTCACTCTTCAGTAACTGTTGCTCTAAGTTGATATATTCTTGTTGGGAAATATTCATCACTTCAGATTTCATCTGTCCAGTCTTCAGAGAGACAGTGTAATGCCATAGATCTTCCCAAATACTGAGATACTGGTCTTGTCCTAAAAAATGTTGAGTACCTTTCTACACAGTCATTTGTAAGTGAATTAATGATCTGCAATAAATTTTACCTGCATTCACTGTCATTTTTCTATCAGTACTAATAGAATCAGTTTCTAAGTCTGCACTGAGTAAAGCCAAAGATCACCTTATGTGCCCTCATAACAGAGAGGGCCAAAGCACAAGGTTGTGGCCATGTGCTAAAAGCACAGTCCCATGGAAGAGCAGTTCCCAGCTCCTGGGCATGCTGTTTGATGGCCACACAGAAGCTGGGATTTTGGGAGGAAATCTAGCAGTAGCTCAGAGGAGGGATAATTGCTATCTCATTAATTATCAAATCTTTTACGTACCATGGAAAAGAGGTGACTTCTTTTGTCAAAAAAAATTTTATTTGCCTGTAATGCTAGACTAGCAATCTGCCTCGCCCAGGTAACAAAACAAATTCAAGGTTACGATGGAATTGCTCACTGTTTGGAGCCATTCAGCCCTTTGTTTTAGAAGTTGGGCTGTGTGTTATTAAAGGAAGCCATTTTTAAATAGAACTGCCTAACCAGAGATGGCAAAAAAACTACCTACTTTTTCTTGGTAACTGATACTGAAAAACAAAAGACAGACATAGGTGATTTCTGCTGTTGAGAATGTTTCAAGGGCACATCTCTTCATTCCTCCCATTCCATGTCCTACAAAGTCAAATGCTTCTTCTGTCAGTTAAAAGAAAGGCTAAGGGAGAAAGCAAGAAATCAGAGAAATACAAGGAAGATATTTAAAAATGCATTTCTCAATCCCTTCTTTCATTTTTTTCTTCCCTCTCTGCCCTTCTCCTCCTCCATCCCAACAACTTTGCATGTTCTTGTTTTCCAAGACTTTTAGATCTGAACCTCTATTTTCTGACTGTTTTTATCATTGTATTGAAATCAGTGACAGAATCACAGAATAGACAGGGTTGGAAGGGACCAAAATGGGTCATCTGGTCCAACCTCCATGCTCAAGCAGGGTCATCCTAGGGCACATTGCACAGGATTGCTTCCAGATGGTTCTTGAATATCTCCAGTGAGGGAGACTCCACAACCTCTCTGGGCAGCCTACTCCAGTGATCAATCACTCACACAGTAAAGAAGTTCTTCCTCATATTCAGATGGAACTTCCTGTGTATCTCTTTCTGCCTGTTGCCACTACTCTTATTGCTTGGCACCACCAAGAACAGCCTGCCTCCATCCTCTTTGACACCCTCCCTTCAGACACTTATAAACGTTTATAAGGTCCCCTCTCACTCATTTCTTCTTGAGGCTGAACAGGCCCAGCTCCCACAGCCTTTCCTTGTAAGAGATGTCCTCCAGGCCCTTATTCATCTTTGTAGCCCTCCACTGAACCTGATCCAGGAGCTCCGTGTCTCTCTTTTACTGAGGAGCTCAGAACTGGACACATACCATTATCTTTCATTAAGTGCTGTGTCTAATGCCTGACAGGAAGTATTCATTCTCCTACCCTTTCCCCAGACACAAATGTGAGCACTTGAGTGTTTGGGTTTGAAAATATATATATATATTAACTAAGCAACATCATTAGCACCCATATAAGAAGACAATGTAAAAGAAATGTGCTTTCTATTTCAGGTTGGAAGTGTCTGATGCTCTTATTTAAATGTCTGATAGCCAGTCCTATTCTCTGTAGAGATGAGCTTTAGCCATATTATTCCATTTCACCTGAGAAGAGTTGCCAGCTGTGTTCTACACCGCTGTAGACTGAATACTTCATTTTGGTGAGGAGATTGAAGATGAAGGCTGTAACCTTCACTTGGTTCTGCATTGTACAGGGAACAATGTAAAGCACAGCAACTAGACTCGACACATTTGCAATGGCTGTAATGCTGAGGAAAACACACCTCTGCCCCCTGCTTTAGCTGGCATCCTTCAGTGCTAAGTTTGTTGAGGAAGTATCAGACATTTCCAAAGTCAGGGCCTATGGGAAATGAAGGCTTGAAAGCTGAAGGTGGCCTGTTAATCATAGGCCAGGCACTTGGATCTGCTCAAAAGGTTGCACTGATTTAACTATACAGTTTGTTGGATTAAGCCTGAACCATAGCAAGGCATGTTTTTCCTCACAGGTTTTCACTGTTTTAAGTAAAGTGATTTTAAAATACACTCTTAAATCTAACCAGTCAAAGTTTGTTTTTACAGCAGGCTGCATCTGCCATTCCACTAACACATTCACTGTTTTTAAAATTCCCTTTGCTTTCAGCTCAAATATTTGATTTCCACATGGCATTTAGTATTTTCTTTCTTGACATATCCTGCATCACCACCAGACTGAATCTTGAGTATTCATTAGTTCTGAGAAAGCTTTTACATAGTCAATGGCATGCATACTTCTTCATCTAATGGACTGCAAATCAGTTACATTGTTTTGATTTTCTTCATTTTTACTGTTTTTCAGTTAAGAAATACAGATCAGATTTTAAAAGAGAAAACTAAAGGGAGGTCTCATCCATCTCAGTTCAAGTTTTATGTTGATTAAATTGCCATACTAAAAAACAAGGGCGGCATGCCAATGTTATGAAAAGGCTGTAACCACTCAACAACCTGCTGTTTCTTTTCTTTATTGTTATGTCACATATCCCAGACAGACCCATAAGGACTATACATTAGAGGAACAAAGGAGCACCAAACTATTTTCCCAACTATTTTTATTATCTTATTTTTTCCATCATGTCCTTTGTTCCATTTCGTTCAAAATTATTTCTTGTGCTTGTTACCCTAGGCATAAAGCCTAAGATTATTCATAATTTATAAATCATATATCCTCTCATTTTCATGTTGTTTGATTTTATGTGAAGAGTTTGGATTAGTTCTATCAATCCTCATTATAATGCTAAGTACAAAAATTAGGTACTACAAAAACTTCACATGCAATGAATGTAAGCCCTCCTCCTCAATCTGACAGTTGAAACTTAAATATTTGTATCCAGTTATATATATCCTGATCATATTATAACTTGTCCAGTTAAAATATTTTATGCCAACTTCTTAGTGGGTAACTAGTGCAGTACAGTGTTACTTTAGATGGCTGGGTTTGCTGCTAGTCTCAGGAAGAAGTGAGGAGGAGAGAGGATACAAAATAAGTCACCCAGGAAGAAAAGCTGCAGACAAGCTAGTTTGCATATTTTCAGATAGTCTTGATGCATAATTTTTAATATAAACAAATCAGGCAACTTAAAAACATGTACACCTGAGAGGGTGAATAAGGGCCCTTTGTTCTCCTCACCTTAAAAATACTTGATTGGTAAACAGTTTTATTAATTAGTCCTTTCAGCATCTCTGCAATATAGATAAAAAAATACCTCTTTGTGTTCTGCAGAGTGGGAAACAAGAAGTTTGGGTGGCTTGCTGAAAAACAGAGAGGCTATGCCAACAGGGAACAGAATAACACTTAGAGACTTTGGTTGGTGGCAGCTACTTTGTGAGATGAGCACAGTTTATCTCTCATGCTGAGCTCCCACCACTAGAAAACATTTCTCTTTCCCTCTGTGGAAAAGGTTAACTTCAGTCAGTAGGCTGGCAAGAAGCTTTTGTAAGAATTTTGTGTGGTGATGGTTTATATATAGCTGATCTCCCTGTGTGGAAGAGGCTGCTGGGCTGTGCCTCGGAGTGCACCACAAGGGTACTTGGCCTCTTCACATCATGGCCTTTTGTCCAGTCACTTGAGTACCTGGACTAGAGCAGATGAGCTAAAAGAGGGAGGATATCTTTACAAATTGTTGCCTAAAATCAGGAGGAAAAAACTCACCAGGCAAATTTAGTATAGCTAAGATAGAGAGCAGCTCTTTTAATGTCTGCTCTCTGTCTCACGGAGCACAAAGATGAACACCTACATACAGAATTCTTACACTTTTATATCTTTTACTTATTATATCTAATGGGGACATCCAATCCTAAGACCCCTTTTGCCCTGGTGCCACCCTCAGAACTGCCCCATTGGAGTCCCTCTAAGGGTCTTGAGCCTTCTATCTTGTTTTGTCTACCATACCTCTCAATATTCCGGTCCAAGTGCACGTCCCAATGGAATATTCTTGAAAAGACTGTTAAAAGACAATTAAACCGAAGCTTCAGGAATGTGACACACAAACTGTGAGAAAGTAACGGTCTGAAGTGAAAGAAAACTCCAGCTACATTAAAATCTACAAAAAGCTAAAAACATTAAAATTCTAAGGCATCAGTTCCCCCCTTCAGAGACTTGACAAAACCTCTATCTTGTCCGGTCTCTACCCCCTATAATTAATCATACCAGGAAGATGACCAACACCTATAGCATTGGTTCATACAAAGAACTGTTGTGCAGATACTAATAATATATACAACTAACATGAACAGCTGCTTTATTGCCTCTTATTTTAGCATTCAAGAGTAAAGCAAGTTGCAAAAAAAACCTTTAAAGTTTCTGAAGATTTTGGTTTGTCATTGTTTTCCAGTATAACCTCAGACACATCTCCCCATTTCAGCATTCTGCCTTTAGCAGCGTTTGAAAAGCAGCAGTCCTAAAACTTCACTGAGTCTTGTGCAGTGGAACACAAGTGCCAAATTTGCCTTTGTACCATTTGACTTTGGGGAATCTTTGAGCTTTCAGTAAGCATTTCCTTTATTTCTAGGCAATAGGTTGTAACATAGCAATGTAATTGGGATAATTTTTATTTTATTAATTTTTATTACTACATTAAGGTTATATGAAGAACTCTTCAGTACCTGTTGCAGTTTTAGGATTTTTTTTTTAAAGTCCTTTTATAAGTCATATTAAAGCATTTATAAAGGTGCTTTAAAGGTAATGAATAACGACCTTTAGATAGAAAATCAGAAGTGATGTCTTCAGAAAAATATGAAAGTAATTAAAATGGTTCTTGTATTGAATAACCAAATAGAGAGAAATCAAGAACATTGCAAAATCTGATCTGTTTATCAATTTGTTTTTATTTTCAAGGGGGCAAAATGACATTTGTGAGTATTTGAATGGTTAAAAATTGTGAAGTAAATGCCTTCCCTTTGGGAGAAACATCAGCATATTTACTTCAGCTCCATTATTGCCGTAGGGATTAAGTTATTTGTAATGCAGAAAGTGCTCTTGCTAGAATAATTAGCTTTTCAGGGAACACAGCTTACACCTTTCTGGAGCCTCTGTAATTAGGACTGAGGAAATAG
Source organism: Pyrocephalus nanus (assembly GCA_038380795.1). Taxonomy (NCBI): domain Eukaryota; kingdom Metazoa; phylum Chordata; class Aves; order Passeriformes; family Tyrannidae; genus Pyrocephalus; species Pyrocephalus nanus. The sequence continues at coordinate 65,034,960 of CM076261.1, forward strand.
GTTCATCACTTCTGCTGCTATTTCATTACTGAATAATCATTTGTATCTAAACACACCACTTCGGAGAATGACTGTCTGTGGTCAGATATGCTAATTTGTCTCTCATTTACATTGCAGTGTGTTTAGCAGCATACTTTTTAAGATAGGCAAATAAGTGCAGCTGAATTTTTAATTCCTTGTGTTGCTAAGAGAGTGGTTTGGTTTACAAAATCAGCGGTGTAATAAGCAACCCCAAACCATTTCATCAGGTTCTAAACAAGAGGCTTTTAAACAGAGAGCTTACAACAAAGGAACATTTTCTGCTTTATAGGGTTTCTATATCAGATGTTAGAAAAATGAGAAGCTGCCTGGCAGTCTGGACCTCAGACTGCAACTCAGCTATCTCTCCTGCCCTCAGGTTTGTGTGTGCATCCCAGCTACATCCTGACTGCATACCAGGATGTGAACAGGGTGCCCTTGGTCTTCCCTCCCCCATGTCAGAGGTTCCCTGTGCCCTGGTTTCTACTAGAAGGAAAATTTCAGTAAGTCTCTCAGTCACAGTTGGCAGAGAAAGAGGACCGCAAGGCACATTGTGACGCTCTCATCCTGGTCTTGCTGGTCTTAAGCTTTGGTCTGCTTAGTTTCTTTAGAGGCAGTTTAGTGTAGCAGTTCACACAGGATCATTCTATCCATGTGCAGTGTCTCCGGGGAGACTCTGAAGTGGAAGGGAAAGTAATGAAAGAGTTTAGGTACCTCCAGGAACTTCCTTAAGCAGTGTGGTTTTTTAAGTAATTTGATACTTCAGTGACTAATATCTACCTAAATCCAGGTGCAGGTAGATTTTATTGGCTTTGGCCATATGCTCTAAGTCACCACTAATACCCACTCTCATTCAGTATTGCTGAATAAAACCCCTGAATTCATTTTGCTTCAGAAAAATCCTTACATCCTACTGATTTGAGAGAGGCTTATGCACCTCTCTCACACCAGATGTGCTCAAGTGTATTACTGAATTGGTACTCCATTACAGTGAAGCACAATAGCAAGGATTAGTTTAGAAATAAATAACATTTCTGAGATAGCTACAAACCTGAAGCTTATGGTCTTTGCTACAACTTTGTAGGGTGTGAGTAGTTTAAAGAGACTGAAAGGGGAATTTACACTTTGTTTAGAACCTTTTATTCATACACTGAGGTCTTTTACCTAGAGAATCTTCTCTTTTTTGCCTGTAATATTGAATGTCTGTCATGACTCTGGTATTATACAAAACAGAATTTAGTATTCATGATCCCTAGAACCCTTAATCTACTATAAAGTAATCAGCTTCACTGAATAAAAAAAAAATTTTTTTTTCTCCTGGAAATGGTAACACAAACATGGGAGGTTACAGAGGGTAAGAATCTTATTTCAGTTATAAGACACATAATTTTGTAAAGGTGTGCTTTTTTCTGTTCTTCAGTATAGTGTAAAGACTTCAGATACCTTCTTCATACAATTGCAGATTCTCTCTTGAGAAAGAGAGGGGCTAATCATGATCTTTTTACTAAGTGGCTACTCAGCTATTTGTCTTATGGCAACTGTGGGGGCAGCTTTCACCAGAACTTTTGCCACACCTGACTCAGATTTGTTCATCTCACTGAAAGTTTCCCATTTTTCTAGAGGTTCTCTCACAGTGCTTTCTCACCTTGAAGAATACCTGCTTGCCATGGAGCAAAAGAGCAGCTGTCAACAGGAGGATAAGAGGAGACAAAAAGTCAGTGACAAACTTCTTTCAAAGCGACTGGCACAGAAGATGCTTTCCTATCCCAAGCCTTAAAGGAAATAGCAAGCATGTAATCTCTTGTAACAGCTAAGGAAACGGCAGATAACTGCTGAGGTTAGAAACAAGGTTTCATGTATTTTTTTAAAGCTAACAGGATACCATGATTTAGCTAAAGAAGCAAATCTGATTCCACAAAGTAGCCAAGAATCTGTTGCACCCGCTAAGTAATCAAAAGCTATGCTTTCCTACAATAGCACATTTCTCACCACCTTCACTAAATAATCCCCAGAAATCAAAAACTTATGTGCATAACTGTCCCAGAGCTTTGAATTGCACTTTGAAAGTGAAGAGGAAGCTCATTAATGAGCTGGCTCATGCAATCTTCCATTACTTGTGGTTTTTGTCTTTCAAGCAATTATCTCTGTTCTCCACTGTTGAATAGTAGTACCTGCTGATGGAAAACTGAGGAGGTGGATATTAAGGCTGGTAAGGAACCTTAGTAAACAACCAGATTAACACTCTCAATTTCATTTTATACATCTGAATAGCAAAAAGCTTCTAGATGAAAATGTTGGACACTGAGGATCTGATTCCTTGCTGAAGCAAGAGTAATTGAAGGAAGGGCAAGGAAGCATTACTATTATAATCTGAGCAATAGAGAGAATATTCTATTGCAAGAGATTAAGGATTTACAGAAATTTTATTTCTATAAGGAAACAACAGAAATAAATATCAATATGTGTAGCAGGTGATCATGCTCTGTGACATTCGAGGTGTTTCAGTTCTGTAGCTGAGGTTCCTTCATCCCTGTGAAAGCCCATTCTAATCAGTCAGCCACTTCTCAATCACTTAAATGCTATCTGAATCATATTCTGAAGTTTGTTCTCCTTCCTTCATTTCCATCTCACTAGGTTCTATTTTAGGCAGAAATAAATGGAGCAGTGTGACAATGCTTTATAGAAGCACATAAATGTCCACTCCTTTGCTCATTAACATAAAAAAATGATCTTCAAAATATTCCGCTGCCTGCAGGAAAAGTTGTGTCCAAAACAATTTTTCCCTGAGACTTTAGGTTGATCAAGTTTACAGAAATGCTGAGAGTCAGCAGTGAGTTATATCTTCTGCTGGGGCAAGAGGATAATATGGTGTGGCTGGGATGGTCTTCCTCAGCAGAGCTAGCCACAAAACTCCTTACTCTTGCAAGTCTAAGCTCCCCATAAATTATTTTCACAAGCAGGCCTACAGATTAAGTGGTTTATTTCTGCTGCATCTCGTAAAGACATAAGGGCTCTTTTACTGCTAATGATTGGGAAGTACTTCAGGACTGTTGGGACAGAAGACAAAAGATTAAATAGAAAGGACTTTCTCTGCGATAGTTTTCACCTGTAAAGTAGCATTGTTTAGCTTCATGAAATAGTTCATACATACTTCTAAGCACACCCAGGAAGAAGGTAGCAGTGCTTCTCTGGATGCTTGAAACCCACTCCTAGTTCCTGATCAGTGACCGAAAGCTGTCCATTGACTGCATGAGCTCTGCCTTGAGATAAAGAATAACAAAGACCAGACCTGGGAAGAGGGAGCAGAGCTTCTTCAAGCCTGAACTTTCTCTCTCTCTCTCGTTTTATATATATATATATATATATATATATATCTTTATATATGGGAATTTTATGTTAGTTAATCCTGCTCTGTGAAAAGCAGTGATTCACCAGAAATCTGCGGGTTATCTATTAGTACAAAAGTTGGCCCATTTTAAGTTGGAAAACCAATGTAGCTCATTTACAGCTATTGTCTTGGATTTAAGCTTGGCTGGACATGTATTTTGCCAACATAGCTTGACTTTTGAAAAATGTGTTAAACACCCTCCCCCCCCCCCAATGCCTAAACAGAATGACTGGATTCAGAAGGAAAATTTTTAAAATGCAATTTATTGGCAAAGATCACCTGATGTGTTCTTAGCCATTAGGATAGAAAAATAACAGACTGGATGCCTGCCAGTGTGGAAAATTAGATGCCATTTTGCACAAATCAATACAGTAAGTGGGAAATCTTAGGTCTCCCAAACTGTCTGCAAATCTAGCTGCTAATTGACTCAATTAATCCCTGATCCTGTTTCCACAAAATGATATGCTTAGAATAAGCAGAGACTGGTAGTGTTGTAGATGATTAGAGTATATTGCTTTAATGAGCCTTGTTCAGCCATGAGCAGTTAACTGACCATTAATCTTCAGAAGGAAAGGAACAGGCTCTGCACTTACAGCGAGGGGAAGAAAAAACTTTGTCAACAAAGAAGCCATTTAAAAAGAACTGCTAAAAATGTGATTAGATACACTGGTAATTATAACCATTTTCCATCTGTGGCATGTGCTAACATTCCGTCACTAAAATCCACCTTCATTCATTATGCAGGCTATGAATTCTGCACAGATTCACTTTCTGGAGGTATTAATGCTGCCTTACTCTTTTCTGAATACTTTGTACTCCAAACACAAGATGTGTCAATGGAAAATACTTTGAGCAACGGTTCAGTTTTCAGAATATAAGAACAGGTACAGCATAAAGAACTATTACTGCACATACAAACTGTGAAACAAAGGTAAAGATGAAGACGATACTACACATTTGCTTGGAAATTAACTATATACTAAAAGTGGATCAGGATTACCTTTTCTTTTCATATACACAGACAAACCCTGCCATCTTACTGTATTTACCTATGGAGGTACAGAGGACACAGAGGAACCTACTACAGGAAGGCAAAGGACAGTTAAGGGTAATTGTAATAGGATTTCTATATATAGAAAGGATGTGAAGCCACTTTTAGCACTTACTCATTCTTTCCTGGTACAGGATGACAAACTGTCTGATGTTTCTTCAACAGTATTTTAGAACAGAACCATTTCTAGACTTTTTTAGATTATTAATTTATTAAATATCATGCATTAGATACTAGCCCATTAAAACAAACACAGATCATAGATATTTTAAAAGTTTGAAAGCCTAAAAGAACAGAGGTAGAGATAGAGAAGTAAAACAAGACTTCTGAACAGACTATTTTTTCTGATACACAAACCTGGAAATTAAGTTATTTATGTATTTACTCTCAAGTGTTTAAAATACATCCTTCCACTAAACTTACCTAGGTTATGGCCTGATCACTGGCTGTTCACAGCAGTGAATGCATAGGGGCAGATTATGATTTTAGAAAATTTAGCATGGAAAGTTTCTGCTGTGCACCAGCTGTAGACTAGGTGATTTTATTTCTTATTTGTCTAGCTCCAGGAATATGCATAGAGTTTTCCTTAACAAAGGAAAAGGTCAGCTGCTGATCTGAAGAGACTAAAATTGTAATGAGGTGCAGCACCCTAAAGCCATGATAAAGCACAGGAGAACAGAGTACAGGATGACAAGAGTTTCAGTGGTGTCAGTGCACAGAAATATATAGCTTACGGACTGCTTTTTACACAAACACGTAGAAAAATTCATCAGCTAATGTGCTTATGGATACTTCTCCATAAGCATTGGAGGGAACCACCAAAGAGAATACTCAAAAGATATGAAGAAATTGGTCATTGTATTATATTATAGAGGATGATACTTCTAATTCTGGAAGAAGTGAAAAACATAGCTTATCAGTTTGGCAGCTGACTTCTCAGTGAAGGTGTGCTTAGTGCAAGCCTAGAGGAAATGAAGCCTGATTCTAGCTAAGTGTTTTATTTTAACTGTGTGTGTATGTCCTTTCAATGACACTATTGCAGGACTGTTAATATTACATTATTTTTTTGTTTTGTTGAATAGCAAACTGCGTGACATAGGGAGATCTATTTGATTTGCATAGGCTATTAAAATAGCCACTTCTATCTGTCACATGTAAATCAAATGAAATGTCTCTTTGGTGTGAGTAGTAATACGCCATTTCTCTCTCTGTGTCATCGTGTTTGTAGCCAGTCAAGTTTTAGTTTACAGTACCAGACGTTTGCAGTACCATGGGGTTACACTAAACACTACCTGACACTCTGCACTGGTTTTCTGGCAGGAGAGGTAGCTGTAGGGATGTGATCTGTGCATATGTGCTGAAGTTACACATAGAGAAGTGAGAACATCAGGCAAAAGCCTGAGGATAAGTTCCCATTCAGGACTGCTCATTTTGGCTTGTAACCATACAAGACTATTGAAAAAATCCCACCCCAAATGTTTATGGTCTGCTCTTGCTCCTGATCTCATCAGTTGTCCCACCAAGTCACACACACACACACACACACACACACACACACACACACACACACACACACACACACACACACACACACATTGTCCACTGCACCACATTCACCAGCTGCCCAACATCACTTTCTCCCTCTTGCTGTGCTTTGCCTTGCCTTCCCTTCTTAACAAAAAGATTATCTAAGCATGTGTCGTGTGGAAAGTATTAATTATGTGTTTCAAATAGCCATCCAAACAGCTATCAAGCCTACGAGGAGGCTTTCTCATTATTTAAAAAGTTTGTCATTCAACTCAGAGAAGACTAAATCCCATAGGATTCGTGCAGCCCTTTCCTCTGCTTTCTTGCAGACAATCCTTGCAAAAAGAAAAAAAAAAAAAAAAAAGAAAAAAGGGAAAACCAACCAACCAAACAAAAACACACAGAAAAGCAAAGCCTATATTCTGTCTAGATAATTTACCACTCTCTTCCCATGGAGCCTGACCACTGCAGTGTATTGTCTCATGACATAGTGTATGTCAAATCTGAGGTGCACGATAGGGCATGAAAGTATGAGATACCTCCTGCTGTTCTTGAAAGAAGCAACAAAGAGAAGGGTGAGGGTGTTTTCACTGAAGGATAAGGGTGTTTTCTCTTTGTTATTGGAAACAGAGTCAGAATCAGGAATGATGAATGGCATCTATGAAAAACCTATCTTCAAAGGTTCTGATCGATTTGATGGGATTTCTCTACCACACACCCTAATAAAGTCTGGAAATAGATGTGAGCATAATGACATAGATTTCAAAGTGAAGCACAGCATTGTATTTTGTAAAGGTAATTTTTTCATGGTTTTGCCAAATTCTGTCACTAAGAATTTGCTTTTAAATCATCAAACCAAACATATATGCCTAATAATGACAAATTAAATCTGCAACTGAAGGTGGAAGGTTTTTTTTTCCTTTGAAGATGAATTTATTGCTTTGGGAAGGCACTGGATTGATGGATCTCAAAGTGCCCTGTTTATTCATAGAACAAATGGCAAGCTTCCCTTCATTGCGGCTTTCTTCATATTCTCCAAAACAGCAGCCCAGCAAATCTACTTACAGCTATGATAAATATTTAAGACACAAGGTCAGAAATATACTGTAATTTGTCTGGTGACAATGTTCTATTCTAGTAGCTTTATATCTTTCATATGAGATGATTAATGACCTTGGGGCTTTAGGTATGTGCTGCAGAGTGACAGTCCTACAATGTAAATATATTCAAAAGCTCAGAAAATGAAGCGCGTGCTCCAGCCAATGGCAAGGACAATCATTTCTAAGTCCATATGCTGTGGGGAAATATCATACTGCACCAGTGACAGTTCAGAAATGTTAGTTACATGTTCTGCTAGCCAGAAGTTGCTAAAAGGAGCTGTTTAGTGAATACAGTGGTAAGCAAGTAGCTTTTAGCCCTGTTTCAAACACAGGCCCCCAGTTTTCCAAACAGGTCTTCTGTCTGTATGTCATAGAAAAATAGCTTATTTTTCTAAAAGATGCCATCTTTTTGCCCCAGCATATCTCTTCCTATTTTTTTCTCTTTTAAGGCTCAACTGCTCCCGGCTCATTCTTGTCCCTGCCGTTCAGCAAACACAGTCAATCCCTCTTCTCATCCCAGGCCGCATTAGTAGCTGTTATCTGCTGGCATTAACCACTACTGCTGGACAGCAGGACTGAAAGGGAAAAGCTTTCTGTGACTATGCAGAAGTCTAGAACCCAATTCCTTGTGCCTGCCCACTCAGTGAACCCTACTGTGCAGGCACTGTCAGCACAGTTCCCCCAGATCCCTTCCACTGGCCTGCACACTGGAAAATTCTGCATTCAGTTGACTTTTTAACTATCCTTTTGGATGTGACCTCTTAATTTTTTTGAGGTTTGCCTATCAGTGATTTATTTTCACCGTATCAGTAAAACATATAAAATGAGCATGCAAAAGTTTATTTTGTTATGATAGGAATTTGGTCTCTTGTTTAAAATTAGAAAAGTTTTAAACAAATGGGAGTTCTAAACAAATTTTCTGGTAAAGAGGCATTTGTTACTGGATATATTTTCTTTGTAGTTGTCAGGTAGCAACAATGAGAGAAAGGTGTCTGTAAGAAAAAGAAGAAAAATTGTTAGCAATCAGGCTAGTACAGCATGGAAAAAACTGCCAGACAGTCTTGGAAAATTTCAAACAGTAAATATTTCCTAAGTAGTCATTTTTATTATAATTGTGTTTTATTCTTATTTTCACTCCAGTCATTTTCAGTTCCAGGAAACCCTTTCAATAGTTACTCATCTGCTGAATTGTTTCACTCCAAAGTGTGTTTGAATTTATTATCTGTATTGCCAGTTGACACACACACAAAAAAAGAAATGGTGGTCTTCAGATGCAATTTATGATTATGATAATTTTGCTGTGGCTTTTTACTTTCTGGGCTAAAATCAATTTTTGCCATATCTAGCAAGTCAGAATGTGTGACTTTCAGTACTTTGTGGTAACAAGATGTTCTTCTACATGGAACATAAAACTGATCTTTAGAGTGGAAATTTTCCAGCAGTAAAATAAAACCAAAAATTATGGTAACTGCTTTCCATGAGTTATATTATTTATTTATTTATGAGCCACTCTACACCTTTTATCTGTTTAGTGGGGGAATTCTGAAAAATAATAGGAGTTACTGTTGTACAGAAATTGCTGGGCATAATCTAGATAGTTCAGAACTAATAGCATTGGAGATGTGGTAGCATGTGATTAGATTCACTGAAGAACCATTCCTTCAAAGCTGCTGTATATCCTGAGATTGCTAGTCCCACATCTTCACTACAGTGCTTTGTCCCACATCTTCACTACAACGCTTTGGAGTTCTACATGCAAATCTCTTCTGGTAGAGAAAAACAAGGCTTGGAGATAATAAAAACCTGACTGGATACAGCCTTGATCAACCTTCTCTAGTTGACTATGACTTGCTTTGAGAATGGGGGAGGGAGGGTGTGATGTAAACTAGATGATATCTAGAAGTCCTTTCCAACTTTGTAATTCTCTGATTCTTTAAAATCATGATTCTAACATAGGTTGGTGACTTTAATTTTCAACTTCATTTTGGGAAGTATGTAATAATAGAAGCCACTGCACGTATCCAGTCTGAGGATACCCCACTGAATAATATGGAATTCCCTTGCAATGAAAGAAATGAACTGTACTCTTCCCATTCCTATTATCCATACATATTAATCTATATTGTATTATATTAATTATATTATATACAGGATAAGAAAAGGTTAATATGCTGTGCATATTATTTAATATTAATTTCCTTACAGAATCACATGCAAATTACTGATTCTATGAAGCATCAGGAAATGTCATGAACATCAGAATTCATATTTGTTCCACCTAAACTTCACACCCATAGCTTTGATGAACTAATTCAAAAGTGTTTCTACAATCGCATCCCACTAAATTCGGTGTAGAGGGAAGACAGGCACTCTTCCTTTTGTGTCACAGGATGTGCAAGTGCCCCAGAAGGTGATTTTCTGCACATCCTGAGTCAGCCTTGTTTAAAGGATTTGGGTATTTGCTGTGCATTAGAACGCGTCACCTTGTGATGGCTCTGTTAAACATTTGTGCTGAGATTTCACCCACCTGAAGAAAAGTGGCAGTTAAATTGGGAAGGTCGAATGTGGCCATTCCAACAGGTGACCCAGACTTCAGGTAATAGTGATGCAATACCTCCAGAAGTATTCTAGTGTGTTGTACAGATACGAAAGGCTCAATTCATAGTTTCCAATGGACCGAGTCAGAAATTTACTGTTTGAAATTTGTTTAGAAAAGCTTTCCCCTCTAAATAAAAATCTTCCCCTTTGTAGTGGATATCTGAAACATTTTGGTTTCTAAACAAAATACTTTTTTTTTTTTTTAAATCATCAAAGCAGAGAAAAGGCATGGAGTAAATATTTCATTTTCTTTCAAAATTTTCCTCAGTAAAGCCTTGCCTATCTGTTCTAATGATCAGAATTTGTAATACCTAATAAACACTGGTGAAATACCTCCAGGATTCATTCAGGATTCTGTAGACACTCCTAATTTTGACAAACAGTATTATGCGGTTAACTGTTCTAATATAAGTCAGTCTAGAGATCCTTTTTTTTTTTTTTCTAGTGTAAGGTCCATTAAAAATTTTATTCTTTCCTTCTTTCTTTTGATTCTGTTAATGCTTGGCCTTGCTAAATGGGTATAAATCACAGTACAATATTACATTAAAAATGTTTCGGTATAACTGAATTTGGAGCTGAACTGACTGTTTTAGATGTTTTGCATTTCATCTTCCCCACAAAGAGAATTGTTAAAATGAGATCAGGTTGCTGAAGCAAATCAGGAAATACTGTGAATTGATTAAAAAAAAGAAAAAAACAAACCACAAAGAACCCTGGGAAGGGGTATTCCAGGTATTTCATCAAATAGAATTAACAAAGAATCACCCTGTATGCATTTGTCATACAAGTATCTACCTGAAGTCCTCAGAGCCCAGGGGTTTTTTCCATGGTGTATAAGCTTTTTCATTGTTATTTTTGAGCTTTCTTTCTTGCTACTCTCTATTGGTGGGATTCTTGCACAAATCAATGGGAACTGAGAACACTGACATAATCAAAATGAAAGTCTTGGACAGAGCACTATGCACTAAAAAAGAAAGGAACCCAACAATGACACAATGCAGAAAAGATATGCAGCAAACTTTATTTTTCTGCAGATTATTTCCAGCCCAGTTCAAATGTCTCCTAACTGTATGCTCTTAATTACTTTAAAAAGCACTAGCAATTCAAATTAAGCCCCAGGAATATGTTTGACTCGGGCTTTCAGAGCAGCATAAATTCATTAAATCTTCCACACCAATCCGCTTTGTTACTTTTGGCACATCTGCAATTTTTTGTGTTACAAAGCATTGCATAAAGGGCTTAGTAAATTGAATTTAGCAGCTTGCCAGCAGTGTAGCCCACAACTCTGAATGCTCCTAAATTAAGCCTTTGTCTTTCAGATTTGTAGATATTTAACAGGGATCTCTCTCTGTATAAGTGTACGTACATACCCACACACGTATACATACATGCAGGTATGTTTGTATATGTGCACGTGTGTGTGTGTGCATATGTATAATATATATGAATGCTAACAGGTGTTGCATTTGAAGTATAAGTGAAGCTTTACTTCTTTGTTACTTCAAAAACCATACAAAATGAAATGGAGAAAATATCCAACTTTGAAACCAATTTCATCTTTTGGAAATAATGTTAGAATTGTATGGGAAGGATACTCATGAAGAGAGCAAAAAGAATTCATTCTACTGCATGGAACACAAATGAGTTAGAAATGAATGTTCAGCATCTGCTGCTCTCATGAAATCTAGGGATTTGTAGATGGCAGTTTTGAGTAAGAGTAAATCTGATATTTGGTGACTTTTCTTCCGAATCTCTAATCTTGGGACAATGTTCTGCTGCTTTAGATGTACATTTTGTACATTTTAGATTACTCAAAATATCTAAAAGTCTGTGTGAGGTAAGTAGTCTGAGCAGATATCTTTGTCCTCCTCATCTATGCAGTACATGAATATAGGAACATCTGTGGAGATCTGGAATTACTTCTTTGTAAGAGAGAGTTCAGATGGTTATTGCAGGTAGTCACAGCCAATACTCCAGTCTCTTGCTTTTTATTCAGATGTTCCCTATCACTGCAAAATATTATCCCTTACAGTTGTAAGGAGATGTCTTTTAAAATTAAGCTCATACTGGGGGACATTATTTTGCTCTGGGGGAATTATTTTACTCTGCTATGAGAGGCTACCACGTAATCTGCTGTGTGAAGTGGCTCATTATATGTAAACTTTCTGCTTCTATGCTTCATAGCCTCCTGCCCATGTCCTGGAGAGATGCTGCCCATTGTTCTGAACTGCGTGGTTTTATCTGTTGCAAAATAAAATGTCTTTCAGAAGTCCCCAGAAGTTTATTCTTTTCATGTACCATCTCTATGGTAATGCAGGGAGCAAACAGCAGCAGTTCCCAACTGTATTTCTGCTCAGAAGGAAGCTGTTGTCTTCCTAGACATTATTTATGCCTCTTTCATGGCAGTTAAGTATTATACAGTTTAAGAACATCTGGACCAAGCATTTTACTTCTATTCATAAAGTTAACATATTATATATATTGTTGTTTTACTGTTGCATTGTATTGTTGTTTGATTATTGTATTCATAACCAAGAAGCATATGTTAGCATCCAAGAACCATTTTCAAAGTAGGATAATTAAACCTAACTTCCACACCTGTGGAGGTATAGAAAGATGAAAGTTCTTGCTCAAAGGGCTTGAGATGCAACCTTCCCTAGACCTTGAAGCAGCATAGGCATATTTCATGGACTGTAATGCAGCCCAGATAATTTGGGATTTGGTGACTGCTCCAGAGAAAAACTAGCAGAGAAAATCCGCTTAAGTGGCCATTAATATTTAATAAACTTTATTCAAGTGACATCTGTCAACCAGATGAGCTTCATGGGCATCTGTTGTTCACTCAGTTGGCATTTAGTTCGGTTTATCTATCAGAGATATAGATCAGATACCAGTACTCTTGGTTTATTCTTCAACACTATAAATAACCATGTGTGCAAGGAATTGCTTAAGCTTTCAGCAGTAACAGAAGGGACCCTGTAAAGATTTGACCTACTGTCTATCAGCACATCAGCTGTCCTCATATGTTTCCACTCATCATTCTAAAGATCAGCTGTAAAAGGCATTACTAGGGCATTTGTATTGAAAGGACTCAGAAGTTCCTTTCCTGATTGCATTAAGGTCATTAAGGTTTGTGCTTTTGTAGATGCTGTAGTTAAGATAGATAACCACACACAGATACATGCACATACAGATTAGGTCTTATTATAAATTTCTGAAGTGGAAGCTTATAAATTGGTAAACAGGAATTGTAGTGAACTAACAAATGTAATGAAAAGGTAGTCCAGTGAGAATAACTAATAACGTCAGTCTTCCACCCTGGCAGGCCTACTGGAGAGCAAAGGAAAAGGATGATATTTTTTTTCCCCTTTTCAAATTTTTTAATAGACTTTTCTTCAAATGGGATACTTATCATTTCTTTCTGTTGTGGAAGATGTAGAAAATAAATAAGTTATTCATGTATTCATGGTTTTGGCAGAATTTCTGCAAACAAGTATCTTTCAGGAGGGAAGAGAAGGAAAAGGCAATGATTTGTTGGAAATACTATATGATATTTGTTAGGTATGGGAGAAAGTGAACAGAATTAATATAAGCCACTCTATCCAACTGAGCTGTATGAGCTCTGCATTCCTAGACCAGTTTACTCATTTCAAGCCTTGCCCTTAATCTTTAAGGACTGTATTTATTTCACTGTGAGGAAATGGAAACTGTTCTTAAGGTGACAACCCGTTTTTTTTTTTTAATCTAAAGGCACCTTTTGCCTTTTGTATTGTTGCAAAAAAAGTCCTACCTATATAAATTGTATGCAAAACTAAACGATCATTGAAAATAATAAATTGTATTTTTGACCATGTAAAGGGTACTTACTGCTACATAGTGCCCAAAATTCAAAAAGGTCTCCATTTCCCCTAAAGGCACTCATACAGAAACCATATAAAATAAATAATATGTGGTACTAAGCTTGGACCAGTGCAGATAGTGTTACCATCTTCCTATCTTTCCATTTTATTTATTGTCTTCGTTCAGTATCAAGTTTAATCTAGATCCAGTCAAGAGCCTGCCAATTGTCTGTAAAGAGCCCACCTCAAAGTGAACTGCAGTCTTCCAGCAATGCTATGTAAACAGTGGTTAATGATTAATTATAAAGAAAACAAGCTATACAATGCCACAGAATCATGTCATGCAAACTGGTACTTCAGAGGGGTAGCGCATTTGTGGTTAATGCTGGCTATTTAGTCCAGTGTGGGATCATTTCCAGAACGATTTAAAAACCAATAATAAGAATATCAATGCTGGTCTTTAGGCTATGGCCAGTAAACCCTCGTGCCTGTGTAGCTGTACATGAACAACAATAACCTCATCTTTCATTTCTGTGCAAGACAACAGCAAGATGCTGTTATTTAAGTGGAACTGATCTCTGAAAGTTTATCAAATGCCAAACATAATGAATTGATCCTTGTAAGACCAATGTAAAGTTGGCAGCTACTATACAGTAGTTTTTATGTAGAAGTTTTAAACAATAGGAAATTTATAGCTAGGAAAAGTGAGGTCATAGACATGACATTCCACAGACTTCCCTAGGAGCCCTTTGCATTTGAATCTCTTGAAAATGATAGAGCTTGTATCTAGAAAGCCCACCTGGCTTCCAATTTCAGGACTTAACTGCAGGTTTTGATAACTCGAAGATCAGCAAAGCTTAAGGCAGTAATATTGCAGATCAACAATTTCCATTCATAACTTTATTCTAGGGAAACTTCTGACTAGCTTAAAAAATAATAGAAAACGTTGGCATTTTATATAAGGTATCTATGCCTTTATATTTGGTACTTCTTTTCTTTTGCTGTGATGTCAATACTATTTGAATAACAAATAATGTTAAATGTTTAACCAGATATCTCACTGAAAAAAAAATCATTCAGTCACTAAATTTGAAATTCTACTGCTGCTACCATAATTCTACCAAGTAGATTTTTAAAGATTTGGGTTTGGATTTTTTTAAAGATTTCAGTTTAAAGCAGTGGGGTTCTTTCAGCTAGGATTACTATGGTGATCAGATTTTGAAGCATATCTTGACGTATAAATTACTGATCAGAAATGTTATGCTGGTAATGTTACAGCAACACAAATATATTCTTGTTTTAGCTATTTGACCAACTTCAGCATTGTCAGCCAGCAAAAGGCATATTAATTTATCTGGCATTATTAGACCAGTATTCCTTGTGCCTTAAAAGGTCTTACTGGCCTCTAACTTCTATGCTTCAGAGCAATTACATTTTTTTTTTTTAAATTTACCACCTCCTGCAAAAAAAAAAAAAAAAAAAAAAAAAAAAAAAAAGACAAAACACTGAATGATTACTGTATAGAGTCTAGAAAGAGAACATTTAAGAAACAGCTAAAGGCTCACTCTCCCAAGCTGCCTTTAAATGCATCAAATTGAGATAGGATTGAGATAGGATTTTAATCCCTGACACCTGCTTTACATGGGCATTTTGCACATGAAGTTAGTGAGGATATTCCAGCTGAGTTCTGTGGGTCTGGACAAGGATTTGTGCACTGCAGAAAACACGTTAGACCAGGTATAGTGAATTCATTCACAGCAGGCACAGCATGCTGTAGTTTAATTCGTTGTCATCAATGGACCAAGGTTGCTTAGATGCTAATATGCTAATTCCAACTTCTGCTACCAAGAGGTTAAAATGATGCATCTGCTTTAATAGATGTTCCTTAGACTGACTTGCACATTAATGGAAAATTGATGAAACTCTTTAGGAATTGTATCACCCTCTGGAAAAAAATATACAATTCATTCCTAAAGTAAATCTGATAAGCAAATAATTTAAGTCATTTGTCAAATTCAAAAGCAATTGGCCACTCCAAAATAAATATTGCTTTTCTTTCCAGCTACAAAGTTAGAAACTAAATGAATTTTAATAAAAGAACAATGCTTTGCAATGGAAAGGGGACTGCAGCTTTTTCTTTTTGACAGGGTATTTCAGAGAAAGCATGTTGTCTTTTGATGTGAAGATAAAAAACATAAGCCCTTTCATCCCAGCTTCCAGATCTGGTGTGCAGCTAGTGACCCCACTAACATTGCTGAGGTTTAACACTTTCAATGCAACTTTATTTGCACGTTTTGATGTTAGCAGTGGTGTTCATCATATTGAAAGACTAACTGTAAGTGGAAGGATCAGACAATGAAAGTGCATCTGTTCCTCATTTTCTTTGCTGGCACCATTTTACTGTTTGGCTCTCTGATTTCCACTGAGAGAGATTTGGAAACTGTATTCCTCCTTTATGATTTCACATGCCTTTAGGGGAATCTCTTACCCAGATCATGCTGCTCTGAAACAAGCCTCCTGCAGATAAAAATCCTCAGAAACTGCTGTTTATCTTGTTGAGTTACATATAGCAGGCTTCCCCCAACTGATGCACTAAATATGTACAGTAACATCACACAGTTGCTATAAGAGTCCTGTCTCTTGCAAATCAGATTTGGTGTCAGATTGTAGCTACAAAATGTACATTTGAAAGCATGTTAGTGATAGGGATGAAAATGTCTGTTTTTGCTCAGTCCGAGCACATAGACAGGTCACTCAAAAGTCCCTCCCATTTTGGAAGTGTCAGTAGGGGCAGAGGTGAAGATCATGAGCAAATCTGGTCTAAACATCCTTGTTCCTGCTTTTAGACTTCAGTGTTCTGTCCATATTACTCTTCTGCAGTGTATTATCAGGAATATTGATTTCATCTCAGACAAAGGTGATTGCATGCCTCCAGAAAGAACCTGGAAGTTAACCAGGATTTGGATATGAAGCAGAGTTTGAGCATAGATGTATCCACAAATGGTTATATTAGGGCTGATGGAAGATGGTATATTTCCCTCAGTCACTATGAGTTAATATAGTCCCATATTTCTAAATAATTCCAATCTCGTTTTCTGTCTTAATGGAAATATTTCAAAAGGATATTTTGGATTCTGTAATATAAACAGGAGCTCAAAGGTGAGGAGTGTTTTCTTAGATGCTGAAAATTCAGTTCAGGAGTCAAGATCCCAAATTTTGCAAAGGACCTCAAATATTCTTATGCTTTGACTCCTTAATCTTCACATCACATGCATTTCTCCATGTTACAAAACTGCAAAAGCAGTATTGCCACTTATTTCCTTTCAGGCTAACATTAGCTTTTCTGTCATAATGTCAAACATATTCACTGAAGGCAAAAAATCACCCCTATCCCAATTCTTAGCCTTCAAAGGAGTATTGGGACAATTATAGGAGCGTGCGCTTCCATGACTACTAAGATAAATCATTTTGAAAAAAAAAAACAAACCTCAGCCATGGTGCCGTTGCTGTGTTTCTATTAATAGCAGTGAAATACATCACTGTCAGTTAGCTTCTAGGTGTAGTAAAACAGGTATTTTCCCATAAAAATGTGTTTCTCATTAGACTGCTTGCAGAAAAATAATTGGGCACGAGGGACCCAGAATAAAGCAGAAGCAGTTATAATCCACAAGATGAATAATATATAATCCTTTTGAAAGAATATAGCTTCACATTTACATCTTAGAGAAACCATATATAACAGTATGTAGTAATATCACATATATTCCTTATACATGGTGGTTACAGTTTATTCCAGGTGGAGATGATTTGTGCTCAGTTTTACTGTCCTCTTCCAGTATTGCCCTGATTCTCTGTAAACTACTAAAAGCCACATGGTTTTGTCATAAATATTCCACAGCAAAAGACTTTTCAAAGCTATTTACTGTGTTTTGATTAGCACTTATGACTGAATAATGACACAAATCTTTTTCTTCATTACTTTCTCATGCAGTGCTATACCTTATCATAAATATCTTGCAAAATAAAGAATCGCATTGCCCTTAAATCAAATTTTTGGTTTTCTGGTGATGGTGGGGGTTTTTTCTTTGGCTTTTCAGAAGTAGAAGTGTATGTAATCAGTACGTAGATAGAAGCAGTTGTAAATACCCTGAAGCCTCCATTACAAGTCTATATTGTAAATTGCCAGATGCTAGAAGTTAAAAGAAAAAATATATGTATTATGAAATTGTCAGCTGGGAAAGATACTTCCTGGGGCATAGCCAGAGTATAATGTATTTGTTCCATGTTCAAGGGTTCTTTGAAGATGAATTTTATTGTCCATAACCTTGCTGCAGATAGCTGCATTCATACCTGACAAATTTATTTTCAGGTTTATTTCTTGTCTTAAGCCTGATTGAGCTGTAGAAACTCTGCTGTATAGCTGCAGTCATGGAAACCTCTGGGGTTTCTGTGGCCTGGCCATCAGTTTGACAATCAGGAAGATTCGACAGACAGTTTGGTCCTTTTGCAACTACTCAGCGCTTACTTCCCCTTCTACAATCAGCTCCTCATTGTTCATACATTTGGGGGAAAGCTGTGTCTAATAATAAGTCATTCCAGGGTAAGGCCTGATGTTTCTGCTACGCAGTGTTCTGCTTGGCTCCCAGTAATGGCCACCCTCTGAGAAGGCAGAACCAGTGACACAGGGCTGATGACTCAGAGACTGGCCATCTATGCCTCTCGTTAGTTACATGTGGGCAAAAAACCAGCTCACCTATGGTGAGCATAACAGTAGGAGAAACAGCCACAGCACGTGGAAGTTTGAACGTGCAGGCAAAGTCTGTAACACATATTTATCCTTGAGGTAGAACGCTCCCTCCAGCTGGAGAAGTTCTGTTTCCAACATTGACTTGGGTCTCAATGGGGAAAAAAAAGCCCCAACATACTCCTTTCGTTCATGTGGGAACAACTGTCATCTACAGTAGGCAGCATTTTTCTTCTCTAAGATAATATGCTTATGTAATTTGATTTGTATGAAGCACAACCAGAAATCCTAACAGTTTCTAGAGAGGTTTCTACCAAGGGAGCATCTGACCAGGATGGAGCAACCCACAGACAAAAAGTTCTGATACAGTTCAGAGCTCAGTGTAAATCCAGTCTAGCAATTTTTCTGATGACCTAATCCAGGATCTCAAATATAAAGATACCCAGGAAAACAGAGCAAGAAAACTAGGTCCTAGGATTTTAAATATGTGGATTATTGCCATAGGACAACAAGAATAAAGCCAAGAAACAATTGATAGAAACTATCATGTTCTTCGACAATTACTAAAATTCAAGAAGGTATAAGTTCCGAAGTTATGTATCTTCATTTTATATATATTTAAAATAATAGAATTTGAATAGAGTGTTAAAACTGCTGATCTTCTCTGTAAGGTTTTAGAATAACTATATATCCTATATGTTTCTGAAATGGAGAGGAAAATACAGATGTCTGAATAGAATTGCATCATATTGATATTTTCAGTTAGGTATGAATGTTTCAAATAATCCAAATTACTGGTCTTCATACCTGTAGAGGCAGAAATAGTATCGTCTTTCACATTACTTCATTTGACATTCATGAAGCAGAGAAGAAAATTCGTCTATCACAACTTGAAATTTCCTGAGGCATTATGTAGAAATCAAATACTCCACACTGTTCCATAACCTGCTTCTGAGACCCTTCCCATGGGATAAAGAAAGCTGTACTAAATGCATTACATTTTTCAGATGAATATCCATAGAATCTCACCAATTCCCTTTTGTCCTCTTAAAATCCTATGGGACATTTCCATAAAGATGATTTTCAAAATTGCTTAGCAGCCAGTGCTCTCACCAAAGCTTCTGGGGGCTTAGGTTGGTCAGAAATCAACAGGTTATGCTGAGAGCATTAAGTTGGCATTTTTATATTCACATATTTCATGGGAAACAAATGGGTTTTTTACTAAATATGCGTTGTGACAACAGTAATAGTGTGTCGTTCCCAACAGCTGCATGATAAAACAGAGACATCTGCTGGTTAGAGTACAAAATAGGAAAAATATCAAAACTTTTGTGGATCTCTACACTAATGCTTGTCAGACTGTCTTCCTTTGCTCCCCAGTAGAGCTTACCAAAAACTCTACTTGTGCAGTCTGAAAAGGCAACAACAAACTTCCCTTTGGTTTCTTGAGAACAAAGCCAGGCCCTGTGATGCAGATAGACCTTGTTTGAAGACTAATAGATGTTTATTTGTGATCAGACAAAACCAGTCTTTTCTGTAGGGCAGGGAATATTCAGCCCTTCTTCTGTTCAACTCACAGTTTATGATAAAACAGACATTCCTTGAAAACCCTGTTCAGTTATTTGTGCTAAAAGCAGAGTCTGTATTACAGCCCTGAACAGGAAGGTTTGCATAACTTACAGGCATTTTCATAGCTAGTGCTGTGTTAGTCTGAACTCACAGCAGCATGAGCAGTATCTTTTAATAGTATTTTAATAACATATAGTATATTTTTTGCATCAGATCTTAATTCAGTTACAATTTCACCTTCCTAAATATGATGTGAGGGCATTTATGTATTTGTTTGAAGAGCATTGTACTCCATGGATATGTTATAGCATACATCACACCTCAATAAGCGCTTGAAACTGGAGTACTACAGATGAAGTTTCAAAAGTAATTCTGGAGTGGCATCTAACATAAGGAAAATTTGCTAACACGAATTCTGGATCTGGACTCTGTTGCTCAGGATCCAACCTGGCCAAAGAACAGCTGTCAGTCTAATGCCTAGCTTTGCAAATTTTGGCTGTGTAGCCACAGCAGGAGGTAAAACTTTTAAAGCAGCACAGCTTTAAAAGTCACTGAAAAAAACATTCTTACCACTTGAAAGACAAACTTGAATAGGAGGGTAAAGATGTCTACTTGAAATGTGTAGCTTTGTTCCCAGATCTATCTTGTGAGTCTTACTATAGTAGCTCTACTAGCAGTGTGTTCCTGTGGGTTAAAAAAAAATTCGAAATAGGAGCACTCCAGGAAAATGCAGGATGAATATTTATTGCACCTCCAGAGGCTCTCCAAATCTGTGACTAGTGTGGACCTTCCTTAAAGTATTTTGTTTCCCACCAAGCTCTCTAATGCACTGAGTGCCATTTTAGCTGTCAGCGTCAAAAAACATTCTTCCTGAACAATGTCCTTTCTAACAGAAACAAGATTAAGGCAGAAATGTTATCAAAGATCCATCACTCAAATGATATTTGTTTGGCTAACTCTCACCCAACTACTTTAATCAGTTCTCCAGACGCTTTTGGATCATGGTAGGGGAAATCAGAGGTTGAATTCCATGCAGACTACTTTCTGCTTTAGTATTGTTTGTTTGAGTTCTCCATCTGATTTCTGATGATGTTGATACTTAAGCTGCCTAAATATTTTATGTAAGATTCACAATTCCCGTGCTGCAACAACTTCATTGGCTTTGCTGTCCTTGATGGCTTATTTCAAAGTAGTCTAAATTGGGCTGCACTCCACCTCAGTCTACAGTGTAGACATAGCCTGTGAACGCTGCCTTTCACTTTACATTTACAAAATGCTTTGGCTTTATTAGCTATTTAGTTGCTCTTCCTCTGGTTTCTCAAGTTATCAGCTTTTCTTCTTCGTAACACATCTTCATGCTACTGAAACTGGTGGTAAATTTTTATAACACATCTACATCTAACCAAAACAGTTTTCTTTCTTCATTGATTGTGTTATGGTGAACTCAATTGCTGCAGATTTTCTTTTATCCCCTAGAATTAACCTTCCCTATCATTATATTTAACTTTTGGGGTTTTTTTTTAAGAAAACAGGTTCTAAAATTGAAAAGTTAATCAAGAGCAATATGTAGTGAACCATGGATAGAAAAAAATACTTTTAAAAAGGAGTAGGAGACAATTCAGTTCCTTCTGTATAAGGAAGTTATGAATGGATTATCAAGGGATCATCATACTATTTCATTACTGGTCTCTCAGTAAGTTTTGGTAGGATTGCTGTGTAGTTAAAATAATGAAACACTGCAAAATACATAAAAGCATATTAAATATTGTCCTCGTAAAACATAATGAAAAGATAAAATATGAGGTATGGGGAGTATAAAATTTTTTAATGATTTATAACAAGATAAGCATAAAATAAAAATAAGTATCAGGACTTGACTCTAAGTTGATATTCGATTTTAGATATAGTAAATTTGCTTTAGTTCAAGGAGCCAAAAGCCTCCAGAAGAAACAGTGCTTTACTTTGTGAAAGAAAGATGCATAGATAGCAGTTTCTTCCAATGGAATAGGAGTAATACCCTCCAGGAAAAAAAAAAAAAAAAAAGGCTGATAAACAGCTATTTTGTACAGTTTAATATCTTCTTTTATTTTTTCTCTCTATTTATCAGGATTATGGAAACAGTCTTGGAAGCATGCAATGAGTATACTTAATAAATATGCTAGAATTTTATAGCATCCTAAAATACATGATATGATATGAAAGTTTTGTCTATTTCTCTTGGAGCTATAGTTAATATTTTTAGTGTTATAAATGCAAGTCTATGTAGTAATGAGAAAAACTGTCAAATTACATGTACTTCCAGTGGAAGTCTAAATTAGCTTTGAGTTAAAAGGGAAAAAGAAAGGAAAGTCACCTTACGCTTAGTAAAAAAAAGAAGACAGTTAAGATATGCAGACCTTTAACTACATCCTACTGTATTGCAAAAGAGGAAACAACAGATTGGGCTCATTTTCTTAACAATTTCTCTGATTCTACAAGTGGGAAATACTGGCATAACCATCTTTATAAAACTTTAGATTGATGTAGATGTTTTAGATAGTACTGCAGCTCTGAAATTTATATAGAAATTGAAATGAAGCCAAGATAGAAAAAATATTTTAAAAGTGTGACTAAAGATTATGTCTGAATTTTGTGCCTGTCTTAATTTCAAATAAGCCTGAGTAGCAAATCTCTGATAGATAACAATTGCCTTCAGGTGGGAGGCCATCCTTAGTCACTATATGATATGACTAAAAAAGAGTCTTAGTGAATGGTAAAAAAAGATTATGGAATGAAAATAGGTTTTTTAAAAAATTTATTATAGTTGTCAGCAAATTAGACTTAAGTGTACAGTCCTTGAGGTCTCAGGAATAAGCAAATTCCATTAAAACTAAATTTCAAATACAAACAGTGAGAACCAATACATTTAATTTCCAGTTTCTACTTTTTGAAATCAGTTGCATTCAGTTTTCTGTTTTAAGTTGAATTTTAATATCAAAATTAGTAGCATCAGAATAATTCTGTATGTCAGGTGTGTTGATTTCCCCCATTATATCCAGTCATCAGCCTATGCTAAAACTCCTCAGAGCTAAACAACTAGGGTTTGATTTTTCATTACTCCTGCTTGTTTAGCTCCACCGTGATTTGCTGGGTGTTTACAATCACTAAGTGGCAAGCAGTAAAAAGAAATACCTCACCTCTGCTGAGAGTCCAACCTCTTTCAGTGGTTGGGTTTTTTTCTGAGAAACGATTATGCTAGAGCTGTCTTTTTTTTTTTTTCCTAGATATATCTTTACAGACTGTATATTTTCCATAATTTCATATATGTAAGGGGCAGAATAAAAGGGGTTTACAGTGAATGTCGATAGCGCTCTGCCTTGGGCCCGCGTTCAGCACCGCGCAGCGGGACAGCTCCCGCCGCTCCAGGTCCCATCGCCCCGCTCCCTGCTGGGGACGACCTCCCCGCTTTGGCTTAGGGGCTGGGCTGTTTTGTCGTGGGTGGGGTTTTTTTGTTGGTTGTGGGGTTTGTTTGTTTGTTTGTTGTTTTATTGTTTTGGTTTTGTTTGTTTTTTTAAATGGAATTCCTGTAATGAAGCCAATGTTTTCATGCTTGCGAGTAGTGCAGAACAGATCTTGCGTGTGGTCTGCTATGCAAAGGAAACTGCAAGCTCCTTGTCGTGACTTCAGTGTAAATTTTGAAGATTCTAGTACATGCATCTGAGTCATAATACTCAGCTTTCACTACCCCAAAAATTATATAGCTAGTACAAAATACAGCCTAAATGTAAGAAATGTTCCAAAAGTTTAGAAAACTTCGGAATGAGGCAGGCAAAGACTTAATTAAAGACATTAATTTTTGATAAATATAGCTGACTTTCTTACATGCATGGGCAAATTGCTCCATTTAAAAATAATCTTTAGGTTGTCAATAAGCTATATATAAATAAAGCCTTTTACATTACTCTTGACATTAATTTTCCGTGTTCTCTGTAAGGGAGATTTAAAACTATCCCATTGTTATAGAGCAAAGAAAGCACTAGTTAGATATACTTTTTATTTTCACTGTAAGATACATTAAATTATTTAATTGATTAAACTAGTCACACTGTAATTGCAAGCAGGTACTAGCTCCACTTCTGTCAGTTACATGGCAGACATTCATGGGCTTATTCAATTCCTAGCAAAAAAAGTAAAGCAATTCACATTCACTTGTATTACATTACTGGATCTGCCATTTCTTTTACATTAAGTCCCAGGGGACAGTTTGCTATTTATCATGAAATAACTGATTTCATGTCTCCAGCTGAGATACCCTTTTGCTGTTCAACAACAATAAAAAAATATTATGACTGACTTGATAGGGGGTTTAACCCGGTAAAAAAGAAACAAAGTAATGCCCATTAGCTTTGCACTAATTCAGTATTCAGGGTTGTCTCCACTGATGCTGAATTGAATACTTATGCCTTTTCCCAAACTATGAAGACTGTCTTCATCTGGGAGTACTAAAGGTCTCCCACCTTCACCAATCTAACGGATGCCCCCAGTATTATCCTCAACTTTTGCCCATAAATAGTTACAGCAGGTTTCTTCAGGGCTGTGTTAAAAATCAAGCTAATAGTCACACTTCCAATCCATTGCCTATTACTTGTTCATAGGGCAATTTCTCTGGTCTCCAAGACCACTTTTTGGTCACAATATTTAGTAAATACATCCTGCAAATTTTTGCAGTGTTGTACTTAGTTTTCTACTATGTAGCTAATGTGCCATTAGTGTTCTAAAAGACTTTAATAGTTCCTGTGTTCAGATTCACAGACTCAGGGGATTCCTAGAATTCTCATTTTCCATATAACCCACTAAGGACTGCCTTATACCAAACCACCTCCGTATTCAGCCATAATCCAGTTCTCAAACCCAAATTTTATTAAATTCTTATGCTGAAATTCTAGGTGGTACAAACTTCAAGGTCATCCTTCCCTAAAGCAATAATCAAGTCATTAAATAAATGCAGTTGGCCTGCCCCAGAATGCAGGAGGGATTGTATTCCATTAGTTATCCTAATAGCATAAATACAAACCCAGTAATTTACCTGTAACAGAATGCAGGAGAGATGCATTTTATTATTGTTAATTTAAACCAGAAGTATACTCACTGATCTCAAAGAACAAAGGATCCTTTCCTAGGAGATCTATCCCTCCTGAGATTCTAGGTCTTCTAAGGCAAATATTAGTCTGTGGAATGGGAAGGTCAACAAAAAGTGCGAGAGGGACAGATATGGAAAGGCTTTGTGAAGAAAATGAAGTTCATGCAGGGCTCTCAAGCCAGGAGAATATCAGCTACACAGAAAGGCTTTATGACTGAACTTCTGAAGTGAAGGTTGTGCCAAGACAGCAGCAGTTTCTCAGGTTGGGTAAACCTACCACAGCCTGTTTTAAAATAACTTGCTTGAATATATCTGTGCTTGGAGAAGTCTGAGTGACCTAGTGGCAAAATCTCAGCTTTAACTACCTCTTATCACCCCTCCCACTAGAATTACCATCATTATGATCATGCTGATGTTATCATCGTTTGTCTCTCATGCATACTGGAATTGGTAGGTAGCAAACTACCACCTGCCTTGAGCCTCCTAAAGCATAAACCCGAAGGACACCATATCACAAAAACAAAGGTTTTTCCCCTTTGATTACCTGCCCACAGCTTTACTACAGATTTTGGCTCCCAGTCCAGGTGATCTTGTTAGGACAATACATCCCTGGACATACACCACTCCTTAGATAAAGTCACCACTGAACTTCAGGGAGCTGTAAATAAACATCTAGAAGTACTTGAATTCACTAGCTTCAAGGCAAATGGTCTGTCAAGCTGAACTGAAGACAGATCAATGGCTGCTCATCCACTGATGAACTCGTAGACAATTCTCATATCTAAAGATATGACAGGAGTGTTTGAGATAGGAGCTAGTTGTGAAATCTTCAGTAAAAACCTCCTAAATGAGCTTCTAAACTAAGCTTATAAAGTGACAATCATGGCAGTGCAAAATGAAAAGACTGTATTGCTTAGGCACCAGATAAATACAACACTAAGAGCTTAACTTTCATATGTGGAGGTTAATGTCAGGCTTAATGAATACCCCTGAAAGAGCAGTGAAGAATGTTCAAATTGAGTCCTTAAAGATATTAATAATGATCTAGGAAAACGTGGAAAATGAAAGGTCAGAATTCTAAATAACGTCATCAAGGAAGGAAATCAAGAGTAGCAGAGAGGTTCAGTGATTAGACATACTGTCAGAGCCATTATCAGATATGTTTCTGAAAGGGCAACTCTGATAGAGCCATAAGATGAAGTAAATTTATGTTATTCTGGTTTCCCCCTCTCTTATTTTTCAAAAATTAAACACTCTATTATATGTGGAGCTATTAGACCCCGTGCCAGGAGTCTGCAATCAGAGGTTATTCCAAGAGAGATAAGAACAGATGAAAGTTGCACTCTGAAAGGGCAGATGTGCGCAGACAGTGGGAGTTCTCCCCTTGTAATGAGTATTTGCAGGCTCTGTAAGATAACTATAAAGGATATCTGTTTTGAGACTTTGTGACAGAATGATATAAACTTTCTTACTGTGTCATGAAATTCTGTCTTCACTCTTGCAAGTGCTGACTCAGCTCTAATAATGACAAAGCAGAGGCAGAGGTCAGAGTATCTGACTCAACTGGAGACTAATGTCTTATTTATTTCTGAGCAGTAGTTTCAGGATAATTTTAAATTGTTACCTAGGTCTAATTTTAGTAACTGGAAATTAACTTTTCCATGGCTTAAGACAAGGAGCATTTGCAAACATCTATACTTAGATAATTTTTGGTGGTGCAGGACTATTAAGATCTGGTAGGATTGGCATACTTAAGGCTTGCCATAACTCCATTGTGTTCCAGTTTGGAGCAAATCCAAGTAGGGTTTGTCCCTATTTGTCTTCTTTTTCATGTCTCCTGGCCAAGTACCTTATGTTAAAAATTAGTATGAGCCAGCAAGGGCAATACCCTGTTATCAGTAGCAAAATGTCTTTTTGTTGAAATTTTCCAGTGTGGTCTGTTGAAACCTTAGATTCAAAGTAAGATTTCTAAGTCTGTCAGACTGTTCATGATGTGATCTGTGACACATCAGCAGATGTTTTGAGTGCAGAACTGCAGATGTGAGCTGAATACAGTCCTCTCTGCAAAGCTCCGTAGAACTGTGGGTCAGAAGCAAGAGGTGTAATTGGGAAGTCCCAGGGACAGAATGATGGGAGACCATGAAGAAACAAGGGACAGAGATGCTGTGTCATGACCTTGTTCTGTGGTGTCTAGTAAGGAAAAGCAGTGTCAGCTGCTGAAGGCAGAGCCATGGTGCTGTACTGATGAGTGCTATTATTAGCTGGTAAAATATCTTTGTACTTAACCAGTTTATACAAATGTAAAAATCTGCTTCTCCTTTGCATCACTGAAGTAAATAAAAATGGCCTCTTCTCCTAAATATCTACGGACTGATGTCCTGCTTAATCATGACATTCCTTGTTTGCTAATACTTATAGTTGGAAGGCAGCTCAGTTTGTAGCCTTGTCTTTGCTGCTCCAATGAGCATCTCCTTTGAATAGTCTCAGATGTCAAGAACAGAACACGCACAGATTTAGGCAGATGTACAAAACAGAGTTCCTACTGAGCAAAACTTTTTATTCCATTCAGTTGCAAACTCAGTATCACAATCTGAAGGCACCTGACAGGAAAGGATGCTGCTGATGTAAATGGATTTCTATGAACTTCTCATCCAGCCTACCAATATGTCATCCACTTTCATGGGCTTACTCCCTCCGAGAGATAAAAACCTCCATGATCTGACCTTCTGCTCCTGCCAGTGTGGCTGTGAGTCAGTGGATTGTTTGGCTGATGCTGGGAGCTCTGTGCTACAAGCTAAGGACACTTTCATGCAAGACACAGCATAGTCTTCAGGCTACAGCACTTGGTAGCTCTCAGATTGATCTGAAGAACCTAGACCAGCTCCAGCTATCTATCTTATCTGCCCAAATCTAGATCAAGACAACTCTTTCCCAAGAGTAGATGCTTCTGAAAATGTATAGCTAAGTGCCCAAGAAAGCTGATACAGTGCTCCAGAAATCTTTGAAAAGCTGAACAATTACAGGTTTTTTCTGAGATTTTTTAAAGGGAAAGCTAAAGATACTGCTTGAGGACTTTATTTGAAGACAATATCATACATGTAAATGCTGAAAGAGAAGAATATATAACAGCCAGATGAATTTCAGTGCCTATGGAAGCTAAAACTTTGAACAGTAATGAGACTGTATTGCTGTCTGTTATTTAAATGGTATAGATCCTACTCTAGATCTGACCCTGTAACAAAAAGACTAAAGAAACATCATTGCTAATACAATCTTACCTGATTCCAGATTGAAACCTATATTAATCAGTTTTACTGTACTGGCTCTTAGGTAGGGCTCAACTAAACTTCCCTGAGCAGTTATATTTCACTGTGAACCTAATACATACTCTTTCTCTGCTGTATATAACAATAACACTGTCATATCAGTTATGTCAGAAGCCTTTTCACATATCATATCATTTCATATATCAGTTGTTGCAGAACAGCAAGGAGCAATTTGAAGGCTATTCCATTACACCTTTATTTTCTGCCTCATTGTATTGTATGCCCATTTATGCAGAATTCCTCACACTGCTGGCAATAATGAGCAATGAGATGGGTGCACAGGACAAAAGCCACTTTTTAGTGGCAATTTAATACTGGGAAACCACCACATTTTGGGGAGATTGATACCAGTCCTTGCCCCCTAGAAATCAGAAACAACAGCATCTGGAGGACCCTGTTAAGACTGCATCATTAATTTAAGGAATATTTGACTATTCATTGCATCATCAGCAGATTCAAATGCCTCATATCCAGCTCATAAGAAAGGAATTTAAATCTTAACTTTTAATCCATGTTTTTAGAAACATTTTGCCATTTATAAGGAAATATTTTTAAAGTTTATTAAGAGCTGGAATTTTATGTGCTTTTGTAGTACCATGGCTAAATGACATAAGCTGCCAAAATCTGTCATTTAACTGAGTATTGTTTATATTCTGAAATGCAGGTTAAAAATAGTATGTCAAGAACTGTGATCATAGTTTAATTACCTGGAGGATGCAAAGTTTCCAGTTATTTCAGTCCAGAATAGAGTTCCGGAAGCATGCCTAGAAAACAGGAAATTTTCCTGGGAAAGATTCAGTCAGCAGTGGTTTTTTACTCTTCTGTATCAGCATAGCCAGCCTAGCAGATTTGTACAGGTCTTTCTTGTAAACTCTGTGCTTCTGTTAATGTAAGATACATCTCTTCTGTGGTAATTTACCTTCATAGTACTATCTGCAAAGTCTTCTTTTTGTAGACTCAGAATAGGGAGTTCCTTTTTTATTTCTTCTTTTTCTCATAGTTTTTCTGGCTATTCCTAGTGTTCCCTTGGCATTTTTATGCCTAATGTGTTGTGAAATCTAATCAATTGCAATAATTAAAACATATTCTATGTGGAATGATGCATAACTTTAATTACACAACAGTGTCTCAGACAAATAAAAGTTTTAGATTCTTACATTAGAAGAACCCAAACTACTGTATTTTGCTGTAATTTTTTTCCACCAAGAACAGACTCATGCTTATAGATGAAACGGATAAAACACTAAAAATTCCAGGCTTGCTAGACTGGAATATAGTGCTATTTTTTTATTAAAGTAGCTGGCAGACTTCAGGCTTTTGTGTTACGAGGATATGAATGAATGGCTGGAACAAACAGATAGATGGTTTTTTTCAATAAAAACACCCTGGGTGGCAACTCTGAACAGGAAAGTTTTGTGTTCAAGACCTATAAAATGCATGTAGTTTTAGCGATGTCACATTCACTGACTCACCTCTTCTCTAGAATCTTTTGTATGCTGGGGACCATTTAGGCATAAAGTAAATTCCTCATGACAGACCGAAATGCCAGTGTTTCCTAATTAAAATCAGTTCGATGACAATTGGGCAGATACGTTCTTAGAGTTTTCTTTTTTTAATGAACAATGCATGTCAAGTAATTGGGTCCTGGTATTATACAGCTTTTGCCAATACTGTTATTTACATTCTGATGCTGGCCCCAATGAGGCTCCATCAGCTTGACAGAAACTTCAAGCTCAACAATTCAGACCTCTGTCTTGTTCATTTGTTCTTTGAATTCTGAAAATATAATTATGTTATTGAGTATTTTAGAGAATTCAGGCCTGCATTAGCTATTTCACAGTGATTTCAGTGAAGTGGGTAAGCTAGTATAGCTTATTTAAGCTTGTAGTTTTATTCCAGTGAAATCTGATACAGGCACCTTTCACAGTATGAAAGGCAGTTATTGCTCCCTTATAGTGTTGCCTTTTGTCTGTTTCTGTCGTAGCTACAGGACACCACAAATTTCAGTAATTAGCCCTGCCCAGGTATGCAGTGTTATTGCCCTCATTCTTTACTAAGATTGGCTTCTTTTGCTGATGTGGGTAGCAGAAATTTTAAAGGGAAGTATAGCCCTCCTAAATAGGATAGATTAGCCTAAGGATGCTTTTTAAATGGGCTATATGTGATGTACAAGATGATGCCAAATACAGACCCACACATCATGACCAATTTCAGTTTGTGCCTAAAGAGCTGAATTTTCCTTAGTAACCCATAGATAAAACAAGTTTACTGATATTTTTTTAAAAGCTACAGTGGGGCAGCCTTTCCATCTCTGTAGCCACTATCACCACTGTGACCAGTTCCTCTGCATACACCCTTCACACTTGTGTTCTGCTTAGCTGCATTTCAGTCTTCTTGAGTGTTCCAGCAATTTTGTCAGACTTAGTGTGTTCTTGGAATATCACCAAGTGTATTTAACAGTACCATTTCTAAGAAATGAGAGTAAATGTTTTTATGAACGAGCTTATACTGAGTTTTAAAATAAGGAAAGGGGTCAACAAAACCTCTGCCTTGAACTTCCAGAGGGCAGAATTTGGCCTCTTCAAAACACTAGTTCAGAGAGCTCAGAAACATTCTTAATAACAATGGGATCCAGGAAGGCTGGACATACTTTTAGAAGGAAATCTTAAAGGCATAGGAGCAAGCCCTCCCTATGTACCAAAAGACAAGCTGGCAGGGAAGAAGACTACCCTGGCTGAACAGGGAGCTTTCATAGGAGCTCAGGAAAAAAAGACAGTATATCACCTTTGGAAGGAAGAAGCAAGCAAATCAGAAAGAGTACAAGAATGTCATTAGGCCATATAGAGAGAAAATTAGAAAGGAGAAGGCTCAGCTAGAACTCAATCTGGCCACTGCTGTGAAAGATAATGAAAAGTGTTTTTATAAATACATCAACAACAAAAAGAGGGATATGGAAAATCTCTGTCCTTTATTGGATGCCGGAGGGAACATTGCCACCTAGGATGAGGAAAAGGCTGATGTCCTTAATGCCTTCTTTGCCTCAGTCTTGAACAGAAAGACCATTTATCCTCAGGGTAGCTGGCCCCCTGAGCTGGTAGACAGGGACAGGGAGCAGAGTAGACCCTCTGAAATCCAGGATGATATGCTAGGGACCTGGTAAGACATTCACAAGTGTCGGATGGAATGCACCTGAGGATACTGAGAGAACTGTCAGAAGAACCTGCCAAGCCACTCTCCATCATTTATGATCAGTCCTGGTTAACAGAGGAGGTCACAGATGGCTGGAGGTTATCCAGGGTGACACCCATTTACAAGAAGGGTCAGAAGGATGATCCAGGGAATACAGGCCTGTGAGCCTGACCTCAGTGCCAGGAAGGTTATGGAACAGATTATCTTGAGTGTGATCATATGGCACATACAAGACAACCAGGGGATCAGGATGAACCCGTAGAAGTTTAGGAAAGGCAGGTCCTGCTTGACCAACCTGATCTCCTTTTATGACCAAGTGACCTGCCTAGTGGATGAGGGAAAAGCTGCAGATGTTGTCTAGCTGGACTTCAATAAAGCCTTCGATACTGTCTCGCACAGCATTCTCTTGGAGAAGCTGGCAGCCCATGGCTTGGACAGATGTACTCTGTTGGGTTAAGAACTGGCTGGGTATCCAGGCCTGGCAAGTGGTGGTGAACAGTGCTACATCCAGCTGGCATCCAGTCACTAGTGGGATTTCCCAAGGCTCAGTATTGGGGGCAATCCTGTTTAATATCTTCATCAGTAAGGATAAAGGACATAGGATTGAGTGCTCCCTGAGTAAGTTTGCAGTCTACACTATGTTGGATGGGAGTGTTGATCTGCTGAAGGGTAGAAAGGCTCTGCAGGGGGATCTGGACAGGCTGGATTGATGGGCTGAAGCCAACTGTATGAGGTTCAACAAGGCCAAGTGCCAGGTCCTGCACTTTGGCAGAATCCCATGTAGTGCTACAGGCTTGAGGAAGAGTGGCTGGAAAGTGGCCAAGTGGAAAAGAACATGGGAGTGCTGCTCATCAGCCAGCTAAGCACAAGCCAGCAGTGTGCCCAGGTGGTCAAAAGGCCAATGGTATCCTGACTTAGATCAGAAATAGTGTGTCCAGAAGGACAAGGGCAGTGATTGTCCCCCTGTACTCAGCACTGGTGAGGCCACATCTCAAGTGCTATGTCCTATTCTGGGCTTCTCACTACAAGAAAGATGTTGAGGTGCTGGAGCATGTCCAGAGAAAGGCAACAGAGCTGATGAAGGTCTGAAGCACAAGTTCTATGAGGAGTGGGAGAGGGAGCTGGGGTTGTTCAACCTGGAGTAAAGGAGACTCAGGGGAGACCTCATCATCCTCCACAACTACCTAAAAGGAGGTTGCAGCAAGGTGGGGAGTGGCCTCTTTTCCCAGGCAACCAGTGACAGGACAAGAGAAAATGGCCTGAAGTTGTGCCAGGGGAAGTTCAGGTTGGACATCAGGAAGAATTTCTTCAATGAAAGAAGAAATTGTCAGGCATTGGAACAGGCTGCCTAGGGAATCACCGTCCCTTAATGTGTTCAAGAAATGACTGGCATGGCAGTTAGTGCTATGGTTTAGTTGGCCTGGTGGTGTTTGGTCAAAGGTTGGACCTGATGATCTTGGTGATATTTTCTGACCTTAATGTTTCTATGATTCTATGAAAATAAGTAACAAACTATATCAAAAAACCTATATCCTTAGACAAATCAAAACTTCATTTCTAGGAAACATTTGTATACTTACACATTTTAATAATGATTAGAAACTAAATTCTCCTTCATATTGCTTCCTTTTTAACATCTTGCTCTCAACCTAATTCAGGGCCAACACCTTCAATTCTTGTAGTGTCTGAAAGTGTTTTAGATGTGAAAATTAGGCGGGACTAGTCTCCTGAACAATGATCTCGTTTATTCTTCTTAACTTTGACTTTGAGCTCATAAATTTATGCTTGTCTGGTATAGTGTGCACTATGTAGTACTAAATTAACAGCTTATATACAGTCATTCCCAATCAAGTCTCTGCACTGTGTGAAGTTTTACATAATTACAATTAATGCAGGAAATTAATAATGTTCAGCACATTAGCAGGAACTATATATTCACTTGGTAACTTGTAATAATAAATAACACCTTCTACTGTAATTTTAAATTGGTAAGACCAGTCACGGCTTGCTTTCTGAAATGACTTGATTTACTGCAGGCAGTAAAGCAATCAGGTTTTGACCATGTTTAAGATGATTCCAATGTTTTCTCTCTGTGCAAAATTCAAAATAATAATCAAAAAATAATAAATGTAGCAGCCAAAGCGGCTTCCACCATTCTGTGTTTATTTGACACATGCACATTTGAAAGGATTTAAGCAAGCCCTGACAAGTACATTTCTATCAGTCTAACCAAAATATTGTTTATTTTGTTTTACAGATTTTGGCCATTGTATCCATTCTGTTCATCGTACTGTCCACTATTGCTTTGTCTCTTAACACGCTGCCAGAGCTGCAAGAAATAGATGAATTTGGGCAGCCAAATGACAACCCTCAGCTAGCACACGTTGAAGCTGTGTGTATTGCTTGGTTTACCATGGAGTACCTTTTGCGTTTTCTGTCCTCACCAAATAAGTGGAAGTTCTTCAAAGGCCCATTAAATGTCATTGACTTACTGGCTATCTTGCCATATTATGTCACCATTTTCCTCACGGAGTCCAATAAAAGTGTCCTACAGTTCCAAAACGTCAGACGTGTGGTTCAGATATTTCGTATTATGAGGATCCTAAGGATTCTTAAACTTGCCAGACATTCAACAGGCCTTCAGTCTTTAGGTTTTACACTCAGGCGGAGTTACAATGAATTGGGCTTGTTGATACTATTTTTAGCCATGGGAATAATGATATTTTCAAGTCTTGTATTCTTTGCCGAAAAGGATGAGGATGCTACAAAATTTACAAGTATCCCTGCATCATTCTGGTGGGCAACAATCACTATGACTACTGTAGGATATGGTGACATTTATCCTAAGACCTTATTAGGTAAAATAGTTGGAGGACTTTGCTGCATCGCTGGAGTGCTGGTCATAGCTCTGCCCATACCAATTATTGTGAACAATTTCTCAGAGTTTTATAAGGAGCAGAAAAGACAGGAGAAGGCAATTAAGAGGAGAGAAGCACTTGAGCGAGCTAAAAGAAATGGCAGTATTGTCTCCATGAATCTTAAGGATGCCTTTGCTCGCAGTATGGAAATGATAGATGTAGCAGTAGATTCAGGTAAGCTTGGAGAAGTAGTCAATCCAAAGGACACATCTGATGACAACCACCTGTCCCCAAGCCGGTGGAAATGGGCCAGAAGGACAATGTCTGAAACAAGCTCAAACAAGTCTTATGAGAACAAATACCAAGAAGTTAGTCAGCAAGACTCCCATGAGCAATTAAACAATGCTGCAGCATCCTCCAGCCCTCAGCACCTCAGTGCCCAAAAACTGGAGATGTTGTATAATGAAATTACTAAAACTCAGTCTCAGCCTAATCTTAATGCTGGTTACCAAGACCAGTCAGCAAAGCCACCCTTGTACGAAGAGGAAATAGAAATGGAAGAAGTTTCAGGTCAGAGAGATCCGTTACCAGCTGGACCTACGGACATCGTGACGGACATGAGAAGCACATCCAGTATCGACAGTTTTGCCAGTTGTGCAACTGACTTCACAGAAACAGAGAGGTCTCCCCTCTCTCTGTTTCCTGGCTCTCACCTGCAAATGAGATTTGCAACTGATGCTGTTAACCTGGAAGAAAACCAAAGAGCAAGAGGTTCTCAGTTTATACCATTTGCAAAAGACAGAGGATTTTCTCCAACTGACATCACCTATGACTATAATCCAATCAACAGAGCTGTTATCAGTGATGGCAGTGGGTCCCAAACTGTTTTACATGGTCATTTGCATTTTGACTCTTCCATGGAAAGCCCCAAAAGTTCCCTGAAAGGTAGCAACCCATTAAAATCTAGATCCCTCAAAGTTAATTTTAAAGACAATAGAGGTGGTGCTCCACAAACTCCACCGAGCACCGCAAGGCCACTGCCAGTGACAGCAGGAGCAGACTTCACACAGGCCACCCCCCAGCACATCAGCACCATTCTCCTAGAAGAAAATTCCCCACAAGGTGAGCGACCTGTACTTGGTGCTGACGCATCTGCACTTTGTCAGGGACCTGTTAAAAGATCATCCCCTCTCTTTCCCAAGCATAAGATTTTCACTTTCCCTTCAAAAGAGAGAAGGAGCTTCACTGAAATAGACACTGCAGAAGAAGAAGAGTTTATGGAGTTACATGGTATGAAACACGAAAAACAAAAGGATATCAAGACAAATTGCTGTGGGGATAAACGGAGTGATGGCAACAATTTAACAGAGGAGCCACAAGTCAGCTCTTCACCCAAAAGCATGAGCCACAACTGTACTCAGGACATTTACCATGCTGTGGGTGAGGTAAAGCCAGACAGTAACCAAGAAGGTCACAAAATGGAAAACCATTTATTTGCCCCAGAAATTCATTCAAGTCCAGGAGAAACTGGTTATTGTCCCACACGTGAAACTAGCATGTGACTAGTTACAGAAGCAATAAAAATACCTTTTCTTAAAACACTGTTAGTAATGCCTATGAACTAAAACATGGAAAGCCTCAACAAAAGTGCATAAAATGTTATTTTTGCATGGCATGAAGAGTTTAGTTTAAATACTGTTTAATTAAAAAAAAAAAGGACTGCTTTTTGTAACAAACTGAAAAAAAAACAGGGAAAAATGACTCAAGAATGGTGAATAAAATAAAGAGAGCTCTGTTAGGAGCCAGTGTTCTGCTACATCTGACATTTTTGATCCTTTCACTTATGATTGTAGACAGGTTTTGAAGTCTGTTACCTTTTTTTTTCCTGGTTACATGAATTTTAGAATTTGCACATGAAAGGATGAAATGTCAATGCATGCATTCATAAAGATGTGAAACAAGGTGCTTTGAGCTTGCAAAATGCATATATTTGTAAATAGTTGGGGGTTGGGGGGACAGCTACAGTTAACAAGGATTTATGGAAAAAGCATTTCCTGGGACACAGGTACTTCCTTCACAGCGTGCTGCCTGGAGGTTTTGTACAGACTTATGTTGCAAAATTGCAACTTCTACTTAAAGCATCTCACATATCTTGCTTTCTGTTAAAAAGCTCATGAGTATATCTGTTAATTAATGACTACAGTATTTTAGTTTTTCTGTGCTGTAAATCATGATAGTTTTTTTTATTTGCATAACTTCAGTTATTGCATTTGTCAGTTTAATTAATGATCCTGTGAGGAAAAGCAAAGATTTAATGACCAGAACTTGAAGCATTTGATATTTTTATAGAAAAATGCCAACATTTCATAACTGAAGAAAAAGTTCCATTTTAAAATTTAAACACCATAGTTATTTCTGTGGCAATAAATAGTGCCAAATGGCTATACAGATACATACAAAAGTTTTCAATCTCTTGGAATATAATTTGGTATTAAAAAATATTTTCCACATTCCCTTTTTTTCCTTTGACTTCACACTTTTTGCTTCTACGTGATCTTTGAGATCTGTTTCCTTTTGTTTTACATGCAGTGCTCATACTTCAGTAATGGCAATGTTGTTGAAGCCACTGTGGTATAAGGACATAAGAGACAAGGTTTGTAGGGGGAAGTAGTACCTTTTGCTATCATGAATCCTATAGCTGGAGGAAAACAGGCTTCAAGTATATGTGATTTGCCCCAGGTCTTCCATACCCCAAAGCCTGTCTGTGTTTTTGAGTTCAGTCATTTGGAGTGACAGAAGATATCACTTGACTCACCAACTTTGCCTCAACCCATTTTTCCATGGTTGTTCCGAATTGGAGTATAGGTTTTCTATTAAATAAAGGGAAATGTCAAACATTCCTTGGAAAACTGCCAAAGCATCTTTGGTTTCTCTGACTTTTCCAGCTTTGTAAAAGAAAGATGCTGAACCAAAGCCTTCATTACAAAGTACCCATCTAACCACTGTCTGAAAAAAAACTATTTTTTATTTTATTCAGCATCCTTGCTTCCTATTGATGCCTCAGAACACTATTCTATAATATAAAAAAAAAGCTTATAGATTGCTTTAATTCCAAAAATCGTAAAAAGCTTATTCAATTAATGAATTCTAATCATAAGTAAATGTATGCAGTTACACAGGCACATCCTGCAAAATATTTCCCCTTTTTTTTTTTTTTCTTAGGAAACTTAAAAAGCGATTTAGACCAACCAATGCATGGTTTGGAACATCAGGCTTCTACTTACCATAGTGGATCTAGGTTAATTTTTACTCATCTATCATTTTCTGTCAAATAAGTAACAACCAGGCATCTAATGCATTTAATGTAAAGGAGCCATCATTTTTCTTGCAACATTGCCCTTTGCTTGAAATGGCTGGGCTGATGCCACAGACCTCACTCAAGCCTGTCCCATGGAAAAAGAGGCAAGTTTGAAGAGCCCCAAAATAAGGATCCTGGTGACTGGGCCTAACAATGAGCAGAGCACTATCATTTGGTTAAAAAAAAAAAAAAAAAAAAAAAAGTTTTCTATATTTCCTTAAGTTTTTTAATGTCTGTAAAAAGATAATATTGAAGTGTCTCTTCAGTCATTTGAATAACTGGGAATATAATGGGGTTTTTTTCAAACAATGTCTGGTCATTAATTCTCAAAATAATTTTTTTTCTTTAGTTGCAGTTCATTGCAACTTGTTGCTGCAATCAGTTGTGTGTATTTATATGGTATTCTGTGTAACATTTTTCAATCATGTTGTGTCTCACTGTCCCAAAATTTAGCTCTTGATATTTTATAGTCATTATTCTATATTTATTTTTTAGTTCCTGGATATTTCGGTGACTGAACCCAAATGCCAGTCAATTTTTATATGCCTGAAGTGTTGGTTTGTATTTTCTATGTGCAGTTTTATGAAATCACATGGGCCTGTTTGATCTGCCTTTTCATCCTAGTGAACTATTGAAGTCCAAATTAAGACCAAATGGGATCTGGTTCCATGCCCTGGATCCACAGAAAATTCTCTTTCAAGACAATGATGGTGTTCTGACCAGATTGAGGTCTGTGTGCTTCTTCTCCCAGGTGACCCTTACACTTTGGAAAAGCCCCCTCGGACCTGTGCCACTTGATGGAAAGGGAGGAGTCCAGCCATAGGGATCATATTGCAGGAACAGATTTGATTCCTTAAGCTCTTCTCAGTTAAACTTTATGCAAAGCTTATTCTGCCCTATTAAAGTCACTACAAATTCAAAAGTGGTAAAATTAAGGCCTCAGTCCTTGTGCAGATGAATTTCCCCCCAAACCAATGGGAGTCTGGTAGAAAAAGGGACTGACTGAAATATAAACGAGGATGGCAAGACTCTCTCCCTCTTGATGAAAATCAACAGGAGCTTTAATTATATAAATCAGATGAAAGAGCAGGCCCTTATTGGCCACTGTATTTTAAATGTTTTCAGAGAAGCACATTTATTTTGAAAGCAAAAGAAATGCAATTCACTTTATAAACAGATGATGTATTTTCTTTTTTTAAAATCTTGGAAGCAAAATGATTGAGATTTAGAAGTACTTTTGGTATAATTTCATTATATACTTTTGACTATGCTGAATACTATTTCCAGAAGCACAGGTTTAGTCATGTGGTTTTTCCAGTCTTGACTGAATATACAGGATCCCACTTCTGGATACCGAGCTCGTGCATAATTCCTAATTAAAACATCTACTTGAACAGTTGCAGGACTGGATCTAGATTTCAGTCCAGTACAGCAGGTTTAAGAAGTGCAATCCAGGAACATTTCTTTCATTGTGAATTGATATGCAGCAAATCATTTAAAATTACACAAGTATATTTTTCTGGTTTTCTAAAACTTTGAAGCCATTTCAGACTTATTACCCATTCACCACAGTAAGGGGAGAATGTGTTGGAGCTCTGGAGTCAGTCTCCAATTCCAGCTGTGTGATTTCAAAACAACTTAAGGAGTCTTAGGAAGAAGTGACTCCCCTGTGCACCTGAAAGGGGTCTGACTCCTCGTATCACTGGAAAATGAAGAATGTTCAGGGAGATAGCTTTGCAATTAATCTATTTTTTATATTTTTTTATGAACTGCAGAATCCTGAATCAAAGTTTTAATTCCTTTTCAATGATGAAACCAAATGCACATATTGAAAAGATGTTCACAGAGTAATTAGAACAGTTTTTGACTAATAGTCACATTAATTCAAATCTGGGTGGAATGGGGGCAATAATATATCGCACAAACTGCAAAGGAAGTTCCTACAGGAAAGCTGTTTACAGGGGAAGCGTACAGTGTTATGTAAAGAATGTAACATGATGTAGGAAGTTTTTGCACTACAGAATTTATATGAAATACACTTTTTTAAATGAAAACACAAAAGGCCTTTTAATGCTACATTGTATAGAACATAGGAGCCTCTGTGCTAATGCAGCAATCTAATGCACTGTGTCCTCACTTCGCAATTGGTCTCAAAATTCAAACATTATTCATTTTAGAGAGGTGATATCTGATCTAATACTAGAGCAACTGACTTGAAGAGCTGTTTAGCACACTGTTACATAACCCAGAGTCTATAACAGACAGTTGTATTTTTACCTATAACATTCATAAATCAAATTGACAATTGGATTCTGGAGTCATTTCCTAAGAAGTAACACCTGGCAACATATTTGCATTCCTTGAAAATGAGTTCTTTTAAAAGCAGACCTCTTCCCCTGCATGTTGACTGAGCTTCTGTTTCCTTCAAGGTTTACCTTCAAATTATTTAATTAACTCCTTCAACCTCATCTCTAAACCACAGTTCAGTACAAAACCAATTGTCTTTTTGAAGCCCTATTGCAAATACATTCAGATTGGTAAAAATATCCAGGGCTTGACTGACTGGCTTTTTCAATGAAACAGCTTTTGAATCACTTGGATAGAAAATAAATCTTAATATTTTGATCATGCAAAAATATTTTAAAAGCAAAAAAATGCAATATGCTTTTTTTTTTCAAAGTAGCCAGCACAGATTGAGCAAGAAATGCAAACACAGCAAAGGGGGAAGAAGGGAAGAAAACTGTAAGTAAACAAGGCATGTTTTAGTAAACTGTGTAAAAAAGGGGATATAATAAATCATATATACAATAGTCCTTGTTCACACTTAATGAGGAAAAATGTCAGTAGCAAAAGATTGAATTCCAGTCCAACTCCATCTTAATTTTTTTACTAGAACGACAGGTCTCTACTAGAGTGATGCTATTACCCACTCACCTGCCACATGAACATCTGATCTGTAATAATTTTTCAGACTTTCCTGAAAAAGAAGATACTATGTATTGCTATCTTTGTTGATCTTTGGATCTCTTCCCATTGCCATGCGAACACTTCTTCTTGGGAGCAGTCAGAAGGCAATGCACCCAACAAGATGATAGGTGTGTCTTGTCAGGAAAGTGTTTTGGCAGTCTGGTGCAAATAAGATGAAACTCTGTTGCATTTGAACCAAGGAAGAAGAGCTGAGTGTCACTTCTTCCTGTTATTGTTCCAGCCATACCATCTTACAGCTTCATGTTTTTTCGTTTTAAAGTGCTCTGAATCCTCCAGTGTCCTCCACAGTGTCCCCATGCTCCATGCAAGATGTGTCAGTGTTCTTGGAAGAACTTTTGTGAAAGCAACTGACGGGTAAATGCTATTAAGACAGCCATTGGTCTAAGCATGAATATTTGTCTCTCTTCCAGTCTGTTTTTATTTCTTAGCAGTAGTCAGTTTAAACTCCAGCTGAAATGCTTTCTAAAACGGATCAGGTGTTCTGAGAGCCAAACCCTTTGCAGGTTCTCTATCAGTTTCCTTTCCAAAGAAAGGTTAGGTGACTGGCAGGCAAAAATGAGAGACAAAATTGTTTGCATCATTGTGATGTTTTCTTGTTCAGTGGTCATACACCACAGGACATTTGCAGGTGAGGTAATGTACTTGTCTTTGTATTTATTTTGTGGCAGCTTTAAGCAATATTTTTTGAAAATGTTGTGTTATGATATTTAGGAAGTATTTCCCGTAAGTACAATGGAGATTTCTTCCAAAACAGCAGTGATAGCTTACAGTCCTGCACTATTATTGATAACTATTTAATTTTTTTTTTATGAAACCTAACACAGATCCAGATGAATGCCATTGTGGAACAAGGAAGTAGCAGAAAAATGTTAGTGCTCTTTTTACTTAAAAGTAGCTAAAGAACATGGTATTAGCTAACATTTAATGCAAAAGAAGATAAGATTATCCTAATTAAAGCAAAACAGAATGGTGACCTGTCATTACCTTAGACATGGACTGTAGTCCTGTGATTAATATAAAACCTGAGTTTAAGAGCAGTCTGTGTAATTTATTTCATTAGGGTAATTTTTACACTCAGATAAGTTTAAATCCATATTCAAAATCAGCAGGGGTAATGTACACTTCTAAACCTGGAATTCTATGGCTATGTTTACACTGGTATCTTAGTGGAAATCAGGAGAGCTCTCCTGGCATGAATCTCTCAGCTATCCTTGCTTTTCATGCTTTGATTCACATCACAGAGCAATCCTAGACCATGTAAACTGGATTACTTTTAAATGAAGCTGAAACAGGAAACTTCTTCCATGAGGGCACCTGCTGTGTTGCAACCAGGATGAAGCATTCAGGCCCTGGCACCAGATGAGAGCTAGACCAAAATTGTACCCCAATACATGTAGTATAAATTGTCAGCACAAACTGTTATCCTCAACAAATCTGCTTGTATTGTACTGCTTGCTAGTGTAGACACAGACTATCTCACCCATGGTTACTATATCCAGTCCATGTAGTCTTGGCTAAATCCCTTACTCAAGCAGATTTTCTCATTGTCATCAGTAGTATTGCATAAAAAGAGAAACATATAGCCAAAGATGAAATAGTCCCCAGTGTGTTCCCCAGCTTAGCCCAAGTGGAATCATTTAAACAATAAATTCTTGATAACCTTT
The DNA here is from genome assembly GCA_038380795.1 of Pyrocephalus nanus. Taxonomy (NCBI): domain Eukaryota; kingdom Metazoa; phylum Chordata; class Aves; order Passeriformes; family Tyrannidae; genus Pyrocephalus; species Pyrocephalus nanus. The sequence goes on from CM076261.1 coordinate 65,077,296, forward strand.
GAATAGTTGCAGTTTGTAGTTTGGACCAAACTCTTACATACTGCATAGTTCTACAGTCAGTTTAGTCTAAAGTTGGTGTTACATTTGATGAAGACAGTACAGACAGCACTAGACTGACTTACTCCAGAATCCATGGAATGATTAAACTGACTGCAAGTAGCCCTATTTCACTTAACAGTAACTCTTTCTTTACATAGTATGAATAAAAGCAAATGGCCGTGCAGTGATGGAGGATCAGAAGCCCATCTTGAGTATTTTGTGCCTGTCTACCATGTCTATATATCTTTCCATTTGGATCACGGTTGAAATTTATTTAAATTGAGGAACTAGTAGGGGTTTGTGTGCTGAGTTGCTCTGATGTCTAGGATATACTCTGTAAAAGGTAATGCACAAAACAAAAAGCCTATTCCTTATCTTACCATTTTTAATGATTTCAAGGTGAAGGACATAAGTTTTATAGTGATATTTTTGCTCTAAGTTTTGCTCAGATAGCATCTCTCAGCAGAGGTTCAGAATACAAAACACTTATGCCTGTTCTTGAAGTCCTTAAGCAGAAAGCCAGTGGGAATTCTGCCTGTATAAAACTGAAGGATGGAGCAATATATTATAGCATTAGGCAAAAGGAACAGTTTCTAACATGTTACAAAATGAAAAAAAAAAAAACACAAAAAAACAAACGAACAAACACTTTTGGGGACAATCATGGGTACTTCTGCTAGGATGCAGAGTTCTGGATTTATACCTCTAAATTTTCAGAGTTCTGAAGAGTTTTGCCTATATAACTCTTTCAAAAGTCAAAGGAGCCATGCTGATAAGATGAAACATGGAGGGATTAGTGTACAAAGAAGCTGAACATTGAATACATAGCCTATTGCTTTAAGATCACTGTAAATATCAACTAAAAATGTGTACTAATTCATGTTTATACGTTATTACTGTGTTGGTTTCATAGATACGGTAGCATGACTATTATTAGTTTTATTGAGTTTAATGGACTTTACTTTGTATTCCTCTGTGAATGCTCTGAATGCTGCAAACAAAAAAAGCACAACAGTATTTTTTCAAGTTCTCTTGGGGCGATAGTAGTGTCTTCACTATTGTTCAGTTTTACAGATTTAGCAACATTTCATCATAAATTGCTATGTTAATAACATATCTTTCTTTAAAAGTACTGTCACTAGGAGATAAAAGCATATGTGATAAGTCTTGTCTAATCTCATTCATCTGCCTTTACAAAATGCCCCAGACATTTTGTGGGAGAATATGCTGCTTTTGCTTCATGCGTTGTTTGTATTTGGGGGTGGGGCAGGGGAATAATAGGGCATTTTGCAATGGTAATTGCATCAAACATGCTTTTTTCATTATTATTGTATTTGTTAGAAACATTTTGATTTAGCTTCTTTCTGTAGATAAAATTTTGGCAATAGCTTTATTTTTTCAACTAACCGTTTGATTTCACTAGACTAATAACTTCTCACATTTAGTGATATTCGTATCAGTGTCTCCATATCAGCTGCATTTTAACTTCATAAGAAAGGAAGTGTGATTATTATTTTTGTCATAATAGATTTTGCTGATCAACTAAATATTTCTGCACCAATCTACATATTAATATGCATGTTGTAGTCTGTACAATTGTTCAACATCAAAATATCTGTTTAATTTATGTCAAATGTCTGTAAAATAAATGCATTGTTCTCCATTTCAGTCTGATAGAACAAGCAGGATAGTAAATAAATGTGTAAATGAATCATCTGTGTCTCATTTCAGTTCTCGTCATGAAACCGCTTTACATTGAACATTGCACATATATCAAAACAATAACCCATAATGTCTTCAGATTTCATTACTTAACAATATTATGAAAGGATCTCTTGCAGACAGTATGTACAGAAATCAATCACTTGGCTATGCAAATAAAGTCAGATTCCATTTTTTAAAAAAGAATGAAATGCAATGCTTCTAAGCCTTTTTTTCCTCTCTGTTCAGAATTACTGGTAATTATTACTTGCACTGATGTAGATACAAAACCTCAAATGACTTTACAGGGATGACTAAACATTATTATCTGCAGGATGGAAAGCAGAAGCAAGAAAATATTTAGTAGTCCTTTTTTGGCCAGTTAAACCTAGGCACCTCAGCCTAACATTCAGATATAGTGGATAAACAAATAAGGAACAACCTAGCTTGGACCCCATCACCTTCTTGCCTAAAGTGGATTTTTAAATAGGCCAAAAACTGTAAGAGATAATTTAAGTTGTAGTGGCAGTTATTTTACTCCTTTGAGTCAGGGAAAAAACTGATTTTTTTTTTTTTACAGGCTAAGTTTTGCATCAAATCCACCTATAATAGAGCAACTCTACCATTCAGAAAATAAGGACTGATTCCCTCACCTTCAAATTAGAAAGCTGTTTTTTAAGTTTCTACATCTGAAGAGCATTACAGTGAAATAAAAATGGAAGTCTAAACTCATCCCTTTGGTGACCATGCTGATAACAATTTTTATGCGAGAGCACAGAGACACACTTTAGTTTCACAACCTCACTGTGCTGTACATCTCTTAATACACCATTCGCTGCATGGCAGAGCTTCTTCCCTTTCTGCTTTTAATCTAAGGGTTCCCTCTATAAATTTGCAGCACTGAACATAAATCTACATTTGTTCTATCTTCCTGTTCTACCTTAAACAAATTCCCAACCTCCTCTTTCCTTAAAAACAAAACCCACATCCTTCCTACTGCTTCTCCCTGTCTCTTCTTCTTGGCACTGATCCAAATAATTGCATTCTAAGGAAAGTATTAGGGGGTTTATATATTATTCAATAACCAAGCAGCCTGCAGCCCACATATCTAATGATGGTACCCAAAAGTATTTGCAAAACTGCAGTTCTATATTCCAGCTGCCACATGGTTCTATCCTTCAGCAAACCTGGGCCTTACATACAACTCCTAACCCTCCAGATTTTGACTACACAGAAAGGTCACATAGGAGAAAAAAAGTGAGAGCATTTTATAAAAGGCACTGAGTCTGGTCAGTCAGGGGACCGAGATACACCACTGTAGTTCCAAGCTCAAAATCTCTCCAAGCATGCTCTGGGCATAGATCTTTCTGTTCTAGCTACTTCATGTTTTCCCATCTTCTCTCCCTCTTTTCTTTCTTGGTGAGCACATTTCAAACAAATGTCTAGCACCCCACCATCTCATCCTAGCACCGAAGTGGCCTAAGAAAGGAACTGACTCAGTGCTATCAAGGAAATAAAATGCAGAAAATCTCCGCTATTTTATCGTTTCAATCTGACTTATGGCTGAACACAAGTGCAGCTAGAGAGCAAGCAAATTGTTTTATGGTAACCCGCAAATGGGATATGTGGTTGGGATTAGGTCCCAAAGAAAGAAATATTCTTGGCAGACCAGGAACAGAGCAGGTCAGTAGAGATCATACTGACAAAGTACTGAGATGGCAGTAGGTTAGCATAAAAGTATTCTTCCCTAATCTATTCAGAGAAAAAAAAAACATTTCTAGATATAAACTAGGGATGGAAATGAACCAAGTACTCAGGATACAATGTTAAACCTTAATTTTACAGTATAGGCTTAAATCATGTTTCTGCTGACTCTCTGAATGCAAATTTTCATTGAGTATAGAAAAAAGCTATATCAAAAGTTGACTAAAATTGGTTCAGACCATTTTTTGTCTCCAGAAACCCATGAGCACTCTTCTGTCTCAAAGAAGATTATGTAAGTAAGCAGGCACTTTTCAGTATTTCAGCACTATTTTCTCCTTAGTCATACACTGAAATGATACCAGAACTGCAAAATGTAAAGTCATTTTCATTTCATCACTATACAGTGGAAGCACTAATCAAAATCATAACTGCATCTTGCAAGAAACACAAAAGTTTTGACTTATATTTTTTGTTCTGCACTAGAACCTTCCTTCAAGGTTTGACCTTCGTTCAAGGGTTTACCTGTCTGTTGGCTAACTTGGCTGAAAACTACAAACACTTTGGCTTAATGAGGATTTTATCTGGGTCTAGTAGCTACAGGTGAGCTAAGACGAAGTTGAATGCGTATTTTCCTCTCTAATGAAAACAAAGCCACAAGACCAGGGAGACAAAAATATTTGTTAAGCACCAATGTGCCTTCAAATGCACTAAATTGTATCTTAAAAAGCATTTAATAATGTCGAGCTACTATAACTATAAAGTACATTTTATTAGCAGAAAGTAAAGACAAATCAAGCATACAGCACCAGAAGGAATACATTTTTAAGTTATTATAAATAAGCATGATTTGTTTTGTTATTTCTCACCCTTCGTACTCATGTTCTCTACAGATTATCATCTTTCCCACACTGGAAATCAGTACAGGAACAATTTCTTGCTAATCTCTACTAAATTACCATTTAGGTATTCCTACTGTAAAACATTCAGGTTGAGTTATTTTATCACTCACTGTTATTAAACTACTAATGAAACAATTGTATTTTGCAGGAGAAATCTAGTTTTATGATTTTCTCTCTTATGTTGCAGTTTTCAAATAGCAGTTTGCCATTTTTCAAAATCTCTTCCCAGGTCAATTTGTTTCTACTAGATGGCAAGAGATGAGCTGTCAACTGTGAAGTATCAGTACATTATGCATATCCATGCTACTGAAGTTTAAAAAGCTTCTTAAGATATTTTTGAAATTTAGTGCATTCATTATGGAAAAAATTTTAAAGGGAATTTCACTTTGATTAGACTCTGGACAATCCACAGTTAAAAGAGCCATTATGAATCCCCCAACAGCAAGAAATGTTTTGACCTTATTAAACACTAGTGCTTTCAATGACACAACAGAGAATCATAAGGAAGTAAAATTCATTTGCTCAGCCACTCAAGGAACAATCTGTGTTTACCACCTTTTCCACTGTAATTCCTTACCATTTGTGGTTTAATGATTTCATTAAAATACATAAAGAAGCCAGCATAGTTGTACCATACTTGGAAAGGAACTGAGTTTTCAGTTCTCCAGTCCCTTACCAGGATGCTATATGACAGAAACATCTTATACCTGTGACTCATCTTCCAGTGGCAAGTCTGCTGACCACCTGAGCAAGTGACTCCTCATACATATACATACAAACACCCACACACACACAGAGCACATATGGAATCTGGCACTGTCTTAGCACTGAAGCCTGCAAACCAAAACTCTGCAATACTTTGCAATATGTGCTATGATATAGCTGCAATCTAGAGAGACTTCTCAGTTCACCAAGGCACAGTAGAAAGATCTCACGGTTCCCACAGCTCTCATTCACAGTTGAACCAAAATAAGTCATTTACCAGGACATCATTTTCCATGCACAGAGAAAAATGGAAGTGTTAACACCCTCACTTCACTGTGATTGCCATGAGGCTTACATATTTGGCACTAAATTAAAAGATACCTAGACTAGAATAATTTCATTCTGATATGAACAGTTACATCTCCAAAACAAGAATTTTCTTATAGCAGCAACAATACAACTGCTGCTTTAATTATTACCTACTCTTGCTTGCTTGACCACCCTGCTCATCAGGAGCATGTAAGCAAACCCTGTTTTGTAACTTGGAGCAAGTTTCACAAGTATGTTTCTTGGGGAGGACAAAATAAGATTCCCAGTAATCCAAAGAAAGAAAGATCCTAGTGCATACAGAAAGAAAATCAATTTCGTAGTGTTAAATAATAACAGAAAAGAGTAGCTTCTGTTTTTCATATCTGAGCCCTCATTCTCAGGCATGAAAATTAATAAAGAAGAAACAAATTTTAACAGGCACCACTGCATAAATATGCCACTACCTCTGCTTTCTTTGAGTAAAGTTTCATTTCAGTATTTCCCTGCAGCTAACAATGAAATTGGTTTTTGGATAATCAGCATGTTTTGTTCTCCTTGCAATTTCTAGTCATGACTTCTGCTGAATTAAAACACAGGGAATATCAGCAATATATCCAGGGCTCTGAATGAATAGAACTCTAATTTCAGGAGTGTACTAATACTGCAAATTAATTTGACATTCATTGTGATGTCTGATCAAGGCAAACTACTTTCTTATTATGCGCGTGTTCAGAGGTATTGTCTGTCACAAGAGCTATTTAAAACAGTGTTAGAAATCTAATGAAGTCTACCAACCTCCCATTTTTAAACAACAGTTGGGTTGGTAACAGCATCAGATTTAGTTTGACCCGTTCAACTGAATCTCAAATTTTACGGTATTCACTACAACTCATCTCCTCTGACACTTCTACAGATATACAATTAAGTATGTCTCTCTTTAACATCATCACAGTATTTAAAGTTGTTGCAAGTCCATCCTTTTTCTTCCAGTTTGCTAAACGCATACAGTGTTCAGCTAACCAGCAGAGCCAGACAATCATGTTTTTAAGATCTTATTTTCACACTGGGAACAGTTGCAAAGCTGTTAGTTCCTAGTGCCTGGCAAACTTAAACAAACACATAAATAAATTATTACTTCCAAACAAGCAAAGTTTCTGAGAGGTCTCTAACGACCATTTCGTGGAAATAAAGTTACCTAAGATGGAACTGTGTATCTCAGGTATAATTCCACAGGAAATGGTGCCAAATCTCAGTCATTACTCCATATACCAAAGATATCAGTACCTGGCCAGTAACTCAGGGACAATTTCTGCATATCTTTATCAGGCAATCTTCATTCACATAAAAGGCTATTCATAAATATAATTTAAATTCATTAAGGCACATAAATACTATGGATTTGTTTAATTGACTTAAATGCTTTGATTGATCAGAGGCTGCAGCACGTCTCCTATGAAGACAGCCTGAGAGAGTTGGGGTTGTTCCACCTGGAGAAGAGAAGGCTCTAAGGACACCTTATAGTAGCCTTCAAGTACCTAAAGGGGCCTGCAAGAGAACTGGAGAGAGCATGTAGTGACAGGACAAAGGGGAATGGCCTTAAGCTGGAGTGTAGTTTTAAATAAGCTATGAGGAAGGAATTCTTTATGGTATGGTGAGGCACTGACACAGGTTGCCTAGAGAAGTTGTGGATGCCCCATCCCTGGAAGTGTTCAAGACCATGGTGGATGGGCTTTGAGCAACCTGGTCTAATTGAAGGTGTTGCTGCCAATGGCAGGAGGGTTGGAACTAGATGATCATTTCAACCCAAGCTTTTCTGTGCTCTTAGCCAAGGAGAATTGCATATAACTTCATCAGGAATTTTGCATAAGGGCTATAAGAGCACGTCCCTGGTTAAAATAAGAGACATGTAGTAAAGTCAAAATGTGAGAAAGTATTTGCTTCTGGTAGTAAGATGGACTACAAGTCAGTGCTACACAGGATGCCAACTCCCCATTCTCCTTTCTAAGGGGAATCTCATGCAGTGGCAAAACACTGGTTTAACATTCAGTGATAAGAACGTGCCAATGGACACATTTGGTGATAATGTAGCAGCTGCATTGTCTTTAACTAGAGTGTCATATGTAGTTCTTCAGCTGGGACAGAATAAAATACCTATAAATTCCTTTTCTGTGTGCGAATTAATCTCAGCAAAGGGGAGGAGGCCCTGCTGAGTTCATTATACTGAATACTGTAATACATTTGTCTCTAAAACTGCATTACATTAACTGAGAATAATGCAGCTTTTATTCTTTCATACATATATTAGCTTAATGAGCCATTAAAATGTCTAGTATTTAAAGCATACAATGAGATCTATAGTTTAAGTTTCAGAAGTCATCCAGATATCTTACAAGTGCTAACAGTACTCTCAACAGGAGAAATTTAGCCTTTCATTTATTTTTAAATTTCCCTTCCATTTTATTCTATAAAATACATTTATTTAAAGGAAAGCAGTCTAAATCTTTAATACTTAATCAAGTAATCTAAGTTAAGAAAAGAAAAATGGGTACATATATGTTGGATAATACCCTGCTTCTGAGCAGGTCCTGGAAAATTACACTCATTTTCTCTTTCAATTTCTCTAGTTAATTAATCAGAAAATTCTTCCTTTTCCACTGAACAGCTTTCCATAAGGAAATCTGTCCCCTTGGAGGCAAAAATATCCATCCACAAAGGGGCCACGTGCTTTGGCAGCAACCTCCAGATCTCCCAAACAGGCTGTTGACATACAGAAGTGTTGGGTTTACACCTCACCAGGGGAACTCCCCACCACCAGCACGGCTTGTGATTGTGACAAGGAAGTCATTGGTTCAGCCTTGCCACTTTTGTCTGCAAAGTCTAAACAACAGCAGAAACAGAGCAGACACATGCCCAGACAATCAAGGAAAGACAGAACATGGTTGCAGAGCTATAACTATTTGTTATTTCATACTAGCCTTACCCACTGTATTTTTCTCCTCTCAGAAATTTACTGCATCTAATTACTTCTGTATGATTAGCTCAGGAACAACATCCATAAATCCGTGAAACGTCTATATGGTGTTATCCTTGCCTAATCTTGGCATATTCAGACATTCACCAGAAATCCATTCACCAAATGGAAAGTTACTGTCAATAATTTGATTTTCCAAGATCTGTTCTTTTAAACAGTATTCTACCAAAAGTCTAGCCTGTCCTGTATTTCTATATATGATGAATAATTTCAGTAATATTATTTTTAAAAGACTTTCAAGGCTCTGTTACTTTGATTTTTCCATCATTCCATATCACATAATAATTACCATGGAACTAATTTAATAAGGTATACTATAGCAGAGGAGCATTTTAGCTGATTAAACATGTATCAGGAGTATTAAACAATCTACTTCACCTTTGTTCCAAAGTCACTGCATGTGTAATACTATATAACCACTATTATAACTAAATGTATGTTTCACGGTGTGAGAATGTTAATATATCTCAATCTAAAGTCTACTGGTTCAGTTTATCTCCTGGCTCAGCACTGCTAGTAAGATCTTTTAAAAAAAAAAAAAACAACAAAACCAAAAAACTAGGCTGTAACACTTTAAAGGAGGAATTACAGTTTGTGAGCAAAGCAGCTGCTTTATTATGCAACAAAGGACTGTAATACAACACACCTGGCAAAGCTCAGCAGCTTTGAAAGTACGCCTTTTAAGCAGAAAAGACAGCTAAAGAGCTAAAGTGGACTAACAAGGCAAAAACCTTAGATCAAGCACCTTGAAGTTTTCAGTGCATGACTTCTTTTTTCCACCTTCCCAACTTCTCTGATAGATACTTTTTAATAGGATTTTTTATTCTAGTTGAGGCAGGATGAAAATAATAGGAGACCAATTCACAAAGAGATGTAAAAGAAAAGGAGGCCTTCAGAACAAAGAAATCATTGCAATTTGTACTGTTTGTGGGGGAAAGGGAAAAAAAAAAAAAAAACAAAACAAAACCAAAAAGGCCCCCACAAAACAAACAAACAAAACAAAACAATGGAAAATGTTTGGGGAGGACTCTGAAACTCCGGGATTACTAGGATGTATTCCAAAACATTACATCTGCAGTAACAGTGCAAACCCGTGATTAGTGAGGTAAATAGAAATGCCACTGGATCTCCGCATGTTTTCCAAGATATATTTTTAAAATTACTTAATCTAACACTTTCAGACTACAAAGTTTAACTAGTCTGTCAGGCCAACTAAAGAACCTCTTCATTTAAGCAGGGAATTCTGTCAGGCCCATTAAAAGTCATCTTCAGGCTACCCATGTTCTATACTCATATCCTTCCTTTCCCCATATCTGTTTCCTTTTAAAATACAGAACATGTAAAAAATGCATTTATGCAGTGTCAATAGTTAATGCTCACTTTATAAGCATGCAAAATCTGTATTCTCAGTAGGTACATGCACACAGAGCACACATATACATCACATCTATACATAAATATCTATAAACAGCTGGCCACACATACCATGGAATGCTTTGGGCTGGAAGGGACCTTGAAGGTTACCTCTTTCCAACATTCCTGTTCCAGCTGTGAAGCAGCGGTGTAGTCCCATCCCACGCATGCCTTCCACCAGCTGCTGCTGGTAAGGGCCCCTGGGAGATGGGGATGGGGCAGGTAGGTACCCCCTCACCGTTGTGAGGCCACAGTGCAAACAGAGTTACAAACCAGAATGGTTGCTGTGCCAGCCCATGCCACAGCTGAGAGGCTGACCTTAGTCCTGGCCTCTCACAGAATCACAGAATATTCTGAGTTGGAAGGGACCCACAATGATCATCAAAGTCCAACTTCTGGCCCTGCACAGGACAGCCCCAAAAATCGCACCATGTGCCTGAAAGTGTTGTCCAAATGCTTCTTGAACTCTCTCTTGGTTCTGTGACCAATTCACTGGGGAGCCTGTTCCAGTGCCCAATCACCCTCTGGATGAAAAACCTTTTTCTAATATCCAACCTAAACCTCCCTTAACACAGCTTCATACCATTGCTGGCCACTGACAGGACCTGGGGCAAAGAAGGCAACAGCGCCTCCCCCTCCATTCCACCTCCCAAGGAAATTGTAGACTGTGATGAGGTCTCCCCTCAGTCTCCTCTTCTCCAGGCTGAACAGACCAAGTGACCTCAGCTCTCCTCCTATGGCTTCCCCTCAAGGCCCTTCACCATCTTCATACCCCTCCTTTGGACTCTTTCTAATAGTTTAATTTCTTTCTTATACCATGGTTCCCAAAACTGTACACAGTACTAGAGGTGAGGCCACCCCTGTGCAGAGCAAAGTGGGACAATCCCCTCCCTTGACTGGCTGGCGATGTTTGCCTGATGCCCCCCAGGACACGGTTGGCCCTCCTGGCTGCCAGGGCACTGCTGACTCATATTCAACTTGCCATCGACCAGAACCCCCAGGTCCCTTTTTGCAGCATTGCTTTCCAGCATCTTGTTGCTATCTGTATGTACATCCAGGATTGCCATGCCCAAGGTGCAAAACCCAGAGCCTCTCAGTTCACTTCTCTTCACTAGAAATGAAGTTGGAGGAAAAAATAATCAGTTCCCATGAACTCTCTTACAGTGACCAAAATGTCTGGAAGCTTTGGGACAAAATCAGTAGACAGATTTGATATCCTCTAGAAAAATTTCATGCTGTTTTCACAGAAAGAAAACGTTGTCCTGAAATGGGTTCTTTCACCCAGTGTGCAAGGAGACAATTCACAATCAGAGTCGAGGTTATGTCTGGTTTCAGTTTAGTACTGAAAGAAGTTTCTTTCTTCTTTTTTTCTATAGCTGGTGCAATTACTGAGATGTTATACATAATTTATCTATTTGGGAGCCATACACCAACTTCAGAATATGTCAAGTAAAGTATACTGAAGTCAAGTCTCAGAGACAACTTAAGGTGGCAATTTCTTTCTTCATTGCCTAATAAGAAAAAAAGAAATTAGGAGTCAGCGTGAATGCAAGCTTTGAGAACCTTGTTTGCTTCTTCATCAAAAGAATTAAGAATCTGTTCATACATTCAGTTGTTAGCAATATTTAGCCAATACATGTGCTACTGCCATTATAACATCTTTCTAGACCCAGTAGCTTCAAACGCATCCTTAGGAACCCAAAACAGAAGTAGGCTAGAGAGTCTGCAGGGCTTTGTATCATGGGACTATGGATCTTCGTCAATGGTGGCTTCAACAATGAGAAAAGGGGCAGTTCCTGAAGAGCCACAAATAAAAGCTGGAACTGTTCTGTTCTGCACTCTGACTAAGGACTTGTTAAAGTCTCTCTTTTCATACAGTAGAGGTTGCTCCCAGCCAACTCATGCAGTCACTCTGAACAGAGGATATTTTTTTCATTAAAGCTAAATGTAGAAGTAGAAAACAAACAAAAAAATGAAGTCCAGTTACAAAAGTTCACATGCCCTGAGATAACATAAACAGGTTCCTTCTCATGATTAAACAAATCACTATGCTCCATGAGAGAAGGGTGCATTTTTCAGGAGTGGCCTCCTTGAATTTGCCAAATCCTCAGTGCTGCACAATCAGGACACAGCATCTCTTCTAACTCTTTATCAGTTGTTGAAGAAAATATCAAGATTACCAAGGCCAAAGAGAAGAGGCTTCCTCTTTTTTTTAAGGCAGAATGAGAGGCATAAAGATTTTTATCTATTCTGAGGCACAAACATCTGAAAGACAAATGGACTCAAGGATCTTGAAGCTAGACTGAATATCCAGCCTATCTGAATCAACTCAATACTGGAAATACCCAACTGGAACCATGGGTGCCTGTGGAAGATTTCTGCTCAGTTCTGACAACTCAGAAATCCTCTCTTAGAGGAAGAGATTAGAGAATTTGACCCATTAACATCAAAAAGGCAGAAAGCTCCCTATTTGTCAATTAAAGACACTTGGGCCATGATGGTTAAAACCAAAGTCTGGTGAGACTAGAGAAAAGTCTTAAATTCTTGCTGTGTTTCATACTTAATTTCTTTTCAAGAACAGACTGACTACTATACGATCATCACCGTGTGCTACTGCCTGCAAGGGAAGAAAGAGGAAGTGACAGATTGAGAAGAGCGCCCTCCTTTCGCAGCCCCCACCCCTGAAAATGTTCTGGAGAAAGGCTATTGACAGACTGAGGTTAACTGGTTTGAGAGGCCTGTGTGGATGGACCCACTGTCTTCAAGCCTTTTCCTGCTGAATTGCCAAATACAACAATGGCTTTGCAATATGGATAAATGTCTTCCAGATTGAAATGAAAAAGTCTTGTGAAACAGGCAACTAGGCAGTAAAGAATAATGCTAAAAAAGCGGAATGTTCACAGTGCGCACATACATATATGCAACACATACACAGACACACTATTACATATGTGTGACAGAAAGTGCTAGAAAACAAAAAAACTTACCCTCACTAATTCAGTTTTGTCATCATCTTCCCTGTGCTGGTAAATGCACTGGCTGAGAACAGCATAAAGTCTTTCCATGCAAGACATACTGACATTCTCTGTTGCCACAATAATAGAATCCAATACTTGCTGAAAAAAAATTGGAAACTACAATTCAGAATAGTGCAGGATACATCCTTCTTTCTTTATTTTAAATAAAAGTGGCACTTCAGAGAAGTCTGATTAAATATCTGACAAGATTTAACTAGAGAAAACAAAGTAATTTTTTATACTTCAGAGAAAAGGAAGGCTTACGTTTCAGGCAATATTTTCTTACTCATTAATGTATGACATCAATGATCGTAATTGCCAATCAACTGCTTCTAGAACACCAGGGAATGACACAATCTACTCTGTCGTAGAGTAGCTGCCACAGCAAAGCCACAATTGCATTTCATTCAAAATGCAATACAAGGCTCTGGAAAATGTGTCTTTGGAAACCAGCCTACAGATTTTTCAGATACAGCTGTAACAGCTGGAAACAGAACCATCCTTTGTTGCTCCACTTTACCCATGAGTTGAATGTGTACTGTGGCTAACATCAGTTAGCTCCTACCTTGCCACTCAAGAGTGTGACTGCCTGTAGCAAATTACCAATCTCTCATATGGTCCCTTCTTTTACCGAAGATGTGAACGTGGTAATCTCTGGAAAAGCAGCGCTAACACTCTAGTGGCAGCACTGCTGTGGCTGTTCAGTAGCTGTGCATTGTGTGAGGTTGTGAAGATGTAGCTTAGGAGAGCAGCCACACCAAGCAAAAATATTACTGCCTGACAACTGTTTGCTATCAAACTCTGCCTCCCTCAGATCAGCTAGCACAAGATTTAAGCATTCCCCTCAGCTTCATCCTTTACAATGTCCAAAGAAGATGCACAAAAATCACACAGCATGATTTCAGCTGCTGCAAACACAATAAGTAGGACACAGCAGAGGTTCATGGCCAACATCCCACATGAAACTATTTCTAATTGCTGCCACATAGGTAACTGTACGCTCTTCTGTATGTTCATCAAGTTCTACACCTATTACCAAGCAAAAAAGCAAACACACACACACACACACACACACACACACATACACACACACAGAGAACACCCAAAAAACAAACAAACAAAAAACCCAAACAGAAAACAAAAGCACAAAAAACCCAAACAAAACCAACCAAACCAAAACCCTGTACAAAACCAAGCAGCTACAGTTTGGAGTGGCTCTCTGGTACAAGCAGCAAGTTCCAGTGACACCCATGTTAGGGAAACAAGTTTTCTATAAGAGGTGCTTCAGGACTGTAGCTCTCTGCTTACAGCTCAAACATATATAAGGGCTCTACTCTACCATTTCTCCAGTCAGTAGGCAATAACTTTGGATTATGTGCTGTTAGCACCCTGAATCTAGAAAAACCTTTGTGGCTTCTTGAATTACACAGGCACTCGTGAACAACAGAACTCCCTGAAATTTGCTTCCTTAGGAAGCCAGCTTGGAAAGTTAGTTTCACCTCTACAAATCAGCCCAACTCTTAAAAACGTGACAGAAATTGTGTTGAAAAGTTATTTTACCAAAGGAGATTTCTCTCTGGTCACATTCTCCCCACACAGGGGAAACATCCAGGTAAATACTCCTTTTCTCATCGTGGCAGGTAAAGAGCATCCTCTGCTCCTTTGGCCAACCTCCAGGACTTCAGGAACTCTTCTCAAGGCTATATTCCCTGAGAGTCAGGACCTTCTTCTACCCTCTCATGCAGAGGAATCTCTCATCCCAGTTCATGCAGAGGACTCTTTTTTGCTCTCTGCAGCTAGGCCTATTTTTGTATTTTTCCCCAGCTGTAGCTTAGGACAGCAACTTCTCTCCTACAGGGGGCTGGACTGGTAACACTGTAACTGTATGAAGGCAGAATTTTAACACTGGATTTTGAAATCATTTGAGAAAAGCAGGTATTAGTATTTTAGCCAGGTTGAGCTTCAGGTCAACCTGCTAATTTCAGGTTTCAAGTAATCACTGCTAAAAATCAAGGTCCTTTCCCAGTTCCTAATAAATGAAAACATGTGAACAGCAAACCAAAACAACACCTGCATCCCCAATTCATCGTAAAAACTGCTAAGACATTAATAACCAACAGTAGTAGCAAGTTGTCAGTGGGCTATTTTAAAATTTAACAAGCCCTTTTACATTGAAAATTAGGAAGAGAATCCAGTTTCCTAAAATTTAGTTCAAAAAAGCAAGAGCAGCAGTCCACAACAGCTGTGGAAACAACACTCACAGTCCATCACAGGCTGAGTTATTTTACAAGCTCTGTATCCCTCTCATAATTGTTTGAATTGGCATTGGTTAACAACTGACTTAATTTACAACCGTACAGGTACCAAGAAAATATCCTGCTTTGGTGTTGACAAAATTGAAATTAGACTTACTTTGAGCTCAGAGTAATCCACAGACACTTCCTGTGTGTGAATTTTCATTGCTTTCCTGTCACATACTTGCGGTTGCTCATCCACCTGAGAACATCCCACACAATTTGTATGATGTACTTGTGAATCTGGAATGACATACATTTCTTAAGTCAGGATTTCTCTTTATCTGGACTACAGTATCAGTGAAGTATCCTGTGCTGGAAAAGAGTACCTCTCTGCAACAAAGACAGAACTGTTACCATTTTTTCACTAAGAAATGTTTGACTTCTCCTTTGTTTCTGGCACTGCTCCATAAAAATTAGAATCGGACACAAAAAAAAAAGGCACTAGAGAAAAAAGGCAGGGTAAAAATATGGAAAAAATAGTCATGCTGCCACAAGAGCACTGCACAGTAAAACTCAGGTAAAAAAAAAGAAAGGAACAGTAAAAAAAAAAAAAGTATTTTAGGTTAGGAAACACATATTACATTTCAAGCATTAGAATATAATTTTTCTATTCCACATGTGACTCTTAATTCCTCACTGCTTTAAGTACAGGTTTTTAACTCAGGCTGCTTATTACTGGGAAGATACTCGTACCAAAGGTACGAATTTTTAAAATAGGTACCATTTGAAAAACAAACTGCAGAATCAGAAAAAAACAGCCACTGCAGAAAAAAGTGAGTTTGGCCAGCATAACTAGAGGAGCAGCATCATTATGCAAGAAACACTGCGCTTATTTGAGAGACACACAATGGACATAACAGAATGGAATTAAAGAAGGCTAAAACCTAACAAATAGTTTAACCCTCCTCAAGAAGAGAAAGGAAATAAATGACTTGTTTGACCTTTCATTTACCATTTGAACGTTCATCTTCAGAAGTTCCAGCTTTTTGCCAATCTGGCATGCCACTCGCCTTTCTTATGTCTGAATGTTCAGAAAGTATGACACTCTTCCTTTCAGTAGAAGATTCAGCCACAAGGGTCACTTCCTCTCTTTCATTTTCTGTCCCAGTTTTCTGTTGTCCTTGAAGTACATTTTCATGTTCTTCCATAGGTGTATCCTGGGAAGGATTCTTCATCTGTGCTGCAATACTGGAGGAATCTTCCTTAGTTTTGTGTTTTCTTTTAGACTTCTCTACAAAGACATATAAGAAAAAGTAATCCAAACCATTACCATTAGTTCTTTCTCCAAAATGCAGCATAGTCATCTTACTTGCAAAGAAAATGACCACAGCTTAAGTACCACTGTCCATCTCCCCACGTGTGTCTAAAGAAAAAAGCTGCACATTAATAAGACCAGTTTGCTATTATAAATATTATAGGCAGAGAAAGGGAAAACACTGCTCCATGTAACTAAAAACTAATTGAATATTCAGAAACAGCTACATAAAATGTTTTGGACTTCAAAATGTAGGTGCCATTAGATGTCAGTTGGGTTATCAAGGCCAGGCTCTTACAATGTCAAGCCGCCACTGGACTTGAATTTCATAACCACACTGAATGAATCGCCTCAGGATTTATCCCACATTGTGAAGCATAATAAAAAAAAAAAAATGCCTCAAGTGTGAAAAACCAGGCATCACAGGAACCTGCTGTTAGGCCACAGGAACAGCGAAGGTAGCAGTGACTTTAACAGCTTCTCCAAGAAAGTCTGAATACAACTCAACTTGCCATTAGAGCAGGGGGTAGTGGCATCCACAGGTGCTGCTGGCATCTTCATTTTTTCATTACACTTTGGGACTGTTTTCTTACACCCTGCAGAGCACTATGCAGAGTGTCTTGCATAGTTGGTTACAAAGAGTGAGACAAGTCTTAAAATCCTCAGCATCAAAAGACATACCTCTTTCCTTACGAGATTCTTTAATTTCTTGGCAGCGTTGTTCAAAATCTTTATCCAGTTCGTGCCTCACTATGGAATATGCCATATCACTCAAAGCATAAGCTTTGTGACTCAGGAGATCATCTGAAATTGTAGTTGGAACTGAGCGTATTCCACTAGACAATGAAACCCTTTATTTTGTTTTCTTAAAATGATTTTTCTCTTTTCATAGGCAGATTCTGAAATGTTATCTCAGGTGGTATTTTCAGCATAACAACAGAAAAGTTAATTATTAAAGCAAAAGCACTAGTTACCAATCAACACATCTGCAAAATTTCATGAGCAAACAGTTTATTTACAACCTGGCAACTTTAAATAATCCCAGAGAGCATTTCTTATCTAATCCAGCATCTACTGTCTGCAGATGACATTTATCAATTTACACCTTTAAAATTTTTACCAAACCAGGGATAAAAAGCACATCCTCACCTCCAGGACTTTTATATGAGTTGTACTGTAAAGCATTGCTACAGATTAGATCAATGTCCTTCAGAAAATCTCCTG
This sequence comes from Pyrocephalus nanus, assembly GCA_038380795.1. Taxonomy (NCBI): domain Eukaryota; kingdom Metazoa; phylum Chordata; class Aves; order Passeriformes; family Tyrannidae; genus Pyrocephalus; species Pyrocephalus nanus. The sequence goes on from CM076261.1 coordinate 65,094,890, forward strand.
CAGTTAGATACTGGTGCATGTCAATCTTGGAGAGAACTGAGGAGAGGTCCATGGGCTGTTTAATAACAGCCTTGTAATTGGGTGCCTGCAAATGAAATATATGTGCTTAGAGATTTAACGTAGTAGCTACCAAAATTATTTATTATTATTATTAATTATTAATTGTATTTACACATTTATATTGTTATATTACTATAGATAACGACCAAAACAGCTACATATCTCCTTTCCATTGCAACCACATTGTTCTAAAATAAACCTTATACATATAAACACCAGTCATTCAGCGTTATTTCACTCTAATCCACCCCAAGGGATTTATTAATAAGAACCTCAGTTACCCCACCTTCACGGGAGGGTTGTTATCAGCATCTATTTTCAAATGAGCTAACTGGGCAATTTCTTTATTCAAAATATAAAAGGAGCCTACTAAATAGTTTAGATTAGAACATCTATGTTTGTTTAGATTATTTACATCTCAGAAAGTACAAGGAAAGGAAAAGATAAGTCAGAGAATGCATAGGGGAATGGGACTTCTCTGAAAGGCAAAGCTATCTTAAAACTAAAACTGACTTTGAAGAATGTGCCTCTGGCTTAGACTTATTCAAAAAATTAAATGAGAGATGTATGGGAACAAGGAAAAAACACACAGCCCTTATGGTTGATCTTATACTGAGGAAAGGTACAGATAAAAGGGAGAATGGAGACTGAAAAGTTATTTGACAAACTGCTGCTTCTAATCCTCACAGAAACTATTGACAGTCAATTAAAGAGCTTTTGGTTTTATTAAAACAACCCTTTAGGTAATGTTTGTAATTGTAGAGAAAGAGATCTCTCTGCTTTTCAGTACTGTAACATGCCTCCATATCTAAGCCTTTTCACTGGCAAACTGTGTTGGCATTTGGTGTAACTGGCACTTAGATGATCCTTGTAGGTCCCTTCCATCTGAAATATTCTAATGTTTTAAAAACATTTTAGAAAGAACACAGGACTTCAAGTGAAGATTCAAATAACAGACTATTGAGAGCCTCGAGGAGTCAACAAAAGTAAAATTCACTTCCTGCTCCTTGAAAAATCAGAATAGTATGGTCCTAAAAACAAAGATAAACTCCTAGAAACAGCAAACATTGAGAAACATACACACAGAGAAATCATGAATACACACAGCCATAATAGAATTACAGAACAACACTAATTTACCTCCTCTGGGTCAACAGGCTTCATAAATGGTCTGAAACGTCTGTCAACAACAAGTCTACGAGCCACATCCCTTAAGTAAATCCTAAGTTCACGCAACGTATCCTCTTCCTCCTCCTCCACCTGCCTTAATTCTTCCTCTGTCAGCTGTCGAGGCTTAGGTGGTGGTGCTATGGGCAAGACTTCCAGTGGCTGCAAAGCTTAAATTAATCAGGAAATTATAGTCAATTGATGGTACTCAAATACAAGAGAGTATGAGAAATGATTGATAAAAAATTACCACCAAAGCAAATACTGTATTAGCTGTTAACTTACAGTTAGCAAAGTTTTATACGTAGAATATCCTCCTCACCTGTGTTGTTTTTTGATGCAGGAGGTTGAGCAGCTTGCTTCATAATTAAGTCCTCAAAAAAATGTCTTCTTTCAGCACATGTAGGCCGCGGGATTTTGAAAACTTCTTCATATTCATTATTAAACAATACTTTTATCTAATGCATGAGGAGAAAAGATACTTTAAAGTAAGGTAAACAAGGCCACACAAGTTTTTTATATTCTGTTCCAAAAGGACAAGTACCTCTCTAAATTAAACTGAATACTCATCAGGATAAGACAATCAATGAAAAGTTATCTTCTTGGCCTTAAAAGGCTAGATTTTTATGGCATGGCAAATTAAAGTACCTTCTTTGAATAATACCTTCTAGAGTTCAAGCTCCAGTAAGAAACTGCAAGATAAACCACTGAAAGAGGGGTGACATTCACCACCCCCCAAGGCTGCTTATTTTGTATTTACCTGCCTTGCTGTCTTTTGGCTTGAATCTTTATGGCAGCCACAGAGGGAAACAGGCAAAGCTCAGTAGAAAAGTGAGGGCTTTTTAGTCAGATGTTTGGGGTTTCTTTAATTATATTTTTAATTAATTTAAATGAGGTGTCTCAAATTGCTTACTCCCAAGCTGTATTCTATTTTTTCCATCTCTAATACCAAAAGGTATGGAAGGAATTTCAATCCTTATTTTAGAAGGCCTTTATTAACAGTATAAAAACTCCTGTTACTGAGACAAAATAATCAGAGCAGCATATTCAGATTTTGAACACCTTCCTTTAATGAACACTCTCGGATGTCTACAAAGCTCGTCATGTTCTCTTAATGAATTTTGTTAAGGAATAGAGCTAAAAACTTATTTCCAAGTTACTTAAACAGGAATTGAACCTTAGCTTTCTAAATTGTCAACTTTTGACCCAGATGAAGACCGTAATTGAAATTTTTATAAAAAAATTGAAATTTTAAATTATATTCCATCAGTTAACTGTGTGACCACCATATTTTTTCAGTATAAATATTTTCAGAAAAACAGTCTTTTTCATAGCTACCTTTCAAGCACCATATATTCTTTGCTAAGGACACACCTAACCCTCTTAAAGCCACTGAAACAATTGTCTGAAGCAAGTCTATATATCTGTCTAATAAGCCTGAGCATGTGAGAAAGGATAAGAAGTTGGGTCAAAGTCAATCCTTAGTGAGAAAACACTTTAGAGAAAAGCTTTCAGCATTGTTTTGTCTAAGCAAGTTTTAAGAAACCTGGTTTGGGTGCCTGAGTATGAATTTGCTTAAGAGCAGCACAACACTCCAGTGCTTCAGGAAGTTATAAATTAAGAAGAAATTGAATACCAAAGAAAGAAAAGTATCAACAGAAATACCTCTTCTGGGAGATCTCTGTGTTGCACATCAGATGTTGCAAGGAGCAAAACTGGAGTAAACCTTGGGATGTTCTGCAGTAGTGTTGTAAAAACAGATTTCAGTGTAGGTCCAACAGACTCCCACCAGGAAGGGATTTGTGGGATAAATATGATACTTGGTGCTGTTCTTTGAGCTTCTCGCATCAACTGGTAAAATGAATGCTTGTGTAAGAGAACTACATCATGTAGAGCAGGCTACTGAATAATTAAATATCAGTCAAACTATCTTATGAAACAGGAGTACCTGAAGCCAAAACATCAAGACAAACCAATAAATGAATGACTCCTAACAATAAGGTAAAATTTTCACTTTTACTAAAATACAGACATTGATATAGAGACAGAAGCAGACTTGAATCTCTGTTGGATTTCAAAACTCACTTAGGTGTAACATAACTCCTAAAGAGCCTCAGAACTCAGCTGATGTGGTGGTGTGCCTGAAGAAACAAAAACTAACCCTTCAGCAAAATGTATTAGCCTGGAAAATTCGCTACACAACTGCAGCTATCCCATTTTCAGTTCCGAGTGGGCACACACCCAAGTCAGACTGAAGCACAGTCTGAACAAAGACAGACCTATGTGAAAAGATGAGGACTAAAACTGTACAAGAAGCCTGGTTATAATTCATTAACTTCAAGCACGTTTTATTAAGAGATGACCAGTCCTTAGCCTGTCTGAAGAGCTAAATCACTCACAGCTTTTCAATACCAAAGGATCCACAAGACCAGATGATGTGCTTTGAAGACCACAAACAACTGCCTCCAGATGGCACCTCAGTCAAGAAGACAACACATACCTACTGCATGAGGGAAGCCTCAGCAGTCCTTTCACACAACAAATTTCTCCATGCACTGTTTCAGATTAACAATCTGGAAAGGAGATGTTCCTCCTATGTGACAAATTAGTATCCGGTCACATAATATGTCTGTCCTGACTTGTACAGCTCTCAAATGCTGCTACTAAAGATCCAAATGTTTTAATACAGTTATGCCAAACAATGAAATGGATTTCCTGCTGAAAAGTAAAAAAGAAAAACAGCACTAATCTACTTATATTTCATTTTTCTAGTTAAGGAAAACACACCACTGCACAAATCCAAGTGTTCCATGAATTTTAATGATTTTACTGCATATACTGCAGCAGTATAAGCCGTATATCTATGTGTAAAAAAGGAAACTATTCTTTTCCTCAAAACCTTGACTGCCCAACAAATATAATTTAAAAAAAAAAAAAAGGCTACAAAATGTGCATACATGCCGTCAGGTTGATGCAGAACCATCTACTGGTAGCACAGAATCTTAAGGAGCAATGAAAACAACTTTCTGGATCCCACTGAGACCAGCAGGATTTCCTGACACAAAGAGAGGTTTATTAGCAGCACCTTCCAGCTTCCCAAGCTGCTAGCAACATTATCCTTGCTTCATTTCAAATGAAAAACGTGACTATGTATAATGTCCTTACTTGGTATCATCCCATGTAGAAGAAAAGTGGATTTTAAGACAGAAGTAAATGTAACAATGTTCAAATCAGGACACCTCTATTATCAATCAATTTTTCCTACTTTACTAGTTTATATACAGTTCACCAATGCTATGAGATTAATGAGGAAAAAAAGCTACCTGTATACAGGTTTCATCTGGTGATGTGCTAACAAACAAAGTTGGTGTGTCTAGTGTATAAATTGGAAAGTTTTCGAGGGTATGTAGTACTGCAGCTGCCAAATCAAAAGCTTGCCCAGATTCTGGCTCTTCAACTAGTAAGAACCGTGGCCTGTAAGATGTTGGTTGGTCACAAGGATTTCTAAAGCAATAAAAAGAAAATAATTTTTAAAATGAGTGATGAATAGGCACACAGATGTTAAGCTTTTTCCTATGCACTTCTTTTTTTTTGTAAATACACTCCTTGCTCCACCAAATAATAAGTTGATCTGTGACCAGGAAGACTGTCAAAGCTTCTTTCTCACAAACTGGTACTATACCTCTGCTAAGGAACCCTGCAAGTCCCCAGCACGGCTGCCATTCCTTTGGCTGGGTTAAGTAACAGCTCTTAAATCCAACACAGGGACTGCCCAGCCAAATACACCCACAACAACTTGTCAGTAATCTGATACAGGGCAGAACAACAACTCTTTCACTCAGCATAAACCAATTTAGGTCTCTTTACTGCCCATACACAACGATTTTCATCATGTCTTGATTTTAGGTAACTGAGATGTCAAGTTTAGCTGAAATTTGGCCATAGTTCCTAGAGATGGTGGGAAGGAAGGAGCAAAACATGTCCAGGAAAAAAATTATTGTGGGCACTGAAATACATCAGCAGTATCTGAAGAAACACATGATTGGACTGGTTAAAGTATAGCAGTATGCTACACATAAAATTTATATTTATTTTATTCAGTCATTTTAATGGTTTCATCTTGAATAGTCTCCTAATCTTCTGGTAATCTTGCTTCACTAACGTGAAACATACTTGTGAAGATGTCAGCAGAGCAATAGCAACAGAGAAAAATAACTGACCCAACAGTGACACTGATAATATATTTTTTTAACAGTTGGCTTACAGGACAACCACAATTATAACATCAAAAGATTAACATAAACTCAGTAAGTTAAAGGTACAAAATACAGATATTGTTCAGGTTTTTCTCACAGTGTTTTAACAAACCACTTCTCAATTTTGTTTCTATTATATAATTGGCTACAGGTTTAAAAATCTTGGAAAGTAGAAGGACAAAAGATGGCTACACAGTCCATGGAGTTTTTAAGCTAAAAGGACAGAGAGCACATTTTTTGAGGTCTTGAGTTTTCCAAGGAATACCATGGATTAAACCAACATATTCCAATAATCTGTGGACCACTTTGACTTAGGAAAAGAGGGGTGGGCCATTCAGTTTGATGGATTAGGGCAGTGTACTCAGAACATTAATATACAGTTGTATCTTCACGCTTATTTCTTGCAAATATTGATCCTCCCACACACAACCCCTTAATTCCATCCTGCACCACTCACACCAAAACAGTTTACAGATCCAGCCATTTTAAAAATGTAACCTTTAATACAACAAACATACCTGCTAAAAGTGTAGAATTCTGCCTTTTTGTGATCAGATGTTTTATGAGATGGCTTCTCTTCAGAGATTGATGGCGATTCCTCATCACTGTCAATCACATAATTTCCTACAATAGGATTTAAAGATAAGAGAAGTTTGTTAACTTTCCTGTATAGTCCATATCTCTTGCACTAATACATCTTCAAAATCAGTGCTGGAAAACACTTCTCTTGTATTTTGTCATTTGAATGCGATTTTCTGAAGAGTTCATTCTACCACAGATCAAAGTAAATTCAAAAAGCTGTCTTACATCCCATAATTTGCATTAGGCATTACCTCTCTATTGACAAAAACTTGTTTTTTTCCTTAGAATAATGATGACTAGGAACAACTTCAAAAGTTTCCAAACACCTGAAAAACCCTTCTCCCTCCATGTAAGCATTAATTTGGAAAGAGGTGTTTCATACTTTAAACCTTAGATCCATCTCTGAAATGATAAATGCAACTTTAGCTACTGTTTAGAAAGAGGGTGCTCCAGAAAAGAACACATCGTCTGCTGCATACTGTGAGTCACTCACAGCTCCATCCTGCACTGAGCACATGCAAAGTATAAAATTGTGCTGTAATTACAGCTGATAGTTTTGTGTATGTTGACTGCACAAATCACAAGATTTTCTTTGTCAGATTTTTAAACAAGTGGACATTATTATCATACCTTGCTGTTGGTCCTTCTTCAGTGCAAGCTCTGCATGGGGAAATACTCTCTGCAAGGCTTGTAAAATTCTTTCCAGTGTGTTTTTTAACAGTGGCTTTGAAATAGCTGATAGCGCTCGCCCAGGGGAAGGCACAGTCCTCTGTGAAGCTGGAACAGTCTTCTGCATGGCCATGGAAAAATAATTTGCTTTTATTTTAATCAAATCCATGTTTATCTGCAGTCTCTCTCTACTTTCATACAGCTGAGGATAGCGATCCCGCAAAGCACAGAGGCCAGTTTCGGCACATAAGGCTTTAATATCAGCACCACAGTATCCTAATAAACAAAACAAGAATCAAATGCTGTGTCAGTCTCAAGCAAAACAGAATTCAAGGCCAAGATTTCTAAACTGCACTATTGAAAGACTTGGTATGCAGCTAGAAATTACCAGATTAAGAGACAATTGAAAGAGTTCCTGCAGTGCAGAGAAGTTCTGTTACATGGCTCACAGCCTGCTTGTCAAAACTTTGCTTCTGGGAAAGATGCCCCAAACCCATTCAGTGTTCTGAGAGACAAAAAGAAAATTGAAAGCAGCATCTAACTTTGCTCCCAAGGCATGTCAGCTGCCTCACTGCCTTGCTCTGCAGCAAGGCACAAGAGCTTGAGTACTGCCTGGTACAAGCTGAGGTTCCCCAGGACTCAAGTTGTGTGCAGGAACCCACAATGTTTTCAAACTCACCAACACACTCTTCAGCCAGTTCTTCAAGTAAGTTGTCCGATGGCTTCGGGTTCCAGTCTCTTGTGTGAATTTTGAAAATCTCTTTTCTTGCCTGAAAACGAAACAGTTGCATTTTACTTTGTCCTTTACTTTTAAAAAAACAACCACAATGCGAACCCACAAAATCTCTTACACTAATACAAATACTTTTCTTATCTGCTAAACTTTTAAAGGTCAGTTATTAATAGGCCCTTTGCATCTTCAAGCAGGAAATTTAATAATTCTCTACTTGCTACAACATGGTTACTCTAAACTCTGTTGGGGACTGCAGTGAAATAAAAGTAATTTATATCTTCCATAAAAAGTGAGTTTTCACCAGTGTGAGACCTAACGATCATGAAGAAAAAATAATGTAGTAAAAACCTTTCTCAAATGGAGGTTTTTTTGTCAAAGAAAATTCTCTCAAATTTAGTGAAATTTCACTGAAACAATCTCATTTCTTCATCAGATTTGCTTTTGTACCAGTTCATTCAAGTAGAACAGTCCTCATACTCTGTTTCAAATTGCTAGAGTTACTACCAAGAAGAGCAATAACTATGACCTAAACTATTGTCACTAATCCAGAAAATGTCAAATATCGCCTATTCTCATCTCAGACATTTGCAAGACTTTCGCTGCAGTATTTCTTGGTACATAGATTAATTATGGCAGACTTCTGGAATTCTTCCACAGTAGGGAATCATGTATTAGATTTGTTTCATGACACCTCATTTCCTGTTCCTGAGAGCAGATGAAAACTGGAGACCAATGTTTGTGTTAAATGCACTGTCTAGTGCACGTTTACTAGCTTTCAGTTCAATAAGCCTTTTATCCTTTTTCTAAAAAGTGCTAAGAAATATCAATGGTAGTCAGAGAGAAAGCACAAAAAGAGGGTTCCAGCTTTGCACACTATCTCCCCACAATCCCATTATTTTTTGGTTACTATACATACATTTTTTCATTGCTTAGGTATTGGCATTGAACTAGAAGCCTTCCAAGCACTGCAGCTGTGCAGTGTACTTCACATCTTCATCCAACTCCCTGTTAATAAGTTCCAAATCCCAACATAATTCACTCCAGTACCACCCTTGATCAAAATTTTTTTTCAGAACTCTTGTGTGAACACCATTTCTTTCACTTTCAAGATGCTGCAACAGTACTTTAATTCATAGTTATAAAATAGTTTAAACTTTCCTAAACATTTCAGTGACTGGCAGCATCCCATTTTCTTCACCAGTTACAGCAAAACCAAAACTAATTACAGAACTAATTACTTGTTGAAATCATCATAATGGTATATATTCAGTACCAGGTTTGCCCTCCACAGTACAACACTGTCTCTCCAGACAGCCCTCTCTTGTCCAAGCTGTACACTACTGATGGAGACTTGCATAGCTCTGCAAAGCTGCCTTGTTACAGGGGTTTGTGATAAAAGTGGATTTTGCCACATAAGCATTAAGGTTGAGTTGAAGTTTTGACCTCTTTGTTTGGCAAGTTGAAGCGGAATTCTCGTTCAAAGCGTCCAGGTCTTCGTAAGGCAGGATCTATAGAATCCAGTCTGTTGGTAGCTCCAATTACCACAATCTCTCCTCTGCTGTCTAAGCCATCCATAAGTGTCAGAAGTGTCCCCACAATAGAGCTAACAGAAAAATACAATTTTTATACACTGGTTTAGGAAATTTTCTTCAGTTCCACATCACTCAAAAGGACAACTTTTTATTGATGAGATGCTGATTAGCAGAAGACTTGTTATAAGACATAAAATACAGATAAGGTATCACAGACCTTGTGCTGATATCAAGCTTAGGAATTGTTTTCAATTACTGTTTAAAAATCATCTGAAATTCACTGGCATTGAATTACTAGTTTTCAGGATAAATGAATATGTCACCTCAAGTTAAATAGGTTGTGGTCTTCTTTTCATAAAGATAAGCAGCTTCTATGTAGATACAAAATATGTCCTACCTATGAACTTGGTCTTGTTTACCAGACCGTACAGGAGCGAGAGCATCAATCTCGTCAAAGAAAATAATTGAAGGTCGCATCTGGTAGGCCTACAATGAAAACACAGGAATACTGACATTAGTAAAACAGCATTATTTAAAAGATAAAATGGATGGAAAACATTGTGGTTGGAAAGGCACAAACTACATTTTTCAGACTAGCATCAGGGATCTCTACTAATTGAGCTAACAGAGAGAAGAGGCACAAATAACAAGAGACAGCAGCCTATGTAAACCCACTGAGACTGGGTGACAAGAAACAAATCATACCAGTAGTTTTTATGGCTATTTGGCAACCACCAAGAACAGAGACGGGACTTAACTCAGTTACAGGTTCTGGAAGCAACCCTCTGTTACCAGTTTAAATGACCATGCTTTCAGCCTCCATCTGTTTCCCAATGATCTAAAGTCACCACCTCCTGCTTCTTGAAACCTTTTTTTGTGACTGTTTGCGTGGCTGCTGGGTTTTTTGGGAGTTTTGGGTTTTTTTTTTTTTGGAGGGCAGGGGAGTGGAGGTGGTAGTGGTGGCACTTGGCAGGATTTTCTTGCCTGTTTTACTAGTCTTTCCCAATACATGTCAAGATTTCAAGCCCCTAAAACTCCACTGAAAAAGGAAACACTGACAGTCCCATTTCAATGGGAGGAGCTGCCAAACATGAAAAAGAATGATTTCTTCTCAACCTCAGAAAATTAGTTAAAACTTGGTCAGAACACAGGGCATGTTTCAACCTTACCTGCTCAAATAATAAACGAAGCTGTCGTTCAGATTCTCCTATCCATTTACTCAAGCACTCAGCGCCTTTCCTCATAAAAAAGGTTACTCTCATGTCACCTTGACTACATTCATTAGCAAGTGCACGAGCAAGCAGTGTCTTTCCAGTCCCTGGTGGACCATAGAACAGACAGCCTCTGCAATTTAAAAAAAATCATTTAAAAAAATGACATCAGAAAAGACATCGTGGAAAAGTACCTATTACAATCCCCCATTCCTAAAACACACAACTCTGCTGTCCTAAACAAAACACTTCATGGATAAGATAGCAGTAATAGCTGAAGTGTCCGAAAAGTCAAAAGTGTTCCTACGCAATTCAGCAAGGCAGCAAGCAAAGTTAATAAGGAGGATAATGCAGAAATACAAAACCTTGAGAAAAGATTGTAGTGTCTCAAAAAGACATAACTTCTGACAAACAGGGGTGATTGGAGCCAAACAAGAAAAAAATTCCAGTGTGGAATCTGAGACTGGGCTAGCTTTTCAATGATACACTACATATATATTTCTGTTTTCACAAAATACAAGATTTTATAGTAAAACATTTAATTCTCCCTTGAAAAGTTTTAAGTTTTTGGAAGAGGAAGTAGTCTAAAGCTGGAAAGATATTCTGCATTTCTTCATTTCCATCAAGTAGAAAAACCAGTACAGTGCTGCTTCAAAAGAATTTCAATGAATAAAGAAGCAAAACACAGAAATATTTTCTTTTCATTGTTTGCAATACTTTCAAAGTTGCTGAAGGCAAAGGATTTAAAGTCCTAATATAACACAACTGAGTTTTGCTGGCCAAGAATATATAAAGCTAACAATTAAATCTCTAAGAATTACATTTTGTAACACAGAAGTCACTTAGCTGTGTAAAATGCAGACAGTTTCTTATTTTAGCTCCAGCACAACAAGCACTACAAGTTTTTAGTTTCATATCCTATCAGTTGTAAAACTGATACTTTAGCACTTGAAAAAAAAAAAAAGAGTTGGTAGGAGAGACAACTGGACTTTCATAAAACAAACTACAGTTGACTATGAGTAGACAATTCCTTCCTACTTACAAACTAGTCAAGTCCACTTGTATATGGGACTCTAAAGTAACCATTTCCAGCTCCAGGTCTGAAAGGCGAGACACTTCCAAAGGATAGTCTCACCACACAGTAAATCTTTGGACCTACCTATATATGGATTCTGTCCATTTTTTTTAAACATTACACTTTACTGCTGTTAAAAAAACAAACAAAACAAAACAACACTGCTGAGAATTTTTAAGTATGGGAACATATTGATACTTCAGTTGAATATTCCCCTGAAAATAGGTGAATGAGAACTTTATAAACAGTGTCTGTTACCTTGGAGGTTCAATTTTCAGTCTCTCAAAGATTTCTGGATAAAGCAAGGGAAAAATGACCATCTCCTTTAAAGATGAAATGTGGTCAGAAAGACCACCCACGCCATCAAATTGTACCTAAAGTTGAAGTCAACAGAACACATTTTATATGTTAAAGAAAAATGCAACCTTGATAAGGTTCCATAGGAAATCAGATGTCAGCACAAAGGAAATGTTCAGGCAATTTTCAAATTGCTTGAGAAAATTGTAAACTGAGGGAGTTATAGGTGACAAACCTCTCACTGACACAATGAAGCGAAAATACTTACCGCATCTATTTGCATTTGCTCAACTCCAGCCAGACTGGCTCCAGGTTTTGTGGTATTCTTGTCAACTCCCTTTAAGTCACTTTTCTGAAAGCTGAGCAAAAGAGATCTGACTTGAATTAAGGAAGAAAAAAAAAGATGCTTTCTAACCTATGATGCAGATAGAAGATTTCTGGTTTTCTAATGATAGCAAGTGAATGCAGAAGACATTAAAAATCAGCATAAACTTCCTAAATAGTCAAATATTCATTCTAACTTTTACATTTAATAGCCATGAGTAAATAAAGGAAAATGGTCACTCCAGACATTAAACCAAGTTAATTATGTTAACAACTCTTAGCACTTATTAAAACCCATGCCAGTCAACACACAACATATAGGAATGCAAGTTTAGAACAAGTTATTCCATATGGGGAGACCATGGACTGACCTTGATTTGTATGATGGAAGAATCCCTCCCCTCCCCAAACACATTGCTATCTTTCGAATAGTTTTACCTCCTACATTCAAAAAGTTACAGCCCAAGAGAATACTTATTTCAGTGGGGATTAACATTATAAAGCCTGCCCACCACTCCTGGACCTTCCTGAGAACTTTGGAATGTGTGTGCCAGAAGATACGTCTGAAGGACTTAAGGCTGAAAACATTTTTGTTAGACTGTTATTAAAATAATTTTTCTAGAGTATTTGCTAAGTAACAAAACCTATTTTCCCTATTGATAACATTTTCTGTTATGATGCCTTTCTTTCTGAATAAACTTCAGTAAAGCACAGAAGCAGTAAAATTTTACATTAAGAAATAACACCAAAGTGTGCGTCTCTACCCCTTTCCCATTCCCACCTAGAAATCAAATTGCTTATTAAAAATCAATTCTAAAAATCCAGTTGGAGACAATTCAGTTACACTTGTCAGTACCAACAGATATGATTAAGTATTGCCACAATTTAGAAAGGGTACAAGATGGAGATGGCCACACTTCATGGTTAGGCACGTGCAAAGTCCTCCCAAGAAGACCCCTCCCTCCCCTCTTCTGTAATTTCATTAACCTTCTTAAATTTCTCTTCTTCCTCTGTATCTCAAAATCCTTATCATCAGATGAGGAAGGGGAATCACTGTTTGGGACCACATGTCTTCGTCTGCAAACATTCAAACAAAAAAACATTCAAACAATTAAAAGTAAAAAATTAAAATGCACACTAAGTAATAACAAAATTTAAGTGAACACCATCTCAGAGTTTACTTTGAGATCTAATACGTTTTCAGATCATCAGACTCCTTATGAATCTGATTTCAAAGTACATTATTTGATTTTTCTTAGGAAGGTAAAATGTTTAACTAGGATGCAAAGAAATTTCTTAACTAAGTTTCTCCTTTTGTCCAGTCTCTCTCTCACATACACAAATCAAGTTTCACTTATGTAGCCAGTCTGTGAACCATTAACCTTTTAAACTCATTTAAAAATTCAAAAATCCTTCCTTCAAAACTGCCTCCTCTCAAGGTTGTTAAGCAAAGTGATCCTATTTAGCAAGGGATGGCACTCTCTCTGCTCTAACTGCTTACAGGATGTGATACCCCTTTGTCATTATTATTGCAATTTACAATTTATAATTTCATTTAGCATATTTCTTGTTTAAGGATACTTTCATGCAGAAACATGAACTGGTTCCAAAGAGACATCAGAATCAGTGTTTGAGAGATTAAAAAAAAATCCATTAGAACATACAGGTCCTCCATCTAAATTTCCTTTGGTTTTAAGAAAATAGTTTACATCCCTCAATATTAAATAGTCTAGGATTTTCAGTGGGAGATTTTGCCTTCAGTTCCAGAACAAATGAATTTTAGTTACACAGTTTCAGACACAACCCTCATCATCACTTCATCAATGACCACAAATACTGTAGTCTACATTTTCAAATAATACCTAATAGCTTGTAAAAGGGATGGCCTCCCCCAGCCAGTGTTTGTTTTCTTTATACCCTTAGACTACCATGGCAATAATCATACTACTGATCTATAATTATTACCTGTCCAAAACCCCTTGAAAGCATTATTCAGTCATGTGACTGAAAAACTATCACCTAATCATAGACAAACCTTTTATTCCCTTTGCATGAATCTCTCTCTCTGACATGTGAAGATGGGACTGAAGAATTTGTCTTACGTTTTCTTGGTTCTGTTGAAATCAAAGAGAAAGTTTAAGAGAAAGCAGGATAGTCAAAGAGGCAGAAAACGAGACATGTATCACATGTTCATGGGAAGTTTCAGTTGGGGTGGAGGCTAATCAATGCGCAGTGGAAGAGAAAAAACACACACCTGATTTTTAAGAACTGAAAACCACATGAGTTAGATTATCAAGTCCCTTTAATTACTATTTTTTCAAGGATAAATAGGTCACTTTTTTTACTGAAAACAATAAGGGTGCCAAATGTAAAAAAAAAATCAAACGTCCACAGGATACATGCATTTAATAAATGAAGGTAAGAAATTTGAAGTTGAGTGTGGAGTGTGTGCATGCATTTCCACTAAAAAAAATATCTCTTCCATGCAAGAAATTATCTCTTAAGAGAAAAATTTATAACCCACTTTCCAATGGATCTTGATAATGCTTAATAAGGTAATGCTTTTCAGTTGCTTCAGCATCACTTTCTTTTGCTTCACTTCCTTCTGGTGAAATTACTGCACACAATGTTAAACTGCTTAAGTACTGCTGCAAATGATGATATATTCAAAATGCACTACATGACATGTATTCCCACCTCTCCACAGCCTTTTATCACACAAGCATTTTGAAAAAACAGGGATTTGGAGTTTATTTCTCTGAATACCTGTGAGCGCACTACCAGAACAGACCTAGAATCTGTGGCTGAGGCTTTTAAGTCAACAGCAACACAGATTGGGTTTTTTTTAATATGAAAAATACCCAGTAGTTCAGTCTTCAGTCCATCTCAGTTGTTTAAGACAACTGGCTAGGCTTTTGGCTAGGGCGTAGTCAAGGAAATTTAAAAGAGAACTAGCCTACAATGCTACCTGGATTTTCAGTTGTTTCTTCATCAGTTGTTTCCATATCTAGGCTTTCCTACTTTAAAGAAACAAGAAAGATCAGGTACAAATAAGCAGAAAACCTGTGGGAATATCTAGTGCCTAAATAGTATCATTATCCAGACATGCCATTACACAGAAGATTTTATTAAGGCACAGGAGGAGGGAACAGGAACATCACTCTGGCACCCAGGATTAGTAACAAAGATTTCTACTCTAAAATAGGGTTTAGTAGATGTGAAAGTTATGCAAAACTGAGTGTATCAATTTAAGGTTTATCAGTTATCAGGTAGAACCCAGGACAAAGCTATTCCAAGCAGAAAAAAAAAAAAAATCACCTGGCATTTGAGAGATGATAAAGTACTATGGTCAATTCTGGTTGAAACAAAACCACAAATGAATTCCGATCTAAACAAAAGCAACTATGAAACCAACACCTGTCATTCAAGAGGACAATGGACTAACTTAATTTAATAGAGCAAAACCAAGAGAGAGGAAATATGATTGACTGGAGTCTATCATTTTAACATGACTTCCTCTCAGGAGAGAGGACTGCTTGAGCTCACAGGCAAGACTAGCACAAGAGAAAATATAGCAAAAACTGAATTCACTGATACCTGCTTTACCTAAGATCTGAAGTGAAAATGCAAGACCTTAAACAGTTTTTTGTAAACAGTGTCCATTCAAAAATCATAAGGCAATTCAGAAGGCATAGTATAAGACATATTTTAGCATATCATTGCTTCTTGCTGAAGAAGATATTTCGTTCACCCTTACAGCATAGCTGTGGCATGGCAGTAACCAAAAGATGTTAAACTGTAATTAGAAAGCAAGAATGAGATTTTCGTTTAGACTACACTATGCTTTGGAAGAAGTTTTTTTCAGCTAAATTAAAATTATAACTAAATAATTTCTCTATGTGAAATGCCACTCACATAGAAAAACAGCAAATTAAATTAGTATCTACTTCTGTGTGGTGGAACACCCCATGGTTTCCCATCCTTCACTGTCTAGACCTCTTCTTCATGTCATCCAGATAGGCAAATATAAAAAAAAACCATTGAAAACAACACACATATCAATATGATATTTTAATAAAAGAAATCTCAGGAGGAAGATCATAGGAGGATGACAGAAAGAAAATATGGCAGTTTCTCATAGTACTTAAGTTGTTCTGCATTATAGCATTAAGTAATTTTTAGTTTACAGCCTTCCTCAGACAAGAGGTTACTTATTCTTTTCTTAACTGGAATTAAGGTCTCATGCAGATGTTGCAGCTTGAAAACAAAAAAAACTTCCCTGCTGTTACACTTTTCAAACCTTTCAGAAAACAATGTCAATTTGGGCTTCACAAAAAGAATTAAGTCATGGACACACAGACAGAAACACCAGGACTGCTTCACTTTACCTGTATCCAACTTCTGCCATTTCTTAACTTAACATGACATTGTAAAATTACTCATAAGCATGAAAGAAAAGTTAATTAAACATGAAGGTGCTTCTGGTGCCAAGAAGATCGATTGAGAGGGCAAGTTAATTCTACTCAAACGCACAACATAAAGTGATCGTTTCAGTTCACAAGAACCAGCCCACACATAAAAGATGCTCTGGTGTGAAGATCTCTCTGCAACTGGCAATCCCAAAATAAAGACACCAGTGGCAAATTTAAGCATTGGCTGTGCCCAAATTCTTTACACATGAAGCACCTGCCAAATACATCCTCCCACACACACACTCAGACCTGTAAGTTTTAAAACAAGCCACAAGCAGGAGACTTTCCCTGAGCAACTGCAATGGAACATTTATGGAATGTTTGTGAAGTTGCTTGGCAATGCCCCAAAAAGTTCCAGACTTGACCGTGCCCAACCCCCAGGTCCCTGGTGGGACTCTACTATGGAGGGCACCTGCCACACAGCACTTAATGATCACAGAACCATTGAATGGTTTGTGTTAGAAGGGATCTTTAAAGATTATCTAGTTCCAACACCCCTGCCATGGGTTAGGATCACCTTCCACTAGACCAGATTGCTCCCAGCCTCATCCAGCCTGGCTCTTCCAGAGATGAGGCATCCACAGGTTCTCTGTACAACCTGTTCCAGTACCTCATCACCCTCACAATAAAGACATACCATATAAGTAGCAGCACGTAGGGATTTCTCATCCTAACCACTGAATACATTTACCTCTTGCTGTAAGGAACAACAGCACCTTCTTCTGTTGTCAGAAGAAGGAGAAAGCCCCTAACCAATATTATGCCATAGCACAGAGGCTTGCTAATAAGGCTCATTTTAGTAGCTTTGCATGATTAAAGAAACTACTTACTTTGTTCTAAGTTTGCCAGACAAAAAGATTGTTTTGCAGTGGTGTAACAAGCTTGTCAAAGTCTTCAGCTTCAATGGATTTCCAAAGCCTCACTTTCTTCATCTTTTAATCAACCAACATTACAGAAAATATAACATAAAGATGGTTTGATAGGATTATTTTCCATAAACACAAATGAACTTGCATTAATTTTGCTACTCACTTTTAATTATTTATTAATTCAGTTTTACATTTACTTTTCCATTATTTTTTCAAGGATTTACATGACACTGACAAGTCTATAACTACAGTGGTTCTCTCTTTTATTCTTTTTATATATTGGCACATTCACTTTCTTTTTCACTCTGGAAATTTTCCCTGTGTAGCAAGAATTATTGAAAATTGACATTAAGAGTCAAACTCCTCAACAGGATGATAGAAGCTATCCAGACCTGCTAATTTAAAATGGTTCCTTTCCTGTTTCAAAGCAGAACAGAAACAGCTTCAAAGTTCCTAAAGTGCATGTAGCTCATAGCCCTCCAAGGCAAGCCAGTAAGAACTGGGAATGCTCAGGCTCCCTCCCCATTTGGAATAAGGCATAAAAAGCAATAAATATAATAAACACAAAAATATTTTCTAACGGTGATCCAGAAGAGAAGGTCACAAATGAATACTCTTTGACCTGTAAGTTGTTAAAACACAACTTTTCTGTTTCAGCAGATGTGGAAACTGATATGTGGGGAACCTTAGCAAAACCCACAGTGTGGATCATCTATCAAAAGTAAAAGTCGGGAGGCCTAAGCCCATCCAAACCTTACAGCTATAGGCAGTTCTGTTGTGACTTGGCCCAGAAGGGGAGGGTAACCCAGGTTCTCTTTAATAAATCCCTTGCGGTGGATTAGAGTGAAACAACGCTGAATAATCGGTGTTTGTAAATATAAATATATGTAGGGTTTATTTTAGAACAATGTTGTTGAAAAGGAAAACAAGTGTATAGCCATTTTGGTTGTTATCATCTATAGTAATACAACAACATTAAAGCATAAAAATAACACTTATGGAAATGTATAAGGAAAGAAAGAAAGGACAAAAGTAGAAAGATATATATATATAATCATCACCTACTGGATCCAGTAATGAAACTTGTTAGTTGCAGCTTCAACGTCTGTTGGTTGAAGCCCAGCCCAGCCCAGCCCAGCCCAGCCCAGCCCAGCCCAGCCCAGCCCAGCCCAGCCCAGCCCAGCAACTCAAAGATTTTATGAGTTATATACACTTAACCACAGGTGGAAATGCCTAGTACCTCCTCTAGGATGGGGAGTTTTAGAATGGATGATATCCATCATCTGAGATGAATAGCCTACGTGTGAAATGTCCCAGGATTTGCTTCTTATCAGCCTCTTCCCTTATCTTGTTTGTTACCTTAAGAAATCTTAGTCTTGCCCAGAAAAAAATAAACTTCTCTTTCTCTATAAAATTCCAAGGCCATACTGGAATAATTTAAATATTTTTTTTTTTTTTTTTTAAATATCATTAATTCTGTTTCCTTATTTTCTAAACACAGTTTTAAATCCTACCACCTTGACTTGTGGAATTTTAAAATCTTATAGTTATAATTTAACATTTCATAGACTGCAAGTCTTAAAGGAATTGCAGCTACCCACAGTTCATCAGAAGCTGAGTTTTAGGATGCCTGCTATTCATTCAGTCAAAGTCACTGTGATAATTTGTGCTTTCCTCTTTTATTATTCTTGGAACTTAATTCCAGAGGGCTACAGGCAGTCTAAACTTATGAGTTACTATGAAAAATCAGGTCCACTTCATCTTAGGCATCCAAAGTCAGTGAATGATTTTGGCTATACTTTGATACTCTGGAGTTTTAATTGTTTTAATTTTTGTAGATCTTAGAAGTAGTTATGTAGTAAATGTAGATTTTAGAGTAGCAGCATATTATCCCTTTACCCTTTAACACACCAATCACGCATAGCAAACCCTGTTACCCATTCCCATATCATTCCCCTAAATTCCACTGGTCTTAGTCTCATTGCCAAGGTAGAATTGTAGAGAATGCCCTAAAATCTACGCAAGAAGATATAAACATAGGTGCAACAACCTTCAGGCCTAGAACTCTGGAAGGCGCCCAAGAACATTATGTGCTCTGAGGAAGATGAAGATGAAGAAGAGGGGGTCCCAAAACACCCCCAAACCCAATTCCCAAGAGGCGTGGGAGGGGCAGAACCTGGGCGGTGGCTGGACGGGAATTGGGTGAAAATCATTATAAAAACTGTGAACACCTGTATTTGAGAGCACACATTGGGGATATTCCGGAAAGCCGGAGGGCTCATTAAAGCCTTTGTATGCTTATCTTATCTCCTACTTAATTTGGCTTGGAGTCTTTTTTTCCCCACAGCCATTTAGGCAACACTTCATTTCCATCTAAAATATAGAATGAATGGAAACTGAAATCCATATATAGTGGCTGAATAGTCATAAAAAGGTGTATGTTGGTCAATACTCCAGTTCTTTGTTCCACTTCCTGAGATAATGAAACATCCATAGTTGAACCTGAATCTCCATCAGTAGTCCTCCATTCGAGGTGTTTGCTGTGAATTGAAGAATTTCAAAGAACATCATAAAATGCACTTATTGTGCAATCTGGACATCAGTTTAACTCACTTCCAGCAAGCAAAGGGGACACCACTGTCTCAGCTCATGAGAGTAAAGACAAAGTAGTGGTTGTCTCTGAAGTGCTCAGAGCAGAGTGTGATAAATAAAGTGCAAGGTTACATGTTGAAATGGGAAGAAAATAATAGTGAATTATTTGGGCACAATCTATTCTATCTAATAGATGAGGGAAGGGTATATTGAAAGAACAGTTTATGATCTGATATTGCAAGGCCATTAAAAGGTGCCTTCACAGAGGGGCATGTTAAGTTTGCATGGATATTTTTAATTCTGAACTGTTCTAAATGTTGTCATCTTTGCTGTTCCTTAGGCAATAACCATATACATGTTAGTTTCTGTGCCATTTCATAGATTTTTATTAAAAGAAAAAGTATCTACTTCATATTACACAAAGATACATAGATGCCATTTATTTCTTATTACGTATCATTGTGACTTTCTAGTTCCCTAATTTGTTGAAACCCTAAACATCTAAATTTGAATTATCCTCAACACACACATACTCCAATTACCCAAACACACCTGACATATGTACTACATACCCAACTTATTGTGGAATTAGTGTACAAACAAGCTCTAGTAGACATAAGAAATTAGGCATCCAACTGAGCAACTTTCCCTGATGCTTGCTTTTTCTAACCATCTGGTCTACAACACAATATTATTGTCATGTACGCTTTTTTTGCCTTATGACTTCCACTTTTATTTACAGATTAAAATATGTGTTTAAATACATGAGTTGATAAAGATCAGTTGAAAATCTATGGCACTGCCAGGCACCACATCTGCATTTACAAATCCCTGGTTGGTGCTTTTGGTCACAGTAAAATCCTTCCTTCCATTTATTACTCAGTAGAATTCAGTTCTTACAATATTACCCCTATAAAATTTTGTTGAGTCTTGTGATTTTTTTTAAATTTATATAGCAAGAGAAATGCTTATTTCCAATACCAATATTCAGTGAAATTAAACCTTGATTCCTGTCTTGCTTTCAGCAGGATCCAATCTCCAGCTCAGCTGTATTCACTTCAATTATCACTTGCACGGACTTTACTTCCTACAGCATTTTAAATGGCCTAAATTTTACTTCAAATTTTCATTCTTTCTACATCACCATCTGTGAGAAAAGGAACGTTATTCGTGTTCTTGTTTTTATTTGGGGGCTTGTTCCAGTTCAAAGCTAAGTCTTCTTAAACATTCAGTTGGTTCCCAGCTTTATTGATGGATACCCTATACTTTGGGTAGCTATGAATAAAATCTTTATCCATCACTCTGATCGCTAAATTTTTTATATATCAGTGAACTGATTATTCTAGCAAGAGTTTTTTCATTCTAAAAGTTTTTTCATTCATTCAACAGTTTTTCATTCATACAGTGCCCTGTGAAATTTTCACCAATACAATATCCAGCAAAACAGAGTATCACAGTGTAAGAGATGTTAGGCTGGGGCCATCTACTGGCTGTGTTGCTGAGCTTTTATTGACAGATTTGGAAAGCACTTTACATTTGAAATTCTACTGTAATTATAAAAATAACAGCATATATTAATACATTAACCACCTAAGTATGTGATGTTTCTTGTGTAATATTTGGTTTTAAGTTTAAATATTCCATGAATTTAATATGGCCAACTATAAAAATTATTTATTTTTTGTGCTTTCATAAAGAAAATAAAAAAAAAACATAAAGGAGAGGGGGCCTAAAAATGGTCTTACCTCCCAATAATATTAAAAAGAAAACAAGAAATAAAGTAATATTAGTGCCAAGATTTAAACAATTTAGTTTAGACAACTTTAGTAATATTGCTGTGATGAAGAGGGTAAATAATTCTTATTGCTTTATTTATAAATTCTTATTGCTTTATAAGATTTTACCCTGAATTTGTATGTGTTGTTCTAAAATAACTAAGATGAAATAAGTAATTTTCTTGGGATTAAGGATCTGCCAATTTTATGATGTTCTTCAAAGGTTTTTATTAAAAATAAATTCAGACCCCAAAAAAGTAGCAGCTGAACAGAAGAATAAAGCCTTTAAAACCACAAGTTCTATAAATGACCTACTATGAAATAAGAATAATCCAGACAAATTAGTTTGGAGACCAAAAGTATATTTATATAATGATGCTGTTAAGTATGTATTTACTCATTTATTATATGATAATATTGATAATTATTTATGCTGTAATTTAGTCTTATTTCTTATTTTAACTGTCTTCAGGAACAGGAGAGAGCATTTTTTTTAAAGATTTTACAAGTTTAAGTGAGATCCTTTGTACTAATAAATTACTATACATATACATTTATGTATATGTATGTATGCACACAGACACAAAAATATATACATATTATCTAATTATTCTAATGTCTATACATACATATATGAGCACATATATATACAAATTTGCAATATATGTATATTCATCTATATCACTTTATCAGCCCACGTGACTGCCACAGCAACTTCAAGAAAGCAAAGCATTAGTATAGTCCAGGTACCATGTTCTGAATCACTGATAGAAAAAGGAAAATAGAAGAAATACTTATTATTTACCAGCAATGCCTGTTTGGTTGTTTTTTTTTTTTTTTTTTTTTTTTTTGTCACAGCAGTTAAACACTAATCTAATCCTAAGTGTTTAATTCAGGAGCTAAAAATTTCCCAGGGAGATGACAGCAAGAAGGAGTGCTGCCAGCCAGAGCAAGTCAGGTAAACCTGCTGGGGCAAATACCACAGTAGTGAACTGCCCAGCAGAAGAGAGCTGCATCTCACTGCTGTGCATCACTAACACACATACATGGGCAAGGAAAGAAAATTAACACCTTAGTCTCCAGCGTGACCATGGTGGTGACACGTTCTACTGTCACAGTGAAACTGCCAACACGGGTACATGCAGAGATGTGGTCAGCGAATGTGCTGTTAACAAGATTTTGCTTTAGGTGGAACTGGGAAATGCAAAATATTGTTCCTAATCAAGAGACACTTAATATTGCTTGTAAATTAGCCATAGCCCATATTGTAGCTAGGACTAATATTTAGTGGTCTATAACCAAATGCCGTAAGGAGGGAACACAGATCTTGCAGCAAAACAACAAAAGGGCACAGGCTGCAGGAAGAGGGCTGAAAATGACACTGAGTTTATACTTTCCTATCTTAATTACATTAGAAGCATATTTACATATTGTTTTCAGACTGAGAGACAACCTAGTCTTTAAAACATTGCCCTCTGATGCTGCCCAAAAGGCAGGCAGAAACGATGTAGTACTGCTGTATCATCCACAGATATCTTGGAGTTTCCAGGTCTTAGGAATGAAGATAATCTAAATACATAAATACACCCATAAACGAAGATGATAAATAAAGGAAAATCAGACAACACTCAAATGTTTGTCATGGAATGTAATGTAGTGATTGTACACTGGTTGGGAGGTATTTGCTGAGGTCAGGGCCTATTTTGTCTTTCCAAAGCACATTTGTAAGAAAATATCGGTTCTTTATTTGAACCACTGAAGTCAGAATCCTTTGAAAGCATTCTGAAGAAAATCAGTATATGACTGCTGCCAAAAAAGGTAACAGTTTGCAAGTTTGGTGATACAATTGTTTGATCAGGGTAATTTCAAGATTTAACATACCTTCCTGTCAGTTTCTACTACAAAACTCCCAAAATGCCTGCTAAGACAAACATTAATGCATAATGATCTCATTTTTATGTCTAAGTGGTTCATGTCAAACACTGAAAATTTTGATTCACGAGATTATCAGCAGCCTAAATGTAGCCTGTCACAGTTTCAGGCTTATCACTATCCTGAAGTACTACAAACAATATGCCAAGTAACAGGAATTTGTCCAGTCTGAAGAACTTATGTCCTTGAAGTTCTTACTGTAGGTACACACGTAAACACACATTTGAAAGCTCACTACAACATAAGATTTCAACTGTTGCCAAATATTGTCTCTTTCAAAGTGCAAATTTAAATCTTACATTACAGTTATCCAAATATATTATTATTTTTAGTTAAATTATATGTCTTCTTGTCTCTTTGACCTCATTTTTTAATGCCACAGCAAGACTGCAGCAGGTGCATTTAATGTGACCACAGGAATCAAAGCCAGCAAAGGCCTAAGCAGCTCATTTATTCTGCTCCTTCATACCACACTATTCCTCCCTGGAGTGAAGTAAAACTCAGATGAAGGCCTTTCACCAGATCTACCAGAAGACTGTTCGACCCTCCATCAAGTCTCTGAAAGAAAAACCCTTCTGCCCTTCAGCATTTGCCTTAAATTTAGCCCTCTGCAAACAACCTTCCTCTCCCTTGGATTTTACATTTTAACATATACAGAGTGTTGCCTTTTCAAACAGATGCACTCCACACTCCAGCTAATTCTGTCCCTCTTCACAGTCCATCCTGGGCTTCATTGCCAAGTCCAGGCTTCCACTTTCCGGTCATTCCAGCCTCTGCAATGCTGGTATGTCCGTCCTTCCTTCCTCCAGCAGCCTTCTCTCCCCAGAACCCACATGAAGACGTGATTAGAGAAGGCCTTCGTATCACACACGCGCAAAACAGCCACGTTTCGCCTATTAATCTCCCAGGAAGCGTAGGACGCGGCAGCTCTCACGACCACCCATCTCCAAGGTGAACAACACTCCTTCCACTCCCCGCCTCCGGCACCGAGAGGAATTCGCGGGCCTAAGCGAGCGGCCGGGCCGCGCTTATTGGCTGTGACGTAAGAGCGGGGCGGAGCCGAGGTGGCGTTGATTGGCTGCGATGGGGCGAGTAGGGCGGAGCCGGGAGGGGCCACGGGGCTGATTGGCTGTGGCTCAGCGGGTGGGTTGGGGTCTGCGGCCGTTGGCGCGCAGTTTGAAAATGGCAGCGGCAGCGGCTGCTGGGGGGTCCTGTGGTTCCTGCGGCTTCTCGGCCTTGTTGGCTCCGCCAGAGGCCGTGGCCGCCGACTGGATGCTGGAGTTCGCCTGCTTCTGCCTGTGCCGGCACTTCGGGGACAGGATCGGGGCGGAGTTCTGGCGGTGGAGCGACGTGGCGCAGGGTGAGTGGCGGTAGGGGATCGGGGGGGTTCCGCCGGCGCTCGGGGCTCTCGCAGCGCCGCCCCCGGGCCGCTGTGTCCTGCCTCCGGCAGCGCTGAGGAGGGGGGTGTCCGGCTCTTTCGAGGGCTTCAGGAGATTCCCACAGCACCAGGTAACCTGCTGAGGCCGTTTGGTGGTGTCGGCAGTACTCGCACACGGTGGCAGTGAAGTAGTGCAGGGAGAGTTTTTGTTTGCTTGTTGAGTGTGCCGATCTCGATTGTTGGCGAGATAACCGCAGCTTGTGTGAGTTAATATTTTGGGTGAATGAGACTGAACCTTTCCAAGAAAACAGAGTGATTACTGAAGGCTCGGTGTTTGGGACTTTCAGACGTTGAGGTGAATAGTCATTGCTGTTAAGCTGTCGTCTCCATTCACCTTACCTGTACAACACGACTGCCTGTATACCAATAGCAGCTGCTGAAACTGAGGCCTCAGATGCTGAGGGGGGAAGGCTATCGAGGAGCAAACGTGGTAAAAAGCAACGAGAGTATAATTAAACACACCAAGTTCCACGAGTTTACTTCGGGGTTATGATAGAAGAAAAGAAGTATTTCAAGGAATGATAGCCTGGCAGACAGAGGTGAAATGAAGGTTTTCTTTAAAGAGACACCCCTGCTCAGAATTAAAGTGGTAATGTAGGTGCACATTAAGAGAACAGAGAAAGCTGAAAAATCTCAAGCTGCTTGCCAGCACGACCCCTGTTGTTCTGTGGAATTGTTCACCTGTGATATTCTGCCTGCTTCCGAAATTTCAAAGTTCTGCCTTCATCTTCAGAGTATGGTGTTCGTCTCTATCATTGGACAAGCTTGAGTTGTTGTGTCCAAATAAGAGTTTGGACAAACTCTTTCTGAAATTGAACTCTGTAGTCTGCCACAGAAGGTGCGTAAGTGATCACAATGAGTGGCGCTTTACTGCTGTTCTAAGTGATGTCCTCTTTTTACTTCATATTTTGGCTGTAGGAATTAAAAGCTCCTATATAACCTGTCCTCACTGAAGCCAATGGAAATGTTCTTCCAACTCCAAATGATAATATTCTGCTTGATGTTAGCTTAGGTAATCATTCAGGGCTGTTAACTTTGTAATTTCATGCTTACCTATTCCGTGTAGGAGACGATCATACACTAATATTCACGTAGGCTCAGTATTTCCAAGTAAAACAATGTGTTATGTACTCTAGTTGTGTCATTGCAAAACTCTGGTGTTCTGTGCTCCAGAATGCTGGCTTTTTTGCTAGGATGACACTGAAATGTGTACATAAACAATTCCTGGACTAGAGTGTTCAGTCTGTAACTTGGACAAGTAACATGACATGTTCTTCATAATTCTGTGATTTTGTTGGACACAAACGGAAACACAGGAAGTTTCAGAATACAAGGAAAAACTTTACTTTGAGGGTGACTGGAATAGGCTGCCTAGAGGGGTTGTGGAGTCTCCTTCTCTGGAGATATTCAAAACCTGTATGGATGTGATCCTGTGCAACCTGCTTCACCTGAACCTGCAGGGACATTGGACTACAAAATCACAGAATGGGTAAGGTTAGAAGGGATCAGAATGGGTATAGATGATATCCAGAGGCTCCTTCCAACCCCAACTATTCTGTGATTCACTTTTCATTTTGAATGTTAATGTGTTATGCTGTGAAGATGAATTACTATATCCAGCCCAATAAAATAAGAAATTCAGAGCAACCAGCATGATGGGTATCAACTCATGATAGTTCCCATTCTAAAATATTTAAAAATCCTTGTGACATTCCAACCTTGAAAGGAGGGTTTCCCTTGTAGATGTACATTCTTTACAGCCCTTTCCTTGTAGCTTTTACTGTTTTTTGTCTTTTAAATTGTTGTAGCAACATGTAAGTCTGCCTGTGGCTCGTAGTTTGTGGGCATTCCATTGAAGTGTACTCTGGAGCAGGCAGATGTCTTTTGTAGTAAGCTACTCACCCAAACAAAACTTTATTTTGATGCCATGGTCTTTGAATCTGAATATAAGCCTGTGATACATTTTATTGCTTCTTTGGAGAAGGGTATATTTTTCTGTTTAAGTTCTTAAATATTAAGTTTTTTTAACATGGGCAAATACTAACTAAATGTGCTTCATTGGTTTCTTAATGAACAAAAAAATTAGTAGATCAATAAAGTCTGATAACTCAGCGTCTAGAATATGTCTAGCCACATTGTGGCAGTATGGGAGCAAGACTGACTTCTCATTTGTCTTCTTTTCCAGCTCTTATCAATGGCTTTTTCAAAATACCAACACATCAGAAAAAAAGGGTTTATCTCTGTCAGCTTTTGATAAGAATTGCAAAAGGAAAAAGCTTCGGTAAATATTCTATTTTTTTTTCCACTTGTCTAAAAGTATTTGTGTGAACTTGCACAGAGGTGTATTAGATATGCTTTCACAGAGCCTTTACTGTGCATATTATAAATGCATATGTAGATATATATTTATATGTAAATCGAATATATCTGTAAACACACATATAGATAAGTATGTGTAAATAAATGGCATGAACTCCACATTTTGGCCTATCTTTATTCCACATGTGACTGAGTTGTATGCAGGACCAGTGTTATTCTGTGCTGACTGACTTAGCTGCTCTGAGTTTGAATAACTATATACTTCTTAAATTATCAGTCTATTTTTGTCAGGGTGGCATCAACAAAAGAGAAGACTGACTAGCTCTTAGTGAGAAATACTTGCAAGTTTAAAGCTCAGGATGTACTTTCCTTTCTGCACACATAACTAGACGTTAAAGAAGGACTAACAGTAGGAATAAGAATATGGATGTAAAGGATGACTGCCCTTGTTTCCTGCAGAAGGCTGTAAGACTTTCAACTGGCAGCAGGTCCTTGGGGCTCTTTTTCACTACCATATCTCCTCTGGCTGTGTTTGCAACTAACTTGATGATTCAGCCAAGATGATTTTGTTTCACACTGGAATTTTTGGAAGACTTAACTTTTCTTCGCCGCAGATTCTTACTGTTTGATAAAACTCATTGTAGGACTTGAGAAGCAGTCTTGCCAGCATGAGCATAGAAGAAAGAAGTATATTCTAGCCTAGCAGTGCCACGAAGGCTTGTTTTTATAAAATAATTTCTTTATGTTGCTTGCCAGGTAATAACAGTTGTCTTAATTTATTTTAGCTTGAGAATCAAATTCTAATATTTAAAGTAGTTCATTTTATACAAATCATGAAACTTTACTGATAATGCTTTAAAGCTATGTTATTGTATATAACACTTGGAAATACGACTTTGCTGTGCATTTTTCTTATCAGTATAGAGAATGACCTGTGTGGTGAGGAAGACTGCATATGCTCAGCAGGTATTACATCAGGTGTAGCTGCACAGTGTACATGGAAAGCTGCTCTATGGTAGCTTTCCTAATTTTTTTCTAATTATTAAACTATTTAATCTGTACTGAGTCTTAAAACGGAGTAGGCTGTTTCAGATGCCAGCTCTTTTAAACACTTTGGTTTTACAGTATTAAAACAATCTTAATATGAAGTGCCATATTACTTGATTGAAATAATAATTAAAGAAACATAAAAGTGGTGTTTTTTAATTATGTGTATATATGCAGATAACACTGAAGTTTTACTGACTGACTTATTGGAGCGAGTATAAAGTAATTTTTATTTTTTAAGTATTGCTTAAATTGTTTACTCATTCCTTAATGAAAAGAATGAGTTATTGAGAGAGATTCTTATTATGTCATATAAAATGAAGGAATAAGTGGACCTATAGTTCAATGAACATCTTGATCTAAGCCGACAGTGATGTGGGGGAAAAACACTTGTTCGCCTGCCAGCTCCTCCTGCTTCTTTTACATTTGCTTGTGCAGATGTGTAAGGACCAGACTGGGAAACTGTTTTGAGAGTGTGGAGGGGATGACTATTTGGCTAGGTCAGATCTCTGTCAGAACTGAGCGCTGATCCTTCTCACTGGGAGTTTACACAAACCTTGGTGTTGGCACAGCGGTACACTGACATGGGAATTTGCTTCTGCTTATTCAGTGACTCTCCCGTGAGTGTCAAGCTGTTTGAATTTCCCTCTTGGTTTAAGCATTTTAAATACAACAACTTAACAAGAACTTATGACATGGAAATATTGGCGTAGATTCAGAAAAAAACCCCAACCTTAGGATGGTGATTATATTGCAAAAATTAACAGTATCAATACCAAATGTTTTGATATCTGATGTGAAGCTTACTGTATTATTAATGCCAGCCCAAGTACCTAATGCTGAACTCAGCACTATTACAAGTGGCATTTTAAGTGAACAAGAATTAGCTGACACATAATATCCCTTAAAAATCAACAGTAATGTCATTAGCAAGGGTAGGAAGACCTAGTCTGTCTGAAAAGAAGACAGTTACTTCAGGTTCTTAAACATACCTGGAGAGAAAGACTAAAAATTATTTCAGGAAGAAGGAATTCAACATATTACTATTTTGCATTTAAATACTGTAATATTTTTAGCTTTATCCTTTAAAGTGCTTTTTTCTTAAAGTCCTTTTTTTTTTTCCCTCTCAGAATTACAGTTTGAAAATGGTAAAAAAATTTCACCTTTGGAATCTGCTCTGTCTTTCTGGACTTTACTAGAAAAGGAAGAAACTAAACTGGAAAAGCTTCATGAAGATATTCGTCACTTGATTCAAATTCAGGTCTGTGTGACTTACTCAAAATGCTTCAGGATGCTCCCTATTCATTGGGAATGAGTAGCTGGAAAGCTGCCCAGCAGAAAAGGAGCTGGGGGTGCTGGTCAATAGCCAGCTGACCACGAGCCAGCAGTTGCCCAGGTGGCCAAGATGGCCAATGGCATCCTGGCCTGGATCAGTAATAGTGTGGCCAACAGGACCAGGGCAATCCTCATCTCCCTGTACTTGGGATACTTGGCGCTGGTGAGGCTGCACCTTGAGTACTGTGTCCAGTTCTGGGCCCCTCACTTCAAGAAGGACACTGAGGTGCTGGAGCGTTTCCAGAGAAGGGCAACGAAGCTGTGGAGGAGTCTGGGGCAGAAGTCTTACAAGAAGCAGCTGAGGGAGCTGGGGGTGCTCAGCCTGGAGAAAAGGAGGTTCAGGGCAGACCTTATCTCTCTCTACAATGTAAGGAGGCTGTAGCCAAGTGGGTGTGGGTCTCTTGTCCCAGGTAGTAAGCAACAGGATGAGAGATAATGGCATCAAGTTGCACCAGGGAAGGTTTAGATTGGATTTTATGAAAAACCTTTTCACACAAAGGGTTGTAAAGCGTTGGAACAGACTGTCCAGAAAAGTGGTAGAGTAACTGTCCCTAGAAATGTTTAAAAAAACATGTGGATATGGTACTTGAGGGCATGCTCTAATTGTGAACATGGTAGTCCAACGCTGATTGTTGGACTTGATGACCTCAACTCAAGTATTCTATGATTCTGTCTTACTAAAACAGAGCCCCTTTTACAAAATGCCTGGGCTATTAGCAGACTGAACTGAATTTTTGAAGTTTTAATACAGAGTAAATAAATCTGTACGGGGGACCTTTTTCTATCCAGAGTGGTTCCTGTTTGTACCAGTTCAAATTTGTATCAAAAGCTGCCAATCTGAAAAAAAAAAAAAAATCACAATTGATGTCAATTTCAAAACACTAGTATCTTGAGCTATTCATATAATATGAGCAGCTTTTTTTTTTTTTTACTTAAAAATAATTATTTGTATTAGAAAACTTTTGATTTCAAAGAGGAACATATAAAAACACATTGTCAACTACTGGGAATGTGAAAGTCTTTCAGGAAGAGACAGAAGCAATGCTTAATGGGTAAGTATGGGACACTGCCTCAGTGAGGGTCCTTTTAAATGCCTGATGGAGAGGCTTTATACATGGTGTTTAATATTACTTCAGAACTAACTTATAACTAGATAATTGTTGACAACCCTTAAGTATATAATAATCTGAATTTTGGAAGTCTTAGAAAACTGTGGTATTTTGACTTTTCTTGGGGCTTTTTTCTGATTCTCAGGTGAAAAGTGTTTCAGCATATCTTGTATTTGTTGTAGATTGTAGCAGGTCATATAGAGAATGGATATTTTAAGGAAGCTACCGATGTTCTTCAAAGGCTGTTTACAGACTCTGAATCAGATAAGGTAATAACTTTCTTAACTTGTATTAAACTCTTTTATTTTCAGTGGAGAAAGATGGGAGTGGGTTTCCAAAGCTAGCAAATGCTGCCTACATAGCTTTGACCTAATTATTGTCTATTTGGTCACTTACACACCAGTGGCACATTTAAATACAAAAGGAAATTTTTGGCTAGGGGATTGGTGGAAATAATGGGTGATTTGGGGGAGTAAAATGCATCTAGCAGTGGTTTTTTTTCCATTTAATATGAGGAGTGAGGTGACACTGCAGATTCTGGGAATTTAATAGCACTGTTTTCTCAGAGCAAAGGCAGTATAAACATGCCAGTAGAGACGTAACTCCCTAATAATCAGTCTGATGACTTCTGTCGCAGTGGACTCTATTCGTTACCTCTGTTGATTACTGTTCTATGTACTGAAGCATCACAGGAAAGGAAAACTCATTAGCTTCTCTAGTATGGACTGAATGTTATGCCTCTACTTGGAAAAGACAACATATGTGAGTCAGGACAGTTCCTGGTTTGAAGTTGACTGCATCATTCTGAAAGATGCAAGTTTGAGTGTGTATCTCTTTAAAATAATAACTGGTGCATACACCTGAATTTGCTGGGGTGGAGAAAAGAGCAAAAGAAAGACTGCAGGCAAAAAGAAAAAAAAAAGATAAAAATACTGCCTGTATCTTCATCTGGTATATTAGGACACGTGTTCTATGGAAGTACTAGCATGTGCATAACTTATTCTTCAGATATGCTCCTCATTCAGGGGATTTGGTTGTTTGAAAAGTGTAGACTCTGGTAATAGTATTCAAATTCATAAATAAGAATGCAGCCTGTACACAGAAGTCAATTCTCTTGGCTGAATTGGTTTCTATAAGATTCAGAGGGATTGGTAGACAAAATGTGAATTTCTGATTATCAGTATTGATGTGTCCTTAAGGCTGATATACTAAGTAGTCCTTTTCCTGAACACTGTACACCCCTTTCAATAGCAGTGTTTTTGAGGCAGCAAATGAGAAAAGAGAACTCACTAATGAGTGGCTTTTGCTGGGTGTTTCTTGCTCCATTGATAACCCTGCTTTCAATGTTATTCATAAAGAAAATTAAGATGAGGATCTCTGGAAAGTTACACTTTACCATTTACGGAGCACATAAAGTAAATGCCTGGTATTATGCGTATTTTACTTTAGAACCCTTTCAAACTGTAGCATGAAGTTATATAGACATATTCAGGAAACTATATAATCATCATGTTTACTTTCTGTATGTCCTGTTTAGCATAGATACCAAGTTTACTGCAGGATTTATGTTTTTTAAAGCTGTGGTTTTCTTAGCCTTTAAGGGTGAAGCTGGCAACCGTAATTAAAAACAAGGATCCATATGTTCCTCTTCTCCAGAACTTCAGTTACGGTCTTTTAATAAGTAAAATCAAGTCCTACACTGAACTTTTCAGGAAAGAAAATGAAACTAACTTCTTAATACAGGTATGTCAAAAGCATTTTCAAAACTTTTCAAAAGAGTTAACTGATAAGATTAAATGAATTTATACTTTCAAGGGAGTTGTTTAGGCAATAATCAGTTATTGTATTAGATGAAAAGGAAGCTTTGTTTTCCTTTAGATTGTCTTATATTCAACCTTTTTTTTTAAATTAATATATCTTGGAGAACGTTATTAGGAATAAGTCTCCTCTAAAATATCTTCTATGAATGTTTTTTCCACACCTGTTTTAATTAGAAAAATAGTTAGGAGAAAAACATAAGTAAAATAAGATCTGTCAGCAGTGTATGTTTAAGAGAAACAGTTCTGATCTGGGACTCCTTAAAAAATAACGTAGCAATATATTTACTACTTATTTTGTTTAGATCTGTATGACTTATATGAAAAATAAAAGATCAAGACCTGTTAATTTGGCTAAAAGCTTTAGGAATGTCAGAGAAGTTAGGAGGTAGAAAACTATTATTGCTGTTTTCCTGTAAATAAGAAAGGTCCTTACAAAGAATCTTGCTCAAAAGTGATTTAAAATGGACAAGGACAACATTCCTCTTGCAGTTCATCTTCAGGAGGATTGTAAAGAATTTCTCTTATGTTTACTTCCTATTAAAAAGTATTGAATTATTCAATTACAAAAGCACAGACATCTAAAGGTAATAAGAAGCAAATTTTAAATAAACAATCCTGAAGTTCCTCTGTGTTTTTCATTTTCTTACCTTAGAGACTAGACAACTTATTAAATGCATTCAAAGTGTAATACAAGGAATACCTTTTAATGATTTCACTTGACTGTCAGTTTTGAAGTTTATTTTTCAAGGCTATTTTTTTGAGTCCAAGAGGAAATCAAGGTTTGGAGGTGTCAGAGAAGGCCCAGAACTTCACACTAGCATAGCTAGGCCCTCTGTTGTTGCACCTGCACTGCCTGCACATCTGTCCTACTTTCTGCACCAACACTGCAAATCTTATTTTGAGCAGAGTTATTCTAGGATATGGAGGAGACATCTTTGTGATGAGTTCCCCCTTCTGTATAGTACAAAATGGTTCCCCATCAGTGTTCTCTACAGAAGAGCACTCCAGCTTCAGTTTTTATCTCTTCCCTTTCTTCTAGTGCCAGATGTAGAATATAACCATAGAATAGTTTGGATTGGAAGAAACCTTTAAAGATAGTCTAGTCCAACCCCCTTGCAATAAGCACGGACATCTTCAATTAGATTAGATTGCTCAGAGCCATATCCAACCTGGCCTTAAATGTTTTCAGGGCATCTACCTCATCTCTGGGCAACCTGTTCCATGTTATGCCACTCTCATAATAAAAAAAAACAAAAACAAAGCTTTCCTTATATCTAATCTAAATCTTCCCTCTTTTAGTTTAAAACCATTAACCCTTGTCCTATTACAACAGGCCCTTCTAAAAAGTTTTTCCCCTTCTTTCTTTTAAGCACCCCTGAAAGTACTGGAAGGTGCTATAAGGTCTCCCCAGAGACCTTCTCTTCTCCAGGCTGAACAACTCCAAGTCTCTCAGCCTTTCCTCATAGGAGGAGATGCTCCAGCCCTGTGATCAACTTCGAATCATTCTGATATTTCAATGCTACAAAGCAGATCACCTTTTGGGGTGTGTAGTGTTAGATGGAAGATGATTGGCTCTGCTTGCACAACTGGCAAGAATGAACTTGAGGACTAAGTTGGACTAAGTGATTTTTTTTTTTTTTTTGATAGTGTTTTTATTACATCAAGTAAGTGGGAGAAATATAGGGAAAAGTACAAATCTTGAGATTGTCTGGACATTCTATAAAGAGTAATGAACTACTACTTCCTTCTCTTGGCAATGGAGGAGAAGCAATCTTAGTTTGTGGCTAAAAGTTCAGCAGGATATTAGACAAAAATTTTTTGCCAGTGCGAAAAAGGTTATATTGTAAGCCTAAGGTCTGATTAGACATCTTTTGAAAGTGTTATAGACATTCTTGATCCTCACATGTGCTACAGAACTTGATAAACCTTTGAGACCTGTCAGTTTTCTATTTCTAACCTAGTTACAAAAACAGACTTCAATATACTTGAATAGTATTTGCGGTCTTAGTTAATCTCCACAATATACTTCACACTTTCACAAGTTCACTCATTATGCAAGTATTCATTGTATTTCTTTGTGTCCATATAAATATCACTTGCAGCTATGACTAAAATTTCTTGAGTTATTATTTGATAAAGATCTTTATGGATTTCAATTTAGCAAGCTGTTTTGGAACTGCTTATTTTCATGGTAATACCTCTGAAGTGTCTGTGAAATAAGCACTGTTAGTCCTAATAGGGAGTACGCATATTAATCCTAGTGTGAACTACTATCTAGGTATTGGCTGGCTTTAATTTTAAGGTATCAATTCCATTTCTCCCAGGAAGCCACAAAATATGCAGAGTCTAAAGGATTGGAAGCGACAGCATTGCAAAACCAATCTGTGAATGTCAGTGAAAATGACAAAAGTAATTTGGACACAAAGCAAAGGTTTGTATTAAGGATTATATTACTGAGGGGTGTACTTGGACGGTAACTTGAAACTTGAAGAATTAAGAGTAGGGAGAAGGAAGGATGTTAAATTCCAAACTGTTGTCCAATAGAAAATTAGCTACAAGCATATTCCCTATTTTCTTAAAATTTGGGCTTTTCTATAGTTGTTATTTTTGGCATTTACATCAAATAGCTTTGGTTAAGTTTAATTATTTGTAAATATACACAATTTTCAGTTTAAACAGCTGTCAGTCTTGTATAACAATAAAAACATGAAAAGACTTTGCTTTTTTTAATGCTTGATTGTGCAATTTTTAGTCCTTCCCTCATAATTTTAGTCTATAAGTCACCTCAAGAAAGAGAATAAGAAAATGGAATCAGTCTGTTACATTTTTCTTACAGCTGAACACAAGATTCTGCTGTTGATAGTAATGTGAAGGGAAGTAGTAATGTTACTTCATGATTCTGGAAGTGTGAACCCTCAAAACAATTACATGCTTATTTTGGAATATTCTAATATTCTAGGTTTATTGCCTTGTTTTTCATGGAGAATATAACTGTAGTCTTTAGTTGGGATAGAGCTTCTATTTCTGCAATATTATACTTGGAGTATTTGACATAATTTAGTTAAGGAAATTGACTCATGCAGACAGTATAAAGGAAGACATTTCATAAGGTTTGTTTGGTTGGGTTTTTGTTTGTTTTCGGGTTTTTTTAGAAGGACAGCTCATGAAACAATTATATCTGAGAGATATGATGAAAGATTTGTTAAAAAACCCCTATGGAAGTAATCTGTGATGAAAAAATAGATGTGCAAAATGCCATCAACTTAAATGTGTGAGGCAAGATTAAGAAGGTTAATGGATTGATGGAATTAAGTGTTTGTATGCCACTGTTTCTGTAGAGAGATCTTGTTTTTTTTTTTTTTTTTTAATTTAAATATTGTTGAATCATATAAATGGCAAGTTGCTGCTTAGGAAATTTTTTTTTTCTTTTTTTCAAGATTGGTGAAAGAGCAACAGTATATCAAAAATCAGTCCCCTGGAAGGTAAAATTTGTTTTTGTTGCTTTTGGTCATAGACTTTTTATGAAATTCTGTGTATTTTTACTCCATTCTATATTGCTTGCAGGCCTTATTCAGGGCAGAAACACATGGAGAGCAGAGTTCTTCAGAGTGAGTATTAGTTTATTTTTACACTTTTGAAACAGTCATGTTAAATACTTATTTCTAAATGTGATTAGATTAATAAAAAAATGGTTATGGGGGGAAAAACCCTCCTAATTTTTGTGTGCATTTTCTATACAAGTGCAGGTTTGGTGGTTGCTGTATTTAGGAAGCTGTGAAGTGGCTTCTCCAGCAACTCATTTTGTGAAATCATTCACTATCTTCTGGTTTGCTTGGGGTTTTGTTTGCTTTACTGTGATTTGCAGTATTCTTTGCAAAAGAAATTCTTTCTGAATTCTGTGCTAGATAACTTTGGTGGGAAGGAACTAAAGAGGTTGGCTGATTGGAAAAACAAGTTGTAGTGTAAAATGCACAAAGTTAGGATGTTTGTGTATTTTCCTGGTTACCCTAACTTAACAACATGGATAATGTAATATTTATTTATAAGTAGGTTCTGAAGACCATTAGCAACCTCTTACCACAGAGAGATGATGTTATAGTTTCTGCATGTGGCCATGTTGTACATGGAAGGACAAACTCTTAAGATGCCTTGAATGCTTGCCACAGTTAAAACCAGATACATGTACTCAGAAGTAATGGAATCTGTATACAAAGAATCATAGCTCTGATTGCTTGTTATTTCCCATTCTCTCTGTATAAAAAGAGAGCAGTATGTATAGTAAAAATGCTTTTACCAAAAGCAAATGTTTCATTATTATGTACCAATTTTTACTTAATTAATTTAACTAATTAATTTACCTAATTAAAATATAATTCTTCTGTGAACTCTATAATATAGAAAATGTGGTGGAGTTTTTTTTGAAGAGGCTATTTTTTGAGTCCTTGGACTATGGTGAGATTAATGTGTATTCATATAAAAAAGTATATTTATATGTAATCAGACACTGAAATTTTCACAATCTGTCATAACATATCAAAATAGGGTACGTTCTTGTCGCATGTACATGGTAGAACGCAAAACTGCTGCCTTAATGGTGACTCCTCATTGTACTGGATTTATATTAACTGTCTCCTAGGTCTGAACAACTTTCAGAATGTGGAAAACCATGGAGTTTCAGCTGGCGGCCGAAGAAGACAGGTTTGTACCATTCTGTGTTCTAAATTGACATAAAATTAATCTGCACTGCACTGAATTTTTTCCCCAGCTTTATTTGACCTTCTCCAAAATTACTAGACTTAATATTCTGTAGATTACTCAAGCTGTGTGTGTGTGTGTGTGTGTGTGTGTGTGTGTGTGCGTGCTACAGCTCCTGAAACTGTTAAATCAGGCTTTTTTTTAAAGACAGGCAATAAAACTTATCCTGTGCACTTTCAAATATTATTGTTGCTAATGCTTCTGAGCCTTTAATTTGTTGAAATACACTGTTTCTAAAGCTTAGTTTGATTCCTTTTTTTTAAATGTGAAAAAATAAAACATTCTGTTGGGATTACAGAATTCAGGATATCATTTGCCCATGAGAATTTTAGGCAAACATCAAAGACTACTTCTTTTCCAGCTCAGAAGGTTGAATTATGAAATTGCTAAATATTTAATGGTTTGCTCATGTTAGGTTGGTCATATTGCTCATCTATTTACTTGGAAAAATATTTTAGTTTTCATAAACCAAATAATAGGGTCTTCTTATAATGTTACATTTCAAATCGTCCTTTGCATTCTTTTCATGGGTGAGCCTACTTCATTTGATTACTTAAAATAATGCTGTTATGTTCCCTAATGATGGAATTCCCTGTTGGTGGGAAGTACAGAAGTGTATGCCTTAATAGAAGGCAATTTGATTTGGTGTCGGAGTAAACTGTTTCAAGCTAATTTTTGCACATAGCCAATTTTCATTTATAATTGTTCACCATCTTACCATGATAACTGAGGAAATTAAGTAAATGCATTGCCTTTGAATTCATTTTCATAATATCTCTTAGGAAGCAATCTGGAGTCTTTCTGTTTAGAGAACAGTACGTGTTACCTTCATACATCCATTTTGGTGTGAGCTGTTCCTTTTTTCTGGTGTTCATTTTGACATTTCATTTTTTGTACAACAGTAGGGCCAAACCTGCTCATGTTTTTTTTTTTTCCAGATTGTCATTTAGGAAAGTTGTACTTATTTCTAGTTCTTTAAGCATTGTTACTGCAGTTGAAGTACTGGTTAAATATTCAGTTACATGGTGTCCTCAGATTGGTTGAGGTCTTTATGAGAGCTCCTCTATCCTTGGAGGTTGAGTCCCTATAAACAGTTTTTCACTTTCCCACAAATCTCAGGAATAGTTAAATCACTGAGAGCCTCTTTAAAAGCTACAGATAGAACCAGTGCCCTAAAAAGAAAAAAAAAATAGAAGCACTTACTGGATTTGTTAGTTGCCTTTAAAAATATAATTAGTTTACTCCAAAGTATACTTGGATAGGTACCTTGCTAGCTAATTGCTAGGAAGCATGAACACTTCCATAAAGCTTGTTTTCAACATCAAGATTTAAACTATTTGGACCACAAATGACAGCTAATTAAGAACTCTATTCACATATTTTCATGCTGAGGTAGTCTTGTTACAAGGTCACCTACAATCAGTGTATCTAGGTCTATGGCTTATGCACACATCTTGTTAGAAAAAAATAGATGTTGTTTGCTTAGTTATGTTGTTGTATTTCAATCTTAATTGAAATGTAAAGACAAAATTTTTAGGAAAATGCATCTGATAGTAGCAAGGAACTCTTTAAAAATTTTATAAAAACTTGAATGAAATTTAAGATTAAGAACTGTGTTTCTTTAAACACTTGGAGAAGTTGTAGGCATTTGCTGCTTCTGTGATATTTATGCCATACTCACTGCTAATGAGACTGCTAAGAAATATTGTATAGAAAGCAACGATAATTGGCCTTTTGCACAATAAATCTGCTCCTCTGCTTAATCATCTGGGTTATAAAATTGTCTGCATGCATGAAAGAATGCAATGAATGTCAGAGCTGTTGACTTCTAGAACTTCCTCTTCCATGTAGTCCCTCTTTCAATGTTGGCATTGTTTGCTCTTGTTTTGTAAATGGCATTTCATTGCAATGGTTCAGTGCCCATTTTCAGCCTTTCATTGCTGTGTTTTCAGTTAGCTGCAAATAACACTCTGCAGTGCCATTGAAAGCAAGCATACTTTATTTTCTCCTTCCTAAATTAGGGGATGCAAGTGTCATGGAATTTAGGGAACTGTTTGTACTCAATTTTATATCCTGTATTTGTATGGAATCCTTTGAGTTGTTTAAAATCTGACTGACAGTTTCTTTAAATTAAAAGATGTGTCTGAAAACCTGGATATTCAGAATTTAGTCAGACTTGTATGGGGAAAAAAATCCATATATTTAAACCTGAAGGAAAAAAGTCAGAGCAGAGTCCTGTAATGCATAAAGGAAGACAGGTTACCAGAGGAGGACTGACTTAAAGGAGTAACAGGATCTTTAGATATGACAGGGTACGTTTCCACATTCTGCATGGCAAACTCAAGTTTGCTCTGCCTGCATTCTAAGCTGGCCACATGTCACGTTGCTCTGGGCTAGGTGCCGTGATGATGTGAGCTTAGCTGTAGTGCTGCGTTATGTCTGGGCTTTCAACCAGCCTTGGTAGCTTGTAACAGTGCAAAGCTGGAATCTCTAAAAGTGCTGTCCCAGAGGTAACAGGCAGTTTGTTGGTGAGTGGGGCAGGAGGCAAGTTACTGCTCTGTACAGCTCCTCAGTGAAGAGAAAAGATGGCAGTCCCTGATTTACCTGTAGGGCAGGCTCCTCATTTATATGTTAAACTGAAGAAATTTATTAAAAAAAAGAAAAAAAAAAGCTCTGCATAAGCAATTTAAAATCAAAACAAGCTAAACCAACCCTTTCAAGAGCAAATGTAACTAATCATTGCAAGTAACAATGGTTGTGATTGTCTCTGATTGAAGTATTTGAATTATCTGGTGCTCTAGTCAAGATTAACTCTGTTACTTGAATAAAGATTTTATTTAGGAAAGTTTTCTGGCACGCTCTGAAACGAGATGAACTACATGATTCCAATGGAATCTCTGGCCTTTTAATAAAGTAAAAAAAAAAAAAAAAGGCCATTCACTGCTAATGTTGCGAAATACCTGTGGAACAGGAAGTATTGGGAAAAGAAAATATTTTTGATGATGGGTAGACTATTTTAGAGAAGCTTTAGGTTCCTAACTGTTCAGAAATACAGCTGAACTGCTATCACTCGTAATTCTTTCATTGCTTAGTGAGGTTTGTTAGTGATCATAGTTTACTGAAGAGGCACTGATAGTTGCATTAAGCTGGACTAAGTCCAGTTTTGAGATACAAGGTTTAGTCTTCATGTACCTCAGCTTCTACTTTGTGTTAATAGCCACATTTTCCCTTGTTGTAGAATAACCAGGATACAGTTCGGATCAGGCTGAGTGTTATCTAAGCTTCTTCTCCCTCATACTCACACTCCTGCCTTTCACATTTGAGTGCTTCTGACACTTCCAGCAACTTAAATTGAAGGGAAGTGGGGAACCATGCAGAATGACACTCAGTTGTCACTTGGCCCATTCCCAGTGTCTGAATTGATTTTGCTTTTAAGAGCAGAATCTTTTAAGGATCCCAGAAGGGTTTCAGGTCATTCGGAGAGGAGGTAAATCCCACATTAATGGATGTGGGATTTAACACAAAAACCTCTTGTACCACTGGCAATCATACCAGCTGACCTGGGTTTTCCTGTCCACCCTCCCTTG
This sequence comes from Pyrocephalus nanus, assembly GCA_038380795.1. NCBI lineage: Eukaryota > Metazoa > Chordata > Aves > Passeriformes > Tyrannidae > Pyrocephalus > Pyrocephalus nanus. Next base: position 65,135,846 of record CM076261.1, read on the forward strand.
TGCACCAGCAGGATGGTATCCATTTGTCTAATGACAGCAGCTATGAGATATACATTTCCACTGGGTATGTTATTTGCAGGATTAAGTGATGTTTGTTCCCCTGTAATTCATGTATTTCCTCGCACTTATCAGATCTACTAGTTGGCTTTATCGAGTTTGAACAGTTGAGGCTGTTCCTTTGCACCCACATTTCCCTTTCTGCCCAGTTCTTTACAATTTTGAAAGTTTCAGTTGTAAAGGTGAGCCATAACATGATTTTCTAGTGATTTTTTCTTCCGGCTGTATTGCACTGTGCTCTTGCAAATTGTCTCCCTTTCAAGTAAAGGGAGAAATGTTCACTTATTCAAGGACACAAAGAAAAGGCAGAGGGAGCCTGTGCCTTCTGGGTGGCAGCTCACAGTCACTGCTTCTGGAATGACCCTCCAGCACAGCAATAACCAGTAACTCAGAGGAAAACTGCAAGACACACAAGGGCTCCTCTTGGTCTTACCATCTGTCCTGAGCCCACTGCATTGGTTGGGACAGTCAAGATGAGGTTCCAAGAAAGTTTATGCTGGAGACAGGAAAAGGAAAGGAATAACAGGCAGCCCAGCACCAAACCTCCACTCATCGTTCCTTCAATCCTTGCCAAGGGGACTGCAGCCCTGTCCTGAAACCAGCTTGTTCATTTCATATTAATGCCATGTTAATAGATGAAACCAACCCAGGCTTTCTCGACCAACCTCTTCTAAATTTTACCTGCCTTACTTTGACCAGACCAGCATTACAATTACCTTTCCCTCTTTTAGCGAGCAGAGGGGTGCCTGACCGACCTATATTAAAAGCTGGGATTCAGCAGCCCTCACACAATGCAGGAGCCTACAGATGACCCTCAGCTGAAGCCCCAGTGGGGATTTCAAAAGGTTCTGTACCTTCCAAGCAGTGGCAGGGATCAGCCCATGGTCTGCCTAAGTGAAGCAAGACATGTGAATCCCATTCACAGCAGCAGGTGCTGTTGTGGAAATAACCTGAATTGCAGTTTAGATCAGTTGGTGGCTGTGGCGATAGGAGAGGACAGGGAACAGCAGTGACAGCCTTTGCTGATGAGAGTTCTGCCCAGCTGGGACAGCTACAGAGTTCTATAACTTTTACAAACAGCTTTTTCACAAAAATTGTGCAGATAAGCAGCTTATGGTACATAACAACAGCAAATTCAATTTCTCAGATGAGGAGGCTCGAGTCAGTACATTCTTTTACAAATAGTTCACTCCTTTGTCAATTTAAATCATTCTGACCAGCAAGACCATTAGCTGCAAATGCTTCTTAACTCCTTTGGCCCGCAAAGGCCTATTCAAAATTAGCAATTTTAATTTCACACACAGAACGTAAGCAATTGCAGTGCTTTTGATCACTTGCCTGTATAAATTTCGTAGTAGTTTTATGAGCAAAAACGCTGACTTTTTTGCGATTTCAGAGCAACTCCAAAATCAGTAAAGCACAGGTGATGGTTAAATGTGGAAATAAAGGAAGTCTTTTGGTTGGATTTTCAGCAGTCATTTGCTTATGACATGCAGATTTTGTAAAAGTCTGGTAACTAATGGTTTTTAATATGGAATCTGTTGGTGATCACAGAAATGCCAGCATGAGACCAGTGAAAATTGACCATTTGTCTCCTTTCATAACTACTGTGGTCCATGGGACCATCAGGAGAAGCAGGGCCCCTCCTGTTCAAGAAGCAGACCTGAACACAAATAAATTAAATGGAACAGCTGCACAATACAATTCTCTGTGCATCTCAATCTCATTAATGTTTTTAAGTTTTTATTGTTACTGTAAGTTAAATCTTTGCATTTCAGGTTTTGGGGAAATAAATTTAGAAAGAACATGCGGTCATACTGCAGTTTCAAGTAGAAATTGATACTTATTTTTTAGAAACAGTTTCTCTACACAGTTATTTCAACTGAGGATTCTGTCCTATGTTTGCATAGATAATGTGCAATTCAGTTTGCCTGAGAAGGTGTGCTGATCATACATCTGTATGATTAGTTGTGTATTGAGCAAGCAAGGATTTAAAGACATTTGTGGAGGATCAGATTCTAGCCAAATAAGTTGTTCTAAAATAACTTCATATTAAAGTTGCTAATTGCTATTTCAGAGTGAAAAAGATGACTGCATCTAATACACCTTATACATAGACATATCAAAAAATGCAGTAGTTAAAAAAAGACACGATAAGATATATAGAATTTGTAAAGTTTTGTTATATATATGTCTATTTTTATGAAGTTATGCTAAAAGAAAACTGATACTTGGTTCTCCCTCACACTTTTCTGTAAAGGTAAGATTTTTTAAATCAAGTATTTTATTTTTAAAAATTCCATTTTCTTTTACCCTACGTGTAGTCTTAAAATTGTTTGTATTGAGGTACTTGTACCAAGAAGCAACTAAGAAAGAACTGGAGGGATTGCTTACAGATGTATAACTGCAAGTAATTTTCTCTTACTTTCATGAGAGAAGTCATCCCCTGAAGATTAAAAAGCTTGTAAGTCATGGCAGCCAGACTTAAGTAGTAGGTTCAACAAATGGCCAAAAGCAAATGCATAGCTGTTAGCTGAGAATATGGATGATATCACTTTCAAATGCAATATATATAATTTCGCTTCTTTGAGCACTTTAAATATTGACTTTTTTTTTTCCTAAGTACACTGAAATTCTTTTGTTGTTGGTAAAAGGTGCCTTGATTCTCAGTCCCTAGCCTAACGTGTCACAGAATGCTTTCTCTTTTGCAGTGCATACTAGGATCAATCAAGGTTTGTCTTGGCTCAATTAGCTAATAAGGTACAATTTTGGAAAGCATGTTTTGAAGAAAGCAAAACTTTGCCCAGTATCTTTTTTCTTTTCCTCCTGCAACTTGTGAACATAGAAGCATGCCGTTTTCATTCCAGGTGATATCTGCTACTGTGTTGTAAAACTTGACTTGATAACCTTTTTGTTGTATTTAGTTTCAAGATTTAGATTCAAGGTCAAAAGAAAACCTCTCTGACATCTGTACTCTGTGATAACTACAGAGCAGTATAAAAACTTGCTTTTATGTATGCTGTAAGGTTACATTTTACATGAGTACCTTTCTCTGTTCATATATCCCGTATTTTCCTCTTTTCTTCCTCTAGCGATGGACTTACAAGGAAGACTTGGAACTGAAATCAGGAGTAAGGACATTTGGAGTGGGTAACTGGGCTAAAATTTTGGCCCATGGTGACTTCAACAACCGAACAAGTGTCATGTTAAAAGACCGGTGGAGAACATTGTGCAGGACTGACCTAGCCTAGCTTTCCAGAATAACAACTCTTTTTAGCCTCCAAGTGTCCAGCAGTGTTGCTGTCCGGAAACATGAAACGTGAAGAATAGTAATAGGTATAAAACATTTCTGTAAGCAAACTTGTTCAGGTGATGACCTTAATATGAAGCCGAATAGAGAGTGTGAACGTTAAGGCAGATGAACCTTAGCTAAAAGTAAAAAAGTTCCTTATTACTAGTTAAAAATGCTCATGTGTATTAGTGACATGAAGTTCTGAGAAGTCTACTTCGTTAATACTGACTGTGGACTCACCTATGAAAATGGGTAAACCTGAGAACTGCAATGTAGAGGAAGAATACTTATGCACTTTCACTATAAACTATTGTCTAGATGATGCTGGGAAGCAATCGAGGATCTAAACTGAAATCTGGTTTTAACGCTCAAACTTTCATTTTTATTTACTCTTGCTATTTAATGATGACAGTAATTATCCTCAGACTTGAGAGTGTTTGGCTGGCTCACTACTGAGTAGGAGCAGTGCTTGTAGACAGGGCTGTGGCCAATAGAGAATGTGAACTTCAGGAAAAGCAACTACTATGATTAGAAACATTAGCTCTTAATTACCAGAGAGAAACACGGAAATATGCTTCTAGTGTTCTAATAGAAAATCAGTCTTAGCGTTTTGTATTAAGGCAGAGAGTTTCCCAAAAGGCTTCTACTAAAGTTGAGTCCTTTAAAATTTGTTTAGGCTCCAGAAAATGCAGCATAAAAATGTAGATTTCTTGGCATTGATGTTAATATTCTCAATCTTTTTGTTGTTGCTGTCTTAAAGGTCTTTTAAACTTTTATGTAAAAATAAAGCTATGCACCAGTGGACATGAACAGTGTTCCAGTTGCCGAATCTTCTTCCAGGTTCCTTGGCACTGAGAGTTGCCAATTGCTTCCCAGTGTAAGATTTTACCTCTGAAATGGGACAATAAAATGAGGAATTAGAAGACTGAAAATTGTGTATTTCATGTTAATGGGTTACGTTGTGTAACATATCAGAAGAATAGATTTGCTTAATCATGTAGGACTCATCTAGCTCCTGAAATGGTTTATGGAGCAGGCACTATATTCTAAACAATAGTATACAGGATGGTGGACTGAGTATGTGGTTGTCCAGGTATTGAGTTGTATGCATATTAATGAAATATGGACCAGGTAAAAATGTGTTATGAATAATAAATGTCTACTTTCACATTTAGTTTTCTATAAACCAGGTATATAGGTTTGAGGGGCTTACTGATCCACCACTGTTAAACCTGCAATCAGATTTGTGTTATGGCAGGAAATAACATTTTTATGTAAAAGTGCCTGTAACTGTAAAATGTCCTCTTGCACTACAGAAGTTGCATTATTCCTTTACAATTGTGAATAAAGCTTGCAAAGCATAGAACTCTTATATTGAAATTACTTCCCAGTTCTGTGAGAACTGAAAGGGTAAACCTTCTGAGCTCTACATTTGGTTGAGCCATTTCATTTTTTAGGTATAATAAATGCAACTTTTAATGAGACCTTGAGAAGTTTTAACTTCTGTGCTGGGTTTTGCTCCAGAAGAGAGAGCAGAAGGAAAGGCTTTCTTTACCCATCCGCATTATGGCCATCCCCAGCACAGCGACGCGTGTCAGTGTTCATAGCTGGAGGCTGGCAGGCGACGCACACAGTGTGTCCTTCACGCAGATACTGCATCCAGCGAGCATATGGACGATTCTCCAAAGCACAGTGGTGTGAAAGTGACTCTGTTCTAAACTCCACACAGTACCTGCTCAGCAGAAAAAGTACTAAATTAGTTATGACAAGCTTTATCTTTACTTTGAATGTACTTACCAAATGAGTGGTATTTGTGAAGTGTAAGTTAAGCATCATCATTGCTAACGAGTCTCTTTCTGACCTAACCTAATCAGTGGATTCTTAAAAACTTTCTGCAAACTATTTCTCATTATATGCTCCAATCCAGTGCTTTATGTATAATCCCACTTTCTGGTTGTGTTCTGTATTCTTAAATTATGTTGAAAAGCAGATCTTGATAATTCTGCTGAAGGAGAAAATGGAAAAGAGACTAAGAATACCGATGGGATTTATTGTTTTGGGGAAAATAGCACAGGACAAAGCATTATGAGCCTACAGACCCAGTAATAGCCTAATTTAAACTTCATAGCCATCTCTACTGGTAACCAAACAAAATTTTTTATTGCTTGTGTCAATTAGTTTAAAAAAGTCTCTTGAGACCAATCACATTCAGCCCACTTTGTGAGTTCAAAAGCCTAAGTCCAATTTCTTAGACTTACACTTAGGATACATTCAGCTTTTAGGTTTAGCATTATGTACTGCTGGCTTTCAAAAGCAGCTGTCATCACATTTGCCATGATCCCAGCGACTAATTCAGGACAATTAGCAAGTAATAAAACACAACGTCTAGAACATGCAAATAAACTGCATGAAAGAAAACCAGTACAAGTAATAGCTTATTGTTTAATTGTTGCAAATTTCATTACATTTTTCCCTGTAGCCAGCTACTTTCTACCAAGCAAGATGACCCACATGCATATGATAAATAGATTACCCAGCTGCTTCTTTGTCTGAAGGCCAGAGAGAAGATACTGCTCGTTGTTTTCTTTCTTTACTGTATTCAGAGGTAGTTATGAAAGCAGGGACTGAGGAAGAAAACAGTTACGGTAAGGCAGCAAGACACGGCTGAGCAATATTTCAATTACTGTAACTGCGGATGAATGAATCAGGAGCTTGCGAATGGTGATGTGATGTTGGCTGACTTTACTGAAAAAGTGGTAAAATGTTGGCAACATCAGATGTCAACCCCATTCCCTACAGATAAGCTCTCCTTATTCAGAAGAAAAATATCTAGAAATGCGTGCCATCTAGCCTGAGGAAGTAGGATGTGCTGGAATCTTGAAAGGAGTACTCTTTCCCATTTCATGATGAATTTGTGTTCTACCTTTGCACAGATATAATTTGATACTTACTGAGGGGCTTATGTCCAGAAACTGAAGGGAATGCATGCAACTTAGTTTAGTTGTTTGCTTAACAGAAATTAAGAAATGCCAGAGTGGGGAAAAAATAATAGGAGCAATACGACAGTAAAAAGCAACATTTTCAATTGTATTTTTAACTACCTATCTTCAGATAGATGCCTTGTTTTTTTTTTCCTGTTCATTAACATCAGTAAAATTTATGATGGCCTTGACGGACACAATGTATAGACAAATCAAAGACAGAATACCATGTTCATGGCCGCATTCCTTTCCCTGGTAAGTCAGGTATTCCAGGCAGCCAGCCTTCTCCTCCAGAGCAGGACAAGGTTCCCCACCATTTTTAGGTTCCTGCTGTACATAGCGCCTACGTATTCTCAGACCGGGATGACATTGTTCTGCACAGCCGCTCCAATGACTCCACTCCCCCACAACACACGGAAGAGCTGCAAAGGAGTATTGAAACATTACTAGTAGTCAAGGTTTTTGTTTTGTGTGGAGGGTTTTTGTTTTTTTTTTTTTCCTTTTCTACTTTTATTTATACAGTTTTAAATGCTCTTCCAGGAGTCTGCATCCTCAGATTTAACATTCAAACCTGCCTGCATTGCTTGGCTCCATATTCGATCCCTTGTGTATAAGTCAACAGCCCCTCACCAAAAGCTTTCACTACAGCTATGAGGTTCTTCTGCACCCTCTTCTGAAGCGTACAGCATTAGCCCCAAAGGAGACCAGTTTATGGATTATCTAACAGAGTGGTCTGACCTACTCTGGTATTCCTACACCACTAGATTTTGTTTAAAGGCTGGAACATTAAGAAGCAGAACTCAGGAAGCCTTTCAGCACTCGATTCCCCTGATTGATTTCTAATCCCTTTTTCCTCAACACCTAAGTAAGAAGCAGTGCCACAGCTTTGTTGCCCTGTTATACACAGGGTGTCGTACTCCATGGTCCTTGCTGCAAAGACAATTTTTGCAGAAAATTTTGCTTTTTTTTTTTTTTTTCAGTCTCAGAACAATGCAGGCCCTGCTCATTCCCAACTATACAACAGTCCACTGAACATCTGAATTTTAGTTCTTATGGTTAACAAACTTCCTCTGAACTTAAGCAAAACATTATGTCAAAAGTGCCATTATTTTGAAACTAAACTTTGAATTGTAAGAAAATGCATTTCCGTCAAGTAGAACATCAACAGTACAGGTACCATATACTCATACCTTTGGTTTCTCCTAACCCAGTCTAATAGAGATACAAAGAACTTCTCTCTTTGCACATAACCTTTAACCCAGTTGATGGCCTTTGACACCTTTTTGATTAAATAATATCCAGGTTCTTTAAAAACAGACTAAATGATTGAGACTGAACCCGTATTTCACGTTTGTCACTTCTAACCTTTCTGTGAGAGCTGTACATGGTAGACTTAGCATCTCTCATTTTCAGCATTGTCTTTAAACTCAAAAATTATCAGATCTGTTATCCAGTAGCCATTTCCTTCCTTATTTTATTCTCTGCAATGCATCTAATAATGAGGGCATTCTCTGTGTAGTTCTCATTTATATTAAGCATGATATATATCTTTCTGAGCTGGAGTTCTCCCTTCTCTTGCACTTCTCTTTTATATTCTGGCAAAATGGAAAGAATTCTCTGAGAGCAAGCAATCATTCCCCTGCATGAGTTGTCCTCAGCCTGTAGCCTACGAGGACATTTAATCTGACCAGCGGTCCATTTCTAGTAATTTCTTTTCCTGAAGGCCACCTGGTAGGTGCTTCAGGTTGGACAATGGTACAAAATACACATTTATCATCAATGGTCATGCTATCTTAATTGATACCTGAATTGTTTTGGGTCATGCTTCTCTAGTTATCTAGTTAAATAAAACTTTTTCCTTTCTCATGTATGCTGTTTCTCATTAGCTTATAATGGAACATATCACATGCTTTTGATTTTTTTTTCCTTGTTTCCTGATTACAATTTAAATCCCCAAGAAGCTTTACAGCTTAACCACTAGTTACATACTTTTATCAGTGTTGCAGAAAAGTGATGGGACCAAACTAGTCTTACAGGAAAATATTTTATGCCCTTTGGGATTCTGCCAGTACAAAATACTGGGAAGAAAGAGTAGAATGTGATAATCTCCTTGGGGTTTGCAATTTCTCTCATAAAACATAGAAATGGCCACGTTTGCTCTGTCACTACATCTCTAATTTTTTGGAGCACTACCGATATCATAAAGCAGATAAAACCTCTCAAAGAGGCTACTTGGCAAATGTCCTTATCACACCACTATAATTCCCCTCCTCTGTTCTCACCAAACTTGTCCACTTTTAGTGCCCTGACAGCACCAGGTGTATGAGTGGCTGAGGATGCTGCATCCCACGCCCTAAGGAACTTCACTGAAACAGAACCACTGAGCTGCTCTGGATACTGGGCCACCAGTTGTCCATTCCACTCAACAACCAGCATTCTCTGGTGTTTTCTTCTACCTACTGATAAATCCCTTCCCAGACAGCCCCTGGGCATGATTTGTAGAACAGCACTACAAAATAATGGAAAAAAAACCCCTTTGCCACATGCAGATACCTGACACTGCACCACCAGGCGCTGCCCTCGGACACATCTGGGTACCCAAAGGTACATGACACAGTCTCTGTGGCTGTGAAGATATCAGGATGACATGTTGCAGCATAACCCTCAGACATTTGTTTCAACCATTGGGAACTAGAAAAGGAAACCAGGGATAGTAAAACTGTCTTAGACCCCACAATGGGATAGCCAGAACAAGTGCTAAATGTAGTATGGACCTGACAGTCTTCACCCATTTGCAGGATCAGAAAACAGTCCTTAAGCCCACCTTTTTTAATAGTACAAGGATAGACTTCAATGCCTGATCACACATCTAAAAATCATTACCAGAGTACCCAAAGGACAGTAAGTGTCTATCTTGCCTGTTTCCTTATCTGTTGACTCTCTTCCAAGCTGGCCTGCACACATAAGAATTTCCATATAACTTTAATCCCATATTAGCACCTTGATATGCAGATAACATCTGCAGGTCTAACATCATATTTTCCACGCAGGAAACTCCCAAAGGGACTGAGTAACTGCATAACAAATAAAGCAATGACTTCGTATCTTACTGGAATTAAACCAAACTGGTCATCTGCGGCAATACACAGCAATTTTATGGTCATCAAGATTTAGAACAAGAAGGATGAATTGCCTTAGTCATGTGGAAACATATGAATATTGGATTGCTAGAATGGAATTCAGTCAGTGGGATAATAATGTCATTCTTGCAGTCAGTACCCAGCAACTGTTAAGGGACAGTACAACAATGTTGTGTCTCATTGGAAAGACGTCAAATTCCTCAGCATGACAGAGAATGGATCCCAGAGATGATATACAAGGAATGGTGTCACCTTTTGAAATACAAGAAGAAGTATCAGGGACCCATAGCTACATCTTTATGGTCTCTATGTTGCTATTGGTTCAGCTCAGTTAACACAGCAATGGTAGATGATGACTTGTTGAAACAACAAGGGAGATGCAAGTCAAAGGAACCTGAATGATAGGATTTGTGCTCAGAAACTTACTAAAATGTGGAAGCTAATGGAATTTCAAAAATACACAGAAAAATTACATTGCTATCTTATGAATCACAGATTGAGTGGTCAGAACCTTTTTCTTGTCTTCTATTTACAGCACTGTGAATCATAGTTCTTTTTTTCTGAGTCAAATTCCGTTTAATTTTGTCCCATGTCTGGAAAAAAGGAGGATTACTGTATGTTTATTGCACAACATACGCTGTAATGTATAAGGATCTGTGGATTTTCTCAGAGTAACAACTTCAGTTCAAGCGACAAGCTCATTCGTTTCTCAGCTTTCTCCTTGTACAGTAGTTCCTATTTAAAATGCCCTCTATGTACAAAAACATTCTTTCATCATTGTTAGAACTATAAGGGAATTTATTTAAAAACTCATGGACTTAGGTTCAGAACTCCATGGACTTCTGCTGAGCTATCTACTTATAAAGTACCAGACCTACTGCAATTTTTAGGCATGACAGAATTTAACAGTGCCATTGGCAGCTTTAGGAAGCCCTCCTTTCAGTGGTTTCTATTATTTTGGAGCATTGTTTTTTTATTATTCCTAACACATTTCTTGATTACCTATCCTTGAGGCACTTTACACTTTCCCTAAATACTTCATCCTGTTAAATATTTGCAAAAGGATGAAATGTCATTTCAGCAGGTGCTGAAATCAAGAGTGGTGAACAGGTTGACAAACGAGCTGTAGTACAAGAACCATAGATCGCCTTTCTTCACATTTATGTTTTCAGGTTTTGAACTTTACATTCAAAACAGTGAACTATGCCAACAAACACTCTTGATGCCATTAAACACAGACAGAATTTAGAAAGACTCAATAGAGAGACCTCTACATCCAACAGGAACAAAAACAACTTCAAAATTTCCAGCCATACTTACGTAAGTTGATACCAACTCCCACTGGAACTATCTGGAATTTCTGTTTATATAAAATACAACAAAGTGACTGCTTGCCACGGAAATTATATATGATCATTTGCCTTTAAAAGAATGACTTGTGAATTTTGTGAAACTTGGAAGTTTTGTAATTTTTGTTTGTATGAGTTCTAGGACCACTTTCTCAGGCTGCCAAAATCCTGCCCTCCCATGCTACATCCACCCCTGCCAAATGTGCTGTTAGCTCTGCTTGTGTTAGCATTGGAGCTCACAAAACGGGGCAGCAAGGCAGTACAGGGAATCAAACCAGTCAGAAATGGGCAACAGAGAAAAGAGAAATAATTCCCTGAGGGTTTAGGTCCCTGAACTGGGCCACCAGAGACTGTTAAATTCTGGCTCTGGTGCGGAAGAGGCAGAGAGACAGAGGGACTTCATCTTCCCACTGCCCACACAGGGTACAAGAGAGAGGCAGCACAAACACATAATTCCTTTTGAGGAAACCATCACTGAGCATGAGACAAAAAATGCTATCTTGATAGTGGGGTATCATCAAATGCCAGAAGTCATGGTAAGGAAAGTGTTTAAACTAGAACTTTTCAAGCACAAGTTTGGGCTTCTTTATGAGGAGCATAGAAATTTTTATTGGATTAGAGTTCCGTTTTAATGCTAATATTGAGCATGTTTATCAGCTCTCTCCTTTTAGACTTGAATATTAAAAATCATATTATTTACTGAAAAGATGAGATATGCTCTGACTGTATGACAAGCAAGCATTTTGTCAGTTCTCTCCCTACTGATTTTCCTGAATTATAGAACAATGTATTTTAAAAAATGCTAATTTTAAAAATGCTCCCTTCTGTTAAACCTTGTGGTGCATTTTTTCCCCCATGTTATTCTGATGAGATTACTTAGTGGTGAGAGAACTGACTGTATTTCTTCCGGAGACCTGAGGTCAGAGTTCTGCTCTGCCGAGCTCTTCTGTGAAGCTTTATATCCCTTAGGATGTGTCTACAGTATCTGACAGTCATACTCCCCCTTCCCAGTACAGGCAGACATAAGCCAACTTGGGTTCCAAAGATATGTGGCTATGTCAGCACGGCACTGAGCCTGCTAAATACACCCTAATTAGCAGAACTGTGCAGCAGAGGCTCATGACTTTTTGGCTGTAGGCTGGCATGTGTCCAGCCAGCTGGGAGGAGACATTAGGCTGAGTGAGTACTAGTGCTGCACCTGCAAAGCAAGGGCTGTGTCCTACATCAAAGACAGAGGGAGGGAAGATAAATTGTGAAGACCCCAAAGAGTAGAAATACCACAGAAAGAGGCAGTGTGAATATCTCAAGGTTGCTACTCAGTTTGGTAGAACTGGACCACTTTCCCTCCTTGCCACTGCTGCCCTGGGGGCCAGGTCTTCCCCTGGCAGAGGACCCTTTTACCGAATCACAGAATATTCTGATTTGGAAGGGATCAGAAGAAGATCCACGAGGATCATCGAGTCCAACTCTTAAGTGAATGGCCCCTTATGGAATCAAATCCATGACCCTGCCATTATTACCACCACATTCTGACCAAATGAGCTTGCACTCATTCTCTTATGCTTATTTTAAAGCCCTTCCCTCTACAGTAAATCCTTGCTGATTCATACCCGTAGCGATTGGGCCAAAACCTCACGATGGGGATTTCCACAATCATTTCATTGATATTGTTGGGCAGGATGTGAGGAATCAGCTGAAAGTGACAGACGGTGCTAAATGAACCTCCCTGCCGTCTCTGTAATTGGACACACCCCCTGCAATCAACGCGTGTTTGGGACTAGCACGAGTGAAAAGTAAGTAACATAAAATTTTAGAGGTAAAGTAACTTCAGACTGTCACTGTACTACAGCTGATCTGGAAACCTTGCAAATATCTAAGGCGAGAAAATTCTCTGTCCCCCTTCCTGTGCCTGCCGCTATCCTGGCGCTGCCCCAGCCTGGTCCCTCTTCGTGCCCTCTCCCCGGGGCTGGGGACGGCGGGGAGGGAGGAATCTGACCCCCCCTCCAGCCCTCAGCCCACGACCGCACGCCCCAGCTCCAAACCCCAGCGAAACCTCCATCCCGCGAAGCCCCGGCAGGCAGACGGCTCCCTGTACCTGGAGAAAGGGCCGAGGGTGCGGGGTCCCGCCCGGGCCGAGCCCCACCCGCGCCCCTCTCGCCGGACCCCCCAGGGCCTTGTGCGGACGCACCTACCTGGACACTCCTGGCTGTGGTCGTGGCAGCAGTCCCCGGCTCGCCGGCAGCCCCCGTCGCAGTAGCAGGTCCCGTAGCCCCCTCCCTCCCTCCATCCCTCGCCGACGCAGGAGGCATCCCGGCCCTGGCAGCACTTTCCCGAGCAGCTGCCCCCGGCCCCGCTCCCGGCCCACAGCAGCCCCAGCCACAGCGCTCCCGACAGCGCCGCGCCGCCCATCACCGTGCTTCCCATCACCGTGCTTCCCATCACCGTGCTGCCCATCACCGCACAGCCCATCACCGCACAGCCCACCACCGAGCCGCCCCGACGTGAGGATCCCGCACCGCTGCGGCCGCCGCGGGCCCCCGGCGGAGCGGGGCGGGCTCGGCGAGCAGGCGGCGGGGGCGGGCGGGGGCGGCCGGCGCGGTCCTGCCCGGCCCTCCCTGTCCTGCCCGGCAGGGCAGCCGGGCCCGCTCACAGCCCCGAGGGGCACCGGGCAGCGGCAAAGCTTCGGGGTGCGGGGCGAGCGGGAGCCGGGGCAGGTACGGTGTCCTGCCAGATGGTGGGTGTTTCCCGCGGGGTCCCCATGGCAGAACCCATAGCGGGATCCCGCATAGCGATGTCCTATACAGCGATGTTCTTTCTGTAACGGGATGTACTGGGACTTGCACAGCCATGTCCTACACAATAGTATTCCGCTCTGCAGGGACTCATACAAATAAGACCCTCGCAGTGATGTCCTGTGCAGGGACAGCAGGACCCACACTGCCCTGTCCCACACAGTGGTGACCTGCAGTGCATCCCATGGCCGTCTTCCACATGGTGATAACCCTCACAGCAACATCCCACACTGCAGCGTCCCAGGGAGTGGTGACTCTCACTAAGGTCCTACACAGCAGTATCCCACACTCCACTGACCCCCACAGCAATGTCTGACACAGTGATGTCCCTCCCACAGAGAGATGTCCTGCACAGCAAGGTCCCATGTATTGATGAGCCCCAGAGCAATATCCTTCACAGCAGTGTCACACAGCCATGTCCACCTGGCAGTGTCCCACACAGCTGTGAATTGCCCAGCCATACCCTGTACAGAGGTGATGCACATGACAGTGACCCACATAACTGTCCCAGAGCGTTTCTATCCATCTCCACACAGCCCAGTGGGTGCAAACAGCCTGGGACCACAAGACAAGATTTATTGGTACAGGCACTTTCTCATTTCAGGGCACATCCCACACAGCCAAGAGCATTTGCTGTGCTTTGGTTTTCGTTTTGTTTCTCTTTTTTTCCCCCTCTTTTTTTTTTTTTTTTTTTTTTTTTTTTTTTTTGTTTGTTTTGTTTTTTTTGTTTTTTTTTTTTTTGTTTTTGTTTTTGTTTTTTGTTTTTTGTTTTTATTTTAAACTGTTTCCAGAACAAACAAAAGAAGCTGTACTTGCAGGTGCATAAGAAAAGCGAGGTGGATTCCCAAGTAACTTCCTAAAATACAAAGATTTGGATTCTGGTTTTCAACTCACTTCAGTGCTAAGAGGTTTTCAGGATTAATGGAACCTGACAATTTTAGCCAAAAGTCAAATCCCAAAAGTAAGTAGTGAGGTGACTGCAAAAATATGTTAGCTTTGCACACTTCAATTTGCAGATAGCTACTAAAGAAAGAGACATCTGGTCTCCCAAAGCTGCCTACAGATGGAAGGTAACAGTCTATTATATTATCTACTACATGTGGGTACTTGAACCCCCCATGACAGCTTGGGCCAGGAAGAGTTCAATTTCTTGTAGCCATCAAATACTGCTGTTAAAATGTTGTCTAAATCCCTGAGGTTTGGATCTGCACTGTTATCCAGTGTGCCATTAATGAACTCACTGGCATATTGCCAGCCTAAAACTTGAACCAGTGAATAGCAAATGTTGGGGGAGTTCCTGCAGTGGGTGAGAGGAGAACAAGACTTGCAGCCTGCCTTGGTAAAGGCAGTGTGAGAGAAGGAATGACTCCATATTTTCCTTTCCTTTAATGTATTCCTGTGCATCACCTGAAAGGCAAAATATTAGCAAATACTAGTAGAAACTACCTTTGTAAGTAGATAAATCATGTGCAAACAACTTATGCTAAAAGGATAAGTCAGTAAAACTTGGGCAAATTCAGAACAGATTAAAGAGGGGCTTAGATATAGTGGATATGTTTACAGAAAAAACAAGAAAATATGTCTGTAATGGTCCAGTAAAAAAAAAAAATACACACACACACACCAAAACAAACCAAAACAAACAAACAAAAAAACAGAATGCAAATGAAAAATGCTGTAATTTCTACTAGATGTCGTAAAGCAGATGTTTCAGAGCAAACAAAAAAAGAAAAAAGAATCTTAATTAGGGGAGAGAACAAGCTCACTCAGTTTGCTCCGGCAAATACTTTTTTTTTTTCCTTTTAGTGTAGTTCCTCTCTATTAGGAGTAGCACTAGGTAACTAGATAACTAAGAAGGACAAAGAAACACAGTGATGTGTTCTCAGGCAATGAGGCAGCATTGAACCCTTCAGGCAATTCCAGTAAAACAGGCAGGGATTTCTTTCTAGGCTGACATGAGATAGTCCTCAGAAAGTTGGTGATGCTCATGCCCTGCTGTTTTTTATCTTTTTGTCATGCAGAAAACTTTACAAGGAAAAGCAGTTTGGGGCAAGGGTGATTTAAAATGCGTGTGTAGGTAAGCTTAGGGAATGTGCAGAGCCCTTGCTCTGTCTTCCTTGTAAGCCTCAGAGGAGAACTGCGTGGAGCAGAGGTCATCAGGCATCTGTTCCACATGTGCACTTTGTGCCAAAATATTTCTTAGTCCCAGAGGTGAGGAGAAATCTAAGGACTGTATTGTAGTCATCTCTAAAACAGGTGTTGCTGTTGGCTCTGAGATTTTGAAAACCATGGACTAGATCAATTTGTCAGCCATTTTTGTACTTCTTTCCATTTCTGCCCTATTTTAGCTTTGGAAAACTCAAATTTCCAAACTAAAACCTAACTGCAGTAATATATGGTAGGAGGGGAAAAGAAAACAAGGCTGTGAAAAAGTTTTTTCAACTAATTTTTCAAACATATATATGGTTTCAATGAGTCTTGTTCCATCATTTTATTTCCAACCAAACTGTCCCCCTTGCCTTACAAGGAGTTCTCCTTGGTTTCAGATACCACAAAGATAAAATTGAGACAAATGCGTCCCAACAGTAAATTAGAATGAGAACTAGTCTTTATTATTTACCATAGTTGTTTATGCTTTCTATATATACAGCATGTAAAGCAGGGCCAAACTCTTACTCTCTGTCCATTCCTGGGGTGCACAACTACCCATAATATTAGGTAGAAGGCTGAAAGCACCTGCAAGTGGGAACAAAATATATGTTTGATAGTAAAATACCTCTCTTATTTTTCAAGTTTAACTTACAGCTGCAGTGACTTTGAGTACCTGATGTAAGGACTATTCAACTCAACTTCAAAGTCTTTTTCAAATACATTATCTGTCAGCCAGCAGCATTCCACATGCCCACACCTCCTCATGAGCAAACTCTCTGGAAGGCCCTAACTTGCAAAAATAGAGCTAATTTTTCTTTGCTTCTAGGAGGTTAATCCAATGGCACCAAAATGAGAAGACTTCAAAGATCCTGCAGGGCATTTCTTTTTCTTTCAGACTCATGTTTGCACACAGCTCTATTTATTTGAGAGAAATACCCTTCCAAAAGCAAACCCCTTACATTTTATATTGAGACAACAGGGTGACTGATGTGACTACAAAGGTTACAGGCTGCCTCTATCCTGCTGTGCAGGGCCATGCTTCCTGAGAGCACCACAGTCAGCTGCAGCTTGAGTTTGTCATGAGGCCCTTGTTCCCACTGTTCTGATAAAGTAGACTTTCTCCTGATAAGAAATAATCCCTCCTAAGGTGAATAACCAAATCATGGTGTTTGCTAGTGTAGCTGACAGCTTAAAACAATAGCAACATTTTGTATGTAGGAAAAATGAAGATTAATTTGTCTTCACTGACAATCAGCCCATATAAAAGCACAGTAAATGGTACATAAAGGAAGGTTTCTATAGTTTTGTAGCCTGTGCAGTTATACAGAAAGCATGATGCTGTTTCAGTGACTAGCTTGTGTACATCAACTCACTCATAAGAGAGCAGGCTGAATACCTGCCTATATTTGAGGGAGGTCATTTGCTGTGCAAAGAGCCTTTCCCTTCCACCCACTTAGCTTTGGCAGTCCTGTCAGGCACAACCCTGTCATGGCAGACACGTTGGCTCACTGCATCTCAGCTACATCCATTGATTTTGGTCGGGGTTGGTAACGGTGCATAAAATCTCTTGAATTTGAGAGTTTAATGGAATTATAGCAGAGCTATCTATCAGGGTATTTTTAGCTTATTTTTAAAGGCCTTCATCCTCCCTGTTAGCTATTGAAGAAATGTTCAAGTAGCGAGATGAATACAAAGCTGTTGTCAAGCTTCCAAGTAGAAAAAGTCAGGCAAACCTGTATGTCCAGTCTAAGCATATCAGGGCTGGAAAACATCCTTTTCCTGTCTTTTCCCCTGAATGTCTCTTTTTTCAGTTCAGGGAGCTGAAATGAAATGGAGCAGCTGAGCCAGCATGAGGAAGGGGAGGTAAGCCAGGGCAGAACGGACAGAGAGGGCAGCGGGTCTGCCTCCACCACCAGCAATTAATGATGAGACTGGCTCAACTAGTGCGCTCATAAGTGAATGTGCTGAGTACCTGGCTATATTTGAAGAAGAGCATTTGCAGCATAACCAGTGATGAACAAAGTGCTGAGTTTTTTAGCTCCTGGTCCTGGAAAGTCAGACTATTAGTCAGACAGTCTGTCCTGGTTCTTCAGGCCAAATAGGACACTTGTGCTTTCAAAGGCTTTGCTCAGATGTGAAGGCATCTATTCATTATGTGTGAGGAATACAGCCCACCTGACTCCTGTTTGTTAGTTATCTTCCCTGTTAGTTTTACATTTTAAAGGCACACAATCATTCAGAGTAAGAGAAGGTGGCAGTTGAACATAACCACTTTCCAAAACAGAACTCCCTCTTATAAAATCGTGGGTCCCTTCCAAGCCATCTTATTCTGTGATTCTGTGAAAATAAGTATCCCAGGATGTTATTCCACATACTTTCCTGGTTCCCCTGATTTGGGGTTATTTTCTTTAGTGTTTACAGACCCCTCTTTTCTGCAATCATGACTAAATCAATTACTTCTCTTCCCAATGTAAAAATCACTATTACCATCTTAAAGATAGAATAAAACAATACTGAGAGATTAGGGCACCTATCCAGCAAAACACTTAAGCACTTGCATAACCCAGGGCACACAACAACCCCACCGTAGGACTGTTCTCTTGTTCCAAGTTTTGCAATCTTGGAGGATTTACCGAAGTGGGCCTCCTGCTGTGCCCCAGGGCTCCCTGAGACTCAGCTCCCTCACTCTCAGCTGCAGCCACCAGCCTCTCCAGGCACAACCTCCAAGCAGCCACACTACTCTGCCAGATCTAAAGCAAACATTAGCCCCAATTTCAGCCCAGCTCCTTTCTCGTCAGCATATAAAGCCAAAGAGATAAATGGGTTATCCTCAAATTTGTTATTTAAATTTGTGCAAAAAAGTGACCGAGACTTTATTTCTCATTAACTCCAGATCAAATTTGCCCTGCTGCTTTAAACTATAACCAGTATTAGCATAGTCCAAAATTCGGTCTGTTTATTTCTTTCTCAGTTATCACACCCAGTAGCAAAGATTCTACATCTTGGAGTTACTGGGTGATATTGATGATGGTGCGTTTTGCAGAGAAGAATGCTGCTCCCCCTCCTGCAGCTGACGAGCACGCTCTGCTGCAGGAATAAACACGTTTCTGTCAATGAAGAAAGCAGGAATAACAATAGTTTATAAAATTAGGGCACTGAACCGTTGAGAGAAAGAGTATTTTTTTCTGAGCACAATCCCACTTTTAAAAACGTCTGCCAGTCTTTCCACTGGTCTGATGAAAAAGTGGATTTTGCTGACTTGAATCGTTTGAAAGTAAATGATGATTCTGGTGTACACTGTCTGGCAGAGGGAACTGTTTATATAATTCTGGGCTTGCTAATAACCCTCTTCATAGCTAGAAATGGTGCCAGGGAAGCTGCTGGCTATGTAAAAACTTTCTCCCATTTCCTTGCCTTTATTGTTTTCTGTCGCAGCTTGTTTTTTTTTTTAATTAGTACATGAACTATTTTTAGTGTCTGTAGACAAAAATTTATTGTTCAGTCTAAAATGAGGCCAGGTACCATGAAAAAGTTTTCAGGGAAAAATATTTGGAGCCAGAGTTTGTCTTTGGCTGTGTGCAGTGAAAGTTTGCCTGCTTAGTCCAATTAGTTACAACCATGTCACTTCACGTAAGTGAATGTAGCTGTGTCAGTGTACAGGGCAGATTTTAGCTCTCAGGCTGCAGAGGAATATTCTAAACCACACACATGAAGCATCTGCAGCATCTAGAATATTCTGAATTATTTTTTTCCGTCCAAATTCCATGCACATCTTGTTATTTAAGAGCAGAAGAGCAAACAAAACTTTTCAGTCAGATGATGGACTTTATGCAAATGTGGTTTTTGATAGGGCACCTCTTTGTAAATCACCTAATCAGCTCTAAGAGATCTTAGAGGCCCTGCATTGTAAACAGACTGGATGCTACACTGAGTTCTACTCGTGTGTACACAGACCTGCGTGTACCATGCAGGTAAAGGTGCAGCAAGATTTTGTGATGCCCTAATTCAGCCTAAAGAAATAGAAAAAAACTCTTCCATATCTAACAGTCTCAGCTGAGAGGCAAGATGTCAAGCCTTGTTGTATCAGTTCCCTGTAGACTTTCAAATCAAGCTCTGTCTTGACCGTTTTCTTCATGATTGCCCAAAGCCCAGTCCCCACTATACCTCTACTCTAGTCAACCATTAAATTCCTCTAATGTGATGAGGGCTCCATTACAAGGGCAGAGGTTATCTGTGTGGAAGTAGTATCCATAATGGGAATCCAAGGAGAAATCCACCAGAAATTAGGAGCTCTCCCAAAAACAGCAAGTGCCTCCTGTACTCTGGATACTACTGCATTCTTTGATTTTGCCTAATTAAAAAGAAGCATATATGTTTACCAAAAAAGACCCCCAAAATAAGTCACTCCAAAGTACACACTTGCCCTTTTAAAAAAGACAAATATGACTCATGTTGCTAAACATGCCTGTGAAAGTTTAGCCAATACTGTGGTGACCAGAAAAGCAAGAGATGTTAAGTGTAGGATCAGTCCTAGCTGCATATATGAAATGGGTTCTGATAGTATTTTCACTAGAAGAAACCAAATATTTCAGAAAGAGAGAAAAAAATATTATCTCCAGTCATCTGTCATCTGTGCAATGCAGGCTTTTAACACTTCACTGGATAATTTTAATGCAGAGGCAGATGACTTACAGTTAAGGTAGCTCTAGTTTAAAATAGTAGGCATTTTCAACTTTTTTCAGGTTATAGGTCCTTAAAATATTCCAAGTAAACTGACCTCTGCAGAAAGAGTGTTGCTTTAGAGACTGGAAATAATGGAGAAGTAATCAGATTCTACAGTAATCCAAATAGTTGTGTTTTCACATGTGTTGAGGTGTGTTTTCAACCTCCCATCCATGAATCCTCCCAGCAGAATAACTACCAAACCCACTGTAATACACTAGTGACCTTCAGCCAGAATTTGCGGGTCTGGATGATGAAGAGAACTTATGGGATGAGCCTCAGAGCTTGGCTTGGCTGTTGAGCCGCTTTAGATTTGCCATGGCCCACTCTGGTTCTTCAACACCACAGGATTTGAGTATCCTTTTCTGCCTGCAAATACAAGGGTGAGGACCTTAAAGTCATCAGGGGATGTGTAGGTACCTCTGCAGGGGAGGGAAGCTCAGAAGCATGCTCAGAAGTTAGTCCAGTTGTTACCACTTTTTTCTCCTGTTCAAATCTGTCTTGACAGCATTAGCCTTTCACTAAGCTGCCATAAAACCACAGCCCGTGCATATAGTCCAAATGAGCCTCATCAGAAACAAATCAACTTTGCAAAGTTGCATCAAGTAGAAGATCTAGCCCAGGAAGATATTTCCTCTGCCACCAAATCTCCAAGGCTTCTTTCAGGAGATTCTCTTCAGGTGTCCTCGGGGCTACATCACCTACCAAACATGACTTGCTTCTCCCACCTACCACCTTCTCCACTTGGCTGCTTCTGCCTGCAACAGGTCCAGATGCTTCCCCTATGGTCCTTGGCACTCACTGCCCTTGCAGCACCTGATGGGTTTCTGACATATGCCCAATTTAGCTGCAGACAGCCAGCCGGATTGGGAGAAATTTTCTGCAGAGACCCTAAATGACTTTTCACCTGGAATGCCCCCATCTCTGAAGGTTGTCCTTACAAAGGTAAGTGGCCTCTTCTGGACTCACAGAAGAGGGCACGTCAAGGCTTAGGAGTGGGTTGATGTAATTTTTAGCACTTTTTTACCCTGCTGAGAAGACTATTATGTGCTTCCTTCTTTTGAGCTACCAGTAACAAATATGTCCTTATTTATAGAAATGCTAACTAGGAGTGCAGGCAGGGGCAGTGATCACAGAATGAAAAGTCCCTGCTGCTGCAGTGTAAATATTCTTGAGTGCTTTGCAGTTCCACTTACAAAACCTTTGCACTTATTTAAAGACAAATAATATAAAATTTAAATAAGAGGTCAATCCCCAGTCTCAGCTGGAATCATTCCACGTGACTTACATGGAAGTGTGTTATTTTAGATGGAGGTGTGCCTCTCTGTGTTTCTGTGTTTCACCTGGTTCATGAAATGCTCAGAAATTTTTGGAGTGCTCTGCACTTCATAAAATGGCCCTAAATCCGTTTGAATTTCTTCCTGATGTGTAATAGCTGCATGTTCTCTCCCCTTTTCTAAACATTTTATCAAATAATTTTAAAGATATTTGGAGGAGCCTTCTTCCCAAATGGCAGCTAGAAAAAGTGAAGGAGTGAGAGCACCAACTGGGGACAAACAGTGAGAAATAATATTTTTCTACTGAGATGTTGAATGTGCAACCAGTTCAAACTCTGAACTCAGGACAGGTGCATCTCTTTTTGCTGTTACTTCAGCTGAAACAGCACGAAGTCTGTCCTGGTATACATGCATCCTGGGAACATCTTTGTCACCTAAAATGGAGATTACCCAGAATTTACAGGAGGTTCATAAAATATTGAATAGTCCTGAAGAGCACAAACAGTTGAAGCAGCCTGAGCCAAATTCTCCCTGGGACAAATTTACTATTGTGCTATTTTAAAAACTTTTTGGTATTTATATCACACAACAGCATATTGTAATTTGGATGCAAATGGGTGACACTTCATTTCCTTCAAGGATATTTCAGATGGGTTCAAAGATGGTAGTAACTAACTCCTGGACTCTCCCTGCTTAGTAGGAGACTCTATGAGTTAGTTATGACTGCTGCATACTTGGAAGAAGAGCCAATAAATGTGGCTAGGCTTTACATCCTGTTGGGGTGGATGTGTGGTAAGGGCAGATACAGCACTGAACTCTGCAGAGTCAGCTCAGCTTTGCTCATGGCAGATGAAGCAGAACAACTGTCTTATCAGCCAGTGCCTGCAAGTGCAAGGGCTTTTCCCACCCACTTATCCATGGCCCTGAATTTATCCCAGTATTTCTGTGTTTAAATATATGTATTATATGTGTAACTGCATAATATATAAAAATATAATTAATTTCAGGGCTATATTGTGTCTTGATTTTTTTTCTATCTTTCTCTTAAATGCCTTGTTTTCCTGTCTAGCTTGAATGTGGGAGTACTTCAGCTGTGTTTCTGTCTCTCCCTGGATTCCTATATTGGCTTAGTTACAAAGCAGAAGTCTCCAGGGTAGAGGATACCCTCAGTTAGACCTCTGCTGAAACATGTTTATCAATTCTCTGTGAAGTTATCTGCACCTTAATTTGATTGTAGACCATCACAACATGTCTACAAATTTGATATTGACATTTTTACATAATTTTTTTGTTCAGCTAGAGACAAATCCATAGGAAGCAAAACTAGATATACTGCACTTAGTGCATGGAGAAGCTTATATTTCAGAAAGGAAAGCAACACTTTTCTCATGGGATCACATTCTGGTTTTATCCAGCATTCGTGAAACTCATAGAACTGTCCTCCTGCTGCACTGAATATATATCAGTGCAGAATGGACCATCAGTAATTTTTAAGCTTCTATACACTTTAACTTCATTAGCTTCAACAATAATATACTGTAGAGACTCTTTGGTGTGACTTTAAAAGATCCTCGACACCTACACTAACCAGGCCACCTGTTCTTAACTAATTCTTCTGGCAGACAACATCAGTCTTGGAAAGATCCCTTTGTTCATCCAAAGCAATCAAAACCACTGCAATCACTCATATGGAAAAAAAAGAGAAGGCCCTACACCCATTTTGAATGCCTTCAGATTTACAGCATTAGGAAAATGTTTGACAGCATGAAATGCTTAATCTACAAAGGGATCATAGTTATCTTCACAACATGAACACATCATTAATGTTAATGGGAACTGCACCTCCAAGACTCACCCTAAAATGTTAACTGTAAATTGCATCCCAGTAGGATAATTAAAAGTCTGGTGGAAATAGAGCAAGTTCCAACAAACATTTTCTCCTAGGGTAAGTGATCAGAGAATTTGGAATTGAAAAATATAATCAGCCATTTGCCTGAGATGGGTAGTGCATCAGTTTTACAAACAAGCTTGTACAAAAAGACTTTTTCCAATGGGTATATGTTTAGTTGGTCTATTTTATTCTATGTTTCTTAGGCTACTTGTTTTTTTCCTTTTTTTCTGTAATCCTACTGGACCTGGAGTTCAACCCTGGGATATGTTTGTAATCATTATTGTATCAGCATTGCCAATTTTCATTTCTATTTCTCCCATGTTAACTACTGTGAAAAATTATCAAAAGTGTTAGCAGAATTACATCCCTTTTTTTCCCTCTTATTTAATTCTGCTTAGGCTTAACAGAAAACCATTTCATCACTGGATGTAATTTTTGGAAATAAATATGTATTATGCCAAAATTAACTATCTTCTAAAATTTTAGGGGCATCAACAGATAATTACAACAAAACTGATCTGTCTCATTTTCTTATTTTGCAAAGGTTGGTGATAAAGACAAAGCTAGGAATTAAATCAAAATAGTCATCTAATACCCCATGAGGACCAAATTGCACTATCAGAAGAAAATAGCCTAGAGCTTCTGTGAAGCTCTAATGTCCCATACGCTATCCGATTTTGAGATGAAAGTGTTTGCCTATAAGGCAAAGTAAGTCATGGGAATAATTTTCCTAATCAACGAGGGTTTTAAAGTTTCTAGGAAACATTATAGGCCTTGACACATTCTCAGTTGATCTAAAGTGTTCACACAGAGGCTTAGAGTTTATCCAGTAACCTCTGAATCTCCATTGCTGACAGCAAGAAACTTCAGACTTAGTCTCCACCATTGCCTTTTCATGGCCTCGGAGAAAAAAAATCTCCCAGCGTATTCCTGTGTGTGCATGTTCAAATGTGTGCATGAGGTGAGTGCCTTAGCACAGGATATAAAATACTTCAAACAAAATGGACTTGATTGTTTATGAGGAAAAGAAAACTGGTTTGGAAATTTGGAGGTTATGACTCAGGCAGAAGCTGATTGTGCTGCAGAACACAAGGCCTTAAGCAGATGTTGCTGGAGTTTTGTTGAAGAAAAATAAAGTATCTCCTAAAGTTGAGATTTTCCCCACGCATTTCTGCAAACTTTTAAGGGGAAAAAAAAGAATGTTTCTTTGTTTTGTTACTTGGTTTCTTGACCTCCTTACAAATTAATTCACATCCTCTTTGGAACTATCTTTGTAAAACAAGTGGTGAGCACTTCCCTTAAATGAGTGTTCATTTGTCTACAGAAGAGGATTTACTGTGTACAAAAAGCAGATTAATCACTTGTACCACTCCGCTGAAATCAATAGGCACTCTCAGTGAGAACTTGATCCAAACAGTTACAAAAATTGAATTCTATTTCCTTATACATCATTTGATTTAAAAATACAAGTCCAATACTGCTCTGCACAGTTCATTTAAAGCAGTGGGAATGTATAACATATGGCTCTGTGGAGGACACAGAGAAAACAGCACAAGGCAGTTCCACCTTCTGGTTGCGTCCTAAGGCAAAGAGATAGCCTGTTTGTTAATAGGATTGAATTATATAATCAGTGGTAAAAACAAAACTGCCAACCAGCAGAGAACCTCAGGCCCATAACACTGCTGCTGCAGCACAGTGTCAGGAATGGATCTCTGCAACAGCTGCTGCTGTGTTGGAGAGTCTGAAGTCTGACCACAAAGCAAGCGATGCAGCTCCCTGGAGCAATTTGGGCAGCCACTTCTCTCTTTGGGTGGCTCTACAGGATTTCCAGGCTAGGAAAGAGATTGTAAATGACCTTTTTCTGTCAGTCAGCCCAAGTTTACAAGGAGTTTTATAAAGATCGCAGCTGGCTATGCAAACTCTTTACATAACCTTCATGACAGTGCGAGGTACCGAAGTGCTAAATACCCTCTGGACCTCAAAAATGAAGTGACCTCAAGTAGAAGATCTTCACCTTCAAAATAATAGAAGCCAAAACTATCAGCATTACTCTGCTACTCTTGGACCTAGATGTCATCCACCAGCCCTGCACAGCACTAGCATTCCCACTGCTACTACCCAGCAAGTGGCCTAAATGACCTCACAGCTCTGGAGCCATCTTCTCATCCCTGGTGCCACCTGTCCCTCCAGCATACTGCCTAGCACACATGCTGCCCCTCTTCTTCAGCTCTAGTGCTTGGTGCAAACGCCTCTTTTTCTGGACTGAATCTCTGGGGAAGAACAGACGTCTTCTTCACATTTAGAGTGGTCAAGCACTGGAAGTTAATGTCCAAAGAGCTGTGGTTTCACCACCATTTTTAGAGACATACAAAATTAGACTGGAGAAGACCTCAGGCAACCTGATGTAACTTTTAAAGTTGGCCCTGGTTTGGGCCAGGTGATCTCTAAATGTCCTCTTGGACTACTATTACTTTATAGTTTTAGATACAGCTGTCCTTTTAATCAAATCAATGTCTAGAGTGATAGGAATTGAGGAGTATCCCTTTCGCAGATTGTGAAACATCTAGTGACCTTGACTTTATTCTCTGTGTCAGATCCATCAGAACTCAGTCAAAGCAATGATGTTTATATATTGCTTAGCCTTGCACAGTACACACTTAGGATTTACAGAGAGTAAATGGAGATACTTAGACTTTACCCACATTGCTCTTTCGGACTGCACACTGTATGAAGAGAAACAGGCTAAACAGAGAGGCAGAATCCTGCTGTACAGTGAAAAGGGTCAGAAACTACAGATACCTACTGACCATGGGATGCAAATATGGTGTAAGGATTAAGTTAGCAAAGGATTTGTCTTCAACGGGATTTTTATTGCTCAGTTAGTTATCAAGTGTATAATTGCTTTCTGATGACAAAAAAACTGCAGTTGTTTTCCCCTCTAGTAATTCTGAAATGCTGTGTTGACTGCTCCTATCAAACAGTCATATATCTGGACTTGACAAGTCCCTGACAGTATACAGTTAATTTTGACTCCACTGTTCCTCTTTTGTTCCTTTACAGTGGCAAAATAAAAGACACAGCACTACTCATTAGACATTTGCTTGCACTAATAGATCAGTGCCCTTGTCTGTTCCATGACAGTTTTGAGCTATAATGTAGAATTTGGAATTTTCTTCATCCTTAATTTTTCAAGCATTGACTTTTTTTTTTTCTTGCTATCAAACAAGGTAGTGGGGTAATTTTTTATTATGATTGCGTTAATTTTTACTACAAAAGTATAAAATAGTCTTAAGGAAGAAAAATTAATCCACCCCTTGGCTTTATGCTTATCACATGGTGGAGTGATTTACACCTGCATAAATCAAATACAACACATTGCCAGTGGTCAAATATCAGTTCATCTGCCCTGTTTTTGAAGCCAGTTTGCACAGGTCGGAAAGGTTTCCTTTCCACCTAACACAAGGTAATGGAAAGGCAGCACAGTTAGTGTGAGACAGACCTTGTTACCTCAAACTCATAATGTTGAGGTACAGTTTAATGAATAGCTTGAGGGTTTTTTAGGACCATGTTTCTGTGGAAAGGATGGTCCTACCTCTCCACTGCCACTGCTGCCCCCCATGTCTGATATTTGGGATGAACAGAGAGCCAAGTCAGCTTACTGATTCAGCTAAATGTTAACTTTTTTCTTTTTGCATGGGCTGTGTTCAGGCAGCTGTGCGAGCAGATTCAACAGCTTGCATAATTGTCAGTGCTAATGAGAAAGATGTGGTGGGAACACACAACTGGAGCACAGATGATAGCAGAGGTATTTTTGATGGTAACATGGCCCTGCATTGGAATAAGAAACCATCTTTAGAAAGTATGTTGTGATGCTGGCTATGACTTGGCACTAGCATTGCCATCAAGTTTTATAGATAATGAGTATACAGCTTTATATGCTATTCATCATGGCGGCGAATTTACCCTTAAATGTAAACTGTTATGCTGCTTACCCAATAAACTCAGTTCAACTTCTTTAAACATTTAGTTTAGCTTGATAAATTCAGCTTCTCTTAAACAGAAACAGAAACACAGTATTCAGTATAACTTTTCAGTATTTCACAACAAAGCCAGTAGCAGAAACTCATATTGGTAAGAAGAAAATAAGAAAAATATTTGTCTGTGCCTGCCAGCTTCAAGAGAGCTACAAGTTTATCAAGTCCAGGAATATCCAAATTTCAATTCGATATCAGAGTATCCTCTCTTTCCTTGAACAATCCCTTAAGCGAGTGAACTATTTTAACACTGGAGTCAGTGAGAGCTGGTTTTGGAATTTGACTTCATTGGAGCTCTGAGTAGACCTTTTACAAGATGCTCGTCTTTCATTTCAGGGAAAAAGCTGACTGGGCAAGACTGTTTTCTGCTAGTTTATTACTTTTTGCACCAGAAGTATGGTTTGGGCATTTTTTCTTTCAGCTTCAATGGAAATGAAGAGCAAGCTTGACTGAGGTGTTGCCAGCTCTTACAATTTCATCACAACTCTCAACTACTTATGTTTTTTCTTAAAGCCTCAAGATTATGACTGAAGGAAAGCTAAAACTTTTCTATTTCATAGCACTCTTCCCTTACATTAAAAGCAAAGTTTCTCTCTTTTTACTTGCAGACAAAATATGAAGAATGTGAGACAATTATAGTTTCAGGGCTGAAGAGTCCCAAGCCAGTTATGAATAACCCACTTTTGTCTTTTTCTTCATGACTTTTACACCATTTCAAGGCTATGGGGATCATATTTTTGTTTTCTTTTAGTTTGCAGTTGGCAGCACTGCAAATGTAACAGGAAAAACATAAGCATCTCTTACCAGTTTTCAGTGTGACCTATCAAACTGAAAAAAAGTAGGACTGGGACTTAAAGACCTGAGTCCAAGATTTGGACAGCTAATAAAAATGAAAGGAAATCGTGCAGATGACTGAAACTGCTTTTGTGTCAAGGGAAAACATGATGTTTAAGTAATACCCAAGTTGTTGATATTTTTAGTTTATTTCAGTTCAATGTTGTTTTTAACCCTAGGTCATCAAAGATGCTAATCTGTAAATACTACAAAGGAATTTTTTGAAACTACAAGCTTTCCAAAAGTTAAATGTTGCTGTTTGTTCTGTCAAAGATACTTCATATGATAGTCAATTTTCCATATTCTGTGAATCATCTGGGAACGTTATATGTAACAATGTAGATAAACAAAAGGGAATCCTATTCTACTTGTGACAAACGTAGCCATTGAAATACTAATATTGGAAAAAAAAAATCCTCAGAAATTATTTTATCATTTATGATGTTATTGGAGACAACATACAGTTCACATTCTCTTTAGCATTAAGGTAAAAACTGAAGCATGCACAAAATAGGCATAAGGCAGAATGGAAAAAAATGGTATTTTGAACATTCTTCACTGTTATTTCCCTCATCAACCTAACCTGCTTATAGATAGACTCACAGCCTGGAAAGGAACAAAGTTTATTTTTTTCCTGTTTTTAGGTATTTCCTGTAAGTTGTGGAGCACAAAAATCCAAGGAGCAAGTTGGTTATCCAGTAAATGGAGAAATTCTTGTTGGAGCATTTTACATGGCTGTCATGAGACATAGTTTTTCACTGCCACCTAATTTATACTAAATGAACACAAAGAAAAGTCAATGACACAGTTATGCAACCAAGCTAAAACTTATTAACAAAATCCAAATTATTTTTAAAATATTTCTACAAAGTAAAAGTGGCTACAAAAGTAGTACATGTTCATGGTTCTGTGTTATTTAATTCAGGGTTTGTAATTTAGTCATAAATACGAAACTCGACACACATACCATCAGTCTAAAAGCAAATTGGTTTATGAAACTGAAGATGACCATTTAAATTAAAACCTGACAAATGTGATTCTGTTGTTTCAGATTTTTAGCCTTTAAAAATCAAGAATTGAAAATGTGGGTCCTGTTGTGAGCTTGATTCCACCTGCTTTGTTGCGCCATGGTTTGGAGCTATAAAAAAGTGATTTTTTGGGGAAATGAAATAGCTTTGTTCTCTCAAGCAGAGAATGGCACAATCCAGCCCTGAGGGAGGCAGTTCTGCCCTCTCCATAGCCTCAGCATCTGCTTTCACTTCCTGCATTCTCCCCACCTCTATGCCAGCTCAATATATCTTGAAATTACAGTAGCAAGGTCTGATCCCACTTCCCACGCCCACGGATAACAACCCACAGCATGCATAAGTGATCCACTGTGATGAAAGGACCATTTCCACTTGAAGTCAGGGGTTATGGAAACTCTGGTGCAGAACTTTTGTGGAATTTCTCTTTACAGCGCCTGAAACCTCTTCTTGTCCCTATCCCCTCTAAAGCTCCATTAGATTCACCAGCTCCAGAAACATCATGGACCTGCTTCAACATTCCAACTCCCCCTTAACCCCTCAACACAGCATTTCAGAACATGTTCCATTCCCTTTGTTTTTTTATAGATTTCTTAGAGGCAATAAACTGAATTGAATTCCCCCCTGCAGGAGGATCAGTCTGATCTTAATTTTTAAGCACTCTGGAGCTGGTAAAACTCAAACATGTAGAACATTTTTCTTGCTTTTGTAGGAGGACAGAATCTCTCGTTTCCACAGTCTGGGCATCTCTATTAGATGAACAGGATTTGTGCCTGTTCTGCTGGGTGTGCAATACCATCCTGTCCAACGAAACCTGTACTTTATTTTTATTGAAGATCAGAATGGGATTCATGTAAATAAACTATATCTCGTTTAGCCTTCTTGGAGCAGGTGCTCATGAAAGAGTAGAGGTTTTCATAACATTTACTCAAAATATTTATTTTAACTTTGGATGCCTTCAGCACATACAGTTTTACTGCTAACATTTCACAGACATTATCTCTAGATCACCTACACTAATTTTATCAGTTCACACCATATGTATTATGATACTGGGGCTTTTCCAGGCTGTTGCCCATTTTTATGTATTTTCCTCACTGTTAAAGTAATTTTAGTTGTATGGTTAGCTATACTGCAAGGTTTGGTTTTTTATTAATTGTTTTATCCATACAAGGAACTGTTGAAGACTTTAACTCTGAGACCAAAAATAGAGAGAAGGAAAAAGGATGCCAAACTTGTGACCCACTTTTTCCTTCACTCCATTTATATTGCTATCTTCTGAGAAGAGCTTTGCAGCTCTTTTGATTAAGCTCTATAAACCAGATTCAGAAGGCTGTGGAGTTAACTCTAGACTTCCATTATTATAAAGGAATTTGGAGTGAAGAGTTCATGTTGTATTTAACACATGCCCTTCATATGAACAAAAAATCCAACATCATCCCTGCTCAAATAGGCTGCAAATGTGATTTCAGACCACCTCTTGAAACGCATTTTCCTGTGCCAATAATGTCGCTATTTCGCTGCTGGCTAGCAATTAACATCTTTTTTCCAACCTTATTCTGGCATATTTTTTGGTGCCAAAGCGTCCTTGACCTGGTTGATATGCATGAATGCTCTTAGCCCAGAGGCAAATACCTTCCAGCAACATGAATGGTTCCTGCAAAGATTAGAAATGGGCAAAACATCCCCACTGTGTTTGATTCTAGTGGTGCAGCAGTCCTTTGGAAAGAAGTACTCAGTCCAGCTAAGAGTGGACCCAGCAATAGGTTTCTGACATGTTTTTCATGGCCCTGCTCCTTCCTATAGCAGCATATGGGACCAGGGTCTGCTTTTTCCTCAGAAGACATCAACTTCTGCATTGCTCTGTCAACAGCAGAAGGCTCCTCCTAATATCTGGAAAATCAGTTTGGAAAGTCTAATAGAGAAGTGGCAGAACACACTTCTTAATGTTTGAAAATGAGAAGGAGTCACTGAGGGTTTTCCAGCTGCAGTTCTGGACTTACTTTTACAGGGCAGTCCTGTGGGACTTTGGCTGGGCTAAAGCTGACATAATCACAAAACTGTGGCCAAAGAATTAGCCATTTCATTGTCACAATTTCTTGCCCATCTTGCATTGACACAATTTTAATTACATTTTTACATTGAAGAGTAGGAATATATTTGTGCCCTGTTTGATTTGAAAATAAAAAGTGGGCAGAAGTGTCCCAAATGTTTCAGACAGAGGAGTTTAAGATTGAAATATGTTTCACCAGTATTACACAGTAACACAAATAACTGAGGAGAACATTTCTGACAACTTCAAGGTATATTTTACTAAGACAATTTAAACATGTGGCATGAGAACTTTGGAGAAATATTCATAAAGTCTCTGGTAAGAGTGGATATTTTTTTGTCAGGCTTTGCAAGGAAATAAAACTTGCAAATCCTGCTTCTCTGCCTCTGGCTCTGTCTCCTTTTTTTCTTTTTTCTTTTCTCTTTTTTTTTTTTTTTTTTTTTTTTTTTTTTTTTTCCGTTGGTTTGACATTAATGTGGAGATTTTACACATCTTTGAAAAACTAAAAGTATGTTTGACACAGAAAGAGAAACCTTCAACACATTTAGTACCTGTAAACTTTGGGAAAATCAGAAGATGTACAGAAAGACCACAGTAATTTCCCTGCCAAGGAAAGGCAGTTTTAACATAGTTGTGTTTCTACTCTGTGGTGCAACTTCCATTTGACCAATGCACCCTGCTACTTGTTCAGTTAAAGAAGATAGCAAAGCATCTTGATCCAAGACACTCCTTGGAAACTTGACTTCCAGAGAAGTAGGAAAACAAGGGTGTTCATCATAAAACATCTGTTTGTTTTTAATTTAGTAAGGACTTTGGGGTCACATGATTCTGTCTTTCTGGTTCTCCTTAAAGACTCCAGTAAATAATGTAGCTAAAAGTAATTTTTCAGGTCCCTTTCATCTCACCCTTTTGAATATAGCTCTGATGCAAAACTAAGCCTTCCATTCTGAGATTTTTGTCAGGTGGGACATAAGCCAGACACTAGGCCTTCAAGTCTTTAACTGACTGGTCCATATAGAAAGAAGAGTCCTTAGGAAAATTTTTCTAATGCTTAGTAAGAAAACCTGAGTGGCCCCATCATGTTATTTCCTTTCTTCATTTTCCTTTGACAAATAATAAAGTCTTGAAATGTTTTCATTGCCTGATACTGCTTGCATGCACAAGTAACCCACAGACTGAGGTCTAAGTAGCAGTTTGAATTCAATGTCAACTTATAATTGATGAGGAATGAACTTTCCCCTCAGGCATGACAGAAATACAGTCTCAGTATTTGTGAGACTAACTGCTCCACAGTAGCATCATATGCAATTGGGTTATCTGCTCTTCCTCTCCTGTCATTCATTCAGGGAACATGACCTTTTTGTGTTCTATATCGTGCAGTTATGCCAGAAATGACATCACCTGTCATCAGATGTGTTTCATATTCCCTTTGTAAGCATTAGTATTGTTATAGTTTTCAGAATCCAATGAAATAAAATTCAAAAATGTTCTTGGTTCAAAGTGCTTACTTACTATTTTCCCTGCTGCAATAAAAGATCTTTAATAAATGTATTTAGAGAGGACTGAAATGTTGACCACCAAATACTTTCTGTGGGTTTTGTTTGGTTGATTGGTTTTTGGTTGGTTTTTTTTTTTTTTTTTCCACATTTGGAATGCAGAAATGCAGTCTAAAATATTTCTTTCCAGAAAATAGTGCAACAAGAAGGTTTACATCCATGATTTTTGGAGTTTCTACTCAGGGCTGAGCCAATTCAAAGATCTAAGTGAACAGAAACTTTCTAAAGACTAGCCCTAAAGAGATTATTTTGAGGGGAATAATTTATTCCACAAATTTAATCTCTTATTTCTAAATGTGGAATATCACAAGAAGCTGCCTTTTCTTATTCTTTTATATATGTGATTTGCTATAGAAATTATGAGAATTGAACTGTGTCCTTTAAATTTCACAAGTGAGATTTATGCCCAAATACTACCCAGACTTCTCAACTTGTGAGGTTTTAGTACTACTTCAGTCCATGTTCATGGAAAGTGGATTTACTTCTTGGGAGAGTGTAACTCAGTAAAATGCTACAGGTAGAGGAAAAGGCCAGACAATGCTGTAGAGGCTTCTGATTGCCCTGTGGTTCTTCCACAAATTGTATCTGAATGAACCATCAAAGGAAAGATGGAAAAAATTATTCTTGTGTGGAGTGAACTCTCCTAGAAGAGGGACTCATGCTTTTTTTAGTTGGTTACTGCATGAACATTTGCTCTGAAAATTCCTAGGGGAAAAAAATCCTAATTAAATGTAATTCAGCATTTCTTCTTTCTAAGGCAGCTATTAAGGAATACTGTTCCCAAAAAGAAAAAAGATGTCAAATAAGTTTAGAAAGTTTAAATTTTGTCCCAGGGAACAAGTGGATTCCAGTTACTACCCTCTCCTGTGTTAATAAGTGTTCATAATACTGTACTTCAGAGGCCCAGTGTGCAAGGAAAACATTCCCCAGCCAAGGACATATAATGAACTGCAGTCTTAGTGCATCACAATGATAAAAAATCCAAATGTGAAACACACAAGGTAAATAATAAGGTACTTAAGACTCATTCTCAAGAGACGGGCATTATCAATGATACTTTTAATGGTGTTCTGGTTCACCAGGCAGGGTCTGAAGACACAAACCATTGGATTACCTCCTCTTATGAAAAAATGGCACATACTTAGCTGTACTTTATCACATTAGGATCAGCTATGGGTCCAAATAGCACCCAAAAGTCAAATGCCAAATGCCTAGAGGAGAGGTTGGACTCATACCTGAGTACTGAAACTTCACTCCAAACTTTTGAGTTTGGGCCAAGCACAAACTACAAAAAATGTATTTGCCAGATTTTTTCCAGATCCAGCCCAAGGAAGGAGTAACTGCACAAGACCTGAAAAAACAAGCAGATTGTTCACTATTTGAATGTAGAAAGTTCATCCATCAATTAATTCTGGGCTCACCATGGATTTGAACTTTGAGAGATAATCAAACACAGCTGGATTGTATGTTTGTTTCTTCACTTTCCACATTTCAACACGCAATAAGTTCCATTTCAATCTCCAAAAATTTGAGTTGATTGCTCTTTGTTGTGCCAGTATCTGAATTTTGCATCTAAACCACTGAGTGAACCTAAGCTTAGCTACCATTCTGCCTAGGCTGATGTAAAAGCCCACAAAAGCACTCTGGTTACTCTCAGTCAGGGCTCCCTTCTATCTCCACTGAAACTGAGGTGAAGCTTCACCAAGCAGTGGCTGAGCCCTGGTCCGTGCTGGGAAACATAGGCTACAAATTTTTCACCTGACTATGATTCAAGTTCATGTTGGATGTGGCTTTGAGCAACCTTGTCTAGTGACAGCAGCGTAGGAACCAGACGATCTTTAAGGTCCCTTCCAACCTAAACCACTCTGCCATTCTACTGTTCTATGATTTGTTTCCTTGCACCATCTGGTGGTTCCTTACACTAAATGCAACAGCAGTGCCCAGTGTTCCAGCAGCGATCCCACAGCAGCTCCCAGTTGACCTTGCAAATGATCTTGGGCTAATGCAGGAGACAGCACCTGTCACCAGACTAGTTAATAATCAAAAATGACACAAATCCCCCTGCTATGACAGAAATCATACTTTTTGCTTCAGGTTGCTACTCCATCATCCTAATCACAAACCTCTTCATAAAAGGATGTGCAGAGTAAAAAATGAAATCTGACAAAACTGTATTTATAACAGTAAAAATAATTCAGTCAAGATTTAACAAGTGCTTTAATCAGGGTATTCTCTAAAGCCTGCCAGAGGTATGTGCCAGCCAATAGCAACTTTTGACCCTGGTTTTTGGCTTTGTTGACTCTTGGCACTCAAACAACATGCTGGCTCAGCACTCCAACGAAGCCGACCAGTTGGACCAAATTGTATTTAAGTGGTTTTGGAGGAGGACAGCCATCATCATTAGATGATTAGAAAATCTCGAGCTCAGGAGTGGCGTAACAAATGCATGTTGAACTGTTTGACTATAGAGCCCAGGTCGTAGGATAGCTTAAGGGACTGAGGAAAAAAACCAGAAATATATATATTTCCCCAAGGGAATGCATGACATTATAGAACAAGTGATTCTTCACTTCCCACTTATGGAACCTGGAGTTTGTGACTGTGGTGAAATGGTTTAAGGTCTCAGCTGTTGAAAACAGCAAATCCAAACAGATCTGATTAGACAAGCTCTGCAAACCCTGCCAGATGCTGAACATTGCTCAGTTAAAACCTGGACTAACTCCACCAAAGCCAGTAGAGAAATTAGGAACTAACAGATTTCCTTCAGCACAGAGTTATGTCCTTCTTTTACTTTATGTTATATTCAAAGAGCAAGAATCCATGTCTCCTGGCTTTGGATAACTTTTTTTTTATGACTCGTATAATTTCTGCACATTCTGGTACTCTGGAGATGTGAAAGTGGGCCATAATACTAGTGGAACCTGTCCTTGGAGAGTATTCCTTGCGCAAAGCGAAGAGCTCTCAGAATGGTGGTCTATGGCTGGTACCCCTGATACAAGAGCTGTCTCAGGGAAGGGGACCAGCAAGACTCGCAAAGATGTTGGACTGCTCTGACTATGATGGGAATAAACAATACCCCCTACCCCGCCCCCCCACACACAGACCCCAAAGCTGCAGGAAACTTCAGAACAGGATGAGTCCTCCACTTCTTCTTGTCCTCCCTCTTCTCCACACCCACATCCACACAACCACACTAAGTGAAGTCTTGTTCTCTTTCTCTCCCAGATCAATTAAACTTTGACTAGAGGGAAAACAATATTTAAACTTTCCACTGTGGAAGGAAAATCTCTATCTCCCCGTTTTGGTGGGTCATATTATTCCGGTACTCACTGCCAAGCCTATTCCCCACCTGGATATCTGTGAGATGGACCTCACACAATCAGGTTTTTCTCTCAAAGACTTTCCGGTCAGACACACCCTTTTTGAACTACATGGGATACAGTAAAAGTTCTTCAGAAAGCATTTCCTCTTCCCCTGCTTCTGACTTGGATAGTTGTAATTTCATTGACTTTCCAGACACTGAGCTCTGTTCTAAGGAAAATGCTGCACCGATATAGCCTGTGGGAAGAAATAATTGAGCTGTTAAAAAAAAAAAAAACAATACACAGACTGAAAAACAGGTTTGGTTTTGACCTCAGTGGTTTTGACCTTAGTGGTAACGGTTGTTTCTCTCTGATCTGTCAGATATCTCTCTCTATTCAGTACTGGTATTCTTACCAAAGGAAAACTCCCATGAACCCACTTTCATAAAAAATGCAGAATAATCCTCTATTCCTAAAATTGTCTTTCTGAGGTTTTGAACATTATATAGACCTGTATCTTTTTAGCCTTATTTTCTTAAGTTGATCCAACACACAGATGCGGGACATTATATGCCATGAATCCATCTTTGAAACACCTTTGCTCACATTTATATTTGTGAGTAGTCAGCTTTAAAAACAGATTCATTTATCAAACTTGCATCAACATCTGAATTCAGGATAAGGATTTGGCTCTGATAAGAGCACAGTTTTTGCTGTAACAGTCCTGCCTACACTGGGAAGGGCTTTCTTTGATCTGTTATAAACTGACCAAGACTTAATAGTCATCTGAGAAAGTCTTGGTTCATAACTCATTTTTACAACTATGTTTTCTTTTCATTTGTTTGGGGTTTATCTTGATTATGAGGCCCCTGAAACAAATTTAAACCTCTCCACAAAACTATGAATGTAAAATCTCCCGTGAAGCAATCTAGTTTATCTGTTATCATGATTAGTCAGATTGTGATTCTACAGCAAGGCTGTCCCAAGGCCAGAGCAATTAAGAAACTTGCATCCTTTTGTGGTTCCTGGTTTTTATTTATTTTTATATACTCTCAGTAACTACCTAGTCATTTCAGTTTAATTGCTGTAGTTCTGTAGTACCCTTCCTTCCACCTTCAAAAAGGAGTTCTTCATGAACTTTTTGTCCCCATGCACTAATCTGTTTCGTGACCTGAACAGCATTTATCCCCTGGTCATAAATGAAATCTGTATTTCATCACATTCATCGCTCTGTTCTGTGCTACAGCCAAATAGCTGCACTCCTACAGCTTCAAATGATGGCACAGAAGAGAATTGTTAGATATGCACATTCCAGCTATCCCACATCTGCCAGGTCTGTTGTGGGCAAAAATGAGGAAGACAGAGCCAAAAAAACAACCCTGCTTTGTGTGTATGTTTTATTTTAAACCGTTTTGAAGCCAAGAATGTGAAGATCAACCAAATGCTGACATGCTAGTAATATTTTGTTTTACACAGAACTATAAATATACTTATCACTGTTTAAAGTAAGACTGAATATACTGTAGTCATAAGAAACACACATGTTCTAGAGGACAGATAGAAATAATTATATGAAACAAAGACTGGAAACACTTTCTTTTTCTGGGTGTGGGCAAACTTCCTATAAAACTTCATTGGGAATAATCTTCCATTCCTTGTGCAGGTGAGGTTAATGGGAGTTTTCCAGAGGATTGGGCTCAAACACAAAGGGGTTTTTTGTACCTTGTTTTCAAGGTTTTTGTCAACTTCTTTCATTCTGGACCTGCTTTTAAGCCATCTATGGTTATAAATAGCAAAACTATTATCAGTAAGTCCAAATTCACTATATAGGAGATCCTTCATTGGATAAAAATGTAGGTTCCCATAAATTAAAAAAAATGTTCAAAAGAAACACAGAATTGCCTCAGCCAGACATGAACCATGATTAATGTAGTTCACCCTGCTGTCTCTGACAAAGACCAGCACCAGACATGGGGCTAGAAAACTGGTAGGAAAGGATATAGCAGGATCAGGAAGAAAAGGATGAAAAAACATAGTAAGGATACCTGTTGTATGGGCAGAATGCACATACTGACTTTCTGAACTTTCCTAATACTGAAGCTCAAGGAGAAGGAGGAGGCAGACTACACAGACCATCTTTGGTGAAAAAGGGGAAAAAATAAAAATTATAGTGATAACGGGTTGTAAGCAGGGAGGGGAGAAACTTCCGGTTCTTGTGGCATAGAATGGACAGGGCAGGATGAAGTGGAGGTCATCTTGTGTAACAGGAAGTGTAGCATCTCTAAGTTGTACTGGATCTACTCATACCCAGGAAAGGAAATGCACACCCTTGAGTGCCACTGGGGAAGGCAATAGAGTAAGTCATTGGCAGACTGACAGATGAGTACAACCTCACTGGTAAAGTAAAAGATGTCAGAAGGCAACCTGATCTCGAATAAGAGGAATGAAAGGTATCAAATGAGATTTGTCAAAGTTAAGAGGACTGCCTGTCTATATAGCAGTGACTGGGGAGCATTTCTGTTTCAGAAAAAGAAAACACAATTTCCCGAGTCAGTGCCTGAGTTGGCAGAGCATTTCTAGATTGAGGAGGTCTGAATTCAATGTTTCCTCTCACGAAATATTGTACATCCCCCCGGGAGCAAGGACGCCTTTGTGAGTCACTCTGGAGTACCGTCAGTAACTCCTGGCCCTTAAGCCAGACCTGCATTCACATGCATCAGGAAATGCACTTCAAAGCCCATTCCCTTCTTCATTCATGCAGCACAACACATACACACCACTCACAAGCCCAACAAGAGGTAGCTTGGGAGACAATCAAAAGGCTCTCCTTTCTTGCTCTTCAGAAGAGGCAGGGGACCAGAGGGAAGCTTCCAGTTACCCAGATCTGACTTGTGTGCTGGCAGTCAGACCACACTGCTTTTCCATATGGTAAATAAAATGAGTAAACATAAAAATGAGTATTGATGAAGTGAGATTCCACCCTTAAAATGCATCTGAATTCAGTGTATCTGTCCAGGCAAGTGACAAAGAAATGAGGGAGATGCAACATCACATAATCTATGAAATGAATAAACTCAGAATTAAATGGACCTCACAGCATGAATGCAAGACTGCCCATCTAGTGTGAGAAAGTCTCACAGTATAAATAAAACTCAGAGATTAATCCTGCAGGAACTGCAGCAAATGGGATACTTAAAAAAAATGTCAGGCCTGTTCAAAAACTATCATCACAACCATTTAATGGCAGTAGCAGAGGCATATTGAGTTCAGCAGTTTGTAGATATCCATGGGTAAGCCAGTGACCAACCTATGTGCTTATTTTCTGCACATTTGAACTGCTCAGTCCTTGGAAATTTGTCATCTTTGTATGGTTCTATTAACTCACTTGGAAAAGAGTTGGTTAGGAGGGAATGAGTAACTTTATTTTTCACCTTGTTGTTTTTCCCCCTGTTTTTTTCCCCCAGGAAAGGAGCAGAATATTTTCTTTTTTTTTTTCCTTGCTCTCTGCCAGCATGCTGAAAGATAGGCATATTATCAGACTGATAAATTTTCCGAAGAATTCTGATGGGTTGATCTAAACCAAATTTAAATACTAAGCAATGCAACTCTTGTCTTTTGTTGTTGTTGTTGTTGTTCAGTGT
Source organism: Pyrocephalus nanus (assembly GCA_038380795.1). Lineage (NCBI taxonomy): Eukaryota > Metazoa > Chordata > Aves > Passeriformes > Tyrannidae > Pyrocephalus > Pyrocephalus nanus. The sequence goes on from CM076261.1 coordinate 65,175,943, forward strand.
GGTTACAGAAATCATTAAGTTGAGTAGGGCTTGGACTGAGATCTGTAATGCTTTTTTTCCGTGTTCATCAAAGATCTCCAAGTAACTTGAAAAATGTGCTTTTGTATCTTAGTAAACAAAAACAAAAATTAAGACCAAGTTTTCCCTCTATATCATTCCAAAGTGAAACATTTTAGCTTTCTTTGAGGTTTGTTCTTTCCTTGAAAGATATATTAGAGTTTAAAAAGTACCATCAGAATGACAGATTGACATGCTGAAACTGGTTGGGTTATTACTGATGTTTTATGCTCTCTGGAGCATGACTTCTACAGTTATTTGGTTCTCAGTTAAATATTCATGTGGGTAATTCCACTGCAGTCTTCCAAGGAGAAGTTCAAATACATCAGCAGGATTTACGCTACTTCTTGAATTCTTGAACTGGGATCTGTGGACATTGTTTGTAAAACACCTGAAGTTTATTAAGTGCTTGGCACTCATGGGCATCTTATCTTTTTCACCTAACAGCATCTACCTACTATTTATCAAAATCTATGTAAATCTATACAGATTAAGCCTGGAAATGTGTCATCAAGACAGACAGCCATAGAGGAGTTAACTAAAAAGTGCAAGCTAAGTCTCAATTTATAATTAATAATTAACCTTTATAAGATTGCAAACCCTTTACTCCCACTGTCAGGCTGCTACTTATCAAAACATTTTCAGTGCAGTCAATGAAAGTGTATAACTGCTGACAAACATGAAAATGAGTCTGTAAGTCTTCAGTGCCTGGTGTACACTGCTGAGTCTTAATTAAAATCTTGATGTCATTTATTCAGGACAAACTAGATCTGTTATATAGCTGCTACAACTTTGAAAACTTGTTGGTTGGTTAGTTGGCTTTGTTTGGTTTGTGTTGTTTTGGGTTGTTTTTTTTTTTTTTGCATTCTGGCAGGTTTTTAGGAAGATTCCTAAAAGGTTTGGAGTCACTCAGGCATGTCTACAACATATGTGGCTAATAATTGGGCAGCATATGTCAGTAAGTTGGGCCAGTGTGGAACTGGCAGGGTAAACTGCCCTATTTTGTGTGGAAATAAATCTACTGAAACTCCCTTTGATGTCTCAAATCACCAGTGCACAAAAATTGTGCCAGAAATCTGACCTAATGTGTAACAGTGTACGTATCCTGACATTGAATAATGTTGGCTACATTCTTAGGTACCATAAGAGGTTGAATTTCTTTCACAGTCAGCTTGCTTCACTGTATATGTCTGTCCCTTCACTTGATAATTTGCATTAACTGACTTATTGAAAGCTAAAAGAAAATTGAAAAGGAATGTGTGAGCACCTCTTCTCTTGAAAGTCACATCAAGAGAGACACTGTGATTGCTCTCCCTCTTACCAGACTTGCAATGAGAAGAAGAGGGGCTGGCCTGTGACAATTGCTTTGTTTGCACCTGTTGCTTACAAATTTCTTATACTATACCACATACTTTGACTTTAGTAGTATCTTTCATAGCCCATAGGTGTGAATGATTTTCACCCATAACTGATTCCCCACACCCAACCAGCCCTCAATGCTGTTCTGGGAAACAGCACTGTTAGAAAACCCTGGTATTGGCTGTGACTCAGTTTTACCTTGCATGTGATATATCCTTTGGGAAAAACTGAAAATAAACTACATACTAGAACAGAAACATAAGAGTAGCCACCTGGTTACATTTTCATCATTCTTCAGTCTGAAAAATTATTGTGATTTATAGAACTTTGTGTTAACTTTCTCATACATGTAACAGTCCCCACTGTTTCCATGTGTACCCTGATCTTAGTAATAAGGAGGTACCGAAATCTTAATTTTATCTGCTGTATGTTGATAGATTGTCATGGACAACACTAAGTTAACATTAAGTTGTGAACTCAGGCACAGATGCTTTATTAGCATTGAAATGGACAATAGCCATTCACAGGACATAGTACAAGAATCATATTCTTAGTGTGACACTAGCATTAGAACCCTTGTGGCACTGAAGGCATCAGTGTTCATTAGAAATTTCGAACTTCCCAAGCATCTCGAAATGCGCCTTATCCTGCCAAGTACTGAACATTTGTCTTTTGCAAAAAGCTCTTCAATGCATTTCCCAAAGTTGAAAAAAGGCATCCTACCTCTGCCCTTAAGTCACTGGGAGAGATGACAAGTTGTCAGTGTTTTATATTTCAGATGAATGAAGGTTTAACTCTGGTTTCTTACAGGTTTTGTAACAAAGACATCTATCTTTACTAATGAAGTTGTTGTGCTTCACCTCCCACATGCTATTGCTGCTGTTTCTTATAAATAAAACTGTTGGGCTTAATTTTAAACTACATTAAGCAACCGAGGCTCTTGCTGACTTCATGGAGAACTCTTAAGTTCTCATTATATCAGGTCCTCACTCATTATTTCCCTACTTCATTCTCCCATTAACACTGTGTTTATTTTCCATTGGATTTTTATGCCCTTTAGTGTCTCACACTGAAGACTCTTTTTTCCTTCAGCTGAATACTAATAACATACAGCTTTTGAAGACATTCTTTATTTCAGCAGTTAGATGTTAGTTATTAGCAGTTCACTGAAAAGTACATGATAGTTATTACTATCCCCAGTTCTAACAAAGAAAGCTTGTGACCTTGTGGGCAAATGGTAAAAGATTTCTCCTTCCTCTTATAAATCTTTCCATGAAATGTCATTCTACCTACTGAGGACTATGTAAGGTTCCTCTTAAAACTGGAACTAGTTCTTTATAACCGTAATTAGTTGCTAGATGAAGCAGCAGTAGAAAGATTATAGGTGATGTTGATAGGAAGACTACTGGAACAGCCTAGAGAACCTAGTAATTAGTGAAAATCTCAACAATTACAGGGGGAGAACTAAATCTAAGAATCTTGCAGGTTTAAGGCACATTGCAAACTGTAAACTGATACTAAAATTCTCTAAACCTTTTATTTTCTTGCCTTTAAATACATTTCCTGAGCAATTTTTAGAGTATCTTTGGAAAGAAATATTTTTCCTGCAATTTTTTGTGACTAATGCTTTTCCCAACATTGTTGAAAAGCCTGAGTTACAAAACCGAGGGGCTCCACCCAAATTTGTTAAGTGTCTAAAGGAACTGATACTTCTTATGTAGTACTGTTTGTACAATGAGACTGCATCTGGTCAGAAGAACGGCATAAAGGCTGCTGAGTGCCCTTCTTATTTATGGGGAAAAAAACTCTTAGAAGATTTTTCTTAGTAAGAATAAAAACGTCTTCTTTCAGACTTTTGTACAACACCTATTTCTTAATGTGTTCAGCATTTATCTTATACACTAATATTTTGGATAGTTGTCCTGTTTGAATGCATAGGCCTCCCAGGGATAGCTTTGGATGACTGAATCTGAGTATCTGGGCAGTATCTCCAACAATTTTGCTTCTATGTTTCATGAGAGAGAATCCAGCTTTATTAGATTTTTTTTTTCTTTCCTATTTAATGTGCTGGGTATGTGCATGGTTTGATGTACAGCATAATGCTTGTTTGGTTTTATTTCCCCTCTGTGACATATAAAATCTAATAAGCAAGTCTTTTTCTTTTGTTGCTATGGCAGAAAGATTCTTGAAACACTTAATGATAGAAAATAATTTTTTAAAAAAAACAAACAAAACAGAGTGGCATCTCACTTCTATTTTTGGCAAGTTTGTTCATAAATGTTTACAAAGCCAGAACTCTGAAATGCTCTAAGTTAAGATTTCTCCAGTGAAACCAAGCCAACCTCATAAAGCTCAGTAACTCCAGAGTCTATATTCTTATGCTAAATGTATTATTGTTCAAAAAGAACTTGTAAGGATCATTTACTCAGAAGGCATGCCTTCCTAATAATTTCCAAATAAAACATTGCATGATTGCCACAGTGAGGCAACACATAGGGACTGTGCTTTACAGGCCATAATTTCAACCATGCAGTTTCTCAGTACTCATAACCCCATTTATAAACTTTTCAAGATATTTACTTGCCCAACTCCATCTGAAGTTTGGGTGTTTTTCCAAGTGTAACTGTTACAGAAATTTTTAGAAACATTTATAGTGTTTACTGGTTTTAGGTTTCAGGAGGTGCAATATTGGGCTGTAGTATTAAATGAATAAGACAGAGAAATACAAGGTGATGTTTCTGTAAAAATGTAGTAAGAAATCATACCACTTCAGTGGGATCTCCTAGTTGTGTGGTGTTTTATTTTGGAGGATTAATTTTAATTTTGCAACCACATTTAATAACTAAGTGGAAGAGGAAGGGAAAGCTTAGTGCTTACCAAGCCTTTAATGTTTTTATCTCTTCCCCTATATATACAATCTTTGCCTTCCATCTTCCTGCTTATTTATCTTGTTTCCTGTTTTGTCCAGTACTCCCAGAAACTCTCCTGCATCATCTGTTCTACCATGACCAAGTTTTATTCAGCCTAACCTCACAGAGAGTTATATCCACTCTTTCATGGTACCCCTATAATGCACCCACAAATCACCCAGACTCCTTTTGGTCTGAAAATGTCAGGAGAGAGCAGATGTGCAAGGGAATGTACTGGAGGTGCAGAGAAAAACTGTAGCAAGAGCAAGTTCTGTTGCAGTGGGGCCTTTCTGCTCTCTTCTGCAGTTGCTGGTACTCTTGCTTCCTTCAGGACACTTCTTGAGCTCTCCAGTTAAATATAATAAAAGTAAATATATAATAAAGATAAATAAATAATAAAGCATCACAGTCACATTATGCTAATGTTACCTTCACATGGAAGAAAAGTGTTCACCCTGTTTAACTGGAAGTACCATATTTATGCTTGCCCTGCAGGCTCAGTGGCTTCCACAAGTCAGATAATTCAATTAGATACTTAATGTTGTAAGCAGCACCAAGGTAGTCATATCAGTTTCACTTGCTTTCACATCCATACTTCTGTAATGCGCTTTCCTGTTTAAGGAAATTGTCAGAGCAGTTACTAAGTGGCTTTGAATAACTCATCCTTGATAAATGTGGTATCAACAGAATTTTACAGCCTCTCAGGCAAAAGGAAAATTGCGTGGCAGAAATTTGCTCAGTAAGTGTCCACCTTAAGTCAGTAAAGTGTCTCTGCTTGGGACAAAAAGCATAGCTGAGAGCCAAGGGGTTATTTTACTGACTCAATTTTGATGAAACAAAGCGAGTCTACAATTCTGCTGTTGCTTAAAAGACCGTGGAGGAAAACACCCTAGGCCAGTTTAGTGGATAAGAAACGATAAAGAGACCAGGTCCTTTTATCACAGGCCTAAGGCCCAGGGAAAACATACCCTCCGTGTGTGCCGAGACACTGGCTCTATGATTTTATAATAAGGTCCATCCAATCCCAATTGTGTCCACCCCCAGTTCTCCCCCCCCCAACACACCCCTTTGGGAATTGGGTCTGGAGGCATTTGGGACCCTTTCTTCCTCATCTTCATCTTCGCAGCACAAACAGTCCTTAGAGTTCCTCCAAGGTTCTGGGCTTGAAGGTTGTTGTGTCTGTGTGATATCTTCTGGTCCAGGCCTTAAGGTGTTTTTCTACAATTCTGCCTTGAAAAGAAGACTAAGCAAGATAGTGGAGTTAGCTTGTAAAATTGCTATGAAATGGGGTAGCAGGGCTGAGTAAGTGTAAACTTTATGCTACAGCGTAAGGTATATAATACAACTACATTAACTTCTACATTCACTACACATCTACTTCTAAAATCTATAAAAATTTAAAAATAAAAAAAAGTTCTGAGGCATCACTGTTAAAAGCAACTTTTACTTTTAAAACTATTACTTTTTTCATGGTGGTGTTAGAGGTAACCAAATATGATAATACACTATATATGTAGTACATGTTTGTTGTTTTCTTGCAGTCCTAGCTGCTAATGGAGTCATATAAGAACTTTTTTAGAAGGACAAGATCTTGCAGCAGACAAGGGACTGCAGACAAAGTCTTGGGGACCCAAGGAGGGGACATGCAAAACCTGGTACCTCCTCCAAAGGGCGCTAGGATTTGCTGGTGCCAGGGAAAATTAACATCCTGTTTGACATAAAAATAATTTTTATGGATCAGAGGCATAACATTGTTCTAATAAAAAAAAATTTATGAGAAAACAAGGAATTTACAGTATTTTGTAGAAATATAATCTGAGGAAATGATGTAATTACATCTTATAATGAGAACCTGCTTTCAATTATTTATCTCAAATTTTTCTCCATATCCCAAGTGCAAATAAAGCTGTATTGCTATAGCATACACAGCAAGTTAAAAAGTAAGACAAGAACAGGTAAACAAACTCCACTGTGTTTCATGTGGTTTTGAATTAAGAGACAGCAGTAGAAATTTCAGGTCTCATTCTGCAATACTTTATGACATTGGGCACATCACTTTGTCTGGAAGTAAGATGCTACAAATCTCTTTGATATTTGTACATGGGGAAGATAATAGGAAAAAAAATCAGATTATGACCCTGTTAAAAATTGTATAAACTGTTCTCTAATAATTCCTCTCAGATCAACAGCACTCATCAGCCTCTGACAACACTCAGCCTTCACTTAGGTACCATTACTCCAGACCTAGTTTCATCCTAGCATGCCTCGTGATCTTGCCTTGAAGTTTTCAAAAACAGACAGCAAGAAAGCCCCATCAGAATCAAACTCTTCATGAACTGTCCCCAAGACAAGCTCGAGACCAAAGTGGAAATTCATGAGGGCCATCAGATGAGTGTCATGGCTAACAGAAGACCAAGCTTTGGGGTGGCATGGGGGAGGATGATAGATGTAGGAGGAATTCTAGGTTAAGCTTGAAAGTCAGACAGATAGTTTAAAACAAATAAACAAAACAAAAGAAGATTTAGGAAATTCAGTGATGGTCTTTCTTAAGGTTAGAGGTACCAGAGCTGCCTGGCAGCATCTTGCAGCTTAGAACACAACCCAGAACACTGTAATTGGAGGGCAAAGTAAGAGTAACCAGAAATCCAGCCCATTACAGGATTGTGAGACTTGGCACACCTCACAACAACCTGGAAGGTCAAGTTGAGCAAGGAATATCATCTGTGCAACTGGAAACACATGGCATTTGGGAAAGAAATAAGTATACATTCATAGGAAGCAGGATCTTGGAAAACAAACCCTAAGGTTGTTTACTGAACACAGGAAAAGATGCTGGTAAGTTCACTTTAAAAACTAACTGTTGTTTAAATTGTTTGAAATATTATTAAAGCTAATGTCCTCTTCTTATATTTAAAGGTAGTTTTCTAAATTTGGTCTTTGTAGCCTTTTACATTTCTGAATCATATGCAAACCAAATTAGCACCCAGGGTGCTTAATTTCCTTCTGAAAGGTAAGCCTTCTATTATGGTGTGTAATGTAAATAGCACGATACTTCCCCACAAAATAAGGTGATTTAAAAGAAGCCAAAGAGCATCTTCTTTTTTAATTATCTTCCACTTGTGTCAGACTGGCCCTCTCTGCAGTACTGCAGGTTTGAGTGCAGGGATGAAGGCTCTGCTGTGCTGCCGCCAGATACCACTGGTTTTTGAGTTTATCAGCTATTTGCTCTGCTACACAGCACTGCAGGGAGGGAGACAGCCCTGTACTGCAGAAGAGGGGAGGGCTGAGTCAGCGCTGTTACTGTTCTGTGCTGTGTTCAGCGTTACTGCCCTGTCCTACTTCATGCGTGGACTGGAGGATTGTCCCAGCTTCACGCTGTCTGTGGTCTCCTGTTCAGGGGAATACAGAAGGGGTTTATTTGTCTCTTACTCCTTCCAAGTTCTCTCTTCTTCCTGCAATCTCCTTTTCAAAAAGCAATCATAAAATTCTAGAAGTTGAAAGAGACTTATATTGCACTACTGTACCTTTTTTGCACTATGTCCTTCAGGCTGAGATCTCATGTTACAGTCAAATGATGTGGTAGTGAGCTGTTGCCAAAAGGAGCAGGCCCACTGTTTGCCCCCCATCTGCAGACACTTGCTCTGACTGTAGCAGCAGCTTCACTATATTTCATTTCCATCCACCATAGTGACTGAGTGGTTTTAGGATTAGTCTGTTTATGTGGCCCATGATATAGGAAACTATTCTGTTTCTTCTCTCCCAAAAAAGGGTTTCTTTTGGATCAATTAATTCATGGCTGCACCGTTTCTAGTTTTAAAACATAGTAATATTGAGTACTTCGTTGTTCTTTTTTTCTTATTTCTTTTAAATATGATTTTAAAGTTCAATTGGTAAGGAGGAAAAACCTTTGTTTTTTTCCACACATACAATGTGTGCAGGTGCCCATTTCCAGTGCCATTCTCACATACTGAAGTAAATCCCAAATGATATTTGTCATTTACACAAATGGCATTTTTCAAAATTAAAAAAGTGGGGAACACGATTCATAGTAAAACATTGAGGAAGGTGCTGTCTATGCTGCTGTCACCACTCTTGTCTACTCTGTGATGTTTTTAAGCCTCAAGAAAGTAATGAGAGAACTTTTCAAAGACTGTAGTGAAATATATGTCTCATTACAAGAACTGAGAACTGATTTTTGTATACCTCAATAATCTGCAGTCTTCCTTGCTTTCCTTTCCATTGTGGATCCTTGGTGTTGCAATCAGTTCAAGCAGACCTGGAATTTATAATGAGAGAAGGTCCGGCCCTAATTGATGTGACTCATCTCTGGCTGCAAGGGCTCTGTGTTACCGTGCATATGGGTCAGAGACAATCATCCTGGGCAGAATGATTAAAAATGCAAGACTCACTTCTATCAAAAGCAGCGTGAACACTGCAGAGGGATAGAGGTGATCCAGGTGGTACCTGCAGTTCAAGCAGGCACACGCTGTTGACAAAGACACCTGACTTCTTCAAGAGTCCACCTCACAAATACAAGATGTCATGACAGCCTTGGTAATAGAGAACAGATCTCTTTATAGCTGACAGAACATTTGTTTGCATTCCACTGGATGATTCTGTTTCCCATCACTAAGAGCTTAAAGAATTTCTTGACATTATGAGTTTTTTTAATAGCTTTCCTTTTAGTAATTTAAACAATTTTCCATTAACATGCCAGTGTTCTAACTATTTGTTTAATGTCTGAGGGTGATGTAAAATCACCTTCATGGCTGCTATATCACCATTTTCTGTGCTGGTCTATTATTTCCCCGATATGTAACTTGAGCCATCCTGTCTTTAAGAGTCATATGTTCTTGCTGGAACAGTATGTTGTCATTATAGTAAAAACAATATAAAGCACAGTCAGCTTCAGACAGTTCTTACTCATAAAGAATACAAAACTGATATCCAGAAGACTTCAGTATGTGTGGCCATGTAAGAAACTACTTTTGAAGAAAAAATAGGGGGGGTTGTATTATTTTAGCTAGTTTTGAAAGTTTTTTAGTATTCTTTGGTGAAACCCCAAAGACCACTCTTTGCAAACTCACATTTTATTCTTGATTATTGCACCAGTGTCCCACCATTCTTAACTGATTCTTGAATGTTTTTAATGACAATCTATACTGACAGAAAAGAACACTTCATCATTACAGAAAATTTTCGTGGGAAGGATTATTGCAGTTCTGAATTAACAAGAATCATTCATAGTTACGGTGTATTCGTAGAAATCATATACTCAATCATGCTTCATTTCTGAATTTGTGGCATATAAATGATTGATCCAGAGTATAGAGGTGACAGAAAATCAGCGAGTTGTAGAAGAAAAACTTTATTGATAGGTTTAGTTTTCTTTTCATTTAAAATATGTCCAATACCTCTTGCTTAAGCAGTCAATACACATTATTAAATCAATTTTCTATTTAAAAAAAAAAAATTGTGTCACCCGTTAATGTCAGTCTTGTGTAATTGGGATCCACAAATCATTTGACTTCTGATAAAATATATTCCATTAGCTATTGGGAAAAAAAAATTAGCTGGATGGCTAGCAAAGCAAACAAACATGGAGGTTTGAAAGAACCTGTTTGGGTGCCTATTAGACAATGACATGCTTACCAGGGTGTGTTGTGAAACTTTTTCTGTCTGTCTACTACATTTATCAGCACTATCATATATCATCTTCTGAGTAGATACACATATCCACTCTTTTATTTCTAGAACTTGGGAAGCAAGTAAACAAAGATTTTCTAGGTGTGGATTCGAGTACGAACAATTGATCTTTTGCATACTATCCACACCTTTTCTTTCCCTTTAGATTTTACTCATATACATGGGTGGTACAACAAAATATCAAGACACTTAAAAGTAATCTGAGTAGGACTGGACTTTGAGAAGCCCTAGTCCAACATGTCTGCACATATGGGCAATATATGTCCTTTTGGGGGACAAAAAGTCCAATAAATGTAAGTATTTATGCACATCTACTCTATATTTTTTAAAATTTCATACTTGAAACAGATAATTTTCATTCAAAAAGCACCATCAGGTTCTGTTTCTGGTCATAGATATCTGACTGAAAAGACTGCATCAGGAAGATCATTTGTGTGCTTTTCCTTTGAAAGTAGCTGGAGGAGCGATTTGTAAAAGACACAAAAGATGAAACAAAGTAAATGGCTAAACCTGTCATTTTATGAACTGTAATGTGGTTCAGTTTTAACAAAATCTACCTCATTGCAGCCTGCAACTTCCTCAAGGTGGGCAGTGAAGAAGGGGTGCTGATCTCTCTCTGGTGACGTGTGGAGCTGGAATGAAGCTGCATCAGGGGAAGTTCAGATTAAACACTAGTAAAATGTTCTTCTCTGAACTGACTGGTCATTGGAACAGGCTCCCCAGGGAAGTGGTCATGGCATCAAGCCTGTCAGAGTTGAAGAAGTGTCTGGTCAGTGCTTTTAGTCATATGGTTTATTTTCAAGTTGTTCTGCAAGGAGCAGGGAGTTGAACTCGATCCTTATGGGTCCCTTCCAACTTCAGATATTCTGTGATTTCTCATGAGAATTTGATGATGAGAATCGAGTGGTCTGTTTTTCAGAGTCTATTTTTCCATATTAAGTTACTTGTCCTTAGAAAGTCATCAGGCTCTGTGTGGGCTGGCTAATTATCTACCTTGAATTGCAGTGTCATGTCACTGCCACCTCTGCTGAAGGTAGCCACATTCTGCCATCCAGCTGCTCACTTGAACACTCACTGATTACTCCCTGAGTGATCAAAACAAGTCAGTTTAACAGAAACTTTCTGGTTTTTATTAATTTAGCTCATTTTTTTTATGAAATTAAGGTAGGAACTCATCACACAGCAACTCTGGTCAGTGGGACAGTGTGCTTGGCATGAAATTCATGGCAAAGGTACAGAAGTTTCCTGTGCATTCTAGAACTTCAGCAACTGAATTCACAGGAGTGCTATTTTAAATTACTAATACATTTTGCATTTTCTACTATTTTTAAAGGTTTCGTGTAACTACAGTAATATTGTCAGACCATCACATGAATGCTTTCTTCTCAAAAAAAAAGCAAAACCAAAACTAAGACACCTCTGATTTTAAATTTATAAAAGGAGTTTAATAAGAATTAGTTGGTTAATGCTCTTTATTAGATCAAATGTCTGAGTTATGGTCAGATACTAATGTTCTATATGTGTCTGTAAGTACTCATTTTAAGCAGAATACAAGTCACTTTCACAAGAGACAGAATGAAGACACTGTTCCAACACCTAATTTTGCACAGGGACACCAGACCTGTCAAGTCATCCTGTGTCTTGTACTTCAGATGAAAAAAAGACTTGGTGCTTTGCAACAATTTCCAACATGGCATACTATATATATATATGTACGTGTGTGTGTGTATGTATCTCTTAGAACACAACAATTTTTTACAGATAAAGTGCAGTCTGAATGGTACTACTTTTCTATTTGTCACAACTCTTTGTAGGTGTTTAATACTGCATTCTCAGTTATTTTTATGTCCAGAGGATACCGAGGTGAATGTGTAGGTTATATTATTTTATTATTCTTGAGTGACATTTACAGAAGAATAGCACTTACAGTGTACACATAATTCTGAAAATACCTTTCCATTGAGTTAGTAAAGAGATCAAAAAAGATTGCCTTTCCCTTCCAAAACAGAACCATTTTCACAGTATGTTCTATGCTCTAAACTATATTGTAAATTAATATTCAGTGTCATAAGGTCCGGTCACGGAACAGCACTGTTACATCAATTGAAAGTACTGGTAGAACCACAGATATAGTGTCAAACCTGCACTGCTTTCTGTTCGTGTCATTTTTGCTAGTATAATAGAACTTTTTCTTTTTATTACTGTGGGGAGTTTACGTAAGGAAGTGTTTCGCTGAAATAGCTTAGACTACATGGTGTATCCTTGTAGAATCCTCCTGGCAAAAGAGCAAAAGACCCAGCCTTGGAATAAGTGGTAGAAGATGCTTAGTAATAGTTTCATTCTTTCTTCAGAACATCACAGAACAAAGGCCTTCTCTTAAAAAGCCATACATAACTTTGAATGGTAGTCATGCTGAATGAATGACTTTTGTGAAAAAATAAAGTTCCTGCTTTAACAAGAACAGAACACCTACATCTGTGGACATTTCCACCTTTCAGTATCAGAGTGTTTTCTCATTTTATTTCAGACCAGTTCCCTGTCCCAGTTCACAGCACATTCTTCTGTGAAAACAGCATGGAGGAGAGGGGACAAACAGCAGGTGTGAGGATTGGAGAGCAGAAAATATTTAGTCAGCTTTGCTCCTTTCTTATTTCAACCTTACTATACTTTACATTAAATTACTTATGCAAGCATCACTCAGTTCATTAAAATGTCAATTAGGTTTATGTGAAGGACATGAGTAGCTTGCTTTCTTGTACAACACTTTCCCAAAGTCTTAATATCTATACAAAAATGAGTTCTGTCTTGAAATCTAATGCACTAATAAGCAGACTGGAGTTTCCCTCATCACAATTTCTTAGAATGTTGACTAGTTTGGATCCTATTATAAAGAGAGGTTTTGGTTTTTAATATGTTGTCCTTTCTGCCACTTGGCAGAAATACTCCAAGCTTTTTTAAAAAGAGATCAGATATGTTTGTGCAGCCCCACATGTTCCAAGTATCACTGAAATATTTTCTCCAGTACCATCTGTACCAACTTCACTATCCAAAGAGATTCAGTTCCTTCCTTTGCATGCCCACAGTAACAACACTCCACTGCTGTGCTCATAACATTTACCCAACAAAATCCAAATAGTTGAGCTCAGCCCTTCTCACCCTTTGTACTGCTTCTACCAGGAGTGTTCAGAGTTTAGATAACTTAACTGGCAAACTGTTCAGTTGTCTATTCATTAATTTTCTTTCAAGGCTGATTTAGTTCACTATTACCCCCTTCTTTGACACAGGACACACTGGCTTGCCATCCCTTCATACATTTCCTCACCTGTGCATCTTTCAGGTCCGAGGCAAATGTCAGGTTTTCTTACTGTCTTCAAAAAAACCTCTCTTTTTTTGCATGCTTGTTTTACACATTATGTAATTTAATATTGACTTCATCTTGGTTTCCACCCACTGAAACAATAGAGCAGTTTACACTTCAAAGCTGTTCTTTGTAATAACTGACAAATGTATGCCTGTACAAGTCATCCATTCTGGTTTTGGTGGAAAGCAAATAATGGTGAAAAAGACAATGGCCACATGTTTTCTTCACAATAGCAATCAAAATAAAAATCTGGTCCCCTCATACCACTTTTTCAGAAGGACTGCTTCTCTCTGTGGGGGAGCTGTGTCTCTGATAGATCTGCAGGTGGGGGAGAAAGAATCCTTGAAGAGGACTGCAGGCATGTATGGTGGAAGGGAGAGATGGAAAACTGGAGATATGAATTTTGTAATACAGCATATGGGGGATTAAAAATTTTATTATATAGAAATGGAATACTAGTTATCAGGCCACTGCAGGAAACTGGGGACCAATTGCTGGAGAGAAATAACAAACATCTTGTGTTTAATTCTCTAGACAGGCTCACTGAGGTTAGAGGAGTGCCTGTCTACTTCCCTTTTGCTGTGCTGTATATCTGCATCCTAAGAACTGGAAAAACTTTGGAACGGGTAAGGTGAGAAAAGAATCTGTATAAAACACAATAAAATAGTTGTAAGAAAAGATGAGTTCCTATGAATTTTGTTGTTGCTGTTGTTGCTGTTGTTGTTGTTGTTATTGCCATGGTGGTGCATTTTTTTTCTAATACAAAACATAACATAGAAAATCCTTTCATCTTTGGTTTGGCTTTAACACTCACTGCAGTTTGCTGTAGTGTAATTTCCCAACCTTGAAAATCCTTCATCCTACATACTCCAGCAGAAATATAAAGAAAATTAAGATAAGCACAACTGAGAAAATTGAAGCAGTTTTTTCTCCCTTATGGCATGAGCACACAATATATGAAAGGTCCAAAAATGCTAGGGAAGTTATTCGAATGATGGCAATTTATTTGGCACCAAGCTTGAGACCAGCTAATGGGTTCAGCACGTTAGCTGGGAGACATTGGAGTATAGGACTGAAATCCCTTCACTAAACAGGAAAGAAAACAGGAACTTCTTACTTTGACATGGGCACTGGAGGAAGCAGTGTAGCTGTACCCAAAGAGGAAGGCATCTCTGTTTGTATTTTATGTTTAAGTATGATGCTATTACACAGAACATTTATTTTAGGACTTTTTAATGTAAAAAAATCCACAAAATTTCTAGATTGTACTCACTTTCAGAAGAAACCTACCACAAACTTGATAAAAAAGGATATATAGTAACTATATTTGAAATAGTCTTTCTTACTTGAATCAACTCCTTACTTGGAATTCTGTAAGAATTGCAATGACCTTTAATTTGTGGTACAAGATTTTTCACACCCTCTCTTCCTTTTTCCTAATAGGTTCCTTGATTATAATAATTGTGTGTTTTCATTCAAGGGATACTTTAATATAAAATGAACATACACATTTTTATTGGACTTTAAACAAATTACAGTCAATACTGTGAAATTCACTTTGAATGCAATTTAATATGTAGAAGACTCAAATATATAAAGGCAAATATCTTTTTAAAAGCGAGGTTTTCATATTATCATTGAGCTTTTCTGCTTTTTTATTCATAAGATTGTGTATATCAATAATCAAATTGATAGTCTATATTAAAAATTATGCTAAAATAGATAGTGGGTTTTGTGATTGTGATGGAAAGAAACTAAATGCCAGGTATGATAACTGTAATACAGGATGCTTAGCACTCAGTGTGCCTTCTAGTTATATACATAATTTATTTTTCCCCATTTTGCCTATAGGGTATTCAACGTTTGGAATATTGCTTAAGTGTTTATAATAAAATACAAAATTATTGGTTACTCCCTGAGATGCTTTAATAAGTACCCCACTACAACAAGTGGGGTATGATGGGATTAGAGGAATACATGTATTTCTGAATATGAGGGGGAAAAAAATTAGGAAGAGCCTGAAACTGTGCTTTTTGTGTGTTGTGTTATTCCAACTAGCACTTTTTGTTAACTGTTTGAGTAACAAGTAGCACCAACAGAAATGCCTTATAGGTTAGTAGTGACTGTGGGGGGTTGACCTTGGCTGCATGCCAAGTGCCCGATAAGCCAGTCCATCATTCCCCTCCTCAGCAGGACAAGGCAGAAGAAAACTGGATGGAAAAAAAACTGTGGATCAAGAAAAAGGCAGTTTAATAAAGCAACAGTAAGGGCTGTGTGCCAAAACAAAGGAAAACAAAAGATTTATTCTCCACTTCCTACCAACGGGTAATGTTCAGCCGCTTCCCAGGACAAATGCTTCAGTACATGTAGCAGTTGCTCCAGAGGATAAATGTCTTTAATGACAGTGGCTCCCCCACTGCCCACCCCATCTTCACCCCACTTCCTTTCTCTTGACATTTTTTACTGAGCACATGTGACATGGTATGGAACACCCCTTTGGTCAGTTTGAGTCAACTGTCCTGGCTGTGCCCTCTCCCAAGATCTTGTCGACTGGTGAGAAGGGAATGCTGTAGAGATGGCCTTGATGCTGTGGAAGCAGTGCTCAGCAGCAGCCAACACAGTGGTGTGTTATCAACACCTTCCCAGCTACCAGACTAGTATATCACTGCTATGGAACAAATTAACATCACCTCAGGCAGACCCAATACAGTGACACATGAATGAAAGAAAAATATCTCCAAACAAAATGGAAACTCTTCAGGATTTTTAAAATTCTCTGGCAAAACAAGCTTGCTCAATGTGATCATAAATGACTGCAAGGCAGTAGAGATAGGACAAAATGAAAGAGGCTTCAAACCTAACCCTACTTTGTCTACAAAGGTTATTTTAACTACATTTTCATACTTTTTCCAAAGCACTTAGTTGTCCTCTGTCTTTACTTCATGGTTCCTGGGAGTTACTCTGTTGAGATGATCAGTTAGGTTGGCTGCCTCTTTCACTCCATCATCTTTTCTGTAACTTATTTTCCTTGGAAGAGAAACTCCAAGGTAATAGATGCTGCACCATATTCCAACAGATCTACTCATGGCATACAGAACTACCACCAAAGATCTAGTTAGATGTCTTTGGAAAGTTCTACATAACATGAAGATTTTTTTTATCTGGTGTTAATGAAATCGGCTATGAGTATCAGAGTTGTTTCATCATGTAATTTTTTTATCTTTTGATGGTAAATTGTTCTTTCATTGATTTCATATTTTTATTTGAAATATCAGGGAAATCTTTTCCCCCTTTTCTCCCTCAGCACTTTTTCTTCTATGATTTTAAACTTCCACTGGGTGGCATAGTTTCTCCCATGTAAAATCCAATCCGTGTGATTCTACAGTAAACTTGGAACTTTGAGCTTCTCTACCTCAACTATGGTTAAGACACCGATGGCATAGATGGTAAGAGAATGCACCCTCTGAAGCACGTTCCTTCTATCTATTCATGGCAGTCTGCAGGTGATCTCTGCTTTGAGTTTCTTAAGAATGTGTTGACAAGAATTGCTAGGCAGGTTTCTTTGGTTTTCTCCTTTTATACCCCAGATATCTAGGGAAACAAGCACAACTCAATTTATTTGTATATGCCAGACTGTATTTATGAAGCTTTCTCTGGAGATGACAGTATTAGTGAATTTGGAAACAAAGAAAAAATGTAAGATTTGTGCTGCTCAAGGACCAAACAATAGACATTTGACACTCTTTCTAATAGATTTACAGATCACAGCTGGTTGCAAAATGCAATAAAAAAACCTTGCAGCCATGCTGGAAGAATTCTTAGAATCTCAAATGGGAAGTAAAATCTTCAATCATCACAAAAGAGTATTCACAAAAAAAGAAAAAATAAATTGAACTAAGGGGGTAGCAAGGGTCTTCTGCCTTGAATTGTCTGTAGAAATTGAAATTAAATTGCAAAATTATGCCTGTTTTTTCATCAGAGTAAGCAACCTTCTGTGCCCAAATCTAGCTTTTGTTAATATTCTTATGCTAAGTATTAAGAATTGACCCTAAATAGATTCCTTATTTTCTACAAAGTAACTGGGCAACCCTTTTGACATGAAATTCCTACATGATGAGAAGGAACCAACATTTTTAAGTGGCATGTTGGCATCTGCCAGCTCAGCATGATGTCTGCCATGAGACATGTACTGTCCTAGACCTCTTCCAAAGCCACCAATTGTCTAAAAGTTATTTGAGTGTCAAATGTTCCTTTAAATTCATCAGTGAAAACTAGTGGAGCGATCCTTGACATTGTGCACAGCTAGGAATCCAGCATTCCCTGGTTTGCTTCCAGGCCTTTGGATGTCTCACCAAACTCTTTGAATGTACAGAAGGACAATTCCTGGCCTGTAGTTTTTAAATGGTATCCAATATCTCATTTCTAATTACTAATGATAATTTCTTTCTCCTTACTTTCCGATTAGTAGTTGCATGCTCTGTCCCTGCTCCCCATTTTCCTCACCGTTTCCAGTGTTTTATCTAAATCGATTTTAAGGACAACATTTCAGTTTTCCAAATCAAGTTGCAAATGTTCAGACAATTTAAAACAAAACAAATAAACAAACAAAACTTCTAGTGAATTTTCTTAGTCACATGTAGCAGCACCATTCAGTCTGAAAATCAAGAGAAACTGAGTATTAATTTCAAATATGCTTCTCAATTGATACACCCTTTAGATTGTAGTGGTTTGTGGCTCAAGAGGGTGTTTCAGATGAGATGGCTAGAAAAGCAGTGAATGAATACCTTTGTTGAATTTCCTATCTGTAGATAGCTTCTAGGAAACTATATTAGTCTTTAAATGTTGCAAATAGAACATTGCACATAGAACGGTCAAACAACCATTCTATTGCCAAAAATTGAGTTGTGTCTTTGATCTGAAAACTTCATAAGAAACATTCTCCATAGTGACTAACTTCTTTATCTCCTTCAATTAGCAAAAGATTTTGCAGGATTTGCAGAAAAATGCCAGGATACGCAAACCAACTCAGAAACTTGACAAAATATGATGCTTGCCTTGAAATCCACTTAGACCTTTTAAGATCTGTCAAAGATTTCATCCTAAATTTAGGAAGATAATGCTAGGAACTCCTTTGATATGCAGTGCTAAATTGAGGGGAAAAAAAAATATATGAAGTTTCACTGTGTGGATGTCAGTCTTTGGAGGAAAAAAATGAAGGATCGCTCCACAAAATGCCTAGATTGTTTTGAACACAGTAGTAAGTGAAATGTTTAATTTGTGGAATGGCAATGTGAAAGACATCCCACATTTAGGCACAGGTTGATTTTTTAAAGTGAATAGATAATGTGCAAACTAAAAAGGCCTGTAGTTAGGTAAGTTATTGTTGGGGAGATAAATTTTTGCTTCTCCATGAAATACTAGATGTCAACTACTATCAAAAGAAGAAATTGTGATAAATAAATCATTAGGTCTTGTCCAGCACGGAAGTTACATTTTGCTTGCTAAATAGTTGCTGTATTGTAAAGTGAAAAAAGTATGTTTATTCCATTTCAGGTCAGCATCTATGGATCACAGAAGTGAATGAAACAGATAAAACTATGCAAAGTGAGCTGCTTGTACATAAATGGTGCTGTGACACCGATACCTTGGCAACTGTTATATAATTGTCTGTACTTTCTTTGTATCTCATTATTACAAAGAAACATATTCAGGAATCAGGCTATAAACCTTCTATCCTTCTCTGAGAGAGTATCCTCATGACTAAGTTCTTAATAAACCTGTGGGGTTTTTGTTTTGGTGTGGTTTTTTCTTCTTATGTATTTTTCTTTCCTCTTGCAATGCAGCTAAATGGAATACTTATGGATGGTTTTCAAAACTAGCCTTAGGACATTTTGCCAGTAAAGGGAATTGACTGGCTAACCAGGCCTGGGCTTTATAATTTGAAAAACCTGTTCTGTATTGTTTTAATTTTTTATCAACTGCCTCATGTATCTCAAGGTTGTCATGTACTTTCATCTGTCTTTTTTTCAAAGAGGGCAAATCTTCCAAGTGGATATGATCATTCTCTAACATGTTGAATTTTACTTGTATCAGTCTTTGACAAGATTTTTTTTCTACTTGCCTAGATTCCTACAAGTTTTCATGACATTTTAGTTTTGATGTCTTGCCAATATGTTGTATACTTAATGAACTCTACTCCATTTTCCTAGAGTATTTCCTCTATAACTAATTTTTCTGTCTAGTTAAGATAAGATGAGAAAACCACTTGTTTTGTCACAGTTCATCATGACTTTATCTGGTCAGGACTCTCTTTTCAGAGGCTTCACCAAAAAATGTTTTAGCTTGTACAGTTGTAGTTGAAAACTATGTCTGTCTGGATCCGAGTACTTGAATAGAGTTGCTTAACTGATGCTCAAAACTGGTGCTTAAAACTGACATATCCTTCACTCTTTCTTGCATTTAATTGAATTTATCTAAGTCTCTCTGTCAGCTAAAATTCAAAACACCAATTGAAATGTATATAGCTGCATTAGACTATCTTCCAGTCCAAGTCAAATATACTTTGTTTAATGTTTTCCATTAATTTTTTGAAGGATTTGGATGTACAACTTTGTAGAATGAACCTTTGGAAATCCAGAAAACTCTTGAATATGTAATCAATATTTGAACATATGGCCCATGATATCGTTTTGTTGCTGCAACAGAAGTTTGTTCCTTTGCATATATTTCATTTAGAGAGCCAGAACTATTGTTTCCTGAAGCTGAATTATTTATCATTTTTCTCTGGATTTTCCAAATTTCAGATATTTATCTAGTCATCCTCACCCTCATCATGCTGTTCAGTTGTAGTATCCTGCAGCCTTCCAAGAAATTTGAACCAGATCAGGTCTTTTTATGGATACTAAGGACAGTCTCCTTCCTGAAAAACTTTCTTGGCATTTGACCTGACCATCTTTATCAAACAGAGTTCATAAATCATTTATCCTTAATGCTGCTCCTGATCCTATGTGCTTAAGGCTAAATCTGAATTTAAGCAATCAGTCAGGATGTCAGTGCTCCCTCCTTTCTGCACTCTCTTCAGCCCATTAGACTGTTTTCTGTACTCACATGTCTTCACTTTGTTTGACAATATCAGTCCAGCAGTTCTGATGCCTGTGGCAGAGCTCCCTGAACCAGGGAATGCAGCTGGTTGCACTTAATGTTCTGCCCTGGGTTGGGCCCTTCAGCTGTTTCCCTGTGACAAAGAACTTTTTTCTAGAAATCCTTCCTAGATTTTCTAGGATACAAATATCCTAGTACTATTGTAGAACTATCCATAAACTATCTTAAAATTCTGAAAACCCAGGAACTAAGACAAGATATCTCTTTAGCTTGTTAGCTGAGGTAAGGTGGAAAGCTTTTCCATGGTCCAATAGCTAAAAGATCCAAAGCCTTTACCAAGGCAAAGATCTTTTTCTTGGTCTTTTCTGCACAAACAATTTAGGTTTATTATTGTAAAGGCCTATTCCATAATTATTTGGATCTTTGTAGAGTTTGGTTTCAATTTATAGATTGAATCTGATTCATAAAATGATGTTTTTAATGCTGTCGATCGGGTGGTTTGGCATTAAAAAAAAATCTGGTGGCTTTTTAAGTTACATTACATTCTGTAATCATAATAGACAATACAGAAAACCCAAATAAAACAACATAATTTTGTTCCTACCTTTCTTGTTGGAATATGGAAAATTGTGCAGTCTAATTCTTAACAGCTGGTTCTGAATATGTCAAGTTTTGGTTGATTGAATTACCATTATTGAAATAAATGGCTTATCTCAAAGAAACTAAGCAATCTGATGCCTTATTTGGTAAACAGTCTTGCATCTCTGAAGGCTAGAATTAGATTCAGCCTAAAATAAATATTTAAGACCCCAAAAGTATTTTAGTTTTAGAATATGCTCAGAGCTCTCATGCTGATTCTTTTGTTTAAAAAGCACTAGCTCTAGCTTCATGCATAAGTGCTGTGGCATGTCTCTTCTGGTTTTTGCTAAACAAGGAAAATCAAGAATTGATAGACAATACATTAATATCCAAAAATAACTCTTTCCTGTCATTACATGGGCTTTTCTATTGACCTTTACTAGGCAATATTTTTCAAATGTTTTAAAAAGCTTAATACATTTTAACTGATAAAAATCTGATCAAGTTCAGCCTATCAGTTTTCCTGAATCTGTGCCAGTTGCATGAGCTGAATCATTCTGGTTTGAGTTATTCCCAAATAAATAACTGGCAACAGCATTTAGATTTGGTTGGATAACTAAGCCAGTGAAAGTACTTCAGAAAAGCACCAATACATTGTTCTTCAAAACTCTGTTTAAGACTTGTGAATTATGTCACTAAGGAGAGAGAAGCATATGTGAAAGGAAGAAATGTAGGAAAAGATGTCAAAAAAAGAAACTTCAATTTTTTCCCTCCTAAGTTCAGCATGGGAGTAAGGAAATACTCAAGATGGAAGATCTTTAAGGAAAGTGTATTTATTTAGATGATGATCTCACGACAAACCATGCCAAACTGCTTTGGTTTGGTCTTTGTGACTGTGGGGAAGGACATCATTTTGTGTGTCCCTAATATGGGTGTTCTAATAAAGATTAGAGCTGCTCATTTTGCTTTAAATTAAAATTATTTAATGAGGAAAAAAAAAAGGGTTTAATTTTATTTTTTGAAGGATTTTTTGCCTTCCATTTGTATCAAACATTACTTGAAATATTTTTGAATCCTGTAAGGAATAAGCCCTAAAATATATTAGGTTTCTTTCTCATTGCTTCACAGTTTATTCTTTCCCATTAAAAAAAAAAAAAAAAAAAAAAAAAAAAGGAAGCAAAATAAAACACCTCTACCTTGTTATACTGTTGCCTGTCTTTCTACTCTCATAACTGTTTTCTGTCAGGGCAATTTTTTTCCTCCCACTCTACTGATATGTGTTGTTCATAAAAAATAGCTAGGTAAAGTCTGTTTTTATAAGCTCTTGTTAAAAGAAGCAAATCTGACTTGTCTATGGTGTACTTAATCTAAAGAGCAGAGCTGCTACTCAGCAGGATTTCTGTACAACATATACTTCCAACTAGCAGTGTTAAACCAGAAGTAACACCAAAAAGATCAGTTCAGCTTAAACCACTCCATGTAAGAGTTACTCAGAGGCATCCATAACATGCTCTCCATAACCTCTGTTTTAGAAACCATGTTTTCAAAGTTTTCTCTTCATAACTTGAGTAATGGAGCCCTTATTACTCCTAAGTATTTAGAGGTCCTTGCATGTCTCATAAAAAAAAGTATAATATTTACTGTTTTTAGAAGTATTTCGTAAAGCTGAACATTTCCTGTGTAAAGTAATGCAGTTTTTAAAAGAAAACATTGAACAAACAAAAAGAGTTAACCTGATTCCACTGAGGGAGAATCTGCCTGTGAGAAATCTCTACAGCAGACTGAAATTTAGCTGCTGTTAGTTTATTTGCTGGAAGAAAACCAGACCATCATTTTGCCCACTTCCCAGAAGAAAGTGTCTGTGGGTGTTCTCTTTTCTTTTTCACCAGTAATAGATGAGATCTTGCAATAAGACCTGACTGCTGGAGAGACTACCTCAAGAAAACTATTGTCATGTAAAACAATTACATCAGCCCAAGATCCCTGATGTTGCCCTTGCACTCTTCCTATGGTGCAACATCAGTAAAAAATAGTTTTTGTTTCTTGGAACAAGAAATACAGCAAGAATTACTAAAGCTAGCTCTAATGTTTTGCTGTATTGTTTTGCTTGCTTACAGCCTCCTTTATCCTAACCTCTAATTACATTTCTCCTGTGTAAATATGGATAGGAGAAAAAAAAATTATTTCACATATTGAAGTCTCCAGGAACATGTGATGATGGGAAGTGGCTTCTCCTACTTGTACTTGTGTGTCCCAAAATAATGTATTCCTTTGTTTTGGAAAGAAATATTTAGAATTTATATTAATCCTTTATCCCATAGGACAAGAAGCCAGCACTGTGATCTCGAGTGCTAAAGGAAACTTGGATGCAGGAGTCTTTGTAGCCCTCATTATAGTAGCTGGATATCTGACATAAGCAGGTAAATTCATTCAGTTCCTGTCTTGGGACTGTTATGAATCCATTAAGAAAAAGCACACAGCCTAAGCTGGGTTTCTTTTCCTGGTATAGATTATTCTGCCTCCTACTGTTAGAAAAGGCCGATTTCAATGGATCATTGTTATTAATCCTAGAGAAGTTGTCCACTTTCAGCTCTAGTGGTACTGCCCTTAGTTGGTTACTGCCCACTACCTGGAGGGCACAACCCCTGAAGGTTCGTGCAAAAGTATGTGTAAGGGAGCTCCCTACTCCCTTGGCAGTCAGCTATGTTAGCTGAAACCACTTTCACTGATGGACTAAACTGAACTGGACCAGAACTGATAAAGGATAACTTACTTTGTTGTATCAGAAGACTTAGGAGGTTGGTGACAAATATTAGTGTAACATTATTTTCATCCACCCCAATATCACAGAGCAGTTATGCGTCTGTCTGTGAAGCTTGCGTTCCTAAAAAATGCAGTGATTAGCAAGTCAGCAGACAGCAAAGCAAGTTTTACCTTAACAATTAATGTAATAGAATGAAAATGAATACAGGAACTTAAGTACAATTTAAATACACAAGGACAGTGTATGGTGTGGAAGGTGAAGAGTCAGAAGCAGGATTATCAACTGGAGGAGATGCTGGCATTTTGGTAGCTGTTTCAGTACAATCTGTCACAGCTTGCTAACTGTCATCATTACCTCCTTTCCCCATCCTTCATCCTTGAGAGATAACTCAAATTCACTTAAGTTAGAGAAAGATGATGACTGATGAAAATGTAACCATTCAGAAATAGGCAGCAAGAAGGCAGAAAATATTAAGGTCAGGATTTCAGCCTCGTAAGGGTGACCAAGTTTGACATTCACAAAGTCACAAATGCTAGTCCACAGAAAACCAGCATCTCCTCCAGCTGACAAGCCTAATGATATTACTGCCTCCTTTTCAATAGCTATGCTTTCATCACTGTAATAATCTTCATCAGATAAATTAAGATCATTAATGCATGACGGATGGAAAATGAATAGGGAAATGGTGGTGGGCAGGGAAGGACGTTAAACAATTTGTGATGTAACTCTAAAAAAGCTACAGTGCAGGGTGTTGCTGTGCTGTATATTGAGTAAGGGGTATAAGACATTCTGGACTTAGTCTGCATTCAGCAAAAAGGCAAACACTTCCCTGATGATAACTATGGATGTAATATTACGTTTAGCATAAGCTCTCCATAAATTACTAGTACTAGAGTTTGTATCATGGAAGTCATCTTCCTTCAGTGGCCCTTACAATAAAATGCAATGTCATTATATAGTCACAGGCTTTTTATTCAGCAGGACTCCTGTTTCCTTTGGTGCATCAGATGAACGATGCTCACTTAATGAACAATAATCCAGCACTGTCTTCCCTTTGATACTCAGTGTGTGGCCCTCAAAATGATTTAATACATATTGTTCTGAAGACAGAGCTATGAATTCTCTTAGGAGGTTTTCTTACTACAGTGCGTGCATGTGTCTCACAAAGTAATTTATTTTACCGTTGTGGTAGAGGAGGGGCTGTTCCACACACAAAGGGTACATTTCAAAATACCTGCTGATTTTGCTTGCCTAATCTGAGGCATTCTGGATCTGGTTTGTTCAAGGCACTTGCAATGAGTAGCCCTTCATATGCAAAAATGCAGATCCCATTACTCTTGCTGTGAGTTCTCAAGGCTTTTGCAAGTAATAGCCTGAGATATCTGGGCAGGTACACAGAAAATTAGGAAACATTCAGTTGCAGCTGTTAAAAGCAGTGGAAATCAATTCTTCACAGTAGTGTGAACTGAAGCCTCTTTTCTCTTCCAGCATCCCTATATCTTTCATGCTATCATTAGATCTCAACTGTAAAACATGGGGATTGTGAAAACAGAAGTGTCCTTGGCTACACAAGTTCTGTTCATGCCTAGAGGCAAGGGCTATGGACAGACTAGAGGGATGAAAAGAGAAGACATGGGTAAAAGGGGCAGGAGGTCACACCACAAAAATCTGAGGTCCCTTTGATACACAATAGCAAGCCACTGTATGTAGTCATGCAATAAAGACTAATACAACTGAAAAGGGGAGGCAATCAGGCTGTGTTTGTGAGGTGGCTGTCCATAGTCATGTACTCTTGGCACGTGATCTGTCTCCCCAGTATGGCAAGTTGAAGCTACGAGATGCATTTGTGAGAGGTTCACCTTTGGACAGAACTTGGAAGGAGGATGAAACCATACAGGTTTTAATCTGCAAACAGTGTTGGGTGCCACTCCCTGAGAACACTTCTGGGACTGTAGCAGTGTTACCTGCTGGAAATGGGCCCTGGTTAAGTCATTAGGCTAGCAACCAGTTGAAGGAACAGCAGAGGAGCTGAGCATACAGCAGCATCAGAGAGGATGAACAGAAGACCTTTGTAAAGAGAGACAAGAGCCCAAGCCCCACACTGTGCGGAGGGAGGAATAGTAGGACCAGTTGTTCTTGGGGTAATCAGTCCACTGAGCTGGAAGAGAGGGACAGGGAGCAGAATGATGCCTCCATAATCCAAGGGAAGATGAGCTGCACCTTGCAATGGTAAAGACTAACTGTATATTGACCAGTGCTAGCTAGAGCATGGCAATAGACTGAAGAAAGGGATTATTTCCCTTCACCTGGCACTGATGAAGCTACATCTGGAGTGCTTGCTCAATTTTGTGCCTCCCAGTAAATATGTCAACAAACAGGAAATCTAGTGGGTTACTAAGATATTCAGGGAGATGGCATGTAGAATCATAGAACTGTAGAATCACAGAATCATAGAATCACAGAATTGTTTGGGTTGGAAAGGACCTTAAAGATCATCTAGTTCCAATCCGCCTGCCATGGGAATACATTACGAGAGAATGAAGGAAGTGGGTTTGTTTAGCCTGTAGAAAAGAAAGCTAAAGGGGAAGAGAGAGGGGATTCTAATTGCAGTCTTGAAATATCTAAATAGAGTTCAGAGAGAATGGACCCAAACTTTATCATCATAGAAGTGCACAGCAAAGGGAAAAAGAGGCAACTGCCATATAGTGCAAGAGGGAAAATGAGAATAATTGGGTATCATGGAAAAATACTGTATAATTTCCATCCCTGAAGAATTCAAAAACTCAAGGGTCAAGGCTCTGAGCAACCTGACCTAACTTTGAAGTTACTGTACTTTGAGCAGAGTATTGACTTAAAGAGCTTCCTGCCAAACTATTTTTTTAATTATTCATCTCTATTAGTCATCCAAGTTCTCATTTACTTTAGAGTTAGCTCCTTGTCACTACAGAGCACACTTTTCTGTTCACATAAATCACATATCATTGCTGCTCTGAGGCTGGAGATAAAGTTCTACTATTTGACATTTCACTGTGAATGTTAAATTGGCTCTTGGTGCTTTGCCAGAGATCATAGAGGAATACCATGGTAGAAATAGAGCTGCCATATCACCTAGTACTGTTATCCATATTCAACAGCAGAAAATGACAAAGCCATTCTCTGCCTACATTAACCAGATCTACCTAATTCTCTCTTTGCAGGTCACTACAATAGGAATAAATCACTGGAACAGACTGTGGTTTGGTTACCTTGAGAAAGTGCCAATAATTACTTTCACATTTTGTGTCTAATGGACACCTTTCATCAGTGATAGATTGAGCAAAAGCAATTACTGCCCTGCAACTGAGTCTGCTGAGAGATGAACACCCTTGCAGTTCTTCCATCAGTCCCCCAGTAGGAGTAAGGATCCTCTACTAACTGGGGCAAAAAGTTCTGGGTCACTCAGCATGTGAGTATTGCTTTCTGAAAAGAGGAGTTATCTCATGCAGTGAAGTCAGAAATAAAATGAGGTGGTGTGGGACTTTTGACTATGCAACTACAGGTTACTTAGTTGGATCTCCACAAGAATTAGTGCCAGATGGGTTCCATTCAAGGCAAAGCTCATGGTTCTCAGCTTGCTTCACTGGGTATTCTGCGGCACCTGTGAGCACAGTAACTGCTGGGATTTTATCTTTTTGCCAAGGAAGAAAGCAACTGTGAGGCTGCAACTGTTTCATGATCATGCATTCTAAAGCAGTTTTTCACAGACACTGCAGAAAGCTGTAATTTTGAGAGCTGTAGTTTTCTCTTAGTATTAATCTAATGTGGCACAAAGTCCCTGTGTTTTGTTACAGGATTGGCTGGAAAGGTGCTGTCCCATAGTGCAGCTACCTTCAGCTCCAGTGAGACAGCAGGAAAGAGGAGGTTCTGAGCAAAAAAGGACTTTGAGAGCTCATAAAGTTGGTTTTAATTTGATCAGTTTTAACACGGATGCTTTCCTACTTTTCCACATACATCAGTTACCATTGTGAGTCTTTGAAACCACACATTTTTATGAAGTTGTGTGAGGGAAAAATGAAAGCAAATACAACTCTAAACAGACTCTTTAAACAGTCTGACATGGTATATGTTACAAAAATAATCAAGAATAATATATAAAAGCAATCGGGGTTATTTTTCCTAAATGTTATCTTTGCACCCTGACATTTCTTTTCTCAGGGAAAAGAAGGGGTTTAAGCATTGGTCCATCTTAAACTATGAATAGGTACCTCAGGTAACAACAGTGTTGAGATTCTTAAGCCTGCACATACAACGTAACTGGTAAATACTTTCCTAGATCAGTGGACTAGTAAATGGTAAACCAGATATCACACCATAAACACAGCACCAAAAGGGAACAGGTATGACCAGCACTTATCAGTGCTGAAAATTTAAAAAATTTTAATATGCAGTCAGATATTGGAGGAATCAGTATGAGATTTTCATACTGATTTTGTGTGTGTAATGGATGCACAGATGCAGATTGACAGTGAGATGAGGGATCCTATCATTACATTAGCCATTAATATGTAGTAAAATGTCCTGATATGCAATTGTTTAGACTACTAGCACTGCCATTTTTTAGGCTTTAAGCCCTAAAAAAAACAGTAAGGAACTTCAGTAATTTCCAGGTGGATATAAAGATCTGGTGTGGAATTGGATGTTTTCTCATAGGTGTAGGCCTTCAGTAGAAAAAAATCTTGAGTTCATTTTATTGTCTACAAAACTCATGCATTTTTGGCTCCATCTAGAGATTCATTTACAAACTGACTGTGGTACAGTCACCTTGCCATGTCCCTACAGACTTTGTGTAAGCGACTAAAAGGTACATGGGGTTGAGTACGTACAACTATTTTTAATGCTTAGATTATTACTGCTTCTAAATCATGTGCCCCTGCCTTTCCCAGACATTCCTAGGAAGCAGACTCCATGAAACATGCATGTTTAAAAGGGCCTGTTTTTGCCTAAGTGAACTTTCAGAAAGTGACCAAAACTTTGTCAGAGGTTATAGCTTGACACATACCCTGATACATCCTACTTCACAGGTATGTCTCAGCATCCAAAACCATAAATCCATTACAAGAACTGTACTTCACTTGCTCCACATGGATAATGGGCAACTCTGGAACTGGGGGCTATTTTCTGGTCCCAAAGAAAGCCTGCTCTGGATGCAATTTTAATGAAATTTCATGTAACAAATAGTAGTATTGTTGGATCTCAGTCTCACAATTGCTTGAAATAAAATGGTTTCAACACACTAGAGCAATTGCCTTCAGCTATGTGTAGCTTTGTACAAGGGTGTTACCAGGAGGAACATTTCCACAACATGTTACTGCAGAAGGAGCCTTTCTGTCTGATAGAACTGTCCTCACCATTAACTTCTGCATCTCAGTAGGGTCCTGAAGGTCTTAAAGATCCCAAAGATACTCACAGTGCTTCTGTACTGTGAATTAAAAGGCTTAAGTTCAGCACTTCAAGAGGGGACATTGCAGATGGCTAAGTAACAGGAGTCCTTGGGAAAAATAATCTGTGGAAGGATAATTTTATTATCCTGATTCCCAGCTGGAGAAAAGACCTGCTTTTCTTCAGACTTTTCCAACAGATTTCTGGCCATTTCCCATGTAGGACAACTGTTACACACACACCTTTATCTATACTGTTATAACACATCATATTAAAAAATTAGGAAGAAAAAATGAATATATTTATTATTTTTTTCAGAAGTAACAGCTTACCATTGAAAAAATTATATTCACTTCAGAAGTTCAGCTTCTGAGTAAAAGTTAAGAGAAGTTTATTCCTATTGCAAAATCTTGGTTCAGGAAGACCAGATTGAAAACATGGAAAGAAACTAAACCCTAGAAACAAAATTTGCATTCTGGAAAGTATAATTGAAGCAGAAATAGCCCCTTTTGCTCAAGTATGCACATTTTGTGAAAGAAGAAAAGAAAGCAACAAGGGAATGAACAAAACCAGAAATAATCTAGGCATTTAGCAAAAAATGGATTTAAATCTAACTACACATCAATGTGTACATCAAACATGATTCACTAAGATTATATTTCAAAGATCAAATGTATGTGCCCTCACTTGATTTACAAGCTCCATTTTTTAGTTTATAGTTTCTTCAGTACAACAACAGTCTTTCAGAAAGTGCTAGTACAGCATTCAGAACAAAAACTCTGCAAATTTATCTCATTTCTTGGCTTGCTACTCCAAACACAACCAATTGTTAATCTAGATTACTTGTATAGTGGAGAATCAGTAGGTTTGGTGAAAAGAAGCATGTTAAGGGAAGGGATTGAAATTAAATTGTTATATCATTCTAATTTCCTGCTTTTTCACAGCTTAAATTTTAACAGAACCCAGGGGTAAAAGCTCTAGGAAAAGAAGCCAATTTAATTTTAAAAAAGCAAGTTGTGACTCATGTTTAAAAGCAGGTCTTGCTTATTTGAATATATGAAATAGAGCAGAGCTAAGAGAGAGTAGTCCAAGGATATTGCCCCTCAGCTGTTCCAGACCAACCCTCACTCCAACTGAAAACTGCTGGCTCAGAACTGACTCTGGACCCACTTCCCTTTGCAGATAGGTACCCAAACTGGTATTTAAAATGACTGAGTTCCCTTTGCAGAAACGTACCCAAACTGGAATTAAAAATGTACCTAGACAGCTCAGTGCTGTAGGACTACAGCAGCCAAAATTGTCTCCTAAAATTCTCCTACTGTGCCTGTCCAGAGTAAAGCACATTTTGACGGGGCAAAGAATCTCTGTATTTATGTTAAGGCTAAATTTATTTAACATCCACTACAGATGTCTATAGACCAAAAGATACTTGAGCCAGTAGGATAACTCAGACCATATGCAATGCTGAGTTCAAAAGAAAGCACAGCCATTACTCAGAAAAACTCAGTGTCTAAGAAGTGCAGGTAATTTTTGCTGCAGAATTATATATGTGAATTTGAACCCATCTCGGTCACAGAAAATTACTGAATACACACAGACAACCTCTTTCCAGGTACCTCTAAAAACCTGAGTCATGGATTCATGTTCAAGAAGAGTAAATCCAGGACAGGATTTTGAGTGGTGAGTCCCAATCCTGCTTGTAAAGATACCTGTTCTCTTGTTTGTGATCATAGACATCTGGCCTCAGAGCTCTTTCTGGTCACAGTACACCAGTGAGTACAAATCCCACTCCCAGCCACAGCTACTGGCTCCCTGACACTGCTCAAAGGCTTCTTCCCAGGTTGCTTCTGTGAGCTGAGCCTTGGCTTGACTACCATTCTGCCAGGTAGGTCTGTTCTTTCAGCAGAAAGAAAAGGGGAATATTGATGTGAGTGGTGAAGTACTTCAAAGTCTGCAAAGAACACTGTCATAGAAAGGTTTTAGAAATGGAAGCAGTAGAACAGTAGTTAGAAATATTTACTCTTCATTTGGGAAAGCCAGGGACTGCAGTCCAACAGGACGAACAGAAATGGACACCATGACAGCATGTTGGGACAAAGAGGCTAGAAGGCTGTTAACTCAGTTCTTCTCCATGAGGTGTTGGAAACAAACTAATCTGGAAGCATTGTGCAAAATACATATTCTCTGGAGTCATTCTACATTTAGCTAGACAATTTTTAGTTTCATACAGTAAGTAAAAACAAATAAAAGGATCAAAGGAGTGCTGCATTCTTTTTCCTAGGACTTTTGCCTACTAAGTTTCATGCCCTCAAAACACTTAAGTGGGAGCAACAGTTTCAGAGATAGTCACAAGAAAGAAAATAGCAAAGATCATGCAGAACTTCATAGAACCACTAGGCTCTAAATGGACAAAGCAATCATTAAAACTAAACTAGAATGATAACAAAAGTAACATCATCTACCAGTTAACACTGTGCTCCTCAGAGCTAACCCCCACCCCTCACCTGCAGCACTTTGGGTTTTAGATAAATGCAACATTTATATCCTGTCTCCTTTAGTCTGCTAGAATAAAGACTGTTACTGAGCTAGACACTACTATATAACTAGTTCACTTGGTTTTGAACACATAATTAACACTTGGTGTGCCCAACTAAAGCCAACTGAGCTGTCTCCCACTATTTATTTTCAGGAACTGATCTCTTCTCTCTAGTGACCAGAGGGAACAGAATGAATGTGTGTCAGGGGAAGCTTAGGTTGGGTATTAGGAAAAGGCTCCTCACCCAGAGGGTGGTTGAGTGCTGGAACAGGTACCCCAGAGAAGTGTTCACAGCACCAAGCCTAGCAGGGTTCAAGAAGTGCTTGGACAACACTCTCAGGCACATGGTGTTATTCTTGGGGCTGTCCTGTGCAGGGCCAGGAGATGGACTTGATGATCCTTGTGGATCCCTTCCAACTGAGGATACTATTCTACAATTCTGTGATTACCCACTTTCAATTCTGAAACTCAAAGCTTTGTGGGCTTCTCCCACAAAGTGTGTGTGTGTGTGTGTATTAGGAGAGCATTTGTAAAAAGAAAAGCCTCATCTACTATATCGGTAGTAGGAAGGAATATCAAAATTTGAAAAAAGCGTTTCAGATCAAAAAAAGTACTTAAAATTATAAAGTTAGGATTGACACAAAAATAGTGCCAGCATTACTAGTTAAACATGTTCTTTTACAGTTCAGTTGTATTAAATAAAATCTGGCACAAGAAGTTTAATATTTTTTCTGTCTTTCACACTAAAACTAGGGATGCTTAGAGCCTTCCTTGAATCCCATTTTTCTACTTGTCTTGGCTCACTATATCTTATTTATTTTTACCTTGGAGGCCTTGTTATAATGAGTGATATAAAGTATTGGTATCAAAAATTTAAACATGCATTGTCCTGAAATTATGAGGTACTACTGTGTTATTCTATTCATGAGATATTCAGAGTTATCAGGACTTGAAAAC
Source organism: Pyrocephalus nanus (assembly GCA_038380795.1). Lineage (NCBI taxonomy): Eukaryota > Metazoa > Chordata > Aves > Passeriformes > Tyrannidae > Pyrocephalus > Pyrocephalus nanus. Next base: position 65,208,690 of record CM076261.1, read on the forward strand.
TTCTACTGGATTTTATAGTGCAATAAAAAAAAGAGCATAATATTGTGGATAACAGCTGCCATCAGATACGCCATCTGAGATAATCCTTACACAGCTCCTAACAAAATGCAGTAAGAATGGAAATGTGCCATGGGTAGAGCTTCATGATAGCACTGCAGGGCCTGGGCAGTGCACATTCACCAGGAGACACGCAGTACTCCAGGCAGACTCCAAAGACTAGTTAAGTTGTACAACACACCTCTGACTGCCAGAGCAACTCAGGATGGGAAGCATGTAAAGCATGTGGCATGCTGGCTAGTTAAACTGGATTTACAGCCCCTCTGTACTGCCAAACAGTGCTAAGCAAGTGAAGAGTTACACCACTGCTTACACCTCCCTCTGTTCCCTTTTCCTCCTCTACCCTAGATTTAACATTGCATGTGGCTTCTTCCCCACATACACCCCATTGCCCTATGACTGCACACGCCCTTATTTCTCATTGTTTTCCTCCAAGTACCTACTTATTTCATAATGAAAGATATTTGGAGCAATTAGTAGTTTATATGAAGAAATACTTAGCAGTATTCGGACTGCAAAAACCTGCGAAAGCAGATTTTTGTCTTTAGAAAAATAAATCAGGGAAAATTGCTTACAGCTCCAGACTTTGAAATTTTTCTTATTTGCCATATGACCAAGGTCACAACTACTTAGTTTTCATGGATTAGGCTAGAAATGGCTAGTGTGATCATCTACAGAGAGACTGAAAGACTACGGAAACTTTGTGCAGAAAATCGTTCCTTGAACATCTCTGTTCTTTCTCAGCACTTCCAATCCATGAATTCAGTATTAATTTTTCAGACTTTTCACTCATCAAAAACTGCCACATGTGAGAACTTACCTACACCTAAACCTGCATGTTTTGGGGATCTAAGATGCTTGGAGTAAGCCAGAGTAATACAAATGCTCTCAGAAAAAAAAAAATTATGCCAAGAACGGGAGTGTCACAAAAGAGAATTGACATAATCACCAAGATCCATGAAGACCAAGAAATTATCACTACAACATTACAAAAGTAGTTAAGGAGAACATTTTGCCTGGAATTTGTGAGACTAAAATTTTGTTCCCTTCTAAGCTTGAGTGCTTTCAGATTTGTATCTCTGTCTGCTCTGCAGTTTCTTAATCCAAGCTAAAATCAGGATCTTCTCCCTACCTTAGACTTCAGTGCAGTTTCAGTAAGTAGCAACATGCCAGGATTTTCACACCAGCAGTTCTGTGGAAAAGACAGTCTTCTGGAAACTGGGATATGGGAGGAATTGTTTGAACAAACCTATTCACTTAGTTACCCAAGTGTAAGCAAACTCATTGTATGAAGCAGGAACACCATTTTGCTTGCTGAGGACTCAGCATGGACAGCTGCTTAATTCTTAAAACAACATACGAGTCCCAGTCCTCAGGAGGGGCTGCAAGATCTGGACTGCAAACAGGCAGAAGCAGCAAAGCCCATAAAAGGTACGTGAAATCCCATCATCTTTCTCCTGAGCCCTATTTATGCTAAGGTTTAGGTGACTCAACGTTTTGTGCACTAGGGTACTCCACAAGTTCCCTTGTAAAGCACGTAAGACTCACCACCACCATTCTGCATGCCACTCAGGGTGGCCAGACACCTTAAAGCACAACTCTAACTTGTATCCTCCAAGTACCTGAAAAGCCTGCATTTAGTAACTTCTGCTGGGTAAAAGAGGCTTCCAGGACTGCCCTCAACAAATCTCTTAGAAGTATAGCATATGCTTTACAGGAAGAAAAAAACCCCACGCCTCTATTTAAAAATGACCACTGACAAAGAATCTGGCACACCGCTGGTTAAGTGTTCCAGTATCTTAATTAGGTTCCATTTAAATTGTTTGCTTAAATCCCAAAATTTATCTGGTTTCAATTTCAAGACATTTCATCCTATTATAGCTTTGTTAGATCAAAGAATTCTGTATTATCAAACTACTTCTCTTCATGGAGGTAATTATAGGTAGATCCTAATTTCGTAATCATGTCTGCCTTTAAAGTAAGCTGCCGAGTGTTATAACGCATGTGCTCGATTTTTGGCACAAGAACTGGATACTGCATTTGGCACTAGTGTAAGCACTACTGGAACAAAAGTAGTATTGCCTCCCCCATACCATTTGATATTCCCTTTTTAATGCATCCAAGAATTGCATTTGGCCAAGTGGGAGCTTATGTTCAGCCGACTATCCATCACGTCTCCTAACTTTCTCTCAAAACACTGATCCTTGGGATGGGCTCCCATTCCATTTCCAGATGTATGACTTTACACTTGGTGATAGTGAAACAGGCTGTATGAGCTGGACACCGGCAAAGAAAAGAATATCAATTAACTGTAAAGCATATAAACCTTAGCACGCCTGCAAAATTTGTGAGTTGCTAACATTTCAGTCTCCTGTTGCTTCTCCAATAGCTATTAGGTAAAGCTTCTGGCTTCAGTTCTGAGGAACTAACAGGAAGATGTTGGTCATTCTGAAAGAGGAGAAGAGATCACAGAAATTTTATTTCAGAATGTGTCAGCAGCTGGCAGTTATGGACAGCGAGCAAGTAACAGCATGTTTCCAAGAACCTGAACTTTACCATAGAACGCTGACAAAGGATCTGAGTTATTGTTTAGGGACTAAATCATTGTCTATCTGCTACATTTTTATTAACTCAGATTACCTCATAAATGCTCCAAAACTCATGCACTAAGTAAGTGGATAGTGCCCCATTTTCTAGTGCCCTTAGCCATCAGATTATGAGCTGTTTCTGTACATGCCTACTATGGGAGATGCCTGAAGAGCAATACCAAAAATCCTGAAAGCTATGCAACTATAAAAGGTGACCAACTACATCAAATGGCCTACACACAGCTACACTTTAGTATTAGTTTCCACACTAACATTTTTGCAGCTGTTATCTGAGAGGATGTCAGAGGCAGGCAAGAAAAAGGAGTTGCTTAAGTACCATGAAAACCAAATTAACTTTCTTCTTAACTAATGCTTCAGTCCATGTATTCCTTTAAATAAAATCTGGGACCTACAGGGCACTCTTATCAGCCAAACAAAGTCCTACAGCACTAGTTTAATGAGTTAATCTCGTTTTCTCTATACCTATCATACAATGCCTGCTATCCATTTGAATGGTTTCATTATATTCATGCTTTTCTGTTAATATACTAGAACATAAGTATGAATCAAAAAACTGAAAAACTCTGTAGCAAAGCAATGGACAAAGTACCAACTGAACAGACTTTTCTCAGGTCCATCCCCCTGACATGCAGATTTCGTTGCTTGTGTGCATTCTGAACAGAAGTAAGACTGGACACTTACAAGATCAATCTTATTAGTTGTGCAAAGAAATTATTTTTCCCTTCGTCCAGCAACTTTATGAAAATGTTTTTTCCCCTATAAAACAGCTTTTCACATTATGAAGATGCAATACTTTTATGATTTTCAACTCAAACTCATTTAGCCTCTTTCAAGCATGTACCAGTAGTCTAATTACTTGCACTGAATAGCTGTGAGGAAACTTAAAATTCTTCTGTTTTAGTGCAGTCAGCTTAAATGGACAAAGGTGTCAGTACTTCCATATTTAGACACAAGAAGTTGTTGCTGTACTTTGGAGCTCAACTCACAACAGGGGAATTATCAGTTCTGGTTTTAGGACTCCGCTGTTCGAGTATCTGGAAACAGTGACCCATATGACTGACACTCAGCCCTTCTGCCAATTCCTAACCACAATCACAAACAAAAGCAAACTATTTTTAGTTAACAGGCCATCATAATTTCCCAAGTTATTTTGAAACAGAACTAGCTTCTGACAAGCTTCAATAAACGAGCATTGCTGTTATAAAGTTTTATTTAAACTGAAGCACAGAAATAAGCTCTTGCACAACCTGGCATAAAAAATAAAACCCAATGCCAGTGATTTTTAAATAGAGATCCTTCACTGGTGATGTAAATACAGCTTGCCTGTACCTGAAAGAAGCGTTTCAGTCAGAGCAGACACAACTTGTTCATCTGTTGCACCAAATGCCTTGGCAGGCTAAGACTCCTCCAGTAAAGTGCTTGCAAGATGAGAAATCAATTTGAACGCAGTTACGTGTTTTACTAGTCCCAGTGTTTCAAATCTGTTCTGTGCTACACCTATGCATTGTCAACAACTGCTCAAATCCTCATGAATCCTGTGGTCTTCACTTCTCTAAGATCTGCAGTAGAACACTGCAAACAAAATATGTAATTAAACTGAGTAATTATCTAGAATAAATTGCTATTTTGTTAAGTCTTTCATGTTTCCTTTGGTAAAAGATACCTGAAGATGTTCAGTGCTGGAAGTAATTACAATCTTGAAATCAGGATCTTAAGATGTTAAGAACCGATTCACACTTGCTGCTTCTTCACATACAAAAATTTTCACAGAGTTTTTTTGGTGCACTGCAACTAAGCAGGAATCCCACCCCCTTCATAACATACAGCCCAGTATGTAATTTACTATACTTTTAATCACAAGAAAAATAAATGTTGCCACTTAAAACCTCACCTGTTACCTGCACAAATCCTTCCAAATTTTCTTCCTCCTAGTGAAGGTTAAACGCTATCTACATACTGCTCATTCAAACTATACATGGCTCTTTGAAGCAGGTTACTCCAAAGTGAACCTGGCAACCACTGCCACTTCAGAAGAGGGTCACAAAATGAGACCAATGGAGACAACAGAATGTTTTGTGCAAGATTGTTTTATTAACAGACCAGAATTTGAAATATTGCAGCTGGTCATCTGTATCTGCAAGGAAAAAAAGAAAAAGGTATCATTAGGCACATGTAGATTGGAAACTACTTTGGCCGCAAGAGAAAGTAATATATTTTTACAGTTTATAATCTGGGCTGAAACACTCATTTCAAGGGATTTAAGAATGCAGTAATCTTCCACACAATAACTAATGTCTAGATTAACATCTCTTCACTGAAAACACAGATTTCAAGTGCCAGACCTAACAGGATAAACATTTCTACTTTGAACCATTGTTACCTGAACTTGGTATTTAAAGACATGCTGAGACATTGTGCACATTCCAGCTTTTGCTGCACTTTCATTTTAAGCACATTTCATGGACTATTTACAGACAAAAACAAAAAGCTGACTTAAGATGAGTTTCTGTACAGTTTGCTTGAAAAGTAATGAAATTTAGTATGTTGCCAATACTGAATTGTAAAAATTTGCTATCAAGTACTATGCTCTTTACCCCCAGTCTACAAAGGAATCAGTTCTGGAAGTCTATTTTTTAATTCATTTGAGACTATCACTTAAGTAATAAGAAATAAAGACAAACAGTAAGAAACCATCTACACATAGGAAAGAGGAATACTCGTCTTCAGATACACGACCCTTCATTATGACAGTACTTTAAGAGTATTGTCAGCATATCGCCTGAACCTACTACTCTAATTATCCATTACCTCAGTAGAAACTACAGCATTGTTCCTTTTTCTACCTGTAAGCTACTTGTATTTTAAGCACGCACTCTACTTAAAGCAGTAGGAAAACAGCAGGAGTAGAGAGTGGAAGAGAAAAGAACAGTCAGTTATGTTAGATTTACAGAATTATGTATGCTTGACATTTGCAGTCACAGAAGCACATCTGCTTACAAGCATAAAGTAAGAAACTGCATGGTCCCTTCTCACATTAACAGATGGAGTAAAGCCCTGATGTAAATCCCCACTTACATGGGATGCTGAGCTGCAAGTCCAACAAAAAACACGAGCAACCAACGGAATACCCCCAGTTTCTCTGCCAGTGTACTAACCCTCATTACTAACCCTCACAGGCACTTACACTGCAATAGTGAATTAGAAGCCTCTCTCCCATAGGAAGGCTACTGAAAACAAGACTACCAGTACACATCTGATGTTTGGCAGGGCAGATGGAGAAAGATCTACCCTGACAGAAAAGCTGCAGTGTTTCCATTAAAAAACAACAGTTTCCATCTAATGCTCAAAATCCAGACAGGAGCACAAGGTGAAACTAGTTTTCCCTAATCTTGGTTACGAAGCCTCATTGCACTAACTTCAGGGAAGTATCTGCCAGTACTGAACGTTCTGCCACCAGCAGCAAAATTTCTACAATACTAGAATGGGTAGCACAACGTCACCCCAGGCACCAAATGTTACAGCAATTCCGCTTCTCAAAGCTACCCCACTTCTTCCCACAGTTGACCTAAAGAGCTTTGCAAGGGCACTGTCCCCAGTAAGCAACTATTTTCCTAAAGTGCCATGCAACCAGTGCTTTAAAACTCTGCTGGCTTCAGAGATGGAGGTGACAACAAAACATGCAAGAAGCTTGGGGGGGTGAAAACTGAAGGAGACAGCAGCCTACAAAAAACCCCTCAATAAAAGCTGTCAATCAGACAAAAAGTACTTCCTAGGTCTCCTTTCACTCCTTGGACAGACATCAGATCTCAACGAGCTCAGCTTGCTGTGCCTTGTTGGCTGTAAGAATACTTTTAAAAGACTTGAGAAAAAAAACCACAGTAAAGCAAAACTTCCCTCCCTTCAGAAACTTTCATTTCTGAGAACTCATCCAAACAGCAACTGCACCTATTTTACACTGTAAATTCACAACACTATGCACCTTTTTTTATTAACTAACACTCTGGAAGTTAAGAATTCCTAAGTAAACTTCATATCTGATATAAAAGGAAAACCAAAACCCTACAAAAACCAAACAAACATCAACAGAAAACCCAAATAAATCCCAACAAGCCAACCAAAAATCTTTCTGGCTTTGGAGGAATTGATTTGGGGAAAATTGGGTCTTTGCCTGTTAACCTTTCCAAGTACACTAAGACAAAAAAGTTTTCTTGAATTTCAGCATACCTGTCACACTAAAGGGGCATTTATCCTTGACTTAAAATAGGGTATGGGCAATACAAAAGCTAGTTTAGTGTGTAAAAAGCAAAGGCAAGAACTCTGAAAAAATTTTGGCTTTGAATGGCTGAGACTTTTCACTAAAGCAGCAACAATAGAGTGACAACAACAGATGAGACAGATAGTTTGAACTAAATCCTACCTTTGAACTAGATCCTACCTTCAGGACTCAGCTGTCACTGTAAACTACTTTAAGTGTTGATAAACCTTCCCATTTCTAAAGGACAGACAACTCAAATGGGCAAATCAGTCTTTCAAAATTACCATCTTGGTCATTATACATGAAAGCTCTAAATGAATCTTTCTGAAGCTCGAACAATTTAGACCAGTCCTAAACAAGCTTTTATACACAACCTGAAAAAACGTGCAACCACAACACTTCGATCAGATTAAGAATTGAATAATGAGGGCTGAAAGTTTTAGCCAAGATCTCAAGGCTTCCCATCTTAAAACCAAATAAAGTTTTAAAGCAAGTTATTGGTAATGTTGTATTTCCTAGAATAATTTAACTTCTTCACAAATGTTCAAGCTTAAGTAAAACTTGAAAAATAAAATGAGAACACTGTATTGTCCAAGTAGCTTTATACTGTAGGTACCACCCAAGCATGAGTGAGCATCTATTAAGCCTAAATGTCTGACAATAATGGCAGCAGCCTACAGAGCAGAGCTCCACAGTGGGTTGCCCTTGGCAATATCTCACCATTAGTTCATTCTCCTTATGAGCCTGTTGATCTGGTCTTCTCTGTTACCAGCATCTCCACCTTCCACAAAGTGGATCGTTTTCTTTTTCATTCCACCACGAGGAGAAGACAACTTGAAGGGCCAAAGGAAGTTGTTCACAACTTTGAAATTCTTGCCAACAGTGTAAATTTCATGGATCACATCTTCCATGCAGATGATGCCAAGCTTTCCTAAATTTCAGAAACATTGTTTTCAGAAAGACTACAGAGCCACTAGTGAATAACAAGCTAAAAATTATCATGTTGTTACTGTCATGCCTACTTATTTTGATAAACTTCAGGTAGTCAGAAAGCACTAATTTGGTCAAGAAACTGAATGACCGACTTTTCCATTTAAAATGGACTAGTTGCAGCCAACTCAACATTTAGTTGGCACATTTGGAAAGAGGCATCAGTTTCAACCGTTAAATACTGGCAACTAGCAATGAGGAACAACAAAAAAACAACACTTAGTGAATCTTAGGGAAGTACTTTCAAGAAAAGCTAGATTAAATACACTTAAACCACAGCTACAAGTAGCCCACAGAAATTCATTGAACTATTTAGTTAGGAGGATGAATAATGCAACAGCATGTTTGCTTAATGCTTTTTCAGTCTTCAGCAACATATTACAAGTTAACTGCTCATAAGATACACTTGTAAAAAGAAAAGTGATTATAACACAATACTTGTATGTTTATAATCTGTTCATCATTGCATTGGAAAAGGAACAAACATGACACAGCCTAATTTGAAGCAAAATGCAAATCAAGTGCCAAAAAAAGGGAGAGATTAAAGCATTTGCTTTCATTCATCCTGGCACAGCTGCAGAAGAAAGAGCCTCCTGGAGCAGTCCATATCCCAACAATTGATCACCACCCTTCATTTTTTCTAAATACAGTGATTGCTTTTACTAGCTAGTTCTTCTTTCAGCAGGTTTAAAAAGTCTGTTGATCAGATCACAAAAATCAATTTCAAAATGTCAAACGTTAAGGCTTAAAGTTCAAAGCTACGTATGATGATTCTTTCCTGCTGCAGCGCTTCTTTCTTACAGTAAGATCTACAGGCCTATTAAAGGTCAAGGAGTCAACACTTAAAATGACACATTTAAAATGCTAAAATTTGATTATTTTCACTAGTTTTCAATATTTTATAACAGAAATTACTTAAAGCTTGCTTTGTCTTAAGCAGTTAAAACAGAAGCAGAGATATTAAGTAAACCCTAATATACTCCAGAGACACACAAAGAGCGATGTCCAGCTCAGCACTGATCACCCAAGGCACCAAGCTGGTGCCTGTTTTGCTCAGCAGTGTTTACCAAGGCGTTTCTGGATCAGGCGGTTGTCAGTGAGAGCGATGCGCTGCTTGTTGATCTTGCCATAACCACGCTTGTAGATCAACTCATGCACGGACTTCAGGTTGGGGTACCTGCAACAGCCAAGTTAAAAAACCCAAAAAACTAAGTCTCTGCAAGCCACATTCCAGGTTAACATCCCTGATTTAGACTCCAATAATAAACAATTTAAGATCATATCAGCATGTCCCAAATGTAAATACAAGAGCAACAGAGAAGCAAATTTACTCACACCAGGTTCCCAAGAACACCAGTATGAGAGTATAATCATATCCATCAAGCATTACCCTTAAAGCACTGCCTTAATCATGTTTTCAATTCAAAGGAGGGAAAGACCACTGAAGATAAAAAAATCCTACAAGTCCATCATAGCAAAACACAAAAGGTACTTAACATTTGCACACTGATGAGGTAAAACTGGCCATGTCACTCACCCCCAGGCGATGTAGGGCTCCACAATTCGCAACATGTTGATAGAAGCTTTGTTGAGCTTTACAAATGTGCCATTAAAAATCTGACGCAGACGAAGAAGCTGCAACACTTTGCGGACCTTAGGGCTGACACCATTGGTACTGGCGAAAGAGGGGAGAATCCTCAGTTACCAATATCCCAGAAACACCAGGGAACGGGTCAAAAAAGACCAACACACAATAGAATTGTTCCCACATTAAAAAGCATCACTATTTCACCAATGACACAAAGCAAGCTTAGTAATTAACTTACTATCTCTGTATATTTCAGTCCTAACTTGAAATGCCTACTTCCATGAAATGAATCGAAAGTATTACACTGAAACAATTTAGAACTAGCCTGGTACTCTCCTGAACATAATTTTCCAATCACATCTTCTGTTAGGTTTTTTTTTAACATCTTACAAAAGAATTAAACAAACACTTGAAGAAAAGCTCAGCAGAATGTCTGGGAATAGGGACATGTAATTTTATTGAGCTCAAGGTGAGACAGAACAACTGTCTGCACACATTTACAGCAGTTTCTTCTTAAAAATCAGCGATTCCTAAAGACAATAGACAGCCAGCGAAATGACTTGGCACTTAATGACATATACCTCTGGTGTATTTACAACATACTGCCACTCACTAGCTAAGCCACCGGTGGAAGGCTTGATCTTATTTACATATATAGGCCCTCAAAACACAGAGGTAACAGGAAAGTCAACTCCAGTGCTTTTGAACATAAAATTGCTTACACCTGTGCTCAGCCTTACCCTCTTATCCTGATCACAAATGCCAGTTTGGGCTCGGCTGGGACGTAGTAGTTACCAGCTTTCCGGGCCATCCTGGCCATGCGGATCTCCTGCCGGTACATGTGCCTGTACTCCTTGTGGTAAGCCTGGGCTCTGGCATAGATGAGTTTTCTTTGGGCCTTACGGTACTGCAGGAAATTGGGAATTGCAGAGGGTTATGTAAAGCTTTTAAACACATAAAAATCACCTTCAAATAATGTGCCACGTTTTAGAACTTCCCACAAATGACAAATATTAGGTATCACAAAGCTCAGAACAACCCTCACTGATGCTCTAAAGAGCCTGGCAGGTCGTTACATAGCAGTGCTGCTTTGCCTTGAACACTGTCATCATTCCTGACCCTTCATTCAGAAACTGTAGGGACAGGACAAGGAGTAATGGGTACAAACTGAAAGAGAGGAAATATAGGTTAGACATCAGGAAAAAATTCTTTACTGTGAGAGTGGTGCCCAAGGAGTTTGTGGATGCCCCATCCCTGAAAGTGTTTCAGGCCAGGCTGGATGGAGCTCTGAGCAACCTGGCCTAGAGGGAGGTGTCCTTGCCCATGGCAGGGGGTTGGGAATACATGATCTTTAAGGTCCCTTCCAACCCCTTAACATTCCATGATTCTGTGATCATGCATCAAGCTCACTCTCATAAAGGCTGTAACCTCCTGCCTCGTACAAGACTAACTTCAGTGTGAGAGACAACAGCACGCTTGATCCTTGACTGCCTGGAACTGGTCTGTTATCAACCAAAAAAAAGCATATTTTAGTCCAAATCTTGAAGAAAATATCAACATGCTGGTCCTAAATACCATGTATTGGATCACATCAGCAGTAGCAGCAGCTAACACTGGAACAGACAAGCAATCAAAGTCAAAGGGTCAAAGAATATTCACCTTTTTTATAGCTAGAATCTTCTTCTGCCGTTTGGCTTTCATGGCCGCGTAAGCCTGCCGCTTCTTCAGCAGGCTCTCGGGCACCGAGGGCACCTTCTTTGCTCTGAGTGGAGACAGAAACAAAAAACATGTCTTTCAGCTGAAATGAAGAGACCCAGAGAACACTGTTCCACGTGACAAACATCAGTGATGACCCTCTTAACGCAAGGTGTGCACAAGCCTCGCTGCCTCCGGACACTTCACTGCGGCATCTCCTTTGTTCCCACTGTCCCCAGGCCCAGAGCAGCGTCCCAGGACATTTCCCTGAGACTGAACTAGGTCATTTCCTGGGTTCAGAACCTGCATAGTTCCCCTTTCACACAGGGAACCCTGACAGACCAACTGCTGAGCTGCACGCAGCCCATGTGGATGGATGACTGCACAGACTGAGACCCCCCCCAGCAACAAATTATTTTCCTTACCTTGCTATAGCACAATTTGTAATAAAACAAAGACTAGCTCAAAGAGAATTTCTCTCTGATTAATAAACATTTCAACAGGTGCTTGAAAAGGACAAGCTATTTTGGCAGCCCTCTGAATTTAATTCATGGCACTTTCAAGTTGTTTGGATATTCAGAGAATCACAGGACGGGTCAGGTTGGAAAGGACCACAGTGGGTCATCTGGTCCAATCTCCCTGCTCAAGCAGGGTCATCCCAGAGCACGCTGCACAGGATTATGTCCAGACAGTTCTCCAAGCCTCCAGTGAGGGACATTCCACTACATCTCTGGGCAACCTGTTGCAGTGATCAGGCACCCACACAGTAGAGAACTTCTTCCCCACACTGAGGTGGAACTTTCTGTGCATCAGTTTCTGCGCGCTGCCTCTTATCCCAGAGATCTTATAATCTCAGACGCAGCAACACTCGCCAGCGCAGAGTTCACAGAACCGCAATCGCCCGGGTGAGCTCCCGTCCCGGCGCGATCCCTCCCTGCTCCCTCCCCCCCACAGCCCTGACCGCGCTCCCGCCCGGCCCGGGGACCCCGCCGGCCCAGCCGTGCCGCCGGCTCTGCCCCCCCCACGGCTGCCGGCCCCGGCGGCGGCGCGGCGGGGCAGTGTCTGTGCGGCCCGGGAGGTGGCGGATGGCAGTGGATAGCAGCGGATGGCAGCGGATGGGGCGGGAGGGGCCGGCACTCACTCCTTGTCCGCCATCGCAGCACCGGAAGAGAGAGGGGCGCGCGCCTGCGCGGCGAGCTCTTAGCCCATTCGCCCGCGCGGGCGGGGGCCTGCGCGACGACAGGGCCCCGGGTCTTAGGCGTCCTCCATTGCGCCTGATCTCACGGCGGGCTATGGGGTGGCCGACGAGTGCCTGAATTAAAAGTGTCCGGGAGCCGTCTCCGCCCGGTAGGGCTGGAGTCAGGCATGTCCCGGGATTGGCCATGACCTGGGATTGGTTGTGTCCTGGGACTGGCCGTATCCTGGGACTGGGTGTGTCCCCAGGCGAGGCGGTAGTCGCTCCGCCGCCAGACCTGGCCTTCCCTGCAGGAGGCTGGGGTCGAGCTCTGCCGTGGCGGGGCTCCCAAGGCGTTTCGCATCAAGCAGGGTTTCCCCTATTCCAGGCTTAAACCCTGTGCTTTAAGGCTACGGGACGGTACCTGCCGGCCGCGCTCAGTACCGAGGCGGGCATGAGGCTGAGAGCGGGGAAATGTCGTTCCCCCCGGCCCCGGCAGGGAGAGGGGAGCGGCGGGCCCTGCCCAGCCCCGGAGCTTCCCGCAGGAGAGCCCGGGGTCCCGGGGATGTTCCCGTTCCTGCGGCTGGAGCTCGGCCCTCGCGGGCAGGATTGTTCGCCGGAATGCGCGGGGAAATGGGAACTGCGGGCTTCGTTTGTGCCGGGATGTGCTTTCATTAGGCTGGGCATCTATGGGGCTCGCCGTAGGGAAAGCAACTGCACAGGTGGAGAAGAGAAGCGGCTCGGGAAACAGCGCTGCCCAGCACAGCTCTGCGGCTTGTAAGGCTGCTAAAGCTGTGGCTCGTAGGTCTGATCCTATTCTGATCCTACCCTAAAGTGCTCCTAAAATCACCTGCGGAGGCGCCGGCACATCATTGCACACGTACGGGAAGAAGGGAAATTAGTGGAACTCTGAGCAGCAGAGAGCTGTCTGGTAAAACAGAAGTGTAGGCAACAGGGGTGGAGATAAAGAATGCCGAGCTCTGCATTTCCTTTCCTGGTTTTATCTGTTGCCTGTTGACCACACGCAGAGGTGCCGGGTGACACTAACACCTGAGAATCTTATTGAGAATGCTCGGGATTCTAGTTACAGATGTTGATTTTTTACAATGGTAGTATTTTGTGCTAATACAGACGTTTCTATCACTTGATCTCATTAGAAATATTATAAAAGGGGGTGATTAAAATCAGCAAATATGAACTAAAACACCTGCAATATCTACTAAGGAGGAGGTTGTCTGTACATTTTTCCAAAACTTTTGAACTGGAATTTCTGCTAAACCCGAGGGGCAACAGTCACAAATACAAAACTCCAATAACTTGTTGAAAACGGGTAGCTGCCCAGGGAACAAAAGGGCAGCGTAGGAAGAAAGGGACGCGGCTGCAGGCGGGCAGAGACAGTGGGATGAGTCTTGCCGGTCCACGTGTGGGAAATTGCAAGGGCACGCTCTGCTCCTCGTCCTCTGGAGCTGGCAGATGCCCTGGAGCGTGATGCTCGCGTGCCGAGGGGCCGCAGGGTGCCCATCTAATAGAGAGAGGCCGCTGTTGTCGCACAGCAAAAAAAAAATGCGTTCCGTGTGCTGGCACCTGTGAGCTCCCATTTCAGTCCGTGGCTGGTGAGATACTAATGGCCCTATATCTGGCTGACAGACCGAGAAACCAGCAGGGGAACCCGAGACCCGCGGGTCCCGGGCACCCTGCGGGGATCCCGGCGGCTCCCGGCCACTCGCCGCTGCCCCGAGCACGGACCTTCAGCCCCCGTTCGCGGTCCCCCGGCCCGCGCTGCACAGCCGTGCCGCAGCCCGACCGCCCTCGGCTACCCTGCGATGGCGCTGCGGCGGGCGCGGCGCACCCGGAACGTGTAGTCCCATGCCGGGGGCGGGGGGAGCCGCTGGGATTCCCGCCCCGAGCCGCGCGAAGCACCAGCCGCTCCCACTGCCGTTCCCGGCGGGGACCTCCCTCGTTGGCGGGGCGGGGTCCCGGGAATGCGGGCGGGACGCGCCAGCCCGGGGGCGGGGGGTCCCGGGAATGCGGGGCGGGACGAGCCTGCCCAGGGGCGGGGCTCGGTCGCTCGGTCCGCCCTATATAGAGGGCCGAGCGAGCAAGATGTGCACTGCCAGCAGCGGGGCCGCGGGCGGGACGGGACGGGGCGGCAGCAGCAGCGGGCGGGCTGAGCCGCGTCCGGGCTCCTTCCTCAGCGTGTGTGACTGAGGCGGGGCGCGGGGTGCCGAGGGCGGAGGAGGCGAACTCGGCGGCGGGACCCCGGGAGCGGAGCCTCGCTCGGCGCCCGCAGCGGGCGGTCTCGGGCAGCGGCGGCCCCAGGTGGGGGAGCCGGGCGGCGAGGAGGCTCCGCGCCGCCGGCCCCGCGGGTCCCCCCGCACACCGGCAGCATGAACATCCTGCTGGAGTTCTTCGTGGTGACTTTCCGAGTGCTGTGGGCGTTCGTGCTGGCCGCGGCCAAATGGCTGGTGCGGCCCAAGGAGAAGAGCGTGGCGGGGCAGGTGTGCCTGATCACCGGGGCGGGCAGCGGCCTGGGCCGCCTCTTCGCCCTGGAGTTTGCCCGGCGCAGGGCGCTGCTGGTGCTGTGGGACATCAACACGCAGAGCAACGAGGAGACGGCGGGCATGGTGCGGCACATCTACCGGGAGATGGCCGAGGAGGCGGCCACCGCTGCTCCCAGAGGTAAGTGCCGCGCTGCCGGGGCGGGCTCCGGGCGCTGCCCCTCGCCGCTCACCTGCCCGGCTCGGGGCCGCCTCGCCCGCGGCGGGCCGTGAGAGCGGTCTGGGCCGGAGACCGCGGGGTGTGAGACCTCCGCGGTTGCCGCTGCCAGGCGGAGCCGGCCCCGTGCCCGCAGCGCTGAGCGAAGACCCTTTTCGCGCAGCCTTGGGCTCCAGCGGCAGCTTTAAAACCTGCGGCTTTTCTCAAAGGGCTTTGACAGCGGTAGTAAATAGACGAGACCTTGTGTATTGCGCTGACACCGAAGTAAATGGAAGTTTTGCTGGTTTGCGATTGTATTTGCTGTTTACGCTTGACTACTTGTTTGAATGTCAAAAAGCGAGTAAGAACTTTATTGCTCCCCCACCCCTTTTGTTCTCTTATCTGTGTTCTTTAGTAGCTGGTGATGGAGAGAAAGATGCGCTGCCCCATTGCAACTTGCAGGTTTACACCTACACCTGTGATGTGGGCAAAAGAGAGAATGTCTACTCCATAGCTGAGAGGGTCCGCAAGGAGGTTGGCGAGGTGTCTGTCCTGGTTAACAATGCTGGTGTGGTCTCCGGGCACCATCTTCTGGAGTGTCCTGATGAGCTTATTGAGAGGACCATGATGGTCAACTGCCACGCACACTTCTGGGTAACTATAAACTCCTTTCTGCTGCCCTTTTTGGCAGTTAATTTTGGGAAATGAACTGCTGTTGCTTAACTCCTTGAGTTTTGCACTTTCTCCTTTTCATTTGCAAGCTTGCTGCTTTGGGGGTTTCTTATTTTGAACTGACTGTTCTGTTTAATAGCAATCATGATATAAAGATTGCTATCAAATAATTTTAAATGACCTATATCCTGCCAGAATCCAGAGTTCTAAGTCTTGTGCACATTTCTGTAGCTCTAGATATGAAAACCTTTACAAGTATAACTTCTGAATTTGCTTAAAGGTTATTGCTGTTAATGAATGGCTTCTCAGCCTTCCTCAGATACTCTGCTGCCAGCACACTAGCAGCTTTAAGGTGCTATTTTAATGATGGTTACAATAGCAAGCGTGCACATTTCTGGAAAAAAAGTTTAAAACTCCTGCTGGAAACGTTGTTTGAATTGCCTTGGAGGCGAATTGTTGCTTTTGAAGGCTGGGAGGAAAGGCGAAAAGGATTTCTCAAGAAATCAAGCCAAGAACACTTTCAGGAATCCTGCGTATTTGTCCTCATAGCTTTCTCTGAGGGCTGCCTGTAGAAGTAAGAAAATCTTTAATATGGTTTCTGGGATGGCACTGTCTCCATAACTAGCAGATGCTAATCGAGGAGATAAAGCTATGTGATCTTGCTCTTTTTGTTCATTTAAATCTTCTTTTCCTGTTTGGTTTATTTTTAAACTCACAGTGGTGTGGCGTTACATAAATTGGAGTGTTGAAGGAGGGCATGATGCACACTTGGGTTAGCATTAGTTGTCGGACTGAGGCCATTGTTAGTATTAAAACTGTTCTTTGATTCTTCAAATAAGGTTATGAAATACACTTGCATAACAATGAAAGGATTAAGCAATCTGAAATATACTTCAACTTAAACCTTCTTTCACTGGTCTTACCTGTTCGTAATAATAAAATTTTGTACAATGCTGCATCTTCAAAACTTAGAAGGCCCTCCCAAACTGAACTCTGTTAACGTGCAAGTGAAATGCTGTTTCATAACCCTAAAGGAGCCCCTTCAAATCTGCACTGTGAAATACTTAATGGCAGAGCAGTCTCTTTCCAATGTATTGTAAAGCTTGCAGAGAGAGTGCTTAAACTTCAGTGCACACAAAATAGTATGTTTAGAAACACTTTTGAATTCTGAAAGTATGTTTTAAGGCAATCTGAAAGGTTCTGAGAAAACTCATGTGACTTCTTATAATTAAGAGCTCTGCATGTTCCCCTTCATAAAAGTTAAGTTGGTGCTTAAGCCAATAGAGATGTGCACTAGATTTAATGACTGTTATTGATGTGGTTTAAATGTTGAATTGACAGTTCCAAGAACTCTAAATTATGACATCACCATGAGTTAAAATATGGGAGGATCCTAAATTCTCCAGCTGTTCTTCCTTCAGGCCTAAGTCATACACTTATTTATAACAGTTGCAGGAACCTTTTTAAAGCACTCTGTGTGTTCTGAGTCTCTTACAGTAAGAGAAAACTAACTTATAGTATTGCTATGATTGGGTTTCCATAACAGTTCCATTCATCCTTAAATGTGAGTGTGAAGTAACTTGAAAATTAAAAAAAACAAAAAAAAATTCTGCAAGAAGGTAAAGCTGGGTCTGAACTGTGGAACTTGAGAACTTGGCTTAAGTTTTTAAGGAGCAGTCAACACCCTTTATATTTAATTGAGGATCTGTTCATATGTACACTTCCTGTAGATCCTGTGTCCTGCTTTGCTTTTTCTCTTTTCTTTTGCTGTTGGCAGAGCTCTTTTCCTTGTATTCCACTCCACAATCCCAGAAAAGGTTGGCTTGACCAATAGTGGGTGGACTTCTGTTGAAAGTAATACTACTTAATTCAGAAGATATCATCTGAATCAGCTGATTTGAAGCCAACTTTTTTGATGCAAGTCAATGCTGACTTAAATAGAACAATGTGTCTAGATGTGTGAAGTCTTATATAGCTAGGCTTTTCCATGTCAGCTAAACTGGTGGTCCAAAAGCAAAGCTAATACTCTGGAGCATTATGTAGGCTTTTAACTATTCTTGGAGGGTGTTTAGTCCAAAAAGCTGTAAATGGATTTTGTAAAGGCATGGCTCTTGCATGTACTATTGCTTCAGTAGTTAAGTTTCTGTACTTTCTGGGGCTTTGGGTTTTTTTGGGTCTTTTTACTGTGGTTCAGGAGAAATTCTTTTTCATCCCTTGATCATTAATCAAGCCTCACTGTGCTTCTATATAAAAATTGAAAATAGGGCTCTAGTACTGATCCCTTGAAACATCTGACATCAGACTGATTGCCTGGTTTCCATGCAGAATGCAGGTGATCTGAGCTTGCTTTTATGTTAGCAGCTACCATCTGAAGGCTGCCCAACTTATGCAGTAGGCGGTGACATGAAAATCTGTGACTGTTTTGCTGTTGTGACTTCAACTGGGCTGTGTACCATATCACAAACTGGCAGTCAAGAGATCCTTAGCATGCCACAGCCTAAACAGATGCTTTCCATTTTGCTGACATTTATGATTTGTGTAATCCTTACTATGAGTGTTCTATATAAACATGTCACCACTGCATCATGTAGCAATTTCCACAGCATAAAATCCACTGCAGTATTAAAAACCTGTTATTTCATGCTGTGATAACTTGAATGCTTCTGATATTGGAAACATAGGGACAAAATCCGTTCCTGGTTTGAAACAAGCCAGCTCTGGTTTACTATAATTTGCAGATGCATAAAATTGTAGCAGGAGTGTAACACTATCTTTCCTGCCGGTCTGTTGCAAGAATAATAACTTACTTGGCTGCACTTGTCAATTATTAGAACTGAACTTCCGCAGACTAAGAAGTTTTCCTCCTGTCATATGTTAAGATTCAAACTTTTAAAAAAATTTTAAATCACATTATAAGTTAAAGCTGTTGCTTAATCAGTTTTTAGGAAATATAGGAATAAGATTTTTTTTCTCGTAGTTTTACAATAAAGCTTAAGTATCAAAATACTGTATTTTCGATTGCACCACTGTGTTGACCAAAACGCCTGTACAAATTCTTATTTTTTGGGGCAGTTTGCAAGTCTTGCACCTACTCTAACATTATTTTCTGGAAGTATTATTTATTGCTGGATAGATAGATAGATATTATTATTGTGCATTACCTGGGAAATGCTTCTATATTTGGTTGTTGGGGCAGGGGCAAGAGCAAGGGGATGAGCAGGGTCTGAAAATCTCTTATGTGAAGATCCTTCTGTACAACAGATCCACAGTATTCACCTCTAAGGGAACAGTGATCTGTGTTTCTGTCATGTGGATACTCCAAATCTTTCAGCTTAGTCTCTTCCTAGAGTTCTCTTCAACTTACCAAAAGGGGGAAGCAAAAGCATTCTCCTCTAGCTCTGTCATATTATAAAAAAAAAAAAAAAAAAAAAAAAAAAAAGTAGAGAAAGACTTGTGTACTGCTTTCTTAGCTCGAGTAGTTATGTTCATTTATTTACAGATTACTTTTTTTTTTTTAAATGTATGCTGGCATATCTGTAAGAATTTTGAAGTAATTTTTTTGGTGGCCTGACCTTGATGCAGGAAGAGATAAATACTGATTAAAGAGGGAAATACTAGTAAGTATTTAGGGCATTCATGCATTGTCTAAAACCTCTAAATTTTAAATATACCTTGGAAAGATGGTTAATACAGAGTTACTAAATCAAATACCCATTTTTGCAGCTGCTGTTCTTATCAGCCTAATTAGACTGACAGGATTGCTTGGAGAGTAACAGTGACTTATAGTTGTCTATAATATATCAGTAATTATGTATTGTTATTCTAGTCTCTTCAAGCTCCCTGGTGCTAAATAAAGCTCACTTATGCCTATAGTTTATTTAGTTCAAATATGGAAGTATTACACTTAATGTGCACACTGAATCTTCTATAGAAGAAAAGGCAGCTTATGTTATTTGAAACTATACCATGCTGAGTCTTGTGGCCTATTAGCGTAGCAGATTAATTTTTGTCATCAAATCTAGGATTCAGACATCTATGATCAAATACAAAGACAATATTCCACTGAAGGGCAAGGTAGCTATATTTAGTATTTTGGATGAGAGGAGTTAGCAGCTGATTTTTTTTTTTTAAATTTCATTATAATGTACCCCAAGACAAACAAGTGTACTTGCAAAGTTTAATCTACATGTTCTTGACTTTTTTCCTTTGAAAAGTGAGTTGGATCAAGTTCAAGCAAAACATATGTATGTGATCCAAAAAGTAACATCAAAACTAACTCTTCTCTTGCAAAATTATTCCAACTACATGCCACCAGTAAATTACCCTGGACAGCACATGTGTTTCATATGCTGTGGTAGCATGCTGGGCAGTGAGTATGAAGGAAAAAGCAACCGTACTCTTAGCTATGGAAATAGTCATATTAGTCATACTTAAAACTTATAAGTGCTTTGTTTAGGGTTCTGCTGGTCATATGTTCTTGAGTTCATTTCTGAAGAAAATTGAGGGAATCTATCAGTTGAGAAAATACTGTCTTTCAATTGTATGCCCCAAAATCTGCACTTTTGCATTTTATGAAGTAGCATATTTAAACACAAGTTTTGGAAAAATAAGTGCATGGACATATATTTCTGAAGCTGGAGTGAGCACAAGACTAGTCGTTCAGAGCTTTCCTCACAGATTTATGTCATGTTCTATGAGGACTTGTCTAGCATTGTGTCAAGCACAGTTGTCACCAGCATGCAATCTTTCATTTTGTAACCTGTATTTTACAATCTCTGTGATTCTATGTATCTGTAATTTAGCTTTGTAGTCACATTTTAGTTATAGTGATCACTCAAATTTTTAATTTTTTTTTTGTTTTGTTAGTTTTTCTTTCCTTTTTTGGTGAGGTTACCAACCTAAACCATTTAGCTAGGTGCCTGTATGTCTGAGCTTTGGCCAATAGCAGCAATCTTGTATCAGTTTCAGAAGAGTCATGGATGGGGATAAAAATTACTTCAGGCAATGTACTGATCTGAAGAGCCAACATGCGTAATTATGTTGAGATGAGGTGGTAGGTAGGTCTTAGTCTTATGCAAAACAGCTCTTCATTTGCCTTGAATAGGAATCATATGTGTTTGAGCATCTATAATTGAGATTCCACAGTACTGCTGACCGAACTGTGGTTGTTCCATGTGTTTCTCAGCTTTAGTCCCTGAGGGCTTTTGAGGCTGTTCCATCCTGGTTCTTCATTGTCTACTGTATTTTGATGACAAATGAGTAGTTACGTATTGAGGAGTCTAAGAAAAAGAGATTATAGCAATCTTAGTTAATTAGCAAGACTTCCATCAGGGCTGTGGGAAAATCATATTGAAGATTTTTTTAATGTGTTACAACACCAATCTTCCTACATATACTTTCTGTGCTAGGACATCTTTCTTGCCTGGTGGAGAACGCTGACTTGTTTTATTCAAATGGCACCTGAATTTATGCATTTCCCTTCCCTCTTGATGATGATGCAAAGTATTCAATTTTCATCCCAGTTAGTTAACAAATCTAAAATGACCATTGAGAATGTTTTTCTTACACTGCTTCAGTCACGCCTGACGTTTTGCAGTAGCTTCTCACAGACATACTTTGGAATTTAATTTGCTGCACCATTTGAAAGGTGCCTGCATCTTAGACTCTCAACAGAAAATAGAGATTCTCAGATTGTGACCCAGGAATTGTTTGTTGCCTGTAGATTGGTGTCCAAGATGGTAGCATGAAGTGTGATCAGCCAGTTACTTCCATGCACTAAACTATATGAAGCTTGAAGAATTTAGGTGAAAACAGTAATATGTTTCACAGAAAAGCAGTGTGGAATTTCTGTTAGGGAAGGTTGTCCTAAAGAGACCATGCCAAGACTTCTCAAACTACTTGAAATGTGTACAAAGTATTAATCAATTATTAGTGGCTTGCAATTCTACAGCCATCTAAAATAAAGCTGGAGTTGCAGTATGGCTAGCAGAGGTAAACACTTGGGATAATTTCACTCTTCAGTCTTCTGTGACTCTTTCTGGGGGTCAGAGACTTGTCAGCAAACTGTATGAATATTTTCAGGATTGCTAATTTACTCTGAAAGCATGGTCCTGGATGAGCGAGCAGTGTGATGCTTAAATTCCTCCTTCTTATGGGATGAGGTAGATCGGCTGAATAAGCATAAACCTCTGCCCTGACATTGGTCTGCAATTATGCTGCTGCCTGTGAAGGATTTGGGGAGACAGGAAAACCTTGAATGGAATCATAGTCTTTGATGGCATGGTGCCTAACCTTGCTAGAAGTGGAAAGAGTGGCTCTTCAATGTTTCAGTGAAATACTTATCTAAAGATTGTATGCCTTTCTTGTCCTGTGGAGGTGAGGAGGACAGTGGAGTTTAAAGTTCCAGATTTTTCTATTTACAAGTAACATCCACTGTTATTTATGAAAAGCAGCTAAGTTAATGTTATGTCATTATGTTATTAACTTTCTGTAATAACCAAGTGACTACAGCAGACTTCTAGAAGACAGGTGTGTTTGCGTACTCAGCGGTGGAGAAAAGCAATCCTAATTATGATGTAGCTAAGTGTCCTGCTAACCCAGTGGTTGCATCACTGCCTAAGACCTGTCTGAACTGATCTGTTAGGGTAAGCAATCCTTTTTCATAGCTCTCAGTGTCATCAATTACTCTGATGGGACAGGCTGAGGAAAGATGAATGTTATGTTTTCTAGCACCATCCCTGCCACTTTAGCACTGCAGTTCTTAAATCTTTTCTACTTTTATCTTTATCAGCTGTGAACTATTATTCTCTCCCAATGCTTCTCATGCTTTGATTTCACTTCCAGGGTTTTCGGGGAGGGGGTGGAGGGAGTGAGGAGGGAAGGAAAGGTTTTTGTTATGTATCTCTAGTACTAAATCTTTCCACAGTTCTCTGTATATAAAAGCCAGCACATCACTCACTTGATAAGCCTTGCTCTGTTTGACCTTTGAGGTTTCTGGCTATTGACACTGATGGTAAAACTGAGTTACAGATACCTGTCTGTCTTTTGTAAAAAATGGCAGAGGTCTTTCTGCAAAGGGAAGCTGAAACTGATTTACCTGTGATGCTATATGCTTTTACATGTTGTCCCAGGCTGCTTAATCTGTTTAAAAAATAAAAAGTCTTTCAAAATGCGGTTATAATATAGGTAAGTAGACGTAGACTTTAAGATTCATGGAATCTTGGGGCTTCAGAGTTTAGTTTGAAAAGATGTGTCACAAACAGGGGAGAGATTTACATCTTTGCTTATACTTCTGAATGAACACCCTTGTTCTTGTAAATAATTATATTAGCATAATGATTTATATGTCAGTCAAACTAACACTTGACACCAGTGAGTTATCACAACTGGGATGGGAGGGCATGGTAGGCCAAGGAATGCCGGAACAGCTGTGGAGCTGAGGTGGCTGACTTGGTGTGAGCCTTTTGAAATTCAAGTTTGTTTGGCTGTTGAATTCTGCACCTAAATGTGCCCTGGTGCTGCTTGGTTCTGCCATCTGTTTGAACTTGTGTGACAGCTTCTTGAGCACTCTCCCTTCAGTGCTGTTTTGGAAAAGTGCATGAGTGTATGCTTTAAAGTAACTTGTCCAAAATTTCTGTTGACTTAGAATGAAACTACAAGGAAGCTTAGTGGTGGCAAGCTGTCACATGGGACCACCCCTTGAATCTACATCTTACCTTGCACTATAGATTTTCATATTCATCTGGTCTTCGGGTGAGCCAGTTTAGCTCACTAACTTGTCTGGAGGGCAGGGAGGAAAACTTGTCTAAGTTGATTGGTTTTTCTATTTAGAGACTAGAATTACCTCGTGAACGTTTCAAACTTGGAGTAGTGAGTGTGTGGGGATGAGGAGGGATAGGATAAAACCATGTAGCTTTGAACAGGGGCTCTGTGGCTATTCTAATGAAACCTCATTCTTAAAGACTTTTTTTGGAGTAGGATTTATAGCCTCTAAATAGTTAAGTAGTCATAAATGGTTCCAAGCTGTAGCAAATCTGCCACTGGCATAGCAATCTGAATGTAACAATTTGACTTCTAAAGAAATGGCAGTATTTTAATTATACTTCATTAAAAACCCTTAGATAAAGGCAAGTTAGTTTTCTGTACACATCAGATAACGTTATGTTAACAACTCTAGCTTATTTGCCTGAGACCAATACTATGATTCCTGTTGTCTACCATCAAGAGCAGTGATCTCAGTGCAGTGTACTCCACTGTTTGACTTCTTTGGAAATCAGTTGTACTAGCACAGAATGTGGAGAAGATCTGTCTGGAGCCATGTTTCAGTTTATGGAAACTACGCAGTTTCCACAGACAGGCAAAGGAAGTGTCTCTGTTGTTGAAAACTCACCTCCTAAGAAAGTGAGCAGTTTACTTTGTTTAGTTGAAATGCCTGTGTAGGCAGAATCTTTGAAAATTGTATTAGTTGCTGGTTTAGTTGCTGTATTAGCTGGAGTCTTCTGATCATTTTATCCTTTGTTGGCTTATGAAGATTTACCTGCTAAAACTATTTTCTGCACACCCTTTTTTTGAAGGATGAGGAGAATTATAAAACAGAAAAATCAAGGTATTTGAAAAACCTCTAAGTTTCATGCATTTTAAAAACACAATTTTCTTGGTCAGTGAGTTACTTCCTAAAAAGTTGTAGCCTTTTAGGGTCTTACTGTTTCCTAAACAAATATTGAAGGTAAATCTCTATTCAGCTATATCATCTTGTCTTTTTCTATTTCCACTAAATGTGAAAAGGGAGACTTACTTTCTAAACCTGTTCTTGTGAGATATTTGGTTGTAGCATAATCACTTTCTTTATTATAAACCAGATGATTCAAAATAATGACTTGGTGAGTGAGTTGGGCTGTATGAGTAAAGTGACTCAGCTTCATCTGCCTGCAAGTACTCTGGCAGTTGCATTGTTATGGAGGTACTGGCCTTAAGGTATCTATAAAATGTGAGACAGTCCTTTTCTGCTTAGCCACTTCTTGAAAAGTCTGCTACATATATCATAAAACATGAATGATGACTTCATATTTTCCATAAGCAGTTCTGACAATACTGTTATCTACTAATGTTTTGGAAACCTGTAGACTAAAATACCAAGTTGTACTAAATATTCCAGAGGATGACTAAGCTTATGGCAAGCTGGAGAAAAACGTGTATTTAAAAGTTGGATTGTGTTCTTGTTCCCTGAACAGAATATTCTGAGGTCTTATCTAATACTTTTTTCCTAAAATGAATTTGTTATGTGGATTTTTCACAGACTCATGGGGCATGTTTTCATTTTTGTCAAGGTTATCAAATAGCTGGCAATAAATAACTGCTCTCCAAATGGTTGGACATTTGCTGCAGACTTGTGCTAATGAAGGTGAGGAACTAATGTGTTTGTTACACTAATGTCAACATAGCTCTGAAACACTACAAATCCTTTGACACAGCCATTTGTCAGTATATAAACAAGGAATTTCTAGTCATTTGACTTCAGCAGGGCTTAAATCAGCTTTTGTGGAAAGGAGTAGGCAAGTGTTAACTTCGCGTATCACTTGACCAGAAAAATCTAAATTAATTTCAAATTTGACATTTGAATAAATGCCAGGTCATCTGTACTGATAGATTTCCCTGTGGAAGAATACAAGGTTGGTGGTGCTGCCTGCTTGTTTGTAACTTAAATTCCCAAATTTACAGGAGCATAACTGTGCTGTCGCTCACAGCTGTGTTGGAGCTCTGTGTTTATCTTGGGTACATAGACAGCTCAAATGCTGACATGGTAGAACTGAACAGAAGGATTCGCTTTCTTTAAATTGCATCTTGCTTTTTGGCGGCTGCTGCCAACTGTGTAATACTTTAAGTTGAGTAATAACTGTGGTTTGGTAGCTATGATAGTCTGAGAGTAGAATGAGATTAATATTTATGGAGAATAAATATCAACTTGTCTAATAAAATGCCTTTGGGTGGGAGGGAAGATATCAGCTTTTTAGCATGAGTGCTTTGAAACCTTCAGTTCTCAAGCTTGGTTATGCCCCAAGTTTGTGCTGTCTGGAGAAGTCTGCAGGTATACATTTGTTTCCAAGTTCCACTTTAGTCTAGACTTGCTTGTTTTGCAGTATAAGGCAGACTAAACACATAGCTGGGCCTCCAACAGCTCTCTTGCCATGCCATCTTACCTACTACTATTCCTTTTCATCTTTTAGATTAGTTTGGTATTTGAAATTCACAACAAACATTATGTTTTGCACTTTGACACTGCTTAAGTAGAGATACTGTCTTTTGCCCTATTGGTTGCCAACTGTTGAGAATCCAATATGTGATAGCTCTGACCAAGCTTTAAACCCCATTAAAATTCAAAGCGGGCAGAACAGTTTGTGAGGGCAAGAGAGTGTTTACTGGAGGCCTTCTAATAGCCGGGGGATAAAAATTAGTTTTTGAAAACAGTGTGGTATGTGTGTATTCTGAACTCAACTGAAAATGTTAATTCCACAATAAATTAATCTAGGTGCTCTGCACTGCTTCATTGGGCTCTCCCTTAATCTGAAAGGACTTGAGAGCAAAGGAAAAAGAGAAATGGAAGTAGAACAGACACTGTTTCAGACAGAGCAGGATAATTTATTACAGGCAAGAGCTCCTGTTGGAGAGATAGAGGAGGGATGTAGCTGAAGAATCGGTATCTTTTTCAGTTAGTTAAGTTTCTGTGTTGATAAACTTGCTGTTTAACATACAGAGTGCAAGGTCTCTGATGCCTTGTGAACTGCTTCCTCTGTAAGAGGAAGAGGGAATGGGCTGTTGAACAGGGAATTGGTATACTCAAGTGTAGAATTACAGAATGGCTGAGGCGGGAAGGGTCATCAGGTCCACTCCCCTTGCTCAAGCTGGGCCACCTAGAGCCATCGACCTAGGCCCATGTTCAAACAGCTTTTAAATACCTCTAAGGATGGAGATTTCCACAACCTCTCTGGGCAACCTGTGACAATGTGCTTTATTTTTCATACCCATATGAAATCAAAGACTTGCAAACCCTTGAGGAAACAGATCAAAATATATAATTAGTGATTTAAGCAATTATGTATACTGCTGCATATATAGGAAGCAGTTATGCATCAACCAAGCAGTATCTAGAAAGTAGACAAGTCAGTGTGCATTTATGGTAGTGTATATATACACGAATGTCCATTAAAGGCAGCTGAGTGTTTCCACAGAAATAACCAGTGAGTAGTCATTAGACAGACTGGACACTTTACAGGATAAGCCTGACATCTGAGGATGGAAGTAATTTAAAAAGTATGTAAATCTAAAATCTGTTTCCTCTTAGGAAGAGGAAGTTCTTAGGAGTGGGAAGGTGGAGACTGCATGCCAGTAACATAAAGGATCTAAATTCCATTTGCTGGTATAGCGATAGCAAGGGTAGTTTAGCTTGAATACCTGAATTTCTTCATGCCCCAAAACCATATAAAGTAGTGAACCCTCTAAACAGAAGCAAAATGTTCTTAAGGAGAAATTAGTGTTACCTTTGGCTCTGTTCTACGTACCTAAACCTCTGCCCTAGGTAATGGTGCACTCAAAATCTAGAGTCGTGCAGTGGTGGGGGATGCAGAAAAGCTTTACTGAAGAGCGTTTGGAGTTTGAGTAGCAGCAGAGCCCTGTAAAGCTGATGTAGTGATACTGTTTCCACCTTGAGTCTCCAGAGGAAAGTTTCTGAAGCCAGAATTGTATTATTTAGGTAGTGTTCTTGAGTATTTAACCTACACTTCAGATGAGAGGGAGAACAAAGCTGGTTTTTACCCCAATTTGGGGTAAGATCACAGGAAATTAAGCCCTTAAAAGAAATGAGGGGGAAGACAATGTAGAGACATAAGGCAACAGTAATAGAAGTTCCTGTTGCAATGTCCTTCCTAATCATTTTTCATATCCCTGTCTCTGTGGACACAGCCTTTTTTGACTAAGCCTTGTTAACAAGCTATACAAAAGGCAATTTAGTCAGGCAATGTTCAGTTGCCCTAGGCATAGCATAATTAGTTCTAGTAGTAAAGAGTGGAAATCAATGATTAATGTTTGAGAGATAACTAGTGGTACTAGTTTCCTGTGTGCTTTTTTTGTTTAATAGCATTACTTATCTTATCTTTACTGTCTAGCCATTGTAAACAGCTTTGTGGCACTGAGTTCTGATTAAGGAAACTACTTAATTCAGTTTCATCTTTCTTCTGATATACTTAACATGAGTTAACTCCATGTAAAAGAGGAACCACTACAATGACTGAAGCATTCATAGGAAAGAGTGGCAGCTCTTGGCTTTCAAAACTGGAGAAATTTTGGAACTGAACCCAAAATAATACAAATGCTAAACAATATAGTAATGTAAGTATGGACTGCAGCATACTTGTTCTTTAGGAAATGGTACACAACAGATACTTGTTAATACTAACAAACCCATTTACAAACTTCCATAAATAAGATTTCACCTATTTTTGTACAACTTTGATGCTTCTCAGCTGATTAAGTGTCTGAGAAGCAGGGGATTTTATGTCTATAGATCTGTCATGAGGCTGGAGAAAATTACTTCCATAAATTAACAATAAGTTATAAAACAAGTGATTCAAATAATAGCTTATGACTATCTGAGACTTCATGTACTTCAATGCAGTATTTCACACAGAGCTGGAGAGAGGAGGAAATATGCTTATTTCTCTGTAAATCAAATACAGTTTTAAAGTACCTGATACTGCTTTTTGTTGTAACTTACTCCTTTTGGGTATTACCTTCACTTCTTAAACTGAGTACATTTTTATCTCTAGTTTCACTCTGTCTGCAAATGTAGCCTTTCCAAGGTATTGGAGAGAGAGTGAAGCTTTGCTTCCTTGTATTCATCATTACAGACTTCTTTTAAGTCTGTCTTGTTCTTTCATGAGTTTCTGGTTGCAAGGCAACTGTAGCATGATTACTGTGCATGTATGTTAAGCATTAACTGCGGGTGTAGTTCAATATTAAAGGAATCCCTCTGGCCCCAAAATAGTGGGGTTTTATGAGAAGGACAAATAAAGCTTTAATGAGAAATTGAAGGTTGTGTTGCCTGCCAAGAGATAAATAACAAAGGGACTTCTTTTGAGATGAAATATTGGAAGGTCTAGCTTTTTTTTGTTCTGAATGCAGACCCTGTGCAAAGCACACTTGAGGACAATCCTTGAATAGTTAATAAAGCCATCTATGGAAGCTTTATTTCCTGATTGTTTTCACTTCAGAAGGATCTGGGTGGACCCATAAAAAATTCAGAGAAATGTGATTTTATTTTTTATTTCGTTACTTTAGGAAGACCGTGTAATTTTGACCTATTTTTCATCATTGTTTCTTGAGAACAGAAACCAAAGATCAAAAATTGTTCTAATTTCCACAGCTATTCAAATATTTACTTAGACAGTGGCTAATTATCCAGAAGGGGCCTAACACTGCTTGAAAACAGTTAGTAGAGACATCTGAGGTCCTTTCAAGTACGGCTTCGGTCCCTTGTGTTAGCAAGGTCAACAGTAGTTGTAGACTTCTGTCTGCCTGCTGTATTCAGCCTGTTACTGTCAGAGCCATGTCCTTTGTATTATGTGGTCTCCCTAATCTTCAGGGAGACCTGAATTCCTTGTATGAATGAATTTAAGAAGGATGTGGGGGTTATATAGGAAAAGTAATTGAGATGATAGTGCAATGACAAGTAATTGTGCTCTTTGGAACCAAATAAAAAAGCTAGAAGGAAAACAAATGGTTAATTCTAGGCTTGTAACTTCATGCTTTGGTGCTTGAAAAGGCATTTTGGATGTTATAGCCTCTAACTCAAATAAATTCTTCTGTGAGAGTAAGAGTTCTAGGGTATATTTTCAAGGCTGCTTCTAAAACTATTTGGTGATGACTTTCACTGTAATCCTATAAGTGAGATTTGAACCTGTGTTTATAAAATGTATTTAAGGTTGTTTTCTATTGAAATAAGCTGGGATGTATGACTGTAGCTGAAAATAACTTCAGTGTATTTACTGATAAGCTTGCCATGGGGATTTTCTGCCTTTTGGCCACCTTCCTTTCCATTTTAACATATAGTAGTGCATTAGTGCTGTACTATAGTTTGGACAAACCTACTTCAGGTGAGGCTGCCACAGCCTGTCTGCAGAAGAGTTAGACATGCTCTCTTGTCAGACCTTTGTGTATTTCTTCTCAGTTACTGCAATGGAACAAGAAATTGGGGCATGTGGCAATCTCTGTATTTGGTTCTGTGGTGGAGTGAGTGGTCACATGCTGTCTTGCACAGGAATAAGAACCTGCAGCGTGTTTTACTGTGGACTTTGAAGAATAATGGGAAGAAAAGAAGTCTAAATGTCCATGCTAAGGGAGGGAGAGGTGGTAACATGTATTTTAGAAAAAAAACCTTTTCTTGTTACTGTGAGTTATAGGAGCAGCTAACATGCATGGCAGCAGGCAGTTATGGTCTCTGGTACCTTAGTTCCTAGAGATGTCTGGATGTGAGTCCTTGACTAACCACGCCAATTGAACTTCTTGGATCTGGCTGAATAGTTTTTAACATGAAGTTGAAATAATGCGTTCACCCAAATGTTGCACACATTTGTGCTGTCAGGCAGCTGCCCTGGCAGTCAGGAGTAGCTGTGGCCTGGGAGGAAATGTCCTCTGTTATACCAGTACACCACTGTTGTGGATAACTAATGATGTAAAAACTCACCCGTTTAGATAAGCCTAAAAAAACCCTCCACGCTTTCCATCTTCCTTACCTGAAGGAGCTGTGTGGAAAATGAGCTATTCCTTTGGTATAAAGGGATTCCTGCCTTACAGTAGTGCAGTTTTATGCCATCAAAATAGTTTTAAAAGGTTCTTGACAGAAGGCAGAAAGTATGAAGAAACTTATTGTATTGAAAAATAGAAACTTAAAGGATCTCATGTGTTGATACCTGCTTGTTTCTTTCTTTGATACAAAGGCAACTCTGTAAACGTGAGGTAGCAGGTACTTTTCTACTTTGATATGCTTTCTGCATTCAGGATTCATTGTCTTGAGCTGCATACAGCTAACATTGTTTTCTGTGGATGTTTGCTTTCTTCTTTAAGAATAATTAATCCAAAATTTAATTAAAAAATCACTTTCCCAAACACAGTATTTCTTCATATTCTCATTTGCAGTATTTAGACTAATTTGTCTTGACATTGCAGCTGTGCTGGTCTTTGTGTTGCACAATCTTTTGAGTTTTGTTTCATTAAGAATGGAACTAAAGAATTTGGGGAAGGGGAGGAAAGAAGTGCTAGACTGTTAGAAGTTAATTTGCCGTAAACCAAAATGTTGAGAACAGATTACGAAAGCTATGAAGTGACATGTAAATGCTTGTTCAGTTTCACACTTGTGAGAAATAAGTCATTTAAGCTGTATGCACATGAAATAGATGTTTGATTACAGCTATTGGGAATAGTTTGTTCTTACTGGTATATTCAGAAGCGTAGAGGAATATACTTAGAAGATATTGATCTCTAGGCTCTGAAAAATTTACAGGTTAAACTAATTTAAAAACTAGCTCTGCTCTCTGTTCAGAACAGCTTCATATGTTCTATCTATCCTGCCTAGTTTCTGTGTATCTGAAGTATATTGCAGGTTAGAAAATTCATGTTCTCACTATGCTTTTGGGATTTGTTTTTTTTTTTCCTTCCTCAATTAAAAAACTAATTCTGGGTGAAGAGGATGCTTAACTTTCATTTCTTGATGCTGAACATTGCATGACTTCGCTGATTCTTCACTCTAATACATCACAATTCCTTTTGTCCATTATATTCTACTTATTAGTTTCTCCTCAATGTTGAAAACTGGTATGTTTGTCATAAATAGCGCTGGCTTAAATATTTTGTTTAAATGTCTTCCTCTGCAGCTGTGAAAGGTAAAACTGAAACCTCAAGGATCAAACCAGAAGGCAGATAGCTTGATTAAATCACTTGAGTTGATTTGAATTATTTTGTGGGCCTAGTTCATGACCTCTAATGCCATGGACAAAACACATTTCTTGCTTGCTATCTTCTAATACTTTTCTTTTTTTATGGAGGATTAGCATGTCCATGCATCACCTCAGAAGACTAATGTGGGCTCTGCTACCTGTTCAGACAAACTCCAGATGGGAAGGCCACCCAGGAAGCATCTTACCCCAAACCAGTCAAACTCTTAACTAGTTTCTCAGCAGCACAACAAGAACACTGAAGACTTCAGGTCTGGTAGGCAGATGTAGCTGAAGCTGAAAGAAACTAAAAACTAGGTTGATCTGGTTTACGTAACAGGCAGAAAAACTGGGGACCAGAGTGTAGAGGAAGCTGCTTTGATCAAGAAAGCGTGCTGTGCCAGAAACTCAGGAAGAACACTGATTTATTTGGGGTTTGCTTATACCACGAAAGAATAGCTTCACTTTGGGTTTGTTTTTTCCCAGCGAGAGGAGGCTGGGAGGAGCAATGGGCAAGCCATTACTCTGAGCCTGGAAATGCATCCCCCCCCGTAGGGTGTGTCTGCCTCTGACAGTGCTTGTTTTCAAGTGTTGACTCCCAGCTGCTGCAGATGGCTGGAGGGTGGCAGCAATCGAGATGACTTTCTCTGACATCCATTTAGCTGAGATGTTGATAGTTGACTGAAAAGCTTCCTGCATATGATAGTTGTGCTATCTTTATAGGCTGCCTCAGCTTCAGGTTTTAAATGGATTTGTGGGATAATATCCCATGACAAAGTACAGGGGTCTGCTCTGAACAGGCTGCTTCAGAGCACTGAAGTCTCATGCAAAGATTTCTATGAATTGCTAATTGTCTTCAGAGCAGAGGAGCTGTGTTTTTTTTTCCTGTGTGGCCATAAATGACTATAGGAGATGACTTACATGAAGTGACTATAGTTCTCCACTGGGAGTTCTTCAGTCTGCACTTGAGATGCTGAAGATGTCACCCAAAAGTGCGCTCAACAGCCTTTATTCATCATGTGCCAATTTTTCCTGGTTGAAAATTACTTTAGCCACAAGCTCTGAAAACCCAGATTTTGTAATCCTTTTGCTTTGAAGCAGTGTAGCATAGATGAGCAGGCTTTCTGCAATTTACTGCTCTGGTTATTTCCGAAATGTATATATATGACTCTGAAAATATGTATATTCTCAGCCATATATAGACACTTATGGACACCTAGTTGTAGTTCATCATATTAACAGCAAAATAAAAGGAGGGGGGAAAAAGCAGTGCTATAGTAAAGATGCACTTTATAACTTGGTGCACTTGCCTGTTTTATCTCTTGGCAGAAAGCATTGATTCATGCCTTGAAAGTGGTGGTGGTGGGGGAAATCTATTATTACTTCTTTCCCTTTTTTCTCTCGCCTAAGACAAACTCAAAGAAAGTGCCCCATTCCTGTAGCTGCTGTGGTTTGCAGCCAGAGCTTCAGTCTGCATTATCAAGCTTTCTGGCAATGGGAGGTGGCAATCAGTCATTCCAATGTGATGTGGACAGATAGCTGAGATTTAAGTGAAAACTGATGATGGAGCTGACAAATGCTTTGGAGGGGAGTAAATTGTTAGCAAAACTGAGTCGGGGCACAGATATCTTATAGGGATAGCACAGAGGATCAGGGATAGTGTGCATGCCACTGGTGTTGGAGTGTGCAAGGCAGGCTGCAGATAAAGAGCACTCTGTAAAAGTTCAGTGCCATCCAAGCGAAGCCTCTTACGTTTTCAGCCGGCACTGCCCGATGATGACTGGGCTTTGTTGCCATGCAACAAGGGAAGAGAGGCTGAAACTTTGTGTGCCTGGCACAGATTAGTTTAACAGCAAACTGAATTCTTGTCCGAGGTTCAGTACAAGAGGTTTAGAGATCCCTGCCATGAGGAAAGAAACAAATGCAAGGCAGCTTGCTCTGATTATTTTTTTATAATTAGCTTCATTTTGTAGTTATGACAGAATCTAAGAGTTGTATGAATCAACAGTAGAAAAGGCAAGGAGTCAGAAGGTCTGTTAATCTTCTATCATCTGCCAGCTGTCCAGTGAAAACACTCTTTTGTGTGGTGTTAGGAGGTCTGGATTAGTCATTTAACACCTGCAGGCAAAAATGTTGTACAGGAACATGTGAAAATCATTAGAGCAAAACTGTCCTGACGTCTGTGATTGGAAAATGCAGACAGCATAAGAATGGAATTAGATGGATTCAGCTGTAGCTTGCATGTCTTTTAAAGAATGCAGCTGACACTACTCAGACCAACAATTAAGCAAGTAGCAAATGCTTAAGGGGCACTTTCATGCTCTGAGTTTGGATACAAATTACATGGGCAGACAAGGTTTCTGGTAGGCTTAAACTGAGTAGTACTGAGTGAGTTAGAATACACTAGTAGCTCTGTCACTAATAGATTAGTATATTAACTAGTGGTTAAAAAGCACTTTCTGAAGTTCTTGGGCAATTTAAGTGATCTCATGGTACACTGACCACCTAAAAACCAAAGTACATTGTAGCGACACATGCCATTTTCCTACTTCATCGATTTTTGTAGCACATATGGCATTCTGCTTAATACTTGTTTAAAATGAGAAAGTCTTGAGTTAAGTCACCTTCAGAAGAGAGGTATGACAAAGGTACATAATCTAGTCAGGGTGATCTTCTAGCAAGTACCTTCAATTTGTTGCTTAAAATTTAATTTTTTAAAGGTGTTAACTCTGACTCAGGTCAGAAACAAACTTTGTTATAATCAAAACTTAAAAATTGGAGGTTAAAATGAAAGTTTCTTCTTGAGACTTGCTTTTGTTTGTTTTTATTTTTAAACTTCTAGGGAATTGGTACCAGAAATGTATATCTTGTCTTTTTAGTTATAGCAATGCTTATAGATACTAATAAAGATGGAAAGTAATTTAGACTAGCAGGTGTTTACTATATTGTAAGTAAAAAGTAATATCAGCAAAAACTCTTTCAGTATTTCATTTAATGTAAAATGCCCAAGATGATAGATATGGCTAATTTTATCCAAATAACTTAACTTACAAAACACAGTCAGTAATTAGAACTGATAATTGGTACTGGTCTCAGCAGATATGCTAGATGGTGTAATTAAACACTTTGCATTCCTTTTTCTGTCTTTTAAAAAAATGTGACTTCCATTTTAAGGTCAAATTATCTCTTTCTGATAACTAGTCTCTTGCAGAAAAATAAACATGTCTGAACTCAATTGATCCTTTAACCTTTTAGGATTTCTGGAGATATAATCCTTGCTGACTTGCTGTCTGAATTCATAAGCTGTAGCTTTTCTGTTGACATTTTTGACAAACTCAGAAGTTTAAAACCAGTACAATCATTGTACTTTTATGTTCTTGATAATAAATGAGATAGAGGTTTTGAAAACTTATTACTATTGTTGCTTGTTCATGGTATTTTTTTTTGTTGTTTATGTTGTTTGTGTGTGTTTTGTTTTGTTTCTTTTCGCTTAGACCACTAAAGCATTCCTTCCCAAGATGCTGGAAATGAACCACGGACACATTGTGACAGTTGCAAGTTCTTTGGGATTATTCAGTACTGCCGGAGTGGAGGTTTGTTAGACTATACTTCACTAAAAAAAATAAATGGCACTTTTTGCTTAGGATAAGCTTTTTTAATTTTGCCAGCTAGGGAAAATAAAGTCAAGTTTTCAAAGATACTTGGAGGCTATGGTGATGGGTACCATATCAACATGTGGCTCCCTCAGGGCTCAGGCAGCCATTGCATTTGTCTACTTGGATGGTGGACTTACCACCTAGAGTGAAAGCCCAGGATGGCTAAGGGCTTCAGGATGCTAAATGATCTTTGAATAAATTTAGCAACTTGAAAGTTGACCACCTACTCCTGTCAAGATCTTCAGTGCTAAGCTTAAAGCCAGAAGCTTTCAAAAGTAATGTTTTCTGTTGGTTGTTTCTGTGAGGAAATGGCTGTAAACCTTCTAGAATATATGTCTCGCCTGGTTCATTAGCAACTGTTTGAGAACCCCAGTTTGTGAGACTTGTTTGGTGCATAAAAACAGGTTAGGATTAGAGCTTGCTTTTTGAGTCATTAGTACAAATGCAAGTGTGAACAAAAAGCATTCAGTTCATAATAATTAATTAATGTGTCTAAAATAATAATAATGGTCATATTACCTCATAAGCACACAGGTTTCTTTGCATATAGGTAAGGCTCAATCTAGGACCTTAAACTGCAGTGTTTCGTAACACAAATGAATGAAGCTGGTGTAACTGAAGCCTTTGTAGAGTATTTACTGTCTTGAGAAAGCTACAAAGAATTTCCTGTGGGTGTGACCACCAGCAGAGATGGACACATCCAATAGAAAACTCACATGCTACTGCTGTCTATGCAATTATTTTTTATTTTGCTGAATTTAGTGTATTATTTGTGTATGTCAAATATTCAAAACTCCATTATGTCTTCTGTTGAAACTAACCTTAAAAATAACACCATTAAAATTTTTATGCCTATGCTCTGCCAACTCTCCAAGTGTTTTCAAATCTGACCTGAGGTAGTATTAAGTATCTCAGTCCTTTGTTGTCCCATTTATTATTAAGCAAACTGGTAATTGGAGTAACTTGTCATGTAAGCCTGCCTAATTCAAAGACTTGAATCCAAGGTAATATCCTCCTACATTCAGCTTTCCTGCTTTCATGATTCGGGGCTAATTGCCTCAAAAGTAAAGTGATAAATGAGTTGATGTGATGCTCTATTCAGTGGGTGTCTTTTGTTGTTGCTTTGAAAACCTGTGCAGAATCACCTCAGGTATGCTGGCTTTGAACCTCATTCATATCTGTCCTTTCTGTGTTGCTTTTTTTTTTTTTTTTTTTTTTTTTGCTTCCTTCATTGCCAACACAGGATTATTGTGCCAGCAAATTTGGAGCTGTAGGTTTCCACGAGTCTTTGAGCCATGAATTGAAGGCTGCTGAAAAGGATGGAATCAAAACTACTTTAGTCTGCCCTTATCTTGTAGATACAGGAATGTTTAGAGGGTGCAGGATCAGGTGAGTAGAATTCTCCTTCTGCTCTGTGCTTGTAGTGATATAAAAGCATTTGAAGGTAACTCAACTGTTACCATAAAAATATTAAAATTTAATATCTGCTTTAGTATATGTTAGTGTTAGACTCAAAAAAGAGACTTTCTGAATTTATCTTTTGTCATTTTGTGCATAGGCAATGCAAGTTTTGAGTTAAACTCTTTGTAACTTAACAGTGAATGTAAAGTTTCAAAGAAAGTGAACTCTTCACTGAGGTCTGTGGTCCTTTATGTATCATATCAATCAATATTTCAGGAAAGAAATTGAGCCTTTCCTTCCACCCTTGAAACCAGAATACTGTGTGAAGCAGGCTATGAGAGCTATCCTTACAGACCAGCCAATGATCTGCACACCTCGTCTCATGTATATGGTCACCTTCATGAAAAGGTAAGAGCTAAAGTCCCAGTTAGTTGGCAATACAATGCACAAAATACGAGTAAAACACAGGAGTGTGTCCAGTTTCTGGATATAAACACCCACCCACACAGGCCATAGGTGTGGTTTTGTTAGAATTTATAAGTCTCTGTCTTGGCTTGCCTGCTTGTAGATTGCTTGCTTGGGAAGCTCCGTAAAACTGAGATCCCTTGTATTTATGCATCCTTGTTTTATCCTTCTGGTATCTCTCATCCTTCTTAGATTCCTATTTTCTTTTCAGCTGACTTTTATTTCCACTGTTTGAGATTCTCTTTAGGAATGGGGCACAAGGCAGCAGATGAACCTTTAGCCACTTGTCTCTAGAACCAGTGTGTAGGAGGCCCTGCTTGTAGATTCTTCAGAACTTGCTCAAATATTGTAAAAAAACTGAAAATCTGCATATTTGGGACCAATTTTTAGAGTCAAAGTCTGCGGAAGGACTATTTAAAGGAGTTACTATTTTTTGTTCTAATACACTACAGTTTTTTGGATGGAAACTGTTTCATCTGTAACCGGGCTGACACTTCAGGTAATGCAGGAGTTGCTTCAGTTTCTCTGATGCAACATCACCTGCATTCTAGTTTATGGAGATCAACTTCAGAGCTGTCTGTGGTTTTGTTTTAAATCTGTAGTATATAGGGGGAACCTTTAAAATATTGTGCTGTCTTATTTTCCTTCTGTGAGGGATGGTTGAAACTAAGAACCTTGGTGAGCTTTATTCCACTTACAAGGTGGTTCTTCTCAAGTCTCTCGTGGTGGACAGGCTTACCAAAGAATAGAGGAATCTTCACTGCTCACCTCTTTCTGGAAGACCACGTATATGTGTCTGTTCTGCCAACAAATGAAGGCCACTGTCA
Source organism: Pyrocephalus nanus (assembly GCA_038380795.1). Classification (NCBI taxonomy): domain Eukaryota; kingdom Metazoa; phylum Chordata; class Aves; order Passeriformes; family Tyrannidae; genus Pyrocephalus; species Pyrocephalus nanus. The sequence continues at coordinate 65,246,753 of CM076261.1, forward strand.
GTATCTTTAAGAACTGACTTCTTCAAGCAGAAGCTCAGAGGGTGCTTCAGCGCTTCCTGCACAAGCAGTGCCTTATGCAGCAACAGTCACATCAAAGGCCCTTTGGGTTTTCTTGGTTCAACACTTTAGCTTCCAACAGGGAGATCAAAGCTTCTGAATAATCCATGCCCCAGGCAGCAGCCTTTAGATCAAAGGCCCTCCAGCTACTGCACAAGCAGTACTGCTGGCAGTGAGGACACCTGTACCAGTGACATCTACTTCTTGGTGCTTCAGTGGTCATTACTCCTGATGGCTGGAATTTGTGCACTGCTTTCCACTGAATGTCTGCTGCTGTTTCCAGGGGCTGAGGAATCCCATTTTAGTCCTTTACTAGAGCCCCTGAGTGCTACTCTTGAAATAAAAACAATATATTGTGCATGTGAGAAGGAAGGGAGGGTCTGTAGCCAGGTATCCATCACATAATCACCTCTTGGAATTTTATCTGGAGGGGGGAAAAAAGGAAATTGCTCTCTTCAGACCTTTCTTTTTGAGGATGGATGATTGCATTTAGAATATAAATCAAGGTTGTTAGACATCTGGTGATCAAAGAATGGCATTAACTAACACTAATCCCACATTAAAGAATATCTTAAATGTCTGATGACCTCTCCTGATGTGGCTTTCAGCAGATGCTTTGCCTTGAGTAGACCTTCTGTGATGCCCTTGTCCTAGTACTCCCCCCCCACCCCCCATACCTCTTTAAAACTAGCTATCACACTGCTTGTGAAGAAACAGAAAATCGGGTCTAAGCTGAAGGCATTTTAATAAAGAGCTTCTTCCTTTCTGCTTGCTTGTCGGGTTGGGACTCCAGAATTTCAATTCTCCAAGTATCCCTGTGAAATGACATTCTTTTAAGACTTAATAGCTATTATGTTGCTTTTAAGGAGACCAAGTACGTAGTGCATGTAAGTGCATATACTTACAAGGAGAGGTTTTGTTTTATGCTAACAAATTTATAACCTCTTTTTTCACAGTATTCTGCCATTTGAAGCAGTTGTATGCATGTACCGATTTTTGGGAGCAGACAAGTGTATGTATCCTTTCATTGCTCAGCGGAAACAGGCTACAAACAACAATGAAGCAAAAAATGGAATTTAACAGTTTTGGATGGACTAGCGTTTATAGGTGAATGCAATAATGTTACATGACTGAATTGCAAAGTGCACTTGCATCTAACAGATGCAAATGTCAGCATCTTAATGTGGCATTCTCTCGGGTCCTAAACCTGTGTGTTGAACTCTAAAAATCAGTGCATTTTTATATACTGTAAATAAAACTGACTAGAGTACTTGGGAAATGTGATAGGTAAGTCAGATGAATTCACAATGTAGCTGCCACCGTTGTCCTTTAGAATATCACTGTATGTACAGTAAACTAGTCATACTACTTGTAGGGATGCACTGTATGATATCTCTTATTTAGCCTGCCAAGGCTTCTCAGAGCTGTCTCCAACTAGAAGATGCAATGTTTCAGAAATGTTTTGGCTTTCCCTATGTTAATTGGGAAGGGGGAGGGAGGGAAATCTTGCAATTTAAGCTACTGCTCATGATCTTACAGCAAATTCAAAGACAGTTTCTGAATGCATCTCTTCACTTGTTCACCCAAGTTCTCTAAAGGACACATGGCCAAATTGTGGTGTAATTCTCTTTTGTTGCAACTGTGTTCTATTTAAACAAAGATTAAAAGAAATTTGTAAGTCTCTGCCGATTCAAAGGCAAATGAATGTCTTACATACTGTCAGAGCAAACTTGTACTGGGCACCTGTTTTTTAGGAATTCAGTCAGTGATTTAAGCTGACTTTTTTCAAGTAACTTGATTTGAAATACGCTCTGTTCTGTTTCCCTTTATATGTCAGAGTCCAGTTTACTGTTACGGGCTACATGTTTCTTCCTCCTCATTCTTGCTTCTGACAGAGTTCTCCCACCCCCTAAGGAAGCTGTTGTGTTAAATTCTGTAACTGGACTTGTGCCTAAAAGACAAAGCAATTTACCTGAGATACTTACTGTTTATGTAAGTGCCGGTCATGCCAATTATTAGCAAAGGAAAAATAGAATAATGTGTGATGCAACTCTACATGCAGAACATGAAAGGTTGTAAAGATTTGTTTTGAGTCGTACTCACATTGTAGAACAGCAAATGACATTTTTACAGTATTTTTTGTAAAGCGAACAATTTTGTGCCTTGAATTTGGTAATCTGTATTAGTGAAGCATTGTAAAAGTGAACTTCTACCTCTGTATCTTAATGTATACCATCCACTTGTAAACTACTATCAGACAAATTGTGATTACTTTTTTAGAATGTCTTGTTAAATAGTGACCAATGCCTGTGGTTATTAAAGTGAGCCACCTTTTCCTTAAAACAGCGATTGGAATGTTTCCTTTAAAGACTGAACTAACACAAACTACTTGTGCCTGTTCTGCAGCTCTCTAGTATCAACACAGATCAAATATTTGTCTCAATTCCTGTATCTACTTTATCAGCTACATGGTTTACAGTGTAATCTCTTAAGTCTATCAGTAAGTACTGTGAAATTAGGCTGTAGGAGCTGACAGTTTTGTCTGTCGTCCTAAACTCATTGAAGAAATAGCTGGTCAAAGAGATTTAGAAGAATAATAATTTTGGTGTTCTATAGAGCTGCATTCAGATCTATGAAAAAATGATCTGGGGTGTATGCAGTTTTAGTGAATTAAGTAAATGTAGTTTCAGTGCAGCTGTAGTTATTACTGCATATACACAACACATAAAATAAAAAATTGGTATCTGTGTCAAGAATAGTGTTGTTAACTCTGTTTAGAAACTAATTGAAAGTAGAAGAAACTGTTTACATTAACCCTTACTCCAAATTCCATGCTCTTTTGAAAAAGTCTTTTAATGACTTCCCCAGAGCCAAATTAACTTCCAGCAAAGTCACTAAGAGCAAGTACAGCAAATTTCATTCTATTACATAGCATCATTTTACTGCACATTTGTTTTTAAGATGTCTCAATTTTTAATGCTGTGTCAGACTAAGAAGCAATTTTAAAAGTTTGATGTATTGATACTTAAGACACTTAATTAGACTGACTGAAAAGGAAGAACAAGAAGCTGATCAGTAATACCAAGGTTCTGTAAAGCATCATGCCACTTTCAATGGTTACAGACTTATTTAAAAAGCAAATTTCAAGGCTTGCAGAGTTTTCCTTTAATTACTGAATGTGTGGTTATCCTGGTTTCTCTAAGGTTACTACCTTTTCTCTCAGTTTTTCAGCTGTGTGGCTGAGGGCTGGCTTGTGACTGCTGTACTCCAAGTATGTTTTAAAAACTTTTCATCTCCTGTTCAAAAGTCATAGATACATACAGAGAAAGGGAATACGAGATACCTTATAGATCTGCTGAGACTTGCTTAAGTGCTTCTGGGGAGGACCTTTAGTCTGCATAGTGCTTGTCTTGCAAAGTGGGAGACTGAGCTTAAATTCAGTTCAGGCCTCCAGAAAAATTCAAATTATTTTTCTGATACAGATGAGCTGTTTTTAAAACAATCCTGAAACTTCTGTCATATCTAGTCCACACTGTTTAAAAAAAAAAAAGGGGGGGGGGCACATAAAGAAGCCAATCACCTGTCCAAGAGGGTTTTCTGTTGACTGGATGGCTTCCCAGTTGCGTGGGTGACTCCTGTGAAGCAGGAATCGAAGATTTGTGCCTGAGGATGGAGTGGGAGCCAGGGTATCCCATTTATATTGCCCAAAGTGCTGCACCTACCATGTGATGCTGAGAGTTTCCTTTAACACTATGATCAGAAACTATAGAACTGTCATGTCTCTTCAGGGCTGTGGCTGATAAGCTACACTGACTTTATGGTGAAATAATACAGTCTAAGTAGCTCATGTAAAAGTTTTTAAATCAATAGTTTAGCCTAGTAACTTAATGTAGGAACACTTGCCTTGGTTCCTTAGGATGATGTGGAATTTTACTGTTAAACCCAGGTGAGCTGACATGGGTACACCTCTTGTCATTTTCTGTCCTGCTGTAACAATCTGATGGGGTAGGCAGCTGATGAAAGTTTTCTTAGAAAGCTCCTGTCTTAATGATGCTAAGCTTACAGTCACGTAAGCAAGGTGTTTGAGGATCATTCTGTAGCTCTTTGCTTCCCAGTAAGCAGAACAAACTGCAACCTTGGTTCAGCTACAGTGCTTTTCTAGGGCTTCTATTCCCTAGTCTTTTAAAAAGAATCTGGGATTGCCAGATCTCTAAAATGGATGTACCCACTCAGTAGTTGGAATGAGATAAGACAAGTTTGGGCTCCAAGTATCTTTGTTTTTGGTGTTAGTAGTTTCCTTTACTGTGTGCTTGTAGGTTATTTTATGTATTACTGTAGTTGCAGCTTGGAGCACCTAAGCTAGGTGCCCATCATAGTATAAATTGTTCTTTCCCCCCGTTAGGCCTGTAGAGTTGTCAACACACAGTAAGTGTGTACCTTAGCTTACATCATAAGGACTTGTGCAGAGGACCTAAGTGAGGTAAGCTAATCAGGAGCATACCCTTTAACTTCATAATGAATAAATAATTAGGGGCAAGCGTTATTCTTTAGATTCAAACACCATCATAGTCCTAACTCCTGTGTGTAGACAAACTCTGAGTCTTGTTATCAGGAGCAACTTGGGAAAACTCATTTTCCATCAGAGCTGTGTAGTGAATGCACGTAAATTAAAGGACTTGAGCTACTATGGTTCTGAAAGTGTGCATTTACTCAAGAGTCTGCATATAAAAGCATTAACTCAAGCTCTGGATTTGATTCCTAATTTTTCTTGCATCTCTGAGTAGACAAGTCCTCTGTTCAACAAAGGCATATGATCATAATACAAATGGTAATCTGGTAAATATTTATCCTCAAGAGTTTGTTTCTGTCCATTAATGCTTTAAACCTGGGTTTTCCAAGTACAGAAGCTTTGGGATTCTGCTCAGTTTTCTCTTGGTGCCAAGTTCATACCCCAAAAACAGGAAATAAAACTTTCTGTCACAGAGATGAGGTCTTATAAAAGTCCCTGAAACAGCAGCTCAGGCAAAACTGGTTGATGAGTGTACCTATTTAAGGCTTATTTTGTCAACCTGAGCCGAAATTCCAAGTGCTTAGTCACACAGCTACTTTTCTCCCTTAAGAAAAAAAAAAAAAAGCTGGGAGCCAAGGGACAGTCCCCAGCAAAGTTAAAAATTTAGTTACATGAACCCCAAATCCCTGATATGCTAATTGACCTGCCCTGTATATTTATTTGCCTGGCCATGAAATGCTGATGTATCTAATGACGGAAAGTGTGGCTTTATCGTGCCCTCAAAGAAATGAAGAAATTCATAGTAACTTTATTTAGACATAATTTAAGTGGACAACCCAAATATTTAAAATAACTTTAGAAATAACATTTCAGCTTACATACTTATCTATCTGCTTAATGCTGACAATACACAAACAATTAATTTCTTCTGCAAAATAATAATAAAAAAAGCTTTTGAGCTAAATGATGAATGTGCAGCCGTCAGGATCAAGTGTTTGTGTTGTTTGTGCATAAGTTAAAGTGGCAGGATCTTTGTTTCCCTCTTCCTAAGCAGGGCAGTTGTAGCTCTTAGCCAAGGAGCCACAATGTATTTAAAAAAAAAAAAAAAAAGCCTTTAAACACATTCCTGTCTGTACAGGCTAACCAAACTGCCTTTAAAATGTTATCTATTCTTATTGAAAACATTTTGGCAAACATTGTGCCTGGGCCAGTGCCTATGGCACTGGATTAATTGGAGCCTTTCTTTTCTAATCCAATTATTGATGAAAGCTGCTCTGACAGTAAGATGTGGGGAATAGCTAGAGCTCAACCATTACAAAAGCTAGTAGCTGTATCCAGGGAGAGGTTTTTAGTGGGAGAGGAAGAATGGGGTGCTAAGATGGCTCTAGGGATCTCCCATCCACCCCCCATGCTGGCAGCTTCTGTTGCAGAGTGTGTGCAACCACAGTGTCCTATTCATATTCTGACATCCAGCCCTCCCTTCTCATCACAGCTGCAGGCAGCCCTAGTCCAGAGTTCATCTACCAGGGCTCATCTACACATGACCCTGCACAAGACTTATTCTGACATAACTGCACTCAAGTGCGTGTGTGTGTGTACCCTAATACTTTGCAATAAGCATAAACTGTTTTAGCCTAACTTAGGAGCAATGCCCTGGAGTAAGAAGTTCTGTGCTCTCGGACTTACTCAGGACTAGCCAGTGTGTTTTGAATGCTTGTACTCTCATCTCTATCAACTGCCACGTCTAAACAAGCCCTTAGAAGGTAATTACAAGCCTTCATTTAGATGCATCCACTCAAGCTACAGATAAGCAAAGTTAGCTTAAGCTTGTTCTATTTTCTTAGCAGGCAAGTGCATTCTGATCCACTGTTTAGAACAACCTTTACTGAATATGAGTTAGGTCTCTACATAGATCAATAGTTCATGGGAAGCATCCCCCTGTGCTTAAGGATGTTAGGTTTTCCTGCCATGCTGAGGGCCAGGAATATTGACCTTTGCAGCTGTTTTAGAAAGGAGCTTCAGCCTAGTTAAACCTTTGACCTGCAAGGTAAGGAGTTTTATGTCAACAGTAGGATCAGAGGAGAAGGTGGAATTAAGGTCTCCTAAATATCCCCAAATCAAGCCATCATCAGTGCTCTTTGTTTTATTGGTGTCTTCACAGGGGTTTCATCCCCAGTTCTTGTCTTGTGGCTCCTGCTAGTTCGCTATGGTAGCAACAGTGGGAGCCCTCATGCAGGCTCCAAGGGACCGGTGTTTCCTCAAGGCCGCTGCTTTCCCAGGGCTTGCCTGTGAACTGCAATGCTTGAAATGCCAAGGGCTGCTGGCTTCTTCTCCAACAAGTGCTCACAGTGGTGGGAAATAAGCATGAGGCAAATGTGACCACCTTCCAGTGGAGGCATCTTAAATTAGAACAGTCCAGCAAAAACACTGATACATGGATTTCTGCATCTCTCTCTTGTATCCACAATCCAGTCAACCTAATAAGAAATGCCAGCTTTTCCCTCCTTGAAATGACTCTCAATAAAGATAATGTAAACAGTTTTCCTCTGTATTTTATTTCCGAATTACAGAACTGATCACTTCTCTGGTCCTTTAACTAAAAATTATGACATTTAAAAATAACGTGACTCACATAATACATTATCTGTTACCACGTGCAAAATAAGGCACTTTGTTAGTCCTAGGACTAACCTGGGAATTTTGGAGGAATACTTGGGTAGTTCTGAAAAAGCAGGTTGTTCAAGCAGTTGTTCAGTCTCTTTCACATCTTTATTTTGTGTAGCAAACTAGAACAAAGGAAGCAACTAGAAGATGTGAAATTGTTCTTACTAGATGAGTGAACAAGCTAAATAGCAATAGGTCTGTGAAGAGGTTATAAGCTTTGGGAGTAAGTTTTTAAAAATAATTTGAACTATATTTTAATATGGAATACTTATTTATAGGCAAAGCATTTCTGAGGCCACAGCTGTTGGTAGATGGTGTTTTCTCAAGGAAATAATTCATTTCTCCTTTGCTGAAAAGGAATACTAGTAACTGTCCAAGCCTTGGGGCTGGCTGGGGCTGTGACTGGGACAGAAACTGGCATAGGGACTGAAAGAGAAGTTGTGCCCACATTCTTCATTCCTGGAAAAATTGCAAACTTCTAGCTGAAATTAATGGCTACAGTAGACTTGGAGGTAAGTGTTTCCAGAATCTCCAACAACCAGCTTTTACCTTCCTCTGTCTTTTTGGTATTAATAAATATTTGCAGTCTCCTGTGAAGGTTCTCCTCTGAAGACCTAGAGCATCTAATAAGAGCAGTCAGGTCAGCCAAGGTAACACCTTTGTATTGAAGGGACAAAATTGCACATGAAATTCTGTAACCCTTGAGCTTGTGGGACCTAAGTTTCAAAACCCTGCATATTTTTGTTTTTCCTTCCTCCTGATTCTTGAATGATCAGATGGGGAGATGCTGTCAGTGCTTCTGGGATTCACCTTGGGAAGCCAAGCCTTTGTTACTAAATATTTGGAAACAGACCTAAAATTATTCTCCCACTGGGGACTCATAACACAATCTGCTTCCCTGAAAATTCTTACACGAAAAAGCTTATGGGACTGGGATGGCTGGGAAGCAGAGAAACTAATACGGCACTTTGGGCCAGAGGGAGTAAGGCAGAGCAAAAGCTAAAGCCCCACTGGGAAATTCATTAACTGCAGCTCCTACAGCTGCTGTAACTTCCTGCTCTGTCACTGTCTGGAGCTTTTCCTTAAGTCTCACTCCCTGAAGACAATTCCCAGTGTCATGGTCAGGACTCTGAGGTTTCTCATCTGCCGAGGTGCTGCATCCTCACCTCCTCTCCTTGCTGGAGGTGATGGGTCTGGTCCCAGGGAGGCCAGGAACCTAATCCATGGGTACTGCAAGAGCTCCTCATTTGTCACATCATTCTCACAGGGGGAAAGGGTGAGTTATTTACCATCATCTGTGTGCTTTTGCTTCTCTCCCAGCCTACACTGAAAAGTTGCAAGTGCCCACAACAAAACAGGAGATGAGGTTACCACATCTGTAGGCTGATCTGCACATGGGGGTGATTTTTCTAGCCCAACCTTCTGAGCCAGAGAAGTTTCCCCTTGAGCCCCTGTGCTGCACTGTCTACTTCTAGCCCTATGAAAGCATCTGTAGTGCTGGAAAAGTAACACACAAGGCCTTAGGCAGAGAGCACGTGTCCTAACCTGGCAGTGAAAGAGTGTGGGAATATATGTTTGTAAACAGGAGTGGATGTAGGTGGTTACGAATTTCTGATCCCTTGGGCAGAGCAGTGTCTGCAGGGAGCTGCAGTGTCCCCATGGGTAGTTGTTTTCTGTCAAGCACCTTTGACTTCTTCCCAGGCAGGAGCCTGTTGCACATGCATCTTTTCAAACAGAAAGGCACCACACATGGGAGAACCTTATCCCTTAAAGAGGACAAAGCAATGCATCAGTTGCTGAAACATGTCTGTCCCAGCTTTACTGATACCCTGGTCTCTGAGCAGTATGTCATGCCCAGTTGTACTATCAGCCCAGCCATGTGCAGTGGTACCCTTGAGGAATGGCTCCAGATCAAGCTAAGTCTTTCCACTTGGCAACTGTGGTTGAACTGCTTACTTATCACCAATTGAGGTTGTTAGGCCAGATCTGCCACTGCCTGTGTGCCAGCAGCAGAACTAACTGAGAGGATTTCTCTTTTACTCTATTAATAGCCAACTTCTCATTAAATGGCCTGGCAGCTGTCTGAACCAGACAAATTGTTGACTTTTCACCTGGTGTCCTTTGAAGGGGTTCTACTGCTGTAGTGTCATATAGCTTTGCCTCTCCTGTGCCAGTGCTGAATTCCCTGGCTCATGGAAACCCAGTCATAAGTACAGGCTGCAGCCTCCCTGACAAGCAGAAGAGCTGGTGAGGGACAACTGAGATGAAAGGAAAGAAAAGCATAAAGACTTGCTGAAGACTCTCCTCAAACAGAGCTGTGTGGCAGTACTGTATTGTTAAATCACTGTCCACTGTTCCTCTGAGCATTCCACTGGATTATTCCACCGACAGATTCCTGGAAAAAATTGGGGTTTTTTTCTCACTCATTACTCCAAAAAAAAAAAAAAAAAAAAAAAAAAAGATCTACACGTTATCTTAACTCCTGGATCATCTTCTCTCTTTGCAAATCCTTGCTGCATGAGAACCTGTGCCTTCTTCCCTAGATAGTCGTGCTCTGTTAAATCAAACCACAGATTTTCATCCCAATCTAAGGCTTTGCCTTTGTAGTTTGACTCACTTGGACACTCCTTTTAGCTTCTAAATTTGCTGCACATGCCAGCACTTTAGATCTTAAGGAGTGAGTGTGCTTGCAAAGAGCAGTGATTATTAGCAAGTGCATATCCAAGGCATACTAGCATTTGAAAACAAAACTTGAACACAAAGAAACAGAATTTTATAGCCCTCTACCACGCATGAAAAGCAGATCCAGCACACAAATACCACCCTAGTTCTTAAATCTGTATTTTTAACTGACTTTCAACCAGGTGTTTCCACTTTAATTTGATCCCAGGCATTCCTAGAGGTGATGTAAGATCCAGATCCACAAGGTAATAATGAAGTCAAGAGTTGAAAAATTATCAAGGCCTAATCTGGCAATTTAGTCCCCTGTAAATCATTGTGGTTAGTTATTGCAGGGTCCTTCTTACCAACCAAGTTCTCTTGAGACTTCGCATTACCTTCGCCACCTGTTAGACTGTCAAAGAGATAAATTTCCTTGAAGGGAATCTTCCACTCTTGACTTTATTTATGTCAGAGGGGGGCAAAAGGATAGATTGACTGGGAAACCTCAAAAACAAGGGTCTACATATGTGAAATCAGGGATTGATGCAATTCAATTACTCTGTTTGATATTACACATAAGGTCCCAAAATGAAACATGTACAATCAAGGAATTCATCTTACCTATTTGCTGGACAAAAAGCTCTAATGAAATGTAGTCAATTGATGTTTTTTCTTCTTTTTCTTTCCATTTTTTTTTTTTTTTTTTTAACAATCAGGCACAAAAGTCAAAAGATCACATCAGAGTTATTCTGTAACCTAATACTGCATGCCTTTCAGAGCACCTGTGCATTCAGCGTCCCAGTGGCTAATACCCAAAAACTACATCAAGGAGTTTGAAAAAGCTCTTCTACTGGGAAATAAACAGGATAATAAAAGTAGGTCAGTGGGATGGATCCTTCAGCCTGGGTTACAGGAGTAAACCATGAGTTAACTTGTAGGCTCTGAAATGTGCTAGCGAACTGAGCAGCTTGCATTTCGAAACAAAGATAAAGCAAAATACTTTCACAAACTCAAACTAGAGACTGTTATACAAAGCATAAGCTCAAATTGCTGCTCAGGCTTTTTTTTCCTTCTCTCTTTTTTTTCTTTTAGGAAAGTCCTTTGAAACAACTGAAAGTTGAGTGGACTAGGAGTAAAGAACAAAAAAGAGATTTTAGATTTTAAATCTGTTATTTCCTCACACACAAGTTGCTTATGACAATATTGTCTCGAGTTTCTTCCATTTGGAATGACATCGCTTATAGGGTGGGCTTTGTAGTGAGGGGTTCTGGGTAAGGACACCTTGCCTACCATCCTTGCCTCCTCTCATTCATTACCCCCAATCTGTATCCAAACCAATAGCTTATTCTGTGTAAAATCTGCCCACGTGGCAAGTAATTTTGTACCGCTTACAGCAGTTTTCCATATATCTGTCATAAGTGGCACTACAGTAAACCCATCCAGTTGATGATGCCTCTGCCAAAAGGCAAGAAAATGCTGCTTCTTAACCCCATCAGTGTTCCTGACCGCACAAAGCAACTAGTGTAAAGAAACATTTTACCTGCATTTAGACAGAGTGTCTCGTTTCCTTGGCTCTTTAGAGGGACTTTTTTGTGTTATTCTGTACTCTTGAAGACTGCTGGCAACAGTGGAAGTGAAGCTGTACCTCCATTGGCACGAGGGTAGAGAGGTCCTTGTTCGTCCAGGCTGGTTTACCTGCCAAGGCAGTGAGAACAACCAACAAGCTGCTCTTTATCATCAGGGGTTTTTCAAAGATTCATGAGAACGTGTGGGGTTGGGGGGGAGGGGACATCCTTTCAGCCACAGAGAAAATCTGTATTCAGAGATGTAAACTGAGGAACAGATCAATGGAGATGAACCAGCAGAGCTCTGGAAGATGCTGTGAATAAAGCTGGGAATAAAAATGCATCTTAAGGGAAAAATAAGTAAGATGATATAGACTTTAGGGAATACTCAGGATATGATTCAGAGGTGTTTTTTTTCAGGGTGTGAATGCTTTTTAAGTTCAGCTGTATAATGGGCAATGCCAGGACTGTGGGCTTCAGCACTGGTTCTATTCTCCTCAGCAGGAAATGGGAGAGAGGGAGGGAACCAGAACTGAAACCCTTAAACACACCTTTTAAGGGCAGTGAATATGTCTCCATGTGGATGAAAGCCTTTTGCAGCTCACTGGAAACACTGTCAATCAAGCTGTCAGTGAAGGTATACGCTATATCCTAGTGCCCACTGGCATTTCTAGAAGAGATTGACAAGTTTTAGGTCTGGAATCCCAGCAGTCCATAGCCCAAAAGACCTTGGGCTGTTTAGAAACCATTCACTGAGTTAAATTCATTACATTACTTTGGTTATACTAATATTACTCTTTGACTCAAACTTTATCCAAATATGTGGAGCTGCAGGTGCTGCATGGGAAACTGAAGATGAAGTCAGCTGTCTCTCTGAGACAATCCTGTTTACTTAAAAAAAAATTCAGAAACTAGGGTTTCTCTGGAGGTCTCTGGAGGTCTCAAGCTGCAGGTGACAGTCCTTTTGCTCCCTGTTTCACATTGCTGTCAGCCAGCATTCCATTTGGAATACTACCTCCCCCCAAGCTTTTCTAAGAATCACATTTCTGGACAAATTTAGCAATACAGAAACCACCCAGGCAGCATAGAAAGTGGTATGACATGCAGCCTGTTTTTGGGGAGCCTTAGTAATATATTTTTTAAACTCTCTGGTCATTGAGTTTAAGAAGAAAATACAGAATAAGTGACCAGAATTCAGCAGCTTCCCAGGCAAGTCCCAGAACATTCAGCTATGGAGCCACGGTACTGCTTGTGCTGCCTCACTCGCTGCCCAGCTTCAGCCAAAAGGGACTCTGGGGATCTCCCTGATGGAAAAGGTCCTTTTGCAGACAAGGGTGGCACAGCTTTGGCCACTGCTTCCTCCTTCAATCAAAGCATTTCAGGTTTATTTCCTAGAAGAAAGACCCATTCTTTGACAGGGACCCATTTTTCTTCTTTCTGTTCTTGGCCTAAGGGCTAAATGAACACTCAAAGCAGGCTGGGATGGGACAAGTGCATCTTTATGCCCAAGGAGGAAAAGTGGCTGGGGAGAGGGGTTTGCAGTTTTGCTTTCTTGCTTTTTGCTGGTCAGGCCCACCAGGCCTATAAGCCTTTTCCTTTGTGTGACCAGAGATCTTCCAATATCCAAATGCTGAGCAGCTTAGGCAATCAGATGTCCCCAGCTCCCTGACAGATTGCTTGCAGTAGCAGATATACAGTCAGGTCTGTGCAAGCACAGGGTGTCTTGTGCCCAGGCTGCTCAGCTCAGGCAACTGTCCCATACTACCAGTTTGGCTTTGAACTCTCATCTCTTGTCTTTAGTCCCTAGGTCCTTCTCTTGTCTTCATCTGCAAAACTGGAACTGGTTATATCTCTACTGAGCTGGGCAGGCAGCAGGTGAAATGTGTGGGAGACCTGTTGATAGAGGGTGTATTTGTGCATGTGCAAAATAATCACGTGATGTACAGTCATTTTCCCTCCACCATCATGTGCCAGTTTTCAGTGAGAGCCACGCTTTGAGAGGAGAGCTGGGAGATTACTCTGGCTTTTGTGGACCAGGAGCTTAGGAGATGGGTGGAAAAACAGGGTAAAGATGGGTGAGAGGCTTTGATCTGATGAGCACTTTGGAGGACTGGGCTTGACTGGCCAAGGTGACAGGGACCCAGGAGGACAGGGAGGGCAGAGGGATCTGATAAGGGCAAGTGCCAGAGTGAAAGTGGATTGACCCTAAGTGGAAGCCATCTCCTTGTACATAAGTGTAAGAGAAGTGAACAGACTTGTGCAAGCAATTTATTCTGGTATTTCTTCACTGTTGAGTCCTTGGATCACTTAATTACAGTGTTTTTCACTGTGTTGATAAGAACATATAAAACATACACATGCTTAAGATATACTAAAATGAAAAAAAAGATACTCCAGAGCTTCAAAAATAGTGTTGGTCTTACAGAAAACCAATTAATCCTTTCCCAATTCCTCTTTCTAACTGTTATCTTTTTGAAAAATGATCAAGAAAGGCTGTAGAAGATAAAGATGGAAAAGGAAGAGCCAATGTAATCAGAACTGCAGAGAAATTTGGGGTTAAGTCCCACGGGCTATTTTTAAAATATAACCCCTATAGAGAGAAGATTTTGTGTGTTCAAAGGTATGAATTAAGGCCATATGAGACCAAACTGAATTTCCTGGCTCATGTCAGACTAAGCCATTATAAAAATTTGTGTATAGGGGTGTGGGCACTCACAAGTCATGCCTTTTGGCTATCTGGGATACACTTTCGTGTTATTCATATATGAAATTTAACAAAGAGCTTGGAAGAATAAAGCCTGGAGAAGTAAAAATTCAATTATAATTTGAATACACACACTTAATTGTGAGAAAACAGCCTAATCAGACGTTAATTTTCCAAACATGTGAGTTTAAGATGATTTACTGGCAATTGGGTATGCGCACATGTACACACACACACAGAGTTGCTTGCATCCAGCTTTACAAGAAATCTCGGAAAATATCCCAGCCTGCTTTACAGAATTACGGTAAGAAGAATGTGACACCCTTTGCCATTATGTTTGCTGCCAGTGATTCAGGCAGGGGTGGTGGGGGAAGGGGAAAGCTTTTGGCAGAACAGCTCAAGGTCCCCCTACACTTGAACTTTGAATAAGCAGTGACTGTATCTTCAGGAGAACTGTGGGTGTTAGAGCAGGACAGTGAGATAGAGTGAGAGTAAAAATACCTCAGCAGGGGTTTTCCTTCTGCTTTATGGAAAATGATGCAAAACCATTCGTGAGTTCCTTGTAATGGGAGTGAAAAGGGACACAGGATTATTTTCTTTTTGATTAAGGCAGACAGTAGTCATCATTCTTAGTCACAGCTATCTCACAGCAGCTGAGCAGCTTTTCTGTCTTCACCTGGCTTCATTGCTCGTCCTGTTCCCTGGGAGACTCTATTCCAGACCAGATTTGAGAGGGCTGTTTGGACTGGAGGAGCTTTTAAAAACAAAGTCTATTTCCTTGTGATTAATCCTTTTCTGGTTTCTGGTTTCTTTCTGGAGCCATCTCCAGCCAAAAGTGTGGCCAGTTCTCCATCTACCAATACTGCATTTATCTATCTGTCAGGTTTGCCATTTGTCTTTGCCCTGGAGGGACGGCTTAAGAAATTTCTGAGAGGGTTGGAGCCTTTCCCATCATCTTCACACGTGCAGGACTACTGGAAAGTGAGGGTTAAATGCTATTGCAATCCCCCAGTTGTTTGAAATGAGGGCTGAGGAGCCCCAGTGTGAAAGAAGAAACATTCATGTCTTAATAATCAGAGAAAAAACTGCATTGCAGACAGCACCCTGTGAGAAATGCAGGTTGCCTAGTGAAAAAGCATAAATGCATTTACCTGCACACTCACCGATACACCTCATTTGGACAATCAGCACCCACTGGTGTCTTCCTCTTCCTGCTTGAACTTAAATGAAAGTATAAACTTATTTTCCATAGAGACTTTGTTAAGATGTGGGCACTTCAAGTGTATCTGTCTCATGTATTATGACTAAACCCTGTGTTTTACCAGCTCATATAGCCAGTGGAAGACTCACTCCTCAGTCAATGGTTGCTTGAGACCCACAGCTAGTATCTAAGAGCTTCCTGACTGTTTGCAATTAAACTGTATCCCTGAAAATATTACTAAATCCTATCAAATTCTTCTCATATTTCCTTCCAAATCAACTCTACCATTATGAGCTGAGAATTACGTACTATGCCTCATGGCAGGTTTTCAAATAACATACCATAAGTGTGTTTGCCACTTGCTAGCCCTAGTAAATTTGATATTTACTCTGTCATCAGCTAAAGTGTGTTGGGCTCCTGTTGTGTGACTTTGGGGATTTGCTAAGGTTTCTATAAAACACAGGCCAGCTGCAACAGGGAAGGCAGTTCACTTTAATAAGCTAATAAATACATTTAATGACCCTCATTATGTCTCACAGTGATATCTGGTATTAAAGTGCAAGTGTTAGCCCGAGAAGAATGTAAAATAGAAAGTCCCCTGCTGAAATGGTGCAGTCAATGTGTGCATGTCTATATACATAAACACACACATATGCATGTAAACCCATTGGAAGGTTTCTTTAGAAGAATGCTATGGCATTTATTTTTCGTTAATTCTTGAGAGATTTCAGCTGTCTTTGCAGATTGAAAGAAGAAATAATTTTAAGTTGTAAGAGAGTAGGCTGGCAGACACTCTGCACACAGGCTGTTCCACCAGTGGGTAGCCAAAATAATTTCCTATGTGTCTCCTTGTGCCTTCCAGTGGATTGGGAGAGGAGGTTCTGAAACCTCCACGACTTTGAGTTGCCATGGAAAAATTGGTCACCAAGTCCACATTGTGTGTGTGCACCAGAGGCTCCCCTTGGGGCTGACAAGTGGGAAAATAGATCAGTTACCCTCGCTAACACAACCTGGAGATAATGCAGGCAGCAGAGGCACCGAGTCCACTGCACCCTGTGCAGCTCTTGGCTTTCTGGGCTCTCTCCTAAAAGGATGCCATAGATAGTCCCACAGGCCAAGGTTCTGGGGTGATCCTCCAGCCACTTGTGAGACCGTTCTGCTTTGATGCGAGGGAGGAGGACCACACTAAGGAACCTGGAAAATTGAAACTGAAGGTCCATGTCTCAGCTTGCTTACCAAGTTTACGTTTGCAGCAGAAAAAGCCAAACAGAAGTCATGATTGTGAAGAAAGCAAAGTGTGTCTGCACATCATACAGTCAACATCATGCAGGACACAGCACATCAGTAGGTACCCAAGACAGCTGAAACTGATTTCCTCCAGGACTGGAATTAGCCAAGACAGTACAGCATCAAGATGTACACTATTATCCCCAGGGTATATCTCCCCTGCTCAGACTGCTATGGGCTCAAGAACAGAGGGAGGTAGGGAGGTTTGACATTTTGGGCTATGTGGACACTATAGCAGGTTTTAAAAAATCCCCTTCCTGATCATGAGTTTGGATAGACAAAGCGAAAGGGAGATGGTGTATGGGGAAAAGATTTAGAGCAATTAAGTCAAAAGAAGACCAATTTTTTATTTCAAAATAAATCTTCTGGTAAACTATTCAGCATGTAGTTGATGAATCAAATATGGCAATCACTAGACTATCTGAACCAAAATGTCAAGCATGTGTTCTAGGCATAGACATACCTTTTTTAGGTACAATATACTCATGAATTAACTGGCTGGTATGAATTTGAGTGCTACAGAAAGCAGTGGAGAGAGGCTTGAGTTGTTTCTATTGTCACCAGAAAAGCAAGATTATCTTAGAATTCCAAATATGTCCAATCTTTATTTTTAGTTAATATGTTAATCCGCTTAACAAAATCTCCCTCTCTTGCAATGCCCCTCTGCTTTCCTGCTTGCAGGTTAGAAAATTATGGTGATTATAAAAGAATCCACTCAAGTCTTGTTTTTGGTCATTTTACCAGACACACAGGAACTTTTCTGTGTCAGACAGGCATTGTACAAGCACTGTGACTTTCCGAGCCAGGCCATGTTTCCGCCACCTGTCTCCTGTAAGTGGATGGCTTTGTGTGTCTGCCCACCTACACTCTCTGCTCTGGGCTCTTCTCAAGGCTTAAAAAATGCTCATTGAGCTCTGTATTCCTTTGTTCCCCACACACAGTTAGTGTTTTCCCCCCGTAGGGACCTCAGCTAACTTTCTAGCACCAGCCAAGCCCTTTCTGGGGGTTGCAGTGTGTAGCTAATCATGATTACAATTTGCTTGGCTATCGGGCTTGCATCAAATGTGCTGTGGGATTCTCTGATAGTGGCAAGTACAATAAGCCACACTTTTGTTTTGATCAACTCTTCTCATCAGGAACAAACTGATGAATTATAGCTTTTGAAAAGAGATTTTGTAGCAGGTCAGAGAGATGGACAGGCTATAAAGCACTGGACCACAGGGTTTCAGGGACAAAGGAAGTGTTTGGACAGCCGTCTGAAAGCAGGCAGAGCCAGGCTGGGACCTGCCAAACAAGCTGGTCACCCGGCAGCACAAAAACTGTTCTCCTCAGAGTTCACTAGCACTGTTAGTCACCGAGAAAATATTGGAAAATGTAAACTACGAGTAAACTTCTCATGGGCTAGAAAGCTAAGCTGATTCCCAGAGCATCCCCTGTGAACTGGAGATGGGAACAGTATACATCCACAGGCTCTGAAGTCAGTGACCCACGTTCAGTGACATGGCCTGAGCTTCTGTGTCCCCGGACAGAGTCAGGAGGTTAGAGTTGACTGCCTCTAACCAGTGTTGCTGTGTTTTCCTTTGTCTTACCATGGAACAGTGTGGCCACGTGCTGTGACTCATCCTAGGAGATTCTGTACTATTTTTCTTAGAAGCTCTTGTAGCAGAGAGAAGCTGTGAGAAGCACAAGCCTTGGAGATCACAACTTATGAAGGCAACAGAGAAAAAGACCAATCTGTTCCCAGGTGGTTTTCTGAAGTGTGATATTGAGAGCCTCTCAAGGGCAGTAGGCTCACTGGTCCTGTTGCTTGTTTCTGCTGTGGACTCTTCTGCAGATGGACATAGATATTACAAACAGCTATTTCCTCATTTCCAAATGCATGTGTATGCCCTCACAGCATGGCAGTGGTGTTTGGGAAGCTGGTACAGAGGCTGCTCTTTGCCAGAGTGTCAGGTGACTGGTTACATGCTAAGAGACAAACAAGGGCAGACAGGGAGCAACACCTCCCTGTTAGATTTTTCCTGACATGTGTTACCAGGTAATATTCTAAAGTCTTGCAGACTGCACAGCAGCACTGACAATTCACCACTGCTTTAAGGAGTTCTGAGCTGAGAAGTGTCCAAACTTGTCCCCGGTGTTAAGGATTCCTGCAACGCTGCTGTGATTCATGAGATAGCCCTTGTCTTCCTTAAACTCACCAGCTGACTCAGCACATGACTCTCTTAACTTTTCTTGTTTGGTTTTCCTGCCTTTTTTTTTTTTTTTTTTTTTTTTTTTAAGGGTGAGTTTCTCTTCCTAATGGATCATTTCAAGATAAGGATGGGTGTGGAAGAGAACTGAAATGTGAGCTGGTGATGTTAGCATCAGCAGGCCTGCCAGCTCACTGTCTTTTACAGTGGGTGTTTCAGATTATTTAAGGACTTCTCAAACCAGCATAGCCACACCACTAATCACAGGAGAGCCTTGCAATCTCGTACAGCCCCAGGGGCCACATGCTAGCAAAAAGATAAAAGCTGGTCACCTCTGCTGGACACAACAGGATCAATGCAGAGCATTTCCTTCATGCGCCATGAGACTTTCATTTGCATTTTTCAACACAGAAATGTGCTCTCAGAGAATCTCTGGGGGAATGCAACATACTTCCAAAGGAGAGGGCCACATTTAAATAGATCTGGATGACACTGTGTCCCACAAGGGCACGGCAAAGCCACATTGCCTGTTGCAGCCTGAGAGGAAGCAGTCGTGCATTGGTGAAACCACCTGGGCTGGAGTGGCCTGCCAATGCCCTTTTGTAGGAGAATCACAAACAGGCCTCATATTCTGCAGAAACCTTGAGCGCTTTCTACTGTTCTCTGGGTTCATGGGAAAGTGTCATACCTTTTCTTAAAATAAATTTTCTTTTTTTCATAATGTGGTGATGTAAGTCCAGAAGTTTGAATCTCTGCCTGGCTCCTGCAGTCCCCATTAGCTTTGTTTTGGCAATAGCTGTACATTTGTTTTAACAAAAACAGACAACTCTTGCTGTGGCACTTCCGAGTGTTTTGAAACCAAAAGGTGCTTTTCCAAACACTTTGCAAGACAGAAGCCCTGCACCTGCCAAGGAAGCTAGAACAGAGATGAGCAGGCAGCCAGCTGGGCAGGCAGGCAGAAACGGAGGCAGAACTGGTGCAATTCTATTTAGCATTTTAATATTTTCAACAGAAATCAGTCTCTTTATATGTATGTTTTCATCAGAAAGAAAAAACATTTATCTAGAAAACTTTTAACTAGCTATGCTGGCAGGGATGGTACTGCTGTCTGGGCCATAGAAACCATAGGGGATCTTTCCCTTGTCCTTAATCAGCTCTAAAAGAAGCTCTTGTAGATCAGCAGGGGAAGGCCTTGCAGTTCCTTCTACAGTCACTAAATTGCCTCTTCTGGACGTACCACACACTGCATCATTGGCAGTGGTTTGGCCTGAACCTTTAAAATTATGTGTCTGGTATTTCTGTTAACTAAGAACAGAGGAAGAAAAGAGATTTTCATTACCCCTGCTCACAATGCTTTTCCCAATTTTTATTCATCTTGATAACCTCAGCCATTCTCTACTCCCAATTTAAAAAGAGTTGGGTGGGTCTGAACAAAACCACACTCTTTCCAACCAAACAAAGAGCTGCACTAAATCATTATGGTGACAAGAATATTCATGCTGGGGATACATCTAGGGCTTGGAGCCCATTCTTTCACTTGAAATGTAAGAAGGGTATTTAATTTATTTGTATTCTTTTGAAAATGCCCACTGGGATGACACAGGCACAAAGCAGACTCAGCCTACACAACCCTGAATGACAAGACTGCATGTGGGATATGTAGTGAAACCTTCCTGCTCAGTGAAACCCAGATTATTTCACAGAAGCATCTCCAAAATGAAAACTGAATGTTGTGCCAGACAGAAAGGTCAAGGTGTGTGATTTATCCGTGTCTGCCCTGCCGCTCCAGTGTTCGTACCGCACCTTAATTCCTCCTCGTATGCTTTCTGTCTTGGACTTGTAAGCCCAAGGTGTTGAGGGAGAAGAAGGCTGTCTGAACTTTCATTTCCTGCAAGGTTTCCTGTATGATGTAAGAATGAGAGTGTGAGCAGCAAACAGGTCCTCAAGCATTAACTGTGTCAGAATGTTTGAGACTGTGTGAAGCAAATGGTACTCAGAGGCTCGAAGGAAAATTTTTCTTCATCAGTAAGTTTAATCATTAGGGAAATATTTTTTTTAGTTTTCCTTCTCCCTAGCTCTCATAGGAATTTGAAGGTTAAGAAGGGGCCCAACAAGCTGAAAGGAAATGTCCCCTCTCTTCAAGTTTATTATTGAAAGTGGCCAGATGTTTGTTTGTGACTAGAAAAGGGAAGTTATATTACAGAATATGACACTTCAAACCCCATGGTAAAAACAAAAGTGAAAATGGAAAAGCATTCAGCTGCACTTATTTACATTTGTGATCCACAGCCTGGGGCCCTGTGACATGGTGATAAGAACAGAATTTTATCACATTTATGTGCACTGTGAGTGTTGTCTGTCCTGTACATTTGATTGATCCAAAGTCATCTGGAGTGGTGGAGGGTGGTACTGTAGTGGAGGAAATGCATTACATGAACTGGTTTGAAGTAAGATTATGCTAAGATTTTTTAGTTTCCCATTCCCAGTTGGAATACCCTTTTGTACTTGGACTTAGACCTGTGAATTGTTGCCTTGCATGGGATATGAGATCTGCTAAGAAAAGCTTTGTAAAGTTCTTTAGCAATGAACTAATTATTCTGGCACCTGTTTCTAAGAAATAATCAGAGCAGGGGAGGTAGAAACACCCTAGCTTGTAGCTATCCTACTAACTTTAATGTGGAGGCACCAGGCAAAACATCTGCTACCATTCATTCATGGATTCATATCATCATTAAGGATCTTCTGCCACTGCCAAAGAAAGAGAAGGCTTATACTGCCCTTCAGCACTTACACCAGCAATGCTTCTACATGCCCCTTGAAATCATTTAAGCTGGTTTTCTTTTTCAAGGAACATGAAAAAGATTCACCAGTGAACTCATAGGTTACACCAGAAATTATACACACGCCATGACATCAGATTCAGGTTCCCTACACCCAACCAGTTGCTACGAACTTCTCCAGTGAAAGAATATCCTGGAATGAAAGACACATTCACACTACAAGTATGATTCACCCTACTTTCTCCATAAGTCTGCACAAGAGCCAGACACAATTTCTGTGCCATGAATAGCTAAAGAATATGAATAAGAGGTGAGACCAGCAATTCCTGTCCCATAGACTTCCAAATATGAGCAGAATGTTATGACTTCCAGCTATATCACCAAGTGCTGGATGTGCCCAGAAAAACAAATAAAAATCTCAGTGCTGTCAATCAGATTCTCTGCAAATTCTTTCTCACATATGGTCACTTTGTGTGCATGTGCACGTGACTAAGTGTTGCTCACACAAATGTGCACAGAAGTGCTGTCCAGAAGCATTTCTTTTGCCAGCCAGGATTTACTACCCTTGAATACATCTTGGATCTAGGAGATTTTGGACTGGAAAGGAGTAAAAAGTGCTCATGTTTCTTTGAGCAATATCATGGGAAAAGTAAAACAAGTCTTGTTCAGGACACACTGGGCATTCTTGTGTTAATAAATTGCATACTAACAAAACACATTCCTAGGCACCAAAATATGTTTATGTTGTCAAATTTTTGCCATTTTCCCTGGCACATTTCTGGCTAATGCCAAGTAGCATTTTCCTAAAATTTTCCCTACCTGTGTCAGGAGATGGCACAAGCCATGGACCAGATCCATTAGGCAGAATGAATGTGCCTATCCCATGCTTTGGTGGGCAAGAAAGCTCAGGAGTATGGATGTACCTAGAACATGCCTCCAGGTCTCAGGGTTGGCAAAGTGTGAGTTACCAGTATTGGTAACTCAAACAGCTACTGGTGACAGAAAAGGGAAAAGATTTTTGCTAATCCCACTTCCACTTCATTAGTCACACAACCATCATGTTTTGGAATACTACAGGACACATACCAGAAAACCACTGGAGACAAACTTCACACTTTCTGGGGGGAAAAAAACCCAGCAAGTAAGAGGAACAAAGAGCATGGCCAAGCACTCAATGGAGAAAGTAGGTTGCCTGGCATGGGTAAATACTACTCTGAGCCTGAGGGTCCTCAGGTGTGCTTTTCAGATTACATCCCAGAGAAGCTCCTAGCTGTGTTCCAGGCCACATGGAGACAGAAGCGTTCAGCATATATTTGTGTATCACCTTGAAGATGTTTGAGGCTTGACTATTGCTAATGACACCTCCTGCCACAAGGCAACTCTCCATAAAGAAAAGCTACCTGAAAGAAGAAGAGAGGAGGGGCCAGAAGGCCACATAATGGCCTCAAGTGTCAGCTGCTCTGAGTAAATGGGTACCTTTCTGGTGCTACTGTTCCAAGACATGGAATGTTATCAGCATATCTGTAAAATCATCCTTGGTAACAAGATGAAAAAGGATTGATAAGCCATAGGCAAAGAGATATACATCAGCATTTGCAAACTGAATAATGGGGTGTCCTTTGAGAAAGAAGCAATTGCTTATTCTCAATGACATCTACAAAGTAGAGGTGAAGGAACTGGGTTCTTGACTCAGTATCAGGTGAAAACACTGCCTTGGCTAAAGGAACAAGACACTCCTTACCATATCCATGTGTGATTTTCCAAGCAGTGCAGTGGGGATGAAGAGTCACTCAAAGAGATGTACAGACTGATTGCCTGTTTAATCAGTACCTACCTGCTCACAGAAATCAGAGGTCTATGGACAGTCAATATGGATGCAAACTACACTTTTTTTAATTAGACTTAAACTAGGGTGGAATCGTACAAAGCCTCTGGAACAGCACAACACCTGTTAGTTACGCTGAGAGCTGTTACAGCCTCTGTGAGATACAACTATTGGCTCTGTCTCATGTGTGTCAGCATTATCCAACCCAGCTGGTTGAAATATTCTGGATTGCTTCACAGATCTGGTACAGATAGCCTGTCTCTGAGTCAGTGAACTGCCAGGTCACAATGAAAACATGCTTTTCCTTGTGCTGTCTTTCTTCACTAGTAATAGCCTAATTTCCTTGGAATTTGACATATACAGGTTATGAGTGGTTTTGTGCATTTTAATCTGATCGATTGCCCACAGTAATTTATCATTTTTCAAAAGTGAAGAAATAAAGGTATTTCAAAAGGGAAGTCAAATTCTTAAGTCCTCCATTTAGGCTGCAAAAAATATAGGAACTAACCCCTTGCCTTAAATATGAAATCACAATACAAAGATGAGTGGTGGACCTGATGCAAATTAGAGTGGACTTGATTTAGCTTGGGTATTGAAAGAGTTTGGGTTTTTTCATTTGCCATGCAGACTAAGGTAGGACTGTCCCAACTGCAGATAATAAGAAACTCTACTATAAATGAGGGATAAAACTTTGATAAGCTCATTTGGCTTATTTTTCTCTAGTAACAGTACCAAACAACAGCTGACACAGGACTCAGAGGGTGCCACCCCTCAGGCAATCTGCAGAACCTGGTCCAGTTGTGGTCCGGCGTTCAGTGCCTCTCCCAAGCGTGATTTGTGCCAGATGGAGCAAATATTTGATACAGTCTTAGCTGGCCAGGACAAAGCTGAAGGGTAAACAAAGTGAGTGAGAAGAAGCCATTTCAATTGAAAAGAGGATCTTAGAGATTTGTGTTCCTGGCATATTCAGTAGGGCTTTCCATCACAAATTAACAATGGGCCAATTTATATGTGCTCGGTGGATTTGGGCTCGCAGAACGAGCTCAGCCAGAGGATTCCAAGAACATTCCTTGAGGAGCAGTATTTGCCCTGGAACTGGATGCCGTTCATCCAGAAATACACAGATGAAGAAGCAGCTGCTAGAAAGGAGGCAGAAAGCTGGCTTCCATGAAGCCTGTACATACTGCTCTGTGTCTAATATCCATGAGGAAAGGAGGGATTCTGATCTGGCTCATGAATTTACTAAACAGTAAGGACAGATAATGAGTTTATGCTGCAAATTAAGGAAGACTATATAATATGGGTGAAATGTCAACCATGTGGGAAAAAAAGTGATACAAAGGAGTGCTGTGAGTACAAGGCTGGACATGGCAGAAGAGCATGATTAGTGTCCTCTATCACAAAACGTGACATGAAGGGGTAAAGCCTGGAAATGGGGATCAAGTCTATCAGTGAAGAGCACTTGAGATTGAATGACAGAAGACAGGAAAGGCATATGTCTATACTGATCCAGGTCAGACATAAGTAATGTTAAGATTATGGAACAGAAGGTCCAAACCTGGAGCAGCCTGTAGCTCATCTAACAGTGAGAGAGTGATGAGGGAGTGTGGGCTTATCCATGCAGCAGTTTTGAAAATGGGACAAAGCGGCACTGTAGTGCAGTCAGTGCTCAGCTATTTGTGTAACAGGGCCATGGGAGAAGAGCAGCACAAAGTGGATTCAAAAGGACTCCTGCAGTGACACTTGGGTGGGTATACAGAGCCCAGCCCAGCTCACATCCCGGTACATTAGTGTTAGCTGGGCTGGGAGCTGCCTGAGCCTCTGTGTAGAGGTCTCCATCTTGCCATGTCCTTGCCTAGGGACACGGTGCAGTGACATTTGGCCTAGCCCAGAATGCAGCCAGCTCAGGCTCAGTAGGACACATCTGTTCAGGCTCTACACTATCCAAAAACAGCTAAGCCATTTTCCAGCCCAGGCTGACTGTGGCATCCACGGTGGCCTCCTGTCACTAATTTTGCAATTGTCCACCAAAGATGGACAAGACCTGAGTGAAGTCGTTCTTATTACAGCTGGACGTTTATGGGTAATGGCAGCTGAATATGTGTTTATAACCCAAAAAGTGATTATACAATATTTAAGCTGATTATGACTTGGAGACCTCTACATGCCAGTTGTAAAGCTGGTTGGGATTTAGAGCCGGTCTCATGTTTAATTTCTTAAAAAGAACAAAGCTATTAGGTTTAAGATACTGAAGCATCAGCCATGAATACACATATAACTGAGGAAGCTGTGGTGTACCTGTTACAAGGATGTATTCTGATGACCTTAATTATAGGATCTGCCAATCACAGCGGAGTCAGAGAGGTGCTGATTGCTGGAAGCGGCAACTCAAGCTTGTCATGTCCCCTTTTCTGCAGCATAATACAAGCTGCCTCACTGGGTGGTGGATTAGTCTTGAAGACTTCCATTAGCTCTAGGTTCTTGAGACAGGTTCTAGAGCTCTATGAGTCCTTATTCTCCTTAACACATCTACAGCACATCAGACTCTTCGGTTAAACATTTGGAATGATAATCTTCAATTCAGGGGAACCTGCTGCTAGTATATGAATTTGTCATTGTCAAAATGTAAAACCACTTAGTGATGGCCATGAAGAAATTATTGTTTCACAATGGTCATGAAGAGGTGCAAGGAGGGTTTGCTTGGATAACTTCTAGATAAACATTCAAATGAGACAAGGCTGGGGAAACATGAGCCATGACGATGAATTACATGTAGAGTTTATAATGCAAAATGTGTTGCTCCTTTGGCTCAGAAACCTGAGTGCAATGTAGACACTGACATTTAGTCTGTTCCTGCTGAATGAGGTGGGGCTGCAACTTCCCTGAAGTATTTTGGAAATCCCTACCCCTTCTCTTCATGATCTGCAATGCAGCATGTCTGTGTGGACTTGAAACACTTCCTAACACAGCCTTTCTTGCCTGCAGCTTGACTGAAGAGATTTGACCATGCTGCTGAGCTTGTGCTACCCAGACTGGTTCATAAAGGCAAGACTGTTAAATTCTGACAGTGTCAAACAACACGTTGAATTTTCTTCAGTGGTCTCGAATCTCTGTGATTACATCTTTAACACATCAATAACTTAGCCTCTGGTTAGCAAAGATCACTGAAGCATGACTAATCAGCAGATGAAAGTGTCTTTGTGGGGATTAGCTTTAATGAAAAGAAAAGGGATAGTTATTTTGGTAGTTTGAAATCTTCCATAAATCAAAGCGAATACTGACAAAGCAGGTTCATACGGTAAGAATGAAGCTATTGTGAATAAAATTAAGGGAACAGCTACTTTTATATAAATCACAGGCCAGGACAGCATTTGTAAGAGAGTTCATGGGAACGAGATCATTTAACTTCTTCAGGTGTAAATAAGTGACATTCAGCTAATATTAAAGCATCCCTAAAGAAAAATAGATGGATGAAGGTCCTTAGTAGGCAGTTTCTTGTTTTGTTTTCATTTTCTTTTCTTTTTTTGAATGCAAATAATACTTATTTTATATTGGACAATTTATTCTGTGCAGGGACAAACAGCCAACATATGACTTGGTATTTACCACTTCTGGAGAGGAGGACATAACCAGAGAAACTTTAGTCCGGACCCTGATAGCAGTTGTTTCTGACTGGTGAAAATTATAAAGTTTCTTGGCCTTCTGATATGTAGCTTGAAGGGGCTCAGAGGGGCCATGGGGATAGGGGCAAATAGAAAGAAATGCAAAATCCACACCTTTTGGAGAGTATTCTCGTTCAGCTCCTGAACTTTAGACCTCCTATATACTACTGGGTGGTTAATGTGCTGTATAAATAATCACCCCTTGAGCTCCTCCAGGCAGTGACTCAGAGCACCCACGCTGAAAGCTTAACCCTCTCCAATGACTGTATGGGAAGCCTGAAGTTAAACTGCATGTGTTGATGTACCTAACAGCTCCCTTTCCTTTATGTTCTCCTGTTGGTTTATGCTGTGCCTTGTCCACTGCTTTATTGTGACTTTTAAATTTAATCCTATGCAAATTGACCCCAAACTCATAACTGTAATATTCAAATGTGTCTCTCTGCCTCTGACTTAACTGAACATCCTTTCAGGTAGCCTGAGGCACATGGAAAAAGTGCTCAGATCCAGGTTCCCTTGCTTTCAACTATGCCTTTGTACTGCTATTGTATACACTTCATGAAAAAAACTACTAAAATATCCAGTCCTCAAGTTTCAGAAACTGATGTAAATGGTTGATTGGAAATCATAAGTGATTGCTCATCACTCTAAAGAAATGTGGCATTAAAGGTAAGGCTCTACATAGAAATATTGGCTTATGGTACTGCTCAGTTACCCTATTGGAGGGCTTCCCATACTCCGGAATCTTTGGGTGCCTTTTTTTTTTTTCTTTTATGCTTTTTTATCTTGTGCTCTCACAGTATGAGTTTTCATGGGACTCCTGAATGAATGGCAGAGCTCCACTGAAGAGTTTGTGATCTAGAGTCTTACCCTAAGCTATTTAGAGTTCAGCTTTTAGACAATTTCCACATAGCTGAGGCTAATGATTATATACTTGTGGATTTCTTTTCTAGCTAGTGTCAATTTTTCTTTCTTCTGATACCAACATGCTTTGCATTCAAAGTCAGTGGAAAGGTGTACATGTGTGTGTGTGTATCTGGGTTCTAAAATCATAGTTTGGTTATTGCAAGTTTTCTAGGGAAATTAAAACAAATGACTGTGTGATTACATAGGGACAAGAGTAGAATTAAAATATAATTTTCATGGAAGAATTTACCATGCTGTCTGGTATAATTATTCTTCCATTAAGTAGTTTTTAGGGTCATGGTGAAAAAAATAAAAAACCCCAGACCAACAAAACTGTAATTCATGATGTTTACATGATTCATAATTTATAATGGAAAGGAAAAGGAACGTTATGTGAAAAAATGCTATGCACATTTTTGCACAACATTCTACTGGTATATGAATCATGCTTGTCTTTGGTTAACTCAAGGGAAATAATCCCAGTAATGTATGTAAGGCAGTCATGCCCACATGTCTGGGGTTTTTTATATCCAGATTTCAGTGGAAAGAGAGATACTTTTTAAACAGATGGCAAACAAGCCCCTTTCCCCCCAACTACTTAGCAAATTTAATAACATAGCTAATTATAGGACCACGTATGTTAATCCATTCATGGGCTTGCTCCATATATTTAATGTCACAAGTCAAAGGGATCTATGGAATTGCTGGGCACTGGCAGCTAAATTACATCCAGACCATATTCCCTCTTTAAGCATACTTTTGAGACTGCATCTCTTGGGATTTCTGTTGGCAATTCAGTACAAAAGCTGATGTAAAATTCTATAGCTGAAGTCTGGAAGTGATGTTAGCAGAAGCTGAAACGCACTCAAAGACTATACTTGCCTGGTCTAAGGTGGTGGCCCATGTCACATTTATTCTCAAGGGTAAGAAGGAAGATGGTGAGGACAGTTGTTCCCAGTGAGTTTCTCCTTGGCTGCTGGCTGTGTCATGGGGCTGAGATGCTCCCAGGCCTCTTAGCAGGAGTTCCACAGCCATCTGATGAGTTTGAAGGACCATTCTCTCCCTCGCTCAGAGCTAGTGTGTCTGCTTTAATCTACCTGGACTCTCCACTCTGATACAGAGGACCTGACCACAACTACTGAAATACTGGACCGGGCCATCATTGATTCCAGCATGTCAAGCACCTACTGAGAGCTGCCTGTTGAGGGTCAGCGAGCACGAGGAACCACCTCTGAGACTGTGAAGCATCAGCCCCTGTCTTAGCAAGCAGGAGAGAGCAGGAGTGCTTCTTGGTGGTGCCTCTCATGGTATGCTGCCTGCGTTACAGCTAAAGCATGTGTGACGCCACTCATGCTTTGAAAACATGCCTCTGTGAGGGGAGAGGCGTGCTAATTACCTGTGAGGACAATGGCTCATTTCACTGTGACTGACAGTCTGGAGTACCCTGTACCAATAAAAGCCAGATCTCAAGTGTCAGCTGCTCTGAGTAAATATATACGGGATTCTTACATCAAAAGCTGTCTGTACAGTAAGGAAAACAAGCTCAGAACCAAACCATCCCTTGGCCAGTTTTTATATTTGTCATATGTAAAAGATTTGTCCATCAGGAAGATCTGGCTGTTTACATCACCAGTTCTTTTTATGTAGAACTCAAAGCACGTTACTAAGAAAGTTTAAAAATTCAGGTTAAAAATGTGAAACTTGTAAGGGAAAACAGTAATACTCTCTGGATCAGGTTAAATACCAAAAAAGGCAGAGAAAATTAAGAGTATTTGAGTTCCATAATCTATGGATCTGCCTACACGTATCTGTTTGCTTCAAGTGCCCTTTGTGATCTGTCAGAATTATTTAAAAACTTTTAAAAATGTATGGAAAAAAATTTAGTCACGTATCACAGACTAGCTCAGGAAAGAGAAGAGTCTCATAAATCACAGAGGGATTAAGGTGGGGGTGTGGGGATTCAGAAAAGTGAGGGTTGGTGACGTCTGTTTCTGTGCAAGTGCCATCCTCACCCTCCAAGTGTAGGGGCGAGGTGTCTTCAGTTCATTTAACCATTGTGACACCCATTCAGTTCCCACAAAATGCAGAAAATTCAAAATATTCATGCTGCAGAAGTGACTGAAAGCTAATCTCCTGTTTGAGTTTCCCTGCTAATTTCCATAATTTTGTTAATTTCATAATTAAAATTATTTTCTTCCAGATTTTAACTCTTGCACTTCTCAGAATGAAAAACTCCAGTGAGTTTACAGCTCCTAAATTACTCCTCAGAAATGCAGGGGTTTTCCCCAGCCACTTGGTCTACCCCTGAAGCTCTGGGTGGGGTGAAGGTGCTGCTGCTCTGGGCTGACGCTCACCCTGTTGCTGATGCAGGCTTGTGTCCACAGACCAACAGTCTCAGACTTCTGTGCAAAAGTTGACACTTGAAAAAACCTTCCAGAAAAGATTTCCACTGAGACCAGTCCAGTGACTCAGCCCTCTCTGCTATTCCTGCTTTCTCTGGGACCACATCCCAACCCATGCCTTCACTCAGAAGGCAGCATCCCCTTCCCACAGATATATTTATCTGAAGTACCTTGCAATCCTACAATAACCCCTCCTCTGACCCCTATATCCTGTGTTCTTCCTAAAGTCTGTAGGTTGCTTTTAAAAATAGAGCATGCCCTGGCTGCGTGTCTCACTGGGC
The DNA here is from genome assembly GCA_038380795.1 of Pyrocephalus nanus. Taxonomy (NCBI): domain Eukaryota; kingdom Metazoa; phylum Chordata; class Aves; order Passeriformes; family Tyrannidae; genus Pyrocephalus; species Pyrocephalus nanus. The sequence continues at coordinate 65,277,444 of CM076261.1, forward strand.
AGAGGGCCTACTGCCTGTCATCCTTGATGTCTTTGTTACTACTTGTTTCAGCTGGTTGTTTTCTCGGCATTTAAAGGCTTTGTTGTCTTCCACACTTTCAATTAAGGAGGAAAAATGCTCTCTCTATTGTAAGAATGAAACTGGCAGTTGTATGCTTTGGTTTGTAGCATAAACAGTTGCACAAGGATCCATTGGCAACCTTCCCTTCAATAAGGAGGCTATCAGCTAAATGTCACAGATGTGTCTGGGTCTTGCCAAGAGCTGGAAATGTACTGGGAAACTTCTGAAAATGCCCTCAATGAAAAACAAAAAACCCTCTCAAGGATGTAGTGGACATGTGCTAGCTGCAGCAGAGGAAGGAGACTCTGCGAGCATATGGTCAGCATCTCCTCTTGTGCATTCCTCCTTACCTCTGGAGTCCTCTTCCTCGTATAAGTGTCTGCGCCTCTCCCTTCACTCGAGGCCAATCTTCTTCAGCTGCTCACTTCTTCCGTGTGACCTATAAAGCTGAGCTTTTCCTTCTCGGTAACAGGATCACAAATAACATAAAACATTAAAAATGCCCTAGCCCCTTGACACCTTCATTATAACTAAAACAACAGCATGATCTTATTGCTGGAATGCACGCCCTCCTTTCCCTCATCACCCATCATCACTTCATGGTTTAACTACAGCCTAATCCTGCAAACACTTCCTACCCAGCAGAGCACTTACCAGCACCTAAGTAGCCCACTGACATCGCTGGATTATTCCAGGTAGTACGTTCTAGGAAAGCTAAAGAAGTGTTTGTACCGCTGGGCTGTTTGGTTTGCAAGCTCTTGGGGGATATTACCTTTTGTCTATAAAGACGCATGCACACGCACAGTGCTGTATAAATAATTAATAATAACAGAATTCACATCAAACTAGCACATATGGGAATTGGTACCACCGGCTTTTCTGGCTGCTAGAAAGAAAATCACAGAATTACAGAGTTTGGAAGGAGCCTCCTGATAGAGTATCTGAGCTTGTGGCATTCACCTTGTTTTAGGAAAGTGTTCTCTCTTCCTCTGCACCAGAGGAAACGCTGAAGGACCTTCACCTGGTAAGAAATGCACAGGAAGCATATTTTAAGTTTATCCAAAATCTGATGAATATCTCTCAAAGGTAAATTAAAGTTCTTATCACCCTATCTAACCTTTAATTGCATAAAACAGGAGGTCTGGGTTTTATCAGAGTATTGACTCTTTGTGTTAAGATTTCTTTGGCTTTCAGCAATGTTGCACAAACTGTTCCTTGGTGAAGGCCTTAAGCATAAAAGTAACTTCTAATTTTATTTCCAATGGACTCACCCTTTTTGTTCTCAAATTTTGTTGCACTCTTTTCTCTCTGAAATATAATGGAATGAATCTGAATGGAACTAAATTATCAAAAAAAAACTTCTGGGTTGAAGGGGAAAACAAAAGCCTACCTTTCTTTTAATATGATTAAGAAGGAAAATAAACCTAAGCTATTTGTTAGAACATAATCCCCTCTTGACTTCAGATGCAATCTGGATCCATGAAGATGAGCCTTTCTGTAAAGATACTGAATGTGTCATGATCATACGTTTCTCAGGCTTACATCAGCTGTTGATAAGAGGGAAGTGCAGTAGTCATGAAAGAAGGTAGTTTCCTTCTCAGTAAGAAGACTTCTGTTTCCTTATGGGGAGGGTGACATATGTACATCACATTCAGCTGCTGTATTTTCCACGTGCTTTTGCAAACCAGACTGAATTGTAAGATGCACAGGGTGAGATTACTATCGAATTTTTTTTGCACTGATGGTGTCTTTGAGAAGCAGGTAGAATATACTTTTCCACCTCCAAAGAATGCTTTAGTCACCAAAACATGGAAGTCACTGGGCTACATCTCCATGGAAACCATTCCATTTTGTACGGAATAATTGAATATTCAGTGGTTCAGAAAGTATAAAAGTGAACATGAGTAACTGCCTCATCATTACCTAATATTGATATTTCACTATTTTAAGGAAAAATCCTTGGAACACCAGACTCTTTCTCTTCTACTCTGCAAGTACCCTAAGCACCAGGTAATAGAAATAGTACTCCTTTCTTGCTGATTTAGTAAATGCTTAATAGATCTGTTCCAAATTACGAGGATGAGCTGGAGAGATGGATGACACACAGATGAGACTGCAGCCTGGTGGCTCAGGGCATTCTCTGAAGGAAGATGCAGATGAAGAAGTTAGTCTCCAGTTTCAGCTACTGAGTTAAAAGCAGATTTTTACTGGCAAAAGTTCCTCCTTCACCAGTACTTTGTATCTTGTCCAAACCATTAAGAATCCCTGAACATCTACAGGATAGGGTATCCTCTCCTTGGGAGGAAGGGAACATCCAGCTTCAGAGTCCCAAAGGATCTGGAGTAGGAAATTGTTTATGCAGCTAAGATCAAAGTGCTTCTGAACATGCCCAGAAATTGACATAGGCATGGGAAATTTGGGATACATTGAGATTTTTTCCATAAGTAGTTTGTCACAAGTCAGGCACTTAAACATGTGTACCTAGAATGTAGGTGCTTCTGTTTTCAAATTGGCAGACAGATCATTTGTGTACATATATTCACAGGTACATAGACACATACAGAAATATGTGTAGTTTGAATCCATTCACACACAAAGAAACACATGAGTGTATATATAATTTTTAAGTATACTGTGTATATATAATGATATAATGTATATGCTATATAAATATATATAGAAGGAAAAACTAACTGCATTTTAAAAAGCCAGTACTGTCCCTTTTTACAGATTTTGCAGAACTGCTATTTTGTCTTAATCCCTCAACTGAAATACGAAGGACTTCTGTCTGTAGAAAGAAAGTAAACCATGTTTTTCTTGGGAAAGGATTCTTAAAGGTTTTTGGTAAACCAAAATGTAGAAGAAATTAGCAAAAAAAAACCATGAAAGCTATTAAGTATCTGATTTCTCACAAACTCTTGTTCACAAAAATGTTTTCATAATATTTTTGAAATCTGTGTGGAAACTTTTGCTTTGGATCTTCTGCAAATGCAGAATTTAGGAATACCACTGATGCTGAAGGAAGGGACAGAAGTCTACTGCACTTAAACCTTCAGGTGCCTGCAAAATTTGCCAGAAAATTTTGTACATAAGGGTGTCAAGGCCTTGACAGTGTCATTTCTCTTCAACAAGCCACTTATTTTTGTAGGTATTCACAACAGGCTGATAGATCTGCCAGTATTTCAAAAGCAGTTTCCAAGTGACTCCAAAGGTGATATTCAAGATAATTGTGCCTAGCGGGGATCACATTTTCAGAAGGCATCAGAAAGTCTCATCCTTTCTGGTATATTTTAACTAGGTCAGTGCTATTAATATTCTGGCCCTGGGTTGTTTTGTCTATGAGTTAGAAGAAACGTTGAAATAGTAGCAACATATTTCTCTGTGCTGTGTTGATCACATGCAAGAAGTATTTCACAATAATAAGAGTAGCTGTGTCGAAGTGAGCTGCATAAATGGACTGCACAGCCTTAGGCTGGGCAACTTTTCTTTTGTAAGGAGCTATTACTTTTCTGTGCTCATGTGATTGTTTACTCCCACTATGTATTGCACACTGGAGCTGTCGTCTCTGCTTACTAGATATCTAACTATACTATTTCTAGTGCATCTGTAAACACTTCCTAACTTTACCAATTACCAGGGCAGTTGAACATTCATTCACCAATAACCCCAGCAATATAACAGCTGGGGCCTCGTTTAACAAGGTTGTGTGTAGAAGCTGGCCAAAGTATAGTTACTGTGCTGCACTTCGGATGAGTACTTCTTCCCTGGCAAGAAAAAATTTCTGCACCTCTTTTACTTTGTATTTTGTTTCTGTACAGTCGAAAGTCATGTTCAGTTTGCAATAAATTGTCAGTTTATAACAATAAAAGGCAAGAAAGTTCAGTTTAAGTACTTGGGTTATCACAGTTATGTTTGATCTAGCTAGCTACATGGTTTGGGGTTACAAGACTGGGTTAAAGTCATGTTCTGTTGAAGTCAATGGACAAACATCTATTGTCTTCAGCAATGCCTCGATGAGCTCAGTCTTTCAGTTTCAAAAAAAAAAAAAAAAAGAACCAGGTCTATTTTAGGCAATAGGTAATCCAATTTTCACATTTTGATTTCTTTTTCCCTATAATATTTTAAAATGTCTTCATTGTATTGAACCACATGTGAAGACCTCCTATCTTTAAACCCAAATAAATCTTAAGAAATTCAAATCTATTTCCAGTTTGGTTCAAATACAGTGAATTGAGCGTGTGGGGTGGGCTGGAAACAGGCAATTTTTAAACAGGGAATTAGATGACACTGACTTTACTATTATTGCCCTTGAACATTTTTAACAGCTACCAGTGGTTTAGAAAAAAGAAAATCTACGATGCACATATAATATAGTAAATAAGCAGGTTTAGGTGATCTGTTTTACTGCACAAATATATATTTAATATATTGTACTGAGAAGCATAAACTGTTTTATCCAGATTAATTTTCTTCTCATTTATAGTGTGCTGTTGGATAAAACTCCATGGGTATTCAGGTTCCCCTAGATCCTAGTTATGATAAACAAAGGAAAAATTGGGCCTTAGACAAGTTATCTTTTCAGGTTAGCAACCACTCTGTTTTGCATTCCTTCTTCTCATAAACCAGTGATTGAGATCTATTTAATTAAGAACAGATTAGAAACATTTTTATTGTTATTTTTTAAATTTCCTTTGTACTAAAGTGCTACGGAGTTAAAACGCCATGCACAAAAGTGCACAGCCAACCATGACTAACTGCGTAAAGCAAATAACAAGCTGTATGATCAAAAACAAAAGTCAGTGCCGTTCATGTGGAATAACAGAAATCATGCCACCAAAACACTTCATACATGTCTCATCTGCCGACGTACACACTTGCTCAGCTTGTACCACACCTCAGGAATGCAGTTACAAACAAAAAGGGACCTGCAGGAGACGCAAATACCCAGAGGGGAATCAGCATTTCCCTGTGCCTCGTCCTGATGGTACCTTAGGCTTCAGCTTGGGGTTCACCAGCTGTTACTGCTGTTACTCAGGACATGCTTCTCTCCTTCCAGCTCTTCTAGAGATGTCCTTGGGGAGCTGTGCCAAAACAGACACATTGAACACTACTGCCCAGGGTAGATAACTTGCCATGTTTGAGCTGGAAAGCTGGTGAAAGACAGTCGCTATCCATTCTCATTGGTCACAAAACAATGTCCCCCCAAAGCACACAAAATCATCATGCCACGTATTCAGGGCTCTGACATAGTCCCTGTCTTCACCATCATTAAAAATCACCTTCCACTGTCTGCTCAGTTTTCTCAGGGGTTGTAAAGGCCATTCTTGTTTGAGCAAAGAAAATATTACCTGTTCATGGGGTGCAGCTGAGAGTGGGGGAATTGTGGATGTGTCTGGGAGAGGATAAAAAGATTTTACCAAGCATATTTTTTTAAATAGTGTTTTGAAGGAAGCAAAAAAACCCCCAACACTCTGCCTATTAACTGGTAAACAAATCCAGTTTAAAATTTTTGCTCAACTCTCACTGCAGGAAGTGGGAAACTTTCTGCTGTTTCATGGGGAATCGGAGTAAGCCAAAAAGAAGAGCAACAAGAAGCACCACCCACCAATAAAATGCATGCAGTAAAGCACTGTCAGAGAGATCAAGGGCTTTGCATGCACTTTAGGAAGGATTAAATTTCATTGTCACTTCAGGCCAAGGAGGAGGATATTCCATATTCCTGCAGTCATTCATCCCAACTACTCCCCTACTGATTTTCAAAATCTATTGTGATGCAGCCCTTTCCTCGTGCTTCAGAGAGGAGAGACGGCAGAGGAAACAAGCACTCCTGAGGTTCCTCTCTACTGTTATCCAAAGACCCTTTAAAAATGCTGCTGATAAGTGCTAAATATTTTAAATCCTATGACTACGACTTTGATAAGAGGAAATTACACGCCAGCTTAATTCTCGCTAGAATTCAGTGAGGATTCCAGCTGAGGGTTAAATTCGGCATCACTGTAAATCGAAAGTGAATGCTGGGATAGGTGGGGACAAATATCTGCACCCTGTTTTCCAGTTTTGTGGCCCCGATGCTGCCATGTTTTGAATTTGTCAGAAGCAGCACATCTGTCCCTTTGGAAATCAGTGCTACATGTGTCAATGTCCAGGAGAGAAACTTCCAGAGTGTGTTGAGTTGTTGACAGGCCAGTGTGCTGCTGAAGATGAAAACTCAGATATAAAATTAACTGTGTGAACTCCCGTCCTTCGAGTCATATCAGATACCCCATTCACTCAGTGAGGAGACTTTTCCTGCGCAGGTTCTTATTTCTCTGACCCCTGGAAGACATTGAGAAGATTTTCTGGGAGGATACCTGAGGGTCCTATTGGATACCTGAGGGTCCCGTTTTCTCTTGGACATAATTCCTCATGATTAATAAGCATTATAGCTCCAGAACTGTTGACAATTAGTGTTTCCAGTCCATTTAGTGTTGAACACAGTGCCATCAGTAGTGTGCTAGATATGCAAACTGCCTATCCTAGGCCTTGTCCCTTATTCCTGCCTTATTCCTAAGCGCCAGTTTTCACCTTAGATGCATTTCTGTAAAACATGGCATTTGATCATCTTTGAAAGTGCTCTGAGACACAGGATGAGATGTATGGGATGTGTGCAGTAGAGGGAACTCAACTATACTTGGTGCTTTGCAAGCAGGGATTTGATAAAGACTCTACTTCAAAGAAGGTATAATCTAAAAAATAAAAATAAATTAAAAAATATTAACTGCTGTCAGAAAAGTAAACAACCCTTTTAGAACTAATATTAACATTCAAACAAGCCTTCCAGGGTCCATCATTAGCCATTTATTAAACAAAACTAGACATAAAGGCTGCTTTGTCCCACATGTACTTATTTTAGGAAGTATTTAAAAAATTTTAAAAAATTATCAGGTTACTGGAAGAAAAGAAAGTAGTTTTTAGATTATTGGACTTAACTCCTCCCCAGCCTCTTTCAGATACTGGCAACTCAGGAAATAAGAGGAACAGCTGTGAACTGATACGACTGAATATTGGAGACAAGTCCACTGGCTCCTGCAACATCTCTGCTGCAAGGATTTCCCTCAAGCTCTTGGGAGGTTGCTAGTGAAAATGCCAAACTACATTTAAGGTGCATTCCTGTATATGTGTGTGAATACTCTAGGATTTTCTCTGAGAAAAGAATTGATGCAGTTGGACAAACTGAAAGCTCTTCCTTGACACAGAAACCTTGGAGGCCTTACTGACACCAAAATGACATCATGGTGCTCAGGTGCAGTATCTTGGTGAGCTGCATACAGAGGTCCTTGTGATGCCATCAGTACCTGCAGGGAGCAGAAACTCTTTCTTCAGCTTATTCCAGGAAAAGCTCTGTCAGCCTTCATTGGGGCCTCTTTGGTAACGCTTTTAACCGATGTGCGTCAAAGGTGCTTTAAGGCTGCCATCTATGTGCATTTTACATAAGGCTGCACAGACTTTCTAACTTGTGATTACAACAATCACTAGTAAACCCTGCATTTGGAAAATAGCTAGAAAGCTTGCTAATGCATGACCATCCTCCCCCAGTCTGCTTCATGTTTCTATAGTTTTGAGAAAAAAATAAGGCCCTCAACTCAGTTACTTGCCTTGTTTTATGTCAGAGTCAGAATCAAGCACTGTTCTGACCAGCAAGAGAATTTGAAATAACAGTTGCCCTGATTGGAGGGGCTGAATGAGCCCTCTTGGGCTCAGACAGCTGGTTGCACGCTTTTGGTTGCATTTTGCTCATTTAGAGTGAGGCAAACATGGCTTTGCTGCACTCCACATGCATTGGAGCAAGCCTGGTGCTCAATGCAGAACCCTCCTGTAACAAAGCAACTAATTTGAAGTTTACTGGGCACATTTTTGTGTCTGTAGCTAGAGAATGGCACCCGGTGTCAAGCTTCTGAGCAAACCAGTACAGAGTGCTCCTCTGTAGTGAAGGGACAGGGAACACACTACAGTGGTTCTGTCAATGCTACGGAGACCACACTGCCAGTCTCCTTGTCACGTACTCCCCAGTAAGCACAGCTTCTCGCACTTTGGACAGAGTTGTCAAGGAATGGCTTTACCTCTTCCTTTTGTTCTTGTTCTTCTCCGTGGGAGGGGACAGTAATGCCTTTTGTATTCTGCATACTAGCAGGTACTGCTAAAGCACAAACTGAGTCTGTTTCTGAGCTCTCTGATGAGGTGAAACAGCAGAATTTCTGCTCCAGTTGCCAATTAGGCAGGTAACATATCCCTGAGAAAGATGGTGTGCAAGAGCTAATTATTTTTGTATGCTGCTGCCTGAATAACTTGAGTCTGCTAGGTGCCAAATGGCTCTGGAAAACTCCCAGTTCTGTGGGAACTGAAAGGTTCACCTTGTTCCTGACTCTTTTATGAAGTCAGACCCTAGAAAACTTCAAAATTCTAGTACAAAGGCTCCTTATCTGCTGGGGGTGAGAGTGACTCATACCCATGAGAAACATGAAGTAGAAAAAAGGGACGTCATCCACTGATCCTGTGGGAACATGAGGCATGCTACCCTGAAAGCCTGTGCCAGAGGTGAATCAATGCCACCCTACTTTGCACCATTTCCTTACATTGCTGTTAGTCTACTTTCCTGCATGAGTCACTTGGGTTGTGAATCCTGGTTTACATGTTTCTGCAGTCTCGAGCAATGTTGTTGTGACTGTTATGCAGTTGGGAGAAGCTTGATGTTTGTTGCACTAGGTCTGCATAAAATAAAGCATCCATATTTTGGATAAAAAAATTGACTTAAATGCCAGCATGTCTGGTCTAACACAGTTAGTTTGCAGAAGGTGGTGGCATGAGGAAAGGTAGGTTGAACCCTGGCTTTGGTGTGGTAGTCAGTCATTTGTTAGTTTTTAATTGTTTTCTTTTCAATTCTTTCTCTTAGATCTTTTACATGTGAATGATAAAGAAAGAGAAGACACTGTCATTGTACACATGAACTGATGTGGTTTTACTGTATTTGGCCACACACTTAAAAGAAATATGCTGGTACAGAGCAGCCACAGGTCTTATCTCTGCTGCCACTCCTTTCACAAAAAAATGATCTTTACATCAACAGTTTTCCATCCTTGGCATGATAATGTTGCAGTCCTCCCTTTTGCTCTTGGTCTGAAAGCAGAGACTAAAAACACTCAGTTGATGCAAACGGTGGGTTGATACAACACACAGAATGGGGTGTAAATGTGCTTCACACAACAGAGAGCAGAATCGAAGAGGAAAATGTTGCCTGGAGGCAAGACGCCTCTTTAATTGATTATGGCAAGGAAAATCAAATACCATATCTGCTTTTCTCCTGTAGTATATCGAGACTGATCATAACTAACATCTGTTCATGTTAAGCAAATACTTGTCATGATTTAAACTTCTGTTTGCATACAACTCTGAGTAGTGCATCTTAAAGTCATACATATTCATATAGAATGAAGAATGCATAATGTCTGCATAAAAAGATAAGCTGTATGACTATATATGAAGACAACAACTACAATTCTCACAGCACTGTCATTGGTTAATTTCAAAATATTCAAGCATTATTTAAAAAACAGTAAGCTGAACTTAAAACTACACTACAAAAAATTGTATAACTGAACCAATGCTGACTTGTTTTCCTCAATATTAATCAATTTTAAAGTTTCCTTTTTTTTTTTTTTCTAACACTTTTTTCTAATTATTGTTATTTTAACCTCCAGTAACACGATCAGACTTCTTCTGCCTCTGGGCAATTGAGTTATACTCTGATCTCGAGTTCTAAGGGATATGTTCAATTTTATTTTTTTCCACAGTTGAATAAACAGTACCATGTATACTATCTCTTGTGTTAGAATAGTGTTGTCTTCACATAAGACTCAAATAATGGTATTAGTCATTCATTTCCTTGTACACATACACCCTATTGCGTGTTGACAGGTTTATAAGGATGCAGTGGCAGCCGTGGGTGCTGGGAAGCTCCTAGACGACAGCCTTTGAATCCTTGCAGTCCTGAGCAATGGTGCCTGAGTTAGTCTGTTTATTGTCTGCTTTCTCTCCCAGATGCTTGACTTGTCTGAAAGATTAATACATTAACAAGAGTGGTAAGGTCCAGGGTTGCACATCTTTAAGACATGTTTATTACCAGATGGCACATGAGATTCAAAGGTCACCGTGGAAGGTAACATTTTAAAGTGAAACAACAATATTTATGTTCAAATACTATGCTGATGAGATCATATGGAAAAATGTTT